>OX422214.1:4698245-7098245 GCA_949130495.1 Sambucus nigra | reverse complement strand
ACAAACCAAAGTCTGAATAACTGAAATATAAAAAGTCTCTAATAGAAATGGGCGACATGCCCTACAAATGATGAAACTGAAAATGGAGTCAAGACTAGAAAATGATGCGTCTAATATCAAGGCCCTGTAACTTCCACAACAGCTACAGCTCGTCACCTGAATAGAATTCCTATGCATGGTGTCCTTGTGGCTGGGCACCTAAAAAGGTTTTTACAAAAAGTAGATTTGAAAGCAAACGGGTCAGAGCCCGAAAGTGGAGAGTATTTTAAAAACAGCAAGTTCTTTAATAACATTAAAACAATGAATGCAAAGTACATGTTAGGACGTGCTCTCACATGAAATACTCACCTCTCGACTAATTGTGCACTCCTAACGTACCGTACCCATTCAAGTGATTCTCATATCTAACTAAACCGACATAAGTTCTAACCTTTCTACTCGATTCATAATATAAATTCCCAACATCATCACTTAAATAGATAGCTTTACTTAAACTCGGATTCGAAATTATCAGCATTACAATTCACAGCATGTTATCCCTTTTTAGCTTTATCGAGGCGCTATTATAATTATTCTCGCAATGAAACATAACAATTCCTTTTCATTTAACCGTATATTATTCACATCATAAATATACAATATAAGCACCCCGAGGCTAAGCTGTGGTGCACACATACTCTGCTATCCATCCCGGTACATCACGTACATAAGGATTACAAATTCCGAATCTCTCAGGAATTGTTAGAATAAGCACAACACACAAAAATGGAGGCGAACATAATTCAACATATCCATGGATCACGTACATACCTACGCTCCACAGTCAGCTGACTTATTAACTCACAAATAAGTCATTCTAGCATTATGTTCTTAAGGTACCAATCTAAATCCAGGCACACAAGGATTAGATGGCCCTAAGCGAACGTAAACCTCCCGTGATAGCAAGTATGGTAGGTATGTCATACACATAAAATCATATACATATACTAAGAATGCACACATCTTAGTAATTACCATAATTTATTAGTGGTATACCTCTCATTCTTATACCAATACACATGTCCCCGGTTTATATATACACATCACCCATTATCCTCACGTCGTAATTAGTTATTCGCGTCCTAACCCACAATTACCATTTGGTTCAAATCATTCTTCTATATTTTACTCCCCAATGTATCCCGAATATCCCAACTATCTCAATTAGTCATCAAGGGAATGTCATCTCTATAATTAAACAAGGTTACGGGACACTAGAAATCAAATCAGGCCAAAAAGGCCAATCTGTCAACTCGTTAGAAGTCTCGTTCGAACGAGGTCGTTCGAACGAAGTGGGCATCTAACGAGATCTCATTCGAACGAAAGGCATCAAACGAACATCCCACTCATTAGAAGGCAAACTGTCATTTCGTTAGAAGCTCGTTCGAACGACCTGGGCAAGTCTTCTAACGAGGTGACAGTTCGAGCCCAGAATTTCTAAATTCGTTTTTCCTCCAACTTTCTCTTCTCAAAACTCATCCAAACATTATCCCAACAGTGTTTTAAGGTTTCTAGTCATTTATAAACATACTAATGTCGTATATTAACATATATATGGGATCAAATCATCCTAAACCACATCTAATCATCAAATCTCCCCAATTTTCCCAAATCTCATGAACATGAACCCTAGAAATTTGCAGTCATCAATAAACATAATCAAATCCATTTTTTTTGTGATATAAAAGATGTATTTCTATCAGAATAATTACCCAAACATAATTCTACATGCAATCTCCTTATAAAAATGTGAATTTCTAATTCCAATTCAATGGGTTTTTATTAATCTCCCAAAACAATGCAATTTTCATAAATGTCTACGCATGGAAGAAACATTCGTTGTAAATAACGTAATTAAACCACTTGCCTCGGATTGTTCTCTGAATTTGATGTTGGATGTTGCTCTCTTTTCCTCTCCAATTTCTCCCAAGGTTGAAGGTTGAAGATGATGGTTATGGTTTCTCTTTTGGGAACTTCTCCTAACCTCTCCTATAACTCCCGTAGCCCTTTAGTTGGTTAAGTGTTGATGATGGCTTAGTGGGTCACTAAATATCCTAATATTTAACTCCCAAAATTCGTTGGTTAATTATCCAAAAATTTCAAAATTACCAAAATACCCTTGTCAGTTGCCGGTATGGCCCAAAAATGCCCCGGGACCCAAAATTAACCCCCGGCTAGTGTTTTCTGACTATTTCGACCCTTCCGAACTCGTTGGCGCACTCATAATGACCATACGGTTGATGAAAATAAAATTCACTTTTTAATTCAAATAATTACATTTTTGACGCGACTGTCACACGCGTCCAAACAAAATTTTCCAAATTTCCGTATTTCAATCTCGCGATAATTTCAATATTTCCAATCTTTATATTGCCATATATACACATTATAATCGAATACCAACTCACATCTCGTTAGTATTATATCCGGATTAATTCTCAATTAATACACATTTAATTCAATTAATCCCATAATAAATATCACAAAAATACGGGGTATTACATACTTCCCCCCTAATAACAGAATTTCGTCCCGAAATTCGGAACTAGAAAGTACCTGGTAAAAACAACTATGGATAACGTTCGCGCATCTCATCCTCGCGCTCCCCTGTGGACTCCTCGACATTATGATGTCGCCACTGAACACGCACTAACGGAACTATCTTTGACCGTAGTTTCCGCTCCCTTCGGTCCAAAATAGCAATCGACCCCTCCTTGTAGGAGCTATCGGGATGGAGATCGATGTCCTCCAAAGCAATATGAGAATGAGCCAAATCATCTCTAAGATATTTCCTTAGCGAGGAAATATGAAACACATCATGAATCCTGTGTAAATGCTCCGGTAACCCAAGTCTATACGCAACAGACCCAATCCGCTCGATGATAGGAAATGGTCCCACGTATCTCGGTGCCAAATTTTCCTTTTTCCCAAATCGCATAATCCCCTTCATAGGAGATACTCTGAGTAAAACCTGGTCCTCCACTTGGAACTCCCTGAAGAACCTCTTCGCATCAGCATAGCTCTTCTTCCGATCCTGAGCTACCCGAATGCGACTCCGTATCAATTCTATCCTCGTCAAAGTATCCTGAATCACTTCCGGCCCAAGTAGTTTGTTGTCCCCCACATCCAACCAACATGCTGGGGAATGACAAGGTCTACCATACAACGCCTCAAATGGAGCCATGCCAATGGTGAACTGGTAGGAGTTGTTGTAAGCAAACTCCACCAGTGGAAGATACTGCTCCCATCCACCCCCAAAATCAATGATGCACATACGCAATATGTCCTCCAACATCTGATTTGTACGCTCGGTTTGCCCATCAGTCTGCGGATGATAAGCCGTACTCAACCGCAATTCCGTGCCCATGGCCTCCTGAAAACTTTCCCAAAACCGTGAAACAAATATCTTGTCTCTGTCAGATATGAAATTTAGGGGCACACCGTGAAGTCTCACTATTTCTGCCATAAAAAGCTGGGCATACTGTCCCGTAGTGTAGTCTGTCCTTATGGGCAGAAAATGAGCAACTTTGGTCAACCTGTCCATAATTACCCAAATGGAGTCGTGACTCCTCTGTGACGTAGGTAACCCCGTGATAAAGTCCATGGAGATGCTCTCCCACATCCACATCGGGACCTCTAATGGCTGTAGAAGTCCTGCCGGTCTATGATGGTCCACTTTTACCAGCTGACAAGTGGCGCATTTAGAAACAAACACGACAATATCTCTCTTCATCCCGCTCCACCAATACTGACGTCTCATGTCTTGATACATTTTGTCCCCACCGGGATGTACCGCGAACCGTGAGCCGTGAGACTCTTCCATCACCCTGTGTCGCAATTCCTCCCCTTCCGAAACTACCAGTCTTCCATTAAAGTGTAATCCCCCGTCTGAACTAACGGTATAGGACTTGGCTCCCTCTGCTAGTAATCGAACTATCTGCTCCTGACAGAACAAGTCATTTGCCTGTGCCCTTACCACCTTCGCGACAATCTGCGGTGTAACAGTCATCACAGACATGAACGATCGGGCCACTGCATCCTGGTGTCCCAACTCCTTCCATTTAGCCTTCCACACCCCTGCCACCTCATCCACTGGCCTACGGCTCAACGCGTCTGCTACCACGTTAGCCTTCCCCGGGTGATATTGGATATCAAACTGATAATCCTTTATAAACTCAAGCCACCTCCTTTGCCGCATATTCAACTCCTTCTGCGTGAATAGGTACTGTAGGTACTTGTGGTCCGTGAACAATCGAAACTTCTCTCCCAAAAGGTAATGTCTCCAAATCCGAAGGGAAAATACAACCGCCGCTAACTCCAAATCATGAGTGGGGTAATTCTTCTCGTGAGGCTTAAGCTTACGGGAAGCGTAAGCTATGGCCTGACTCTCCTGCTACAATACACCTCCAAGTCCTTGTAAGGACGCGCCGGTGTAAACTAGATACTCAACTCTCGGTCTCGGCAATGCTAACACAGGTGCTGAGGTCAACTTGTCCTTCAACTCATCGAATGCCAACTGACATGCATCACTCCAAATGAACGGCACACCCTTACGAGTCAGATTTGTCAAAGGACCCGCTATCTTTGAGAAACCCCGAATAAACCTCCTATAGTATGCTGCTAAGCCCAAGAAACTATGGATCTCAGTCGGTGTCGTGGGATATCCCCACTCCCTCACCGCGAATACCTTCCCCGGATCAACAAATATCCCCCGGTCCAAAATAATATGCCCCAAAAACTGAACTTCCTTCAGCCAAAACCCACACTTCTCATACTTTGCATACAGCTCGTTCTGACGTAGCGTCTGCAAAACCGGCCTCAAATGCTCGGCGTGCTCCTCCTCTGTCTGGGAGTAAACCAGAATGTCATCAATGAAAACAATGACGAACTGGTCCAGGAACTCTATGAACACCCTATTCATCAAGTCCATAAACACGGCTGGAGCATTGGTCAAGACAAAAGGCATAACCCGAAACTCGTAGGAACCATATCTCGTTAAGAAAGCAGTCTTCGAGACGTCCTCTTCCCTGATACGCAACTGATGGTATCCCGATCGTAAATCAATCTTTGAGAAGAAAGAAGCTCCTCTCAATTGGTCGAATAAGTCATCGATTCGGGGCAACGGATACTTATTCCGTATCGTGACTTTATTCAACTCCCGGTAATCTACACACAACCTCAACGATCCATACCTCTTCTTAACCAACAACACAGGGGCACCCCACGGCGAAGTACTCCTCCGTATAAACCCCTGTCCCAACAACTGCTCAATCTGATCCCGTAACTCTCTCATCTCAGCTGGAACCATACGGTAAGGTGCGCGGGTAATAGGCCGAGTGCCCGGCGTCAAATCAATCACAAAATCTATCTCCCTACTCGGAGGTAGTCCAGGTATATCCTGAAATACATCGGCGAAATCACTAACAACGGGTATCGAATCAAGTGGTATCACCACTTCCTTAGAGGTCTCCTCATCTATGTAGTACAAATGAGTGGACGATCCTCCCTCAGGGCGAGGCATCGCCACTAAAAACATCTCCTGTTCGGGAATGGAAAAAATAATACTCCTACTAAAATAGTCAATCATGGCTCGGTACGCAACTAGCCAATCCATACCAATAATGGCATCATACTCGGTCATCTCTAATACTAACATATCAGCGGGTAAAGTAAACCTCCCGATATCTATACCCACACCTCTACACATAAGCGAAATCATGGAACCCCTACTCAACGGTGAGTCTACACAAGTAGCGGTGCTCTCTGTGGTGTCTAATAACCCAATAGTGCGTGAAAATCTCATAGCAATGAAACAATGTGTAGGCCCCGTGTTAAATAAAATACGCCCCAGAGTCCCCTGAATAGAGAACATACCCTCAATGGCTGGTGGATCCTGTGGGGCTGTGACCTGCTGGAGCTGATACACTCTCCCATACTGAAGCTGTCCCTGCTGAACTGGGACTGCTGGAATGGGTGGTAATGCTGCCATCTGTGGTGCTGGGAGGGCGGCGGGAAACATAGGCCTCTGTGGCTCGTGTCGAGCACCCTACTGCTGCTGCTGTGGGGCCTTGCCCTTTTCAGGACAATCCTGAAGTTTGTGGCCAATCTTACCACAAATGAAACACTTCCCCTGGAAGTTTCCCCCTCGCTGCCCCTTCTGACCACGGCCCTGGTGACCGTTACCATTTCTGCCCTGGCCTTACTGGCCCTGGTGAAACTGCTGATGTTGACCATTTTGACCCTGATGGCCCTGATGGCCGTTCTGACCCTGCTGGTCATTCTGGAATCCTCCCTGACCGTTCCTGAAACCCCCTGATCGAAATCTCTTAGAATCCCCCTGCTGGGAACCCTGATCACCCTGCCTATACTGACCCTGAGCTGATTGTGCCCCGCTGGCACCATTTCCCCCTGTCCTGCCCTGATGGCTGGACTCTCCTGATCGCTTCCCCTCTATCAAGTGAAAGCGGTGGTCCTGGCAATGGAGCAGTGCAGCGTTAACCACGTTAGAATAAGTGGCCAACGAGAGGTTCCCCAACAAATGTTGACGGATCCTCCATGTCAATCCATCGGTGAACTTCTGGATCTTCTTCTCCTCTGTCGATATCTCATCCGGGACAATATTCAGCAAATTAGTGAATTCGGCCTCATACTCGGCCACAGTCCTTCCCTCCTGTCTAAGGTTCATCAACTTCCTCCTCATTTCCGTGTGAACAGCTGACGGAAAATATTTGCGGTCGAACCGCACCCAGAACTCCTGTATCGTGAGAGTATCTCTCTCCTCTGCGGTGGTAATAGACTCCCACCACTGCAATGCAGATCCCACTAGCTTGAAAGTAGCTAGTATCTGCCTCTGAACATCGGTGCACTCATACATCCTCAAGTGCCTTTGAATATCTTTCTTCCACTGACTTGAAACCACAACATCGGAGCTACCTGGGAACTCCGGCGGGTGCGCTTTCTGAAAAACATCACGTACACGTTCCCAAGCAGACGGGAATGCATGTGCCTGAACTGGCGCGGCTACTGGCGCCTGGGGTGGTGCCTGCTGTACAACGGCAAGAGCGGCATTTACCGCTTGGGCTACAATGGCTGCAACCTCAACGACATTCATGGTGCCCTGTACTGGAGCTGGCTGGGGCTCCGACTGTGCATCCCTAGGAACTCGCTGCGCACGTCGTGGAGGCATCTGAAAGGAGTGTAAAGTCTATAAGTTCGCAGTTATAAACTTAAAATAGCTGAAGAGCGAAGCATACACAAAAGAATACAAGAGTCCTAAATTATAGGGCTCTACATCAAAGAAAGCTCAAATTATAGGGCTCTACATCAAAGAAAGCTCAGCGGAAACATAATAAGCCGTACAAATCCTAAAGGACACTAGAACCTGATGCTCTGATACCACCTGTGACACCTCGACTAATTAAATACTGGGTAGCTACTCCTTTATTAAATTAATACAAAATTCCAAGTTGATTCAGTTAATAGCATCACTGTCGAAAACATTTTAATGATTACTAACCACCTAGTATTTAAAAAGTAAGTTGTCAAATTTTAAATTAAATCTGATTAACATGCGATAAATGAAATGTAAAAGAATAACGTCACCATACACCATAAAGTCTCAATAAAGTAACCAACAAATAATAATAAGTCCGGAGGAAAACTCCTCACAACAATCCCACCAACTGAAATAAATAAAACAGTGTGAATCCTGAATTAATTACAAACCAAAGTCTGAATAACTGAAATATAAAAAGTCTCTAATAGAAATGGGCGACATGCCCTACAAATGATGAAACTGAATATGGAGTGAAGACTAGAAAATGAGGCATCTAATATCAAGGCCCTGCAACTTCCACAACAGCTACAGCTCGTCGCCTGAATAGAATTCCTATGCATGGTGTCCTTGTGGCTGGGCACCTAAAAAGGTTTTTACAAAAAGTAGATTTGAAAGCAAACGGGTTAGAGCCCGAAAGTGGAGAGTATTTTAAAAATAGCAAGTGCTTTAATAACATTAAAACAATGAATGCAAAGTACATGTTAGGACGTGCTCTCACATGAAATACTCACCTCTCGACTAATTGTGCACTCCTAACGTACCGTACCCATTCAAGTGATTCTCATATCTAACTAAACCGACATAAGTTCTAACCTTTCTACTCGATTCATAATATAAATTCCCAACATCATCACTTAAATAGATAGCTTTACTTAAACTCGGATTCGCAATTATCAGCATTACAATTCACAGCATGTTATCCCTTTTTAGCTTTATCGAGGCGCTATTATAATTATTCTCGCAATGAAACATAACAATTCCTTTTCATTTAACCGTATATTATTCACATCATAAATATACAATATAAGCACCCCGAGGCTAAGTTGTGGTGCACACATACTCTGCTATCCATCCCGGTACATCACGTACATAAGGATTACAAATTCCGAATCTCTCAGGAATTGTTACAATAAGCACAACACACAAAAATGGAGGCGAACATAATTCAACATATCCATGGGTCACGTACATACCTACGCTCCACAGTCAGCTGACTTATTAACTCACAAATAAGTCATTCTAGCATTATGTTCTTAAGGTACCAATCTAAATTTGGGCACACAAGGATTAGATGGCCCTAAGCGAACGTAAACCTCCCGTGATAGCAAGTATGGTAGGTATGTCATACACATAAAATCATATACATATACATATACTAAGCATGCACACATCTTAGTAATTACCATAATTTATTAGTGGTATACTTCTCATTCTTATACCAATACACATGTCCCCGGTTTATATATACACATCACCCATTATCCTCACGTCGTAATTAGTTATTCGCGTCCTAACCCACAATTACCATTTAGTTCAAATCATTCTTCTATATTTTACTCCCCAATGTATCCCGAATATCCCAACTATCTCAATTAGTCATCAAGGGAATGTCATCTCTACAATTAAACAAGGTTGCGGGACACTAGAAATCAAATCAGGCCAAAAAGGCCAATCTGTCAACTCGTTAGAAGTCTCGTTCGAACGAGGTCGTTCGAACGAAGTGGGCATCTAACGAGATCTCGTTCGAATGAAAGGCATCAAATGAACATCCCACTCGTTAGAAGGCAAACTGTCATTTCGTTAGAAGCTCGTTCGAACGACCTGGGCAGGTCTTCTAACGAGGTGACAGTTCGAGCCCAGAATTTCTAAATTCGTTTTTCCTCCAACTTTCTCTTCTCAAAACTCATCCAAACATTATCCCAACAGTGTTTTAAGGTTTCTAGTCATTTATAAACATACTAAGGTCGTATATTAACATATATATGGGATCAAATCATCCTAAACCACATCTAATCATCAAATCCCCCCAATTTTCCCAAATCTCATGAACATGAACCCTAGAAATTTGCAGTCATCAATAGACATAATCAAATACATTTTTTTGTGATATAAAAGATGTATTTCTATTAGAATAATTACCCAAACATAATTCTACATGCAGTCTCCTTATAAAAATGTGAATTTCTAATTCCAATTCAATGGGTTTTTATTAATCTCCCAAAACAATGCAATTTTCATAAATGTCTAAGCATGGAAGAAACATTCGTTGTAAATAACGTAATTAAACCACTTGCCTCGGATTGTTCTCTGAATTTGATGTTGGATGTTGCTCTCTTTTCCTCTCCAATTTCTCCCAAGGTTGAAGGTTGAAGATGATGGTTATGGTTTTGCTTTTGGGAACTTCTCCTAACCTCTCCTATAACTCTCGTAGCCCTTTAGTTGGTTAAGTGCTGATGATGGCTTAGTGGGTCACTAAATATCCTAATATTTAACTCCCAAAATTCGTTGGTTAATTATCCTAAAATTTCAAAATTACCAAAATACCCTTATTAGTTGCCGGTATGGCCCAAAAATGCCCCGGGACCCAAACTTAACTCCCGGCTAGTGTTTTCTGACTATTTTGACCCTTCCGGACTCGTTGGCGCACTCAAAATGACCATACGATTGATGAAAATAAAATTCACTTTTTAATTCAAATAATTACATTTCTGACGCGACTGTCACACGCGTCCAAACAAAATTTCTCAAATTGCCGTATTTCAATCTCGCGACAATTTCAATATTTCCAATCTTTATATTGCCATATATACACATTATAATCGAATACCAACTCACATCTCGTTAGTATTATATCTGGATTAATTCTCAATTAATACACATTTAATTCAATTAATCCCATAAATAAATATCACAAAAATACGGGGTATTACACTTTTCTCTCTCTCTCTACGCTGCTCTCTTTCTCTCTCTCTCTCTCTCTCTCTCTCTCTTCCATTTATATATATATATATATATATATATATATATATATATATGTGTGTGTGTGTGTGTGTGTGTATGTGTGTATATATGTGCGTGTGTGTGTATGTGTGTGTGCGCGTGTGTGGTGGGTGGGGGTGGGGGGTGGGGCAGGGTGGGGATAGGGGGTGGGGCAGGGTGGGGGGCTGTGCATGTGTGTGTGTGTGTGTGTGTGTGTGTGTGTGTGTGCATGTGTGGTGGGTGGGGATGGGGGTGGGGTGGGGGGCAGGGTGGGGTGGGGTTAGGTGGGGGTGCAGGGTGGGGGGGCTATTTCTGTGTATGGGTGGTGTGTGTGCGTGTGCGTTTGCGTGTGTGTGTTGGGTGGGGGTGGGGAGGGGGTGGCGCAGGGGGCAGGGATGTGTGAGTGGGTGGTTGCGTGTGTGTGTGTGTGTGTATGTGCGCGTGTGTGTATATGTGTGCGTAGTGTGCGTGTTAATGTCCCTCGTAAACGAATTGATTGATTGTCCCTCATTGTAAATTAGTAAATTAATATATGATTAATTATGAAAGTAGGATTGCCCCTCATTGTAAATTAGTAAATTAATAATTGTATACTTTAATTGTTATTTTAATTGATGAAAATAATTAATTGAGTAGATGAATTAGAAGGAGTATGGGATACACATTTGTTGTTGACATTGCTGTTGGATTATAGTGGATCGATGTTGGGTTGGTTAATTTTAAAAGTGGTATGACCATTGAATTATTGTCCATATGGGGGTGGAATTTTTCAACTTTTTTTGAAAATTACTTTATATATCGAACAATATATATATATAGTATGATAATTAAATGAAACATACTTGAAACTACATATAGTGCGCATAGATACTAGCCTTCTAGTTCTTATGCGTACGCATTCAATAGCCCTTACACCCGTTCGAGAGTCATTACCCCTGTAATGAGATCTCTCGAATTGTCCCGTTTGGACAGTTTGGGACTGCATAATTTCTGTATAATATTCTTAGTGGCTTAAAGTTGTTAATTTTGGAGGAAGTTCTGCAGTCGTATCCTAATGTTCTCTGGGTACATACTAGATTGACAAGTGTGACTGTTATTTCAATTGATCAATTGAAATAACACTCACACTTGCCAATCTACGTCATGTACTTGGAGAACTACGGGGATATGCTGCCGAATTTTCTTCAAATTGTAACAATGTGCATGAGCTGTTAAGTATATTACAGAAAAATGCGGTCTTGAATGGGATATGACCACTCACCCTTTAGAGGAAATGGAGGAAATAGAAATTTCTATTATAAATTGAATTTGAATATAAATAAGACATAATTAAATGAAACATACTATAAATCTAAGTTTTGTTTATACTAATCCATGAATCTACGCTTTGTACCTTTAATAAGTGATTAGTTGTGGTAGCTGTGATGGGATATCTGAAATACAAAGAGTGGATGGGTGAGACAAATAGAATGGGGGATGTGTTTCGCAGAGGTGCTAATGAATTTGTGAAATATGCTAAGAGATGTCATAATGATAAAGAGTTTCCGTGTCCGTGTGCTAGGTGTAAGAATGGTAAGGTGTTTGAGTGAAAAACAGTTGAACTACATTTGTTAAGATCGGGTATGCAAGATAGTTATCGATTTTGGAGTTTTCACGGTGAATTGAAAGTTCCTTTTGTACCCGATCAACCTTCACAACAACCATCAACAAGTAGGATAGATGTAGAAGGGGATGACGTAGATCATAATATGTTAGAGGATTTAGTTGATGATGCATACGGAGTTTATGAAGCAGATGAGAATTTTAAACAATTTTTCAATTTGTAATAAATATTCCAATTTGTACTGAAACATCCATTTTTAATGCTTTTAATTGATTTGCACTTTATCATTTTCACTCTTGTGTAGTGTGCGTGTGTGTGGTCAGTAGGGGTGGGTGTGGGGATGTTTCAATCTTGTACATATTATGAGCTAGATACTATTGTTTTAGAATTAAGAATTGAGGTGTTTAACAGTAACAATTAATTTTTATTTGTAGTAATTGTACATATTTGCATGTCTTCTTTTAATTCATTTTGATATGTACTAATAACATTTTTTTACAACAAATGTTTCCTTCAGGTATTAAGGCGAGGATGATGATGCTAGTTATGATGATGTCGTCTGGGCTCGGTGGTAGCGGAGGCGACGAGGGCTCCTCGGCCCGTAGTCTCCCCAAATATGGAAAATTGGGGATGCCCATCAAGAACAAGTCGGGGCTATTAGCGAGATCCCTCGAGTTGGTAAAGACGATCATCAGTCCGGGGTACATTAGTTGCAAGGA
Organism: Sambucus nigra; assembly: GCA_949130495.1. Lineage (NCBI taxonomy): Eukaryota > Viridiplantae > Streptophyta > Magnoliopsida > Dipsacales > Adoxaceae > Sambucus > Sambucus nigra. The sequence goes on along the minus strand of OX422214.1, from coordinate 7,085,569 downwards.
GGTTCCATATGAGCTCAAGTTAGCTGTTTGGGTGGCACTACATGTAATATATTTATATTTATATGTATATTTATATTTATATGAATATTTCAATTTCAATTTCAATTTCAATTTCAATTTCAATTTCAATTTCAATTTCAATTTCAATTTCAATTTCATTTTATATTTATATTTATATTTATTTGCAACTAACATTGTATTTGTTGGACATGAACAATTCAACCTGGATCCAAAGCTATGCGATTCCGTCTTGGAGCAGTTGAGGGAGTAACACAAGACGTGAAAGAAAAATATGCGGACCCGGTACTTTGGGAAGACACGAGAGTCCATTATCCAAAGGCGTGAATCCGTCCCACCGAAGGATCCGATCTCATTGGCACAATGGAAAGGTTCATTGACAATGAGATCGGGGAGCAAAAATTGGCATCTCGCCAATCGGGAAGGGAAAACCGAGAAAAAAAGATGGACGAGCACTACTCCGGTTGGACGTCTTACGCCGAGGTGGAGCATAGGATGATGGTAAGATTTAATTTTTCTATAATTACATAAAATATATTATTCTGCATTATTTTACTCTGTGGGGCCGATACTAATTTTGCTTTATTTTATTTCAGGGGACAGGGAGTGGCCCTGGGGGTAGGGCACATAGGCTCGATACTTATGTGGCTCTTCGGACGAAGAAGGGGAAGGACAAGGAGGTGTCCCTAAGCATCGCGGCTACGATTGTAAGTAATCCGACAGTTTACTTTTTGTTAATTACGTTATAATTTATTAATTTACTTATTTTACTAATCATTTATTTTTTGTCGTTTCAGGCAAAGCTTAAGGAAGTGCATGAGTCGCAGTCTAATGCCGACAAGGCATCTTTGTCCACAGACGCACTCAGCCAAGTGCTTGGCTCTGATCGCAAGGGGAGGATAAGGGGGGTGAGCTCACGGGTGGCCAAATCTAGGATCGTCAGATTGGAGACGAGCGACACCGGGTTGGCTCCAACGGTGGATTCACATGACGCGAAGCTGTCCCGTTTGGAGGCAACGGTCCAGGATATGTACTCATTCGTGAAGCGTTCGTTGGGTAGAAACCGTAAGGGTAAAGGGAAGGAGGAGGAGGTGCGGGAGGAGGAGGTGTGGGAGGACGAGGACGAGGATGTGGACCTCGCTGCTTCATCGTCGACACGTGTGGACTTTGATGATCCACTTCCCTATTTGGCTCCCTTCAACAGACCGATGTCGACACTTGGTTTTCCGAGCGTGTTTATAATGGACAGTGGATAGGGCGGGGGTTGAGGGACCCGAATATCATCCAGGGTGCACTAGTTCATGGACGTGAGCTTCAAGACATCGAGTCCAGGGTGCTCGTCATGCATGTGATGCCCGGGAAGGAGAACTCCCAATTGTGGTTGCGCGAATAATGCGGCACGGCGTATATTAGTGGATGTGTTAATTCGTATATCGTGTGGCCTACTCACCTCCTCAGCGTTAACCATACCCCAGACATTTAGTGACATTAATTTAAGTTTAAATTGAATTATTTTAAATTATTACATTTGAATTATATTTGGATTATATGGTGATGCTTATTCTCTCTATTTTGAATGTATATTTGCATTATCTCTATTTTATTTGAATATATGATGTTTGAATAGTTACAACGTTGGTATAACAGGTATAAATATACTGTTGGGCAGTGGCAGTGACCATACTGCCCAATATAATTTTTTTTCAATTCTGCCCAGAATTATCACGGTCATTGACCGTGACAAGTCCTTAACAAAGAAACTTTTCACGGACTTATCACGGTCATTGACCATGACAATTTTTTAAAGAATGTCACGGGCTTGTCACGATCCTTAACCGTGACAAATCTTATCGCGGTCAAGGATCGTGACACGACTGTGACAATTCAAATGAACTTATCACGGTCATTGAGTGTGACATGATCGTGACAAAAAAAGTTGTCTCGCTTAGAATTATCACGGTCATTGACCTTGACAAGCTGAAGTCAAGGTCAATGACTGTGACAATTCGGCAGATTTGGTGTTGTGTAGTTTGTAGTTGTCGATTAGCATGAAATGTGACAATTTGCATTAAATCAGTGTAGATTTTCATGAAATATGTGTGATGTCTAATTACTTGCAAAAATAGGGATTAAGTCTAATATCGTATTATCAGACTGAGATTTTGTCAAAATTTCCCTAAAAGAAATGTAGTAGATAAGACCATTGTATCTTTTTTAAAAGAAAAAGGTCATTTTGACAAAACTCCAATTTGATAAAAAATTTGTCTGATGATGGTTCCATCGATTGAAGGTAGCGATTGAAGGCCATAATTGGAGACAATGATTATAAGAGGAAAGTTCTAAGATTAAACTTCTCAAGCTGCGTGCAAAAGTAACTTAGCTTTATTCGATGTTCAATAGTTATTGTTCTTCATTATCATCATGTCTTTAAAGGGGAAGAAAAAATGGCACCGTCATTGAGAAAATCCATGAGAATAAGAGAGTTAATATGGAAAATCCCAAAGAGTAAGAGACCACCTGAACATGTTAATTTAAGTAATGATCATCAAAATGAAATAAGTGATGATGAAGACTCTAGCTTGTGGAAGGATGCAGATAACACCTATGATCTACTGGCTTCTCAACTTTCAGAGGATGTTCCTTATGACAGTTTTCATATCCAAACATCCTCTAAAAGTGAAGATGATTATTTTGATGAATATGAAAGTGATAATATTGATGAAGAACCTATAAACCATTCACAATTTAGATCACTTGAGAGGGAGGTTGATAATTTAGGGCAGGGGAAACAATGGAAACATGGAGTCATTTTTAGAACTTTTAGAGCCCCATCTAAGCAAGAACCCATACCTTCTGACATTCATTTCTGATAGACAGAAAGGACTTTTACCAGTTATTCAAAGCATATTCCCAAACAGTCATCATAGAAATAATTTTAGACATATGTGTAAGAACTTCAAGACAAAGTATAAGAATGATTATTTGAGGGATTTGTCTTGGGGAGCTTCAAATGCTTATGAAGAAATAGATTTTGGTAATTGGATGGATTTTTTAGTTAAATCAAATGCAGAGGCAAAAGAATGGCTAGAGAAAGAGCTAGTAGAGCGTTGGGCTAGAGCACACTTTGACTTGACAGCTAAATGTGAACATAATTGCAACAATTTTAGTAAGGCATTCAACAAGTGAACCTTAGAACTTAGGGACAAACCTGTTGTCCAAATGGTTGAGAGTCTACACTGGATTTTGATGTCTCTGCTCTATGAAAGAAAGCTTAAAGGGATGGATATGCACATTGATGATTTGGTTCCTAGAGTTCATACAGTTTTTAAGGGATACAAGAATGTTTATCATAAGTTTTTCGCTACCTCTTGATGTGATGATGTTTATGCAGTAACAAGGCACACTAATAAGTGGATTGTAAATCTTCAACTAAAGACTTGCGCATGTAAAGGTTAGCAATTGTCTGGAATTCCATGTATATATGTTGCAACAATTGTAATACCCCGCATTTTTTATTGAATTGAAATTGAAAAAAAAAAAAACTATGTCAGTAGATATATTCGAAATGTTTGGAAATAAAACTATGTCAGTATATATATTCTCGAAATGTTTGGAAATAAAAAGTTAAAATGAATTCATTGAGATACGAATGTGCGACTTAAATATTAGAAGCGAATTAATGCGTAAAAGGATCGGGAGGGTTAAAATTGGGGGCAATGGCATTTTTGTAAAAAACTAACCCTAGGTATAAATAGAAAAGAAGAGAAGAAGCCTTCATTTTATCATTTCACAAATGGAGGCTAGGGTTTGGTAGAGAGAGAGAGAGAGTAAGAAGAGAAGAAAGTTAAGAGGATTTCAAGAGGATTCAACTTCGCCATACAATCCAAGGCAAGTTAATAACCTATATGTGTATATTATGTATCTATAATGAAATTTCACATGAACATGTATTTGAATCCATAAATTAATATGATATTGATGTTAAAAATGATATGCAATGTATTAGGATCACCCTCCATGTAGATTCAAATGCAATAACATCATTATAGGGATTGAATTGTTGAACAACCTCTTAAATTTGAGAAATCTATGAACTTGTAAATTGCCATATTAAAAACTGTTTTGAGATGTTTTGGTTCCAAAAATGGATGTTTCGTCCAAGTTCCCCGACAGAAAATTATATTCCGAACAACTTTGTAGTTTTAAGTTTTTTCGAAAACGTATCGGAAAAGTCTCAAATCGGCGTTTTAAAATTCTGCACAGAAAGTTGTCGTGAACAGGTCCGAACTGTATATGTTAGTTTCGGGTCTGTTTTAAGCAGGCTACGGTAACGTGCCCATGTGTCCTTGTAGAAATTTCACGTTCCGAACAACTTTGTAGTTTTAAGTTTTTCCAAAAACGGATCGAAAAAGCCTTAAATCGGCATTTTAAAATTCTGGGCTGAAAGTTGCCGAAAATAGGGGCGAATATTATATATTAGTTTCGGGTATGTTTTATGCAGGTTATGGAAACGTGCCCGCTTGTCCTTATTGAAAATCACGTTCCGAACAACTTTGTACTTTTAAGTTTTTTCAAAAATGGATCGAAAGATCCTCGAATCTGCATTTTAAATTCTGGGTAGCATGTTGTTGAAATAAGAATGATAATATTTTTCATGTTGTTAGTAAGATAATTGTGGTGTTGTGCCTAATATCCTAACTTGATCACATACTTATGGTTATTAGGGATATATAACCATGAAATGATTTGGTGTTGAATTAGTAAATTAATGATGTAAATTATGTTATATTATAAATAATGACTATTGTATAACTCGAGTAAGAGACTTGACATGATTGTATATATACATAAGCGTGAAATTATTTTACATGTATATTGTCGAGTATACACTAGACTAGTCCTCTGGTCGACGTAGGCACATGTTGAATGCGATTTTTTGTGATTGATCCAGTTAGGTTCCGCTCGAGTGTCGTGTCGAAGATAAACCACCGGAACCGGACACATGGTTGTAATGCGGGTCGGATAAAAAGACCTTGAAACACCATGTGATTTAGGACTTAGTATGATTGCCCTTGCCATAATATTGGGGAATATTCGTGTGTAGGCCTAGTGCTACGACTTGTTCCCCTGGGTAACGATAGTGACCCGATATGACTTGTTGTGTGAGATATTATGCTTGTGTCTTAAAATAATATCCCGAATCGATGCATTTGATATTATACTTGAAGGAAATATTTTGATATGTTAAATACTGAAATGAGATTAATAATGATTAATCATGATACGATATGAGACTACACGTTACTCGAGTTTGGGTTGGGTAGTCACGACATGGGAACATTGGTTGGGTAATTGAACAACTTAATTACTGGAGACGAGTAATGACTAGTGTGCTTTCATTATAAGTACATCTTATAATCTTATAGCTTGTTTTCTTGCTTTGACGTTCGTCTATCTTGCTTCTTGCTTCTTGATCCTCTCCTATATATATAATATATGATAGGCCCTTGTCCCGATGGACAATAGACTATGGAGCTTGATGAGATCATATCAATCTTAGGATTCCTGTAGCTGTGGAGTTATTCTATTTTAATTTATGTCGCTTGTTTCCCTTTTCTTGAGGGTGGTATCAGAGATTAATATCACGTTGTTTTTACTTGGTATTTGAGAGAATTGTTGTATTATTCTTTCCCATTTTGTGTTGGTCCACATGTATTGGCATTTTATATTTTTCAGTTTGAGATTACTGATGGATTATTGCAGTTAATAGTTATGAGTTGGTTTCACTTGTTATAGTTGTCATTATATGATTTGGTTACACATATGAGAGTGTACATGTTTACTTTACTGCATTTATTTAAATTTTGTTTCTAATGCCAACATATTGACGCTCTGCTTTAATTTAATTGGGCGTAGCTAACCTAATTAGATTTAAAAAGCAGGGTTGTCACAACAATGTTGCTACTAATGAGAGTTAGGATAAGGTAATAACTTCATTCCTTTATTTAATAACTTCATAACTGCATTCCTTTGTTCACTAACTATATAGTAATTGCCTTTGTTGATCATTCTAGTTGGTGCAATCCTTATTCAATGATATGGAAGTATGTGGACACTTATGCAGGGAGCATTCACCCATTACTTGATTTTCGTCAGTTTGGATAAGTATAAAATTATGATTCATTGCATTTGTTACTCATTATAATTATTAATACTTAATTATAATTTTTTGAATTGTGGTTACACAGTCTGCTTAGAAGGTTAAACCGCCTGAAATCAAAAGAGGACCAAGTAGACCAAATAAACAGAGAAGGAAAGATGCTAATGAGAACGCAATGACTGGGTTAAGGAAGTGATAGAACTGTGGTAATTTTGTCACAACTCTAGAACTTGCAAGGGATAAGGGTAAACTCAGTTAAAAATAGTTGCAAAATAAAGGCAGGCCTAAGAGCAAAGGAGGGAGTCCAATTGCAACATAAGAAGCAAGTGCAACACAACTAAGTGCAACAACATAACTAACTTCAACCCAAACAAAGAAAGGATGCAGTTCATCTGGAGGGAGAGGTAGGGGTAAGTAGGGTGCTTTTAATGCATATATTATCGGTGGTGCTAGAGGAGGTGGGGCGAAAACTACCCCACCTTGTGGGGATGGGGTAGTCTGGGACTTTTTTTTTATTGATATCAACTAATTATGGGGCATATTTTTGCTGATATGGAACTAGGTATATTTTTTATGATATCAAAGTGGGAATATGGTATATTCTTATTGATATCATAGTGGGAATGGGTAACTTATGGTTGATATCAAAGAACAATATCTACTAACAACTAGTATTTCAAGAATTTATGTTACATTTCATGCATTTTTATTATTCATGCCTTCAAGTCTATTGTATAATTCATCTAAAATGACATCCACTTGCACTCTTACATCACATTTTAATTTTTTTTAATAACTTATTGCATTGAACAAACACTCAAACCTATCACATTTTAGACATTTCCGAAAATTTTGAGGTAAACTCTAAGGTTTTTTGGATGTCCATAAACTCATTACCTTCGAGCATCTATCAAGGCACATGATAGACTTCCCTGGACAATCCTTAGCAAAATGACCATTTTCTTGGCACTCAAAGCAGATAGATGGTTTATGAAATAACGTTGCCAAATCCGTTTATGAAAATAAACTATTTAAGCAACTCCGAAAGTTTGTTGAAGAAACTCTTTACTTAAATCAAAAAGATTTTGAACACAAGATGTGTTAACAAAAATTATGTACGAGATATGAACAAGATTTGATAACAGGTTTTAGTAAACAGTTTAAAATGTTTTAAACTCAGTACACATCAGAATGAGATGAGAAGATGTAGAAATATTAATACTCAGGATTTTTAACGTGGTAAAACCTCAACCTTGAGGAAACATCCACGACTCCCTCTACGGAGTAAAACGAAAACAATCACTAAAACAAATATGCAAGTTACAACCTATTTAACTAACATGCACACAAAAACAAATCTATACAAGTTCAGGATTGTACCCTCTGGCGTCCTTAACTTTTCTGCAGATCTTGTTTGTTGATGTAGTCCTCTCAGTTTGTCAACTCTTCTTTTGTTTCAGCACTTTACGTCGACTTATGTTCACCAAATCTTATAGCCAACACTTTCAGTGTTTGTAGTGTGAATATGTTTGTGAAAAGTGCTCTAAAACACATGCATGCACTCACACACACTTATTTATTACAGACAATCCTAACAAATCACATATAAAGTCTATATGCAGTGAGTTTGTTATTTTTCTTTCTTACAAAACCAAAAACCTCTTTGACCTTTCAAAATAACCCAGATTCCACGGAGATCTTGCTTAAGAAATCGGTCAAGACCTTTCTCAATCTATTTTGAAAATATTTAGGAGATTGAGAACCCTCCAAGTGCGAATCCAACTAGGTCAGGCTAGGTTTTGTAAAAACATAAACTAGAAAACATTTATTTGTTGATTCTGCAGTAAGAAAATGTTTTAATCAGAAAACAACAACGAAATTCTCAAGATGAGAAATAAATGCAACTAAGTGTGTTGTGACATGCAAAACTTCAGATCTATGATTTCTATTGAACTAGAAACAAGATCTGAGTATGTGTCTAAGTTGGAAATAAGATTTTATGAACAAAGGTTTCAGCAACCCAGAAATCACTCAACTAGAACTCTCATAAACTCAAGAAACACTAAGGATGGTGTTTATATGGTTATGGTGTTTATGGAGAGGTAGGTGGTTTAGGTTGAAGAGGGATTTGACGAAGTTAGGGTTTCTAACTTGGCTCTGGTTTCTCTCTCTCTCTCTCTTCTCTCTCTCTCTCTCTACTCTCTCTCTCTCTATCCTTTTTCTGAGAAAACTCAAAGTGGCAAAAGCTTTCGAAGGCTGAGATGAGAGATCCTTTAATAGGATGGGAGGAAGATTCCAGACCATCGTTCAAAAACAATGGCTGAGATTGAGTCAAGCTCCTTTGACTGCAATCCAAGGGCTCACAACAGGTGGTGGATTAAACCGGCTGTGATTGGCTTAAGGGATTACACGGGGATTCACTTAGGAGACATGCAGGCCATCGATAAGGGTTGATCCAAGGGCTGAAAACATGCGATGGTTTGTCTCAGTAAAGAAACACAGCTCTGGCCAATCAGAGGACAGCAAGTGTTGACCATAGGACGAATGCAAACGCGCGTCCCAAACTAATTACAAAGCCAACCCTAGAGTCTCTAGCGCTTTCGGTTCCTACCCAAAGTAACTTTAGGCCAAAAATCACAACAAAACATATTTAGATATTAACCCCAAAACTTTTTAAATCAAGTTTTAATTAAATAAAACCTTGTTTAAAATATGTTTAAAATTCCCAAAAAATTATTAAAAATCAAATTGAGGGATTAGAACACACTCACCACATTAATACACATAAGGGTGCAATATGATATGCAAGAATTAAATTCTAAGTGTGTGAGTGATGGCTATAGTCTTAGGATCATTACAAGATGAATAGAAGAAGAAGCAACCCAATCTCTGAAGCTCTTTGGTTTCTAGGATGGATACTATTTTGTCACAATTTCCAAACTAGATGAGCTCTTATACAGTCTAGACTCAAATGAGTCAAAAGTATAAGGGCTTCAATCTCCCCCTTTGGAAATATGAGACAAAATCTCCTTTGAGTCATCTAGAACTCGTAGGGTGACAACAAATAAGAAAATCCTATTCCTATAAAAGTTCTATCTACCCAAATCCTAGAAAGCAAAAATTACATAACTCAACTATATACAGTTTAACATCCTATTATTACAGAATAGAATGACTGTACAAGAAGAATACCTGCAAAAAATTACTAAGATCAAGCTTTTTAGTATATGCAGTAAACTCAAATTTCTCCCCCATTTTGTCTCAAATGGACAAAGGGAAGGAACTTGGAAAATATGACAGGTATTTACTCAACACAAATCATACCAATAGATTTACGTAAAGAAATGAATCTATTATAATCAAGAGGTTTTGTAAACAAATCTGCAAGTTGTAGATCAGTTAGAAGATAGTTAATTTCTAATTCCTTGGTTTCCACTAATTCACGAATAAAGTGATGTCTTATCTTAATGTGCTTAGTTCGCGAGTGTTGAACCGGGTTCTTAGAAATATTAATCGCGCTTTGATTATCACAATAGAGATGAAGTGTGGGTTCTAGAATACCATAATCACTTAGCATTTGTTTAAGCCATAATAATTGGGCACAACAGCTACCGGCGGCTATGTATTCAGATTCAGCAGTCGAGAGAGATGTGCAGTTCTGTTTTTTACTACTCCATCCTACCAAGTTATTACCAATATAACAACATGCGCCTGAAGTGCTTTTACTATCATCAGTACACCCAGCCCAGTCAGCATCAGTGTACCCAATAATAGTGCTCGGTGTGTCATTCGTGTACCAAATTCCTAAATTTGGAGTGCCTTTAACATATTTAATTATCCGTTTAACAGAGTTTAAATGGCTCTCTTTGGGGTTGTTTTGATATCGCGCACAAACACACACAGCATACATGATATCAGGACGCGAGGCAGTCAGATAGAGTAATGTGCCAATCATACTACGATATAAAGTAGAGTCTACAGATTTTCCATTTTCATCTTTAGATAATTTCTCTGTAGTACTCATAGGCGTTTTAGCACTTTTAGCACTCTCGAGGCCAAATTTCTTAACTATCTCTAATGCGTACTTAGTTTGCGAAAGAAACAATCCATCTGGTTGTTGTTTGACTTGGAGACCTAGGAAGAACTGTAACTCCCCCATAAGGGACATCTGAAATTCCTTACTCATAATTTCAGCAAAAGATTTTACTTCTGAGGTAGAAGTAGATCCAAATATGATATCGTCTACATAGATTTGAGCGATAGTAATGTGTTTGCCAAAATGTTTGACAAATAAGGTTTGGTCATCTCCACCTCTTTTGAAACCTTTATCCAGCAGAAAACTGGACAGGCGCTCATACCAAGCTCTAGGAGCTTGTTTAAGACCATATAAAGCCTTTTTCAACCGAAATACATGATTAGGATAATTAGGGTTAATGAACCCTTTAGGTTGTTCTACATAGGTTTCCTCGGCAAGTATTCCATTAAGGAATGCAGATTTTACATCCATTTGATATAATGTAAAATGCATGTGACAAGCTATAGCAAGAAGCAGAAGAACTGATTCTAAGCGAGTAACAGGAGCAAAAGTCTCATTAAAATCAATTCCTTCTATTTGGGAATAACCTTGAGCAACTAGTCTAGCTTTATTTCTAATTACTATCCCATTTTCATCAGTTTTATTTTTGAAAATCCAACGAGTACCAATAACCTTTTTGTGATCAGGACGTGGAACTAGATACCAAACATCATGAATGACAAATTGTAAAAGTTCATCCTGCATCGCAGAAATCCAGTGAGAGTCATTCAATGCCTCATTTACATTCTTTGGTTCCACAAGAGAAACAAAGCATGCATAAAGAGCATAATTTCTAAGTTGGGATCTTGTACGTACTGGCTCACTAGGGTTACCAACTACATTGTTTATGGGATGGTCTTTAGAAACCCAGTTAGGTACTTCAGGTGACTCAATAGGTAATGAATTATCTATAGAAGAGTCATTTTCTAAAACATTTGATGATTCTTCTTCTATAGTTAATTCACTAGTCTTGCTTTCTATAGTAGTGTCACTAACAATTACATTTATAGATTCCATTATGGTCTTAGTGCGAAGATTGTACACTCGATAAGCTCTACTGTTAGGTGAATAACCTAAGAATATGGCTTTATCTCCCCTACTCTCAAATTTAGATAAGTGTTCCCTATCTTTGCACACATAGCAGGTACTACCAAAGGTTCTAAGGTACTTAAGATTAGGCTTTTTATTGTACCAAAGTTCATAAGGGGCTTGTTTGGAATTCTTTCTAAGATAGACCCTATTAATAAGATGGCACGCAGTACGAATAGATTCTACCCAAAAATACTTAGGTAAGTTCTTGGCATGGAGCATGACACGTGCCATCTCTTGAAGAGTTCGATTCTTTCTCTCAGCTATACCATTTTGTTGAGGGGTCTTAGGAGCACTGAACTCATGTTTGTAACCATTATAGTCACAATATTCTACAATACCAGTGTCTTTAAATTCACCACCTCTATCACTTCGGATTCTATTTACTTGAGTGTCTTTCTCATTTTCAATCCGTAAAAGAATTTTTAAAAAAGTTTGGAAAGTGTCGGATTTCTGTTTTAAGAAAGCTACCCAAGTGAATCTGGTGAAGTCATCAACCATAACTAAGATATAACTGTGTCCACAAAGACTAACAGTTTGAGAAGGACCCATTAGGTCCATATGGATGAGTTCTAATGGATTAGAGGTAAGGATATCTTTAACCCTTTTATGAGGTGCTTTAACAATTTTTCCTTCTTGACAGGGACCACAGACAATGTTATGAATAGGTTTAATTTTTGGTATTCCTCTAACTATTTGTTGACAGGACAATTTACTCAAATTTTCGTAATTAATGTGACCCATTCTGTTATGCCATATCTCATTGTCATCCATTCGGGCAACATTACAGATTTCAGAACTAGACATGACAGTATAACAATTGTCAGGAGTCCTGAATCCTGTAATTAAGCATTCTCCCTTTTCATTTAAAATCTTGCAATTGTTCTTTGAAAAGGTAACAGTATAATTTGAGTCACAAAATTGCGAAATGCTAAATAAATTAGCCTTAAGACCTTTTACTAAGAGAACATTTTCAAGAACAGGAAGTTCTTTTTCTTTAAGAGTTCCTTTGCCTATGATCAGAGATGATACTCCATCACCAAAAACAACTTTTCCACCATCAAAGATGGTTTTATTTAAAAGTTTTGTATCATCACCTGTCATATGCTTGGAACAACCAGAATCCAAATACCAACCAGAAGATGTAAGTTCAGCTTTTAGGGCAGAAATAACAATGTTACACTTCATCTGGGGTACTAGATCATCTTTTCTAACCCAAATTGCTCTGGTTTTTAGTTTGCGCTTGTTTGCTCTCATTTGATAAAATTTGCGAGCATTAGATTTTTGTTGAAAAACATTTTGCGCATGATTTTGAGTAAATTTAAACTCCTGAGCATTTGATTTAGAAAAGTTTCTGGTAATCCTTCTAGTAAATGTCCTTTTAGGTTTAGTCTTTCTATTCCTATAGTTGGAGTTTTTGTCTGGTGGCCTGGGAAGGACATAGTTGTTACGACTCCTCCTAGAGTAGTTAAAGTTTTGATACATGGAGGTATTGTAGGTAGGTTTAATCAGTCTCCTAGCATAGCAATTATCGAAAGAGTGACCGTATATATCACAATAGGAGCAATAAAGATTGCTCAGAATGGGGTTTTTCTTAGGAAAGTCTCTAAACAAAGCTTTTGAGAGATTTTGAGGTTGAATTTTATTCCTAGGTAGCACAGGTTTGAAAGCAGGTTCACTTTTCCTAAATGGGGGGCAGACATATTTTCCCTTTGGTAAACTTTCATGCTTAGAGCAACTTGCATCTCCAGTGTTAGTGTTTTGATGATCAAACTCAGTTTTTAGAGAATGAAAGTCTGGACATGTTTCAATAGGTCTTTTGCCTCCTGACACAAATTTGATAGGTTCAACATGTTTAGTTTGTGTCTTCAAATTGGGGCAAAACCCTATACCAGTTCTATCATCAGAATTGGTTTTAGATTCAGCAACAAATCCATCAAAACAGTTTGAATTATTTTCAAATTTGGTAAATTTTTTGAAAACAGTTGCTGTCTTTTCTTTTGTTTGTTCCAATTCCAATAATGTCCCTTTGTATTTTTTCTCCAGAATTTCATTAGCTTCAGTCAAAGTTTTCAGTTTTTCATCAAACACTTTAACTTCACTGTCATGAGACATGCATTGAGTAGTATACTCTTCAGCATTCAGTTTTACCATTAGGCTAAGATCCTCTAGCTTTTTGGTAAGCTCTTTCACAATCTTTTCTAGTCTAGTGCTTTTCTTTAGAGTTTTAGTATATAGAGTGTGTATATCTGGGAGATCATCATTATCTGAGTCACTAAGTGAAGTGTGTGAAGTGACCCCTAAGGTTTCATTTCTTAAACTCACGCACCCATTGACATCAGCAGTATCGATTCCCCTTTGACTCACACACCCCGAGGAGGAAGTATTAATGTTCTCAGTAAGTAAAGCATCTAAACCAGTTAAAGTATGATTCAAAGCAACAGAACTAGAATTACTAATCTCATCCTCACTATCAAGCATAGGCATATCATCATTATATATGATTTTAGCAAAAAAGGATAAACAAGGGTCAAAACCATCAGATGTCTCAGGTTCCTCATTTTCAGAGTCACTTGAGTCATCCCAGGTTTTGCATATGTTGGCTCTAGAGTGTTTGTTTTGGGAATTTAAATTAACTCTACAGTCTTGAGCAATGTGACCTAGTTTACCACATCTATAGCATTCAATTTTCTTGAGGTCTCTGTGAGGTCTTGTGTTGTCCTTGTTCTGTTTGTCATGAGGTTTCTCATGAGGCTTGTGATTTGAGGGAGTAGAATAATTAGACTTGCCCTGTCTATTTGCAATACTGTTTCTAAATTTAACAATTTTCTTAAATTGTTTTGACATTAGGGCAATCTGATTATCTAGACTTTCTAAATCACAGTCCTCATCAGAATCATTACTAGGAGTGTTTATCTCAGGTTTAGTCATCTTAGAAGTAAAGCTAAGATTGGAATTGGTATGTTTCCTATGAGTGTGGGTCAATTGTTTCTTAAACTCCAATTCCATTTCCACAGTTCTTAATTTACTACTGAGTAATTCAGGAGTGAGATTAATATCACACATCTCCTCAATAGCATATCTTTTATTGTCAAATTTCTGTGGTAATGATCTCAGAATTTTAGACACAATTTCTTGTCTATCATAAGTTATACCATTAGCATGAAGTTTAGTGACTATATCAGTAAGATTCATGTAGAAATCATCAAAAGACTCCGATTCAGACATGATTAAGGAATTATACTGTCGGATTAACATCTGAGTCTTAGCAGCTTTTACCCTAGAGTCTCCTTCATGGGCAGTAATCAAGGTATCCCATGCTTCTTTGGAAGTGGTACAAGATGAGATTCTCTTGAACTCATGTTCGTTAATAGACATAAATATAGCATTCTTGCCTTTGTTATTATTTCGAGAAACTTGTTTCTCTTCTTGAGTAAACTCACTCAATATTTTCTTAATCCTTTCATTACTTCCTTCAGTGGCTGGTTTAGTTGGATAAAAGTATCCATTTTCAATAATATCCCAGACATCATCTCCCAGGGTTCCTTGAATGAAAGCAATCATTCTTACTTTCCAGTAAGAAAAATTGGTTCCATCAAAGACTGGGGGTCTGGTCAAGTTACCATATCTTTCGTTTTTCTCGTCCATGATTGATTTTGAGAAAACAGTTTCAGAAACTCAGGATCTTTTTGAAAAAGTTCACCAAATGCTCTGATACCAATTGAAATAACGTTGCCAAAGCCGTTTATGAAAATAAACTATTTAAGCAACTCCGAAAGTTTGTTGAAGAAACTCTTTACTTAAATCAAAAAGATTTTGAACAGAAGATGTGTTAACAAAAATTATGTATGAGATATGAACAAGATTTGATAACAGGTTTTAGTAAACAGTTTAAAATGTTTTAAACTCAGCACACATCAGAATGAGATGAGAAGATGTAGAAATATTAATACTCAGGATTTTTAACGTGGTAAAACCTCAACCTTGAGGAAACATCCACGACTCCCTCTACGGAGTAAAACGAAAATAATCACTAAAACAAATATGCGAGTTACAACCTATTTATCTAACATGCACACAAAAACAAATCTATACAAGTTCAGGATTGTACCCTCTGGCGTCCTTAACTTTTCTGCAGATCTTTTTTGTTGATGTAGTCCTCTCAGTTTGTCAACTCTTCTTTTGTTTCAGCACTTTACGTCGACTTATGTTCACCAAATCTTATAGCCAACACTTTCAGTGTTTGTAGTGTGAATATGTTTGTGAAAAGTGCTCTAAAACACATGCATGCACTCACACACACTTATTTATTACAGACAATCCTAACAAATCACATATAAAGTCTATATGCAGTGAGTTTGTTATTTTTCTTTCTTACAAAACCAAAAACCTCTTTGACCTTTCAAAATAACCCAGATTCCACGGAGATCTTGCTTAAGAAATCGGTCAAGACCTTTCTCAATCTATTTTGAAAATATTTAGGAGATTGAGAACCCTCCAAGTGCGAATCCAACTAGGTCAGGCTAGGTTTTGTAAAAACAGAAACTAGAAAACATTTATTTGTTGATTCTGCAGTAAGAAAATGTTTTAATCAGAAAACAACAACGAAATTCTCAAGATGAGAAATAAATGCAACTAAGTGTGTTGTGACATGCAAAACTTCATATCTATGATTTCTATTGAACCAGAAACAAGATCTGAGTATGTGTCTAAGTTGGAAATAAGATTTTATGAACAAAGGTTTCAGCAACCCAGAAATCACTCAACTAGAACTCTCATAAACTCAAGAAACACTAAGGATGGTGTTTATATGGTTATGGTGTTTATGGAGACGTAAGTGGTTTAGGTTGAAGAGGGATTTGACGAAGTTAGGGTTTCTAACTTGGCTCTGGTTTCTCTCTCTCTCTCTCTTCTCTCTCTCTTTCTCTACTCTCTCTCTCTCTATCCTTTTTCTGAGAAAACTCAAAGTGGCAAAAGCTTTCGAAGGCTGAGATGAGAGGTCCTTAAATAGGATGGGAGGAAGATTCCAGACCATCGTTCAAAAACAATGGCTGAGATTGAGTCAAGCTCCTTTGACTGCAATCCAAGGGCTCACAACAGGCGGTGGATTAAACAGGCTGTGATTGGCTTAAGGGATTACACGGGGATTCACTTAGGAGACATGCAATCCATCGATAAGGGTTGATCCAAGGGCTGAAAACATGCGATGGTTTGTCTCAGTAAAGAAACACAGCTCTGGCCAATCAGAGGACAGCAAGTGTTGGCCATAGGACGAATGCAAACGCGCGTCCCAAACTAATTACAAAGCCAACCCTGGAGTCTCTAGCGCTTTCGGTTCCTACCCAAAGTAACTTTAGGCCAAAAATCACAACAAAACATATTTAGATATTAACCCCAAAACTTTTTAAATCAAGTTTTAATTAAATAAAACCTTGTTTAAAATATGTTTAAAATTCCCAAAAAATTATTAAAAATCAAATTGAGGGATTAGAACACACTCACCACATTAATACACATAAGAGTGCAATATGATATGCAAGAATTAAATTCTAAGTGTGTGAGTGATGGCTATAGTCTTAGGATCATTACAAGATGAATAGAAGAAGAAGCAACCCAATCTCTGAAGCTCTTTGGTTTCTAGGATGGATACTATTTTGTCACAATTTCCAAACTAGATGAGCTCTTATACAGTCTAGACTCAAATGAGTCAAAAGTATAAGGGCTTCAGTTTATTCTTTGATGTTGATGATGAACCAACCTTATTGACCTCATCCATAGCACTTTAAATCCATTGAGCCCCTTGTATTGGCTAAACTAGCATTCGAAGTATTTTCTCCCACCAGGTATTGTGCCAATTTCCCTCAATCCATTGCATCTAGGCATTATACAAGGGGTGTAAATCCAATGGCAATAGGTTGCATTATGGATGCCTTCACAAATTTGACAAGTTTTTTACAAAAAATAGTATATTTGATTATTTGATTTTGGTGGCGATTGTTAATACCTATATTAGACTTTGTACACCCTCAACCTCGATAAATATCATAGAAATGGTTTAGTATGTAATGTATGTATTACCTCTTCATTGCTTATCTGCACCATTTTTTGCTTCCTATTTTGTTTTGGTTTGTACGGGTTAGTAGTTCTATGGATATGGTGGTTGACAATGGTATCTTTGAAACGGACAGAGCAGGTTACAAAGGAATGGAAACCAATGAACAATTTCTATTTTGATGACAATTTTCATCTTTTATGGCTGTGCAATTACGACTCTATTCTTTCATCAAACGGAGTTAAATGGCCCGTTAGTGAATCACGTGCAAATTAGGTGCGAGTTAAGTCAGACGGAATTTCTAACGTTTCGTATTAAAGACTAATTTTTAAATAAAATTGTATTTAAGTCTGAACTCAAAGATTAGTAACATATTAAAGTAAAAAAAATCCTTTTTTATTTGCGTTCAATATGTGTAGTCTTCCTTAAAATATGTGTCTATTGGTGTCAATTTGCATGAAAATATGTGTCAATTGTCATGAAATAGGTGTAGATTTGCATGAAATTGGTGTCATGTATAATTATTTGTAAAGATACGAAATAAGTCTAATATTGTGTTTTCAAACTGTGGTTTTGTCAAAATGTCCCTAAAAGAAATGCAGTGAGAACAGGGGTAGTAGGTGTTCAAATTTTAAAATAAAAGGGAAGATGGGTGCATTTTTTGAAACAAAAAGACAAGTATCTGTAATTATGAAAAACTAAAAGGTAAGTGAGTGTAATTTACGTCATCATATAGTTTGTATGCATCTTTATTTTGTCCGTTTTCATATTGCATCGGTGCATACTTCTTATCACATGTTAAAAGTAATGTAGGATGTGAGGAACAAGGATAATGGGTGTTCAAATTTTGAAACAAGAGAGGTGGTGAGTATTATATTTGAAAAAAATAGGAGATATGGGTCGGATTCGGGCTGGCATGACATGATTTCTTATTTTTTTTACCTGACACGAATGTGACACGACTAACCAGATTAAATTGTATACTCAATTCAACTAAAATAGGCATGATAACCCACATAAAACATGATTGACTTATAATTTTGATACGAAAACACGACTAAAATGACTGTGTAAAGAAGGCCTGAACAAACACAATACATCATTTTAATTTTGGGACAATTTTATGTCATTTCTAAAATTGTCACCTTTAGAGTTAAGTATCCGTAATTCTGTGAAATTATAAGGTATGTGAATCTAATTTACCTTATCTCTTTACTGGTTGTTTCAAATATGCACCAAAGAAAATTGTTTGTCATAAATGTATCAGCGGCTCCGTGCAAGTTTATCTACATGGAATTGGATTGTGCCTCACTTTATTGCACGCATGTACATTTTAATACATGTAATTAAAACATTTACCGTTGAATGTAAATCGACATTGTAAGTAAAGGTACACATTACTAATAATCTTACAAAATAAAATTTTGAATATTGGTGAAAAGCGTATGGTTTAAATTCAAATTTAGCCATAAATTACATAACTAAAAGGGGAAATAATAAAAGGTAAAATAAATGTTAAGTGTGTCATGCTCATTTAAACCTCCATGCGACCCAACGTGTTCAAATGTCACCTCGCACAGAAAATCAATTGACATGGTAAGTAACCCTAACCAAATTAGTGCCTTAATGTCAAAACTAGAAACATATTTGTTGGTAATTAAACAGTATAAATGCATATCACACTATTCTAAACATAAAATGGTCTCAAAATGTATGCACAACGCCATAAGCCAATCAACAATAGTAAATGCACTACAATTTAAATTTCAATAACACTCTAAAATATAACCACAACCCACCCTACCCTAGGCACAAGCACACACCTCTCTTTCTTCTCGAATTTCTTATTTTTTGTTATGCATATCTGGCTTCGATCAGATTCTTTTATTTCTTTAATGAACTTATTTGGTAGACAAAAGAAGTAATAAACGATAGAGAGAATACAATTTCATTTCTCAAAACACAATCAGTCTACCAAGTAGTATCTTTTGACACGAAAAGTTTTTTTGTGCCTTATAGCCTAAGGTGGCTTCAAAGGGAACCCAAGAATTTAGGGTCTATTCAATACAAAAATATGCAAATGGTTTGGGTGATAAATTTTTCCATGGCCCTATGAAAAATCCTATAATTTTAGAGGTGGGTTTATTTGCTTGCATTAACTTTTTAGATGGCAAATCCTATTTTTTTACATTTTTTTAGGGATGATATGAAAAGAAAATAATTGCAATTGCCCCAAATTGGAATTCATTTACCACTAGTATCCACCTATTCCACTTGAGTATCTACCAAAGTTAAAAGTAGTATCTATCAATTCTACGTGTCTCCTAAATTTGAAAGTAGTATCTCCCAAATATCATGTGTTTACAACCCCAAATACTTTTTTATGAAAACTTTATCGACCACATTATATTTTAGATGAGTTGGCAAGTTGGCGATAGTTGGAAAAGGATGGAGTTGTTGAAATAAATGAAACTAGGATGTGTGCATATGAAAACTTATATAAAGTGGTAAATAAAAACTTATATAAAAAATTGAATATAAAAAATTTTATATAAAGAAGAATATGATATTAAAGAAAATGATAAAAATTAGATGTAAAAAAAATCATATAGAAATGAAACTGATATAAAAAAAATCTGATGAAAAAAATATAATATGAAAAAATTATGGAATTAAAAATCTTATTAAAAATATTCAACGAAAAAAATTATGATACATAAAATATGATATAAAAAATATGATTCAAAATAAATCGGATGTAAAAATAAACCATTGATTTTAACAAAATAAAAAAAAAACTTTATTTTAACAAAAACAAAAGTTGACAAATCTCGAGTAGCAATATGTTTTTTGGATATATTTAAGAACAAAATTTTCATAAAAAAATGGAAAATCATGGCAAATGACATGTTGGATCTAAAAAAATTTCATAACAAATATTGTCTATCAAGCATATATAAAAGTGGGGAAAAAACTCATTTCCCACCCTTTTGGCCACTTGCAATGGCAAATTGTACCTATCACAAAAGTGGGCAACTAGATTGGGTAGCATATTTTTTCATGACAAAATTTATCATGGCATGTCTATTGATTTTTCGGGTGGGGTTGTTTAATACCATTAATTTTTCACGTGACAAATCCTATTTTTTATAGTGTTTTATATGGCGAGAGACTTAAAGGAAGCGTGTGATATTAAAAAATTATTATTAAGAATACGTTATTAAAGAAAGGGTCATGCTAAAGGTACGACATTTTTTCGACACCACAAAGTTAAAAGTGTTGGTACACTACGTGCTATAACGAAAACCCTTGAAAATATGTGATAAAAAAATTAAATGTAAAAAAATTCATATATAAAAAAACAGATGAAAAAAAATTGATATAAGATATTTGATATAAAAACTGATATAAAAGAAATCTGATGTAAAAAAAACTAATGTATAAAAAAGGAATAAAAAATTGGACGAAAAAAAATTGATATAAAAAATAATGATATTATAAAAATATGGTCTAAAAAAATATGATGTAAAACTAGATAATGGATATAAAAATTCCGATATAAAGAAGAATATATGATATTAGTGAAATGTGATAAAAAAAAAATCTAATGTAAAAAATTCACATATATAAAAAATTTGATATACAAAAATAGGATATAAAAACAAACCATTAATTTTAACACAATGAGAAAAAAAACTTTTATTTTAACACAAATAAAAGTGGGCAAATCTTGGGTGATAAAATTTCTTTGGTTATGAATAAGGCGAAATTTTCACAAAAAGATGGCCAAGTATGGCAAATGCCATGTTGCATGAAAAAATTCTTCATGCCAAATATTTGGCTATCAAATGCATATAAAAGTGAACAAAAATATCATTTATCACCTTTTCCCATTTGTTCGGATAATAATGACCTATCAAACAGACCCTTAAGTACCACTAATTAATTTTTTTTGATAACCCTAAACCTCCACACGAACGACCCTTTGGACTCCCCCATGCAAGCTAAACAGGGGGGATGCTAGTGTCAGAGGCACCCTAACACACACCCCAATTAAAGTCTGGTATCCTTTGAGATAATCGAACTCGAGACTGTGCGCCTAACTCACACAATCTGAACTCGTTCCTTACCACTGGAGCAACCAGGGTGGATTACCAACATGACAAAATTTTCTTTAGGGGTGAGGTACGAAAATAATTTCAAGGAAATTTTTCCATCCATGCTCAAATAGATCCTAGTATAAGATGTAAATAATATATGATAAACATTGTATATATTACTAGTTAAACGTATTTATTCATGTCATTTTCACAGTAATTTTTTTGTCACTACCCTGACTGGCTTATTAATCGTGTTGACGAGTAATGTTAATTGTGTGTGTTAAGAAATGATCAATCCTAACTTGTTGACTCATGTTGAGTTCGAATCATGTTATCGTGTCTCTGTGTCCCTAGAGAAATAAAGCAGTAAAAATCATAAATAATGACAACTAAAACTACATGTATGATATTTTATATATCCTATTTGAACAATTTTTTAACTGTTTTAAACAATATTTTCTAGTTTTTATTTATAAATGTGGTATAATTTTTTTTTAACAAAATCTTATTTAAAAAAAAAACAAGTTTTATGGAAAACCGAAGAGGTAAAAGTAAAAGAGACCCATACACTTGGATAAATTTAGACCCAAAGTGTTGGGGTCAAAACTCGGACCATACAAACCGTATTTACCACTAAACAGATCCTCCTTGTGGTAAACACCGCAAATTGTGCCTCTCCTGATTTGGAAACACCCCAATTTCCCGCAGACCCGCGAAGTAGCTGATTGGACTCTTCTCTCCGCCAGACACGCATTCGAGAAATAAAGTCTTGCAAAGTGGTGGTGGTGTTGTCGACTTGAGTAGAAGGAAAAATGGGCAAAGACTTGTGAAGTTGAAATGGATAGGTCTTCGTATTTAGGAAATTAGTTATCTGCAAACACACTTCACACCACATGTATGTGTAAACATATATAGAAACTGGGTTTTCCTAATTCCTATATGAATACATAATAGCCATGAACCTTCCTATTTCCCACTTATATGATTGTAAAATGTCTCCAAAGACTTCCTCCTTATATATATATATATATATATACAGCTTGCCTATTCCCATCCTTGTCATCTCAATTTAAGATAGAGAATTGTTTGCTTCAATCTTATATCAGAAAGATGGGAAGTCGAGTGTGGTTTTACCCATTCATTGTCATACTCATTTTGCTACTTCAATATGCTTATTCTGCACCATCTCTCTCCCACCCTTCCAACCATTCCTGCCCTTATGACCACAGCTCTGCATTGCTTCAATTTAAGCAAACTTTTACCATTGATACTACTGCTTCTAGCGATTGTGCTTTCTATGGTCAAACTTCGGAACCAAAGATGAAGTATTGGAAGAGGGGTACAGATTGCTGCACGTGGCCTGGTGTCACGTGCGATTGGAGGACGGGTCACGTGGTTGGGCTGGACTTGAGTTGCAGCCAGCTTCAGGGTATCATCCCTTCCAACAGTACCCTCTTCCAGCTATCTCATCTTAAGACCCTCAACCTTGCTTTTAATGATCTCGATGGCTCTCCAATTTCAAGTGAATTTGGTGGATTTGCCCCAGATTTGACGCATCTAAACCTCTCTCACTCTGCTTTTATAGGCAAAGTTTCGTCAAAAATCTCCCATCTTTCCAAACTGATTTCACTTGATCTCTCCGATAACCAAGACATCCAAGTGGAAAGTCAGAATTTCGAATTGCTAATTCAAAACTTAACTCAGTTGACCCAACTTTCTCTTTCGAATGTCAACATCTCTTCTGTTTTACCCATGAATTTGTCTTCTTCTCTCACATTTCTCCATCTATCATTTACAGGACTGCATGGGAAATTACCACATAATATTTTCAATATTCTACCCAACTTGAAAGAACTCGACTTATCTGGCAACGATGATCTCAATGGTCCCTTTCCCGAGGTTAATGTGAGCACTAGAAGCAATCCTCTCAGGAGGTTGGATATTTCGGAGACGAGGTTAGATGGACAATTACCAGATTCAATCGGCTATTTGAGGTCTTTAGATTATCTGAATCTCCCCAATTGTCGAATCTTTGGGTCCATTCCTGAATCGCTCGGAAACCTTACACAGATCACTTATTTGGACATCTCACGCAACAATTTAAGTGGAAAGATTCCATCCACACTCTCAAATCTCAAACACCTAACTCACTTAGCTTTCACAAACAATCATCTCGATGGCCAAATTCCCAATGTTTTTGCTAACCTCACGTCTTTAAGCTCTATCTATCTTGCAGATAACAAATTCAGTGGTCCATTCCCGTCCTCAATTGCGACTCTGACACAACTTGATAGTTTAGGTCTCTCATCTAATTTACTAACAGGCCCCATTCCGTCCAACATAGTTGGCCTTCACAACCTAACCTATCTCAACATCCGCAATAACTCCTTCAACGGGACATTAACTTCTTGGTTGTTCGCTCTTCCATCTTTGAACTACTTAGATCTCAGCTTCAATCAGTTTACTGGACAAATCCATGAGTTCAGATCCACCTCACTCAGCTCTATTCGTTTAAATAACAACGATCTACATGGCCCCATTCCAAATTCATTTTCAAAACTTGTGAACCTAAGTCGACTCGATCTCTCATGGAACAATTTCACTGGTACCGTGCAGCTAGGCATGTTTTCAAATCTCACATACCTTATGTTTCTTCATCTTTCTAACAATAATCTATTTGTGACCACCAATATCAATGCACGCTTCCCCAGACTCAGGGAATTAGGCTTGGCCTCTTGCAACATGAAGGAGCTCCCATATTTGTCAAAAGACAGTCTAACCCTTGAGTTTTTAGACTTATCCTACAACCAAATTCACGGACAACTCCCCCCTAATTTTTCACTGTTGCATAAATTATATTCTCTTCAACTTCAATCCAATTTTCTTCAAGGACCACTGCCTTCACCCATTTGTAGTATTCACTCTCTTGGAATCCTTGATCTGTCCAATAACGAGTTTTCTGGTACAATTCCACAGTGTTTGGGAAACTTTAGCCTTGGTCTTTTAATGTTAAATTTACGAATGAATAGATTTCACGGACCCATTCCAATAACATTTGGTGCAGAAGAAAACTATTTGGAAAGTCTCAATTTGCATGGAAATAAACTAGAAGGAGCATTGCCACGATCTTTGTCTAACTGCACAAACTTAAAAGTTCTTGATCTCGGAAATAATCTAATGAATGATACATTCCCACATTGGTTAAGAACTCTTCCCAAACTCCAAGTTCTTGTCTTGAGATATAATAGGTTCCATGGTCCCATAAGTAGCACTTCCAAGACTAGTAAGTTTCTATTCAGTAACCTTCGAATAATTGATCTCTCTCACAATCAGTTTACTGGATTTCTTCCATCACAATATTTTATAAATTTCAAAGCCATGATGAATGTGGAAGAAAATGAAACTGAAAGGAACTACATGTTGCATAACATTTACAGGAATTATTATGACGAAATAACTTTGGTAGTGAAAGGAGTTGATACTCACATAGTGAGAATTCTGACTGTCTTCACAACCATTGATTTTTCTAGTAACAATTTTGAAGGTGAGATTCCCAATTCCATCGAAAATCTAAACTCACTAAGAGTGCTCAACTTCTCCCATAACAGACTTACAAATCATATCCCTTCTGTGCTGGCAAATCTTTCCGTACTTGAATCTTTAGACTTTTCCTCTAACCAATTTGTGGGACAGATTCCTCAACAATTAACAGCTTTAACATTTCTTGCGGTATTGAATCTCTCGCAAAATCATTTAGTGGGACCCATACCTCAAGGTTTGCAATTTAATACATTTCAAACTGATTCGTACAATGGGAACACGGGATTGTGTGGTTTTTCACTCTCAAAAAAATGTAGAGATGGCGAGACACCACACCCATCGATAGTCCAACAAGAAGAAGATTCAGATTTTGCAAGTGGATTTACATGGAAGGTGGTGTTAATGGGGTATGGTTGTGGGACAGTGTTTGGATTGGTTATGGGTTACCTCATGTTCTTAACAGGAAGACCGAGATGGTTTACAGAAGTTTTTGAAAATAGACAACACAAGAATGTAAGGAGAGGCCCTCGACATCTACGAAGAAGAAATTTAGCAATCTAATTGGTAAATGATACATAAGTTTCAAATTGTTGTATTCTAAGCTCTAGCGTTGAACTTTATGCGTGATATTTTTTTATTTTTTTATAGAATTTCTGCATTTACATTGTTTTTTATTAGAGTAAGTTACAACTTTGTCTACTTCTTTTCTTTTTAAATGAGGACATATGAAAGCATTCAAGCATATTCACCTTGCATTTTATTGGATGCGACACTTGTGCATGTGTAACTGAAACTTGCATTGTAATAATTTAAAATACCTACTAATTACAAATGCTTCCAGTAGGGATCGGTTAAAAAAAGTGAGTTTAGAAGAAGGAAAAATAATCATATTAAAGAGAAAAAATAGGAACATGTAGCAGCCCCACGAATTTTGTTTCACCAAGTTTGGATGAGAAATAACTATCTGACGTGGTTGGTAAGAATCTTCTCTATGGCGCTTGAAAATTTTGTGATCCGTAATCATGGATACATTAGCAATATAATACACATTTTAGATAGATAAACTCAAAAGGAGGATAAGCGATTAAGAATCATAATTAAAATTATATTTTCCTTTTTAAAATTATTGTTTGGTATCTTTTAACCCTTGGTTTTTTAAATTATTCCTCGTGTGGGAAATTCATGACTTTAAACCAATTCTTTGTAGTCAAAGGCTAATCTAGTTGCACTGAACCAATGATGGTCTACATCAAGAGTCTTACAGAAAAGGAAATCAACTCAGGAAGCCACCTCAACTAGTAATCAAGGGCAGTAGCAATTGGAAGACCTATTTGTGTTGGTGGAATACCTTTCTGTATAGTTAGGAACAAATTTTGTGTAGTTGCCTCTGTTTTTTGTAGTTGGTGAAAGTGCAACACATACGATTTAGTTGGTTTTATTTTGGGAGTTGATATGGCATTAATAAATTTTTGGTTTATACTTATATTCTTGATTATAACTCACAAAGTTTCATATATATCTTCATTGTTGCACACTGAACCAAAATAAATATAAGACAAATGAACAAATCGATAATAGATTGATGATTTGTTGAACAAACTATGAGTTTCCCTTCACTGAAACTATCACAATTGAAATGTTGGAGAGCACACTAGCTAACAGCTTAAGCTTTTGGGCAGATGGTGATTCAACATGATCAGAGCTTTGGTATTGGCAAGGTCTTGCGTTCAAGTCTCCCAAACTGCACTTTGCTCCCCCCTTTGTTTGTGCAGATAGTGCACCTCGGATTGTCTCTCCACGTGCTTGTGGGAGTCGTTCATGAAGTGGAGTGTACATCAATCGCCTTTCCCCAGGACAACGATGTGACCCCATAAAAAGATTAAATGTTTACCCTCCTTAACACCAATTGGTTTTAGTTGAGATGGCAGCTTGAGATCCGACTAGTGGTATCAAAGCCAATGGTCATGAGTTCGACTCTTGTCCATGTTATTTGTTGGGGGGATTGTGTTGGAATGAGAGTACAACAAATGCGCTGCTCCGGGACAATGATGTGAACCCGTAAAAAGATTAAATGTTTATTTAACACCAATTGGTTTTAGGTGAGATGGTGACTATGGGTTTCCATTTACTGAAAGTATCACGACTGAAATATAAGATTCATTATAACTGAAAATTCAAAATTGAATCCCCAACTTCCATTTCTCTCTAGTATGTAACTTTAACCTAACCTAACATTCAACAAACTAAAACTAGTACTTGACATGAGTTCCTCCATGGCATTCTTGCCTATTTAAGTTTGACTTGCTAAAAAAGGTACCATATGATCAACCAAGTCACCAACAGCCAAAACTTAAGCTACTTTTCTCTTCCTCCTATCCCTTGAATTTATACTTTAAGTTACCATTCTAAGCATCCGAAGAATAACTTGCCTTCCATGAATACCTATGGATGAATCAAGTTACAAAATTTATAACCACATCGACCATTAACCTGTAATAGAATGAGATGAATTCTTGAACTCTGGCATGTATCTTGGTTTCGTGTCCAGAAAATTGGTCTTATGTTAAAGGTAAATAGAGGTAATAGAAAATTTTCCCCTTGTAAATATTTGTAATTGAGTCAAATCCACTTGCTTTTTTACTTCACAAAAATGAGTTCCTCGATTAAATCAAACCTCTAAATGCAGTCCCTTGCGAATAAGATCTTTTAAATGCGGTATACATACTTTTATGAAATTACATATACCTTGAGCCTAATCTAAAGGTATCTAGACCGTATTCTAATAACTATATTTTAACTTTTTAAGAAATTTATACTTTTCCAAGGACTAAATAGTGAAAAAAGTAAAGACTTGTTGTTTCTTTAGAAAACATAATAAATATTTATGATATTGTTACTTGATGTGGTCTTAACATGTCCCTAATGCCTTAAGTTTCCAATTATTCAACTGATTTCCCAACAGTTTTGTATATGTGTGAAGAAAGCACCACTCTCATCTTTATTAAGCTAAGAGTACATGTTTGATTTTAATTTTAACGGTATCGGGAAAATCAGAGCCTTTCGGACAAGACACGCATACCGTTTTTAGCAGTAGTTCACGAAGTCAGACTTCATGTCTGTTGCATATCTTCAATGTCTTGTTTCCTCATGTTCTATTAAATTACAGAATAGTCTTCTACTTTGGTCGATTTTTTTCTCTTGTAAAAACAATGCAATATTTAATGACCTAGTTCAAACAAATGAGTTGTGTTGAAAATATTCACCAATTTTTGTCTTGTGTGAATTCAGCAACAAGATTATTGGTTATCCTCTTGCTTTATGTGAGTTTTTTTACACTTTAATATTTTTTTCATGTATTTTGAAAATACTATCAGATTGCCATGACGTATTTTATATTCTATATAAGCTTCTTTTGATCTTCAACCAATCAAGATATGCATAGCAATTGGCACTGCATATTCTAGGGATTGACTATAACTCAACAATGATAAAAATATAATTCATCCAAGACCCCAACAACTTAGTTCGTCTGATGAAGCATAACCGTGCAAGAAAGGTAATGTATATCTATTTGGTTAGATCATAACTAACCCTGCTTCTCATCATAAACCTTGTTGTAGTAAATACGAGAATGATGATAAGGTCTGTCAACACTCTAAATTAACTTGTGAATCCTCTTTTAACATGAAATTCAAAGTAGATCGAAGATCAGATCTGTCAATAATTGACCTTAATAATTATTTGGGTCTTGATGATGTTCTAATAACGAGTAGTTATGGTTACTGGGATGGGAACATAATACAAAATGGATTTCCTTCTATACCCGACTCTGCTATCTTGCTGGCTAAATACCCGGTTGCATTTAGTAACTACACAATGCCTTCGTCCAATATACAACAACAACAACCCTTACCTTCTGTTGTAAACTGTAATGGTGTATTATTTAGCCGAACAAGGAACCGAGATGTTGCCAAAGTGCAATCTTTTACAGTAGATGTGAAGCAATGCAAGGACATATTATTCTCTCAGATGCAAAGACGAAGTGAGATAAGTGTGGTGGGGAGAGGAGGGGGATTTCAGACCCTGTTGTGGCTATCAAAATGCATAATGCTAAAACCGAACAATACAGAGAGGAGGAATCTTGGAGAGATAAGGGGAACATGGGGATGTAGTCAAAAGCTCAGAAAGGCCCTCTTGGAGGAGGCCTCAGTAGAAATTTATCGCACTTTTTCTACACTGTACAATAGTTTTTTTAAGTTAAAAATTCAACAATAATATAGCAATGGACACTTGTTTTTTTTTAATCTTTTTGTCCTAAATTTCTTAGATGATTGTAATATTACAGCTGCTTCCGTATTTGTCGGTACAGACAGAATAATTTTTGTGAATATTTTGGTGGTGGTGGTTGGGGAGTGGGGGTGGACCTTTTGGATGAGCTTAAAAGTCATTTGAAGGGAAAATAGCATGGACAGATCACCAAAGTACCAAATGTTCTCAAATGATTTCAGAATTTAACAGGTGCTTTATCTTTTTCTTATCTTTGACTATTTTTCTTTATTATTGCATATTAGTGTCTTAGTTTGAGAAGATTAGATGTCGTTTGATGATAATTCCTGTGTCTCGGGCTTTGTTTTGTATTAGGACAACTGTTACATTGCAGTAAGTTTGCACATATATTTTAGATTACTCTGTCTGTTTGGCAACATCTCCTCAAGGATCAGTTGGATTGTGGAACTTGGTGCTTGTATTTTGTTGTTGTTATTAATGTTGTTGTTGTTGATGCTGCTGTTTATAAAGTGATTTTTTTCTTAATTGTCCTGGTTTAAATTTTCATTTCTGTGACTGTAATTTCTTCAAGTATAAGTTGTGTATTAGATTGTTCTGGGAGTAATTATACATATGATTGATTGTTTGAATTACCTAAATTTATAAATAAAAAAATTCTCTCATTACATTATTAAAGCTCAATTTTGATAAGTTTTAACGGTGACAATTTTGATCATCGGACGTTTGGGAGCTTTGTGAGAATCAAGGTATCCCTTGATATTACGAAACCAATTTGCAGGGGTTTTAGACTAATAGGAGGTGAAAGTGGTCCTCTGTGGATTCCGTTCATATACGAACACCTTCCTAACTTCTTCTACAGATGTGGAAGACTAGGACATGATAAGACGGTATGCAAGTTCCTTAATGATGTGGGGTCAAATATTGAGTTATATGGGCCTTGGAATCGAGCATTTCTGGGAAAGAAAACAAAATCTTTAGCCGGCACTAATCATGGGGCTACCAGAGAAACATTCGAGCAGCTAACTGAGGCGCGTACAGTCAAAGGAAAGGAAGATGCGCGCGGTGGGGAAAGCTCATCTCCCAATGCCCTTTCATAAAGTTGACCATATTACCTGAGTTGGAAGACCAAAGTCAGACGGATGTCCATCAAGCTAACCACCAAAATAGCACTTTTCATTTATCCCCTGTTCACAGATCTGACCTTATACCTTTAGCGAAATTACCTAGTACTATTCAGACTACTGATACGTCCCAATCGCATATAATCCAAAGTCCTAATATCCAATCGTCACCTCGGGTTTTTAAATCATATCCTTATGAACCGTCATCCATAACGTGTATCAAACCCCAGAACCAACCTGTCCAAACCACATATTTCGTTACCGAACCACCAGATAGCCCAGTTAGAATCGACAAACAAGAAAATCATATACCCAAAACCAAGATCCAAACTTTGGACCCAACACTCAACTTAACCCAACCTCATTTAGTTTCCATTCAGACCAACCTTCTTAATTGTATGAGCACTTACCCAACCTAAATTGACGTCCATGACAACCTTACATCTAACCCTATACCTTCTCATTAGTCAAACAGCTCCCCGCTACTCTCCCCGTCCCAACTTGAAGTCCTTCAAACATTCAGAGACAGAGTATTATCTACTTTTTTCAGCACTTTATCTCTTAATAGAAACCTTAAAAACAAAAAAAGAGCGGTCTTAAATACCTGAAAAAGGAAGACAATATGTTTTGGACCAATAATCAATTGGCTTTCCCAAAGGAAGTAGTACCTCTGGAGGTGTGGTAAAATGCAGTAACTTTTGAAGGTGACTCGGACAAATGCAAAAAGAAAAACAGAGGTGTTCAAAGAAAATTCCAAAAACAGAGAAAGGAAAATACTCCAAGATGACAAACCCTGTTATTGGAAGCCCCAGTATACACCAACCAGGATCTTCACGAGATTACTGGTTCGAGTAACAAGGAGGTGGAAGTGGAAGTTCTTGAGATAGAAGAAAGCAAGGCTATTGAGAAGAAATTAAGCCAAAAGCATAAATGGGTTGTGGTGGCTGACCCAAATCATCCACAGATCCCATGTTGATCTCTTAGAATTGTCAGCGAGTCGGGCAACCCCTGACAATCTGGATGCTCAAGGGAATCATTCAATGCCATCACCCGTCTATTGTCTTTCTCATGGAGACAAAAAGCAGAGCGAGGAAATTAGAGGAAATTCGCAAGTAAACCAACCTCAAGTATTCTTATTATATTGACCCCAAAGGATGTTCCGGAGGCTTGGCTATATGGTGGAATGATGAGGTCATGCTTGAAATAGTTTTAAAATCTAAGAATCTTATTCTGGCCAAATGCAGCCTTGTTAGGAAGAGAAAACAGTGGTGGTTCAGTTTTTTTTTTATGCTGATTGTATCATTGAGAAGAGAGCTTTAATCTGGCATGATCTGATGAGAATAGAAAGTGACATGAACCAGCCTTGTTGTAGTGTCGATGATTTTAATATTATCGGTTCAGGAGATGGCAAAGGTGGAAATTTAGTTACAACTTCTCAATGCGACGAGCTTCAGAAATTGGAAGAAGCTTGCAATATCTCAGAAGTGGAATTCAAGGGGCAACATTACACCTGGACAAATGGAAGGCCGGGGCATGGCAATGTCTGTGAGAGTGCTCATGACCAATTATCAGTGGAATACTATGTTTCCTGAAACAGTAGTTATCCATGATACACTGAAGGGGCCGGAACACTATAAGCTATAGCTTCTACTATCAGCTACCAAAAACAGGTTCAGTGTCTCCTCATATCGGCTATCTTCAGTTTTGATTTCTATTGTTTATACTCGTTGCCTGAGATAATGCACTGGAGCTAGTATAAGGTTTCAATTGAAAAATAATCTGATTTAGGTGTTAGTGTGAATGTTTAGCAATCGTAAATGAGTTTCTTTTTTCTTGTGTTTGGAATTTTTGAGGAAATTTAACAAATACCATAGGTGCAAATCTTTAAAATGGGTGTAGTGGTTGTATTTGTTGGGAGGAAAGAGACTCAAATTTTCAACAAGGATAATACAAAACAAAAAACACAAAAAATCTATCAATTCAACAACCATAAGTACAAAACACTTAAATAATCGTCGAAGTGTCGTGTGTGTGTGTGTGTGTGTGTGTGTGTTGTTCACCTTGAGAGTGATAACTGTGTATGTGAACTGGAATGTGTATTGCGGTGAATATGTTAGTGTGATAAATATAATTAGGTGTGTGGTGGTATGTTAATATGATCATTTGATATTTGAACCCAACCCGCTGAGTACATTTTTTGTATGCGGTGATTACTCAGAAAACAAATTGCCTCATCTGTGTTGTGGTATGGGTATATTTTTTTATGTATATTATGATTATTCAATATTCAAATTTGTAATCCAAATTTAATGAAATATGTAAATGCTTGATTGAGTTTATGATGGAAATGGGCCCTATTTTAGGGTTTTATTAGTTATTTTATTTTATTTTGTATTTTTCTTCATTTTATTTTCCTTTATTTTTTGTTATTGTATTTAGAGATACGGAGTAGTAATGGAATTTTTGTAAATATGTCCTTAGCTTAGAGCCTAAGATACTCCTCCCCTTTAAATACCCACTTGTAAGCCTCATTTGAGGTAGGCTTGAATTTTGAATATAGGAAAGACTATTTCTCTCTCTAAAAATGTGTGTTAGATATTTTTAGAAGCCTTTTGACGGGTGGTTTACGTCAAATTGATATCAGAGCGGGTGTCGCTCCAACATTGGTGTTTGGTATATCGGTGTATTTTTTTTATGGGAGTTTTGGGAAAAGGTCCTCATAATGCTAAAAGTGTATAAAAATAGGACACTCCATATAATTTTATAAATTTAGTCCCTGTACTAAAAACATCATGAAAAATGGTGCCGCTGGCGCGGACCAAAAAAATAAAGGGTATTGTACCAAAGGGACTAGATTTATAAATGTTATTATACCACAGAGACTAGATTTATAAACTTGAAAAGCATTGTCCTAAAAATCAAAATATAGGAAGGTACATGACCTTCACCTTAATTCTCTATTTTTTTATCAAATCGTACACTACTTGCAATGGCTCCCAAGAAATACAAACACAATGAAGAGATTCAAGAATGGAGACACATGATCAAACAACAAAAACAAACCCTAGCCCTAACCCAAGAACTCAACCAAAAATTTGATACCCTTATCCAACTAATCTCTTCCAACTTCCAAAATCCTAAACCTAGACAACCCCATTCAAACCCTTCAAACTCTATCTCCATCCCATCCGAACTCGAAAACACCCCTGTTGTCCCTGCCTACACCCCCCACCGCCCGTCGATATACTCCCGACCCCCACAACCCGCACCCCCAGACCCTAGAACCATAGTCACCGCTGCTCTGCCTTGGTCGGCAACCTGCCACCAACTCCCCAAGCCCCTACCACCTTATCTCACTGCCACAACCTTATCCCCACCCACCTCCCTGCCTCTCTCCAGCCCCGCGATCAACCCACTGCCCTTCCACCCTCCTCGCGACCACCCCCTCCCTCCTACCACTGCCGGAATACATCATCCCGCCCCTCAAACTCCAGGCGACATTGGTCAGTTACCATCCCGCCCCTTTTCCAACCCGGGTTAACTCGAAACCCAACCCCATCCTCCGGTTTAGTTCCTTCGACCTCGATCTGTCCCAGAACCCTTCAAAACCAAATATTTTTACCCTAGGGCAGCCCACTCCTAGGGTTTTACCCTATTTGTGTCCAAAATCTGTTTGGGCCTTGTTTGGGCCAACAAATTCAACTCCAAATCCTTCTATATTCTCCGAAATGATGGTTTTTGACCCGGGTGGAATTTTCTAGGGCTTGATTTGGTGAAGAAAGTGGAGAAGAAGAGAGAAGATGAAGAAATAAAGACCAAGACTTGTGGGATAGACACTCCACAACTTTCAGATATTTATTTTTAGCCTCCACGAGTTTTTGGCACAAATTTTTGGAAGTTCCTCACGAATTCCCAATTTTTGAACGCTCGAGGATGAGCTTGGTCTTAAGTGGGGGAGAGTTATGGAAATAGGCCCTATTTTAGGGTTTTATTAGTCATTTTATTTTCTTTTGTATTTTTCTTTATTTTTGTTATTGTATTTATAGGTAAGGAGTAGTAATGATATTTTTGTAATTAGGGCCTTAGCTTAGAGCCTAAGCTACTCCTCCCCTTTAAATACCCACTTGTAAGCCTCATTTGAGGTAGGCTTGAATTTTGAATATAGAGAAGAGTATTTCTCTCTCTAAAAGTGTGTGTTAGATATTTTTAGGAGCCTTTTGATGGGTGGTTTACGTCAGTTTATATTATATTCTTTAGGAAGACTTCTATAACTTGTATGCTGGTACAGGTGAAAAGGGTCATGGTTTAGGAAATTAAGGACGACGAAACAACTATTGCAAAAGGCAGTTGGGTAATTTAATTTTTTTTATTCTTAGTTACTTACATATAGTTTCAAGTTATTTAGCTAGCCAAAGCAACAATATATGTTACGGGTGTTTATGCTCTAATCTGATTACTTACATGGAGCGTTGTGTATGGGTCTTTGAACTTCCAATTTTGATCAAGTAAACAAAGGTTTAAGCAATTTTGAGTCTAGGTTATCATCAGTTATTATGGGCCCCATGATCGCAGTCCAGGTTGAGAAGTCTACATTCCTTAGCACAGACACGAACACGAGTATCGTGTCCGACACGACATGGACACACTGACACGACAAAGCTTAAACAACCAGGACACAACATGGCAGACACACTGGTTGTTTAAGCTTTGTCGTGTCAGTGTGTCCATATCTATATATATATAGGGAGAGGTTCACAAGTGAACCTAAAAGATGAACCTTAACAACTCATTAATTTTAATTCCTATGTTGTAATAGGTCCACGCTAGTGGCAATGGGCACGGGTGTCGATCGATCCCCAACCCCCCTATCCGCCCCCACCCCCACCCCATGGCAGCCCTGCTTCCAAAAGGGCTGCCATGGTGATGGTGGTGGTGGTTGGGGGTGGGGGGTGAGGGGGGTGGGGATCGATTGACACGCGTGTTCATTGCCGCTGGCGCGGATGCATTACAACATATAAATTAAAATTAATGAGTTGTTAAGGTTCATTAAAAAGTTCATCTTTTAGGTTCACTTGTGAACCTCTCCCTATATATATATATATATATATATATATATATATATATATATATATATATATGTATATATATAATTTGAAGTTTAATACTTTGAAAATTCCAGCATTCTTATAGCTTGTCTATCTATGTTTGTATGTACACGTGCATGGGAACTTATATATTTTGTGGTGGTCTTATTTTTGAAAATTTGAGTAATTAAGGTCTAGAAATTGGTCACCTAATGTTACTGATTATTTGTTAGCTGCATTTGACTGGTAGATTCATTTGGATTCTTAGCTTTCATGATTGTAAATATTGGATGTTTTTATTTATTATTAGAAATGTTTATTATATAATGGTTGAGTTGGTTTAGAACTTAATTCATATATCTGTTGAGTTCTGTAGGCATGGAGGAGCAGTTTATACTCAAGGTTCCACCTTATGTTGTTGAGTAGATTTTGGGCGAGAATGCATCTTCTTTTGTCGTCACTGGATTTGTCTTTCTCTGATGAGAATATGGTTTTTCTGTTTATGGTTAGGAAAGTTTGTACTCTTCTAATATTCTTTTTCAGTTAAGTAAAAAATAGTTCTTGTTTTTCGTATTAATTAGAAATTATATTTTTAATTATGTTGATATGCTACAACCTCTGTTTTTGAACCCTTAATGAAGTAATATTTGATTTATTCCTCAAGTATTTATATTAGTTTCATATTTTCACTAGTTATGGTTGGGTTGTATGTGTAGTTGTTAAGTCACTTTTCCAGTGGTAAGCCAGATTAACTAGTATGTCAATAAATCTATATACAAAAATCCTGTATACTTCATTTTATATGAGTATTCTTTATATTTGTTGGCAGGATGTCCTTTTGTATTGTATTCTAGAATAGGTATTTTGCTATATATGGGCTTTACTTATGGGCCAGCTTGGATTTTAAGTTTGTTTATTTTTTTACTAAAATAATATTTAAGCTAAAGATATTAGATTTGATAAATACACTTTTATTTTTTTTAATTATACATCATCTTATATTAAATATTTGATAAAGGGAGATGATGACATGATGAATTTACATGGTTTTGGGGTGCATTTAAACAAACTGTGACTTAAGAGGACATTTGAAAGGTGACTGTTGATATCAAATTTAATCTGCTGACATGGACCAATCATATGAAGACACGTGGCGATCTACATGGCAACAACAAGAACTTCCGAGATGATCACACGCTCCGAGGAACGAGATTACAACGAGGAAGACTAGTTCCCCGAGGAACACTGTTTCCCCGAGGAACTCACGCACTCCGAGGAACAAAACCTCTCCGAGGAACTCTTAAATACCGAGAAGCTTAGGCGGTCCGAGCAACTCAGACGGTCCGAGCTGCACCTCGAACAAAGCGTTAATAACTGGATAACCAACAGTTCAACTGATTCATTAAATGCTTATCATTCAGACGCACACGTATAAGGGGCATTGAATGTATTACCCTTTCATATGTACCTCATTTAATGTATTACCTTTTCACATTTACAGCCTCATGGCTATAAATACATTGTACAATCCTCATTGTAAAGGAGGCCGAATCCAGACAGGAATTTCTTGATAAAATTTGTAATCGAGAATTCCAAGAACATTCAGCAATAAAACAACAGTGGACGTAGCCATTCTTATAAGGCTGAACCACTTTAAAATTCTTTGTCTCATTTATTTATCTGTGATTGAATAATTAGAGTGATCTAATTTTTTACATCAACAGATTGGCGTCGTCTGTGGGAAACGATTGATAATATCGTTTTTCATCAAAATCAATCCATTACCAATGGCAGATATTCCTGAATCCAGCAATCGAAATGCTGGAACCCCTCCAAATCCATCTGATCCGCCAATTATTCCAGATCTGACTAGAATAATGGCAAATCTGGCTCAGGGCCAGACCGTCATGCAAGAAACAATGCGACAACTCATCCAAACCCTCCATGGCGGTGCATCAACCCATTCCAGACCACGAAGCATTCAAAGAAATACTCGTGCACCTTCTTCGCGTACTAGGCATACCAATTCATAGCGCAATGAGGAGTCTGAATATTTCTCTTATCAACCTGGGCGAACTTCGTCCGTGCGAGCCACAGATACTGACCAACGTGTCACTCTCTCCCCAGAAAGGACCAGCGCATTGGAAAGATTAAGTAGAGTTTCTCCTTTCGACCGATTAGGCCCTAAAAGGAACAAAAGTCCTCTTAATGCAGTGTCGAGGAGCTTTCGACGACCATCAGATTTAAGGGAAGGATCTGCCCAGTCGCGACCAGCTGCTCGTCAAGATGGATCCTATGACCGACTAGTTGCTCATCAAGATAAATCTCAAGAAGCCACTTCAACACGATCAGTTGCTCGAACTAATAGGCCCGAGGAAGGAAATGATGCATGGAAAGGATCTATTCAGAGGCTGAAGGATAGATTAGGGGAAATGGCTAAGGCCAAGAACCCTCTACAACGAACCTTTGTTCGAGGATCACCTTTTGTCCAAGACATTGTTGATTTTCCAACACCATCAAAGTTCAAAGCACCTGTTGTGACTCCCAAGTATGATGGGAAGAGTGACCCTGTCCTTCATATAGAACAATACCAAGCTGCAGCCGACATCTATGCTGTCCCAGAAGAGATGAGATGCAGGGCATTCTCAGGAACACTTACCGGATCTGCTCAAATATGGTATAATAACCTTCCTCGGGGTAAGATTTTAACTTTTCTTCAACTGGCCGAGTTATTCATTGGGAATTTTTGCTTTGGGGCAAAGCCAGTTAAACGAGTAGCACATTTGTTAAGTATTAGACAAAAAGCTGGTGAGAGTACTAGAGATTATATAACTCGTTTTAATAACGAGAAACTGGAAGTCATCGATTACGAAGAGAAGACAGCGATTACTGCTTTGATGAGTGGACTACTGCCGAACAAGTTGTACTACACTTTGGCTAAAGATCCACCTCGAACCATGTCAGACCTGATGGGAAAAGCGTCAAAAATTATTATTGCCGAGGAGGCTATGGCTACGAAGAAGAATATGGATGCTAAAGAAACCAAGGTGGAAGTCGACAAAGCCTAGAAGAAAGAGCATAAGAACAATGGTGGTGACAAACAATCCAAAAATAGGTCGTCATGGGAGGTCTTGAGGAAATTTGATAATTACACACCTTTGAAGGAAAATATCAACCACGTCCTGGAAGAAATTAAGAACAGCGAGGAGTTAAACTGGCCAAAGAAAATGAAGGCAGACCCTGACATGAGGAATAGGGAAAAATATTGCGAATTTCACAAGGATCATGGCCATATGACCAAAAATTGCATAGCTCTTCAGAATGAGATTGAAACACTCATCCGACGAG
The DNA here is from genome assembly GCA_949130495.1 of Sambucus nigra. Taxonomy (NCBI): domain Eukaryota; kingdom Viridiplantae; phylum Streptophyta; class Magnoliopsida; order Dipsacales; family Adoxaceae; genus Sambucus; species Sambucus nigra. The sequence continues at coordinate 7,046,695 of OX422214.1, read as the reverse complement.
GAAAGCTAGCAAAGTATGTTGATCGGGGAGGCGAAAAAAGAAACAACGACCGAACGAGAGAGAGGTCTAAATCTCCTCGTCGAGCAGAGGAGAATAAGAAAAGAAATCATGAAGATGATCCCGAGGATGACCCCGATCTTCCTAAGAAACCAAGACAGCCAGAACGAGAGGTATTTTCAATACGCTTTGGGTTATTTGATTGTAATGTTATTACAGGAGGAGACGCAGGAGGAGGAGACCTTACTGCATAAAGAAAAGCTTACCTCGGTGAGGCTCAAGCTTGCTCGTACATTCAGCGAATAAATCTAGCTGAGGAAGATCGCCCGAAAAAGGTGAACAAGGAGAAATTGGTCATCGGTTTTTCAAAAAATGACCTTGCAGGTGTTTTATATCCTCACGATGATCCACTGGTGATCAAGATGAGAATGAAGGAGGTAATGATTTCAAGAGTGCTGGTCGACAATGGTAGCTCGGTAGACATTATGTTCTACTCGTGTTTCGATAGCTTAAATCTAAAGCTATCTCAACTGGAGCCTTACCACAGACCCCTCATCGGTTTTGCTGGCGAAAAAGTATTTCCACTTGGGACGATCAAGTTGGATATATTCATTGGTACGTGGCCTGCTTGTCGGACAGAAAGAATACGTTTCTTCGTGATGGATAAGAATGTCCAATCATCATACAATATCATCATGGGAAGAGTAGGATTGAAGAAGTTCGAGGCTGTACCATCTACAGTGCATCAGTGCCTAAAATTTCCAACAAACTTTGGAGTAGGAGTTGTGAAAGGTGATCAGAAAGTAGCTCGGGAATGCTATTATTCATCCGCCGCGCAAGAAGAACGGGAAGAATCAAAGAAAAAGACTACTACCTATCAAGTGGATGAAGGTGCAGAAATTGAAACTTTGGATCCTCAAGATGAGTCGCAACTCGTGAAGGGTCAAGTGGTGGAAGCTACTGAAAACATCATTCTGGACGACGAGCACCCTGAGCGAACTATTCAAATAGGTTCATCGTTGGAAGCCTCATTAAAATAAGAATTGATAACTTTCCTTAGAAGCAGAAGACAAACTTTTGCGTGGAGTCATGAAGATATGCCTGGGATAGACCCAAACTTCTTATGTCACGAGCTCAATGTGAATAAGGAGATCAAGCCCGTGAAGCAGAGAAGAAGATTATTCAGTCCCGAGAAGAATCAAGCTATACAGGAGGAAGTCGAGAAGCTCCAGAAAGCTTGTTTCATTGAAGATGTTAAATATCCAGATTGGTTAGCTAATGTGGTGATGGTAAAGAAGAAAAATAACAAGTGGAGGATGTGTGTAGACTTCACCGACCTCAACAAAGCATGCCCAAAGGATCATTTTCCATTGCCCCGAATTGATCAACTAGTGGATTCTACCTCGGGACACGAGCTGCTGAGCTTCATGGATGCTTATTCTGGATATAATCAGATTAAAATGAAACCTGAAGACAGGGAAAGTACTTCTTTCATTACCCCTAGGGGAACTTATTGTTATAATGTTATGCCTTTTGGTTTGAAAAATGCAGGTGCTACATATCAGAGGCTGATGAACAAGATCTTTGCTGAACAAATCAGTGACAATATGGAAGTCTATGTTGACGATATGCTGACGAAAAGCAAGAAAGCTGCCGATCATCTAGTTGACTTAAGTCAGACTTTTGATCAACTAGATAAATATCAAATGAAGCTGAACCCGACGAAGTGCATATTTGGAGTACGAGAAGGCATGTTCCTCAGGTACATTGTCAATCAACGAGGCATTGAAGCAAATCCTGAAAAGATCAAAGCCCTATTAGGGCTGCGATCTCCAACAACGAAGAAGGAAGTACAAAGTCTCACTGGACGAGTAGCGGCACTCAACAGATTTGTATCACGAGCAACTGATAGATGTCTCCCATTTTTCAAGACACTCAGAAAGACTTTTGAGTGGAATGATGAATGTGAGAAGGCTTTTCAAGACTTGAAGAAATACTTGGGAGCACCTCCACTATTGTCCAGGCCGGTGATGGGAGAAAAATTATATTTCTACCTTGCAGTATCCGAGAATGCAGTTAGCTCGGCATTGATCAGAGTGGAGAATGGAGTACAAAAGCCAATTTACTACACAAGTAAGGCCTTCCGAGGAGCAGAGATCAGATATCCAAGGCTGGAGAAATTGGCACTGGCGCTGATTGAGGCGAGTAGGAGAATGAGGCCATACTTCCAGGCTCATACTATAGTCGTATATACCGATGTGCCATTGAGACAAGCCCTTCATAAGCCAGAAAAATCAGGGAGATTGATGTACTGGGCAATAAAGCTCGGTGAATATGATATAGTTTATGAACCTAAATCATCACTAAAAGGGCAAGCTGTAGCAGATTTCATAGCGGAGTTCACCTATCCTGATACCCCCGAGGAGCAAAAGTTGCTCGCTGATCAACCTATGGATGTTACAGGATTAACAAACACAAGACCAAACCAATTCCGATTGGTAAAAGGGCGTGTGGATGTTACAGGATGTGATGCAGAGATAGTTGGGAGGACTCCGGGCGAGGAACAAGAGTTGCTCGCTGATCAACCTACGGATGTTACAGGATCGACAAACACTAGCTCAGACCAACTCCGGTTGGTAAAAGGGCAAGTGGATGTTAAAGGATCATTAAATTCGAGCTCAGACCAACTCCGGTTGGTAAAAGGGCAAGAAAAGATGATCGACGAGGAGCGAGAAAAATCTGAGGAGGATGAAAGGAAGCAACAAATGTTTCACCGAGGAACTCTGACTGATCATAAATTTGAAGACGAGTTACCTATATGGAGGCTATATGTAGATGGCTCATCTTGCACTGCAGGATGTGGCGCGGGGATAGTTTTGAGCACTCCGGACGAGATCGACATGGAATTTAAAGCTTCCAACAATGAGGCTGAGTATGAGGCGATGATTGCAGGACTTAGTTTGGCAAAAATTATGGAGGCGCAGTAGGTTATTGTTTTCAATGATTCTCAAATGATTCCCAATTGAAGTGTTAGCTGGTCGGAGCATAGATGAAGATCTGACGATGAACTTTATTACCCTTGATTTGGGACCATCTTGGATGGATCCCATCAGGGCATATATCGAGGAGAGAGAATTACCAATCGACAAGCTCGCAGCCAAGAAATTAAAGTTTAAAGCTGCTCGGTATGTATTAACTAATGGTGTTTTATATAGATGAGGAATTATGGCAGGTTTGCAGAGATGTGTACATCCCTCCGAGGTGAAAGAATTAATTGAAGAAATCCATGAAGGGTCTTGTGGAGCACATGTAGCAGGTCGGACGCTTTTGCAAAGGGTGATGATGTAGGGATACTACTGGCCGATGATGAGGGCTGATTGTATAGCCTATGCCAAGAAGTGTGACAAGTGCCAGCATTTTTCCTCCATCCGAAGAACTCCACAAGCATTGTTGACACCCATAACTTACCCTTGGCCATTTTCCATGTGGGGAATTGACTTGGTTGGGCCACTGCCAATGACCCGAGGAAGGTTCAAGTACCTCGTCGTCGTAGTGGATTATTTTACTAAGTGGGTAGAAGCTGAGCCACTCATTGACATGACGTACGAGAAGGTGTACCAATTTGTTTAGAAGAACATCATTTGTCGATATGATCTACCTCATGCCTTCATCACAGACCATGGAACACAATTTGATAACGAGGAGTTTTCCGCTTATTGTTATCAATCAAATATTTTGAAGATCCATTCAGCACCAGGCCATCCTCAAAGCAATGGACAAACTGAAGTGACAAACAGGACGCTGCTAAATGGCTTGAAGAAAAGACTAGATGATGCGAAAGCAAACTGGATCAACGAGCTACAATCAGTACTCTGGGCTTATCGAACTACTCCCCGAGTAGCAACTGGAGAATCACCATATATGCTGGCGTTTGGAAGTGAAGCCGTTATACCTGCCGAGTTGGGTCTCCCAACACACAGGTACTGAATTTTAATTCCCCTGTCAGTGACTTAATGAGAAGATTGGATTTAGACATGCTCGAGGAAGTTAGAGAAGAAGCATCCATTAGAAATGCGGCATATCAACAACGAACAACTATATTCTACAATAAGAGGGTGAAGAAATGCGACCTGAAAGAAGGAGACTATGTGCTGAAGAAAGTAATTCAAAAGCATAATAAACTGGAGGCAAACTGGCATGGACCATACCGAGTTACAGAAGTTGTTCGACCAGGAACTTATCGAATAGCAACTTTAGAAGGCAAGGAGTTTAAGAATGCATGGAACGCAGAGCATCTGCGCAAGTATTATCAGTGATGTATATGTAACGCAGTTCCATCAGTATGAATAAAACGAAGATATTCTGCCAAAGTCTCTCCTTTTTATTGAGAATTTTTCGGGGAATACTAGTGCTACACACTACTCGGCAAAACTCGACAAAGCTCAGACTGCTCAGCAAAATATTCCTAAAAATGCCAACTTCGGTTGGTTAGGAAATAAAATATTCCTAAAAATGCCAACTTCGGTTGGTTAGGAAACAAAATATTCCTAAAAATGCCAACCTGTTTGGCTAGGAAACAAAATATTCCTAAAAATGCCAACCTGTTTGGCTAGGAAACGAAATATTCCTAAAAATGCCAACCTGTTTGGCTAGGAAACAAAATATTCTCGCAAATGCCAACTTATGTTGGTCCGGAGGTACATATATTCTCGAAAATGCCAACTTATGTTGGTCGGGAGGTAAGATTATTCAAGAAAGTGCAAAAGAGGCTAACTATGGCTGGTCGGGGATAAAAACCCACTAACTGTAGTTGGTCGACAAGAAGAATTTATCGACCTTGGTTGGTCGGACACATTTTATGAAAAAGATAAAAATCTACCAAGTACCCACTAATCGTAGTTGGTCGACAATGAACATTAACGACCATGGTTGGTCGGACACATTTAAGAGAAAAATCTACCAAGTATGGCTGGTCGGGGATAAAAACCCACTAACTGTAGTTGGTCGACAAGCATAATTTAACAACCTTGGTTGGTTGGAAAAATTTTCAACATTTTTTACACTCGTGACTTTATTATTAAGTGACCGAGCAATATTATTGAAACTTGAAATTTTTTAACTATTACTGAGTTGGTCGACGAACAACATAATATTGTTATTTTTTTAACAGATATGCAAAGTGTTTGATATTTACAAGACAATAGCAATTAAGATTTGCAAGAAAAAATGAAAGTCTTTCATTAAATTCGAAATAAATTACATTGATAATAAAATGAAAGTTACATTGATATGTATACTAACTGTTACATCAAAAATTCATATTCTACTGGTCTTTTCCCCTCAGCTTTTGACACAGGTTCCTCGCCAGTAGGCGGATCATTTAAAGACTGAGGAGAATTGATGAAGTTAAAATCCTTCAGCATCCTGACGTTCATCACGGAAGGTCGATCTAAAAGATGCTCGGGAAGAGATACCTCAATTTGAGAATGTAAATTGTAGTCACCGAGATACTTTGAAATTAAGCTCCGAGGAATGGCCCGAGCAGGGATCCATTCCATGTCCAAATTGTATGGTGGCACAAGCAAGTCGAGCAACCCGGGATCTTGGTAGTCCCACAAATAGTGACCTTTTTCGAGCTTCAGCACACCTAAGGCATTCAGCCAGCCTTGTTTGTAGCCCTCATTGTTGGCATTCTGGATACGATCGTCCAAGTGGAATAATGCTTCATTGTATCCAGCCATCCAGAACTCCCTGGACTGTTTGTGGAATTGATATGTTAGCCTTTCTAGCTGCTCGTGGAGATTCTTGATGAAAAGCTCTTTATTCTCCAAGACTGACTTCTGCGCGGAGAGCTGTTTTTCCAGGTCCCTAATTTTCTTTGACATATCAGACAATGCCTGGTTCTTCGCCATTAATTGAAAAGCCTGGTTCTTTAAGGCGGACTGAGTCCTCTATTCCTCGACAAGAACCCGAGCTGCTCTTGCTCGTCCCCGAGGAGCTCTTGCTCGACCACGAGAAGGTGTGGAGGTGCCAGAACTCCTCAAAGTCTCCAATTCGTACCTTAACTTGGCATTCTCAACCTCTAAGAATGAAAATCCCTCTTCAGTCACTGGGATTAGGGCTGTTGAAGAAGAGGCTACAGACTTCACTTGTGATAGCTCTTTCTGCAAGTTGTTGTTTTCCTTTTCCAGCAGCTTGGCAATCTGTCTACATTCCTCGACCTCGCCCCTCAGGGTTCTCTCCCTTACATCATAACCAGCAAAAAGCTTCTCGTAGCCCTTGTCAGTAACGATCATCTTGTACTTTTTCTCGTAACTCTCATGCAACAGGGCAGTGGATTCTTTGTATTGAAGCTGAAGGTCTTCAAGGGTGCCTTGGAGATCCTCGATCATTTTATAGTAAGCCACATTATTGGCCACCGCTCGATCAAGCAGACACTTCAGGTATTGATATGCTTTCACTGCCTGCTCTGAAGCATCTTGGCCGAGGATGTCGGCAACTTATGCAGCACTCAGGTCTGTGTGACCAGCCTTGAAGTACTCATTATATTGTTGCAGCAACTTTGTATCATGGGCAGATAGCAATTCCATCCTGGCCAGAAACTAGCAGAGAAAGAAAAGGCAATCATCAATAAGAAGATCAAGACAGAGTACAAATAGAAAATAGACAACAGTATGCAAAAAGTTCAAGTTTTATTAGATCATAGTTCAGAGTTACATATTCTGGGTTACATTTGATAAAAAGAAAGAAAAATAGAAAGAAACCCAAACAACACTACACCTTTTCCTTATCTCCCAAAACCTTCTCGGGAGGTTGGGAAGAGGAGGCAGATTGCTCGGAGGGAACTGTGGGTTGTTCGGAGAGCACCAGCTGTTGCTCGGAAGAAGAAATGACTTACTCGATAACAGACTGGACGGCTGGGGGATGGTCTCCCATCACCATAGAAGATTCCTCTGAGGCAGCTTCGTCCTCTTCAAGATCTTCTGGGGTTGGAGGGGGACCAGGAATGTGTTGCTGGAATAGCTCGGAGGACTCGTCGACCTTCATCTCCTGAAGGGCAGCAACCCATCCATCCCTGAAGTATTTAAGACTGCCATAGTCCACTTGCGACACCATGGCAGCCAACCCCTTATTCCACCCCTTGTCCCAGCCAGCGCTGAAGGACTTCTTCACAGCCATTTTTCTCTTGGTCTTCTCCAAGGAAAGCTTCTCGGACAACAAATCATCAGCAGTTTTCAGTTTCTGCTCAGCCTCCTCCTTCTGCCGATTTACCTCCCGAAGCTGGTCCAACCTTTCCTCAGCAAATTTGAGCTTACTCTCAAGCTCCCCTGCAGCTCTGAGTTTATCTTCAAGCTCTTTATTTGCCTTATCCAAGGCATTTTTTTTCTTCTCCAACTCCCTGGAGGCATCAATAGCTCGAGCTTTTTCTTGCTCGGTAGAAGCAAGCTTTTTCTCCCAAATAGCCTTGTCAGCGGCATATTGTTGGCGAGAATCTTCCAGAGATTTGATAGCTTCTTCCAAAGATCCCTCCACACTGGACGAGGAGCATGATGCTTTAATTGCTTCATCCTTCTTCAGGATTATGTTAAAGCAGCTCGTCAACTGCGAACAGAAAAAGAAAACAAGTCAGAAACAGAAATGACAAGGGAAATATGAAAAGTTGAAAGTAAAAAGACTTACTAAAGCGAGGTGACGATCAGCTAAAGAAGTAACCATGTCCCGAGTAAGATTTTCTTCAGTACCCTGGACCTCGGGAATGATCTAGGACTTTACCGAGCTCATTGCAGAGCTCGGGGGAACAAAAGTGGGAACTCCAGTCCCAGCAGCTGGGGGCTGAGTAATGGTGTTAGCCAAATTGACCGAGGAGCTCTTCTTCAGCCTCCTCGGGGGAACAGGTACAGATTCAACCAAGGAAGAACCCTTGGTCGGTGATATCACAATCACCTCTCCAGGAGCAGCAGACCTGCTCGGAGCCACTGCGGGCTTCTCGGTAATTTTAGCAGGAGCAGCTGCATCATTCTTCTTCGTCCCCTCCTTTGGGACGTCAATCCTACTCCTTTTTGCCTCCCCAGAGCCAGAGGCAGTTTTCTCAAACAGGGTGGGAGGTCTTCTCTTCTTCATCCTTTCGCTCAAAGGAATATGGGATTCAGGCGAAGAACTTGCAGAGGCTGGTACTGGCTCTGCTTCACTGATCACTGGACGAGAAGTGAAAGAGGTTGTGTAGCTCTTATACTGTAGCAAATACGAGGCTGATCTAATGTGCTCGTCGGCAACACTTTGATGCAGACTCCAGATAAGTCCCAAATGCCTTATATTGACATCTGCTTCTTTTGGGCACTTTCTCTTGCTATCAACTGCAAATAAACAAACGTTGTTATCAGTGACACATTTTATCAAACATAAAAGAAACATGATTTTAAAATAAATAAAATGAAATAAAAATAACCTATCCCATTGCCATAAGGAGGGCATCTGGGACCCTGATAAACCTCATCTCCAGTTAAAGGAGGGTGTTGCCAATTTTTTACGACAATCCCATGTTCAAAATAATCCCTGTTGGCATCAGGGAGATTGATTACTAAGGCTCTATTTAAAAATCTAGTTTTTAAATAATAAATATTATCATTAACTGCCCATCTATAGCAGTACATGATTTCAGGAATTCCTATACGAGTTCCATGAACTTGATTTAATCTATGCACTCCATTAACTATTCTCCATGTGTTGGGGGCTATTCGTGCAGGAACAACGTCAAAATACTGACAGAATTCCAAACACAAGGAATTTGGTGGAAAAGAAAATCCACACTCAGCAAAAAAGAGACTGGGGAACCAATGTCCCTCAGCCAAATTGAAATAATTAGAAGGCTCAGAAAGCTCTTCCAAGACAACCCATGAGGGAATGGAAAAATCAGAGAGAAACTTTTCAAGAGACTCAACAGGGTAAACCATGATGATGAATAAAAGAAATGAAGAAGAAAATCTTACAGAAAAAAGATTGAAGCTGTTGACAACGAACGATGGAAAAGATGAACGCACAAGAGAGTAGAAGACAATGAAAAACTCGAAGATACAAATTTGAAAAGTAGAAGACGATGAGAGTATTTGTGAAGTTTAAATACCTTGCCTTGGGAAATGGTGAAGTAATGATTACAAAAAAGGATGATTACGTTACCGGAGGCTAAAAAGATGAAAAGTGGCGCGGGAATCAGAGCGGGCAACAGCGGCTAAAAAGACGAAAAGTGACGCGGGAATCGAAGCACACAGAAAAGTCCAAAAAAGCATGATTCTAAGAATTGGGAAGGAGAAATAAATACAAGGGAAACGTTCCTAAAGATCAGGAAGATTATTTAAAGCTACCATATTCCGAGAAAGAATGTTCCATACTCCTCAAATTTCGAACTATGAAACATTGGGGGCTTCTGTTGATACCAAATTTAATCTGCTGACATGGACCAATCATATGAAGACACGTGGCTATCTACATGGCAACAACAAGCACTTCCGAGATGATCACACGCTCCGAGGAACGAGATTACAACGAGGAAGACTAGTTCCCCGAGGAACACTGTTTCCCCGAGGAACTCACGCGCTCCGAGGAACTCTTAAATACCGAGAAGCTTAGGCGGTCCGAGCAACTCAGACGGTCCGAGCTGCACCTCGAACAAAGCGTTAATAGCTGGATAACCAACAATTCAACTGATTCATTAAATGCTTATCATTCAGACGCACACGTATAAGGGGCATTGAATGTATTACCCTTTCATATGTACATCATTTAATGTATTACCTTTTCACATTTACAGCCTCATGGCTATAAATACATTGTACAATCCTCATTGTAAAGGAGGCCGAATCCAGACAGGAATTTCTTGATAAAATTTGTAATCGAGAATTCCAAGAACATTCAGCAATAAAACAACAGTGGACGTAGGCCATTCTTATAAGGCTGAACCACTTTAAAATTCTTTGTCTCATTTATTTATCTGTGATTGAATAATTAGAGTGATCTAATTTTTTACATCAACAGTGACATTATGTCCGTACGAGTTGAGTTCGCAATGTCAAAACACTCATGTTTTATACAAGTAGTTTCAAAGATATTTAAAGTAAAGTTATTGAGTTTTTTTGTTCATGCCATCCGTTTGGTAAGATTCAATTAGCTGCTCCAAATTATGGGTTTCTCTATAAATTTTGAGATATTTCCTTGCTACACTTTCCACCTTCACACCAGTGTAACTAATTGAGAATGCCTCTTCTTTATTCTTTTCTTCTTAGCCCATCTTCATTCTTTTTTGAAAATCTACTATACTCTGAAAGTTTGCTATTTGACAATAGGTCAAAAGATGAAAATTGCAATGTCCTAACGTACACTCTCCCACTTCCTCCACTACTCTTTTCCTTTTATCCACCACTCAATTTATAACTGAGAGCAGTAGAAATCATATCTTATAGAACTACCATTTATGTGGTTGCCACAGTTTTCATCTATAGTTTTTTGGTTTGTTCTTTTCCCCATCTGTTGTGTAGTTGAAGGACTGGACTCCAATTACCATCCATTGAACTGTTTTTTTAGATTGAAAATTTTTCTTTGTTCCATTTGTACTCTTTCCTTTTTCATTTATTGGAGCTTGTCCTATGGTCTTCCTAAGCCCTGCTTGGTTTATACTTATATTCTTGATTCTAACTCACAAATCCACTTATATATCTTCATTGTTGCACATTGAACCAAAGTAAATATAAGACAAATGAACAAATCGATAAAAAATGATGATTAACTGAACAAACTTGAGCCTCCATTTACTGAAACTATCTCAACTGAGATATAATATTCCTTATAACTTTAAACTAACATAGCATTCAACAAACAAAACCTAAGTCACTTCTCTCTTCCCCTGTCCCTTGAATTTGATACTTTTAAGTGAGTTACCGTTCTAAGCAACCCAAGAACTTGCTTTGCACGAGTTTCTATCGATGAATCAAACCACACCAATTTATAACCACATCAACCATCAGCCTGTAATATAATTTGATGAATTCTTGAACTATGGCATGTATCCTTGTTTAGTGTCCAGAAAATAGGTCTTATGTTAAGCTAAATAAAAGTAACAAAAAATTTGTTCCATGTAAATGCTCTTAATTGAGTCAAGTCCACTTGCTTTTTTACTTCACAAAAATGAGTTTCTCAGTTAAATAAAACCTTTCGATACAGTCCCTTGTGAATAAGATCTTTTAAATGTGGTATACATAGTTGTCAAATCGCGAATCGTATCGTGAATCGTTTACCCCCAAAATCGCGAATCGTGAATCGAATCGGTCGAATCGGAACCAAATGGTAAAAACATAGTAAAACATAAGTAAATGAGATTTAACACTATAGAATTGGTAATTAGGCGTAATATGACAAAAAACTAATCGTAGCACATGAATATATACCAAAATATATCACAAAAATTAACCGTAGCACATGTTCTCATATATTTTAAGATTAAAAATGTAAAAAACAAAAATATATCATAAAACAACCTACATATTAATTTAAAGCATCCTACATATTAATTTAAAATAATAAAATAAATACAAAGGTTAATTTAAAACAGTAAAACTGTAAAACAAATACTTCTAAAAATTTTAAACAGGCCTACCTACTAAGATTAACAATATTAATTTAAAACAGCCTACAAAATTACAACAATATTAATTTAACATAGTAAACCATATTAATTTAAAACAATAAAACATATGCTAAGATTAACTATAAAACAATATTAATTTAAAATGGCGTTCATATTAATTTAAAGCAACAAAACAAATATACCTTCAAAGATTTTATAACAAATAAAAAAGTTTTATAACAAAAAAAAAAGCAAAAGATAGAAGACACTCAGCCAAGAGAGAATAGACAAGAAAAATCGGCTGAAAATAACCGAGCCCCCCAAGAGAACATGTTTTTTTCTAGAACTCAATATCTCAACGGTATCCTTTGTTGTTTGCTTCTTTTTTTATTTATTTTATTAAAACACACGTATGGTTATAAGGTAAAAAAAATCGCGAAAAAAAAAAGTTGAATTGGAACCGAATCGGGAATCGGACCCGAATCAGAAGATTCGAATCGTAAATCGCCGATTCAGTCTAATTCTTTAGACATTTGCGATTCTCAACTCGATTCGAATCGTTTTATGTGAGAATCGAATCGAATCATAAGATTCGAATCGCGAATCGTAAGATTTTGACAACTGCGGTGGTATACATACTTTTTTGAAATTACATATACCTTGAGCCTAATCTAAAGGTATCTAGACCATATCCTAATAACTACATGTTAACTTTTTAAGAAATTTATGCTTTTCCATGGGACTTAATTGTGAAATAAGTAAAGACTTTTTGTTTTAGTTTTCAGTAGAAAACATCATAAATATTTCTGATATTTACTTGATGTGGTCTTAGCATATCCCTAATTACTTTAATTTTCAATTATTCGACTGATTTCCCTACAATTTCGTATTTGTGTGAAGAGAGCACCACTCTCACCTTTAATAAGCTGAGAGTACATGTTTGATTCAAATTCTAACACCTAATCGTAGGAAATTCTAAAATTGGTGAGGTATTGAATATTATATTAAGAATATAGCATTGGATAGATTTAGAAGATTCAGACTTGAACTCTGCAAAACACCTCACCAAATTTTATGTTACTATAATAAAAAATATTAGGAAATGTGATATCAAATTCAAAAGGTGTGCCTCTTAATGAATTTTGATACTAAATGCGAATAAGAACGTGATTTTGTGGTTATGTCCTCCGTGAAGAGATGTCAAAGTCCTACCAAGGGGAAATTTATGGTCTTACATCCGTGTCTATTCCATTATAGGACACCAATAATTGACCAGAGTTAAATCTGTTTTGAAATCACACCCATTTTAAGGTTTTCAAGGAAATTAATTGCCAATTTACAAGAGGGCGCAATCCGCACCATAGAATTACAAAAAGGCCCCATTGAATGTCTAATTGGATATTTGTATTTAGGGGTATCACATTAAACAAGGGTCCCACATGAGATGTCTATAAATAAGTTAAATTATGCCATTCACACGTGTTGAAAGAATTAGATATTGTGTTTTTCTAGCATCCATCACTTCATGGACTAGGTGTACAAAAATGGAATCTATAATAAATTCAAGGACAAGACGCAATCTAAAATTAGGAAAAAGATTAAAGTTGTATCACCCAAACATTGCCAATTCTAAATAGGTAAAGGGCACAAGTCCATTCACTTTGTAGAACCACAAGTGGTTTAAATTTTTTAATCTCCGTCCAATAAGGGTGCTTGTCTTAAATCTAGTTTCTAAAATACAAAATAGAGCCTTTTACGAAACCCACGTGGATAAGTAAAATGGAAAAGGAAAAATTAAAAAATTAAAAAAAAACATGAATGACTAATTAATTATATAACATTCACAAGCGTCACTGCAGTAAAATACCTCTCATTTTTCCTAAGTATTTTTTTTCAGCATTCCTAATGTAGTTGTATGGTGCTTGGTTGTTTCAAAAATACAATGGGAATATGTTTTAATTTAAAATTGAGTTTAAATAATGAATTGGACGGATTTGTTTATTTATAGATTTGGGTGATCCAAATAGGCCATCAAACATATTTACAATTACGCTTGAAACAATCTGACACACAACTTATACTCAATTGCAAACTTTGTTCAAAACATTTGTCAACAATCATAAACAGGCATAAACAGTCTCTCTTTTAGGAAAAACCAAACTTGCCATTAATATTTTCATACAACTTTCCATTCACGTGTCTTGAATGAGTAATGAAGATCACAAGCAATAGATTCCACTGTAACCTCCTAGTCCCATTCAATTTATTTTTGAAACAGATTTAGAGTGGGGTTTCCATCACACAGTCCACTTCACTCAGCTCCCTTCAGAACCTATAGTATTTACTGAGCTACTATCTTGCTCCTTTCAGCAGCCTGTCCCTGAAGAAGATAAACAGTAATAGAAAATTTGTAATTAAACTCTAGGAGCAGTCTTATTCGATAAACTTTGTACTTGAACATTTATATGAATTAACAAACACGTGTAGAAAAATTAATAGCCATCCATAATTAAACTAAAGGCATATTGAAGAACTCTAGAGATCATTGATATTTACTCGAATATTTTGCTTCTTCGCTATCTTCTTAAAGTGGAACTAAACAAATGATAAATATTACATTACAATTGACTTTCAATATGAAAAATGTTTGAGACCATTAGTGATGCTGTTTACATGAACAAGTAAAAATCATAGAATCCAAACTTTCTAAAAACTATGCTTCTTATTACAATGTCCGCAAAATAATTAAACGAGGTCCAAAAGACTGAATAAGAAAGTTAAAAGTCATGGGAGGGGAAGGAAATCAAACAACCAAAAAGTTCTTTATATATATGTATATATATATTTTGGTACGAAGGGTGTCCCGGGATAACTTGAGCGCACCTTGGACTAATCCCTCCACCCCGAACAAGGCTTGCAAAACAAGAATTACTTCATGTGGTCAGTGGACCCAAGTTTTTCCTCGTGAGGGGAGTCGAACTCATGATCTTGGGGGTGCAAGCCCATTACTCCTGGTTGACACCACTCATCCAAATCCTTGGGATTACAAACAAAATTTATTAAGATAGTAAAATATTCAAAAGTTGACACTAGAAGAAAAAATGGAAAAATTCAACAAATAGGAAAATATTCAACTACCACACATTAGATGTAACTAACTACGAAAAAATTGATAGGCATTTGAATGAATAAATGTCAACTTGGAATTTGAACCAACAAAGCAGTATAGTTCAACAACCACATAAATATGAAGAAGCAAAAATACATAGCTGAGCAAAGTAGCACATAAGCACAGTTACAACCATAGATAGAAAATTTCAATTCCTTAACGAAATGCACTTTGAAAACTAAATAAAACTCAATAGACCCTTGATTAGTTATTCCAAAATGCCTTCAGTATTCTAACATGATTCTACTATGATTAGATAGCTTTTTATTTACATTTAGCAATATATTCATCTTAATAAGACTAAGGAGAAAGAATCAGAATTGTCTACAACCAAATCAAATGTATACAATTCAATGGAAACAATAAACTCTAATCGGGAATCTAAATGTAAAGTAATTCAAAACGTATTTCTTATGAAAAACTGGAAGGAAAATATTGTAATATAGTTAGTAAAATTGAGTAATTTTAATGAAACAAAGCATATATTCCTACTGACCATTCTTTAAATTCCATAGCCTTGGTAACAATCTCCAGCACCAAATATGTTGGGAAAAAAAATGAGATCTTCACTATTATGTGAAACAACACATGCAATGAAAGGCATTGGAGTATATAAATGGCAACGTTAGACCCTACTAACAATTGGCATCTTACAAACCTCATAATATGCTAGTGATTCTGATCGCGAGTGGTGGTGGTTAGGCAATAAGTGGCGAGTGTTTGTAGGTTGCATTTAACAGTGAAGTTGGTGTCACAAAGCATCAATTATTAGGAGTCATAAAGACTTAATAAATTTTAAAAATCAGAACACAATTTTTAAATGTTTTGCACATCCTCCTTTTGAGGTTATCTATCTAAAATGTGCAAGAACTTGCTGAAATCTCCACGTTTAGCGATCACAAAGCTCTTCAAACGCCTTATGGAATATTCTTTCTAGGTACCCAAGTACTATGTAGTTATTGCCCAAATTTGGTAACACTAAAATCAGGGGGCTGCTACATGTTCCTGTTTTACCCTTAAGTGTTACCTTTTCCCTTTTCCTGCACTCACTTTTTTTATTCGATCCCTACTAGAAGCAAAAGAAACTTAAAAAAATTGTACGACACCCCTTCCCTAACGACTATAAATCAAATGTGACTTCAACATTTGACCATGTTGCTTTAAAAATTTTGTTTTACCCCCCAACTTGTTTAAAATTTTGTATCAGACCCCACTCGAAACTACCATTAGTCAAAACTTTACTTAAACATTTGACCATGTTGCTTTTAACAATTTTTTAGGACTAATCTTAAAAATAATGCCATAAAAATAAAATTTAAAAAGTACCATGATTACAAAAAGAAGAAAAGAGAAACTGTCTGGCCGTTGTTACACATGTTACTTTTTTAGTTATTTTAGATTTGGCCCCAATTTACTTTTCGTAAGCCAATCAATCCCCCACAAGTTTCCTTTCTCTTATTTGTGGCTAAAACCAAAACCGACAACGATCTGACATGTGAACACAACTTACCAATGTTGAATCAGTTAACCGATCAGACTGGTCTGGTCTTGGTCCTATCCCCCCCCCCCCCCCCCCCCCAACGTTTAGATCCTGGCATCACCCTTGTATATAGTTGAAGGTGCAACTTACTATTCCAAAACTAATGTAGATACATAAATTTTATAAATATAATGACAGGACAAATTTCCATAATCGAGCTTATCAGAGTGTAATATGCCTTTGATACATTGATTCAGCACAACATTTAAAAGACATATGCATCCTTTACTTGATATGATGGAAATGGGCCCTTTTTAGGGTTTTATTGCATTTTATTTTATTTTTTTTATTTTATTTTATTTTGTTATGTCATTGTATTTCTTTTTGTTTAGTATTTAGAGGTAGAAGTAGCAAAAGGCTAGTAAGGCCATTGTTGTAATTCGAATATTAGCTTAGAGCCTAAGCTACTCCTCCCCTCTAAATACCTCCTTGTAATCCTCATTTGAGGACACTCTCCATTTTGAATATAAGAAATCTCTTGATTCTCTCTCTAAAAGTGAGGATTTGGCTTATTTTCTTGATCATTGACGTGTAGTTTACGTCAAATTGGTATCAGAGCAAGGTGTCACTCCCCGATTGGTGTATTGGTGTGTAGTTATCAAAATCGTACACTACATCAATGGCTCTAAGAATATCCAAACAACCATACGAGGAGATTCAAAAATAAATGAAAGAGTTGGTACAAACACAATAAGAAATCAAAGCCTTCCTCATCTCCTCCAAATTCCAAAACCCTACCCCTAGACCCCCCCCCCCTCCGTCCCGCCCTCTATCGCCAACCTCTACCATCCCCAACCCTACCCTCCCACCGTCGGACCCCAAAAACCCTCCCCTTCCCTTGCTGTCCAAGCCGCGACCCATCAGCTGCACCCCACCTCACTTCCATCCACTACCCACACCCTACAACCGTCGGAAAACCACTCCTGGAACCCCAGACTCCTGCTGACCCAAAACAGCCCTCAACCCACCCTAGCTCTGACCTGAAGCAACCCATTTCTCCTGCCCCCAAACACCCCTGGCCCCCGACCACCCCAGGTGGTTGTGCACCCCTCTCGACCCCACAACGACTCCGAAAACCTAGGGTTTTGCCCTAGGTCTGCTTGTAAACCACCTGGGCAAAAAAATTCAACCCCAACACCTTATATATGCCCCGAAATGATATTTTTGACCCGGGTGGAAGTTTTAGGGTTTGATTGGGTGAAGAAAGAGAGAAGAAGAAGAAATACAAAGAAAATTTGTGGGTTGGACACTCCTCAACTTTCGGAAAATAATTTTTGTCCCCCACATGTTTTTGGCACAAATTTTTTGGAATTTCCACACGAGTCCCCAATTTTTTTGAACGCTTGAGGACGAGCTTGGTCTTAAGAGGGGGAGAGTGATGGAAATGGGCCCCTTTTTAAGGTTTTATTGCGTTTTATTTTATTTTATTTTATTTTTGTTATTTTCTTTTATTTTGTTATGTCATTGTGTTTCTTTTTGTTTAGTATTTAGAGGTAGAAGTAGCAAAAGGCTAGTAAGGGTATTGTTGTAATTAGAATATTAGCTTAGAGCCTAAGCTACTGTTCCCCTTTAAATACCTCCTTGTATTCCTCATTTGAGGACACTCTCCATTTTTAATATAAGAAATCTCTTGATTCTCTCTCTAAAAGTTAGGGTTTAATTTATTTTCTTCGCCACTGACATGGCCGGCCTTGGCCAGGTGCCAAATGGGCAATGGCACTGGGCCCATTTTAGAGGATGCACCTATATATGTATATTATAGGGGTCCAAAAATATTTTATGTATATTAAAAATGTCAATTTTTAAAATAAGTTTAATTTTTTAGGGGCCTACTGCCCAAAAATCTCACCCAACTAAAATGGACCCCTAAAAAATAAGTTTAATTTTTTAAGGACCTATTTTAGATATTTAATATCTTTGTACAGTGTTTTTTTTAAAAGGGCCCTAAATTGATTTTTGCACAGGGCACTCCCAATCTTAGGACCGGCCCTGGCCATTGACGTGTAGTTTACGTCATGATATATTGCTAATTTTTCTTCCATGACACCTATCAACTATCTTCATTGGCCTACTTAATTTCTTGTGTGGTCCCTTTTCAAAACTTCTGAAAAATATTCTGATCTTCTAATCAGGAACACATGGTAAAATTTTGAGTTAACAAATTTTAGCAGTCACCTCTTACTGGTGAATGACTATTCTAAACCATCACTAGTTGCACAGAAAGGGGAGTTGAACTAACAAGGCTGGATAAAGTATTGCAAATAAAACAGAGCATAACTAAAGTGGACAACGCAAAGAGAAATACAAGAAATTGATAAATCTACCTATCTCATAATCAACCCTCTTCCAAATGTTAAATTCAAAACTCATAACCATTATTGATTGAAAGACTAGAGGTATAGAACCTGTATAACTGCGGTGAAGTACGTGTGTTCTCCAATGCATTTGTAGAAAATTGCAAGAACCGTTGGTCCAATTGAATCAAATATTGAACAAATTTTAGATAATCATTTCCATTACAAGGGAGATCGGAATGCATGGTCTCATTGACACCAAACACCCTTCATAGTTCCCTAGATAGATTTGATGGCCACGATCATCCTTACAATTCATTCTCAGTTCTACACATTTTTTTATTATTTATAACCACAAACTGATCTAGTGGACCAACGTAATCAAGTTTTTTCTTAATAATTTTTTTTATAGATATCCTAATCATTATTTTGGGCAAGGCAACTTACAATGACTATTTTCCAATAAAGAATGAACATGAGATATATTATCCAAGATACTTATATTCTTCCACGAAATTGAAGTGGCAAGATAAAGAATTTTTCTACCAAGAGAAGTATATTTTTGGATCTTCTTCTTTATGCGATAAATAATGCCATCATAACAAATCCATCAGATTTCAACTATGTAAAGGACAACCTTAAGCTCCTAATTAGTGGATTTTTTAGAAAGGGAAGTCCTAAGCCGCATGTAACTTTAAAGCAAGTTTCAAAACAAAACATTAAAATTAAATTGAAATCCTTTACACCATCACACTTATAACCCATCATTAAAAGAAAAACAAGAAAATATTTTTTGGTCCCAAAATAAATTTATGTAGAAAGCAACAACACTTATAACCCATCACAATTTATGAGAACAAAAACTATATGTAGAATATTTTTTTTATTCCTTTTTGAAGTCCCAAAATAAATTTCTACAAATTTGGGACCCATATGCAATATTTTCAAATTCTTTAAAAGTTGGGGGTAGGCCAATATCTTCAAGTCCAAGCAAACCAATTTATCATGTTTTGGTCCCAAAACATTCAACTCAGCACCTTTTAAATGAAAGCCGCAGCAACAGTCCAACTCTGATTTATCACAAAACTTAAGGCTTAGAGTTGGCGCCAATTAAGGCCAAAATCATCTCAAGCCATTTGGACCAACATACACTTTGATAAATTTAGGACCGAAGTGTTGGGTCAAAATCTGCACCATATAAGACTCGGGTCGTCACCACTTAATATCCATACTAATTTTCTTGTAATTTTCTTACTTGTTTTGGGGTTGTTATTTACATTGTGATACTTTAAAATTTCCTCCTTGGTATGTCTTAGAATTTTATGAGGCTAAATTTTCCAATCTTCAAAGATAATTTCCAAATATGTAATAGAGAAATAGTTGAGGTCATTAGATCTGTTCTTATTATTGTTGGGAAATTGGTTTGAACCATATGGGTGAAATCTCTTAATTCATTGAATGCACTTTTCTAAGAAGAATTATTTTCTTGTAAAGCACATTAGTTGTTGGAAGGCAGTTATTGATTAGCATCGATAAAAATATCTTCAATTTGGAGGACAAAAGTCCCCCATTAGTTGTTGGAAGGCAGTTATTGATTAGCATCGATAAAAATATCTTCAATTTGGAGGACAAAAGTCCCCCAGGTTTGTCCAAGGGAGTGCAAGGTCCCCAGATGATATTTTCCTTGTATAATCAATTACAAGTGTGTTTTCAAGTGAAATTGCCTTGATTAGGCAATCAACACACAAGGTCTAAATTCTCATTTAAAGGCCATGGTCTTCATTATTAACACAAACATAGATGGCTCAATACCTCGCCTCCTGTCAATCATGTAGGCGTATTGTTTGTATCCTGACAAAATTAACGCAACACACACACAATCAGGGTGGCAATGTGTGTTTTAGGGTTCCGACACGATTTTTTTTATTTGACACGAACACGATCCGAATAGAACACAAACAGCATGACTAACAAGATTTTATAAATTTTACACTAAATAAACATAAATAGACAAGAAAACCTGAATAAAAACACGATTAACACGACCCATAATTTTGACGCCAACATGACACGACATGACTTTGTGTCAAAAAGACACGAAAATAATATATATCGTGTCAATTTTGTGTCCTTTCGTTTCGTGTTTTCATGTCGTTTCAAAATTTTACACCCCTATACACAACTTACCTATGGTTATGACAAAATTAACTCTCACATACACCGAAAAATACACTGATTATATATTTTTAATTTCAAAAGCGGACTTAAATTATATGTTAAATGCACCTTTTAGCAATTCTATAAATATAAACTACAGACATTTCGGCCACAAAATTACAAAAACGCAACCATTGTACATTGTGACATCCGAACAAGCCCTAAGAGTAATTAGTTATCCAATCCAAATCCATCAAAAGCTTCACTATAACCCGTTTATATGAACATCTGGTTACAGTTTCATGTGACAGCGCAGATGGGAAAATAATTGAGTCCATCTAAAACCGGCATTGCTACTCCAGTGAAGCTAATTATATCTAATGTTTTTTTTTCTGCGAGAAGGGGAGGAGGCCTTATAGAACAATTTGACTATAATCGAATTTGCCCGTATTTACCACTAAACAGATCCTCCTTGTGGTAACACCCATCCAGATCGAAAACTGCCTGTCTCCTGATTTGGGAATACCCCAATGCCCACAGACCCGCGAAGTACCTAATTTGAATGTTTCACTGCAAAGGCTTTTAAAGTGTATATGGTCATCTTCTTCTTGTTGTGGACTTGAGTTAAGATGAAAAAATGGGCAAAGACTTGTGAAGTTGAACGGGATAGGTCTTCATAGTAGATAATTTGAGATAGACTACTTTTTGTTATAATTCAACATTGTAAACCAACAAAGAACACGGGCATCATTTAAGATATATTATAATGAGTTAATGATTAATTTTCAAAGTTAACATGCCTCGAAAAATGAATTTATAATTTAATCCATAATATACCAAAAAATATTGGATCACTCACATTATTTGACTAACACTGCATTTTTAGTCAGTCTTCACGGTCATTTTTTTCTTGCTGTCGACTTCAGTTAAGACGAAAAAATGGGCAAAGACCGCTAAATTTGAAACCTGCACCATATAAAAGATTCTCCTTGTGGTAACACCCATCCAAATCGAAATGTGTCTGCCTCCTGATTTGGGAACACCCCAATTCCCACAGACCCACCAAGTAGCTGATTTGGGCTCAAATCATAGCTAGCTCAATGATCGCCGTGTAAAAGAAGGCATATAGGACGGTTTTTCCCTTATCCATTCCATTTTGGAGCAAATTATATATTAAACTTTGTTTTGTTTACTCGATACCATTTGACTCATAGTGATCTTTTGATTATTCTGCAAATATTACATTTAATTTATTGTATGATTTCCTACTCGCTAATTATATCAAATATAATTTTTATTAAGCAATAATTCTTGAACCATAGGCATTTAGTTGTATTTTTTTCCGGTTCATGTAATAAAATGATAACCTATGACGTGTTAACTTTGCATAGGGTACATGTATGTCTATGTAAGGGCACCAGGTAACAGAAAGGTGAAAGAATGGAGTGCTAAGAAGTAAGAATTTTTGGTAAAGGGACGGGTCTTTATGGTCCGTTGTCATCTCAGCTGGTGAGATAAAATGAGTTGCGGGTCTTTAGCATAAATGATTCTCCTTCTACAAGCATTCAATTTATCTTTGTTAGATTCTTAGCCTGACTGATTTACTTTATGATCTAGATTATGAAAGTATAGAAGAAGGATGAGAAGATAGAAAATAGAACAGAGAGAATTAAGAAAGAAAAGATAAAATTTGATTTATTTCTACGATGCCGACAATCGAATTCATCAATTCTATTTATACACAACTGAACTAACTTCTAACTAACTCTTTGCTGTTGTGACTAACCAACTAATCCAACTAACAATCTGTTTTACAACTCACTCAACTAACTAACTAATTCAACTAACAATTGGGGGTCTGACATATGCTCCCCCTTTTTTGCATCCTTGTCCTCAAGGATCCAAATGAGGAAATTGTTGAATGATCTTTTCATAATCCTCCCAAGTCGCATCTGACTGCTGAGTGTTGGCCCACTGGACAAGAACCTGTGTTGCAGCACTTTGACCCTTGCGAACTAGCCGCCGGTCTATGATAGCGATTGGTTCAAGGACAAAATGATCATCCTCTTGTACAGTGGGTAGCTGAATCTCAGGTACGATACCGGTTCCCACCTTCTTTTTAAGCATTGAAACATGGAAGATGGGGTGCATTGTTGATGTAGGAGGTAAAGGTAGCTTGTAGGCAACCGGCCCAATCTTGGTGAGGATTTGGTATGGACCATAGAATTTGGGGGCTAGCTTTAAATTCCTTCTCATGGCTACTGAGTTTTGCCTGTATGGTTGCAAATGGAGATACATCCAATCTCCCACTGAAAATGACTTCTCAGATCGATGTCTATTTGCAAAAAATTTCATGCGCTCCTGAGCTTGATGTAATCTTTCTTTAAGTAACTGCATAGTAGATTTTCTAGCACTGAGAAAAATGTTTACATCTGGGCAGCTAGTATTAGGCAGTTGAGGGATAGCTAAATGAGGTGGCTTATAGCCATAAAGTTTCTCAAAAGGAGTGAGCTGGAGAGATGAGTGGTACGAAGTGTTATACCACCATTCAGCTAAAGAGAGCCATTTGGACCAAGATTTAGGTTTATCACTGCACATACACCTTAGATAGTTCTCGAGGCATTGGTTAACTCTCTCGGATTGGCCATCGGATTGAGGGTGGTATGTTGTTGAGTGGTTTAGTTGAGTGCCCACCAGTTTGAAAAGTTGGGTCCAAAATGAGCTAAGGAAAATGGCATCTCTATCGAAAACGATGGTAAAAGGAAGGCTATGAAGTCTATGGATGTTGTCAAAAAAAATTTGAGCAATTTGGTGGGCTGAGTATGGGTGAAATAGTGGTATGAAGTGTGCAAATTTTGTGAACCTGTCCACCACAACATAGATCGAGGTTTTTTGGTTAGAGTTGGGTAGGCCATCGATAAAATCCATAGCAATATCACTCCAAGGCTGGTTAGGGATAGGTAAGGGGTTTAATAGGCCAGGGTAGGGGACATGATCTCCTTTATTTCTCTAACAAACATCACACTCCTCCACTCTTTTCTTTACTTCCTGTTTGAGATTTGGCCAGAAAAAAAATTGTTCTACTCTTTTGAGAGTAGCCTTGCAACCAGAATGCCCCCCCGTGCCTGAGTGGTGTAGTTCTTCAATGATTTATTGCCTTAAGTTTGTGTTACTACCAATATATAATCTGCCATTGAACCTCGGTGTGTCTTGCTCATATGAATATCCAGTTGCTTGATCATCTTTAGAAGCAAGTAGGACTATAATCTGTTGAGCCATTTCATCACCTTTTAAACTTTTGTGGATATCCTCTAACCAAGCGGATTGAAGTGTAGTCAAGGCATTGCTTGTGCCATTTTCACCTTCTTCTCTCCTTGATAATGCATCAGCAGCTTTATTATCCACCCCTTTCTTGTAGATAATGGTGTAATCAAAATCTAGTAGCTTCGTAAGCCACTTTTGTTGCAACATGAATGACACTCTCTGGTCCATCAGATACTTGAGACTCTGATGATCTGTTTTAATAAAAAACTTGGGCCCCTACAAATAAGGTCTCCATTTCTCTATTGCATACACCACTGCCCATAATTCCTTCTCATAGGTTGATAAACCATGTTTTCTTGGAGGTAAAGTCTTGCTTAGAAATGCCAAGGGCCTTCCCTCTTGCATTAGGACAGCGCCAATACCCTCATTACTAGCATCTGTCTCCACTACAAAGTGCTTAGAAAAATTAGGAAGAGCCAACACAGGTGTGGACACCATTGCTTTTTTTAAGGTGTGAAAAGCTTTAATGGCAGGAGGAGACCACTGAAATTTGTTTTTTCTCAACATTTGGGTAAGTGGCCTGCTTATAAGGCCATATCCCTTTACAAACCTTCTATAATATCCAGTGAGACCCAAAAAACCTCTCAAGGCTTTTACAGACTTGGGCAAGGGCCAATCTAACATAGCTTCCACTTTGGACCTGTCAGCGGCCACCCCTTCTTGGGAAATAATATGCCCCAGATATTCCAATTGGTTCTGACCAAAGGAACATTTACTTTTCTTTGCAAATAGTTGATGTTGCCTAAGCAACTGAAGTGTGATTTGGAGATGCAACACATGTGATTCCATATTTGGGCTATATACTAGAATGTCATCAAAGAAAACTAAAATAAACTGCCTTAGATATTTTTTAAAAACAGTATTTATGAGAGATTGAAAAGAAGCAGGGGCATTAGTAAGCCCAAAAGGCATTACTAAGAACTCATAATGGCCTTCATGGGTTCTGAAGGCTGTTTTGTGAATATCAACATCATTTACCATGATTTGATGGTATCCTGACCTTGGGTCCAATTTAGAAAATACAGTTGCTCCTTGTAGCTCATCTAATAATTCCTCAATTATAGGTATAGGGAATTTATTCTTGATAGTAATAGAATTTAATTCCCTATAATCAATGCACATCCTCCATGTTTGGTCTTTCTTTCTCACTAATAGAACTGGAGAGCATAAGGGACTGCTAGAAGGTCTAATAACTCCAGACTCCAGTAGTTCATTTACAATCTTTTCAATCTCAGTTTTTTGCACATGAGGGTATCTATAAGGCCTCACACTCATAGTGGTGCTGCCCTCCTTTAAGGGTATATGGTGGTCTTCTCTCTTCTAGGAGCTAACCCTTTTGGTTCACTAAAAATATCCTCATAGCTTTGTAAAAGAGAGAGTAATTTGGTAGGGGTTTGTACCTCCACTGTTGTTGTTGAGATAGAGAATAGTTGCCCCATGATGATGTATTCCTCGTCTTTACACAACTTCTGCATAGCCTTGGCACTGATAATACTGAGTTGACCTTCTTCTCTTCCCCCAACAGCTTCACTCGTTTTCCATTCTTCTCAAAGTTAATCATTAATTTCTTGAAATTAAAGAGTACATCGCCTAAACTTTCCAGCCACTCAATTCCCAACACCATGTCACAACCACCTAACTTTAATATTCTCATATTAGCTACATAGTCCTCTCCTTGCATATGCCAACGAAAGTTTGAACATGTACCATTACTAGTGATCTTGTTGCCATCCGCTATGGTTACCCACAAATTAGTGGCAGGAATGACCTCACAACCAATTTGTTTGGCAGCCAAAGGGTCTAAGAAGTTATGAGAGCTGTCAGAGTCTATTAAAATGCTAATTTCCCTTCTCCTTGCCTTCCCTTTGATCATTATGGTCTGGTGTGAAGTTGATCCCGACATTGCTTATAAAGAAATGGACATATCCATCCCTTCTTCTGCTTCTTGGCTTTGAGATTTCATTTCTTGACTCTGATCTGTTTTCCATTCTTGTTCATCATCAGCTATAAGCATGTGGATGCTCATCTTTTTACATTTATGGCCGAATGAATATGGTTCATCACAATGGTAACAAAGCCCCTTTTCTCTTCTGGTTTGCATCTCAGCTACAGTGATTCTTTTAATTGGTGGTAGGTTGAAATGGTTTCTATTGGGGTAGGAAGGGTTATTGTACGAAGGGGGGTTGTCTGTTTTGGTAGGGTTCTTTTCTATTGGGTTGGTTGAAGTGAAATTTGGTTGTTGGCCTCTTGGGTACTGATGGTTAAGGTAAGGGCTTCCTTTATTATGAAATTTCTTTGGTTCTAGGGCAGATTCTTGAAGTTTGGCTAAAGACATGGCATGGTTTAGGGATCTTGGTTCCATCATCTTCACCACCACTTTAATCTCATATTTTAGTCCACTTATGAAACTTGAGATAAAATAGTTTTCGGTAAGACCTTTGTTTTGTGCTATGATCAAGGGTTTTAATTCTTCAAACCTTTCTTGGTAATGTGAAACTGATCCTTCTTGATAGAGTTTGCTAAACTCTGCCACCACATCATCAAATCCCCCAGGAGCAAATCTTAAACATAGCTCTCTTACAAAGTCATCCCACCTGACTTGTGTCACACCATCATACATGGAATGAAACCATTTTGCAGCACTGCCTTCCAAATATATAGAAGCAAATCTAGCCTTATGATCTTCAGGAATGGGACTAAAGATAAAGTAACTTTGTACTTGTTGTATCCAACTTCTTGGGTCTTCCCCATCGAATCTTGGGCATTCCACCTTGGGTACTTTATACCCATTAAATCCTCCATTGGGATTGAAACCGCCACTTTGGTTAATGCCTACTCTCCTACCCGAATCTCCCATATTTGGAACTTGAGGTGTTCCCAAGATTCCCTTATGCTTATCCATGGGATCTTCCAGTTTCTTTTCAATTTTATCAAATCTTTCCTCTGATTTCTGGCATTGTTGAGTAATGGTGAGGATTAGTGACTCTAGTGAATGTTGAACTTCTTGTAACTTCTCTTCGATTCCATCTTGTCTCTGGTTTACTTCTGTGATTCGATTCTCCATGGATTGATGTCTTGTTTCTGTCATGAATGATTGGGTTATGTTTTGGAATTCTCTGAATTGCAGGATTGAAGCTTAGAGAAAATTTCACAAACAGTTGCAAGATCAAGGCTTAGAGACAATTTCACAAACAGTTGCTATGCGAAAAAGAATATGAAAGAGATATTGAATTTCAGAGATGAATTGACAAATGAAGAATGAGAGGAATAGAAAAAAATCATGGTGCCAAGAAAGAAGATCTGATACCACTTTGTCAGATTCTTAGCCTGACTGATTTACTTTATGATCTAAATTATGAAAGTATAGAAGAAGGATGAGAAGATAGAAAATAGAACAGAGAGAATTAAGAAAGAAAAGATAGAATTTGATTTATTTCTGCGATGCCTACAATCGAATTCATCAATTCTATTTATACACAAGTGAACTAACTTCTAACTAACTCTTTGCTGTTGTGACTAACCAACTAATCCAACTAACAATCTGTTTTACAACTCACTCAACTAACTAACTAATTCAACTAACAATTGGGGGTCTGACAATCTTGTAACCCTGATGTCACTGGTTATTTTTTGAGAGTTAATGTGGCCGCTAGTAGTCCTCTCAGCCTGTTTGATTTTTAACAACTAGCTTACATGGAGGAATACTACCAGGTTCAGTTGACTCTCTAGAGTCTTGACAATATTTTCAACTCATTGGATGCAATTTTTATGGATTCATTCCTGAATCTCTAGGGGAACTTACAGAGATCATTGGTTTTCTCATATCTAATAACAATTTCATGGCGAGACCCATCTGACCTCTCACCGCTTTTGCAACTCACAAGGTTAATTTTGTCAAACAACAACCTTACCAGACAAATTCCAAATATTTTTGTTAACCACAATCTCTTAATCTATATATCACTTAAGGGCTCGTTTGGTTCGAGGTTTGACAAGGGAATGGGAATTCATAATTCTAGGAATTCTAAGTTCCTGGAATCTTCAATTCCTTTCCATTGTTTGGTTCAAGCAGAAATTCTTTTTTCCCACCATCTAAAATCCCTTATATGTAAACTGTTAAAAAGATATTAAATATATACTATTTTTTGAAAAAGTTTAAAAAAACGTGTTTTGTTACACTTTTATTAAAATATAAACAGTTTTTAGTAACTTTTTTTTAATTCTTTACAAAAAATTAAAGTTGTAAAAAAAACAGTTTTTAAATAAAAACAAAAAAAAGTTTTTGAATAACATTTTTTATTAATCTTTCCTGAAAAATAAAGTTGTAAAAAATGGTTTTTTTTTTTCCGTTTTTTTCCTTAAGCAAAAAAACAATTTTTTTTGTTGTAAAAAAACAGTTTTTTGAATGTTTTTATATTTCTAATATATAAAAAATAATTTTTTTTAATGTTTTTATTAGAAATATAAAAACATTCAAAAAACTATTTTTTTACAACAAAAAAAAATGCAAAAAAAAACTGTTTATATATAAAAACTGTTTAACAAAACACATTTTTTAATGTTTTAAACAAATAGCACATATTTAAAACATTAAAAAATGTGTCTATATAAATAAAAATGTGTTTACATATTAACATATTAAACAGTTTTTTTTTTGCATTTTTTTTTGTTGTACAAAAATAGTTTTTTGAATGGCGAAAAACATTAAAAAAACTGTTTTTTATATATTAGAAATATATATTAACATTTTATTTTAAAAAAATCAGTTTAAAGAAACATTTAAAATATATTTTTATAGTTTTAATCTATAAAACACTGTTAATATATTAAAAAAAATGTTTATATATGAAAACAGTTTTAAAAAACACGTTTTTAACTTTTTATAAAAATAGTACATATTTAAAACATTTTTAATAGTTTATATAGAAAATTATTTTTTAACTTTTTTATTTAAAAAAAAAAGAGTTTTAAAAACATTTAAACATTTTTGTAATATTTTTATATATAAAAACTGTTATTAAAGAAAAAATGTTATAGTATAAAAATGTCATTCTTTTTTTATATATAAATGGTGTAAACTATTTTATTTCCTATTAAATGAAGTGAGAGAACGCCACTTGAATATGAGATAATGAATCATTAAATGAAGTCAGAGAACACTTCTTAAAAAGTCATGTGATTGGACGACATCAAAACTTGATGTCGTTGAACACATCAAAAAAAAATTCGAGAAAGAGAGAGTATGTATGTGTATGTGTATGTGTATGTGTGTGAGAGAGTGTGTTTATGTGTGTGAGGGAGATAGAGAGAGCATGTGTGTGAGTGAGAGAGAAAGAGAGTGTGTATATGTATGTGTGTGCGAGAGAGAGTGAGTATGTGTGTGTGTGTGTGTGTGTGAGAGAGAGAGAGAGAGAGAGAGAGAGAGAGAGAGAGAGAGAGAGAGAGAGAATGTGTGTGTGTGTGTGTGAGAAAGAGAAAATGCACTTATGAGTTTATGTGAAATGATATTTTTGTCTCACCACAAACGTAAGATAATATATCCGGGAATATAGGATTACCCCCATTTTAGAGGGGAAAGGAGAATCCAATTTCGTGGGAATTCTAAATTCCAGGAATTCTAAGTTCCGCCTTAAATCTCCAACCAAACATTGTAATTCTAAATGAAGGGAATTCTAAATTCCAAGAATCCTAAATTCCCTTTCCAAACCTCGAACCAAACGAGCCCTAAAGGTAATAGGAGTGGAGAGATTCAATCATTAAACTCAAAAATAAAACATGAGAAATAGAATAAATTCAATCCGATTAAATTTGGAAATAATAAATCAGCATAATGAATATCTATCCAAGGTACAAAAATAAATGGAACTATATAACCTCGATTATATAGTATCATGGTGAAATTTTGAGTTAACAAACTTTAGCTGTCACCTCTTACCGGTGAATGACAATTCTAAACCATCACCTAGTTGAACAAAAAGGAGAGTTGACATTCTTTATCAAGGCTGGACAGAGTATGGCAACTAAAATAGAGCATAACTAAAGTGACAATGCAAAGAGAAATACAAGTATTGATAAATTAACCTATCTCAAAATCAACCCTCTTTCAAATGTCAAATTCAAAACTCATAAACATTCTTGATTGAAGGACTAAAGGCATAGAACATGTATAACAGCAGTGAAGTAAGTGTGCACTCCAATGAATATTTAGGAAATTGCACGAACCGATTGTTTAATTGAATCAAATATTGAACAAATTTAACCGTGTTCAGCATTATAAGGGAGGTTGGAATGCGAGGTCTCATTGACATCAAACACCCAAACATCCTTGTAGTTCACACTAGAGAGATTTGATGGCCAAGATCATCCTTACAATTCAATCCCTGTTCTACACATTTTTTATTATTATTTATAACCACAGACCAATCTAGTGGACTACTGTAATCAAGGGTTTTCGTAATGATTATTTATAGATATCCTTGTTTTTTTGGATCAAGGCAGCTTACAATGACTATTTTCCTATACTGTAACTTCATAACTATGAGAGAGAGATTGTTTCCTTGCCATTGGTGACTTCGGCACAAGAAATCGATAGTCTGTGTGTGTGCCATGGGGTTGAGGGGGGGGGGGGGGGGGGGGGGGGATATATAATTAGAAAGAAATTAACACAGAGAAAGGTATATATATAGGGTTGGAAGAAACCACCTCTATGCCTACTGATCTTCCGACAATTGGCGGAAATAACGATTGTTCCGGTGAGAATCAGGCAGTTACAGAACTGTCCGGAATAATAGGCGATGGGGTATTAGTTAAAGGTTATGCAGTTGAACTAGAAATAACTGTCAATAACCGTGGACCTACTACTATTGGACAGTTTCTAAAAAGTAATCGGATTTTTGATGATATGAATAGGGCTATTATTTCAACAAAATTATTGGATGTTCCAATTATAGAGGATGCGGGCAAAGAGTTTGTTTCAAAATATTCTTGGTATTTCAAACAACTGGACCAAACATACTAAAGCAGACCCATATTTTAATTCAAAATCAACAACCTCAGAGTCTACTGTGGGATTGAAGAAGCAACTTGATCATGGAGAAGAAGGGGATTCCGAGTCTTTGTCCCAAATTTCAAGAAAGTAATTGCTTTGTAATGTTCTAGAATTATCCTCGGTTGATTTATCGGCATCGGCTGGTGGAGTCCAGTCTCGCCAAAAGAAATGAATGGCATATGTTGGAACATACGGGGCTTGGGGAATCCATGTATGTTCCAGGAACTACGAAAACTGGTTTGGAGTAGTAATCCCCTGCTGGTGTTCCTTTTGAGACTAAGATGTACCAGAGACAGGTAGATTGGGGTCGTCACCAGTTGGGATATCCAAATTCTTTCACAGTAGAGAGGATTGGGTTAGGCGGCGGGCACTCTAATGTGGAGTAATGATATCTCAGTTAATATTCAGTCCTATTCAAGGTTTCATATTGATTCCATTGTAGAAATGGATGAAAAGTGTTGCGATTTATGGGATTCTATGGGGACCCTATCCCGGATCAACGAATTCATGGATTAATTCTGCTCAAGAGGTTAGCTGATCTGTCCTCTTTATCTTGGCTGATAGGGCCGATTTTAATGATATTCTTACATATGGGAAAAAATGGTGGTCTACTATGTGATCCTATATTAATGCAAAACTTTCAGGAGACTAAAGACGTGTGTAATTTAATTAAGATGAAGTATCAAGGAACATTATGTACATGGAGGATTGGTAGGAGGCCTTAAGACTTTGTACAAGAGAAAATTGATAGAGTTTTTTTCACTAAAGATTGGGAAATGCTTTTTCCAAATTCAACTGTTAAGGTGTTGGACTATGCATTTCTGACCACCGACAACTGTCGATTCATCTAAACCGCGACTTGGAGGAGGTAAGAGACACTATTCAAAATAGTCAAGGAAGATTTATGTTTCAGAAAATGTGGACGCTAGGGAGGATTGTGCCGATACTACAAAAGAGATGTGGCAAATTGCTAGCGGTACTGATGTTGTCTGTAATATTGAGACTGCGATGGATGAATGTGCATTGGCTCTTAAGGGATGGGACAGAGGTAATTTTAAGCTTCCTTTTAAAAGTTACCTTTCATACAATAAGGCAACGATACTGCAATTAGAATCTACCCCCCTTTCTGCCTATAATTTTGATGAGTTGAAGTTAATAGAGGAAGAAAAAGCTCAAATCCTTCACGAAGAAGAACTGTACTGGGGTTAGAGTTCCAAATCTAATTGGTTAGAGGTAGGGGATCAAAATACCAAGTTTTTTCATCATAAAGCATATCAAAGGAGCAAAATAAATTTAATTACCAAGTTGATATCTCCGGAAGGAAATTGGATAAATGATAAAGGTGCCATCTCTTCAATGAAATGTTCGAATTTTCGACAGATTTTTACTTCTACCTCACCCTCTAATCAAGACATTTCAGTTTGAAAATTTCCAACGATATGAATGAAACTCTTACTGCTTCGGTTAATGCTGATGAGATCAAAGCTGCTCTTCCGGGCCTGATGGCTTTCCTGCCTTGTTTTATCAGAAATATTGGATTCTAGTTAGGGACTGATATTTGTCATCTACGTAGGAGATTTTTCAATGAGGAAGCTGATATCTCGAGTATTAATAAAACCTTCATCGTTCTCATTCCAAGATCAAGAATCCATAGAGTGTATCCGATTACCGACCCGTTAGTTTATGTAACGTGGTTTATAAAATTATTTCGAAGGTGTTGGCCAATCGACTGCGCTGTATATTACCAGATATTATTGAAGAGTCTTGGAGGGCGTTTGTTCATGGAAGACAGATTCTTGACAATGTTACGGTTTCTTTTTAAACGATTCATTGTCTTAAAGGAAGAATAACTGGGTCTCGAGGAGTTGCGGCATTAACAGTGGATATGAGTAAATGCATATGATCAAGTAGAATGGGAATATCTCAAATATGTTATGAAAGCATTAGGATTCCACAATATTTAGATAAATTGGATCATAAAATGCATTTCCACTGTCCAATATTCAGTGCTAGCAAATAGAAATCCCCATATCTTTTATTATTCCTTCTAGGGGCTTGTGGCAAGGGGACCCTCTATCCCCATATCTTTTTATCTTGTGTATAGAAGGTCTAATCTCCTTGATTAACAATGCTGAATCCAGTAGTATTTTGCGCGGGGTCTAAATGGCGAGAGGGAGTCCAGCCATTTCTCATCTCTTATTCGCAGATGATAGTATTTTCTTCTTTAAAAGATCATTAGAGGATAATAAAATTATTAAAGACGCGCTGCTTCAATATGAATCTGCTTCAGGATGAAATAATAACCTGGACAAATCTGGTATTTGTTTTAGTCCCAATGTGATAGACCATGAATGAGATTCTCAAATGATTAAAGAGAAGTTTATTAACTGGGAGGCCAGAGATATCTTATCAATTCCTTTGGGAATTAATCTTCATCCCAAATGTTCGTGTTTGGCACTATGACTCCTCCAGAAGATATTCAGTAAAGACTGGGTATAAAGTGGCATTTAAGCAGAACATCCTCCCTTCCTCGTCATTTAATGAACTTGCCTCATGGTGGAAGATATTTTAGAAGATTAAACTACCATTTAAAGTGCTCATTTTTTTATGGAGAGTTTCTCGGAATTGCATTTCCACTCAATATATTTCTTTATAATGTTCCATTTTCTCCTTACTTTCCTTTTTACGAGGAGGGGGTTGAATCAATTGATCAAGCTATTTGGTGGTGTAATTGGGCCAGAGAAGTTTGGTTGGCTAGTTCAGTTGGTAATATTTATTCTCAATATATGCACTTAAATTTTCTGGATTATTTACAATTGGTAGCGGCATCCGAAAATCCATCACTTTTTCTGCTAATGATTATTATTGCGTGGCAACTATGATTTGAGAGGAATAAAGAGGTAAATGGAGAGGTGCGAAGTCGGCCTCAAGTGGTGATTACGAGATCAGAAACTTTTCTTCATTCATACTCATTGATTCGCGACCTTTCTTGTGATGGTAATGGGCAGTCTATCCGTAATTGCAGATGGAGGAAGCCGATGGGTTTAAACATCAAACTTAATACTGAGGCTGCGATTGATATTGAGAAGAAATGTGTTGGGTTAGGTGCTGTGATTAATGTTGCGATGTTGTTGAAAATCCATCATGTGATTAATGCTGAAGTTGATGAAACTAAAGCCATAGCTGAAGGGATAAAATTGGCAGTGAGCAGAGGTATTTTTGTGCAGGAAGTGGAAAGCGATGCGTTGGGGGTTATCAAGCAAATTAATAACTCGACTAGTCCCTTATCTAAAGAGCATCATTCAGTGCTGGAAGCTCCCCGGTATTATTTTTAAATATGCCCATTGGAGTGCAATCAAGTGGCCCACTCTCTAGCAAAATATGCCTTGTCCAGTAATGGTCTTGTTGTTTGGTCTGAATCATTTCCTTCTTGGCTGATTAGAATTGTGTCGCAGGATGATTCTTAGATTGGTTTTTCTATATTGTTGTATGGTTATTCAAAAAAAAAAAGAAGGGCATACTCCTATGTCTCACACCATTGGAGATAATTCTTATATGAATTTAGTATATAAAGTTGTGGATATTCAACTCTAAATGAATCTCACATCATCAAATAACCAAATGTATAAATATTAAGAAAATAAAATAAACTACCTATAGACCAGGCCCCATCCAAAGATACAAAAGTAAACAACATTTTCACTTAAAAAAACACCCCCAACAGCTATACCAAATCAATCCAAAAATTATGACTAATTAGGAAAATCTTTTACGTTCTTCTAAGAGAAAAAAATATGAAACTTTTTTTTAAATCAATCCTAACCTTTGAATCGATTTAGTATATCTATTTAGGATTTTTTTTGGTAATAATATGTTATAGATATATGAATTTGGTATTAACCCTAAAATATAACCCTTGGCATTGCTAACCTAACGTAATCTCATAGCATTCAATTAATTAAATACTCATTCCTTTCCAAATTAAGAGTCCAATATTCATGTTTCAGTTGTCCTAAATTAAAAGTTCACTTTCCTTTTTTGGACATAATCAATGAACCAAGTTTTACGATGGTGAACTAAAGTTAATCTTAATCATTGATTGAGCGTATCTTTAATCTAAACAAAATGAAAACATGAACTCTTAATTTGGGACGGAAGAAGTATAAATATTAAGAAAATAAAATAAAAACCTTTGACACTAACATAGACTAGAACCCACCCAAAGATATAAAGATGGGACCAAACCCAAAGATTTTTCAAATGAGTCCTAATTTTTTTTTCGAAGAACTTTTTTAGTAAACATATATTATGAATGGATGAATTTGGTATTAGCCCAAAAATGCAACCCACTGGCATTCATAACCTAACTTAAAATGGGGAATATAAATACGTGTCTAAATCTCACCGCTCAATTAACCGAAAATAAAAGAATAAAATAAACAAGTTTAACATGTACCAACTGGACCAAAGATATAAAAATCGGGACCCTAGATTTTTCCCCAATCCACTCTCCTTCTCACACATCAATCTCAACTGTGAATTATGAAATTTCAGTGTTGTGGCTGTAATTGGAAAAAACCCAACACAAGTTTGAGAGTTTCAGTTTTTGATTTTGTTATTTGTTGAATTGAATTTCAGATGTACGATTTGAAGAGGTTGGTTCAATTGAAATTTATCATTGTCCGTGTAAAAACAAAGCCTTTGTTCCACTCACATTATATAACTAACACTGCAAAGACTTGAAAAGTCTTGTTGTTGTTGTCGATTTCAGTTAAGAAGAAAAAATGGGCAAAAGACTAGTAAAGTTGAAAGGGATAGATAGGTATTGGTAGTGATGTGGTAAGCAATTCAGGAAATAAACAAAGACTTAGGTTGCGGTTGTAAAACAGAATATGAAAATCTCGTTGACACATCTTATAGAGACAATTGGTTTGATGGTAAGTGGTGGTGGAGGGAGGAGGGTGCTTGCTTGGGTGGAGGTGCTCATGGCAGGAGTGTGAAGAGAGATGAGCGTTAGCTTTTTATTTTTTTTTTAGGTTTTTTCAATTTATTTTGATTTTAAATCGCACAGATTAATAAACTTTCTAACGATCTTGGGCGAGTCCTAGAAATGCAAATTTAGTCTTGACGTTTGGGGTGAATTCTAATTTTAGAGCCAATGTTTTAAAAGGTGCAATTTTAATCTTAAATTTTGAAATTTATTTCAATCAAATCGATCCTCAAAGTGTCATTCAAATACATGACAAAAATTCTTCCATTGCATCATATGTGACAATAAATAATTGATACATAGCTCCAAAAATAATTTTTAATAAAAAATATTTTTTCTTGGCCACATAATTTTTTTTAATTCATTTAGTGAATTAAGGTTAAATTCAAATCAGACAGATGCATCCAGACCGAAAATTGTACGTCTCTTGATTTGGGAATAATCCATTTCCCATAGACCCGTCAAGTACCTGATTTGGGCTCAAATCACACTCACCCCTTCTCTCCCCAACAAAGTCTTGTAAAGGTCTAGCAAAGACTTGTTAAGCCATATTGTTGTTGTCCACTTAAGTAGACGAAAAAATGGGCAAAGACCTGTAAAGTTGAAAGGGATAGATTGGTGTTGGTAGTCATGTGGTATGCAATTTAGGAAATAAATAACTTATCCGCAAGGACTTAGGTTGTGTTTGTTTTTTCATCCGAATATTGAGTCTGAATTTGAAATCTGAACCGAATTCTAAAGTCTGAAATCTGAATCTAAAAAATATGTTTATTTTTATGTCACCTCTGAATGAATGTATTTAGATTGATTCAGACTTCAGAGGTACATTTACCTTTTAATCATTCAGAGGCAAAAAATAGTCGTTAATCTCTAAATCATTTTAAAAAACAAACACTATTTGGTACCTCTTAAATTTGAATGGTTCAAATTCAGACTTAAGAGGTAAAAACAAACAACACCTTAGAATCAAAAGGTCTTTTTGACTCCGTGGTCAAGTTGTTTGCAAGTGGAGAAAAAAGTTGTATAAAAGATAAATGTGTTTCCTAATTTTCATACCGAATAATAATATCTCAATTTATTATTTAGCCTTGCTTATCTGATTAGCAAAATGGTAAAGTCATTGTGGGTTTATCCATTAATCTTCATCATTATCTTGCTACATCAATATACGTATTCTATCTCATCTTTCTCTTACTCTCAACATAATCATTCTCATTCGTGCCCATATGACCAGAGCTTTGCATTGCTTCAATTTAAGCAAACTTTTACCATTGATAGTGTTGCTTCTGAAGAGAGTGTTGACTTTCGTCAAACTTCAAAACCAAAGACCAGGTCTTGGAAGAGGGTTACAAATTGCTGAGGCTGGCATGCCTTGCGATTAGAGGAAGGGTCACATGATTCAGCTGGACTTAAGTTACAGCCAGATGAAGGGAATTATCCCTTCCAACGACACCCTCTTCCAGCTATCTCATCTTAAGAGCCTCAACCTCGCACATAATAATTTATATAGCTTTTGGATCTCACATGAATTTGTTGGATTTACTCCGGATTTGACTCATTTAACCTTCCAGACTCTGCTTTTACAGGCAAAGTTTTGGCAAAAATATCCCATCTTTCGAAACTGGTTTCACTTAATCTATCTGAGAATCATGAAATTGAAATTGAAAGTCAGAATTTCAAATTGCTAATTCAAAACTTGACCCAGTTGACAAAACTTTCTTTTTTTGATATCAGTATCTTTTTAGTTATACCAGATTTAATCAGCTATTTGAGGTCTTTAGATTATCTGAATCTGGAGAATTGCGAAATCTCTTGGTCTATTCCTAAATCGCTCATAAACCTTACACAAATCACTTATTTGGGCATCTTGGGTAATAATTTTAACGGAGAGCACTTTCAAATCTCAAGCACCTCATTGACATAAGTGTCTCAAAAAATCATCTTACAAGACGAATTCCCAATGTTTTTGCTAACCTCACATCCTTAAGCTGTATCGAACTTAGAGATAACAAATTGAGTGGTCCATTCCTGTCCTTAATTACAAACCTCACACACAAATGGTTACTTTATATCTCTCAAGTAATTTATTGATGGGTCCTATTCCCTCCAACATAGTTAGGCTTCACAATCTAATTAGTCTCACATTGAACGATAACTCCTTCAACAGGACATTACCTTGTTGGTTGTTCGCTCTTCCACTTTCGAGGACTTAAATCTCAGCTTCAATCGATTTACTGGAGAAGTCCATGAGTTCATATTAAACTCAATAAAATCTATTTTATTAAATAACAATGATCTACAAAACCCCATTCCTAATTCGATGTCAAAACTTATGAACCTAATTCAATTCGATCTCTCATGGAACAATTTTAAGGAAACTGTGGAGCTAGACATGTTTTCAAATCTCACAAGCCTTATTTATTTACATTTCCAATAATAATCTATCTTTAACCACCAATATCAATGTAGACTTCATATTCCTCTTTTTTTGGGATTGGCCTCTTGTAAGATAAAGGAGCTCCCATATTTGTCAAAAGGCAGTTTAATGCTCCACTGTTTTGACTTATCCTATAACCAATTTCACGGCCAAATCCCCCCTATTTTTTTTATTGTTATATCAAATATATTCTCTTCAACTGCAATCCAAATTCTTTTAAGGACTACTACCTTCATCCATCTGTAGTTTTAGCTATTTTCAAATCCTTGATTTGTCCAATAATAAGTTTTTTGGTACAATTCCATGGTGTTTGGGAAGCTTCAGCAATCTTCTTTGTTGTTAGATTTACAAATGAATAGATTTCACGGGCCCAATCTAATAACTTTTGGTACAAAAGTGAACTCTTTGGAAAGTCCCAATATACAAGGAAATAAACTAGAGGGACCGTTGTGAAAGGAATGGAGATTAACCTAGTGATAATACCGGTTGTCTTGATAACCATTGATTTTTCTAGCAACGAATTTGAAGATGAGATTCCAAATTCCATCGAAAATCTAAACTCACTCTGAGTGCTTAACTTATCCCATAACAAACTTGTAATACCCCGTATTTTTGGCGATATTTATTTTGGGATTAATAAATTAAATGAGATTTAATTGGGAATTAATCCGGATAAAATACTAGCGAGGTGTGAGTTGGTATTTGATTATATTGAGTATATATGATTATATAAGAATCTGGAATTATGAAATTTGTCGTGAGATTTATATACGGCAATTTGGAAATTTTGTTGAGACGCGTGTGACCGTCGCGTCATGGTGTATTATTTTAATTATAAAAGTGATTTTTATTTCTATTATCCGTATGGTCATTTTGAGTGCGCCAACGCGTCCGGAAGGGTCGAGATAGTCAGAAAACACTAGCCGGGGGTTTAGTTTGGGCCCCGGGGTATTTTTAGGCCATACCGGCAACATATAGAGGTAGTTTGGTAATTTTGCATTTTTGAGAATTAAAAGTGACGAAAATTGGTAAATTACATCTGATGTGGATTTGACCCACTAAGCCACTAACCAACCCATGTTAACCCAATAGGTTACGTAGGTTATTAGAATTAGGTTTCTAATTACTTTCCAAAAGAAAACCCTAGCCACCATAGCCATTGGAGAATAAGCTTGGAGAAAGAGAGAGAGAGGGAATCCTGCAGAAAGAGAGAGGAAATCGTCATCAAAATCAGAGATCGAATCAAGGCAAGTGATTTAATTTACATTCTTTATGCAGTAAATATTTCTTCCATGTTAGAAATCTTAATAATCATTCTTATTTGAGAGATAAAGGAAAACCCATGAAATTGGAAGTTGTTAGTTTAATTTTGGGTATAGGTTTGCATGTAGAAACGTTATTGGAAGATTGAATTCAGAAATTACAAATTTATGTGATGTAAAAACGGATTAAATTCTGGGAATTGATGATGATAAAAATCTAGGGTTGATGTTCTTGAAAAATTGGGGAAAAGAGTAGAGACTTGTGATTTGATGATGTTTAGGATGTATTAATTCCTTAAATCATGTTAAGAGGTGACTTTAATATGTTTAGGATGAATTAGAGACCCTAAAACGTTGTTGGGATGAACTTTGGAAGAGGTTTGAGGTGTTAAAATGGATGAAAAACGAGATTGGGAAAGATCTGGGCCGAAACTGGTCCCTCGTTAGAAGACCTCTCCAGGTCGTTCGAACGAGCTTCTAACGAGTTGACCAGTCGCTTCTAACGAAAGGGAATTTCGTTTGATAACTTCGTTCGAACGAGATCTCGTTAGAAGGTACAGTTCGTTCGAACGAACTCTCGTTCGAACAGCCTCGTTCGAACGAGACTTCTAACGAGCTGGCAGTTTAGGCCTTTTGGCCTGTTTTGATTTTGGGAGTCCCGTAAACTTGTTCGAGGATAGAGATAACAATCCTTTGATGATGTATTAGTATACTTGGGACATTTGGGTTATAATGAGGAGTAAATTATACAAGTGTGGATCAACTCCTATAGACAT
Source organism: Sambucus nigra (assembly GCA_949130495.1). Lineage (NCBI taxonomy): Eukaryota > Viridiplantae > Streptophyta > Magnoliopsida > Dipsacales > Adoxaceae > Sambucus > Sambucus nigra. Next base: position 7,006,087 of record OX422214.1, on the reverse strand, counting down.
TTGAGTCGAGACGTGAGTGCCTACTGCGACGTGAGAATAAATTATGGTGCGTATAAATATGGACCGGGATTATATAAGTTGTATATATATTAAGTTGGTACGAGAATGTGATAAGTACTACAATTAAACTACGGGATTACTAAGATGTGTGCTTACTTAGTATTGGTATATGAATTGTGTGTATGACATACCTACCATACTTGCTATCACGGGAGGTTTGCGTTCGCTTAGGGCCCTCTAATCCTTGTGTTGCCCGAATTTAGACTGGTTACCTCGATGAACATAGGTCAGAGAAAGACTTATTGGGATGTTAATAAGTCCGCTAATCGTGGGAGCGTAGGTATGTGCGTGACCCATGTGATGTGACTGTGTTCGCCTCCACCATTTGTGATTTGTGTTATCTGAACGATTCCTGAGAGATTCGGAATACGTGATTCCTTATGTACGTGATGTACCGGGATGGATAGCAGAGTATGTGTGCACCGCAGCTTAGGCTCGGGGTGCTTATATTGTATATTTATGATGTGAATGGTATACACTTAATAAACTGAGAACTTTCATATGGTATTGTGTGTAACTATGGAATAAAATAAAAGGGATGATCTATAATGAGTCGTATTAATCTTATGTGAGAAACTGAAATTACGTTAAGCCCTATTTAATTGCGAGCGTTATGATGTTTATGGGAACCGAGTAATAAGAGTAGAACCTATGACAGTCTAGCTAGATATGATGTTACTTAGCTAGTGGTTTGTGTCATTTCAGATGGGTACTTACGTTAGGAGTGCACAGTTAGACGAGAGGTGAGAATTTCATGTGAGTGCACGTCCTAACATGTACTTTGCATTTAATGTTTTAAATGTTTTTAAAGCACTTGCAGGTTTTTAAAATATCTCCACATTCGGGCTCTGACCCGTTTGCTTTCAAATCTATTTTTCTTGTAAAACCATTTTAGGTGCCCAGCCACAAGGACACCATGCATAGGATACTCATTCAGGTGACGAGCTGTAGCTGTTTGTGGAAGCTACAGGGATTTTCTCTTAGACGCTTCTATCATTTGGATTCCTGATTCAGTATTTATCAGTTGTAGGGCATGTAGCCCATTTCTTTTAGAGATATCTTTCCATTTCAGTTTTTCAGACTTGGGCATGTAATGATTCAGTATTCAGTTTAGTTATTTCAGTTTGTGGTTTTGTAGTGAGGAGTTTCCTCCAGACTTTATTTACATTATGTGATGGTTATTCTATTTACTTCGTTATGGTGAATGGTGTTATTATTCTTTATTACACTTGTTGCATGTTAATCAGTCTTTAATTAAAATTTGGCAACTTACTTTTTAAATACTAGGTGGTTAGTAATCATTAAAATGTTTTCGACAGTGATGCTATTAATTGAGCCAACTTGGCATTTGGATTTAATTTAATAAAGGAGTAGCTACCCGGTATTTAATTAGTCGGGGTGCCACAGGTGGTATCAGAGCATCAGGTTCTAGTGTCCTTTAGGATCTGTACGGCTATTATGTTTCCGCTAAGTTTTCTTTGATAATAGAGCCCTATATTTTAGGACTGTTGTACTCTTTTTGTGTATGCTTCGTTCTTCAGCTATTTTAAGTTTATAAACAGTGAACTTATAAACTTTATTCTTATTTCAGATGCCTCCACGACGTGCACGACGAGTTCCCAGGGATGCAACGCCCGAACCCCAGCCCGCTCCAGTTCAGGGCATGATGAACGCAGCTGAGGTTGCAGCTATTGTAGCCCAAGCGGTAAATGCCGCAATTGCCGTTGTTCAGCAGGCACCACCTCAGGCACCGGTTGCCGCGCCAGTACAGGCAATGCATTCCCGTCTGCTTGGGAGCGTGTACGTGACGCTTTTCAGAAAGCGCATCCGCCAGAGTTTGCAGGTAGCTCAGATGTAGTAGTCTCGAGCCAGTGGAGGAAGGATATGCAGAGGCACTTAAGGATGTATGAGTGCACAGACGTTCAGAAGCAGGTTCTAGCTACTTTCAAGCTAGTTGGATCTGCACTGCAGTGGTGGGAGTCTATTACCACCGTGGAGGAGAGGGATACTCTCACTATTCAGGACTTTTGGGTGCGGTTTGACCGCAAGTACTTTCCGTCCGCTGTTCATACGGAAATGAGGAGGAAACTGATGAATCTGAGGCAAGAGGGTAAGACCGTGGCCGAGTATGAGGCCGAGTTCACAAATCTGTTGAATATCGTTCCGGATGAGATACCAACAGAAAAGAAGAAGATTGAGAAATTCACCGACGGGTTGACATGGAGAATCCGTCAGCATCTGTTGGGGAACCTTTCGTTGGCCACGTATTCTGATGTGGTTAACGCTACTTTGTTACACTACCAGGATCACCGTTTTCATATGACTGAGGGCAAGAGATCGAGAGAGTCTAGCCATTAGGGCAGGACAGGAGGACATGGTGCCGGTGGGGCACAATCTGTTCAGGGGCAGAGACAGAGTGAGCAGGGTTCCCAGCAGGGGGATCAGAAGAGGTTCAGATCAGGAAATTACAGGCACGGACAGGGAGGTTTCCTTCAGGGCCATCAGGGTCCAAACGGCCATCAGGGCCAGCAGGGGCAGAATGGGCAGCAGTTTCAGCAGGTCCAGCAGGGCCAAGGGAGGAACGGTAACGGCCACCAAGGCCGGGGACCACAGGGGCAGAGAGGAGGGAACTTCCCAGGGAAGTGTTTTGTTTGTGGCAAGACCGGCCATAAACGACAGGATTGTCCTGATAGGGGCAGGGCCCCACAGCAGCAACAGCAGGGTGCTCGCCAGGAGCCGCAGAGGCCTATGTTTCCCGCCGCTCTCCCCGCACCGCCACAGATGGCAGCATTGCCACCCATTCCAGCAGTCCCAGTTCAACAGGGGCAGCTACAGTATGGACGTGTCTACAACGTCCACCAGGCAGCAGTTCCACAGGCACCGCCCGCGATTGAGGGTACGTTTCCTATCCATGGCACTATGGGTCGGGTATTATTTGATACAGGGGCTACACATTGTTTTATAGCTACACATTTCGCGAAAGCCTTGGGATTGTTAGCTACGGCAGAGAGAACAGTGACGTGTGTCGACTCACCATTGGGGAGTGGGTCACTTATATTCTTTATATGCCGGGGAGTGGGGGTAGAGATTGGTAGTCTGGTATTACCTGCAGATATGTTGGTATTAGATATGCATGTTCACGATGTGATTATCGGTATGGATTGGCTCGCTGATTATAGAGCCATGATTGATTGCTTCAGCGGGAGCATTGTTTTTGCCATTCCGGGGCAAGAGATGTTTGTAGTGGCGATGCCTCGCCCAGAGGGAGGCTCGACCGCTCATTTGTATTACCTAGAGGAGGATACCTCTAAGGAGGTTGTGATTCCTTTAGATTCGATCCCAGTCGTCAGGGATTATTCGGATGTGTTTCAGGAGATACCAGGCCTACCCCCCAGTCGAGAGATAGACTTTGTTATAGACCTATTGCCAGATACGAGGACTATAGCACGCGCACCGTACCGTATGGCTCCGACAGAGATGCGAGAGCTACGAGATCAGATAGAGCAGCTGTTAGGTCAGGGCTTTATTCGCAGGAGTACCTCACCTTGGGGCGCTCCAGTTTTGTTTGTGAAGAAGAGGGACGGTTCACTGAGATTGTGTGTGGACTACCGGGAGTTGAACAAGGTCACGATACGGAATAAGTATCCGTTGCCTCGAATCGATGACCTATTCGACCAGTTGAGAGGAGCTTTTTTCTTCTCGAAGATTGATTTGAGATCGGGATACCATCAGTTTCGTATCAGGGAGGAGGATGTCTCGAAGACTGCGTTCTTGTCGAGATATGGTTCTTACGAGTTTCGGGTTATGCCTTTTGGTTTGACCAACGCTCCAGCAGTGTTTATGGACTTGATGAACAGAGTGTTCAGGGATTTCCTAGATCAGTTTGTCATTGTCTTCATCGATGATATTCTGGTTTACTCCCAGACAGAGGAGGAGCACGCCGAGCATTTGAGGCAAGTTTTGCAGACACTCCGTCAGAACGAGTTGTATGCAAAATATGAGAAGTGCGGGTTTTGGCTGAAAGAGGTCCAATTTTTGGGACATATTATTTCCGACCGGGGAATATCTGTTGATCCGGGGAAGGTATCCGCGGTGAGGGAGTGGGGACAGCCCACGACGCCGACTGAGATTCGTAGTTTCTTGGGCCTAGCAGGATACTACAGGAGGTTTATTCGGGGTTTCTCGAAGATAGCAGGTCCTTTGACACATCTGACTCGTAAGGGTGTGCCATTCATATGGAGTGATGCCTGTCAGTTGGCATTCGATGAATTAAAAGATAAGTTGACCTCAGCGCCTGTGTTAGTATTGCCGAGACCGGGAGTTGAGTATTTGGTTTACACCGATGCGTCTTTGCAAGGGCTTGGAGGTGTATTACAGCAGGAGAGACAAGCCATAGCTTATGCTTCCCGTAAGCTTAAACCTCATGAGAAGAATTACCCCACGCATGATTTGGAGTTGGCGGCAGTGGTATTTGCCCTACGGATTTGGCGGCACTATCTTTTGGGGGAGAAGTTCCAATTGTTCACAGACCACAAGTCCCTACAGTACCTGTTCACGCAGAAGGAGTTGAACATGCGGAAAAGGAGGTGGCTTGAGTTTGTGAAAGACTACCAGTTCGATATTCAGTATCACCCGGGTAAGGCTAACGTGGTAGCAGACGCGTTGAGCCGTAGGCCAGCAGATGAGGTAGCAGGGGAGTGGAAGGCTAAGTGGAAGGAGTTGGGACACCAGGATGCAGTGGCTCGATCTTTCATGTCTGTGATGACCTTTACACCGCAGATTGTCACGAAGGTAGTACGGGCACAGGCTAATGACTCGTTCTGTCAGGAGCAGATAATTCGATTACTAGCAGAGGGAGCCGAGTCCTATACCGTCAGCTCAGACGGGGGATTACGCTTCAATGGGAGATTGGTGGTTCTGGAAGGGGAGAAATTGCGACACGAGGTGATGGCAGAGTCGCACGGCTCACGGTTCGCGGTACATCCCAGAGGGGATAAAATGTACCAAGACATGAGACGCCAGTATTGGTGGAGCGGTATGAAGAGAGATATTACTGAGTTTGTTTCGAAATGCACCACTTGCCAGCTAGTAAAAGTGGATCATCAGAGACCGACGGGACTTCTACAGCCGTTGGAGGTCTCGGTGTGGATGTGGGAGAGCATATCCATGGATTTTATCACGGGGTTGCCTACGTCACAGAGGGGTTACGACTCCGTTTGGGTAATTATGGACAGGTTGTCCAAAGTCGCTCACTTTTTACCCGTAAGGACTGACTACACTACGGGACAGTATGCCCAGCTCTTCATTTCGGAGGTTATGAGACTTCACGGTGTGCCCCTAAATATCGTGTCTGACAGAGACAAGATATTTGTTTCGCGGTTTTGGGAGAGTTTCCAGGAGGCCATGGGCACGAAATTGCGGTTGAGTACGGCTTACCATCCGCAGACCGATGGGCAGACAGAGCGCACAAATCAGATGTTGGAGGACATGCTACGCATGTGCATTATTGACTTTGGGGGTGGATGGGAGCAGTACCTTCCACTGGTGGAGTTTGCTTACAACAACTCCTATCAGTTCACTATTGGCATGGCTCCGTTTGAGGCGTTGTACGGTAGGCCTTGTCGTTCCCCAGCATGTTGGTTAGAGGTGGGGGACAACAAACTACTTGGGCCGGAAGTGATTCAGGATACTTCGGCAAGGATTGAGTTGATTCGGAGTCGCATTCGGGTAGCTCAAGACAGGCAGAAGAGTTATGCTGATGCGAAGAGATTTTTCAGGGAGTTCCAAGTGGGGGACCAGGTTTTGCTCAGAGTATCTCCTATGAAGGGGATTATGCGTTTCGGAAAAAAGGGGAAGTTGGCACCGAGGTATGTGGGGCCGTTTCCTATTATTGAGCGGATTGGACCAGTTGCGTATAGACTCGGGTTACCGGAGCATCTACATCGGATTCACGATGTGTTTCATATTTCCTCGCTAAGAAAATACCTCAGAGATAATTTGGCTCATTATCACATTTCTGTGGAGGACATCGATCTCCAGCCGGATAGCTCCTACGAGGAGGGGCCGATTGCTATTTTGGACCGAAGTGAGAGGAAGCTGCGGTCAAAGATAGTTCCGTTAGTGCGTGTTCAGTGGTGACACCACAATGTCGAGGAGTCCACATGGGAGTGACGCGACTTAATATTTGTCTCAAAAGTGCGTACAATCTAGGCTCAAGTGCAAGCCTGTCGCTCAAGTAATAAACCCGGTAAGTCGGGATCGTATCCACAGGGATCGAGATTGCCAAATAGTAATAAGAAAAATTATTAAATCTTGAAATGATTTCGTAAAAGAAACGAAAAGATGATTAAAAATTGGGAAAATTTATATTAAAAAATTACTTAAGAAAAACAAACTGAAAAGTGCAAAAGAAATTAGATCTGACAAATGGGAGAAAATAAGGTAGGGTACAATCCCTCAATCCTTAACAAATTACCGTATAGAATACAAGAATTGTAAATTAAAATTATTGACTAGATCCGGTCTTTATACATTCTAAGCATTACATATATGAGGGATCTAGCCCGCATCATATGAAATCAAAGACAGATATAAAGCGATGAATGAATCCAGTCTTTATATATTCTAAGCATTACGTATATGAGGTTCAAGCCCGCACCATACGAAATCAAAGGTAAATATAAAGCGGTGCTTTCACGATTCAATCAATATTTTAATTTAACCTCTATTTTCTACATAAATAATTTGCCTTGGATTGAGTTCATGTACCCCAACCCTTGGGAATTTAGCTACTCATGATTTGGTTCAAGAATAAATTCACACACAAAATTATGGATCTACAAGACATGGGAAATAATTTGCAAATAATAAAAATAGAGAATGGAAAGATATTACTTGAATTCAGCAACAAAAATGGAATTGGTATCCAGAATTTCTTACAAACTAGGGTTCATGAAAACTCTTGAAGGAATAGAAAATTTGCTCTCAAAATCTAACCCTAAAATTCAATCTAGCACTTCTAACCTACTCCTAACCTAGCCTCTCTCTAGCAACTCCCCTTGAAAATGAGGTAGGGCTTGGTCTTTTATAGCACCAAGTTGCACGAATTTGGCATCAAATTTCGCTTGTGGCACAAGTTTTCCAAGAGTTGCACTGCATTAAATGCATAATTAATTACAGAAATCCGCACATCCAGACTCTTCATTATCGCGCAACTTCAAAACATCATAACTTCTTCACCGTAGCTCGGATTGAGGTGACGTTTTTTCCAGTATTCTTGTAATTTAGAACTCTTCAACTTTATAGTTGGCCCCACCTCCGGACTAAGTCTGTAAAATTACGAAAATGCCCTTCAACTCTCCATTTCTTGGTTTCTTTCACTGTTTTGAGCTCTCCTTCGCACTAACTTGCGTGAAATACCTGTAAAACACATGAAAAATACACAAAACACGAAATACTTGCCAAAAGGGGTTAGTAGAATACATTTGAGACAAATCCAAGCTACTTACACTGCACGGGATCATAAAAATACTGAAATTAAGGGGATAAATGTGAAGAATATGTGCCTAAACAGGGAGCGCGAGGATGTGATGCGCGAACGTTATCCAGAGTTATTTTTATCAGGTACTTTCTAGTTTCGAATTTCGGGACGAAATTCTGTTATTAGGGGGGAAGTATGTAATACCCCGTATTTTTGGCGATATTTATTTTGGGATTAATAAATTAAATGAGATTTAATTGGGAATTAATCCGGATAAAATACTAGCGAGATGTGAGTTGGTATTTGACTATATTGAGTATATATGATTATATAAGAATCTGGAATTATGAAATTTGTCGTGAGATTTATATACGGCAATTTGGAAATTTTGTTGAGACGCGTGTGACCGTCGCGTCATGGTGTATTATTTTAATTATAAAAGTGATTTTTATTTCTATTATCCGTATGGTCGTTTTGAGTGCGCCAACGCGTCCGGAAGGGTCGAGATAGTCAGAAAACACTAGCCGGGGGTTTAGTTTGGGCCCCGGGGTATTTTTAGGCCATACCGGCAACATATAGGGGTAGTTTGGTAATTTTGCATTTTTGAGAATTAAAAGTGACGAAAATTGGTAAATTACATCTGATGTGGATTTGACCCACTAAGCCACTAACCAACCCATGTTAACCCAATAGGTTACGTAGGTTATTAGAATTAGGTTTCTAATTACTTTCCAAAAGAAAACCCTAGCCACCATAGCCATTGGAGAAGAAGCTTGGAGAAAGAGAGAGAGAGGGAATCCTGCAGAAAGAGAGAGGAAATCGTCATCAAAATCAGAGATCGAATCAAGGCAAGTGATTTAATTTACATTCTTTATGCAGTAAATGTTTCTTCCATGTTAGAAATCTTAATAATCATTCTTGTTTGAGAGATAAAGGAAAACCCATGAAATTGGAAGTTGTTAGTTTAATTTTGGGTATAGGTTTGCATGTAGAAACGTTATTGGAAGATTGAATTCAGAAATTACAAATTTATGTGATGTAAAAACGGATTAAATTCTGGGAATTGATGATGATAAAAATCTAGGGTTGATGTTCTTGAAAAATTGGGGAAAAGAGTAGAGACTTGTGATTTGATGATGTTTAGGATGTATTAATTCCTTAAATCATGTTAAGAGGTGACTTTAATATGTTTAGGATGAATTAGAGACCCTAAAACGTTGTTGGGATGAACTTTGGAAGAGGTTTGAGGTGTTAAAATGGATGAAAAACGAGATTGGGGAAGATCTGGGCCGAAACTGGTCCCTCGTTAGAAGACCTCTCCAGGTCGTTCGAACGAGCTCGTTCGAACGAGCTTCTAACGAGTTGACCAGTCGCTTCTAACGAAAGGGAATTTCATTCGATAACTTCGTTCGAACGAGATCTCGTTAGAAGGTACAGTTCGTTCGAACGAACTCTCGTTCGAACAGCCTTGTTCGAACGAGACTTCTAACGAGCTGGCAGTTTAGGCCTTTTGGCCTATTTTGATTTTGGGAGTCCCGTAAACTTGTTCCAGGATAGAGATAACATTCCTTTGATGATGTATTAGTATACTTGGGACATTTGGGTTATAATGAGGAGTAAATTATACAAGTGTGGATCAACTCCTATAGACATTTGAGTCGAGACGTGAGTGCCTACTGCGACGTGAGAATAAATTATGGCGCGTATAAATATGGACCGGGATTATATAAGTTGTATATATATTAAGTTGGTACGAGAATGTGATAAGTACTACAATTAAACTACGGGATTACTAAGATGTGTGCTTACTTAGTATTGGTATATGAATTGTGTGTATGACATACCTACCATACTTGCTATCACGGGAGGTTTGCGTTCGCTTAGGGCCCTCTAATCCTTGTGTTGCCCGGATTTAGACTGGTTACCTCGATGAACCTAGTTCAGAGAAAGACTTATTGGGATGTTAATAAGTCCGCTAATCGTGGGAGCGTAGGTATGTGCGTGACCCATGTGATGTGACTGTGTTCGCCTCCACTATTTGTGATTTGTGTTATCTGAACGATTCCTGAGAGATTCGGAATACGCGATTCCTTATGTACGTGATGTACCGGGATGGATAGCAGAGTATGTGTGCACCGCAGCTTAGGCTCGGGGTGCTTATATTGTATATTTATGATGTGAATGGTATACACTTAATAAACTGAGAACTTTCATATGGTATTGTGTGTAACTATGGAATAAAATAAAAGGGATGATCTATAATGAGTCGTATTAATCTTATGTGAGAAACTGAAATTACGTTAAGCCCTATTTAATTGCGAGCGTTATGATGTTTATGGGAACCGAGTAATAAGAGTAGAACCTATGACAGTCTAGCTAGATATGATGTTACTTAGCTAGTGGTTTGTGTCATTTCAGATGGGTACTTACGTTAGGAGTGCACAGTTAGACGAGAGGTGAGAATTTCATGTGAGTTCACGTCCTAACATGTACTTTGCATTTAATGTTTTAAATGTTTTTAAAGCACTTGCAGGTTTTTAAAATATCTCCACATTCGGGCTCTGACCCGTTTGCTTTCAAATCTATTTTTCTTGTAAAACCATTTTAGGTGCCCAGCCACAAGGACACCATGCATAGGATACTCATTCAGGTGACGAGCTGTAGCTGTTTGTGGAAGCTACAGGGATTTGCTCTTAGACGCTTCTATCATTTGGATTCCTGATTCAGTATTTATCAGTTGTAGGGTATGTAGCCCATTTCTTTTAGAGACATCTTTCCATTTCAGTTTTTCAGACTTGGGCATGTAATGATTCAGTATTCTGTTTAGTTATTTCAGTTTTTGGTTTTGTAGTGAGGAGTTTCCTCCAGACTTTATTTACATTATGTGATGGTTATTCTATTTACTTCATTATGGTGAATGGTGTTATTATTCTTTATTACACTTGTTGCATGTTAATCAGACTTTAATTAAAATTTGGCAACTTACTTTTTAAATACTAGGTGGTTAGTAATCATTAAAATATTTTCGACAGTGATGCTATTAACTGAGCCAACTTGGCATTTGGATTTAATTTAATAAAGGAGTAGCTACCCGGTATTTAATTAGTCGGGGTGCCACAGCTAACATATCATATTCCTTATGCGCTGGTAAGTCTTTTCGAGATTGAATCATTAGACATCTTCTCTAACCAATTTATGGGACAAATTCCTCAACGATTAACATCTTTAACCTTTCTTACGGTATTGAATCTCTCACAAAATCATCTAGTCAGACCCATACCTCAGGGTAAGCAATTTTATACTTTTCAAAATGATCCGTATAGTGGGAACTCGGGATTATGCGACTCTCCACTATAAAAAAATATAGAGATGGAGAGACACCACATCCACCGATAGTCCAACAGGAAAATGATTTGAATTTTGCGAGTGGATTCATATGGAAGTTGGTGTTGATGGGGTATGGTTGCGGGACTGTGTTTGGATTGGTTATGGGTTCCCTCATGTTCTTGACAGGAAGATCAAGATGGTTTATAAAAGTTTTTGAAAATAGACAACACAAGTATGTAAGGAGAGGTCCCCGACATCCACGAAGAAGAAATTTAGAAATTTAACTGGTAAATGATACATAAGTTTTTAAACTATTGTGTTATAAGCTCTAGTGTTGAACTTTATGCGTAATTTTTTTTTAATTTATTTATAGAATTTATGCATTTACATTATTTTCAAACAGTAAGCTACACCTTTGTCTACTTTTTTTGTTTTTAAATAAGGACATGTGAAAGAATCCAAACGGATTCACCTTACATTTTATAGGATGCGACGCTTGTGCATGTGTAACTGAAACTCACATTGTAATAATTTGAAATCCCTACTAATTGCTAATGCTTATAGAAGGGATCAGTTAAAAACAGTGAGTTTAGAAAAAAGGAAAAATGTTCATATTAAAGAGAAAAAACAAGAACATGTAGCAGCTCCGCGAATTTTGTTTTACCAATTTTGGATGAGAAATAACTAGCTTAGGTAGTTTGTAAGAATACTCTCTATGGCGCTTGAAATTTTTTTTATCCTTAATCATGGATACATTAGCAAGATAATACATATTTTAGATAGATAACCTCAAAAGGAGGATAGATGATTAAGGATCTTAATTAAAATTATAGTTTCCTTTTTTAAATTATTGTTAGTCATCTTTTAATCTTGTTTTTTAAATTCTTGCTTGTGTCAAAAATTGAGGACTTGAAACTAGTCATTTGCAGTCAAAGAATAATCTAGTTGAAACTAAACCAATGATGGTTTACACCAAGAGTCTTACAGAAAAGGAAATCAACTCAAGAAGCCACCTCAACTAGGAATCAAGGGCAATAGTAGCAGTGGAACACATTTTTGTGCTGGTGGAATACCTTTCTGTATAGTTAGGAACACATTTTGTGCAATTGCCTCTGTTTTGTGTAGTTGGTGAAAGTGCAACACATACGATTTAGTTTCTTTTATTTTGGGAACTTATATAGCATCAATAAATTTGTGGTTTATACTTATTTCCTTATTCCAACTCACAATTTTTCTTATATATCTTCATTGTTGCACATTGAACCAAAATAAATAGAAGACAAATGAACAAATCGATAAAAGATTGATGATTAGCTAAAAAAAAACTATCATAATTGAATCCCCAACCTCCATTTCTCTTTAGTATTTAACTTTAAACTAACATAACATTCAACCAACTAAAACTAGCACGATGCATGAGTTCCTCCATTGAATTCTTACTAATTAAGTTTGACTTGCTAAAAAGGTAGAATTTCATCAACAAAACCATCAATAACCAAAACCTAAACCACCTATCTCTTCCTCCCATCCCTTTAATTTGATACCTTAAGTGAGTTACCATTCTAAGCAGCCCAAGAATAATTTTCCTTCAATGAGTACCATCATCAACCTCTATTAATGAAATAAATTCTTGAACTCCCGCATGTATCTTGGTTTAGTGTCCAAAAAATAGGTATTATGTTAAGATAGATAAAAGTTATAGAAAATTTGCCACTTGTTTTTTTACTTAACAAAAATGAGTTCTTCGGTTAAATCAAACATTTTGATACAATCCCTTGTGAATAAGATCTTTTAAATGCGGTATATTTACTTTTATGAGATTACATATACCTTGAACCTAATCTAAAGGTATCTAAACCGTATCCTAATAACTATATTTTAACTTTTTAAGAAACTTATGCTTTTCTAGGGACCTAATTGGGAAAAAAGTAAAGACTTGTTGTTTCAGTAGAAAACAAAATAAATATTTCGGATATCATTACTTGATAAGTTCTTAATATGACCATAATTACTTTAAGTTCCCAATTATTCAACTTCTTTCCCTATAGTTTTGTATTTGTGTGAAGAGAGCACCATTGTCACCTTTATTAAGGTGAGAGTATATGTTGATTCAAAGTCTAACAGTATAAGGAAATAGGAGCCTTTTGGACAAGACATGCGTATTTTTTTACACAGTTGTTCACAAAGTCAGAGTTCATGTCTGTTGCATATATTTAATGTCTTGTTTCCCGCTGTTCTATCAAATTACATAATAGTCTTATACTTTGGTGGATTTTTTCTCCCCTAATAACAATGCAATATTTAATGAGCCAGTTCAAACAAATGAGTTGGGTTGAAAATATTCACCAACTTATGTTTTGTGAGAATTCAACAACAAGATGATTGGTTGTCCATTTGCTTTATGTAATTTTTTATACTTTAATCTTTTTGTCATGTATTTTGAAACTACTATTAGATTGCCATGGCGTATTTTATATTGTATATAAGATGCTTTAGATCTTCAATCAATCAAGATATGGATAGAAAATGGCATGACATATTCTAGGGGTTTCCTATTACTCAACAATGACAAAAATATGTTTGATCCAAGACCCTAACAACTTAGTTCTCCTAATGAAGCAAAACCATGCAGGAATGGTAATGTAATTATCTTTGGTTAGACCCTAACTAACCCTACTTCTCAGCATACACCTTGGAGTAATAAACACGAGAATGATGATAAGGTCCGTCAACACTCCAAATTAAGTGGTGAATCCTCTTTTAACATGAAATTCAAAGTAGATATAAAATCATCTCTGTCAAAATCGACCGTAATAATAATTTCGATCTTGAGGATGTTCCAGTAAAGAGTAGTTATGGTTACTGTCATAGGAATAGAATACAACCATGATTTCCTTCTATTCTTGACTCTGCTTTCTTGTTGGCTAAATACCCAACTGCATTTAGTAATTACCCGACGCCTTCATCCAATATACAACAACAACACCCATCACCTTCACTTGTAAACTTTAATGATAGAATTCTAATGGTGTATCGGTTCGCCAAAAAAGGAACAGAGATGTTTCCAAAGTGCTTCCTTTTACAGTAGATATAAAGCAGTGCCAGGACAAATTATTCTCTCAGATGCAAAGATAAAGTCAGATACGTGTTATGGGGAGAGGAGGGGGGATTTCGAACCCTGTGGCAGCCATCAAAATGTATTATGCTAAAACTGAACGATACAGAGAGGAGAAATCTTGGAAAGATAAAGAGAAGATAGGCATTTAGTGGAAAGATCAAAAAGGGCCTCTTGGAGGAGGACTCGGTGCAAATTATCACTGTTTTATGCATTGTACAATAGTTTTTGTAAGTTAAAATCAACAATAATAGAGCAGTGGGCACTTGTTAGTTTTTCAACCCTTTTTGTCCAAAGATTCTTAAATGATTGTACTACTATAGCCAATTTTTTATTTATTTGAGGTGATAGAATAATCATTGTGAATATTTTGGTAGTGGTAGTTGTGGGGGGTGGGGACTTTTCATTTCCTGTGTCCTAACGTTTTCTTTGGATGTGCTTATAAGTCATTTGAAGGGAAAATAGCGGGGACGGATCACCAAAGTACCAAAAGTTTCTCAGATGATTTCAAAACCTAACAGGTGGTTTATTTTTTTCTTATATTTGACTATTTTTCTTTATTACTGTATATTAGTGATGCGTTTTGTTATATGTAGCGACACGTAGCGAATGATTGTGCTACCGGGACAAGACTATATTTTATTTTGTATTTTAGTTTGGGGTAACATTATCATTTACTTTTATTTGTAGTCTTTAATTGGTCTCCAAGCATGTTTGGGGCTAATTAGTCATTTTTAATTATTAGTTGTCCTTTTTAGTCTTTTAGGGCATTACTTGGTTGCCAAGTAATTTTTCTCCTATAAATAGGCCCTTTGCATTCATTTGTAATTACACTTGAATATTGAGAAAGATAATATAAAGAGAGAAAGAAAGCCATTTTCTTAGTTTAGTTTTATTTGTTGTTGACGGTGGTGTTGTGTAGTTATAATAATAATAACGCTTTCATAGATTAACATCAATTTGGTATCAGAGTTGTGTTTTTCTTAGTGTTCGTCGTGGTATATGAAGTGGGTATTGAGTTATGATTCCAACTTAATCAACCCTTCAATTATTAGATTGATAAATGTCCAAATAGGAATTGGGTAGAAGGAAAACCTAGATTCCATCACTGCTAGTCGGGGCGATACCAGCCCTTTTTGCCACCACTTTTTCACCCTTGACCACCTCGTCTTCCTCCACCATCACCTGATCCTACCGCAACACAACCTCCATTACACTCCAAAATACACCCCCATCTTCTTCCCCAACGTCCTTTATTGCCCTAAACCAAACCCCACCACCCCCAAACCCTAACCCCTCAAGTGTAATCCTAATCTGACATAACCATTTTTAACCCTATTTTAACCCTATCTCCACTCATCCACACCCAACCATAATCAAACCCAATAAAAAATGGACATGCCTTTCTTTGACCCAATCCCCTAACTCCTATTTGACCTCAAATTCGATAAAAATTCGCCTAATGACCTTTTTTTATACAACTTAAGACTTACATGAAAAATGTGTCCCACTTATGATCCATTTTCTATTATTTGCCATTTTTAGGTCTGACCTTTCGAAATGTCATCGCCTTCAGTCCGCTATTTTTCCATCGTACTCACAAAGGTGCGGTCGTTGAAGTTTCCATCCGATCAGATTCAAGGGTCCACCGAGCCAAGTTGCAACTGTGTGCTCATGGTGTAGAGAAGGCGGATAAGGTCGTCAGTTTTTGGTTCCTCGGATTTTGTAGGGAACATTGCCAAAACTTGGGTATATTAGACCCATTATTGATGAGGTTTATGCGCATGGGACTAATTAAAGTTTGGGAAGCCCACTTTTGGTTGATTTTGATCGGTGTCCGAAATTTTTCGAGAATTATATCACGTGACATTTATGAGTCACCCTACATGCTCGAGGACAAGATTTTCGAAGACGGGGAGAATGATGTATTTTATGATACGTAGCAACACGTAGTGCGTGGTTGTGATCCCGGGAGAAGACTATCTTTTATTATGTTTTTTAGTTCAGGGTAATATTGTCATTTTCTTTTATTTTTTAGTCTTTAATCGATCTCCAAACATGTTTGGGGCTAATTAGTCATTTATAGTTATTAGTCGTCCTTTTTAGTCTTTTGGGTCATTACTTGGTTACCAATTAATTTTTCTCCTAGAAATAGGCCCTTCACATTCATTTGTAATTACACTTGAATATTGAGAAAGAGAATCTAAAGAGAGAAAGAAAGCCATTTTCTTAGTTCAGTTTTATTTATTGTTGTTGTTAATGTTGTGTAGTTAGTAGTTAATGTGTAGTTGTAATAATAACGCTTCCGTATTCATAGATTCATATTTATTAGTGTCTTAATTTGAGAAGATTAGATGTCATTCCGGTGATAAATTCTTTGTCTCAGACTCTATTTTGAATTACATTAACTGTTACATTGCAGTAAGTTTGCACATATATTTTAGATTATCGTGTCCATTTCGCAATTTCTCCTCAAGGACCAGTTGATTGTGGAACTCAGTGCATGTATTTTGTTGTTGTTATTGTTGATGATGTTGTTGTTATTTCTGATGATATTGTTTGTAAGTGATTATTTTTCTTTATTGTCCTCGTTTAAATTTTCATTTCTATGACTATAGTTTCTTTAAGTATAAGTTGTGTATTAGATTGTTCTAGGAGTAATTATACATGTAGTTGATTGTTTGAATTACCTAAATTTATATTGAATAAATTTTCCTAGTAAATCATTAAAGCTCAATTTTAAACTAAAACATATAATCATTGTATAGTGGCAACAACCAAACAACTTTAAAGTATAAAACTACCAAATGAAAAATGGTGGAAAAAAGAAAATGAACTAGGGAAAATAATTGAGGTAATTTACTGCAAGAATGTAATGTTAGCCCATGTAATATTGCAAAATTTAAGTATATGTCTGCCAAATGTAATTAAATCTATATTATGTTATTGGAGGCATACTCCCTTCTAAGCTTAATATACTATCTAATGCCTCACCAATTTGAAAATTCCATAAGATTAGGTTTTGTGATATCTATGGGATTCATGTAGATCCTTTTACTCAATGCGTGTTCATTTTGTAAGATGCTCATTCAAAATCAATATTTATAATAAACAAATCAAGTTTGATCATATTTTTAAACTCATTATTAGCTTACTGAATTTGGGTGGAACTAGACTTGATTAACCAAAAACATATTAAGATACGATAAATAAAAAAATCAAGCTTACATGAGTTTGCGTATGATGACTTTATTTGATGCTCAATCAAGCTGACTTACAAGATAAATAAGTCAATCGTCAACTTCATATAAAGTTTGTTAGAATTTACACTCTAAACTTGAGCGATCTACTACTTCATTTGGTTCTTATTGATGTAATCTAGGGTATAAAAAAAGAAGTTATATACACAACAACAATAATATGGAAAATGAGGAAGGGTTTATTATTTTTCTCTCTAGTATTTTAATTTCAAAATGGCAAAAGTGCTACAAAAGAAGGCCATTGGGCTATTTATACTAAACATGCAAAAGGCTAAAAAAGAACAAAATAAAAGAATGTTAAAAAGGACGCCCATGTCCCTATGCTCGAGCATCACTCGCCCCTTGAGAAGACTATATATACTTCGTATATTACTGATAGAAATCATGGTCGATGTGCTGGAGGGTGTCCTCAGTGATCCATGAATATTCTGCCATGGGACGGCCAACCCAATGAACTAAATAATGTGTATAATCACCCGAAGAGGATGATACGAACTCGGATGCGATAATACTCCCAATATAATCTATGTGAGAACAGGCCGGGTAGCCTATGGTTAAAGGAATGGGAATCGGTGGAGCATGAGTGCCTAGAAATGGAAAAAGGTCTGCCACGTTAAATATGCGGTGCATGCGGAACTCATCATGGAGATCGACCTCATAGTCATTTATTCACAAGCTTGGATATCAAAAAAGAACCAAAACGGCACATAAGAAATGTGACACCCCGACTAATTAAATACCGGGTAGCTACTCCTTTATTAAATTAATTCAAAATGCCAAGTTGGTTCAGTTAATAGCATCACTGTCGAAAACATTTAATGATTACTAACCACCTAGTATTTAAAAAGTAAGTTGTCAAATTTTAAATTAAATCTGATTAACATGAAGTAAGTGAAGAATAAAAGAATAACATAACCATACACAATAAAGTCCCAATAGTGAAATCAACAAGTAATAAAGAGTCTGGAGGAAATACTCCTCACAACAATCCCACAACTGATAAATAAAACAAGTCTGAATCCTGAATTAATTACAATCCACAATCTGAATAACTGAAATATAAAATGTCTCTAAATAGAAATGGGCGACATGCCCTACAAATGATGAAAACGGAATAGAGTCAAGACAAAAGAAGCGTCTACTAGCAAGGCCCTGTAACTTCCACAAACAGCTACAGCTCGTCACCTGAATGGAAATCCTATGCATGGTGTCCTTGTGGCTGGCACCTAAAAGGTTTTTACAAAAAAATAGATTTGAAAGCAAACGGGTCAGAGCCCGAAAGTGGAGAGTATTTTAAAAACAGCAAGTGCTTTAATAACATTAAAACAATGAATGCAAAATACATGTTAGGACGTGCACTCACATGAGATACTCACCTCTCGACTAATTGTGCACTCCTAACGTACCGTACCCATTCAAGTGATTCTCATGTCTAACTAAACTGACATAAGTTCTAACCTTTCTACTCGATTCACAATATGAATTCCCAATGTTATCACTTAAATAGATAACTTTACTTAAACTCGGATTCTCAATAATTAGCAATACAATTCACTGCAGGTTATCCCTTTTTATTTTCTCAGAGTATTACCATAATTATACTCACAATACCAACATGAAAGTTCTCATTATTTAAGCGTATATTATTCACGTCATAAATATACAATACAAGCACCCCGAGACTAAGCTGCGGTGCACACATACTCTGCTATCCATCCCGGTACATCACGTACATAAGGATCACGCATTCCGAATCTCTCAGGAATCATTCTCAGATAACAACAATCACAATCAATGGAGGCGGACACAGTCACATCACATGGGTCACGCACATACCTACGCTCCCATGATCAACAGTCTTATTAACTTCCCAATAAGTCCTTCTCTGACCTATGTCCTCGAGGTACCAATCTAAATCCGGGCACACAAAGATTAGATGTCCCGAAGCGAACGTAAACCTCCCGTGATAGCAAGTATGGTAGGTATGTCATACACATAAAATCATATACATATACTAAGCATGCACACATCTTAGTAATTACCATAATTTATTAGTGGTATACTTCTCATTCTCATACCAACTTATAATGTTACACAATTCACATATGTTCGGTATACATGTATTTAAATCATTAATTATCCTCGCATCGTGATTAGTCACTCACGCCCTAATCCACAACTATCTTTTGATTCAGATCACACTTCTATGTTTCACTCCTCAATATATCCCAAATATCCCAACTATATCAATTAGTCATCAAGGGAATGTTATCTCTATAATTAAACATGGTTACGGGACATTAGAAATCAAATCAGGCCAAAAAGGCCAATCTGTCAACTCGTTAGAAGTCTCGTTCGAACGAGAGTTCGTTCGAACGAAGTGGGCATCTAACGAGGTCTCGTTCGAACGAAAGGCATCGAACAAACATCCAACTCGTTAGAAGGAAAACTGTCAACTCGTTAGAAGCTCGTTCGAACGACCTAGGCAGGCCTTCTAACGAGGTGACAGTTTCGAGCCCAGAATTCTCCTATCTCGTTTTTCCCAATTTTTTTCACCTCTAATCTCATCTAAACATCATTCCAACAGTAGTTCAAGGTTTCTAATCATTCTCAAACATACTTAGGTCGTATTTTAACATATTTATGGGATAAATCTTCCTATACAACACTTAATTATCAAATCTCCCAAAGTTTTTCCCCAAATCTTATGAGTAAGAACCCTAGAATATAAAATCATAAATTTCCATAAATAAATCCGTTTTTGTAACATAAAGAGTAGTAATTCTTTTAGTTCAATCACCCAATAACAATTCTACATGCAAACCTATATCAAAATCTGAATTTATAACTCCAATCTCATGGGTTTTTATAAATCTTCCAATACAATGCGATTATATAATTTTCTAATCATGGAAGAAACATTCGCTTGAAATTAACGTAATTAAACCACTTGCCTTGGATTATTCTCCGAATTTGGTGTTGAATTGATGAAGGTTGCTCTCCCCTTTTCTCCTAAGGTTGAAGGTTGAAGATGAAGGCTAGGGTTTTCTCTTTTGAGAACTTCTCCTAACTTCTTATGAAACTCCCGTTGACCATTAAGTCATTTAGTGTTGTTAGTGGGTTTAGTGGGTAAAGACTAAATCAGATTTTAACTTCTAATTTTCGTGGGTTTTAATTCCCAAAATTCCGAAATTACCAAAATACCCTTTTTAGTTACTGGTATGGCCCAATAATGCCCCGGGACCCAAACTAAACCCCCGACTAGTGTTTTCTGACTATTCTGACCCTTCCGGACGTGTTGGCGCACTCAAAATGACCATACGGTTGATAAAAATAAAATTCACTTTTTAATTAAATAAATATATTCTTGACGCGACTGTCACACGCGTCCCAACAAAATTTCCAAATTGCCGTATTTCTATCTCGCGATAATTTCAATATTCTCAATATTCATATAACATCATATGTATACACATTATAATCAAATACCAACTCACATCTCGTTAGTATTTTATCCGGATTAATTCTCAATTAATTCCCATTTAATTTAATTAATCCCAAAAATAAATAACAATAAAAGTACGGGGTATTACAAGAAATTTGGTACCCTTGCCCTGTAGATACACCTTCTGGAGGTATACTATGAGGAGATCACCCGATCAGAAGGAGACAAATCGACGATGCTCATCAGCAGCCTCTTTATAAGAGGCATACATAATCTGTAGACGAGCGTGAACATCGGCTTAAATGGAATTCAGACGAGCAGCAAACTCCTCAGCTGAAGGGTAAGTAGGCACCGTTGGGGGAAGCTAGGCTATATCAATGGGCATCAGGGGAGACTGCCTAAACACAATATGAAAAGGAGATAAACCTATAGAACGGTTGACGACATTATTGAAAGCAAACTCAACCTGTGATTTCATTATATCCCACCACCTACAAGGTTTCTCCAATATAAAACACTATAAAAGGTCACCCACACTCCTATTTCCACCTCCGTCTGTCAGGGGGTGAAAGGTAGTCGAAAACTGAAACTCATTCTATAACAGATGCCATAGTGTCAATAAAAAATGTCCAATAAATTGCATATCCTGATCAGACGTAATGTTGTGAGGCATTCCATGTAAGCGGATAATCTCACAAAAATACAAAGAGGCGACATGAGAAGCATCTATCTTCCAGGTACACGGATTGAAGTGAGGCATCTTAGAGAACCGATCTATAACAACAAGTATGTAGTCGTGGCCACTAGAAGTACGGGGGATGCCAACAATAAAATCCATCGAGACATCATGCCACAAGCACTCGAGAACTGTAAGTGGAGTGTATAAGTCGGTATTAGTGTGTTACCCCTTGGCTGTCTGACAAGTGTATCAACGCCTAGTGAAGGCGTTAGTATCCCTTCTCATAGTTGGTAAATAAAAATAGTCTCGCAGAATTGCATGAGTGTGTACCTATCCTAGATGCCCTGTAAAACCTCCTCCTTGAACCTTGGAAAAAAATTTCTCCCGTAAAGAAAAAGAAGGAATACATAAAGCTATGCCCCTATGTAAAAAGACGTCCCGTAATAGGTACTCACTTGACGCCCATTACCTAGCTGGTATGCGACATAAATGGAACTTAGATCCACATCGACCAGGTAGAGGTCTCGAATCTCATCAAACCTAAAATCTTGATTTTATAAAGTCACCAAAGCATGAGCGCGTTGGCTAAGTGCATCCGCTACTAGATTCTCCTTACCGGTCTTGTAGTGGAGATGGAAAGTGTAACACTAAAGGTAGGCAGTCCACTTGGCATGTTTGTCGCTAACACGCCGCTGGATATGAAGGAACCATAATGCCTCATGGTTAGATTTGATCACAAATTCCTTATGTAGGAGATAAGGTGACCACAACTTCACTCCCAAGGGGAAGGAATTACACACTTCTATGTATGACTTGGAGTTCTATGAAGTTGTGATGCCGCTCCCATTTAGGAGTTAACGGGAGTGGCATTACACTCTTCTATATATAACTTGGAGTTTTATGCAGTTGTGAAAGACGTTATTTTGTTAATGGAATGATTATACACACACATACGCCAACTCCCATCCTTTTTGGGTGCTAATAACACCGACAACACACAATGAGACATAATCTCCCTATTATACCCCTTGTCACATAACTGAGTGACCTATCTCTGTAACTAAGCGTGATCCATAGGCGACATGTGATAGTGGGGAAAAATGGGGAGCTGCGCCCCAGAGATAAAATCAATGGCATGATGTATATCCCGAAGAGGGAGAAGATCATCTGGGAGTGTACACACGTTGATAAAAGAGTCCAACAAACTCTGAACATGCGATGGAACAGATTCCTCCGGAATGGTAATGGGACTACTAAGAGCATAACACAATCCTATATCTGTGGTTCTCAATGGATAACTCCTCATGAAAAACTACAAGGGCGGAAGGTCGAGGCATCGAAAATGGTTGCATGGGAGGGAGGAGAAAGTCCCTCCTCCCATGTGTAAATGAATAAGTGTTGGCTCAACCATCATATATACTACGATGATTAAATTTCCACGGCCTTTCCAAAAGAAGGAGACATACTCGAATATCCACCACACTACAGACAACTTCATTATGATAGTCTCCAATGGAAAAAGTCACCCAACATTGCCGAATAGGGGAAAGTTTGGCTCCACTTCCAAACCACACAATACGATGCATAGTGATGGAGGGGAAAACCGAGCGTCTGTGTAATACTCTAATCACTGTTATCGGCTTCCGACCACAATACAAAAAAAACTAAACTTTAACTACACTCGTAAGGAGTATAGGCTAGTCTGGGTATCGAATCCACAAGGAATGTTTGATAGATTTTAATTGATTTATTACTTCAAAAACAAAGTGTAAAATATGGTGATGGGGTGAGAAAGGAAAAAAGGAAAACGAAAGGAGTTAACTAAACATAATTAAACTAATAAAACACGAATTAATTTTTATGAATGAGAGATAAGGTTGGAATACAATCCCCCGAACCTTAGTACGTTTACCGGAGATAAAACTAGTCATGAATTAGATAATTGATTAAATTCATTCTTTATTAATCTCAAGCATTATATATATGAGGGTACTAACCCACACCATACATAATCAAAAGTAGGAATTAAGCGATGTTGTTATTGCTGCACTCGGGTCGCACTCTTATGCATCTCGGTTACCTAGGGCAAACAAGATCAAAAGTCCTACGATGATTGTGATCACCACACAACACGATTCAATCATTTATTTAATTCAGGAAACTAATTTTACACCCATGCAAACCATATTGGGTTGGGTTAATGCACCCCAACCCCTAAAAATCTAGCCTGGCATGGGGTAATAATGATTAACTACACAAGAATCCATTAACAAGCATGTGAAAATAAGGAAAGAATGATAAAAGTGTTGGAATTTAAGGTTACCAAGATTGAAGAACACAACCACGCAAGAAGAAATCAAAGATTGAAGAAAAATCGAAAAAGCTCTTGAACTAAAGGTGTAAAATATGTAAATTCGTCTCCTAGATGTTCCTCTTTGATTAGAAGATATTACATGAATGAAATCTCCATAAAAAGAGTCCTAATGACTAAATATATAGGCTGGAGATCATTTAGAAGAGTCCCCAAAACATAAAACAAAATAAAAATCCCGTATCTAGCAATTTTGTCACACCTAGAAAACGTGACTAATTTTGTAACGGTTATGGAGCGTGACTAAAGGCCGGATCGGTTCATTTTCCATTTAATTCAGATCTGTCCGCTTCACGAATTTAGACAGTGAGTTTCAAGGCTCCGGACCGGTTAGATTCTTTTTTCTTGCAATTTTCTCTCAATTTCGAATGACCATAACTTCTTCACCGTAGCTCGGATTGAGGTGCCAATTTTTCCAATGTTCTTGTAATCGAAAGCTCTTCAACTTTTTAGTTGGCCCCACCTCTGAACTAAGGCTAAAAAATTACAAAAAAAACCCTCAATTCACCATTCTTGGTTTCTTTCATTGTTTTGAGTTCTCTTTTGTACTAACTTGCATGAAATACCTGTAAAACGCATAAGAGATATACAAATAAGAAATACTCGCCAAAAAGTGTTATTAGCATGAATATGAGATAAATCCAATCTCTTAAGGGATCATAAAATGACCGAAATTAAGGGAATAAATATACAATATTTATGCCTAATCAAACCCCCCAACTTCGAATGTTGCGCGTCCCGAGCAATGTAAAAGAATGAGATTATGAGTTAAGGACCCTTAAAAAACTTTATAGGGATAGAATATCTCTTTCGCGGGCAAGAGATTGCATTTAGCGTATGCAACAAGACTTTAAACCCCTAGGTTACCCTAGTAGGACGAGTGGTGTCTCTTGAGGGTTTGCAGTGAATATACCCACAAAATTCATTTTCGACTAAAGAAGTTTCAAAATATGTAAAAATTGTATAATATAAACTCCCCAAAAAATGGTCACCTTAAAATCATATTCACAAGTCTCAAATCATAGTGTGTGTGTGCGAAGCCCAAAATTGAACCGATAATTTCCACCGATTGATCATTACGTTACTTTCCAAAATTCGCTTTGATTTCAAAATCTCTCGGGATGCTCTCACAAACGAATCCCTCGGAAATGTGGCTTATTCTCTCGGTATGCGTGATTTATAAGAGTAAATATAATGGACACGAATTCACGCACACAACTTTGAAAGATGGACTATTTGAGGTGAAAAGATCTCATCATCGGGTTATGGTCATAGGGAAACGAGAAACATCACCGCTTTTCATGCCATATAATCTCTTTTATTAACTTTTGTGCCATAGCTCTCCACGCAGTAGACATTTAGCAATATGGACTCGGTGAGGACTTTTTTGAGTTATAAGGTGTATTTGGGTAAAATAAAAATGATAGGGAAATTCGAAATTGAAAAAATATTCTTATGATGACCGTTAGTGCTTTTCCGATATTTTGCTCATTTTTTCTTCTTTTTCTATTTTTTTTATCTATTTCTTCTATTTATCAGACTTTTCTTTTCTTACTATTTTTTTTGTGCATTTTTCTATTTTTTTTTCTTTCCCCTTTTTATGCACTTTTCGAACTTTATTTTTGAATTTTCAATTTCCACAATTTCGGGCCAATTGTGTTTTTTCGGGTTATCAAACGAAAAGGAAAAAAATTATTCGGCTCAAATTACAATTTTTTATGGCTAATATTTTTGGGTAACAAACGAGAGCCTACTTCATTGTCCAAATTACTAATTTCTTTACCATATGCGTCTCGAGATTAATTTAATTTAGAGATATTTTAGCACGTTTTTCAAGACAACATCTCACACGTTTCCCATAACTGATCAAAATAAGGGAATTGAGATCTTCAACGACTTATTAAAACGCTGAAAATAACTTTGAGTTAACCATTAACTCGAATTGATTTAAAAACTCAGAAAAATTGATAGGCTCGAAATCTCACCGGGGTGATTAATCTCCACACTTATTCGTAAAGTAGTCAATTTTCTTTCAATTTTCATCTTTGGTCAATTTTGGCTTTGTGCATTTGAATTTTTACAACTCGAGACTAAAAAGAATTTGTGACATTTTTTAAGCTTTTAAATCCCAATTTTTATTTATTTTGAAGAAAAATATTTTTGGCTTTTCCTAAAATATTTTTTTTTTTTTGAAAATTTCTAATTTGACATACTTGGAAAGAACATGTGATTGAATCAATGAATCTAAACAATAAACAGGAAGAATATCCCACACCCGTTAACTTAAATGTTGCATTGTCCTCAATGCGAATCAAGAACACAATATAAAGAGAGGAAAATAAATATATTATCTACAAAACACGTTAGAACTAAGCATAACAAAAAAAATAACAAAAACTTTAACTAATCACACTACACTATAAAAAAAGAAAAAGGAGTAAATAAATAAAACTACTAATTACAACCTACAATTTGAACTTCAAATAAATCATATACTAGAAGTTGAAAAATTTGAGGGTCCACCCAAAATACAATTTGACTTTGAGGGATAATCGGTGTACCCTCAGTTTTATGCATGCCTTCTGAAAAATAAGAATTTCATTTGAATAACGGATGGTATGTGTGAGGTGACAAAAATGAACCATCACCAATTAAAAAGTTTAAAATGACGATGGGGGATTTGGGTACTGAGGGGCACAAGTACAATTGGGAGCCAAGAAAAAGGTTTAAACGTTTCAAAAGTAGTATGGGAGGCAGGTCACACAAAAAGGAAGAGTACATCTTGGAAAATAATTCGAGCAAAGAGTCCTCATCGGTAAAAGGTTTAAACGTTTCAAAAGTTTCAACCGACTCATAGGAATCTAACGGTACTTGTAATGGTTCAATAACGGTGAATGAGAATGGTGATGAAATAAACTCAATCTCAAGTGATTCATCATCACTTGGAGATTGAATTTCAAGGGGAAAAGACTCACTTTCAATGAGATGTTCTTCAAAATTTTGAGGTGAAATGTAAGTCTCAACCTCTTCTTTGTTTTCCAAAGAAGAACTAGCCTCCTTGCAAAGTGTTTCCATTTTCCAATCATCACCAAGGATCCTCTTCACAGTTTGCATGTAAAGATGGAGGGTTTCTTCCAAAGTAGGCTTCCTTGGATCTAGAACCTCGGATTCCTCATTTGGTTGAAAATATTCCTCGTCTTCAAAAATATTAGAAGAAAAATCATTGTTGGATTCAAATAGTGCATTCAACTGTTGCTCCCCAAAATAATTTTCTTCTCGATATTTTCTTTCAAGCTTTTCATTCTCAAGATTTCGAATGGCCTTACCAATGGTAGTAGGTCGAGGTGCGGGTTCTGGCACACAAAAAGCTAGAGAACTACTCCCATACAAACGTAAGTTTTCAAGCCTTTCCTTCTAAACAATTCGAAGACCCTCACCAAGGGGAACAAGTCGAGGCCATTCGAATTCTTAAGAATCAAAATTTTGAAAACGATTCCCATATGAACCATTATAATTACTGAACTCACTATAAAAAGACATGATTATCGAATGGTTTGTAGAGGGACAATTAACGTAAAGAGGTGTGCGGTTGAGGATTCAACGTTTCTTGGCGCTTAATTGTGCAATCATATGAAAAAGGTTAAAACAAAAAGTACAAAAGAAAAATATCATATGAAATAGTAAATCAATTATAATCTATAACAAAACATTCCCCGACAACGGCGCCATTTTGATCGAGGGGAAAACCGAGCGTCCGCGTAATACGCATTATTGTTGTTATCAGCTTCCGACCACAATACAAAAAAAACTAAACTTTAACTACACTCTTAAGGAGCATAGCTGCTAGTCTGGGTATCGAATCCACAGGGAATGTTTGTTAGATTTTAATTGATTTATTACTTCAAAAACATAGTGTAAAAGATAATGATAGGGTAAGAAAGGAAAAAAGATAAAACTAAAGGAGTTAACTAAACTAATTAAACTAATAAAATATGGATTAATTATTATGAATGAGAGATAAGGTTGGAATACAATCCCCTGAACCTTAATACGTTTACCGTAGTTAAAACTAGTTATGAATTAGATAATTGATTAAATCCAGTCTTTATTAATCTTAAGCATTATATATATGAGGCTACTAACCCGCACCATACATAATCAAAAGTAGGAATAAAGAGGTGTCATTATAGCTACACTCGCGTTGCACTCTTAAGCATCCAGATTACCTAGGGCAAACAAGATCAAAAGTCTTACGACAATTGGAAATGTTTTGGAGTATTTTGTGATTCGTCTGAAAGAATCCAACCGGAGTCCCAATCTTCGATGAATAGCTTTCAATCCAAGAGCAAACGAGGCTTTGATACCAGTTTGATGTAATGTAGGGTGCATAAGCTTAAAAAAAGAAGCTATCTACACAACAATAACATCAATAACATGGAAAATGAGAAAGGGTTTATTATTTCTCTCTCTACACTTTTAATTTCAAAATGGAAAAAGTGTTACAAA
This sequence comes from Sambucus nigra, assembly GCA_949130495.1. Classification (NCBI taxonomy): domain Eukaryota; kingdom Viridiplantae; phylum Streptophyta; class Magnoliopsida; order Dipsacales; family Adoxaceae; genus Sambucus; species Sambucus nigra. The sequence goes on along the minus strand of OX422214.1, from coordinate 6,977,844 downwards.
AGAAGGCTCTGGGGCTATTTATACTAAACATCCAAAAGGCGAAAAAGGAACAAAATAAAAAAATGTTAAAAATGATGCCCATATCCCATGCTCCTGCATCACATTTACATACATATGAACACCTTTTACTCTTTTTAGGAGCTGGTAGGTAAAAAGTATGTTGCGAATTCTTATCAAATCTCAAGCCACCATATCACCTAAAATCAATTGGTGTTAAGGATGGAACATCTTTTGTCATTCATGGGTCACTCAATATCGTTATCATAGGGCAAAACATTTGTTATACTATCATTTCAACCCAATTCCCCTAACAACTGATATTACCAAGGGTCAAACCTGTGACCATTGGCTCTGAAACCACTTATTGGATCGCAAGATGACATCTCACCTAGAATGAATTCGTGTTAAGGAGGGTAAACCTTAAATATTTTACCGGTTCACTCAACATCATTGTCCCAGGGCAAGGCTTTTGTTGTACTCTCATTTCAACACGAATCATGATCTTACCACAACCGATATGTCCTTTAGATTTAACCTCTTTCCTTGAGTGTTTTAAGGCCTGTGTTTAGATACACTGTTTTTTATCATCACTTGGGACTCACCCAACAAATGTTTAGCATTTTGACTCACCAAACAATTACATTTACTTATAATTAACATTTTTGTAAATGAAAATAATATAGACACCGAATTAGTTTAGTCATCAACAATGTTTGTAGAAATTGGACACATTGTTGAATGAAAAAAAGAAACATTTTAATATGTTTTGTTATATATATATATATATATATATATATATATATATATATATATATATATATATATATATATATATATCTACGAAATTATACATTATTTGAAGCTTTGTTTATTTTTTAATGAATATTATGGCTCAATTCCTCATTCACAAATTTTTTATTTGCGATATGTTTCACGATTTGCAACTATGTACAATACATTTTCATTGAATTAAACTTGTAGACATTGTGCTCATAATCTAGCACATTAAATACTAGATTGCCATTTTTAGCGACCCTCCTTTATTCGAACCCAATGTATCGCTACTCTTTCCATGAGTACTCGCGTTTTGTCCCCCAGTCAATAATTTAAGGCAAACACTGTGGGAAAGTTATAAATTTTCATTAATATGGTAATAGGAAATGATTGATCTAAACTTGATTCGGGTTTATATTTTAAATATTTTGTTTAATCTCAAAAGTAAATCATATATTACAAAGTGCTTAAAACCATGTAGTTCTAGAAAATTAATAAATAATGAAAAAGAAAACAAGTTTCCATTTTTACCAAGAATGGGTTAGCAAGTTCAATATCTTGCTACATGAAGTGGTTGCAACATATAATGGATGTTTTATAAAATAGCACACAATATTATATTTGACATAAACTACACGTTAATGGCTAAAAAGAAATACCAAACCCTAATTTTAGAGAGAGAATCAAAAGTTATCTTATATTTTAAGAATGGGAAAAGTAAGTACAAATGAGAATACATGGGGTATTTATATGGGAATGATTACTTGTTAATCAAGTAATTAGCTAAAATGACTAAAAGGACCAACTAAAAATTAAAGAATGCTTAAAAGAACTAAAAATAGAAATAAAATGAAAAACAAAACGAAAATAACACAGATTCCCATCACTCTCCCCATCTTCGAAAAGCTAGTCCTCGAGTGTAGGAGATGAACGGCAAGAAAGTAAGTCAACCTTCAAAGAGCTCTCCACTAGAAAGAAGAGACATCCTCGAAAATTCCCTTTGTAGCGTCTTGCAATAATTCCATGTTGAATAGGAACACAACCCAAACATGGTCGATCAACAAAATCTCGATCCGAAATTTTCGTGATGAACCCCCTCAATGCTATGCCGTGGAAAATTTCTTTCAAACGCATATCAAGAGATAACCCAAATGGGTCCACATACTCACCACCAACCAAATCACCCAAGATCATCACCTTTTCCCCAATAAAGGTAACCACCGATCCATCCTCATCAAAATCATCATCTACTCTCCCAAAGATTGGGAAGAAATCTCCCAAATCAAATGTTTTCGGCCCGCGAATGTGCATGCGAGTCACTTAAACATCCTTGGTAAAAATATCAAAAAGATCCCCAATACACAACCCAATTTCATCGTTTCTATATTTCTTGCAATCAATCGATTTTGGAGGGAAGTTTTTATCGTTGCTTTGACCCAATTGGATGAATGAGAGAGGGAGAATGATTGGGTGGAGCAACAAATCTTGGACTAGCCATTGATAATCTTGAATTGAGCCTCATGAGTTAATCAAGGCAGAGGCATAATTTTCTTGATAAAAATGGTTTGGGTAGGGGCCCATGGGTTGAGGATTCGGTGCAAAAGTTGGTGGGAGGTGATTTAGGGTTTCGTGCGGGCTAGGGTTTTGGAGAAGAGTGGAGGACGATTTTGTGGAGAAAACTTAGAGAAGGGTTCCAAATTTTTTATGGAGGTCTTGGGAAGCTAGGGTTTGTTTTTCGATCATGTGTTTCAATTCTTGAATCTCTTCATTAGGAGTCGTCATTTTAGTGATGAGGCAAAAGTGAAAGCTAACGTTCTTGATGAGATCTTGAATGTTTTCTCTCCATTCTTGATCACTTTTCTTCAATTTTTGAATCCCACACTATCGTTGGTTTGATTTCTTTAGAGTCATCGAGTTCGTAGTGTACAATTTTGATAATCGACACACATTGATACAAACTACACACTAATACACCAATGTTTGGAACAATAGCCGCTTCGATACCAATTTGATGTAAACTATATGCCAATGGCTAAAAAGAAATACCAAACCCTAATTTTAAAGAGAGAATCAAAAGTTGTCTTATATTTCAATAATGAGAAAAGTAAGTAAATGAGAATGCATGGGGTATTTATATGGGAATGATTACTTGCTAATCAATTAATTAGCTAAAATGACCAACTAATTACAAAAGAATGACAAATTAGTCCCAAACATGCTTGGAGACTAATTAAAGGCTAAAAATAAAGTAAAAGAACTAAAATAAAAGAAAGACTAATACAAAATATTAAAAATTACAATTAAATCCTAATATTACGCCATTCCCATCAATATTAGCGAACCAATATACTATGAGAATACTCATGCTGGTAGGGAAATTATGAAAACGCAACTAGCAACACCCATTACAAAAACATAAGAATCAATATAATCTCTTTTTCATTTTTTACAAACATGACAATGACAATGATGCTGGAAAAAAGCCGAACACACGCAAAGAGAGAGATTTTATACTGGAGAGTTAAAGTTCATCAAGAAATAATGTAGTAGCAAAATAAGAACGAGAGAAAAAACTTGCCCCCACAAAAAATAAAATTTATGTTGTGTTCTGCTATGTATTTAGAACTTGATCATAAAACTGCATAATATCACCTAATTGCTTATTATTTAGCATTTCTCAGTTTCTTTTCCCAGTGTGTCATTTAGATGTATAAACCCAAGATAGGGGTTGAAACATTCATTAAAAATTTGTATTCGAACTTATTCGCAAATTAATAAAATTAATATTATCATGTATGTCTTCATGTGACCCTGCAAATAAAGATTCAACCTGTGGAAAGATAAAATTTCTTGTTTGTGCATTTGATACATGCAGTAACAAAATATTGTCAAAATTGGTACTTAGAGAAAAAGATCACGAGAAAAAAATCAACATTGACACATACAGGAAGAATAGTCAGCATAAGCACCTAAAGGAGCGTACAAGTATATCAACTTTTTCGATTGTTGTGACTCTAATTGATAAATTGTAGTAAAGATATTGTCTGCTAACCAACTTGTTCAAGTCTTCATGGTCATCTTCTTAGCAGTTAATTACAGATGTGGAAATACGCTCATATTGTAATGGGAAAGGGACACGTTGTCTTCATGGCCATCTTCTTAGTCATCAATTTCAGTTGAGGAAGTAAGTTAAATTGTTTCAAATACTTCCTCCCTATTTATAGATTTTGCCTTTTCCAAGAGAGAATAATGTTTCATCCTCTATACAATCCTGAATAGGAAATATGGGGCAGAAAACTTGGATTTATCCATTCAGCTTCTTCATCATCATTATCTTGCCAAATATATTTGCTAATTCCACTCAATCTCTCTATTACTCTGCACATAATCATTTGTACCCCTGTGATCAGAGACTTGCATTGCTTCAGTACAAGCCAAACCTTAGAATAGATACGCCTCTTTTAACATTGGTTAGCCAACCAAAAACTGTGTATTGGAAGAGAAGTATAGAATGCTTCACATGGGATGGAATTATGTTCAATGACTTAACAGGTCACATGATTATCCTCGACTTATGCGGTGACTAGCTTCAGGGAACTATAGGTTCGAACATCAGCCTCTTTTTGCTTTCTCATCTTAAGAAGGAGGACCTTCCATGTTGTGAGGAGAGGCCAAGGGGATGATAACAGACATATAACCACAACAACAGAATCATACTCAATCCAAAGGTATTTCCAACCTTATTTCTAAAAAAAATCAACTCCAGCAGTGACAACACCAACTTCAGCAAAGAAGGCCGCGTGAATCCCAATTTTCATATAGAAAGCACCCATCATAAAGCCTCTAAAATATCTGATGCCCCCAATAGCAGCTTATCCAGGATTACCTTTAGCAGGGCCATCAGTGTTAAGTTTAATACATATGGGAGGAAGAGGAAGCATGAACATAGGGGTGATGGCACGAGCTTTGGTAGGAGAGCATTTTACTTCGAAAATTTGAGTAAAATAAAGTCAGTGGTTGTGTTGTTCATGTGACCAGGAGGAATTTTAGACACTGATATAAACCATACAATCATAAAACTTTATTTATTTAAGGATTTGGATTGGTAATTTGGAAGGCTTTAAGGTTCATGGCTCTCCAAATAAGATCCAAAAGATTTGAGAGGCTGCAATCCATAAGTCAAAGATTTGTGGACTGAAAGATTGCTTAATAGGGGATGGGTACTGTAAATTAAATCAGTTGTAATGCCACTGCCATAAAGAATGAGAGAAGTGGCATTCAATAAAGAGGTGGTCATGGGTTTACATATATTGATCACGGAGAATGCAACATGGTTCAACTACAAGGCCAATTTTGTACAAATGATCAAGAGTTGGAAGTCCACCATTTAACAGTTTCCATACTGGAGTTGAAATTCTAGGGGGGGATAAAACATTCCAAAATTGCTTGGTCTAAGATGCACGATGATAATTAGGGGAGAAAAATGAGTAAGGATCCTTAAAATTAAGGGAGCCATTACTAGAGTAGGGCCAATTCTAGTATCAGTTGTTGAGGCAAGTGGCAGAGGGGTGGAGTGAATAAGGTGAGATATATGTGGAAAAGCATCAGTAAGGTTTGGAGGCATGCTACAAGTTTAATTTTAGATGATGGTTTGGACAGGGAAAGAGTAATGGGAGATATATCTTCCTAAAATAGTGGAAATGGGATGACCACACCAGTTATCGTTCCAAAAATCGATGTCCCTACCATTGCCCACAACCCATCTGTAGTGGAAGTTTATAATGGAAATAGACTGTTTAAAAACAAGCCAATCTAATGATATTTTATTGGATAAACTTGCTTTGTGGAACTAAAACCTTTCTTTTAAAAAATGGCTCCAGTGAGTATTTATTGCAAGGATATCCCAACTATGCTTGAAGTTTACAGCTCTGTTAAGAGCGACTATGTTCTGAGACCAATTGCCCCCCAATCGTTGGGAAAGAAGGTTTCGAGCCACTGTAGATGGAGGATGTTTATGAGTAGATTTAATCCACAGGAAATTCATAATCCAAGAGTGGACTTGCTTAAGTAATCCCATAGGCCACATGTAAATCATAACACTTTGCAGCAGAGTGGGTTGTATGACAAATTTGGTGAGTTTTGTTCTGCCAGCAATGGAGAGGGATTTTCCTTACCAACCTTCAAGCTTGGCCATAACCTTGTCAGTAAGAGATTTAAGGTGAGTGGCTCTGGGTTGGCCTCTAAAGTTAGGGACACCAGGATATGTAAATGGGGCTTTACCTTCACAGATGCCAATAGTGTAATTTCATTTATCCGGTGTGCATCACCATTACCAATAAAGACAATGGACTTTTGCTTATTAATGAATTGCCAAAAGGTTTGATCATACATATTGAGAAGATTATTGAGGTTATAGAGGGATTGGTGATGTCCTTTACAAAAAACCATCAAGTCATCAGCATATAATAGGCATGAAGGAGAAGAGTAGCCTTTGGAAAGGAAATCAGTAGCCTTTAGGAGAGGAAATCATTTTTTGATTATTGGTACATTGCTTTATCCGGTACACCGTACAATGGATGTATACTTAGCAAGTTCACTACCCGGATTCTATATGCTGAAAACAATGTATCATCAACCATCCACTTCATTCTAAACTTCTCATACCAAAAGGACTCTTCCACTCTGAGAGCATCTAATATGTGTTTTCACCTATCACTATCACTATTTACTGCCTCAACTCTCACTCATAGGGTTGAATATGAAGCTCCCAGCTATATAGAAAGAGAGAGAGAGACTGTAGATCTATATTATGTATGCTTATCTTGATTAATTTCAATTGTCACCTCCCTAGTTGCCACGATTTCCCTCTCGGTTTATCCAAGTGGTTTTCGCTTACCCAAATTACCGGAATTACGGCTGACCAAACCCCAAATAAGAACAAACTTAAATGTGAATAAAGAAAACAAACACAAAAACAAAAAACATAAAATAGAAAAAAGAAAAAAAAAAATTATCTCTCTCCTCTCTCTTTCTATCTTTCCAAATGAAAGAAAATATTCTATAATCTTTTTCACGATTTCTACTTTCAACCTTTCTATATCAATCACAAAACCCATTTGTGGGGGCTTTCTTGTTTGTTCAACTTCTACGCACTTACCCCATAATAAACAATCTTTTATAAATGTTTCTTTCAAAAGTTTTATCCAAATCAAAGATGGGTTTTTGGTATCTTTGAAAAGATAAAAGCATGGATCTTAAAGGTGGGTCTCTTCAAAATCGTGTTAGGATGAGATAGGTATCTCTTATTTTTTGTTTTTATTATAAACCCAATTGATATTTCAGATCAAGATTGTTTTTTTCATTGTGTGTGTGTGTGTGGGGGGGGGGGGGGGGGGGAGTTGAAGAAAGAATCTTGGAGGACAGTTTTGGCATTGTCTTATCAGAGTTTGGAAGTTATGTATGGAAATTTAAGTACATATCCACTTTATGTGTTCAAGAACACATGTGCTGAAGATATTGTGCGCTCAGAAACAAAAGAAGAAATATATGGGGCTTTATCTTTTATATTGCAGACCCTCATTTTGGTTCCTCCTTTTAAATATGTGTTCATTATTCTCAAAACCGATGATAACGGTGAAGGGGGCACATTTGCACACTATTATTGACTGTGTAGACATGATCAAGTTAACTCAACCATATTGCCAATTAGCAAATGAAGAATTATCATCTTACAAGAAGGATACATCGGGTCAAGGCTGAAATCCACTTTTGAGAAGCCCAAAATGTTGACTTTCTTGCTTTGGCTCTATTTTAGGTATGCCATTAGTATCTTTTGGGGCTTCTTTTATTTTTTGGAGGTAAATTTTGACTTTAGGGTTCTTATTAGCCAATGGATTGATTTCTAGTTTTGACCCTTTTTTTTGCAATTTTTTTCACTATCTAAGGCATGGAGCTTGCTATGTCAAAAGAGCAGCACAAATGTAAGATTCTTGATAATGTCCCATTTGATATCTTAGATATATCTTCTTTGTCTTGTTGTTGATGTGGATGTGGATGTGGATGTTTAAGTAGGCACGACATGGTTGAATAAATTCACAACATCTTTGAGGAGATTTATGTTTTGATCTGTGTAATTATAAATGAGTTGATTGTTGGATTTCAGCATGTATCCCTAAAATTATCATTTGTTAATCAAATTCAACCTTTTAAAAGATTGTCAAATATTCACATACTTTATTTTTGGTGTAATACAAGTGTTATTAATTAGAAAAAAAACACAAGGATGAGTTAGGGCTAACAAATTAACCTAAACAACAAAAACAACAATACAAAAACCCACATGCCCAACCTAATTTTGTTTCCTTTTTCCCAGCCTCCTCAAAAGTTTGGTTTTAAAAGATTTGTTAACCTTTAATTATTTTTCCCAAGCCAGGAGTGGGAGGGGCTTCCAGTTGAGCTTGCACAGAGCCAACTTTAAGGCTGGCAACTTTGACTCTAGTGTATATGTTTCCAAAAACTTCAGCATTTCATATTTTGAGTTCGTTCTTAATTAATTTGAGTTTGTACTTAACTATAAACATATTATTTCCAATACACTGGGTAACCTATGAGTCATTAACCACAGTTATGAAATCTGGACGATCAAGCCAAGCAGTGAGAAATTTAAATGGCATTGGCAGGAAGTAACAATAGAGTGGGATTAAAATTAAAGAGGATGATGATCAGAGGGGCATATAGGATATCGCGGGCTATGTACTTCATAGTTTGCCAAGATTGGAGCCAAATGTTATTCATAAAAACTCTTTCAATTCTAGAAAATCCGAGGCCTTTATTCCAAGTGAAATAGATACTAGTGGCATCCAAGTCTTATTTTGGTTGTTAAAGACACAATGGAGTAGACTTTATCTTAGATTGTTAGTTACAAACTCTTTGATTGATAGCCATGGATTTGTTTAAAAAAATAAACAAAAAAATGGTCTCATCACTTTTTATCCTTTGAAGTTTCCTAACAATATAAATGGATGCATGCATCTTGAAGTTGTTGTGTAATTTTCCTATTTGCATTCCATATGTTTGATTAATATACAGTTATTAATATTGGGTCATTTTTTTTATTCTCAGGGAATTCTTCTTTTTATGTGAAAAACTTCCACGGACATGGAAAAGGAGTTCTTGTGACTAATTTTTTAAGAACTTGAAATTTCATAATACTAAAAAGCTTTAAGCTTAACAATTTTTCAAAACATGGCCACAACTCTTACTGTAAAAGTGGTTTTAGGCTCAATTGCCTTTGTTATCTTCTGGGTGTTGTCTATTTTTCCAGCTGTGCCATTTTTTTCCCATTGGGAGAACTACAGTGTCCCTCCTTGGGGCTACTCTTATGGTAGTTTTTCAAGTTATAACCCCAGATTAAGCATATGGTGCTATTGATCTCCCAATCCTTGGTCTTCTCTCTGGGACACACTTTTCACTAATGATACTTCGTGTGTTATTTTAAATGAGTTTGTTTTTAAAATCACAAGGCCACACAATCCCCCACACATCCGTTCCTATTAGCCCTTGCAACAAGTGAGAATATTGGATCCTTAGTGACTCTGATTGGGAACTCACAAAACCTGGTTATTGCTGTCTAGAGTAAGATTTTGTTTGGGGATTTTATGATTGGGATTCTACCGCGATGCTCATGGGGGTGTGTGTCAGCACTTTGATTCTCATGTGCATATTTTAAAAGTTGTTATTTGTTCAGAAAGATGTAGAGGATGCTTCTATTAAACTGGTTCCTGAGGAAGATGTGGTTTCGCATTGGTTTTCACTCGCAACATTATCACATCTTACATCATTAAATTCTCAAGAATTTAATTCCAGATTGGAATCTGAGTAAAACTGTAGTGATGCACTTAGGAACCGTGTAATTTCAAGTGCGAGTGAAGTTTACAAGAGTCCTAATGGGGAGACTGATTCTGCTAGGAGTTCAAATGTATCAAAAGAAGTGACACATGATGGATTGTCATAAAGAATGGAGGAAAATACTTTTTCCTTTAAGTAGGGTTTCATCAGTGAACAGATTTGTGGATTTAAATTCGATAGTGTTTGGAAGAAAAGGAAGGAACGATGGCCAGATGGAAATGAATGCTATGGAAGACATTTGCTTCTCTCGTTACTATTGGAATGTTGATTTCTTTGCTAATAGACTTGAATATGTCCTCGACTGCAGCTACATCTGCACTCGCTCTCGTGGTTCTTGATGTCAAGGATGGTCGTCCGTCCTTGGAGAAGGTAAAAATTGAACTAATATTATTTGTAACTATTGCTCTTTTTGTTGATGTGACTTTTTTATTAGCTTGGTTAGGGACATACCCACACTATGCGGAGGAATCTGGTTCCCTTGTTGTTATTTCCATGTAGTTATTTCTATAGTGGAATAAAATAATAGGGGTAATTCTTGTAGAGAAACAATAATATGTGGATAAAAATAACTATAAAACAGTTATCACCCCTACTGTTGTTTCTACAACAGCGAAATAACAGCAGAGGAGTTGCATTCCTATGCATTGGGAGCTGCATTCCACATAATATTATGTGGATAAAAATAAGTATAAAATATTGCAATGGACTCTACGGACTAAAAATTACTCGGAGAACATCAATGCAAAAAACTTGACCTATTGAACGAAACTGGACAATGATTGATTCCATAAAAGAGATTACAAATCCTACTGTAAGTTTGATTTTCACAACACATCTTTACATTCTCAATCTATATACATGTCAGTATTTGTGTTGTATACGTTATTGACACCATTTGTCGTTGTCCCGATGCACCGTCGTTACCGATTTCTTCATTCCGTTCCCGGTATCTCACGAAACCCTTAATGTATACCAATCTGTAATAGACACTCATTTATACTCTGTGAACCTATCAAGATAATTTAAAAATTCATTGAAGAAGTAAATCAATTTAAATAAAAAAAACATAAAGTTCAGCTTCTTGCTCAAATATGTTAGATATAATCAATATAATTAGTTTATCAAATTTAATTTTTATTATTATTTAAACTAATTTAATTGTTATAATGTTACATGACTCAATTTCACCTGAACTTGCTAATGCTGATTCGTTTTCCAAATCACAAGATAGTAAAAAGGGTATTGCAAGTTGGATTGAACATGACCAAACGTCGTGTGATGATGAATTAGAATTGGATTGCAAATCCTATTTCGTGATTGAGAAGGTAACTTTTTTAATATGTCTTGTATTATTTTTAATATATACTTCAGATATTCCATTCACGTGATGAACTAACCGAGTGGTGTAAATTAGTTGGGAATATGTGCGGTATTGTGGTATGCATAAAGAAATCTAATAATCCAAAGTATGGTTGTCGTGGAGGAGCAACGTATTGTTATGAGAAACGTGATGGGTATAAACGTAGGTTTAAGAAGCAATTAAAAGAAAATGAGAAGCAATAAGGAGGACTAGAACAAAAAGTGTGGATGGCCATTTTTTCTTAACCATTCACTTGATAAAGATGCTACATTTGAAGGTCATTCATATGTTTACAAAAATCAAGGAGAAGATGGTGTATGATGATCCATGGGGTTAAACAAAGAGAAATTCTTCATGTTTTAAAAAAAATGATCCAAATAATGCTTCTACAATTGAAACAGTATATAATTTCAAGGCAAAGCATTGAGTTCTTGAGAAGCAATGGAGAAACGAAATAAATCAATTAATGCACATATTGGATACAAAACAATATATGGAATTTTATAAGAGATCATGACAAAGATGAGGTGTTGGATATTTTTTTCACGCATCCATATTCTTACTAAATGCTTCCCGAATTTTTTTTAATGGACTGTACCTATAAGATAAGTAGACACGACATGCCTCTGTTAGAGATAGTGGATGTTACTTCTATAAACAACACTTTATTGCATGCTTATCTTAAATCGGAAAAGGATGATAATTTTACATGGGCTATATTATTTGAAGGAAATCCTTCATCCAAGGGCTACCCCCTCTGTACCGATATAGAGTTGACCTTGATAAATGTCATCCAAGTAACATTCTTGGGGACTGCACACTTGCTTTGTACATGGCACATATCTAAGAGGCGTTAGATTCTTTTAGCACAAATTTTGTCCAACGCAAATATTAGATGCAGTTCCCAGCCATGGGTTGCTTGTTCGACACTGCATTCAATTGCATACTTTGTGTTTATTCTCCCAAGTAAAATATAACCTACTTACCATTAAGGACCGCACCAACTGGTAAATTCTCCCCTTTTATGCCAATTGTGTTGTATGACAACAACCATTTTATGCAAATACGCCTTAAACAAGGTGCACCAATGCCACATATTGTATTAGGGTGGGAGAATGAGGGATTTGACTGTTAAGTGGGACATGCTTATTGGTCCGTTGTCGGAGCCCCCTTCAACCCAAATGAAAATCGAAAAAGGTTTTTTTTTTTTAGTTTTATGCATTTCTTCAATAAGGTGTTGCAGTTTGATTTAATTAACAGTGGTGATTTATTGTTTGTATCAAAAAAACATCGATTTCAGCATATATTATGTGACTATCAAAGGCATGGATCAACGTGAGGCTCAGGATGAAGTTTCTTGCTGGAAAATGTGACAATTATTTTTTTTTGTCGATTTCAACATTTATTATGTGACTAGCAAGGGCATAAATCCAGGCGAGGCTCGAGATGTAGTTCCGTACTAGAAGATGTTATGATATAATTTTGTTTTGTCGATTTCAGCTTATATTTGGTTTTGCAATCCTTTGGATAATTTAAAAAGTACAGTTGCAATTTAATTTAAACTTTTTGTTGATGTTTTTCCAATCTTGTTAACTATTTATTTTTGATATCAAACTTTTGCTTTGCAGTACTCAAATATGTTATTGTTTAAAATATTTAGGTCTAAAAATGAGGTTGTTTTCTATAGGAAATCTACTTCACTGATCCATAATGCCTTTTTATTTGTTGGAGTCATCAATGGAAAGAGCATGTCCGATTCAAGTGTTTATGCATTCAGTAATGTGCTGCTCTAAATATTATTATAAAGTGATGTGAAACAATATGATATTTGGTTTCTAATATTTTTTAGAAGTTGAAGTTTATCAGCCCTTCGTATATACTTCACAACTCTATTCTTTTGTTAAACCAAGTTATATTGATTGAAGCTCTCTTTCAAGTGGAAATTAGAAGTATTATAATAATTGTTAAGAGTTTCAACAACAAATAAAAATTCTTTTTTGCCAATTTCTTTCATATCCAGTATGATTTTTCATGACACAATTGACCAGAGTTTCCCCTGTTTTTCTACATATCCCAACATGACTAAAAATATATGAAATAGACAAATCAAGCCATCGGTGTAGACTCACCAACAACCAGTGTACTCGAGAAGACCAACAGTTATATGTATTATGTATAGATGTAAATGTCTGAATATATAAAGTCATTCCATCTCTTGGACCCCCCTCACTATAAATACATAGTCTCCCATAGCAAAAGGGGACAAATGATTCATTCACAACATATCCTACGTAATCATGAGAAATAAAATAGCAGTGGACATAGGCTTTATTCAATAGCCGAACCACTTTAAAAATATGTCTCTTATATGTCTGATGGGATTATTTATCTTCGATTTCATCTTCATAACTTTATCTACTGTTGATGCACAAAAATGATATAGATGTCATTTTTTAGTCTTTAACAGATTGGCGCCATATGTGGGAAATATACGAAAGTCTTTCCTACCCCTTAAAAGAGACGAAGATCATTTTCAAAAGCTAAGTTTTTCTATCTCTACGTATAAACAATTATATGATGTACATATATCTTTTAATTCAATCATGATTTTATATTCATAAACTGTTGGATCAATTTTTATTCACAAATATGCATAATCATGAATTTCATAATCACGAGTTTTAGGAATTTTTTATGCATACACGTTTATGTTCATATATACCTGAGATATTTTGATTGCCATATTTCATATTGATTGACGGGAGATTACTCTCTCATCACGAATGTATATTTGTTTGATTCTCATGTATCCATAAATTTCATCACCAGAGCCATAAATTTCATCTGGTTGGCACCATGTCAGAAGCAACTTTGCAACAGGTCGGCGACAGGTTAGCCATAGCTGGTCGGCGAAACATACCATAGATCGGAAAATTGGTCGGTGAACTACACCGTTGGTCAGTCGGTGTCATCTATATTGCTGGTCGGCGACCACAAGAACCATATATGTTAGAAAATTTGTTGGTCAGCGACAACTATTATACATCTTGAGGGAGTCCCGACCTCCTATTTGTTGATCGGCGATAGGTATTGCACTGTTGGAGGTGTTCCCGACCTCCTATGGCTGGTCAACAAGTCTCGTATGACCTCTGGTCAGCGGTCACTTACACAGCTAGGCAGTTGGCAATGTGTATAGAATCAGAACAAAGGCTTCCCGACCTTCCAACACTGACCAATTGCTAGTCGGCGATAACCACTGTTCCACGAAATTTGTTATCTGTTCACGACAAATGCTTGAATGGAGAAGTGGCAATTTTGTTTGCCCAGATTATTGATTTTGACTCACAATCATGGTGTTAAAAGACAAATTCACCCCCTACCATTTCTTAATTCATATCTTTCTAACTGAATAAATTTTTTGAAGCTACATAAATTATACTTCAAATAATTTTCTAGAGCAACTTATATTTGGTTTTTGCGTAAAATTAAAATTATTTTGAATCAAACTTCATGTCTAGCATATAAAAATTTACTTATCTGACACGTATTCGGCATGACACGACATAAGACCTATTATCCGCTCATATGGCAAGCACTCGGCACGAAACATATTATTTCATGTTTTGATATTTTTATTGCCCGAGAAAATACATATCATACATTGTTTAGCTGAATAATTATTCTAATGATAATTTCTATGTGATTCAGCCTCAACAGGTGTTCGGACAATTTATTAAATTCCACAGGTACAAGATTCAATCCCGATGAATGCTCGGACACGATTTTAAGCTCTTGGATATATTATTAATGCTTGGCACTATGCCATTTTACCTCGACATATCAGCCAGACACTTTTTATCTTCTCGAGCACGAATCGCTCAATATATCTACACGGATGGGTTCATATACAATATTCACCTCAACTTGGAGCTCGACAAAATATTTATTGTTATATATTGAGCCCCGAAAAGATCTGCCACTCTCATTATATTTTACCACCAACGGACAGTTGGTCGGGATAATTCTTATACATCCCGAGAAAGTGCGAAATGGACTAACGGCCTGAGATCAGGTTGAATGCAATAAGATATTCCAAATCCAATAACTGAATTAAATAAACTTGGTCACCATGGGTAACTAGTTAAATCTGGATCAAGATATCTAGGTACGCTAGTAGAACCTATGGCAACCACGGGTAACTAGTAAAATCTGGATCAAGATATCTAGGTACGCTAGTAGAACATATGGCAACCACAGGTAACTAGTTAAATCTAGATTAAGATATCTAGGTACACTAGTAGAACCTATAGGATCACCTCTAATAACCAATGAAAAACTTTAGTAAAATCTAAGGCATTACAATCATTACTGATTCGACTAACTAATCTATACAGATTACTTACTCGGCAAGATCATCAACTATTTCATTTCTATGGTTACATCAGGGCAGTACGAAAACACAAACATGCAAAGCTCTTGGGATGTCATTTTAAGGAGCATTCCCCCGGCCTTATGTTTTCGAGCAAGACCAACACATTTCAAGGGCAAGAAAGTATTCAGAGCTCATATTTTTCCTTTTAAAAAATCTTCAAACATTAGGGTCTTTATTACAGAATAAATTACTACTTCCAAGAAGAACATTAAGAAAAGTAGAAATGAAGATATCAAACAGTACCAGCAGAACCAGCAACATCATGACACTTATCTTCCCAAGAAGACATCCCATCATCAACATTTAGTCGTCTTCAGACTCAACAGGTCGGCACACTAATCGATCAACTCTAGAAGGCAACGAGCAACATTATAGAATAAATACTCAACCCTCTCAGTTAACCATCAAGGATGGAGCATTGGGGGCTTCTTCTAACGCAAAAAATTCTCCATTTACGTGGACCACTAAGAAATTAACACCTGTCATCCTGCATGGCGATTAAGTACTTGGTCATCTCCAGAGGAGAGTTAGTTGGCACCCGAGGAGAGTTGGTCGGCATTCCGACCGACCAACTTAAAGAAGACGAACCATCTAGAAGTGATAAAAAAAATCTAATGTAAAATAAATTGTATATATGAAAAATATGATATAAAAAATCGGACGAAAATGAATCTGTAAAAAAATCAGATATAAAAACAAACCATTGATTTTAACCAAATAAAAGAACCTTTACTTTAAATAACACAGAAGTGAAAAAAATTTGGGTGGCAATTTTTTTTTTTGTTATGAGCAAAGCGAAAAAAATTCACAAAAAGATGGAAAAGTATGAAAAATGGCATGTTGCATGGAAAAGATTTTCATGTCAAATTTTAGCTATCAAACGCATGTAAAAGGGAGCAAAAACATCATTATCACGCTTTTGTCAATTGCCACAGTGGAAAAACCACATCAAACGGAGCCATAAGTACCACCTATTAATGGATATTTTGATGATTTGTCACGGCAAAATTTTCTTTGGACGTAGGAAAATAATTTGAAAGAAAGATTTTCCATCACAAATTTTTCCCATCCATGCTGAAACAATTTCTAATACATTAAGATATAAACAATATTTGATGAACATTGTATACAATATTGGTTAAACTGATTTATTCATGTCATTTTCACATTATTCGTGTTTATTACTAACCCAGCTAACTTATTATTCTTGTTGACAAGTTTTGTTTTTGTGTTTGTGTTAAGAAATGACCAATCCTAACTTTCCAACTTGTGTTAAGTTCGAATTATGTTATCATGTCTACGTGTTGCTAGAGAAACAAAGTTAAGATTTACATAAAATAAAGACTTATGAAGTCTTTACGGTCATCTTCTTGTTGACAACTTGGAGAAATTAAATTGTCTTACATCGGTATGGGACCGGAGAAGTTATTGCATCCTTATCTATTGTATTGAAAAAATCACACTAAA
Source organism: Sambucus nigra (assembly GCA_949130495.1). Taxonomy (NCBI): domain Eukaryota; kingdom Viridiplantae; phylum Streptophyta; class Magnoliopsida; order Dipsacales; family Adoxaceae; genus Sambucus; species Sambucus nigra. The sequence continues at coordinate 6,960,904 of OX422214.1, read as the reverse complement.
ATGTATATTAATCAGTACAATAAAGTTATGCATCAAACGACATTCATTTTACATCACCTGCCACATCGTATGTGATATATTTAGGGTCCATTTGATAAGTGATATTTTCATGTAATTTTTTGCATGGATACCATGTTCACATACAGGTGGCCCTACCTTTTACACATAGGACACCTTTCAGTACCCCCCGACTCTGTTCCCACTATCCATGTTGGGGTGTCCTCCTCTTGGACATGGTAGTCTTGACCCTGATTGCTACCCTTGTTGTCCATTTAGCTCTGCTAACCCAATAGAACTCGATGTTGGTCTTGATGGCCCTGACTAAATCCACCTCACCTGGTAGGAATTTCCATTGATCTGAATCATTTATACGGGTCCTACCTATTGGATATTGTAACATCCCATGCAATCTGGACAACATGTTGGGTGCTACTAAATTAAATATCATTCTTAGTATGTGACAGATATGAGACATAAAGAAATTTCCACAAGATGATAATTAAACCAATCCCAATAAATAATAATCATCAATGCGATATAAAATCCATCATCATGCTAATCTCCAATAATCTCCAACTCAAAATAAATATAATCTCATTAAACTTAATCTATAATGAAATATCTGAATAAAAACCATAACAACAACGGAATCAAAGGGCCCGCCAAATCCATAAACTGAGTCTTAATATAAATGCGAAAGAATGGAAACTAAACCAAACAACGAAGCATAAAATAAATAAACTCTAGCTGCAGCTCCAAGATATATCTCCAAATGCTCTTATGCAGCTACTCGAGCACTACTACCTGAAAAATGTTAGTCAACGCACAGGGTTAGAGCCCCCGAGCTTGAATACTGGCTACTCTCTCTAATTAGGGTTCGTGAACCTAGGCAACAACATTATAAGAACACACTATATGATTGACTTACTTGAGTCTATATCATATAGGAGTTCCAATTAGTTTGGACATTGAGACAAAGTAGGTTAGATTTTAAAGAGTTGTTCTCTCTCTCAAAGTATCCAAGCATCAAAGAAGATATCCAGTCCAAGAACCTCATGATCCACCAAAAAGGGAAGTTATATCTACCTCATGACCACTTTAGTACACTTACACTTCATATTATTCATATTATGTGTGCACAAGGGTCATATTATTTTTTAGGAATTTTTTAAATCTCTTAAACCATTTTTTAATAATTAAAAATAAATTTTCAAAATTAATTAAATTATGATTTTAATTATTTGGGGTTAAAATGAAAATGCTATTTTTCCTAAAAACTGGCTCAGGGTAGAAACCGAAAGTGCTAGAGAATTCTATTGGTCTAATTCATAGTTTTTGTAAACACAAAAATACGTGTTTCTTGTTTCATCACAGCCCTACACATGTTGGCCATTTAACAGTTGAATTTGTGTTTCTTTTAAGACTCAGTTTGAAGAAGAAATCGTAGCCTTTGGATTAATCTAATCAACGATCTGCATGCGTACTAAGTGAATCCAGGTGAGCCTAATAAGGACCAATCATCAATCGTTTAACCACCGCTTGTGTTTAACCATTAGATTAAAAGTCCATTGGTCAACCTCACTCTCAGTCGTTGATTTGCCTCATCCTTCTCGATCCTTCCATGTCTAGTATAGAAGGAAGCCCTTGGTCTTAATTTTGGGAACTTTTGTTCATTCGTCTAAATTGAAAGAAAAACCAGAGAAGAGAGGAGAGAGATAAAAGATAAAAGAGAGAAGAAAGGAAACCCTGTTCGTCCAAAGACCACATTCCAAGTGTTTTCTCCAAATACCAAATACCAAACACCAAATCCTTCATTTTCAAAATACCAGTCAACCCAAACTTGAGTGTTAGATCTAGGGTTTCTGTGAGTAAGGGTGTTGGGGTATTTGACATTTGAAGACCTCTTTAAACCAATTGTCTCTCTTAGAACCTATCTCTAAGAAAAACATAAGTTTCTCAATAGAAATCTTGAGGTTTTTTAAAGAGAAAATCACACGATCATTTCTAGGTTTTCATCTTTCTTGGATCTTTAAACTTGTTGTTATTTTCTAAAAAGATCCTTCTCTATTTTCAACTATTTTTTAAAAATAGGCTTCTGATTTTTCAAAATATCTTTGATCCTAAAGACATTTATGACTCTCAGATTGTATTTCACATTTTATGAAATAAAGTTGTAAATAAATAAAAGTTTGAGATTTATAGGATCTTGGCTTGTTTTAATAGCACGATTGTCTTTCTGATCTGATTTGAAAAAGAAGTCTAAGTTTTACAAATAGTTCTTGCATGTCATATAGACATTTATGATTCATAGGATTATGTCTGTATAACGAGTTGCATAATCTACATCTTGTACACATCACGACCACCTACACTCTCACACAAACACTTAGTATAGTGGTTCTTTTTGAGAAACTTGGTGTTGTAAGAGGGGCTACAATCAATGGACGAGGACAAAGCAAGGAAGTTGTTGGAGGGAGATCAAAATCAAGTCAGAAACCTTAGAGAGTGGAGTAACTCGTGTAGGTATATTATCTTGACTTAGATTTAGGATCTTGATTTGCATGCTTAGTGCTATAACTTGTATTGTGATTGTTTCTAGTGGATTTTTCATTTTTCTCCGTAGAGGGGGCCGTTGATGTTTCCCTTACTTTGGGTTTTACCACGTTAAAAATCCTGTGTTCTTTTTCTTGAATGTTCTTAATTTCTTGTGTGAATGGTTTCTCACTTAAGACTTAGTAATAGATTTTAATTTAAAAAACCTAAAGTAATCAAACTAACAAATCTAGAATACATATTCAAAACATGTTCAAAACACATCTTGTGTTATATTTCAAAAAGAGTTTTGTTCAAGGAGTTTATTATCGAAGTTTACTTAATATATAACAATTTGTTATTAACTTAGTAAACAACTATTTTTCAAGTGGTATCAAAGCGGGGTTATCAAATATTTTTGATCCTGAAACTCTAGAAACTGTTTTCAAAATCTTTAAGTTCTGAATATGGATGAAAGATTTGATAAGTTAGGTAACCTTTCCCGACCACCTCTCTTTGATGGAAAAAACTTTTCTTACTAGAAAGAACTCTTGGTGATGATGTCTAGGACGTGATTGAAAAATTATATGGACATCCAACTAAGTCTTTGTCTGAAACTGATCCCACAAGGGTTAAGAAACTTCTGAGAGAATTCACTAAGGAAGAGAAAAAGATGTATCTAGATAATAATAATAAGGGCAAGAATGTTATCTTTATGTCCATTAACGTTCACGAATTTAAAAGAATATCTATTCGTTCTACTTCCAAGGAGGCCTGGGACACCTTAGTCACCGCCCACGAAGGTAATGAACATGTTAATCTTTTGATGATTTCTACATAAGGTTAACTAATATTTTTATAAAATTATATGAAAATGGTATAACCTATAATAGAAAAGAAATCGTTCAAAAGATTCTCAAGTAATTACCTGCTAAGTTTGATAATAAGAGATATGCCATAGAAGAAATGGACGACACAAACCTGACTCCTGAGCTGCTAAGTAGCAAATTAAGAACTGTTGAGATGGATCTAGAGTTTAAAAAATAATTGACTGCCTAAAACAAGAGACCCACTGGTTGTAATGTTGTATTTTCATCATAATTGACTTCACCTAAAGTCAGTCCCTTAGACTATGACCTTGACTTAAGTGATGACTGTGATTTAGATCACCTTGATAATCAAATAGCTCTTATAAGCAAGCATTTCAAAAAGATTATCAAACTCAAAAATGTAGTAGCCTCTAAATAAGGCAGACAAAATTATCAAGGTAATCAAAATCACAGACCTCGTGAAAGACACAATGACAAACAACCCCATGACAAGAATAAATTTGCGATGGAATTAAAAGATGTGAAATGTCATAGATGTGGTAGAATAGGACACTATGCTAATAGATGCAAAACAAATTTGAGCAAGAATAATAGGGAGAATATATGCAAAACATGGGATGACTCCAGTGATTCTGATTCAGATGAAATTGATTCAACCCATAATGATGAGTCATGCATGTCATTATTTTCTAAGATCATATACCATGATGATAATGAATGTTTAACTACTGATGATTCTATTGTGCCTGAAAATGTTATTACTATGTCTGCAAATGACAATAAAGTATCTGCTAGTAAAAAAAAAGTAACACTAAAAATGATAGTATACGGTTGAGTCTGTGTGAGAACATTGTCGATAAATCTAAAGTATGTGTGAGTTCCACAGATGAAATAAGCGCTATAGGTGACACTATACACGAGACGCATAGTGAGTCTGACGATGATCTTCAAGAGCTATACACGAAAACACTTAAGAAAAGTGCCCGTCTTGATAAAATGGTGAAGATGTTTAATGAACATGTTGATTTACTTAACCAACTATTAGGTAGAACGCTGAAGAATTTACAATACAATGTGTTGCCCATGATACTGAAACAAATGAATTCTCTTTAAAAATCAAGGACTTGTCTGAGAAAAATTATGTTTTAGAGCAAAAATATAAAGATGCTCTTTTTGAACTTGAAGAATCAAAACAAAAAACTTTGAATCTTTTTAAAATATGTTTACATTTTGTCACACAACTGAAATCTTATGAAGAAATTGTTGACGCAAGTAAGTTTGATTCTGAAGACAAATCTTGCTTAGGTTTTGGAGAAAATGTCATTACTAGTAAAAATGTTTCTCCTGAAAATTTATTTTTTGTAAAGGAAGGCCATAAAGTTTAAGATACTCAGAAAGAACATAATTTCAAAATTGTCTCTAAGGGTAAAAAAAGTGATTGTACTCAATAGCTGAAATCTAATGGTCCAGTTAAGTACGTTTTACCTCCTGTTAGAAATCAATGTCAGAAACCCAAAACCAATGACATGTGGACAACCGTTCCTATTAGGGATAAACCAATTTTCAAAGACTTTAATAGTAAAGTCAAGTCCTCCACCCATCAGTATTGTTCATACTAATATTGTCTATGGCCACACTATTATTGGATGTTTTTAAAAGAGATTGTATACACCTACTTATTTAAATTTTAACTATTCTAGGAAGCATATGAATACTTATGTTCTCCCAAGGCAGACCACACATAACTCTAACTACAGAAAGAAGGGAGGGTATAAAACTAAAAAGAAACCATTTAGAAAGACCAAACAAAACTTTTTTAAATCAAAGGGCAACAAATTTTTAAAAACCAGGCCCATTTGGATTAGAAAAGATAACTTGTTACCCTAGATCAAGTGCAATATTGTTATAACAGCTTTTAAGGCACAACGCACTCCACCTGGTTGGTACCTGGACTCTGGATGTTCTAAACATATGACCGAGGATGAAACCAAATTAACAAACAAAATCGACTTCTCCGGGGGTAGTGTTGTGTGTGACACCCCGCCTAATTAAATACCAGATGATCAGTCCTTTATTAAATTAAATCAGAATATCTAGTTGGTTTAGATTATGCATCATTATCGAAAAATTTATTATTAAATACTAACCACGTAATATTTAAAAAGGTTGATGTCAAAATTTTATCTTTTAATTAATATAAAACTAGGTTAACGAATAATTAAACATTTACCATTCACATCAATCTCATATGATAGTAAATAACTGCAATAATTAATGTAACTAGAGTAAACACTACCAGTCTAAGTACCAAATACAATAATGTAACAGAAATAAACCAACAACTGAAAGAAGTAAATAACTAAATCCAAAATATCCGAATATCTGAATAGGAAAGGGGGCAACATGCCCTAACTGATAAAATAACTCAAAAGGAAGAAATGATGGGCATAGAGGCGTCTACTGCCAAGGTCCTATAACTTCCACCGAAGCTACAGCTGGTCGATTGAATGGAACTCCTATGCTTAGTGTCCCTGTGGCTGGGCGCCTAAAATAATTTGACAAAGAAAAAAGATTTGCAGAAAATGGGTCAGTGCTCGAATTGTAAAACAATTTAAAAATCAGCAAGTGCTTAAATGAATCAATATCACATATATTATTCATGTTAGATTATCGTACTCTCACTTGAGATACTCACTTTTCAACTAATGTGCACACCTGACGCATGTACCAACCCATCCTAGTTATGCTACCCCGCCTAACTAGATTGATGATAAACTTAATTATGCCAAGACTCTCAAGTGATTAACCATATCGCCCGTATCCCACATTAACATATGTTAAGGATAGCTATATAAATATTCAACCGTTATTCTCCTAACATTCTTTTTCTTATTAAGTTAATATAATAAATATTATTATTTCCAAAACTAGTAAACACACAAAGTAGAATAAACAATAGGTATACATATATCTATCTCTCTATATTTACATATACTAATATTGCACCCTTGGGTTAGGGAGCCCTTGGTTCCAGGCATACTCTGCTATCATTTCCCGGTGTATCGTTCATTGCATAAAGGACTATAGGTTCAATCTTTCGTGAACAATCAAAACAAACACATATATTGGAGGCGAACATAGTTCCAAGATGATGGGCTATGCACCTATACGATCGTCATCACTATCATTCTCATAGATAGCTCATACCTAGGTTCTATGCTCTAGTGGTACGATTCAAAATCCCCCCGAATGTCCCTCAGGATATGATCGTCCACAACGCGCAACCTCCACCCGATAGCAAGCATCGTAGGTATGTTATACACATAATTCAATCAATAAGTATGCACACAACTTATCATATTCATTAGGTATTCACGTAACCCAAATCCCTGAATTTATAAGTAGTATTATCATCCATCTTACTCAAAATACACTAACCGTACGATTTATCTCTCTACCATATATACTCCTTAAGGCTCTATTATTCTAACATATTCGCTGAGTAATCACATACTCATCTCACCACTAGACTAGGAATTTAAGTCACTCAATGTTAGCGTAGGTCATTTCTCTCACTTGAATCAACCTAGAATGATTTTAACTTGTCCGGGTAAAAATTAGAGTTTCTGACATCTCATTAGAAGCTGGGTATTCTTGTTCGAATGAGGATCTCACTTCGAACGAAATATAACCCAAATCTCGTTAGCAATCTTGCTGGAATTCTCATTTGAACGAGGTCATTCGAATGACCTGGGAAGGTTTTTGAATGAGAATTTCGAGTTTGTCACTATGTTCCAAAAATTTACGTTTTCCCAATCCATTCAACAGAAAAATCACTTAAGAATCATCCTAATTCAATTTAAATAACTCTAAACTATATCCACTAGTATTAGAACACTTCCCATCCGTTTTTAACATCAAATCCCAAAAATTATAACATGAATTTCGATTAATTTCTCAAATCTTCAACAAGCCCTAATTTCATATAATCACCATTAATGACCCACTAAACTCGGATATGATTTCGTGGTTTCAACATATAAAATTTAAGTTTCTAATCCCCAATACATAATTATTCAACTACATGTAATTCCTATACCACATTCATGAATAAATTCCCAATTTCAATCCCAATTACATGGTATTATGATTTAGCCATCATCTAAATTAACAAGAATCATATATGCTCTAAAATCCAGCAAGATAAACATTTGCCTCTTTGTGAACTTCTAATTCACTGAATGAAACTGGTATAGGGGTGATCCTCTCTTCACGATCTACGCGTTGGTGCGATTTTTGCTATGAGAGCTTGAGTCTTTATCCCAGGGCACCTATGGAGTTCTTTTTATCCCTCATTAATTCTCTATCTCTCTCTCTATCTCTCTCTCTCTCTCTTAGGTTTGGAAACTGACAGATAACCTATTACCCACATACACTTCCCTTTTAATTATCTATTTTCGTCCATTTTAATTCTTCAAAATCTCAAAAGACCAAAATAACCCTATGGGGTGTCGGTTTGGCCTAAATTGCCCCGAAATCCAAATAAAACACTCGAGTAGAGTTTTCTGACAATCTCAACCCTTTCGAACTTATCTACGCACTCGAAATGATCATACGAGTTACTTAAAAATAAATTATCTTTTTAACCCAATAAAGTAATACCGACATGACTCACATGCGCGTCCCAACTAAGTGTATTGCAACTGCCGTATTTTTCACTCCCGGCCATAATAATATTTTCGTAATCATATATTACTTTACTCGCTAAGTAATATTCAACATAATTATCACCAATACATACTAACTCTCGTCACGCTAGTAATTATTACATTTAAATTCGGATTAATTATAAATAAATTTTTTCCATTTAAATTAATTAATCCTAATTCCATACTTAAAATAAAGTTCCTCAAAAATACGGGGTATTACATTGTGTTTGGTGATGGGGTTTCTTCTAAGATCATAGGTAAGGTAACATTGCGTGAGGAAGGTCTCCCCAAATTAAATGATGTCATTTTTGGTAAAGATCTCAAGGCTAACTAGCTAAGTATATCTCAATTTTGTGATTCCAATCATATTGTTACCTTTTCAAAAAACCGATTGTACAATTCTTGATGAAAAGGGATTATGTATTTTAATAGGAAACATAAATGAGGATAATTGTTACACATTCATTCCTAAATCTGAATCCTATAACATTTCCAGATTAAAAGATGTTGATCTATGGCACAATCGATTGGGATACATAAATTTTGATAATCTTCGTAGGTTAAGTTCCCAAGAAACAGTTAAAAGATTACCAAAAATTAAAAACTCTTCTAATCCAGTCTGTGGTCTTTGTCAAGAAGGAAAAATAAGTAAACCTCCTCCCAAGAAAGTTAAAGATGTTTTAACTACAAAACCTTTGGAATTAATCCACATGGACCTTATGGGTCCTTCTAGAACTGTCAGATTCTATGGTAATAGTTGTATACTTGTTATTGTGGATGAGTACACATGATATACATTGGTGGATTTTATGAAAAACAAATTCGATACATTCAGTGAGTTCTTAAAAGTTCTTTTAAAAATTGAGAACGAGAAGGACACCCAAGTATGTCACATAGAAGTGACAGAGGTGGAATTTTCAAAGATTCTAGTGTTTCAGAATACTTTATAGGCAATGGTTATAAACATGAATTTAGTGCGCCTAAGACATCACAGTAGAATGGAATTACTGAATGTATGAATTTAGTGCGCCCAAGAGATGGCTCGAGTGATGTTACATGCGAAAAAGCTCACTAAGTATTTTTTGTTGTATCCGTTCAAATCGCTTGTCATATCATTAATCGTGTATACCTTATGAAAAATTCCAAAAAAACTTCATACGAACTTTGGTTCCACAAAAAGCCTAACCTAAAATATTTTAAAACCTTCGATAGTGTCTGTTATATTTGTAAGGATGGGGAACATCTTTCGAAATTTGACACCCGAGTAGAAAAAGAATTTTTTCTTGGATATTCTCAAAATAGTATGGCTTTTTGTGTCTTTAATTGTCGAGCCAAAGTCATTATGGAGTCTTTTAATGTGATTGTGAATGATACCAGTGCTGAGAGTAGTGTCAGTCAACCAGTCATCCTGGATGAGAAAGAAACCAATTTCATCCCTGACTCTCCAGATATAACTGATTCACTGCCACCAGAAACTCCTTCTGTACCAACCTGGGTTTCTAAAGACCATCCCATTGATAAAATTGTTGGTAATCCTTCTGATCCAGTTAGAACTAGATCCCAACATCAAAAGGTAGCACATTTTGGATGTTTCGTTTCTTTTATAGAATAAAAAAAATATAAAGATGCCCTTTGTAACTCATTCTAGATTAATGATATGCAAGAAGAGATTTTTGAGTTTCGGAGTCATGATGTTTGGTATCTCATTCCTAGGCCAGAAAATAAGAAAGTTATCGGCACTCGATGGATTTTCAAAAACAAAACTGATGATAATGGGGAGGTCATTAGAAATAAGGCGAGGTTAGTAGCACAAGGATATTCACAGATAGAAGGAATTGACTTCAACAAAACTTTTTCCCCTTTCACTCGTCTTGAGTCAGTTCGTCTTCTTTTATCCATATCATGCCATTTACAATTCAAACCTTTTCAAATGGATGTTAAATCCGCATTTTTAAATGGAATTTTAACTGAGGAAGTATACATAGAACAAACTAAAGGTTTTATATATCCCTCTTATCTTAATCACGTATTTAGACTTAAGAAAGCCTTATACGGTTTGAAGCAAGCTCCTAGAACTTGGTCTGAGCATCTGTCTACATTTTTAGTCTCTCACGTATTTATTCGAGGTGTAACAATCCAACCTTATTCGTTAGGAAATTAAAAAAATTTGTCCTGATTGCCCAAGTTTACGTAGATGATACCATTTTCTCCTCAACCTGTCCTAATTAAGTCAAAGATTTTCTGAGATAATGCGTTCTGAAATATAGATGTCGTTAATTGGTGAATTACAATGTTTCCTATGACTACAAGTCAAATAATTCAATGATGGTCTTTTTATTAATCAATCAAAATATGCCTCTGATCTCTTTAAAAAGTTTGGGTTAGAACACTCTAAACCTGTATGTACTCCCATGAGCACAACTACCAAATTATCCAAAGAAGAAAATGGGAAAAATGTTCACCCAACTCTTTATAGAAGTATGATAGGGAGCCTCTTATATCTTACTGCTTCCCGACCTGATATTGCCTACGCCGTCTGTGTCTGTGCAAGATACCAATGTGCACCCAAAGAATCACATATGTTGAGTGTCAAACATATCATCAAATATGTTAGGGTACACAAAATTATGGTATTTGGTACACTAAAGACACCACTAGTGCTATTGTAGGATGGACAGATGCCGATTTCGCAGGGTGTTCGGACAATAGTAAAAGTACTTTCGACGCATACTATTATGTGGGAAATAATTTTGTAGGATGGAGTAGTAAGAAACAAAATTGTATCTCTCTCTTATCGGTTGAATTCGAATATATTACAGCCGATAGTTGTTCCCAACTATTATGGATCAAGTAGATGCTTAGTGACTACGGTTTCGTTGAAGAAAAATTGATAATGTATTGAGATAACCAGAGTTTCATAAACATCTCTAAAAATCTTGTCCAACACTTTTGAACTAAATACATAAAAATTAGACATCATTTCATTCGTGATCTTGTAGAGTCTAAATAATTAGACATTGAGTATCTTAATACAAAAAAATAGTTAGTTGTTCTGTTTACTAAACCTCTTGATAATATTAGATTGGAGTATCTTCGTAATTCCATAGTTATGATAGTTCTTACTTAATTCACACATCAATCATAACCTCGGTAGTTGACACTAATAATTGGTTTATGAGGATTTAGGGTATGGACGTCTCTCAAAATGACAAAAGGCGCCCCCTAACATAAACTTAATGTAGGAGACCCTTGCATATGCCTTTGATTATGTTATTCCTTGTGTTATTTTCATATTACATATTCTCCTGCTTTATATATTTTTACCCATTGCATATTTGAGAAAAATTCGGGGAGAGGAAGTTGAGTACCTGGCTTATATTTCATGTACCTGGATTATGCTTCATATCTTATTTTATACTAACTCAACTAATATGTCATTGGGTGTTTATTTGTTTCAGGCATTTTTCAAACCCGTTTGTATAGCTTGTCCTATTTATTAGGGTATTGGTATGTATTGTAGTTGAGTTATGTATTTTCTTTCTCTTATTTTTGGTTCTAAAACGGGAAAGGGTAGTTACATACTCTTGTATAGGAAATGTAGGATTTTTTTTTCTTTTTTACCCAAGAATACAGGTTACTCAAGGGAATTTTGTCTCTAATATCCAAAGGGGGAGATTGAGAACACACTATATGATTGACTTACTTGAGTCTATATCATATAGGAGTTCCAACTAGTTTGGACATTGAGACAAAGTTGGTTAGATTTTCAAGAGTTGCTCTCTCTCTCAAAGTATCCAAGCATCAAAAAAGATATCCAGTCCAAGAACCTCATGATCCACGAAAAAGGGAAGTTACATCTACCTCATAACCACTTTAGGACACTTACACTGCATAGTATTGATATTATGTGTGCACAAGGGTCATATTATTGTTTAGGAATTTTTCAAACATTTATTTAAATCACTTAAACCATTTTTCAATAATTAAAAATGATTTTTCAAAATTAATTAAATTGTGATTTTAAATGTTTGGGATTAAAATGAAAATACTATTTTTCCTAAAAACTTGCTCAAGGTAGAAACTAAAAGTTCTAGAAGAATTCTGGGGATCCAATTCATATTTTTTGTAAACAGAAAAACACGCGTTTCTTATTTCATCCCAGCCCTACATGTGTTGGCCATTCAATAGTTGGATTTGTATTTCTTTTAAGATTCAGTTTGAAGAAGAAATCTTAGCCTTTGGATAAATTTAATCAACGATCTTCATGCATACTAAGTGAATCCATGTGAGCCTAATAAGGATCAATCATCAATCGTTTAACCACCGCTTGTGTTCAACCGTTAAATTAAAAGTCCATTGGCTAGACTCAGTCTCATCCGTTGATTTGCCTCAGCCTTCTCGATCCTTCCACGTCTAGTATAGAAGGAAGCCCTTGGTCTTCATTTGGGAACTTTTGTTCATTCGTCTAAATTGAGAGAAAAAACAGAGGAGAGAGAGAAGAGAGAAAAGAGAGAAGAGAGGAAACCCTGTTCACTTAAAGACCAAATTCCAAGTGTTTTCTCCAAAGACCAAACACCAAATCCTTCATTTTCAAAATACCAGTAAACCCAAACTTGAGTGTTAGATTTAGGGTTTCTGTGAGTAAGGGTGTTGGGGTATTTGACATTTGAAGACCTCTTTAAACCAGTTGTCTCTCTTAGAACCTATCTCTAAGAAATACTCAAGTTTCTCAACCCAAATCTTGAGATTTTTCAAAGAGAAAATCACACGATTATTTCTAGGTTTTTATCTCTCTTGGATCTTTAAACTTGTTATTTTCTAAAACATTCTTCTCTATTTCAACTGTTGTTGAAAATTAGACTTCTGAGTTTTCAAAATATCTTCGATCCTAAAGACGTTTGTGTCTCTAAAATTGAATTTCTCATTTTGTGAAATAATGTAGTAAATAAATAAAAGTTTGAGACATATAGGATCTTAGCTTGTTTTAATATCAATATTGTCTTTCTGATCCAATTTGAAAAAGAAGTCTAAGTTTCAGAAATAGTTCTTGCATGTCATATAGACGTTTATGATTCATATGATTCTGTCTGTATAATGAGTTGCATAATCTCCATCTAGTACACATCACGACCACCTACACTCTTACAGGAACACTTAGTATAGTGGTTCGTTTGGAGAAACTTAGTGTTGTAAGAGCTGCTACAATCAGTGAACAAGGACAAAGCAAGTAAGTTGTTGTAGGGAGATCAATATCAAGTCAAAACTTTAAGAGTGGAGTAACTCGTGTAGGTATATTTTCTTGACTTAGATTTAGGATGCTGTAACTTGTATTGTGATTGTTTCTAGTGGATTTTTTGTTTTGCTCCATAGAGGGGGTCCTGGATGTTTCCCTTACTTTAGGGTTTTACCACGTTAAAAATCATGTGTTCTTTTGCTTGAATGTTTTTAATTTCTTATGTGAATGGTTTCTCACTTAAGACTTAGTAATAGGTTTTAATTTTAAAGACCTAAGGTAATCAAACTAACAAATCAAGAATACATATTCAGAGCCTGTTCAAAACACATCTTGTGTTATATTTCAAAAAGAGTTTTGTTCAAGGAGTTTATTATTGGAGTTTACTTAATATATAACATTATGTTATTAACTTAGTAAACAACTATTTTTCACATTATACATGATAAATATCACAATAGAATATTTTAAATTAAGACGAGATAATTAATAACAATGCGAGTAAAATAAAACAACATATGCTAACGCACAAAACTACTATCCAAAGTCCAAGTCCAAGTCCAATTATCCAATATCCAATAATATCATTAATTCAATTTACTCAACTTTATTATTTTTCTCATTTTATTATCATTAATTGCGGTGCTCCCGCATAATAATCTTACACCATTTTAGTAGTCGGACTCCCACCAATTATCATCATTTTAGGTCGGGACTCCCGCTTAAAGTTTTTATTTATTTGGTTATGGGACTCCCACATGTTCTACACCACACATATCCCCTCGTAATAGCCAGCCAACCCTTCATCTATCAACCCTACATCTATTTTCGAGGTTCCATGCAGGACACGTCATAATAGCCAGTCAACCCGTTTAACTATCAATCCTGCACTTATTATGTTGTCACTCACCCACATGTCGTAATATCAAGCCAACCCGTTTAACTGTTAGTCCTACACTTATTAACGACACCAATTTATTTTAATACCCATTTTATTATCCCAGGTATTAATTCTCAATTTCTCATTTCTCGTTATTCAAAGATTTGTTTACCCTACCCTTATTAGCGATGTGAGATCCTAAAAAACACCCTTAGTCCCCTACCTAAGGGTCCCCAACACATAGACACGCCCTACCTTTATTATATGATGAATATTTATCAATAATCGTTTCCTAGTCTTATACCTAGACTAGCGAATTGACGGCACGACATAAAAATAAGCCCCGCCCCGGAATCACGCATCCGTAAAAATCTACACTCACTAGTCCCATACCTAGAAAGCGTAAATCGCAACTAAGGCCTACCTACTAGTCCCATACCTAGCCAACATCTTAAAATATAAGTGAGGGTATACTACCAAAATCCCTTCGCGATGATTAATATCAATATCAATCAATCACATAATCCAACAACACATATAAACAATATCACAAATTTATTCGTCATGGCACAATTTAATTTAATTTAATTCAATTAGTAATACCATCGTCGTTCTTAATATAATTATTCCCATTTAATTATTATAGATTAATCAACATCCAAGGTTATGAAACACACCATAATCGTCAACTTTTTTTAACTACATAATTTTCACGCGTGTATACACGTCGATTTCAATTAAATGACCCCCAAAATATTTTACATGCGGTCCTACACCCATAATAACCAAAACCCGCTACTCTCTCCTACGCACCCAAGGATTTCAAGTCTTATTCCATATTAAAAATTTTCATCAAAACAATACAAAATTTAGTTTTGACTTTCTCTAATTAACTTGCTAATTTATTTTAAGAAAAACATGTCATTAAAGGTTTAGGCGACACATAAAACACATAATACTAAAGGAAGAGAATAGAGTATCCATGCCTGAATAAAAGTTGATTGAGAATTATGATTTCAAAGATGTATTCTTCTCAAAAATTTGATAAAGATCCGTTCTTGACGTGTCTTGAGAAAACCCAGTTAATCTTGACAAATCTTGAGTTGAAACCTTGAAGAAAATTGGGCTAAGGTTTTTAGATAAAAGAGAAATATTTTGGAAAAGTCTTCTATATTAGTTTTAATTTATAATGATTAAGAGTTCTAATGCTAATAGGATTTTATTTAAACTTAAAAAAAAAAAATTCCGTTAGTCACGGCCCAGAACCGTGGCAACCATTTTTTTTAAAATTTCCATACTGAATCTGATTTTAATTTCAATTAAAATCTTACTTTTCAATAGTAAAACTCAATATTTTAAATTACTAAAAATTAATAATTTCCAAAATTTTATTTTCCCCAATTTTTCAAATTAATTTAAACAATACCATTTAAACTTACGGGGTGTTAAAGATATCCTTCCCTCTTGTTGTGCCTTACTAGCACCGTTGAATCTAGTCTTGCCTTTCGGCTAGATTCTCCAACTCTATTGGCTCTCTTCTCATAGGAGTGTTCTTGTAAACTTGTAAACATACGACCTTGATGACATTAGCATTAGTCATTCTATCCGGATTTCCCCATCAATGCTTGCGTATTCTACCCACGAGTCCATCGTCAACTTATGGACACTTTTTATTCTCCGTATCCCCTTCGTCGGGGGAGAAGCTTGCTAAACAAGTCAACTTCTCTCTCATAATCGGTCTCTATATCTGGTCAACTTGTGATAAGATCCAAAACTCCATTTGCATTACTATCTAAACACTAGATGGAAGCTCTTATGGTTAAACCGCAACCAAAATTTTCAATTCCTTCGATGTCTACTTCCTTATGTGTGGTGACTGACTCCTATCACCATAATGCTCCTCGAATGAGAAATTTTTTTGCCTGAAATTTAATTTTGATTGTCACTACACTCCTCCACATGCGATTCCAATTGAATGTCCTCTTTCCATTGGTAAATCACCCTTCCGCACTTTTACTGAACTTTAGTGGATGGCTCTTCTAAAAAGAAATCTTCTTCGACTCTCTCCCTTTATCCACTACACAGGGTGAGTCTGAATTTATGCCACCATCTTTTACGACGGTTCTTAGGGAAACTACTTCACCCCGACGATTATTTTAACGCCAATCGCTTGAATCATTATCATTGTGGCTTTTACCACAGTCACCGTTCCCTAAGTATTCTATGGCTTCTACTGCCTCTCCTCCTGCAGTCCTTCTAACGACCCTCGCTACTTGACTAATATTGTTCTGTGTGCAAAACATGACCGACTCATATATGAATCACATCATATATACTTAATAGTAAAAGAACGTAAGTCGTATATGTAGAGGAATACAATAATCCTATAATAGGGCTATATATTAAAGAACACTACGTTGAAACGTAATAAGCCGCACAGATCCTAAGGATACTAGAACCTGATGCTCTGATACCATCCGTGACACCCCGCCCAATTAAATACCGGGTGATCAGTCCTTTATTAAATTAAAACAGAATATTCAGTTGGTTCATTCTTAGCATCACTATCGAAAACCATTAATTACTAATCACCTATTAGTTAATTAAGTGGGTGCCAAATTTTAATCTTTTATTTAACAAGCAACAATCAAAATAAATAAATAAACCACCTTCACCATTCCATTAATCAACATAATAAATAATGAAATAACTGAATAAAATAAATAGGACTGGAATAAACACTCCAGCGTGAAACTCAAATACAGTAATCCATAAATGAAAACTATTCCAAAAATTGAAAAAGTAAAGGTATGAATATACTGTCTTTGAAATAATGTCCGAATAAAAGTGGGAAATATCCCTAATTGAAATTTATACTCATAAGGAAGAAAGGATAAGTATGGATACGTCTACTATCGAGGTCCTGTAACCATCCACAGCAACTGCAGCACGTCAAATGAGGATGAACTCCTAAGCTGGGCGTCCTGGTGGCTGGACACCTAAAATGGTTTTTACATAAATAGATTTGAAAAACGGGTCAGAGACAAAGAAAACATTTAAAAACTTTAGCAAAATTTTAAAATCCATAATCAACAGATATTATATACATGTTAGTTTCACGTGCTCTCACTTGATATCCTCACCTCTCAACTATTGTACACGCCTAACATATTTTACTAACATTCCTAGTTATGCTACCCCGCCTAACTAGTTCAAATCAATTATCTTACTACACATACTAACTCATGGTGCCCACATGTATTTCCCACACAATACGCTATCAAAATTTTCCATATCTGTTAAATTAATTAAGAATACCCCAAATAAATGTTAAGTTTCCACATACTTATGTTATTTTAGATATTACTATCTTTCTCATCTACCAAGCACACACATTAGAATAAATCAGAAGTATATATATTGATCACTCTATTTATATATATACTAATACATCACCCCTAGGCTGAGACCTGCGGCCCATGCATACTCTTCTATCAAGTCCCAATACATCACTTACTAAATAAAGGACAACCGGTTCGGAGTCACTCTCGAACCATAAATATAAATCACTCACAATGGAGGTGAACATAGTTCCAGGCCTATGGGATACGCACATACCTATGCACCCATTTGATCGTCAAAACTATCATATTCTCAGATAGCATGTACCTAGATTCTATGTTCCGAGAAACCAATCTAAAATCCCCCGAATGTGTTCATCAGGAGAAAACTGCCCCTTTTAAAACCTCTCATGATAGCAATCAACGTAGGTATGTCATACACATAATAATTCACACATTAGGTATTCACACAACATATGTATATAAATTTAGTAAAGGTAAGCGTGTAACCTAAAATATATACCGTGCATAGTCCATAAAATTCTGGATTAGCCTACGTATCATTAATATACCGTTATACTTCTTATCGTATATATGCTCGAGTGTCTCCCACCACTTAGAAGGTTACCAATTATCCCTTAAGTCAATTAAGTAGTTGTCTCACTCATACCCTACTGGTCTAAGTCACCGATTTCCTAGGAATCCCCATGACACGATAATGTTCCACGAATTTAAATTTCATCACCCAATTATGTTCAGTTAACTTTAGCCCTAAATTCTCCTCATGTGATTAAATCTCAAAATATAACTCCCATTATATTTAAAAATTACCTCAGAAGTTAACTTGATCGCTTCCCAAGAGTTCTAAGGAAAAAAAAAAAAAAATTTGTCAAAATCTAGGAAATCGAATCGATTCGGCCTTTGTTCGAATCTATTCGCTTTTCGAATCGACTCGGCCAAGGAGCGGAATTGATTCGCTGTAACAGGTCTTCGTCTTCTTCCTTAAACAGTTACATGTTCAACATTTTGTAACACCCCGCCTAATAAGATACCGGGCGATCACTCCAATATTAAATTAAAACAGGAGTTTCATATGGATCATTCTTAGCATCACTGTCGAAAATCCAATTAATTACTAATATCCTATTAGGTGGCCGTTAAAAACTTTTATCTAACTACTCTTTTTAGCGCACAAATTAAAACATTCACAATTAAATGCGTAATGAACTGAAATAGAAAAGAAAAGAACTAAAATAACCGAACACTCGGTCCAAATAATACAACCATATCGAATGATGTACTGAAAGAATAAATAAATGCAATTGAGCCATTGGCTCGAGTGTTTATACAATAACTCCTATCTAGAGTACAAGGAAAGAAACGTCTATTGATAACCTGCAAGCATCTACAGCTGCTGCAGCAGACGTCTGACTCGAAAGAGTTCCCATCCAGGCGTCCCTGTGTCTGGACACCTATATATATACAGTATAGAGAAAGAAAGGAGAGTAGACAAACGGGTCAGGGCCCGAATGTTTAGAAAATATTTTGCAAGTGCATAAATGCTTTATTTTTAGAAAAAATAGTTTTATCTCATATTTAAATTGGTATCGCACTCTCGTGAGATACCCCTCACCTCTCCCCTAACAGTGCACCCCTAGCGCAACCCTATAAACCTCCTAGTCAAGCTACCCTGCTAAACTAATCTAATACCCAACCACTATCTAACCTAGATAGTCAAACAGATGTACTAAGGGCTAAACTTCACTTTAATCTCGACGCTATGCCATGTTCGTGCGTGGGGTGTCTCGCGAAGCGAAATCCAAACAAGGAACCCCCCCGATACACTACTATGCAGCAAGGTCGATCTTTGAGATCCGCCAGTCCCTCAGTACAGAAAGATATATAATATATATACCATAACATTTAATAATATAAGAGCACTAAGGATTAAACTTCTCCCCAGTCTCAACACTGTGCCATATTCGTGCGTGGGGTGTCTCGCAAAGCGAAATCCAAACAAGGAACCCCCCGATACACTACTATGCGGCACGGTCGATCGTCGGGATTCATTAGACCCTCGGCACCCAGTTTATACATATACATACATCTACAATATACTTCCGGATAATATAAATATCTCCCGGACTGAGGATTTCTTGATATATAAAGTATTTATAAATACTTATCCTTTTCATTTCAAAAACTTCCATTTCCCTTCTCATATCCATGAAATGTATTTAAAAACCAATTCATTATCATGAATTGCTTTAATAAATCATATACCTTTTCAAAAGCCAGTTTTATTATCATAAAATGCTTTTCCTTATCAAATATCCCATTTCCCTTTTTATACTCAGGAAATGTATTCAAAGACATTTTCATTATCATAAAAATGCTTTGATCATAACATATGCTTCCACATCCCTTCTTCCATCCGGGAAGTGTTACCGAAGCCAATTTAAATATAACCCATTTCCCTTCCTAAATCCAGGAAATGTAATTAAAGCAAATCCATTATTATGAACTGCTTTAAAAAAAACGCGTTCTAAGACCGCCCGTCCGGATTTCTCCACTGTGCGCGCCCCTAAATGGCTATCATCTTCCAGGGCCTCCAAGACAACCTGGGATCCTATATCGAAACACGTCGGGAAGCGGCCATGAGCCTGCGTGGTAGCCAAGACCACACCCGGAATCTCCCTACCCCCGCAGAAAAATATACAACCATAAGCGCTCCCATGGCCTAGGACTATATCCACCCTGCATCATTAGCCAGGGGGCTTCACCATACGAACGCAACTTCCCTTATGATAGCGATTTAGAGAGGTGTGTAATCCATATTTTATTAATTATGAAAACATTTATTTTTCCATTTTGAAAATATTCATTTATATATTTTCAAAATCATTTCCATCATCATATATATATACCTAAAACACACAGTATATACATATCCTATATATTCTTCCTAGAATATATTTATACGGCCATAGTGGCCTATAGCATCTAGCGATGACCAAATATCCCAAAGATTCCCTCCAGGAATCGTAATCATGCATTCATAGTTGCATGATTCTAAATCCAAAGTATTCCTTACTTTGTTCAATGCTAATTACCTCAATCATCTCTTAAAGGTTTATTTATCTTCAAAACCCTTATTTAGGAATCCCCATAAAAATCCTAAATGGTAATTCAACTCCCCATACTCTTAAAGGGAGAAAACTAGAAATTCTGGCCTAAGCGAATCGATTCGCCCCTTTAGCGAATCGATTCGGGTGGGCGAATCGATTCGGTTCCCAATCCGAATCGATTCGGAAAGTATTCTGCAAACAGGTTTGTAAATGGCGAATCGATTCGGTCTGTACCCGAATCGATTCGGCCCATTGCAGAAACCGAATTCCCCTTAGGCGAATCGAATCGGCCTGTACCCGAATCGATTCACCCTGTTCGAGGGTCACAGTTTGAGCGATTTCTCAAACTCCAAAATACCCAAAAATCAATCCAAATTCATTTTCATGGTTTCTACTCTACACCAAAAATCATCCCAAACATCTACACAATAGTTTCTAGCCTTTATTTTTCCAATTTCCGATTTGATTTCCGAGTTGGTACTTTCAACCCGGAGCTGTCATCTTGTAAAAATCATATAAAATCGTAGAAAAATCAGAAAAATACGCGGTTAGCGCGCACGCGACCGTATCGAAAAGATCTACAACTTTCGTGTTTTGACCGAAAGCTAAATCAATTCTTTTCCTAGTCAAAAATGACCCTAAAGTCTGCGGGTTACTATTCATCACCTTCTTCGAGAAGGTTTCAGCCATTAAAGCTTCTCCCAAGCTTTTGACGCGTCACCCAACGTCCTACAACCTCAACCAACTACAAATACACCTATATTAAGGGTTCTAAACATCCTAGAACCCGGAATCACCAATAAATTTCAATTAAAACCTAAGTTTCTCCAATTTACCATTTTTAGGGGTTTATTCGTTTTAACTCTCAAAAACCCGTTTTATCCACGAATACCCAACCCAAAATCATTAGGGTTTGTTATACCAACAATGATATGAGATATTTATGCATAAAAACAAATAAATCAAGTAAACACTTGCCTCGTGGATAAAATCCGACGACCTCGAGCCGAATCCCGCGGAGGCTGGCCGGAATCTCCCCCTTTTTTCCTCTTTTCTTCCTCCTCTCTCTCTTCTCTCTCTTTCTCTTCTTTTCTTTCTCTTTTTCTCCCTCTCTTCCTCTTTATATATAGAGAAAAGGGTTTTAACCCTTTAAAACCCCAAAACGACTCGTTTACCCAATTACGAGTTACTTTTACCTCTAAAATTGCCCGAAACTCATTTCCGACAATCGGACACTCTTTTCCGACTATCTCGGCCATTCCGAGAATTATGGCGCAGTCGAAATTCTCATCCGAGGTACTTGACCGCAAATCACTATTCCAACCCAAAATAATTAAATGCGGGTTTTCCAATTAAAAATCTTACCTCGTGTCGCTTTACTCAACGACGACATATAATTAAAATATTTCAACCTATATAGTCCCAAAAATAATTACAGCACCCATCGAAAATCATTCAATCCTCGAAAATCCCAAAATTTACTATTTAGGAAAATTCCCCAAATTGCCACTTAATTTAATTATGGAATTTAATTGTCTAAAAAGGACGGGTTGTTACATACTCCCCCCTTTACAACGGAATTTCGTCCTCGAAATTCAGGTATAACCTACACCATCTAACTAGGATCACTACAAATCCTAAAACCTCAAGAGAAAGATACTAACTCAATGGTTCCCAACCATAAGCTACATGACTACCACGATCGTAAAGTGACTCTAATACGTCACATAATACTCATCATCTATAATGCCTCTTGGCATGGATTTCAATCTTGCGTACTACTCCTATCTTAACTAGGCGGTATACCAAACCACCTTACCAAGGTGCCCATACACCTTCCTAACTTGTGCACATCTGCACATTCGTAGCGAACGTCTGACACGTAACACTCTCTCCCAATAAGGGTCTCCTTTCCTCGGTGTAATACTCACCTATGGGTCCTCCGAACCCGCGCATTTCAATATTCCTAACCTCGGCGCTGCTAATACTAGTTAACCTATATCCTAAAAATGCTACGATCTATGCGTTACCCTACCTATTCGAAACTAATATAGTCCTAAGTATGTCCCTAGTGCCCAAGGCCTCTCCCAACTCCCGACAAGTGCTTGGTTTCATGCGTGGGACGTCTCGCCAAGGCGAAATCCAAACAAGGAACCCTCCCGTTACACTACTCCCTCGCGTAGTCGGTCATCGAGATATAACGACCCAAGGCACGGAAGCGGGACGTCCTTAATCCTACTAGGCTAGCCTATGAACGCATTCTTACTATCTTATCCTTCCGCCCATACAGAAGGAAACCTAACTAATCAAGTGCCCACTTTCTGAGGAAAGTGTCACGAACATAATACCCAAAATGTAGCTCCTCAAAACTTGCCTTTTCATTAAGGCCTGACTATTTCCCTCAAATCAATTCTCTAAGTCCAACCTCACCCACCCATTTGTGGCGAAGGGACCACTTTAGTGCTTCTCCATAGCACAATATTTCCATAAGTATATTAACATTATGTGGTTCATAGCCTATAGTGGTTCATCCACACTATAAGACCTTTCCACAAGATCAACATCCTTGCATCCCATAACAGCTCCCCACTCCCGACGCCGTTAAGAGTCATGTGTGGAGTGTCTCGCAAAGCGAAATCCAAACAAGGAACCCCTCCACACATTAACCCTTGACTTCGTTGGTCGTGGAGTTCAGTCATTTCAACATGCAATCGGGATAACCCTATCCCCTAATCCAACAAAAGGTGATCTGAACTCCTATCTCTAACTAAGAGTCATACCACCCTGCGCTCGCACTCGTTCCTAAGTCCTTGCGCAAACTAATACTGAGCTAAATCTTATCGCTCAACAACGATTCTGTGGGCCTCAAATTATATCTATAAGGTTGCCACATATACCACCCAAAATAAGGAAGCCTCTGCTCATCGAGGTTCCATAAATCCATAATAGCAAAGGTGTACTCAACCTGTATCAAGGTGAGACACCAGAATAACAACTTGTTCCCTCCAAGAACTGCGAACACGATAGACTTGCCATTATTAGCCTTCTATCGCTCCGTTACACCATATACCGTATACGTATATATACAAAATATAAGCACCCGCCTCTATGGCGAATGAAGGGAAATAAAATTCCGCTATTGCGGAAAACACATAGTCATACATTAAAATGTTATCGAGACCGCCACAACTCAAAATACACACACGAGTCTAGGGCTAACTAATACCGCGACTATATCTAGTCACGCCAAATACTCACACCATATACCTCTGCTGAACCTTAGGCGAATAATTCCCAAAGCTGCATTCTTCTCATCCTGCTGATTCATGGGGACTCACGGTTAGAACTATCCGTAAGATCCCTTTGGAATCCTTATCTCCACGGGGTAATCCAACTTTAGTACCACACTCTATAACGGCGGCACTATGGTACTCGTAACTACTATGCTTTAGTAGTCATTGACATAATTCTTAACAATTACCATAGAGAGAGTGACCTCTACTAAGGTACTCATCCCAACCTTCTGCCAGCTGCACCAGCTAAGCCTCACCTCCTGCTGCCATCCAAGCTCCGCACACGATTCTCAAACGAGCGCGCAAAAGATTTCTATAATCTCATAATATGGCAGGAGAACGAAATCTCACAAGAGATATCAACAATCCTAATCCTGGGGCTCTATACAAATCGAGAGCAACGCTGAAAGCGTAGTACGTCCGCACAGATTCCTAAAGACACTAGAACCTGATGCTCTGATACCATCTGTAACACCCCGCCTAATAAGATACCGGGCGATCACTCCAATATTAAATTAAAACAGGAGTTTCATATGGATCATTCTTAGCATCACTGTCGAAAATCCAATTAATTACTAATATCCTATTAGGTGGCCGTTAAAAACTTTTATCAAACTACTCTTTTTAGCGCACAAATTAAAACATTCACAATTAAATGCGTAATGAACTGAAATAGAAAAGAAAAGAACTAAAATAACCGAACACTCGGTCCAAATAATACAACCATATCGAATGATGTACTGAAAGAATAAATAAATGCAATTGAGCCATTGGCTCGAGTGTTTATACAATAACTCCTATCTAGAGTACAAGGAAAGAAACGTCTACCGATAACCTGCAAGCATCCACAGCTGCTGCAGCAGACGTCTAACTCGAAAGAGTTCCCATCCAGGCGTCCCTGTGTCTGGACACCTATATATATACAGTATAGAGAAAGAAAGGAGAGTAGACAAACGGGTCAGGGCCCGAATGTTTAGAAAATATTTTGCAAGTGCATAAATGCTTTATTTTTAGAAAAAATAGTTTTATCTCATATTTAAATTGGTATCGTACTCTCGTGAGATACCCCTCACCTCTCCACTAACAGTGCACCCCTAGCGCAACCCTATAAACCTCCTAGTCAAGCTACCCTGCTAAACTAATCTAATACCCAACCACTATCTAACCTAGATAGTCAAACAGATGTACTAAGGACTAAACTTCACTTTAATCTCGACGCTATGCCATGTTCGTGCGTGGGGTGTCTCGCGAAGCGAAATCCAAACAAGGAACCCCCCCGATACACTACTATGCAGCAAGGTCGATCTTTGAGATCCGCCGGTCCCTCAGTACAGAAAGATATATAATATATATACCATAACATTTAATAATATAAGAGCACTAAGGATTAAACTTCTCCCCAGTCTCAACACTGTGCCATATTCGTGCGTGGGGTGTCTCGCAAAGCGAAATCCAAACAAGGAACCCCCTCGATACACTACTATGCGGCACGGTCGATCGTCGGGATTCATTAGACCCTCGGCACCCAGTTTATACATATACATACATCTACAATATACTTCCGGATAATATAAATATCTCCCGGACTGAGGATTTCTTGATATATAAAGTATTTATAAATACTTATCCTTTTCATTTCAAAAACTTCCATTTCCCTTCTCATATCCAGGAAATGTATTTAAAAACCAATTCATTATCATGAATTGCTTTAATAAATCATATACCTTTTCAAAAGCCAGTTTTATTATCATAAAATGCTTTTCCTTATCAAATATCCCATTTCCCTTTTTATACTCAGGAAATGTATTCAAAGACATTTTCATTATCATAAAAATGCTTTGATCATAACATATGCTTCCACATCCCTTCTTCCATCCGGGAAGTGTTACCGAAGCCAATTTAAATATAACCCATTTCCCTTCCTATATCCAGGAAATGTAATTAAAGCAAATCCATTATTATGAACTGCTTTAAAAAAACGCGTTCTAAGACCGCCCGTCCGGATTTCTCCACTGTGCGCGCCCCTAAATGGCTATCATCTTCCAGGGCCTCCAAGACAACCTGGGATCCTATATCGAAACACGTCGGGAAGCGGCCATGAGCCTGCGTGGTAGCCAAGACCACACCCGGAATCTCCCTACCCCCGCAGAAAAATATACAACCATAAGCGCTCCCATGGCCTAGGACTATATCCACCCTGCATCATTAGCCAGGGGGCTTCACCATACGAACGCAACTTCCCTTATGATAGCGATTTAGAGAGGTGTGTAATCCATATTTTATTAATTATGAAAACATTTATTTTTCCATTTTGAAAATATTCATTTATATATTTTCAAAATCATTTCCATCATCATATATATATACCTAAAACACACAGTATATACATATCCTATATATTCTTCCTAGAATATATTTATATGGCCATAGTGGCCTATAGCATCTAGCGATGACCAAATATCCCAAAGATTCCCTCCAGGAATCGTAATCATGCATTCATAGTTGCATGATTCTAAATCCAAAGTATTCCTTACTTTGTTCAATGCTAATTACCTCAATCATCTCTTAAAGGTTTATTTATCCTCAAAACCCTTATTTAGGAATCCCCATAAAAATC
Organism: Sambucus nigra; assembly: GCA_949130495.1. NCBI lineage: Eukaryota > Viridiplantae > Streptophyta > Magnoliopsida > Dipsacales > Adoxaceae > Sambucus > Sambucus nigra. The sequence continues at coordinate 6,934,341 of OX422214.1, read as the reverse complement.
CTAAATGGTAATTCAACTCCCCATACTCTTAAAGGGAGAAAACTAGAAATTCTGGCCTAAGCGAATCGATTCGCCCCTTTAGCGAATCGATTCGGGTGGGCGAATCGATTCGGTTCCCAATCCGAATCGATTCGGAAAGTATTCTGCAAACAGGTTTGTAAATGGCGAATCGATTCGGTCTGTACCCGAATCGATTCGGCCCATTGCAGAAACCCATTCCCCTTAGGCGAATCGATTCGGCCTGTACCCGAATCGATTCGCCCTGTTCGAGGGTCACAGTTTGAGCGATTTCTCAAACTCCAAAATACCCAAAAATCAATCCAAATTCATTTTCATGGTTTCTACTCTACACCAAAAATCATCCCAAACATCTACACAATAGTTTCTAGCCTTTATTTTTCCAATTTCCCATTTGATTTCCGAGTTGGTACTTTCAACCCGGAGCTGTCATCTTGTAAAAATCATATACAATCGTAGAAAAATCAGAAAAATACGCACTTAGCGCCCACGCGACCGTATCGAAAAGATCTACAACTTTCGTGTTTTGACCGAAAGCTAAATCAATTCTTTTCCTAGTCAAAAATGACCCTAAAGTCTGCGGGTTACTATTCATCACCTTCTTCGAGAAGGTTTCAGCCATTAAAGCTTCTCCCAAGCTTTTGACGTGTCACCCAACGTCCTACAACCTCAACCAACTACAAATACACCTATATTAAGGGTTCTAAACATCCTAGAACCCGGAATCACCAATAAATTTCAATTAAAACCTAAGTTTCTCCAATTTACCATTTTTAGGGGTTTATTCGTTTTAACTCTCAAAAACCCGTTTTATCCACGAATACCCAACCCAAAATCATTAGGGTTTGTTATACCAACAATGATATGAGATATTTATGCATAAAAACAAATAAATCAAGTAAACACTTGCCTCGTGGATAAAATCCGACGACCTCGAGCCGAATCCCGCGGAGGCTGGCCGGAATCTCCCCCTTTTTTCCTCTTTTCTTCCTCCTCTCTCTCTTCTCTCTCTTTCTCTTCTTTTCTTTCTCTTTTTCTCCCTCTCTTCCTCTTTATATATAGAGAAAAGGGTTTTAACCCTTTAAAACCCAAAAACGACTCGTTTACCCAATTACGAGTTACTTTTACCTCTAAAATTGCCCGAAACTCATTTCCGACAATCGGACACTCTTTTCCGACTATCTCGGCCATTCCGAGAATTATGGCGCAGTCGAAATTCTCATCCGAGGTACTTGACCGCAAATCACTATTCCAACCCAAAATAATTAAATGCGGGTTTTCCAATTAAAAATCTTACCTCGTGTCGCTTTACTCAACGACGACATATAATTAAAATATTTCGACCTATATAGTCCCAAAAATAATTACAGCACCCATCGAAAATCATTCAATCCTCGAAAATCCCAAAATTTACTATTTAGGAAAATTCCCCAAATTGCCACTTAATTTAATTATGGAATTTAATTGTCTAAAAAGGACGGGTTGTTACACATTTTTAATTATACAAACCTTCATTACACGATCCCAAACTCCCAACCAAACCTACCAAACATTATCCTAACGTATATACATGTTTTCTAACGTAATAGAATCATCAAATCATCAAGAAACATCTATAAATTGAATTAATTTCACGATATTCCCCCTAAATCTCAAATTATCATTTTTGTTCAAGAACTCAAATAAAAACACAGATTTCTTCTCAAGTTTATAGTGATGAGTTATCAGTTTCATTCTACATGCATAAGGGGGATATCCTAACTCAAATTCAACCCAAGAACATGTTTAAATCTTCCAAATTAAACCAAAATTCATGAAAGTCATAGATAAATCATCATACTGTAACATGGATGGTATATCTTTCTTAATTTAAGAAAGATAAATACTTGCCTCTTTTAATAGGTCTTAATATCTGTAGAAGAATAGTACGGGTGTGATACTCTCCTCCCGATCTAAGAAATGACAGTGGTTTGGGTGCAAGAAAAGTGTAGGATTAGCCTTGGTACTCCTTTCTCCTTCCTCCTATGGCCAGGGGCGGACCTAGGTGGTCCCGAAGGTGGGCGGCCGCCCACCTAGATTTTTCGGAATTTTTTCCCCGGTATAGGCTAAAAAAATAACTTTTTGGACCTTTGTGTAAATTTTCATAGTGAAAGGCATTGAGTTTTTTGTCATTTCAAAATATTAGGGGAGGAAATGTAAATAAACTAAACCCAAATCATACCCACGCGCGTTTTATTCCTAAAAAACAGAACCCTAAGTCAGTCTCTCCTCTCACTCAGCCATTTTCTTCCTTACATTTCCATACCTAACCAAAGAAAGAAAATGGTTGTAGCAGCAGCCCCTTCCCTTTGCAGTGCCACCCACTGCAGTGCCCCTTATCTCTCCCTCTCTTGGCACCGCCGATCGCCCCCTCCTCTGCTCCCAGTCCTCTCTTCTCGCTGCTCCAGCTTCTCACGCAACCTCTCCGCCCCCTTTCTCCGGCATAGGCGACTCTTCCTCCGCTCCTATCAGAGCCTGTGATTTTCGTAGGTAACGTTCTCCTCTTTATTTATTTTTCAGTTCATTTGAATGAATAGATGGTGGATGTTCTCTTGATTAGATGATTAAATATTATGTTATATTAGTTTAATTAGATTATTAAATGTTCAAGTTCAATGTTTAAATTTTTTTGTTAAATGTTAAATGTTAAATTAGGTTATTAAAAATATTTAGGTTGTTGGGTTGTTAAAACTTTTTATTGGTTGTTAGAATGATTGAACTAAAATTTATTGGTTGTGAGAAATGATTAAACTAAAAAATTTCGGTCAATTGGTGTAATTTTTCAGTTCAATGTCAAATTTTGGATAGTTGGGTTGTCAAATTTTGCTGTAATTTTTGTTTTATGATATCTTACCGCTAAAATATAACTTGAATGAGTAATTGTTATAATACAACTTGAATAAGTATGCGTCGCTCAATTAATATATTTTCAGGGCTAAAAAAATGCAAAAAACTATAAATATCCCTAAAAAATCGCCTCGGGGGCTCCCGCCACCGAACCTCCGGCACTACTCGAAAGTTTCGCACCCCCCGACTAAAAATCCTGGGTCCGCCACTGCCTATGGCCTCTCTATAACTTAGTAACTTACAACCCTAGAAGACTTGACTTATCAGATGATATAAACCTAGGAATTTCGTAGGTCCTCCTTCCTCAAAATTAAAAAAGATCGAAATACTCTCTCTAGGTGGTGGTTTGGTCTAAAATTGCCCCTAGACTCAAACTACACCCCCGAGTACACTTATCTAACTATTTCGACCCTCTCGGACACATTGGTGCACTCAAAATGACCATATGGATTAATTATAATTAGGTCACATTCTATTTCATTAATTTAAGTCTCGACACGGTTGACATGCACGTCTCGATTAAAATTACCGTAATTGTTGTATTTTCACTTGCGATAATTATAATATATTAATAATAATTTATTACTTGTTCACTAAGTAATATTCAATATATCTCATACAAATAAATATTTACCCTTGTCATGGTAATTAATATTTATTTTAATTCGAATTAATTTCTAATTAATTTCCCATTTTAATTTAATAAAGCCCTATTTAATCCAAAAATAGAAATCATTAAAAATTCAAGGTGCTTCCCCCTTATAACAGAATTTCATCTCGAAATTCGGAAAATAAAATGTACCTGGTGGGAACAACTTTGGATATTTATCGCGTATCTCATCCTCGCGCTCCCAGATAGACTCATTGACGTTATGATGCCCCCACTGAACACGTACAAGCGGCACTACCTTCGACATCAACTTCCTCTCACCGTGGTATAAGATAGCGACTGACCTCTCCTTGTATGGAATATCGGGCTGAAAGTCAATCTCCTCCAACACAATGTGAGTGTTAAATAACTCATCCCGGAGGTATCTTCCTAATGAAGAAACATGGAACACATCATGGATACAATGCAAGTTCTCTGGTAACCCGATTCTATATGCCACTAGTCTAATCTGCTCAATGATGGGAAATGGCCCTATATACCTTGGCTCCAACTTTCCTTTCTTCCCGAACCTCATTATTCCCTTCATAGGAGACACACACAGTAATACTTGATCTTCCACATCAAACTCCCTAAAGAATCACTTTGCATTGGCATAAATATTTTATCTGTCCTGAGTTACCCATATATGACTCCGAATCATCTTAATCCTGGATAAAATATCCTAAATCAATTCTGGACCAAGAAGCTTCTTGTACCCCATCTCTAGCCAATAAGAGGGAGAACGATAAGGCCTACTGTACAATGCCTCAAATTGAGTCATGGAGTTATTATATTCAAACTCTACAAGTGGAAGGTACTGCTCCCAAACGCCCCTAAAGTTAAGGATAAACATTCATATCGTATTTTTTAGAATTTGATTCATCCCCTTAGTCTTCCTATCCATTTGCAGGTGAAAGGCCATACTTAGTCGCAAATCGGTACCCTTGGCCTCTTGTAAGATCTTCCAAAAATGATACATGAAAATCTTTCCCTATCGAACACAATATCGGGTGGCACTCCATGCAGTCTCACTATCTTAGAAATGAAAAATTGTGCATACTGTCCCATGGTAAAATCCGCTTTAGTCACCTTACACCAAAATAATTCATCCTTTTGTTTACCAACACACCTTGGCAACTACTCAACATATTTCCCTTGTTTCCCAACACTTCCCGTTATGATGGGTCTACATACTAACGACTATAGCAATCACTATACTGAGGAAAGGTCCCCTCCTCCTTAGGTGCCAACTTCCCTCTTTTTAAATCATATACTCCCTTCATGAGATATATCAACGATCATACTCGACTACCCACGTTGGACTTTTATGTCTTCAGTTGGTTATGTCGTAACTATCGTCATATTACTCCTCTGCACAGATTAGCACTTGATTATCTTCGAAAATCTAAAATGTATATTTCTTACACTTTCCAACACTATAGTCACCCATTTCCGTCTACTCTTTAGTCCCTGGTGACACACCTTGTTCACACTACAACTTCATTTCCCCTAATTTCATTCTATTTGTACCTCTAATTTATCAATGCATCTACGTTTAATTAATAGTTTTCCATGTCTACTAATCATGAAATATACTGAAAATCTCTACTAACTAAGGCATCCCTACACCCTATATCCCATGTATTTATGAACAAATCGACTAAACGTAATAGACTGGTTTTAAATTAAGCCTTGTATACTAAGCATGACGATACGATAAGGTTATACTTAATTACTCTACTAATCGCAACTTAATCATTCCCTAGGTTGCCCCACCGATCTATTCTTGGTGTAAACATTTTACAATATTTCTCGCATCCACACTGTTGATGTAAAAAACTAGATTGCTTCTAATTGTTTAATCACAGATAAATATAAATGAGACAAAGAATTTTAAAGTGGTTCAGCCTTATAAGAATGGCCTACGTCCACTGCTTTTGTTATTGCCAAGTGTTTTGGAGTTCTCGATATGTAATTCTATTAAGAAAATCCGGTCCCCTTGAATGAGGGTGATACAATGTATTTATAGCCCTTAGGCTGTACATGTGAAAAGGTAAAAAATTAATTCCCTTTAAGAGTATACATCTGTATGATAAGCATTCAATGAATAGTTGAACTGTTGATTATCTGGCAATCAATGCAGTGGCCGAGATGCATCTCGGACCACCTTAGTTGCTCGTCGTTCAGGAGTTCCTCGGAATGTTGGAGTTCCTCGGAGTGTTGGAGTTCCTCGGAGTACGTTTGCTGCTCGGAGTGAGTATGGTTGTTCGGGGAAACAAACTTCCTCGTTGCTATTGTGCCACGTAGATCGACACGTGTCTTCTTATTATTCGTCTTTATCAGCATACTAATTTTGGTATCAACAGAAGCCCCCAATGTTTCATATTTCAAACTTTGAGGAATATGGAACATTTTTTCTCGGTATATGGCAATATTAAATGACCTTCCTGGTTTTTAGGAGCATTTTCTCCATATTTGCATGTCCTTTAAGATTCGCAGAATCCGCCTTTTTGAATTTTAATAAGCGCTTCGATCTTCGTGCACTTTTTGTCCTTTTAGCCGCCGGTAGCGTAATAGTTTTTTTTTTGTAATCATTTCTTTTGCCGTTTCCCAAGGCAAAGTATTTAAGCTTCATAGGCAATCCCATCATCTTCTACCTTTTCTAATTTCTGCTTTCGAGTTTTCTATATTATTTCTCTCTCTTGTGCGTTCATCCTTTTCTTCGTTCATTGTCAACAGAACTCCCTTTTCCCTGTAAGATCTTCTTCCTTTTTCTTCATTTCTTTTATTCGCCATGGTTTATGCTATTGAATCTCTTGAGAAATTCCGTTCTGATTTTTCTATTCCATCTTGGGTAATTCTGGAGGATCTTACTGAGACTTCAAATTATTTTCGTTTGGCTGAGGGACATTGGTTCCCCAGCCTCTTTATTGCTGAATGTTGATTTTCTTTTCCACCAAACCCTTTATGCTTAGAGTTCTGTCATTATTTCGATGTTGTCCCTGCAAAAATAGCCCCCAACACATGGAGAATAGTTAATGGGGTGTATAGGTTAAATCAAACTCACGGAACCCGTATAGGAATTCCTGAGATTATGTATTGTTATAGATGGGCTGTGCTAGATAATGTTTTTTATTTAAAAACTAGATTTTTGAATAGGGCTTTAGTAGTCAACCTCCCTGATGCCAATAGGGATTATTTTGAACATGGGGTAGTTATCAAAAACTGGCAATATGCCCCTCTGACTGGAGATGAAGTATATCAAGGTCCCAGATGCCCTCCATATGGCAATGGGATAGGTTATTTTTGTTTTATTTTATTTCTGAAATTATGATTTCATTATGTTTGATAAAATGTATGACTGATATTTCACTATGTATTTGTTTGCAGTTGACAGCAAAAGAAAAACTCCAAAAGAATCAGAAGTAAATATTAAGCATTTGAAACATATCTGGAGTTTGCATCAGAGAGTTGCAGACGAGCACATTAGGTCTGCTTCATATTTGTTGCGGTATAGGAGTTATACAACCTCTTTCACTGCTTGCCCTGTGATCAGCACTAGTGATCCGGTATCAGTTCCTGAGGACTCTTCTCCAGAATCTCACATTCCCCTGAGTCAGAAAATGGGCAAAAGAAGAGTTCCTGCTATCTTTGAGGAGACTACCTCTGCTGGAGATGGAAAAAGGAACAAGACTGACGTCCCAAAGGAGACAAAGAAAGTAGATGCTGCCTCTTCTGTTGCTCCTCAGAAGGCTACCGAGAAGCCCCCAGTGGCTCCGAGCAAGAAAAATGCACCTGTGGAAGTGGTCACCATCTCCCCAACCAAAAGCTCTTCTTTGGTTGAAACTCTTGAAAGGCCACCGAGGAGATTGAAGAAATCCTCCTCGGTCAATTTAGCTGAAACCATTCCCCAGCTCCAAGTTAGTGGAGCTGGTGTTCCAACTATTATTCCTCCGAGCTCAGCTATGAGTTCGGTGAAGACTTGGACCATTCCTGAAGTCTAAGGAATTGAAGAAAATATGTCTAGGGATATGCTTACATCCCTGACTACTCGTCACATTGCTTCAGTAAGTTTCTCATATTCTGAATTTTCTTTCTTTCCATCAATACATGTATCTCTGTGCTGACTTATCATTATCTCATTTTTTCAGCTGGTGAGTTGCTTTAACACCATTGTGAAGAAAGATGAAGCGATCAAGGCTTCTAGCTCATCTTCCGGAGTGGAGGATGCTTTACTAGGTGTGGCCCAGTCTTTGAAGGAGTCCCGTCAAAAGTATGACGAGGATAAGGCTGATTGGGAGAAGGAGTTGGCTGCAGTTGAGGTAGAGAAGGTGCAGCTCGTTGAAGTTTCCAAGGATTTGGAAAATAAGGTGAAAGATTTGGAGGGAGAGAAAAAGAAGTATGCCGAGAAGCTCACGAACTTTGGGGAGCTTGAAAATAAGTTTAAATTGGCTGAGGAAGAGCTAACCCTTCTGCGAGAAGTAAATCGCCAGAAGGAGGAGGTGGAAGCTAAGTTGAAGGCCGCCGAGGATCTTCTATCCGAGAAGCTCTCCTCGGAGAAAATAAAAAGAAAAATGGCAGTAAAGAAGTCCTTCAACACTGGTTGGGACAAAGGGTGGAACAGGGGGTAGCAGCCATGATGACTCAAGTGGAGTATGGGAGTTTGAAATACTTCCGAGATGGTTGGGTGGCTTCCCTACAAGAATTAAAGGTTAATGAGGATTCAGAGCTGTTTCAACAGCATCTCCCTGGTCCTCCCCCAAATATTGAAGATGAAGAGGAGGACGAAGCTGCCTCCGAAGAATCTTCAATGACAGTGGGTGATCCAATTCTTACTCAGCCTGCCGACGAGGAGCTTTCATCTCTGCCTGCTCCTCCTGAACAAGTTCCAATTTTAGCTGACCAACTCATTGTTCCCACCGAGCAACCGAGCTCCTCGTCCCAGCCTCCCGAGAAAGTCTTGGGAGACAAGGAAAAGGTGTGAAGTTGTTCGGTATTTGTTTCTATTTTTCTTCTTTGTCAAATGTAACCAAGATCTTTGTAACTCTGCACTATGATCTAATAAAATTTAAGTTCTTTTCTTCCATACAATTGTCTCTTCTCTATCTGTACTCTGTCTTGATCTTCTTTTTGATGATTACTTTTTCTTTCTCTTCTAGTTTCTGGCCAGGATGGATCTTCTATCTGCTAATGATACAAAGCTGATGCAACAATGTCATGAATATTATAAGGTTGGTCACACAGACCTGAGTGTATCAGAAGTTGTCGACATCCTTGGTCATAATGCTTCAGAGCAAGCAGTTGAAGCTTATCAGTACCTGAAAGGCTTACTTGATCGATTTGTAGCCAACAATGTGGCTTATTACGAAATGATTGAGGACTTGCAAGGTACTCTCGATGAGCTTCAGTAGCAGTACAAAGAGTCTTCAGATCTTTTTCACGAAGGTTATGAGAAGAAGTATTAGCAGCTTTCTGCCGAGAAGGGCCACGAGAAGCTCATCGCTGGATATGATATCAGGGAGAGAACCCTAAAGGGTGAAATTGAAGCATGTAGACAAATTGCAGAGCTGCTGGAGCAAGAGAATAATAATTTGCAGAAAGAGTTAGCACAATATAAGTCTGCAGCTTCATCTTCCACTGCCTTGGTACCGGTCACCGATGAAGGATTTTCATTTTTAGAAGTGGAAAATGCTAAGTTGCGAGAAGAGTTAGAGGCTTTGAGAAGAGCTGGGCCTTCTACTGTTATTCGGGGACGAGGAAGAGGTTCTCGTGGGCGAGGAAGAGTTGCTCAAAATGTAGACGAGGAACAAAGTACTCAACCTGCTCGGGGACGACCAAGAGGTCTTCGTCGTACTGTTGAAGAAGCTCGTACTCAATCAGCGTTGGAAAACCAAGCATTCCAATTGATGGAAAAAAATCAAGCCTTGTCTGAACTGTCCAAGAAAGTTAGAGAACTGGAACAACAACTCTCTTCAAAGAACTCAGTGTTGAAGACTAATGAACTTTTCATCCAGAGTCTTCACGAGAAGCTTGAAAGGTTAACATTTCAATTTCACAAATAGCCCAGGGAGTTCTGGATGTCTGGATACAACGAAGCCTTATTTCATTTAGATGATCGTATCCAGAATGCCAATAATGAGGGCTACAAACAAGGCTGGCTGAATGCCTTGGGTGTGCTGAAACTCAAACAGGGACACTACCTGTGGGACTATTATGATCCTGGGGTTCTTGACCTGCCTGTGCCACCCTACAATCTGGACATGGAATGGATCCCAGCTCGTGCCATTCCTCGGAGCTTAATTGCAAAATACCTTGGTGATTACAATCTTCATTCTCAGATCGAGGTATCTCGTCCTGAGCATTTACTGGATACACCTTCAATAATGAACGTCAGAATACTTCGAGATATTAACTTCATTAATTCTCCCCTTTGCCTGGAAGATCCTCCTGCTGGCGAGGAGCCTATTTCAAAAGCTGAGGGGAAAAGACCAATAGAATAGGAATTTTTGATGTAACAGTTAGTATACATATCCATGTAGTTATCAATGTAACTTGTAATTTATTTTGAATTTTATGAAAGACTTTCATTTTTGTTTGCAAATCTGTATTGCTATTGTCTTGTACTTGTCAAACACTTTATATTTGTGCTTGCATAACAATATCGTGTGGTTCATCGACCAACTTAGTAATAAAAAATTACAAGTATTAGTAATGTTGCTCGATCACTTAATAATGAAGTAGTGAGTATAAAAATGTTGAAAATTTTTCAAACCAAATAAAGGTTGTTAAATTATGCTTGTCGACCAACTACAGTTAGCGGGTTTTTATCCCCGACCAGCCATACTTGGTACAATTTGGAATAATTTCTCCTCGTCGACCAACCACAGTTACTGGGTTTTTATCCCCTACCAACCATACTTGGTTCAGTTTGGAATATTTTGTTTTTCGAGGAACTTTTGTAATAATCTTACCTCCCGGCCAACATAAGTTGGTATTTGAGAGCATGTCTTGTTTCCTAACCAACCGAGATTGGTATTTTTTGGAGTATTTTGCTTCGTAGCCAAACACGTTGCCATTTTTAGGAATGTTGTTCTCGCCCTTTTACCAACTGGAGTTGGTCTGAATTCGAACTATCTCGTCCACTGGCCCTTTTACCAAAATTGGTCTGAGCCAGTGTCAGTCTCCTAACCAAAGGAGTATGGTTTATTCTCTCCCTTTTACCAACCGGAGTTGGTCTGAGTTCGAACTATCATGTCCACTCGCCCTTTTACCAACCGGAGTTGGTCTGAGCTAGTGTACGCCTCCTAACCAAAGAAGTATGGTTTGTTCTCGCCCTTTTACCAACCGGAGTTGGTCTGAGTTCGAACTATCATGTCCATTCGCCCTTTTACCAACCGGAGTTAGTTTGAGCTAGTGTACGCCTCCTAACCAAAGGAGTATGGTTTGTCCTCGCCCTTTTACCAACCAGAGTTGGTCTGAGCTTGAACTATCGTCTTCTTTTTACTACCGAGCAGCGTAGTGTTTAACATTAGTATTCCCCGAAAAACTTTCAATAAAAGGAGAGAAGATGGTGAAATATCATCGTTTTATTGATGGAACTGCTTTACATTTTACGTTACTGATAATACTTGCGTAGGTGTTCAGCATTCCATGCATTCTTAAATTCCTCTCCTTCTAGAGTTGCTATTCGGTAAGTTCCTGGTCGAACAACTTCTGTAACTCGGTAAGGTCCATGCCAGTTTGCTTCCAACTTATTGTGCTTCTGAATGACCTTCTTTAGCACGTAATCTCCTTCTTTTAAATTGCATTTTTTCACCCTTTTGTTGTAGAACAGAGCTGTTCGTTGTTGATAAGAAGCATTCCTAATGGCTGCCTCTTCTCTAACCTCCTCGAGCATGTCCAAATCTAACCTCCTCATCAAATCGCTGACTCGGGAATTGAAATTCATCACTCTCTGTATTGGAAGACCCAACTCGGCAGGTATTACGGCCTCACTTCCGAACGCCAGCATATATGGTGATTCTCCAGTTGCTGCTCGGGGAGTTGTTCGGTAAGCCCACAATACTGACTGTAGCTCATTAATCCAATTATCTTTAGCTTCACTTAGCCTCTTCTTCAAACCATTTAGTAATGTTCTGTTCGTCACTTCAGTCTGTCCATTGCTTTGAGGATGGCCTGGTGCTGAATGAACTTTCAAAATGTTTGATGATGACAATAGGCGGCAAACTCCTCGTTGTCAAATTGTGTTCCATGGTCTGTGATGAAGGCATGAGGGAGACCATATTTGCAGATGATGTTCTTCCAAACGAACTGATACACCTTCTCGTATGTCATATCAATAAGGGGCTCAGCTTCTACCCACTTAGTAAAATAATCCACTGCGACGACGAGGTACTTGAATCTTCCTCGGGTCGTTGGCAGTGGTCCAACCAAATCAATTCCCCACATGGCAAATGGCCAAGGGGAAGTTATGGGTGTCAACAATGCTTGTGGAGTTCGTCGGATGGAGGAAAAACGTTGGCATTTATCACATTTCTTAGCATAGGCTATACAATCAGCCCTCATCGTTGGCCAGTAGTATCCCTGCGTCATCACCCTTTGCAAAAGTGTCCGACCTGCTACATGGGCTCCACAAGACCCTTCATGGATCTCTTCAATCAATTCTTTCACCTCGGAGGGATGTACACATCTTTGCAAACCTGCCATAATTCCTCGTCTATACAAAACACCATTAGTTAGTACATACCGAGCAGCTTTAAACTTCAATCTCTTGGCAGCGAGCTTATCCTCCGGTAATTTTCCCTCCTCAATATATGCCCTGATGGAATCCATCCAAGATGGTCCTAAATCAAGCGTAATAATATTCATCGTCAGGTCTTCATCTATGCTCCGACTTTCTAATACTTCAATTGGTATCGTTCTTTGCAGCTCGGTACGAGTAGCTGATGCTAATCGGGCCAGTGCGTCTGCTCGTGCATTTTTAATTCTTGGTATTCTGATCAATTGAATGGCATCAAATTCTGCCAACAACTCCATCAACTTTGCATGATACTTGACCATTAATTCTCCTCTAACTACATATGCCCCCATTACCTGATTCACAATTAATTGAGAATCACTGAATACCATCACTTGTTGTGCTTCCATAATCTTTGCTAAATTAAGACCTGCTATCATGGCCTCATACTCCGCCTCATTATTGGAAGCTTTGAATTGGAATCGCAGGGCCTATTCCATGTCAATCTCATCTGGGGTGTTCAAGACAATCCCTGCTCCATAACCTGCTGTGCAAGATGACCCATCTACATATAATCTCCATGTAGGTAACTCGTCTTCAAATTTCTTATCTGACAAAGTTCCTCAGTGAAATATTTCCTGTTTCCTTTCATCTTCCCCTGGTACTTCTCGCTCTTCGTCAACCATCTCTTCTCGCCCTTTTACCAACCGGAGTTGGTCTGAGTTCGAATTTGATGATCCTTCTACATCCACAAGCCCTTTTACCAACCGGGGTTGGTCCGAGCTTATGTCTGTTGATTCTGTAACATCCACTCGCCCTTTTACCAACCGGAGTTGGTCTGAGCTCGTGTTTGTTGATCCTGTAACATCCACAGGTTGATCAGCGAGCAACTTTTGCTCCTCGGGGGTATCAGGATAAGTAAACTCTGCTATAAAATCTTCTACAACTTGCCCTTTTAATGATGATCTGGGTTCATACACAATATCATATTCACCGAGCTCTACTGCCCAGTACATCAGTCTCCCTGATTTTTCTGGCTTATGAAGGGCTTGTCTCAATGGCATGTCGGTATACACGACGATGGTATGGGCCTGGAAATATAGCCTCATTCTTCTACTTGCCTTAATTAATGCCAATGCCAATTTCTCCAGCTTTGGGTACCTGATCTCTGCACCTCGAAAAGCCTTACTTGTGTAATAAATTGGCCTCTGGACTCCATTCTCCATTCTGATCAATGCCGAGCTGACTGCATTCTCTGATACTGCCAGGTACAAGTACAACTTTTCTCCCATTACTGGCCTGGACAATAGTGGAGGTGCTCCCAAATATTTCTTCAAGTCTTGAAAGGACTTTTCACATTCATCATTCCACTCGAAAGTTTTTCGAAGTGTTTTGAAGAATGGGAGGCATTTGTCAGTTGCTCGAGATACAAATCTGTTAAGCGCTGTAACTCGTCCTGTAAGACTCTGCACTTCTTTCTTCGTCGTTGGAGATCGCAACCCTAAAAGAGCTTTGATCTTTTCTGGATTTGCCTCAATACCTCGCTGGTTGACGATGTATCCGAGGAACATTCCTTCTCGTACTCCAAATGTGCACTTCGTCGGGTTGAGCTTCATTTGGTATTTATCCAGTTGATCAAAGGTCTGACCTAAGTCAACTAGATGATCAACAACTTTCTTGCTCTTTGTCAGCATATCGTCAACATAGACTTCCATATTGCAACTGATTTGTTCGGAAAAAACCTTGTTCATCAGCCGCTGGTATGTCGCTCCTGCATTTTTCAAACCAAAAGGCATAACATTATAACAATAAGTTCCCCTAGGGGTAATAAAAGAAGTACTTTCCCTGTCTTCAGGTTTCATTTTGATTTGGTTATAGCCAGAGTAAGCATCCATGAAGCTGAGTAGCTCGTGTCCCGAGGTAGCATCCACTAGTTGATCAATTATGGGTAATGGAAAGTGATCCTTTGGGCATGCCTTGTTGAGATCGGTGAAATCAACACACATTCTCCATTTATTGTTTTTCTTCTTTACCATCACCACATTTGCTAACCAGTCTGGATATTTCACATCTTCAATGAATTGGGCTTTCTGGAGCTTCTCGACCTCTTCTTGTATAGCTTGATTCTTCTCGGGACTAAATACTCTTCTTCTCTGCTTTACAGGCTTGATCTCCTTATTCACATTGAGCTCATGACATAAGAAGTTTGGATCTATTCCTGGCATGTCTTCATGACTCCATGCAAAAGTTTTCTTTCTGTTTCTCAAGAAAGTTATCAACTCTTGTTTTATTGAAGCATCCAACGACGAACCTATCTGAGTTATTCGTTCAGGGTGCTCGTCGTCCAGAATAACATTTTCTGTAGATTCCACCACCTGTCCTTTTACAAGTTGGGATTCATCTCTGGGATCCAGTGTTTCAATTTCTGTACCTTCATCCACCTGGTAGGTAGTAGTCTTTTTCCTTGATTCTTCATGCTCCTCTTGCTCGGCAGATGAATAATAGCATTCCCGAGCTACTTTTTGATCACCTTTCACAACTCCTACTCCAAAATTTGTTGGGAATTTTAAGCACTGATGTACTGTAGATGGAACTGCTTCGAACTTCTTCAAACCAACTCTTCCCATGATGATGTTGTAAGCTGACTGGACATTCTTATCCATCACGAAGAATCGTATTCTTTCTGTCTGACAAGCAGGCCACGTGCCAATGAATATATCCAACTTGATCGTCCCAAGTGGAAATACTTTCTCGCCAGCAAAATCGATGAGGGGTCTGTGGTAAGGCTCCAATTGAGATAGCTTTAAATTTAAACTATCAAAGCACGAATAGAACATGATATCTGCCGAGCTACCGTTATCGACCAGCACTCTTGAAATCATTACCTCCTTCATCCTCATTTTGATCACCAGTGGGTCATCATGAGGATATAGAACACCTGTAAGGTCGTTCTTTGAGAACCCAATGACCAACTTCTCCTTGTTCACCTTTCTCGGGCGATCTTCTTCAGCTAAATTTATTCGTTGAATGTACGAGCAGGCTTGAGCCTCTCTGAGGTAAGCTTTTCTTTCTGCAGTATGGTCTCCTCCTCCTGCATCTCCTCCTGTAATGACATTACAATCAAATGACCCAAAGCGTATTGAAAATACCTCTCGTTCTGGTTGCCTTGGTTTCTTGGGAAGGTCGGCGTCATCCTCCGGATCAACTTCATGGTTTCTCTTCTTGTTCTCCTCTGCTCGACGAGGAGATCTAGATCTCTCTCTAGTTCGGTCATTGTTTCTTCTTTTACCTCCACGATCAACATACTTCGTTAGCTTTCCTCGTGGATGAGTGTTTCAATCTCGTTCTGAAGAGCTATGCAATTTTTTGTCATATGGCCATGATCCTTGTGGAACTCGCAATACTTTTCCCTATTCCTCATATCAGGGTCCGACTTCAGTTTCTTTGGCCACCTTATCTCCTCGTTATTCTTGATTTCTTCCAAGACATGATTAATACCCATTTTCAAAGGAGTATAATTATCGAATTTCTTCAGGACTTCCCATGACGACTTATTATTTTTGGAATGCTTGTCACCGCCATTGCCCTTATGATCTTTCTTCTTAGATTTGTCGACTTCCACCTTGGTTTCTTTATCCATATTCTTCTTCGCAGCCATAGCCTCCTCGGCATTCATGATTTTGGCCGCTTTTACCATCAACTCTGAAATAGTTGTAGGTGGATCTTTGGCCAAAGTGTAATACAATTTGTTAGGCAACAACCCACTCATCAAGGCGGTGATTACTGTCTTTTCTTCATAATCTATGACTTCCAGCTTCTCGTTATTGAAACGAGTTATGTAATCTCTAGTACTTTCACCAGATTTTTGTCTAACACTTAACAAGTGTGCTACTCATTTTACTGGCTTTGCTCCAAAACAGAAATTGCCGATGAATAACTCGGCCAATTGAAAGAAAGTTGAAATCTTACCTCGAGGAAGATTGTTATACCATATCTGGGAAGATCCGGTAAGAGTTCCTGAGAATGCTCTGCATCTCATCTCGTCGGGGACAGCATAGATGTCGGCAGCAGCTTGATATTGCTCTATGTGCAGAACAAGATCTGTCTTTCCATCATATTTTGGGGTCACCACAGGTGCTTTAAATTTCGACGGTGTAGGAAAATCCACAATGGCCTGTTCAAAAGGTGTCCCTTGAACAAAAGTTCGTTGTAGGGGATTCTTCGCCTTTGACATTTCTCCCAATCTATCCTCCAACCGTTGAATGGAACCTTTCCACGCATCATTTCCTTCCTCGGGCTTATTAGTTCGAGCAATTGATTGTTCTGACGTGGCCTCCTGAGACCTATCTTGACGAGCAACTGGTCGTGATTGTGCTGATCCCTCTCTTAGATCTGATGGTTGTCGAAAACTCCTCGACATTGTTTTAGGTGGACTCCTATTCCTCCTAGGTCCTAATCGACTGAAAGGAGACACCCTGCTCAGTCTTTCCAAGGCACTGGTCCTCTATGGAGAGAGAGTAATACGTTGATCAGTATCTGTAGCCCGTATTGATGAAGTTCGCCCAGGTTGATAAGAGGAATCATTGGATTCTTCATTACGATACGCATCTGTACGCCTAGATCGTGAAGAAAGTAAATAGGTTTGCCTCTGACCACTTCGCTGTCCCGAATGTGCAGGTGCACCGCCATGAAGGGTTTGTATGAGTTACCGCATTATTTTTTGCATGGCGGTTTGTCCTTGAGCCAGATTCGTCATAATTCCGGCCAGATCTGGAGGTGTAGAGGGATTTGGAAGATTTCCAGCATTTTCAGCGTTTCGATTACTGGATTCCGGATTATCTGCCATTGATGATGAATGATTTTTGGTGAAAAACGATAACAACAGTCATTTCCCACAGACGGCGCCAATCTGTTGATGTAAAAAACTAGATTGCTTCTAATTTTTTAATCACAGATAAATATAAATGAGACAAAGAATTTTAAAGTGGTTCAGCCTTATAAGAATGGCCTACGTCCACTGCTTTTGTTATTGCCAAGTGTTTTGGAGTTCTCGATATGTAATTCTATCAAGAAAATCCGGTCCCCTTGAATGAGGGTGATACAATGTATTTATAGCCCTTAGGCTGTACATGTGAAAAGGTAAAAAATTAATGCCCTTTAAGAGTATACATCTGTATGATAAGCATTCAATGAATAGTTGAACTGTTGATTATCTGGCAATCAATGCAGTGGCCGAGATGCAGCTCGGACCACCTTAGCTGCTCGTCGTTCAGGAGTTCCTCGGAATGTTGGAGTTCCTCAGAGTGTTGGAGTTCCTCGGAGTACGCTTGCTGCTCGGAGTGAGTATGGTTGTTCGGGGAAACAAACTTCCTCGTTGCTATTATGCCACGTAGATCGACACGTGTCTTCTTATTATTCGTCTTTATCAGCATACTAATTTTGGTATCAACACACACTATACAGCTCTACCGGCCTCAAGTCGTAATATTACTATTTACTCATAGTTATAACTGCACATACATAGAATAACTAAGGTACTTAACCCATGTACTAAAGACCAAACATTTCCCAACTTCCAATGTTGCGCTAAGTTTCAAATGTGGGATGTCTCGCAAAGCAAAATCCAAACAAGGAAACCCTGATACACTATACGACCTAACATTGTCGGTCATCGAGATCCATTTGGCCCTCAGTCCATAGCATGTACCCTTAAATATTCATTTTTTGACGTAAAAGTATACTCATCCACTCCCATGATACAAAAGACAACACACATCACGACGCTCTCACTATCACTAGTTCCTTAGCACAAATAAGCCACGAGTTATATTTCTCCGCTCGATAATAATCCAATCTACCCTGAATCACATCAGTAAATGTCCCTACTCACCGGGATCAAATATAATCTTATAAACACGTTCTTATAAGTTTATTATGCAACACACTATAATGTGTCTGTGTGTGTGTGTATATGTAGTGGACCCTCTTTCAAGTGATACTTAGCAAAAACAATTGTATCCTGGAATAGTGAACACAGAGTTCTACCATAACAGTCGACTATCGCTCAAACCATCGCTAACTAGTTCAAAACTCGGGATATTAATACGTTCAACTCTCATATCTCTCAAAAGTAGTAAAACTTATATATTTTATACATATCCACCTATCGTTCACATTAGCTTCCCTATAGGAAATACTAAGGAGCCTTGCTATTCAATGGTAAATATAATCATTCAAATATAAGGCTAATACTGTCAATGCATCCACTAAACCCGACTCACACTCAAATTTTAGAGTTAAATAATCATATATTGTGATGCACCCATGTCACCTGAAACTTAACTCGTACTAAAAAAGTTAAAGCAAAGATTCTATCTTCAATTGCCAGCTACCTTACCGGATCAATAGGTTCCTGCACATAGTTCTCATGCTGGAACTAACCCATGACCTACTGTAATGGTTGTATATCCAGGATCTCATCTTATAATTTCTCCTGACTCACTTTGGGTACTCCTTATCCCTCTAGTCCGTCTCTCCATAATCGTAACAATTGACATAGAAACTCTCTTGTTTTTGGCCCTGGCTCTGCTGGCCTCCCTTGCCATCCCCTTAGCCCTAGCAGCCCTGAGGAACGGGATGTTACTACTGTTATTGAGGACCCTGTTGGTACTGCCTAATCTTACCACTATCGGGTTGGTAACCCTGGAACTTAAATCTTTTAGTCGTATATCCCTGCCAAAAGTCTTGCTCCTGCAGCTGTTATTATGTTGCACTCACACCATTCCTAACTACTTTCCCAGTCCCACTGGTTTCACATATCTTCTTCAGATAAGTTCAATACAGGTGGCGCTACCATTTACATGTAGGACGCCTTTCAGTACCACCCCTTGACTCTGGTCCCACTGGTCATGTTGGGGTATCCTCCGCTTGGACCTGGTAGTCTTGGCCCTGATTGCTACCCCTGTTGTCCCTTTGGCTCTGCTAGCCCCATGGAACTCGATGCTGGCCCTGATGGCCCTGACTAAATCCACCATTACTTGGCATGAATTTTTATTGATCTGAATCATTTAGATGGGTCCTCCATACTGGGTATCTTTCCCTCATGTGGTGCCTTACTAGCACCGTTGAATCTAGTCTTGAATTTTGGCTAGATTCTCTAACTCAATTGGCTCCCTTATCATATGAGTGTTGACGTAAACTTGTAAACATACGACTTTGATGACATTGGCATCAATTATCCTAGCCGGATTTCCACATCAATGCTTGCGTATTTGATGAGTGCATTATTTTGTATTATTTACACCCAAATCGAATCGTTGTTATTCCCAATTTATGGTAAATAAAGGTCTTTTAGAGTTATTTTGTTATTTAAATGAAAAATACAAATTTAAGAATAAATGGGGTTAACAATGAAATTTTGAGAAATTTATCCTCACATTCATCGCCAATCTCTTGAACAAGGTTGTTTTGAGTGTTGACAGGTTTAGAATGCTTGCGGTGAAGTCCGGGCGCAAATTGAGCATGAAAAGGTCACTTATGAACCTTCATGTGTAATATTGTAAATTCAGTTGACTTAATTCAGACTCGTACCAAGCACGAAAATTGAAGGCCTTGAATCAAGGGACGACTGGGTTCAAACGACATGTCAATTAGAGTTGAAACGAAGAAGTTATGGTCGTGTAAAGATCAAATTAAGAAGAAAGTCAAAGTCAAAGCTCCGGGTCAACACCCATAGTCAACCTTGAGACCCGAAAACTATTAAAATATTGTTGGGCCCAAAATGAGGGTCATGTAGGTTCTTACAATTCATTGATCGAAGGTCGTATGAAGAAGATATTGAATTTAGGGTGTGTTCTTTAATTTTGGAAACTGGACAAAAAAAGGGTTTATTTATTATTGGATGCATGTTATTTATAAAGATGATAGCTGGTTCAGGGGTTAAAGTCTTGGGTGCACACAGGAGTGGTCAGGTGTTCGACCCCTGCCTGCCCCATAACAGTTTTGGCGAATTTTTTTTACAAAAAAAAGACTCACTAGCCCACTAAACCCATTACCCCACATGCCTACCCCATTTCTTTTTGCACGAAATTCCGAAACCCACCAACCCAAAAATCAACCTCCCTCAACCTGTTTATCCCCCACGATTTATACCCCCACATTGTCCTATTTTCCTGTCAGATTTTTGGGTCTAAATCATTGGCCAATTTCGATCTTGAGAGACACTTTTGGATATAAACAAATACACACTTTGTGAGATAAAAAAATGTGTTGAGAGTATTTTTTAGGAAGACTTTGGAGGAGCACATTGTGTATTGTAACTCACATCTTGGATGCGATTTTTGTATGTTGACATTTATTAATGAAAATTATTATTTCATCTTGCAATATTTGTATGTCAAATATGATGTGTGAGTAGTTTAACTACTAGGACTTAGGTGATATTTGTTATGACTAATTAAATTACGCATGTTAATTTAATTTCGTACATATTTCGACGTGTTTTAATTTGAAATAAAAAAAATCGGTATTCGCTTAAAATTACACGAAAGTGTATTTTTAAACCTCAAGAATTAATTATGAATTCATGTTTTAAAATTTTAAAGTTGTCATTTTTGATGGGTTATGCATGCACTTAGATGTTTTGATACCTCATGCTTAAATACACATTAAGAATTTAGAACGTGATATTTTCGAGGGAATAGGGATTTATGGTGTCTAATTTAAGAGACGTTAAAATATTTTGAACGCATGTAATGTTTTATTCTTCAAAATGTACGCGACGAGAGTCGCTATATTTTGTGTTTTTATTCGGAAATACGGAATTAAATTAATGTGTAAATTTAATTAGAATTGACAAAGGGAACCAACGTCCTAGTGTCTTCCACATTTGATATTAACTCTTACTTGTTCGTTTATTCCACTTTTATTTTTATTTGGGAAACTCAATCACATTTATACACTCATATGTCTAGTTGGACAATCGATACTTTATAAAAATTAACGAAATCTCTGTGGGTTCGACCCGTACTTACACACGCTATATTTCAGTTGCCCGTGCACTTGCGGTAATTATAACTTTTAAAATTTGACAACAAGTTTTTGGCGCCATTGCCGGGGATTTTGGTCGATTTTAAGAATATTTATTTTCAGACTAGTTTTTTTTCAAAAAAAAATTGAAAATTCAGAAAAAAATAAAATATTCCAACACTATTTTTATTTTTTTAGAATTAGAAAAAAAAACATTGAAAGTCTTTGAGAACGTGTGATAATTGATTAACCTCACAAATTTCTAATATAGCACACTTATTTAATTTCAGCCCCTAAACATGCATCTAAGGTGCGTGTGTCAACCCATAAATAAATAAAGCATGTGACACAAAAATATGCTGAGACACAGAATTCAGGAAAAAACCCCTTTCGGGTAAAACCTTTATTTCACTATGAATATACAAGCCGCAACTTACAATTACATAGAGAAATCTGCAATGGATCAACGCGCAGCCAACCCACAAAGACACGCAGTCTTCAACTCAGCAAGAGAATACACGCAGCACCCTCCAAGGACTCGCAGCCCAACCAACGAAGGAAGAACCGCAGCTCTCCTCAATGACACGCAGTTATAAAACCTTGTAGAGACTCCCTCAGCAATGGCACGCAGCCCTCGGTTGCAAAGATCTCTCCACAAAGATGAACAACAACAAAGTTTGTGTTCTAGGGTTCCAAAAAGATTCACAAAAGTAATTGGGATTTTTGGTGTGAATAAAAAAGAGTCTTGGGACTCAAAAAGGTGAAGACTTAGAGTATTTAGGACTCTGAAAATCGTCTTTAAAAGTCTTAAAAAATAACTCTCCCGAAGTTGGTATAAATAAGAAAACCAAGGAAAGAGTTTTCAAAAACTGGGACTGCTCGTAATTATCCCAGGCGGACCGGTCCGGATTGAGGGCGGATCGGTCTGATTAGACCGGATCGGTTCTTTTATTCTGAGGCGGATCAGTCCGGTTGTGATCGGATCGGTTCGATCATTCAGGCTTCATCGGTTCGCATTCGGTCCGGGGTCTACTGGACTTCGAGCAAGCGGATCGGTCCGGTTGAGGGGCGGACCGGTCCGGTTTTCCCAGATAAATAAAATCCTTTTAAAAGCCTCATTTTGCTTGAAAAAACTTACTTCTCATTTTGCTTGAAAAAACATTTTATAAAAATTTCCCAATACTAAATATGAACTTTAAGGAACGTAAAAACAAAATTTTACCAAGTTCATTCTCGCAGAGGCTATGATGTTGAAGATGCTTTGCTATTCGGATCCGTTGATGTAGATGCAATCTTGAGTTTCTTCAACGGTGTAACGACGTACGACATACAAATTGATAATGGACAAAAATGTCCTTACAGTCTTTTATGAATAACTATATGTTTTTTTTAACACTAGTTTTGTCATAAAAGTACTCAAAAATACAAAAAAAAAAAAATCAAAAAATTCCAAAATTTTGAAACTTCAAATATTCCAGCCACTATTTTTTATTTTCAGAATAAATTAAAAAAAAATAGATTTTAAGTCTTTTCGTGATTAAATAGTTGTTTTTGACACTAGTTTGTCACAAAAGAACTTAAAATTTTGAAAAACTCCAAGACAAAAATATTTTTTTTTTCCTGGAAACTCTGAGATTTCTTACATTCGAGATTTTTTTTTCATTTATTTATTTCCATTAGCAATTTTTTTTCTAGTGTGTGTGTATATATATATATATATATATTCCAATCTTATAGTGTGCTTTTATTATTTTTTTTCTCATTTAAACAAAAAAATACATTGTAAGTGAATATGTAATTATTTTTGTTTTTAATAATTTTTATTCCACTTTACGCTTGGTATGATTTTTGTGTTCTTTTTCAGGGAAAAAAATAAAAAGAAGAGACTAAAAAAAAATGAAAAAGAAAGCAACTATGGGAAAAGCGATAAAGTTACTTGTGCAATCTTGCCACGCGCACAAGGTACTCTCGGAGGTGATTAAAATGGAGGCGACGTTTCCCTCCAATCGACGTCAAATGAAATTTTGGCCTGGCATAAACAAGTGACCGTAAAAAGTCTACACCGGAGGTAAGTCTTGTGTACTCCTACGTGAAACTCCTTTCGCAAATTTCAATAAGCACGTTGCATAATTTTACTTAAGGGCAAAACCCAATTTTAAGATAAGGTGGGGATTCAATCACCCTTCCTTGGCCCACAAATCATTAAGCTACCCACGCATCTGCATAACCCAAGCCATAATTTTAATTTAAAATTCATTAGACATTGGCCATAGGGTGTCACATAACTCATAGGCATATTCTTTTCAAGGCTAGGATTGAAAGCTAATCCAAACACGGAATTTTCAAATCGATGCCATTTTGACCTTGACTAGGATTGGCGATTTTTAATGAGTCTTCGCACCGACCACCTACCTGGAGGAAAAATTTGGTAATTGAGGTGATAGTCCGGAGTTGGTCGTCTTTTAAATTCTCCCTCGTCAAGAATTAGGATCTCTTTAATTAGGGAGATTATTTCGGAGACCCATTGTCGTCGAATAATCTCGGGAAACTAGATCTTAAAAATTGAATTTACCCTCACCTAATTCAGATAAACTCAAAATTGCTTTGTGTTAGCGTAGGAATTTTGTGGTCATGTGTCGGATTATTTGATTTCCATATTAAAATAATATTAATAAAAAAAATTAAAAATTAAAAATAAAAAAAATAAAAAAAAGCGAGTGAGTACAGTATGGTAAGTTGGGTTCGAGATCCTACTGGTCGTTTAGCTGGAGTGGAGTCTAGTATTCCCGATACTGTTATATGTAGCACCTCAATTTTCACCAGGATGGGAGATGAGCTAGAAACTCGTGCCCTAAAGGATTACCTGTATCCCAATAGGTCAAGCCAAACATCATGCATACTTCTTCCCCCGCATAATGTAAACAATTTCGAGTTCAAGTCGGGAATAATTCATTTACTTCCCATCTTTCGAGGCACGAAAAAGGAGGACCCATACCTCCACGTGCGTGAATTTGAAGAAATTTGTGCAACAGTTAGGTTACAACAACTCACCAATGGGATTGTTAACTAAAACTATTTCCATTTTCTTTGAAGGACAAAGCTGAGAGTCGCCTACTCTTACTTAAACCAAATTCCATCACTACATGGAATCAGTTGAGTGTTGAATTTTTGCAAAAGTTTTTCCCTAACCAAAAGACGACGGCAACACGTCATGCCATCAATACTTTCAATCAAAAAGAGGGAGAGACTTTATGGATGTACTTGGAAAGATTCAAGGACTTACTGATAGACAGGGTTTTGCAGCGGCGCGAGAGTCACCTACGCGCCGGTCGTTTTGAATTCGGCTCACCTGAACTATACAAAAACCTAAATTGCGACTACACTCAACGGGTGAGTATAGCGGTAAGTCGGGTATCGAAAATCCACAGAGACGAGTTGCTAGAATTTATATGATTTAATATTCCGAAATGAAAGTGTAAAAGGTAATTTTAACAAAAAGGAAAAGATAATAAAGAGAAAAGATTAAACTAGGCGAATGTAATTAAACTATGTTAACAAAGTGAATAAAAACTATAGGTTGCGTCGAATATCCCTCACCTCGAGTTAATTAGTATAAAATGGTTACATGGGTCGACGAGTTATTAAGATCGCATCTCGTTTCGACAGTTAATTAAATCAAGAGTTGTCACACCCCTAAATTCACATAAAAGTCTAATAAGATTTTGGTGTCAACAAATATACCGAAAATTACGCACGCAAGGTCGTAAGCACGGAGCATACATGATATACCCCGTCAAATCCCCTAGGCGTAATAACTAGGACAACACACTCGAAATAGACCCGTAAAATCCATCACCAAAGCAAAGCAACACGTCAACCCTAGGTGAGTTCAATCCAACACAACCTAATTTAACCTAGCTACAGAGCATGGTAAATGACATGTATTTAGGTGAAAGCAATAAATAAAGCAAGTAAACTAAATTAGAAAGCAAGTAAATTAACTACAAAGCAAGAAAATAAGGAAATACAACTTAAATTAATTGGAAGAGATAATGAATAGTAACCTTACAACACCCAAATGGGGAACACCCAAAGAGAGGAGAAGATGAGCTCTCAAAATCCAAACCCTAAACTAAGTATCTAAAATGAAATATATATCTCTAAGAAGAGCCCCAAACATTCTATTAATACCCCAAAATAAACCCCAAACAAAACCAAGCCAAAAAACCCAAAATAAGTCAATTTTCGTCCATATCTGATGGGACCGGTCGACCGCACTTTTGGAATTTGCCTTGGGCTGGAGGTAGCCCCCTTTTCCACTTTGAACCAATTTTGACGCGTTGCACGGAAATGGCCATAACTCCCTCATCCGGAATCGAAATGAGGCGTGGTCAGAACCGACGCGAAACTAATTCAATTCTCTACATGATTCTGTTTTGAAACCCTCCAAATTATGCAGTATGAAATTACCAAAATGCCCTTGAAGTAGAAGAAAATACCAAAACCTTTCGGAAATGGGCATAACTTCCACATACGGAGTCAGAATGACGCATGGTCAGTGGCCACGGAAGGATAATTTGATGATCTACATGTTGGTAACTTCATTCCATACAAAATAGTGAGTTTGAAAAGACCAAATTGCCCTTGAAGTAGCATTCGACCACCCACTTTTAAGCGTTCCAATACCTACAAAAACACAAATAACCCCTGTAAAGCATGTATATATCCAAATCCAAGGTTGTCTGGTTAATGAGCATAATTATAGGCATTTAGGACCGTAAAAGTGCTAGAATGCATAAAGATAAAGGGCAGAAATATGAAATATTCGATACGAATCACTTACTCCTACAATGTCCTCATCACGGAATCGAATTAGGTCATCAAATCCAGATTTTGTACGAGGGTTTCGATTTCTCTACTCGATATATGCTTGAACTTATGTGTAGTGGAGATTTCACAGAAAAGAGTGAGGCCAATGATCGAGGTGGAAACCAAGCGTTCGTGTAAATACGCTAATCATTGTTATCGACTTCCAACCGTAATACAAAAACCTAAATTTTAACTACACTCTTGTGTTGTATAGTGGATAGTCTAGGTATCAAATCCTCAGGGAACTAGGGCGAGTGAACGTGACGACAAAGGTAAGACTGTTAACCCTAAATTGACTCTAAAAAGAAACAAAAAGATGATTGAGATGGGAAATAACTAATTAACTAAATGCGCACTAAATTAATTAATTAACTAAATAAGAATGAAGGGAAAATAGGTTTGGAATACAACCCCCCAAACCCTAGTAAATTTACTGTATAGAATGTTAGAATTTTGAATTAGAAATTTAATTGAACCCGGTCTTTAGTACTCCCAAGAATTACATATATGAGGTTCAAGCCCGCATTATACATAATCAGAGGATGTGTAAAGTAGTGTCGCAATAGCTACACGTGCATCGCATCCTTAAACACCACGGTTACTTAGGGTCAACCGAGGTAAAAAGGTCTATAATGGGTGTGACAACTACACGACACGATTCATTCAAATTTCAATTCAAACCCTAGTTTCTACATGGCTAAATTACATCGGGTTGGGCTCATGCACACCAACCCCTAGAAATCTACCCTAACATGGTGAAATTAATGAAAACTATGTTATCTATGTCGCATGAACTCATAATTTCTTGGAAAGAGAGATTAACCATGAGAAATAATAATAAAAGTGCTGAAAATAAAAGTTACCAAGATTGAAGAACAATAACATGCAAGAAGAAATCAAAACTTGAAGAAAAATCGAAAAAAGTCTCGAATTAATGGTGCAAAGTATGTAAATTCTTCTCCTAGATGTTACTACTTGTTATGGAGCTTTTAAATCAATGAAATCTAAATAAAAAGAGTCCTAATGACTAAATATATAGGCTAGAGGTCGTTTATAAGAGTTCCCAAAACACAAAACTCTATTGGCTAAAAGATAAGGACAAAATAAAAATCTCGTACGTGGCAATTTGTCACACTTAGAAAGCGTGACTAATTTTGTAACGAACTCTGAGCGTGACAAATGGGCGAACCGGTTCTGCATGTACCCCAAACCGGTTCCCCCTTGAATTGATTCACCATGTGGTTCTGGGGAATTTGCTGGAAATTCAACACTTAGAATTTTTTCATGTTTTCTTCTGTCGATTTTTCTTCAACTTCAAATGATCATAACTCCTTAACCGTAGCTTGGATTTGGGTGCCGTTTTGTCCAGTGTTATCATTGTTTTGAGTTCTTCAACTTTCTAGTAGGCCCCACCTACGGGATTAGGCTTAATAATAACAAAAATGCCCTTGAACTTGCCCCTTCCTAGCCTTTCTTTCATTGTTTCCATTTCTCTTTCGCACCGCTTGCATACTTTACCTGTAAAACACATAAAAAAACACAAAACATGAAATAAATGCCAACGAAGGTTAGTATCATAATTACAAGTTAAATCCATATCAATTTCACTACTCGGGTTCACAAATGTACCGAAATTAAGGGGATAAAGATACAATATTTATGCCCTATCAGCCAACGCATGGTCATTTTTAGAATCCATTGCTTAAAAGTCCCAGCGATGAGCACCCCATTAGGATTCGAGGACCACCAAAATTAATGAGGGTAATGCTCACCCATAAGAACAAGGTTTTGGAGTAGATGCAAAAGTGGCCACCTTGGCCCGGCGTTTAGAAGCCTTAGAATTGAGTAAAGAGGGTAACCGAGCCACACATGCCACCGTGCAACATGTAGGTTCACCTATGTGTTTGCTTTGCGAAAGTATTGACCACCTCGTCGAAAGTTGGCCCACCCTTTTGTCCCATAAATCTCTCACCGAGCAAGAAAATGCCCTTTATCAAAACAAGCCCAAGTACGAGCCATTTTCCAACTCATACAATCTAGGTTGGAAGGATCATCCCAACTTTTCATGGTTTAAAGGTCAATACCAAGGTAGTGGAGGTCAATCTTCAAGTAACCCACCCCCGGGTTTCCAAAGGATCACCCCCGCACCGTCATTCCCTTCACCCCAAAAGATTCAATCTTTAGAAGAAACGATGAATTTACTTGCCCAAAGTACCCTGCAATTCCAACAAACCACGCAAAGTGTCCTCCAATCTACACAACAAAACTTGCATGCCAACACCCAATCGATTGCCAAATTAGAGGTACAAATTATTTGTGACACCCCGCCTAATTAAATACCGGGCGATCACTCCTTTATTAAATTAAAATCAAGGTGAACAGTTGGTTCATTCTTAGCATCACTGTTTTAAAAATAAAATTTC
Source organism: Sambucus nigra (assembly GCA_949130495.1). Lineage (NCBI taxonomy): Eukaryota > Viridiplantae > Streptophyta > Magnoliopsida > Dipsacales > Adoxaceae > Sambucus > Sambucus nigra. The sequence goes on along the minus strand of OX422214.1, from coordinate 6,905,732 downwards.
CAATTTAAACACCTTAAATAATTAAGCTAAGTGTCAAAACTATTTTTAGACATAACTTTCCAAATCTTATTTTATAAACCAAGATTTAAAACTTGCATAATTCACAATTAAATAGTCACACCACAACTATCCTGGAACATAATATCCAAATATTCAAACATTCAACTAATTGAATCCAACATTTAATACTTAAAAGAAAACATCCTGACAATAATAGATACCAAGGAGTAAAATACTGGAAATAAATGAATCACAATGTTTGCTAAATAACTTAATAATGGAAAGGGCGACACATGCCCAACAGAATAAATAGTGCTAGAAATGGAATCAAGAAACGAGGTCGTCTAAGCAAGAGGCCAGCAACTCCCACCTAAGCTGTAGCACGTTCCTTCCAAAGGATCCTATGCAAGACGCCCCTGTGGCTGGGCACCTGTAATATATACATATATATACAAGAGAGAAAGGAAAATAGAAACGGGTCAGAGCCCGATAGTAAAAATGATTTAAAATTTGTTTAGCAAGTATTTAAAATGTTACAAGCCAATGCAACAACATATTAGTGCGGCACTCCCTTGAGAAATTCTCACCTCTCTTCTAATGTGCACGCCTATCGCGCTAACCTTCCCAACGATTTAACTTACCTTATCTTAGGTTACTCGTAAGATTTAAACTGAACAATTTAACTATTTAAGAGGGTAATTTCACTTGACCACGAAGTTCTCATTTAAACCTTAATCGCTAATAAAGTTTCTCCGTAACATATTATACTTTTAAAACACATTTCTCTCAATTGTAATAATTATACATTTCTTACTTACCATAAACACAGTAGGTAGTTCCCAAATTCAATAATTTAATATATATATATATTAAATACTCATATAATATATATATTCTAACGGAACCCCGCATAATAATTATAGTGCGGGCATACTCTGCTATCCAATCCTCGTATCACTCGTACTAAGGGAAATACAAGTTCGGAATCACTCTTGAACTGTATAAACACATACACAAACAATATTGAGGCGAAGCATAGTTTCCAAGTCCAAGAGGTCAGCACATACCCTCGCGTCTCTTAGGACCATGAATATCGATCCGATAGCCTGTACCTAGGATTCCTATCTTCTTGGGTACAAGTCAATATCCCCCATAAAGGTCCCATCGAGATAAGACTGTCCCAACGCGGTAACCTCAGGGATAGCAAGTAGCGCGGGCATGATTTTCACACGTATATAGTATATGCATAAACACAGTCATATAAATATACTACTATTACCATATCAAATTTAGGTTCAACTCATAACCCATAATTATGAAATTTATCCTTATTTTCACATTATTTGTTATCACGTATAACGGTTCGTCTCTAACTTTAATTTGAGGGATTATTCCAACTTACTACGTAACGCTCATGGACTCTATCCTCCCAAGTGTAGAATTAGTAGGTACTCATCTATTTTCTAACGTAACTTTCTTACGCGTCACTCCCTTTAATACATAATTTCATTATCCCTTATATGTAAATATCCCAAAAATATAAATCTCGTCTTACATTAAAGGTCTCATAATTATTAATAAGTCCTACTGGTCTTCTTTATCTCCCAAAATATTTTAATAAGGATCTCCAAAGATTATTACACATTTAAATAGAATTCACCTATTTAAAAGGGAAACATGAGTCTGCCAGGAGGGGTCGATCGATCGATGGCAGGAGTTCAATCGATCGATACGTCGATCGATCGACACTCTTGGTTCGATCGATCGATCAAACAGATATGGCGAATTCTGCAGATTAACAGTTACGGGTTTCATAATCCAACCTCAATCAAATACATATTTTTCACACCCAAACTCTCAAAAATCTGTACACCATACATTGTAAACCCATATTAAACATCTTCTACATAAAGCATGCGAATTCTCACAATATCCATGGATTTATGGGCCAAAACTTATATCAATCTCAAGAACCCTAGAAATTTCTTTAACTTTGTTCTAATCAGTCCTTTACCAGAATATCTACTTTTAATTCATCATAAATCCATGATTAAACCTCTACATATGAAGGGGATTTCCAGATTATCGTTCATATCATTACTACATGCGATTTTCCTATCTCCAACATGGCTTTTCTTCTACCAAACTCATCCTAATCACCCTAGACTAACATGAATGATGCATTAACGAAAATAAGCAAGATAAATACTTGCCTGGAAATTTTAGAGTTCTGATTCGTGGGCGAATTTGGTGTGGTTGCGTTCCCCGTCGCGCGATCTACGTGTTGGTGGTGGTGGCGGTGCAATCAGATGACTTTTTGGCCTAGGATTGCTTGGAAAGCTTTCTCCTTCCCTCTCCTATGGCCGTTCTAAGGTTTTGAGTCTGCTAACCCTAAAGGACCATTCCAAATGGCTGATATAACCCAATAAATTTCGTGGGTTTAATTACCCAAAAATGTAAAATGTCTAAAATGCCCTCCCGGGGTGCTAAATAGGCCTAAAAACCCCCCGAGACCCAAACTAAACCCCCGGGTACACTTTTCTGACTATCTCGACTCTTCTGGACACTTTGGGGCACTCAAAATGACCATACGAGCGACTTATAATTTATTCACTTTTATAAATCAATATTTAGTCCCGACGCGACACGGGCTCGTCCCGACTCAAATTTCCAAAATTGTCATTCTTTTTACTCGTGACATTTAACAGAATCAATATTATATATTACTTTGCTCATTAGTAATATTCAACAAGTTTCCCATAATTATTAACTCACATCACGTTAATAATTATAAAACTAATTAATTTCCGGATTTATATTAAATCATTAACTCACATTAAATTTAATAAATCCCCAAATTTAGAAAGCATAAAAATACAGGGTATTACATACTTCCCCCCTAATAATGGAATTTTGTCCTGAAATTCGAAAAATAAGGCATACCTGGTAAGAATAAATCTGGGTATCTCTCGCGCATATCTACCTCGCGCTCCCAGGTGGATTCCTCCACATTATGATGCTCCCACTGGACCCCTATAAGTGGAACTACCTTCGACCTCAATCTCCTCTCGCTATGGTCTAGGATAGCCACTGGTCTCTCCTCGTAAGAGCTATCAGGCTATAGGTCTATCTCATCTATCACGATGTGAGTATGGGCCATATCATCCCGAAGGTATCGTCTCAATGAGGAGATGTGGAATACATCGTGGATGCGATATAAATGCTCTGGCAGTCCCAACCTGTATGCCACCGACCCAATCCTCTCGATAATGGGAAATGGTCCCACGTACCTCGGGGCCAATTTACCTTTCTTCCCGAACCTCATCACTCCTTTCACAGGAGATACTCACAGTAATACTTGGTCCCCCACATTAAACTCTCGGAAGAACCGTTTCGCATCGGCGTAGCTTTTCTGCCTGTCCTGGGCTACTCGAATACGACCCCTGATCATCTCAATCCTTGCAGAGGTTTCCTGAATCACCTCTAGTCTTAGCAACTTGTTATCTCCCACCTCTAGCCAACAAGTTGGGGAATGACAAGGCCTACCATACAAAGCCTCGAATGGAGCCATGCCAATCGTGAACTGATAAGAGTTATTATAGGCGAACTCTACCAGTGGAAGATGTGGCTCCCAACCTCCTCCAAAATCAAGAACACACATGCGTAGCATATCCTCCAACATCTGATTAGTACGCTCTGCCTGTCCATCTGTCTGTGGGTGATAAGCTGAACTCAACCTCAACTCAGTACCCATAGCCTCCTGAAAGCTTTCCCAGAACCGTGACACAAAAATCTTGTCTCTATCTGACACAATATTCAGGGGCACCCCATGTAATCTGACAATCTCAGCAATGAACAACTGAGCATATCGACCCGTGGTATAATCTGTCCGCTGTGACACCCCGCCTAATTAAATACCGGGCGATCACTCCTTTATTAAATTAAATCAAGGTAAACAGTTGGTTCATTCTCAGCATCACTGTCGATAAAAATAAATTTTCCAATTTAACACCCTAAATAATTAAGCTAAGTGTCAAAACCATTTTTCATACATACTTTCCAACTTATTTGAAAGAAAATCATTTATTTTATTAACAACATTAAATAAGTAAGAATCACACCACATTAAATTTATGCAACATAGTCCAATTAATTTAATACATTCGTAAATCGAATGTCAACATACGAAATCTAAAGTCATACATCCAAACTAAATAAATCCCATAGTAACAACACTGGAAATAAATGAAATACAAATGTCCCAATAACAATGAAATAATGGAAAGGGAGACACATGCCCAATAAATGAGAATGCTAGAAGTGGAGTCAATAAAGGAAGCCATCTACGCAAGTGACCTGCAACTCCCACCTACGCTGCAACACGTTCCTTTCAAGGGATCCTAAGCAAGACGCCCCTGTGGCTGGGCACCTGAAATATATACATATATATACAAGAGAGAGAGAGAGAGAAAAATGGGTCAGAGCCCGAAAGTGTGTTTGGTTTAAAATACGTTTAGCAAGTATTTAAATTGATACAGGCCAATGCAACAACATATTAGAGCGACACTCTCTTAAGAAATTCTCACCTCTCTTCTAATGTGCACACCTATCGCACTAACCTCCCCAACGGGTTGTCTTATCATTTATCGCACTAATCTTCCCAATGAATTAACTTATCTTATATTACTCGTAAGATTCCAAATTTCACGATTCAATTGTTTGAAAAGAATATTTCAATTAGTAACCAAAGTTCTCATTTTGACTTTATTAATCAATAAAGTTTTCCAATTTCATATTATACTTTCTCAAAACAAGTATTTACAATTTGAGTCATCAACCATGTCCTACCTATCAAATCACAGTAGGCAGTTCCATATTTCATAATTTCATATATATATATTAACTACTCGAAAATATATATATTAAAAGAGCACCCCACATAATAACTATGGTGCGGGCATACTCTACTATCCAAACCCCATATCACTCACATTAAGGGGAATACAAATTCGGAATCACTCTCGAATTGTATTAACACATACACAAACTATAGGTTCCAAGTCCCTTAGGACCGTCTGAACTATCACTGAGATAGCCTGTACCAAGGATACCCATACATAAACAAAATGAGGCGAAGCATAGATTCCAAGTCTCTAAGAGGAAAGCACATACCCGCATCTCTTAGGACCGTCTGAACTATCATTCCGATAGCCTGTACCAAGGATATCTATCTTCTAGGGTACCAGTCAATATCCCCCATAAAGGTCCCATTGAGATAAGACTGTCCCAGCACGGAAACTTCAGGGATAGCAAGTAGCGTGGGCATGATTTTAACACATAAATAGTATATGCATACACAATCATATAACTATACTCATATTACCATATCAATAATGGGTAAATTCTCAATTCCCATAATTACATCACTTGCATTTATTTCTCATTATATAGTTATCACGTATAACCATTCACATCTTACTTTAATTTGAGGAACCTTTTTCCACTTAATATATAACGCTTCATGGATTCTATCCTCCCAATTATAAAATTCAGTAGGCATACACATTTGTCCCAAAGTAACTCTCTTACGTGTCTCTCTCTTTAAATCATAAATTTACCGACCCTTATGTAATTCTCCTAAAGTACAATCTTTGCCCGACATCAAGCGTCCCAAAATCTATTCACATGTCCTACTGGTCTTTCCTATCTCCCAAAACATTTCATTAAGGATGCCCAAGAATTTTCTCACAATAAATTGAATTTAACTCATTTAATAAGGGAAATAGGAGTCTGCCAGGAGGGGTCGATCGATCGAGGTTTGGGGCTCGATCGATCGAACCTTCGATCGATCGATCAAACAGGTCTGCGAAAACTGCCGAATTGCAGTTACGGGTTTCCTCTACTAACATCAACAAATTCTATCTTTTCTAATCCCAATCAACCCAGATTTGATACTACTAACCCTAAATCATCATAATTAAAGCATGTGGATTTCTATCATTTAATCATGGATTAACAGCCCCAATTTCATACAAAATCTCAAGAACCCTAAAATTCTCTTAAACATGGTTCTAACAATTATTTCCAGAATTCTCTTCTTATACACATCATAATTTCGTCGTTTAAATTCCTCTACATGGCAAGGGTTTCCAGAATTTTCAATTAGACCAATACTACATGGATTTTCCTATCATAAATCGGGTTTTCCTCCATTAAAACTCATCTTAATTACTCCTAAACTAATATGCAAGATGCACCAACGAAATAAGCAAGATAAACACTTGCCTGGGATTTTCAGAGGTCTGGTTTGGTGCCGAATTCGGTATGGTTGCATTCCCCGTCTCGCGATCTACGCGTTGGTGGTGGCGGCGGTGCAAACCGTTGAGTTTTGGGCCTTGAATTTGCCTTGAGAGTTCTCTCCTTCCTCTCCTATGGCCGTCACTTGTGTTTAGAGTTTCTAACCCTAGAAGGTAACCTAGGTATCTGATATAACTCCTCTAACTTTCGTGGGTTCAATTACCCAAAAATGTAAAATGACGAAAACGCCCTCCCGGGGTTCCAATTAGGCCTAAAAACGCCCCGAGACCCAAACTAAACCCTCGGGTACACTTTTCTAACTATCTCGACCCTTCCGGACGCGTTGGCGCACTCAAAACGACCATCCGAACAACTTATAAAATATTCACTTTTATTAATTCACATTTAGTCCCGACACGACACAGGCGCGTCCCGACTTAAATTTCCACAATTGTCATTTTATTCACACGTGACAATATTATGAAAATTAAATCTCATATATTACTATACTCATCCAGTAGCAACAAATAACAAATTTCTAATAATTACTAACTCTCGTCACACTAGTAAATATTTAAAGCAACATTCCGGATTAAAATTAAATTAATTTATCTCAATTAAATTTAATAAATCCCATAATTTAAAAGCTATAAAAATACGGGGTATTACATACTTCCCCCCTAATAACTGAATTTCGTCCCGAAATTCGGAAAATAAGGCCTACCAGGTAGCACAATTCTGGATATCCTTGTCAGTACGCAAACTATCTACATAGTACGACGCTCAATCACTATAGCTTTTTCTTCACAACAACATTGTTTTACATTCTCATTGGGGACACTTTACTTGTTCTCCCAACCGACAACATTCGCATAGGTCATGCCTATACGTTATAACTTTCATTATCTCACTAACATTAGGAGGCCTCACCTCACTACATGACAAATACTCGGATTTATTCATATACAAAACTCCCATTCTGAGAAAATATTACGAACATTTGATCACTCTTGCTCGCTTAAAACAGTCGTGGAATTCTACCACATTTATCGGATGTCCTCTCGACCGATCCAAAAATTCTGATTACCTACTCTCCTCTAAACATACGGAAGGAGAATAGTCGAGGTTCTTCCATAACAAAACCTTAGTAAGTACCTTGTACGCGACAAACAGGTACGAGTGATTCTACAGAGCATTCTTGAAATCATCGTATCAAGATTCCAAAATCTCCTTTACGTGACTCCACAAATCTTTAATCACCGTGTGCCCATTCTTTGGCTAAGGGTGATACATCCTACTCAAAACGAAATCTCATCCCCGATGGTTCCTGAAATCCCATCTCAAAGGTGGGATTCACCAATCTCATCATGATTTAGAAATTTATACTGCACCGGACCAAGCACTGGCGCGATCCTTCCTTTCAAAGGAAGTCTGGGGCATACTAGTTAATATTGTAAGCCAGTCCAAAGGAATATCAATCACTTCCTTCTCGACGACTTAATTCACATGTTCGGGATAAACCCTTGATCTTGTTTTGAGGATGGCAACCCATCCAAGAACTTAACCGGCTTTACCGACCTCTTCCAAGTTCAGGAATTTTTTGATAAATACAAAATTCTTTGGTTGCTTCTCCTCTTTCAACCAAACCTTACCTATGGGCAGTGCATGTAGAGACTACTCACTACGTCTCGCTAAACATCGATTCTTCCCTTGAAATGTCTCACATTAAGTGACATGTAATACTCCCTTTCCTTCCTTGGAGTATGCGGAAAGTTCCGACCCGTGCTCTTCTCTACACGAAGTGCACTTCTGGATCTCTTATACTATACTAACATCATTACTCTTTGTATGCGCAAGTCACTCTCACACTTGACTAATAACAATTCCGCTCCGAGTGTGCTTCATAACAATCAAATTCTACTATATTCAAGGAATACCAATTCTTGAATGGCTTCCCACAGCCTTCCAATCAAGTTAGGGCGTGCTATTCTAATTGCACACTTATGTATGGATTATCGCCCCTCATGTGACGTTTAATCCACTCTATCACTTCCACTTCGTTATACTAGTCCCACAAACATTTATTTCACACGTCTATTACCACGTCCCTTCGACTTGGACTATTTTAACTGCAGCTAACCCAGATGCCCACATTTTTGCAACACCCCGACTGCCCTGGGAGAGAGAACGACGGCTACTCTTATGTAGTACTAACTAAATTCAACGGAATAGAAGGAATAGGGCATTCAAATTCCATGACAATAAAAGAGGAATAATAATTCTCAACCTTCCTCAGATAAGTACAACAATTTTCCCAAATAGGTACAACAACCAAAATAAATCACTAACGCTCTATTCATCAAAATGATTACAGGTTATCTCTTTTGTATAGTATAAAGTTCTTTCCAGATAATCCATGCTAAAAATCATTCCAACTCTTTATTCACCTTGTGTTCTGTACGCGGTTATGACATTTGGGGTACTCTCAATTACCCTAGAAATCAAAATTTCTCAAAATTCTCTTTATCATAGTTCCACCTCTCAACTCGTGGGGATAACTTTCAATGCTTTCCTACCACAAAAATCCGGCTCCAATGACCTTAAAATAAAATTCAACTCCCAACTTACATACATAATTACTTGATCCCATTTCGACCAGGGTACCGAACTCATGGAATAGTGACCAAACGTCTCCCTATTTCCAACCTTACGCTAAGTTTCATGCGTGGGATGTCTCGCAAAGCAAAATTCAAACAAGGAACCCCCCGATACACTACTACCTAGCATTGTCGGTTATCGAAATCCGTTAGGTCCTCCGTCCATAGTATATACCCCTTTATTCCGTCCCTTGACAGAAAAGTTACAATTTCTCCCGTAATTATGCTTAACAAAGAACGTTTCACCAATTTCACTATCGTCCCATATTGGTTGATGGTAATAGCATTCCATCAACCTCGAATACATACAATCGGAATTCTCAAAATTCCTTTCCCTAATAATAGGGGTATAAATATTAACTCCCACATTTCTAAAGGATAAATATAACAATGCACTTCCCTTATCACTAAGTTCGGAGTGCTAAACATAATACTGAGTCAAATCTTTTCGCTCAATGGTAAATCCCGATACATACGGAATTATCCTGAAAAAGTCTATACATATATTGGCATCGAATATCTCGAGCCCACTATCTCCTCCGAAGTCTATAGGATAGATAATATAGGTGCGAGTCCAACCTTCTTACAGGTAAAGCCTCGCCAAAACAAACATATACATGTTACACCAATGTAACTACTCCGATAGCCTTGCAATAAAATGCCCACTATCACACTACCCATTTTTTTATAACATTTTAACAAAGATAATATCATACTCGTGTATCGCATCACTACAACGAGTAACCTCAATAAGGTACAAAACTTGTTAATATACTCATCCATCCTCCGCGGATAACACTAAAGAAAAATCCCGCTACACTAGGGAAAAATATTCACATAATGGTAACATTTATAATTTTATGCATTAACTCGTCTCACATGCTAATCTAGCAATGAACAAAATATGGTGACTCGCTCGTGTCACATAAACACACCGCATCCTCTAAGGATACAACCTATACTTCCATCCTGGCAATCATCTTGACTGCACAAATGGTTTTCGGACGTAACACGTCTGCCCAAACCAAAACAAAATTATTTTAATCGTTGCCTTTTACTAGGAACCGTATTCTTGTCCCTTTTCTCATTTTGGAACATATTATAGTGAGCGATCTCACTCCGCACAAAATACCTCAGTACATAATCCACTTACCACCTGTCCTACTAACCAGGTTAGGATTTGTCCTCCTCTCGGACTTTAGTAAATTCGATTCCTGTTAGCCATCCCGGTTGCTCCCTTAGCTTTTTAGGCCATAAAGATCATGTTACTATCTATAATAGTACTTACTGAATTTACCATCACTTGGTAAGAATTTAACTATCTGAAACATTTAAATGGTTTTCCTGATGTGTATCCACATCCTTTTGTGGTGCTATACCACTATCGTTGCATTCAGTCTCATTCTCGACTAAAATTCTTCGATTCCTTTAACTTCCCCCACAAAGAAGCGTTATCATCTATTCTGACAAAATATGACAATGTCAACCTCTGAATCGTTCATCCACTCCTCGAGTTTTATCAACTATTATTACGAGTTGGTCTTACACTTGGAGTCGTCCCCCCCACTTGTATCTACATCTTCCGATACAAAATTTGCTAACGGTTAAGATTCATATTCACGAATGGACCCCTGACATGCCCTTTCTCAATGAATTCAGAACCACATTTGCTTCTAATCCTGAACAGTTAAGGAAAGAACATACGGTCAGCACTGTACCAAAGGTTCTCCTATAGGCATTGCATTCCACTTCTAAAATTGGTGGTTGGCTCCAACCATTATAATTTCGTCCCGAAAGCCAAGAAAATTTTCTCTAAATTTTCACTTTCGGTTTGCCACACTCCGTCCTATATTTAAGCCTTTGGATACTTTACCGCCTTTGGTAAAGACATACAAAATTCGCGTTTCTAAAATTTCCCACTAACAGTCTCTACACGTCTTTGTAATACGTTGGGTAAGTTTACCCTCGCACCTCATTTGACTATAACAGCCTTTGAAAATTATTGCTGCACCTCAGTCGCCTTTCTAGTCTTGGCTTCTCGTGCCACAATGGAGGTGACCTCGACTACGATCATCATCCTCGGATATATTTCATAATCTCAACTGAGCCCTGCCTCCTGATGTACGCTTAACGATCCTCTTTTGACATCCATCATCGCTCGGCACACGCACACATCTGAACGAAATTTAGAATTCACTAGTGTATACACAATATAGCAGGAGAACGAAATCTCGTCAAAGGAATCGACAATCCTAAACATAGGGCTCTATAACAAACAAAGCAACGCTGAAAGCATAATAAGTCGTACAGATCTTAAGGACACTAAAACCTGATGTTCTGATACCACCTGTGACACCCCGCCTAATTAAATACCGGGCGATCACTCCTTTATTAAATTAAATCAAGGTAAACAGTTGGTTCATTCTCAGCATCACTGTCGATAAAAATAAATTTTCCAATTTAACACCCTAAATAATTAAGCTAAGTGTCAAAACCATTTTTCATACATACTTTCCAACTTATTTTAAAGAAAATCATTTATTTTATTAACAACATTAAATAAGTAAGAATCACACCACATTAAATTTCTGCAACATAGTCCAATTAATTTAATACATTCGTAAATCGAATGTCAACATACGAAATCTAAAGTCATACATCCAAACTGAATAAATCCCAGAGTAACAACACTGGAAATAAATGAAATACAAATGTCCCAATAACAATGAAATAATGGAAAGGGCGACACATGCCCAATAAATGAGAATGCTAGAAGTGGAGTCAATAAAGGAAGCCTTCTACGCAAGTGACCTGCAACTCCCACCTAAGCTGCAGCACGTTCCTTTCAAGGGATCCTAAGCAAGACGCCCTTGTGGCGGGGCACCTGAAATATATACATATATATACAAGAGAGAGAGAGAGATAAAAACGGTTCAGAGCCCGAAAGTGTGTTTGGTTTAAAATACGTTTAGCAAGTATTTAAATTGATACAGGCCAATGCAACAACATATTAGAGCGACACTCTCTTGAGAAATTCTCACCTCTCTTCTAATGTGCACACCTATCGCACTAACCTCCCCAACGGGTTGTCTTATCATTTATCGCACTAATCTTTCCAATGAATTAACTTATCTTATATTACTCGTAAGATTCCAAATTTCACGATTCAATTGTTTGAAAAGAATATTTCAATTAGTAACCAAAGTTCTCATTTTGACTTTATTAATCAATAAAGTTTTCCAATTTCATATTATACTTTCTCAAAACAAGTATTTACAATTTGAGTCATCAACCATGTCCTACCTATCAAATCACAGTAGGCAGTTCCAGATTTCATAATTTCATATATATATATTAACTACTCGAAAATATATATATTAAAACAGCACCCCACATAATAACTATGGTGCGGGCATACTCCACTATCCAAACCCCATATCACTCACATTAAGGGGAATACAAATTCAGAATCACTCTCGAATTGTATTAACACATACACAAACTATAGGTTCCAAGTCCCTTAGGACCGTCTGAACTATCACTGCGATAGCCTGTACCAAGGATACCCATACACAAACAAAATGAGGCGAAGCATAGATTCCAAGTCTCTAAGAGGAAAGCACATACCCGCATCTCTTAGGACCGTCTGAACTATCATTCTGATAGCCTGTACCAAGGATATCTATCTTCTAGGGTACCAGTCAATATCCCCCATAAAGGTCCCATCGAGATAAGACTGTCCCAGCGCGGAAACCTCAGGGATAGCAAGTAGCGTGGGCATGATTTTCACACATAGATAGTATATGCATACACAATCATATAACTATACTCATATTACCATATCAATAATGGGTAAATTCTCAATTCCCATAATTACGTCATTTGCATTTATTTCTCATTATATAGTTATCACGTATAACCATTCACATCTTACTTTAATTTGAGGAACCTTTTTCCACTTAATATATAACGCTTCATGGATTCTATCCTCCCAATTATAAAATTCAGTAGGCATACACATTTGTACCAAAGTAACTCTCTTACGTGTCTCTCTCTTTAAATCATAAATTTACCGACCCTTATGTAATTCTCCCAAAGTACAATCTTTGCCCGACATCAAGGGTCCCAAAATCTATTCACATGTCCTACTGGTCTTTCCTATCTCCCAAAACATTTCATTAAGGATGCCCAATAATTTTCTCACAATAAATTGAATTTAACTCATTTAATAAAGGAAGTAGGAGTCTGCCAGGAGGGGTCGATCGATCAAGGTTTGGGGCTCGATCGATCGAACCTTCGATCGATCGAAGCTCTGGGCTCGATCGATCGATCAAACAGGTCTGCGAAAACTGCAGAATTGCAATTACAGGTTTCCTCTACTAACATCAACAAATTCCATCTTTTCTAATCCCAATCAACCCAGATTTGATACTACTAACCCTATATCATCATAATAGGTATTTTCAATGTAAAGCATGTGGATTTCTGTCATTTAATCATGGATTAACAACCCCAATTTCGTACAAAATCTCAAGAACCCTAAAATTCTCTTAAACATGGTTCTAACAATTATTTCCAGAATTCTCTTCTTATACACATCATACTTTCGTGGTTTAAATTCCTCTACATGGCAAGGGTTTCCAGAATTTTCAATTAGACCGATACTACATGGATTTTCCTATCATAAATCGGGTTTTCCTCCATTAAAACTCATCTTAATTACTCCTAAACTAATATGAAAGATGCACCAACGAAATAAGCAAGATAAACACTTGCCTGGGATTTTCAGAGGTCTGGTTTGGTGCCCAATTCGGTATGGTTGCATTCCCCGTCTCGCGATCTACGCGTTGGTGGTGGCGGCGGTGCAAACCGTTGAGTTTTGGGCCTTGAATTTGCCTTGAGAGTTCTCTCCTTCCTCTCCTATGGCCGTCACTTGTGTTTAGAGTTTCTAACCCTAGAAGGTAACCTAGGTATCTGATATAACTCCTCTAACTTTCGTGGGTTTAATTACCCAAAAATGTAAAATAACCAAAACACCCTCCCGGGGTACCAATTAGGCCTAAAAACTCCCCAAGACCCAAACTAAACCCCCGGGTACACTTTTCTGACTATCTTGACCCTTTTGGACGCGTTGGCGCACTCAAAACGACCATTCGAACAACTTATAAAATATGCACTTTTATTAATTCACATTTAGTCCCGACACGACACAGGCGCGTCCCGACTTAAATTTCCACAATTGTCATTTTATTCACACGTGACAATATTATAAAAATTAAATCTCATATATTACTATACTCATCCAGTAATATGCAACAAATAACAAATTTCCAATAATTACTAACTCTCGTCACGCTAGTAAATATTTAAAGCAACATTCCGGATTAAAATTAAATTAATTTATCTCAATTAAATTTAATAAATCCCATAATTTAAAAGCTATAAAAATACGGGGTATTACATCCGCACCGGAAGAAAATGAGCCACCTTGGTCAAACGGTCCACAATCACCCAGATGGAGTCGTGGCCCCGCTGTGATGTAGGCAACCCCGTAATAAAATCCATAAAAATACTCTCCACTTCCGCGCGGGTATTTCCAATGGCTGAAGCAACCCTGACGGTTTCTGATGGTCCACCTTTACCAGCTGGCAGGTAGAACACTTGGACACGAAATTAGCAATATCCTTTTTCATCCCACTCCACCAGTATTGCCGACTCATATCCTGGTACATCTTATCTCCCCCAGGATGTACTGCAAATCGGGATTCGTGAGACTGGGTCATCACTGCATGATGTAATTCTTCTCCTTCTGGGACCACCAATCTCCCATTAAACCTCAAACCCCCATCAGAACTAATAGAATAGGACTTAGCACCCTCGGCTAAAAGTCGTACAATCTGCTCGTGGAAAAATGGGTCTGCGGTCTGTGCCTGTATCACCCTCGTAATAATCTCGGGTGTCATTGTCATGACAGATATGAAGGAACGGGCTACTGCGTCCTGGTGACCCAACTCTTTCCACTTTTCTTTCCAGATGTCCGCTACATCGTCTACCGGCCTGCGGCTCAACGCATCAGCAACTACGTTGGCCTTTCACAGATGGTACTGTATGTCGAACTGATAGTCCTTCACAAAATCTAACCACCTGCGCTGATGCATATTCAGCTCTCGCTGAGTGAACATGTACTGCAGTGACTTGTGGTCTGTGAACAAGTGGAATTTCTCTCCCAATAAATAGTGCCTCCAAATCCTCAATGCGAAAATGACCGCTGCTAACTCTAGGTCATTGGTGGGGTAATTCTTCTCATGCGGCTTTAGCTTGCGGGAGGCAAAAACTATAGCCTTCTCCTCTTGCTGAAGTACTCCCCCAAGTCCCCGTAAAGAGGCATCGGTGTAAACCTGGTACTCCACGCTCGGTTTAGGTAAAGCAAGAGCCGGTGCTAAAGTAATCTTGTCTTTCAGCTCGTTGAAAGCCAATTGGCAAGCATCATCCCAAACATATGGAACCCCTTTATGAGTCAGGTTCGTCAATGGCCCCGCTATTTTGGAGAACCCCCGAATGAATCTCCTGTAGTATCCTGCTAATCCCAAGAAACTACGCACTTTCATCGGTGTCGTGGGCTGTCCCCACTCCCTCACCGCTGACACTTTACTCGATTTGACTGCTATCCCCTGCACAGAAACAACATGCCCCAAGAACTGTACTTCTGGCAACCAGAATTCGCACTTCTCGTACTTAGCATACAGCTGATGCTCTCGTAGAGTCTGAAGAACCTGCCTCAAGTGCTCAGCATGCTCCTCCTCGGAGTGTGAATATATCAGAATGTCATCTATGAAGATGATGACAAACTAATCCAAGAACTCTCTGAACACTCGATTCATCAAGTCCATGAATACGGCTGGAGCATTTGTGAGGCCAAATAGCATCACTCTGAACTCATAGGACCCATATCTCGTCAAGAAAGCAGTCTTTGAAACATCCTGCTCCCTAATACGTAGCTGATGGTACCCCGACCTCAGGTCTATCTTCAAAAACAAAGTTGCTCCCCTCAGCTGGTCGAACAGATCATCGATTCGAGGTAATGGATACCTGTTCCATATCGTGACCTTATTCATCTCCCGGTAGTCCACACATAGTCTTAGTGAACCATCTCTCTTTTTCACAAACAAGACTAGAGCGCCCCAAGGTGAGGTACTCCTGCGAATGAGGCTCTGACCTAACAGCTGCTCTAACTGATCTCGTAACTCTTGCATCTCTACCGGAGCCATACGGTATGGAGCGCGTGCTATAGGTCTAGTATCCGGTAATAAATCTATGACAAAGTCTATCTCTCGACTGGGGGGTAGGCCTGGTATCTCCTGAAATACATCAGAATACTCACGAACAACTGGGATCGAGTCTAAGGGAATCACAACCTCTTTAGAGGTATCCTCCTCTATGTAATACAAATGAGCGATTGAGCCTCCCTCTGGGTGAGGCATCGCCACTACAAACATCTCTTGCCCCGGAATGGCAAAGACAATACTCCCCCCAAAATAATCTATCATGGCTCTATAAGCTGTGAGCCAATCCATACCGATAATAACATCATGCTCATGCATATCTAAGACTAACATGTCTGCTGGTAATACCAAGCTACCAATCTCTACCCCCACACCCCGGCATATAAAGAAAATAAGCGAACCATTTCCCAGTGGTGAGTCTACACACGTCACAGTGCTTTCTGTCGTGGCTAATAACCCTAAGGCCTTCGCAAAATGAGTAGCTATAAAACAGTGCGTCACCCCAGTATCAAATAAAACCCGACCCATAGTACCATGGATAGGAAACGTACCCTCAATCGCGGGTGGTGCCTGCGGAGCTGCTGCCTAGTGGACGTTATAGACACGTCCGTACTGTAACTGCCCCTACTTCACTGGAGCAGCTAGAATGGCTGGTAGGGCTGGTACCTGGGCTGGTGCTGGGAGGGCGACTGGAAAGAGTGGCCTCTGTGGCTCATTATAGGCGCCCTGCTGCTGTGGGGCCCTATCACCCTTTGGGCAATCCTGGCGCTTATGGCCATGCTTGCCACACACAAAACATCGACCTCTGAGGTTACCTCCCCTCTGACCCTGCTGCCCACGGCCCTGCTGGCCGTTACCACCTCGCCACTGGCCCTGTTGTCCCTAATGAAAACGTTGTTGGCCCTGCTGATGACCCTGCTGCTGTCGGTGTTGGCCTTGCTAGCCCTGTTGATTAGGCTGGCCCTGCTGACCCTGCCTATAACCCCTAAATCCCTACCTGGAATCACCTGAACGGAAGCGCTTGGCAGGGTCCCCCTGATGGGAACTCTGCTCATGCTGACGAGTCTGTCCCTGGGATGTCGCTACTCCACCAGCGCCACTGCCCCCTATTTTGCCCTACTGGCCGGACTCTCCTGCTCGCTTGCTTCCCTGCAGATGGAAGCGGTGATCCTGGAAGTGTAGTAAGGCAGCATTGAGTACATCTGTGAAGGTACTCAGAGACAAATTCCCTATAAGATGCTGACGGATTTTCCAAGCTAACCCGTCCACAAACAACATTATCTTCTTACCATCAGTAGGTGCCTCATCTGGCACTATGGTGAGAAGTCTCGTGAACTCCTCCTCATACTCAGCAACGGTAGAATTTTCCTGCTTCAAGTTCAGTATTTTCTGCCTCATCTCAGTCTGCACGGCGGGTGGAAAGTACTTGCGGTCAAACCGCTCCCAGAATATCTGAATCGAAATAGTATCCCTCTCCTCCAAGGTGGTGGTGGATTCCCACCAATGCAAAGTGCCCCCCACTAACTTAAAGGAAGCCAACAACTGTTTTTGCACGTCTGTTCCCTCATACATACGCAGATGCCTCTGGATATCTTTCTTCCATTGGCTGACGATGGTGATATCTGAACTACCCGAGAACTCAGGGGGATGCACCTTCTGAAAGGCATCCCTAACCCGCTCCCATGCTGATGGAAGCTGTGCAGGTACTGGCGCCACTGCCTGAATCTGGGGTGGATCCTGTTGTACTACCGCTAACGCGACATTCACCGCCTGAGCAACAATAGCGGCTACCTCATTAGCATTCATCATTCCCTGAGCCGGAGCTGCGGGCTGCTCGGCTTGGGCATGCCTATTCTTTGGGGCACATCTCGGAGGCATCTGAAATGTGAAGAAATTTATTAGTCTACAGTTATTATCAAATCTTAAATAGCTGAAGACGTAAACGTAAAAGCAAGAATACAAGAATCCTAAAATAGGGCTCTATAGCAAAAGTGCTAAGCTGAAAGCGAAATAAGCCATACAAATCCTAAGGACACTAGAACCTGATGCTCTGATACCACCTGTGACACCCCGCCTAATTAAATACCGGGCGATCACTCCTTTATTAAATTAAAATCAAGGTGAACAGTTGGTTCATTCTTAGCATCACTGTTTTAAAAATAAAATTTCCAATTTAAACACCTTAAATAATTAAGCTAAGTGTCAAAACTATTTTTAGATATAACTTTCCAAATCTTATTTTATAAACCAAGATTTAAAACTTGCATAATTCACAATTAAATAGTCACACCACAACTATCCTGGAACATAATATCCAAATATTCAAACATTCAACTAATTGAATCCAACATTTAATACTTAAAAGAAAACATCCTGACAATAATAGATACCAAGGAGTAAAATACTGGAAATAAATGAATCACAATGTCTGCTAAATAACTGAATAATGGAAAGGGCGACACATGCCCAACAGAATAAATAGTGCTAGAAATGGAATCAAGAAACGAGGTCGTCTAAGCAAGAGGCCAGCAACTCCCACCTAAGCTGTAGCACGTTCCTTCCAAAGGATCCTATGCAAGATGCCCCTGTGGCTGGGCACCTGTAATATATACATATATATACAAGAGAGAAAGGAAAATAGAAACGGGTCAGAGCCCGATAGTAAAAATGATTTAAAATTTGTTTAGCAAGTATTTAAAATGTTACAAGCCAATGCAACAACATATTAGTGCGGCACTCCCTTGAGAAATTCTCACCTCTCTTCTAATGTGCACGCCTATCGCGCTAACCTTCCCAACGATTTAACTTACCTTATCTTAGGTTACTCGTAAGATTTAAACTGAACAATTTAACTATTTAAGAGGGTAATTTCACTTGACCACGAAGTTCTCATTTAAACCTTAATCGCTAATAAAGTTTCTCCGTAACATATTATACTTTTAAAACACATTTCTCTCAATTGTAATAATTATACATTTCTTACTTACCATAAACACAGTAGGTAGTTCCCAAATTCCAGAATTTAATATATATTTATTAAATACTCATATAATATATATATTCTAACGGCACCCCGCATAATAATTATGGTGCGGGCATACTCTGCTATCCAATCCCCGTATCACTCGTACTAAGGGAAATACAAGTTCGGAATCAATCTCGAACTGTATAAACATATAAACAAACAATATTGAGGCGAAGTATAGTTTCCAATTCCAAGAGGTCATCACATACCCTCGCGTCTCTTAGGAGTGTGACTATCGATCCGATAGCCTGTACCTAGGATTCCTATCTTCTTGGGAACAAGTCAATATCCCCCATAAAGGTCCCATCGAGATAAGACTGTCCCAGCGCGGTAACCTCAGGGATAGCAAGTAGCGCTGGCATGATTTTCACACGTATATAGTATATGCATAAACACAGTCATATAAATATACTACTATTATCATATCAAATTTAGGTTCAACTCATAACCCATAATTATGACATTTATCCTTATTTTCACATTATTAGTTATCACGTATAACGGTTCGTCTCTAACTTTAATTTGAGGGATTATTCCATCTTACTACGTAACGCTCATGGACTCTATCCTCCCAAGTGTAGAATTTAGTAGGTACTCATCTATTTTCTAACGTAACTTTCTTACGCGTCTCTCCCTTTAATACATAATTTCATCATCCCTTATATGTAAACATCCCAAAAATATAAATCTCGTCTTACATTAAAGGTCTCATAATTATTAATAAGTCCTACTGGTCTTCTTTATCTCCCAAAATATTTTAATAAGGATCTCCAAAGATTATTACACATTTAAATAGAATTCAACTATTTAAAATGGAAACATGAGTCTTCCAGGAGGGGTCGATCGATCGATGCGTCGATCGATCGACACTCTTGGTTCAATCGATCGATCAAACAAGTATGGCGAATTTTGCAGATTAACAGTTACGGGTTTCATAATCCAACCTCAATCAAATCCAAATTTTTCACACCCAAACTCTCAAACATCTGTACTACAAACATTGTAAACCCATATTAAACATTTTCTTATGTAAAGCAAGCGAATTCTCATTAATATCCATGGATTTATGGGCCAAAACTTATATCAATCTCAAGAACCCTAGAAATTTCTTTAACTTTGTTCTAATCAGTCCTTTACCAGAATCTCTACTTCTAATTCATCATAAATCCGTGATTTAACCTCTACATATGAAGGGTATTTCCAGATTATCATTCATATCATTACTACATGCGATTTTCCTATCTCCAACATGGCTTTTCTTTTACCAAACTCATCCTAATCACCCTAGACTAACATGAACGATGTATTAACGAAAATAAGCAAGATAAATACTTGCCTGGAAATTTCAGAGTTCTGATTCATGGGCGAATTTGGTGTGGTTGCGTTCCTCGTCGCACGATCTACATGTTGGTGGTGGTGGCGGTGCAATCGGATGACTTTTTGGCCTAGGATTGCTTGGAAAGCTTTCTCCTTCCCTCTCCTATGGCCGTTCTAAGGTTTTGAGTCTGTTAAGCCTAAAAGACCATTCCAAATCGCTGATATAACCTAATAAATTTCGTGGGTTTAATTACCCAAAAATGTAAAATGTCTAAAATGCCCTCCCGGGGTGCTAAATAGGCCTAAAAACGCCCCGAGACCCAAACTAAACCCCCGGGTACACTTTTCTGACTATCTCGACTCTTCTGGACACTTTGGCGCACTCAAAGCGACCAAACGAGCGACTTATAATTTATTCACTTTTATAAATCAATATATAGTCCCGACATGACACGGGCGCGTCCTGACTCAAATTTCCAAAATTATCATTCTATTTACTCGTGACATTTAATAGAATCAATATTATATATTACTTTGCTCATTAGTAATATTCAACAACTTTCCCATAATTACTAACTCACATCACGTTAATAATTATAAAACTAATTAATTTCCGGATTTATATTAAATCATTAACTCACATTAAATTTAATAAATCCCCAAATTTAGAAAGCATAAAAATACGGGGTATTACATTATTCAACTAGCCAATGCGTTGAGTGACAGAAATAAAGGAATGTTCCCAAACCAACCCGAACCTAATCCTAAGGGTAACACCTGTAGGGGTCATTATGTTGTCCAAGATAACACTAGCACATCCACTACCTAAGACCATTCTAAGGCTATAATTACGCTTAGGTCAGGTAAAGAAGTTGAGAATAATGTCTCACGACCCACCATGAATGAATCCGAGAAAGGTAAGGAAAAGAAGGACCCACATGTGGATCCAACTTCTTCCTCGCCCTCATCTTCCAAACCATTTGTTGAGACCTATGTCATGAAAGCTCCATTTCCACAACATTTAGTGACACAAAAGAAACAGGCTCAAGTGGACAAAATGTTGGAAGTATTTAATCACGTACAAATTAATATCCCGTTGCTCGATTCCATACAACAACTTCCATCCTGCGCTAAATTTTTGAAGGACCTTTGTACCTTTAAGAGAAGCACAAACATTTCAAAGAAATCTTTTCTCGCTGATCAAGCAAGCTCAATTATTTGATATAGGACGCCCATCAAGTATAAAGATCCCGGGACTTTAATGATCTCCATAAATATTGGGGAACACACCATTGAGAAAGCCCTTTTAGATTTAGGAGCCAACGTGAATCTTCTGCCGTATACTGTGTATGGGAAATTAGTCTTGTGCGATTTGAGGTCGACTAAGATTACTTTATCCATAGTTGATTGATCTGTTAAAATTCCAAGAGGTGTTGTTGAGGACGTCCTGATTAAGGTGGGAGAGTTTGTATTTCCAGTTGATTTTGTGGTCTTGGATACCCAGCACGTGCATAATCCTAATGCACAAATTCCTATTATTTTGGGTCGGCCATTCCTCGCCACTTCTGATGCAGTCATAGTGGACAATTGAATTTATCATTTGGAAACATGACCATAGATCTGAATGAATTTAATTTAGTCAAATAACCACCTGATTATGATGAACCTCTAGAAGTTTACATGATTGATAGTATCATCCAGGAAACATTCGAGCAGACTTATGATGATGACCCTTTACTGGCATGCCTTGCCCATTTTAGGTCTGAATTTGACATCGAAATCTCCATTGTGAAAGTCAACGCTCTCTTCGACTCCACCCCTGTCTTAAAAATAGGATCTTGAAGATCTAAGCCTGAAACCCTCTCTCTTTTCGCGTCATCAATTCCTCCCTCCATTGAAGAAGTCTACGATCTTGAATTGAAGCCGTTACCAGAATCACTTGAGTATAGGTTCTTAGGACCTTCTCATACCTTGATTGTTATCATCACGTCTGACCTTGATAAAGAACGGGAAGGTAAGTTGTTGCATGTTCTTAGCGAACACAAAGAAGCCCTCGGTTGGACCATATCCGACATTAATGGGATAAGTCTGTCAGTGTGCATGCACATAATACACTTAGAAAAAAATGCTAAAAAATCTCGTGAAGCACAACGTTGACTTAACCCCATACTGAAAGAAGTCATCCGAGCTGAGGTTCTCAAGTTGTTATATGCGAGAATTATTTATCCCATCTCTGATAGTCAATGGGTCAGGCCCATTCAGGTTGTTCCAAAGAAATACAATGTTAAAGTGGTGAGAAATGATAATGATGAGTTAGTCCCAACTAGGATTCAAACCGGTTGGAGTGTCTTTATAGACTATAGGAAGTTAAACGCCGTCTCACAAAAGGATCACTTTCCCCTTACTTTCATAAACCAAATGCTTGAGAGATTAGTCGGTCACCCCTATTACTGTTTTCTTGGCGGTTATTTTGGTTATAATAAAATTCCAATCACTCCCGAGGATCAAGAGAAAACCACATTCACTTGTCCATTTGGTACTTTTGCTTATTGACGCATGCCCTTCGGACTATGTTACGCACCCGCTACCTTTCAGCCGTGTATGATGAGTATCATTTCGGACATGGTCAAAAGGTTTCTTGAGGTTTTTATGGATGATTTCTCTGTGGTTGGGTCTAATTTTGATGAGTTCCTTCACCACCTTACCCTCGTTCTGAAGAGGTGTAAGGAAAAGAACCTTGTACTCAATTGGGAGAAGTGTCACTTCATAGTTAAACAAGGCATAGTATTATGTCATATTATCTCTGAAAAGGGTATCGAGGTTAATAAGGCTAAAATTGATCTCATTTCTAATCTCCCACCCCAAAAACTGTGCATGAAATTCGATCATTGTTAGGACACGCCGATTTTTATCGGAGATTCATTAAGGCTTTTAGTAAAATCTCTCGACCTTTATGCAATCTTCTAGCCAAAGGCACACCCTTTGAGTTCACTGATGATTACCTTCAAGCCTTTGAGAGGCTAAAGAAGGAATTGACCTCAACACCTATTATGTGACCCCCTGACTGGGGTCAACCTTTCGAAATCACGTGTGACACTTTTGACTATTCACTAGGTGCAGTTCTGGGTCAGCGAGATGAGAAACTTTCTCATGTTATTACTATGCAAGCAGAACTCTTAACGACGCTCAATTAAATTATTCCACCAGTGAGAAAGAGTTCTTAACTGTCGTATTCGCACTTGAAAAGTTTAGGTCTTACTTGATAGGATCCAAAGTCATCATTTTCACCAATCACACGGCCTTGCGACACCTTATATCTAAAAAGGACGTGAAGGCCCGACTCATTAGATGGATTCTATTACTGCAAAAGTTTGACCTCAAGATTCGAGATAAAAAGGGTTATGAGAATGTAGTGGCAGATTACCTATTTAGGTTGACCGTTGAATCTTCTAATGACTTGTTGCCACTTAATGAGTCTTTCCTTAATGAACAACTGTTCCTTATCAACCAATTTCCATGGTTTGCCGATATTATGAATTATCTTGCGATGGGTGATATGCCCAAACATTGGCCTAAGCACAATCGTTCCAAATTTCTTAAGGAAGTCAATCATTTCTTTTGGGATGATCCATAACTCTTCAAGTATTATCCCGATCAAATCATTCGAAAGTGTGTCCCCGATCATGAAATTTAGATCATAATCTCTTTTTGCCATGACCAAGCTTGTGGAGGTCATTTCAGTACTAAGAAAATCGCTGCCAAAATTTTACAGTGTGGATTCTATTAGCCCACAATTTTTCGTGATTCAAATGACTATTATAGAAGTTGTGACCGATGCCAAAGGTTAGAAAAGATCACTTGTCAGAATATGATGCCCTTAAATCCTATATTGATTATTGAGGTTTTTGACTGTTAGGGCATCGATTTCATGGGTCCATTATTGAACTCTTACGATAATATTTACATCATTTTGGGAGTTGATTATGTGTCTAAGTGGGTCGAAGCTATACCAAGTCGGACAAATGATCGCCATTTGGTAGTAAAATTTATTCGAGAAAGCAATTTTTCCCAATTCGGTACACCTCGAGCCATCATTAGCAATCAAGGAACCCATTTTTGCAATCGGTCATTAGAGAGTTTTATGAAAAAGTATTCAGTCACGCATAAAGTAGGACAAGTCGAAGTGTCCAATAGGCAAATCAATCTAATCATTGAGAAAATAGTGAATCCAAATCGAAAGGACCGGTCCTTATGATTATTAAATGCACTGTGGGCTTATTTCACTGCCTATAAAACCCCACTTGGAATGTCCCCATATAGGCTTATCTATGGAAAAGCCTATCATCTTCCGGTAGAGTTAGGGCAAAAAACCTACTGGGCCATTAAAACCTTCAATTTTGATTTACCCGTTGCGGGAGAGGTCTGAAAGCTCCAACTCAATGAGTTAGAGTGGATTTGGAATGATGCATACAAAAATGCAAAATTGTACAAGGAGAAAACAAAAATGTTCCATGACAAGTCCATCTCATTTCGAACATGGTCAAAGAGCTCTCTTATATAACTCTAGACTGCATCTCTTTATCGATAAATTAAGATCTAGATGGTTTGTACCCTTTGTTGTTAGAAAAGTCTACCCACATGTGGCAGTTGAGATAGAGAATCCTAAAAACAGTGAAATCTTCAAGGTTAATGGTCAAAGGCTGAAACCGTATCTGGAATTGCGAGATCGAGAAATGGAGGACATTCTCCTCCAAGACCCAGTATACCACGAGTAAACATAACTCGGGTCATATTTTTGTATCATAATTTTTTTCTTCCTGTAATTATTTTTCTACCAGGAAACATGTGTTGGAAAAAGTCCCTCATTACAGTAATATCTTTCATATCTTTCACTCCTTTTCAATTTTTCTTGTACAATGAGGACAATGTATAAATTAGGTTTGGGGTATTGAGGTCATTTTTCTCCGCTGTGAAAAAAAATAAAAAAATTTCAAAAATCCAAAAATATTTTCAATATAAGTAAGTTTTGAAACGATTTCTTAATATATAATTAATTCACAAATCTCTCAACTTATAAATTTTTTAATGCTTAGCCATATAATATGATCGAAAATGGACATTGAGGCGAAAGTTAATATTATTAACGAATAAATGTGAAGATTTTAACCCGGTGAGATATTGTGCCATTCATCATTTTTTGAGAGATTGAAATCAATCCGAGTTAAATAACTCAAACTTTCCTTCAACGCCTAATTCGTTGATGATCTCAAAATCTTTGTTTTGTTAGATTACTAAAAACTAAAAGTCAAAATGTGAATTGTATACAGTAAATGCCTAAGTAAGTTGACTTGAGACACAAAATTGACTAAACGAAACTTGAGAAATGATATTAGTCCATCGTGTTGAAAACCCCATAATAAAGCTTAAACCGACCTTTGTACATT
The DNA here is from genome assembly GCA_949130495.1 of Sambucus nigra. NCBI lineage: Eukaryota > Viridiplantae > Streptophyta > Magnoliopsida > Dipsacales > Adoxaceae > Sambucus > Sambucus nigra. The sequence goes on along the minus strand of OX422214.1, from coordinate 6,879,709 downwards.
ATTCCCTTGCAAGCCCATTTATCCCAAAATTAAAACGAGCCTATTATTGAAAGCCCAAAAAATCCATACCCATTTTTCTAAGAATATCAGGGTTAAAATATAGTAAAAGGCCAAAAGAAGAATGTTTGCAAGAATAATATGTGAAGAGAAAAGAAAGAAGAAAAGGGGAGATAGAAAGAATGAAATAGAAAAATGACAAAACAAGAAGAGAAAATGCAGTGTGCGAGTCGAAAAAGAAAAATAAAAGAAATGAAAATAGAGGTTGGAAAGTGCCTAAAAAGTCAAAATCCCGATAATCTATATATTCTCAGAAAATTTTTAAAACTCCAAAATATGTTCTTTCTAGCCAAAATCGAGCCCACAATACAACCGAATGAAAGTCCTAATTGATCTCAAGTGAAGTTAGTTATAGTGTGGAGATAATGAATGGGATATATGGTGTGATTCAATGTTTTCAAAAAGTAATCGATTTTCCATTCATGAGATCATAATCATCCATTATAAAATGTCCATCTTTCATGATATATATGTGAAGTTGCTCATTAAATTTACTCTTTTATTCACATATATCGAGAGAAACTACCCGTTTTCGAGTGTTCGATTGTGAGTGAATTCCGTGAGATGTTGAAAATCAAAACAAACTTTCGAATAAGAAATATAACGATCAAATCTTTTGAATTGGACGATTATATTGACTACGCACACACTCATAATAAGTTGAGATTGAAGAATAAAATTTCTACTATATTTATGAAGCTTGCATTCGAACTTGGTTATATTACATTTGTGTTTTTTGTAAATAGAGTCAAATTTTGCGTTTTGTGGGTATATTCACTACAAACCCTCATGAGACAAAACTCGTCCACTAGGGTAATCTAGGGGTTTAACGGCTTGTTGCACATGCTAAATGCAATTCTGATTCCTACGAAAGTGAGTTAGATTTTAATTTTTGCTCGAGGGCTAGCAAAGTCTATGTTTGGGGGTATTTGACGAGTGCAATATTTTGTATTTTTTACACCCAAATCTAAGCGTTGTTATTCCCAATTTATGGTAAATAAAGAGCTTTTAGAGTTATTTTGTTATTTAAATGAAAAATAAAAAATTTAAGAATAAATGGGGTTAACAATGCAATTTTGAGAAATTTATGCTCACATTCATCACCAATCTCTTGTGCAAGGTTGTTTTGAGTGTTGACATGTTTAGAATGATTGCGGTGAAGTCCGAGCGCAAATTGAGCATGAAGAGGTCACTTATGCACCTTCAGGTGTAATATTATAAAATCATTGCACTTAATTCAGACTTGTACCGAACACGAAAATTGAAGGTCTTGAATCAAGGGACACCTGGGTTCAAACGGCTTGTCAATTAGACTTGAAACGAAGAAGTTATGGCCGTGCAAAGTTCGGATTAAGAAGAAAGTCAAAGTTAAAGCCCCGGGTCAACACCCGAAATCAACCTTGAGACTTGGAAACTATTGAAATATTGTTGGGCGCGAAATGAGGGTCATGTAGGTTCTTACGGGTCATCGATCGAAGGTCGTATAAAAAATATATTGAATTTGGGGTGTGTTCTGTAATTTTGGAAACTGGACAAAACAAGAGTTTATTTATTATTGGATGCATGTTATTTATAAAGATGACAACTGGTTCAGTGACTAAAGTTATTGAGAGACACTTTTGGATAGAAAAAAATACACACTTTGTGAGATAAAAAATATGTGTTGAGAGTATTTTTTAGGAAGACTTTGGAGGAGCACATTGTGTACTGTAACTCACGTCTTGGACACGATTTTTGTAAGTTGACATTTATTAATGAAAATTATTATTTCATTTTGCAATATTTGTGTGTCAAATATGATGTGTGAGTAGTTTAACTACTAGGACTTAGGTGATGTTTTTTATGACTAATTAAATTACTCATGTTAATTTAATTTTGTACATATTTCGTTGTGTTTTAATTTGAAATAAAAAAAATCGGAATTCGCTTAAAATTACATGGAAGTTTATTTTTAAACCTCAAGAATTAATTATAAATTCATGTTTTAAAAATTTAATTTGTCATTTTTTATGGGTTATGCTTACACGTAGATGTTTTGATACCTCATGCTTAAATACACATTAAAAATTTAGAACGTGATACTTTCGAGGGAATAGGGATTTATGGTGTCTAATTTAAGCGACGTTAAAATATTTTGAATGCATGTAATGTTTTATTCTCCGAAATGTACGTGACGAGAGTCGATATATTTTGTGTTTTTATTCGGAATTAAATTAATATGTAAATTTAATTAGAATTGACAAACGGAACCAACGTCCTAGTTTCTGCCACATTTGATATTAACTCTTACTTGTTCGTTTATTCCGCTTTTATTTTTATTTTGGAAACTCAATCACTTACACCTGTACTAACACCCAAAGTCAAATCCACGGGTTAAATCCAAAGTCAACCTCGAGACTGGGAAACTATTGAAATATTGTTGGGCCCGAAATGAGGGTCATGTAGGTTCATACGGTTCATCGATCGAAGGTCGTATGAAGAAGATAATGAATTTGGGGTGTGTTCTGTAATTTTGGAAACTGGAAAGAACAAGGGTTTGTTTATTATTAGATGCATGTTATTTATAAAGATGATATCTAGTTCAGGGGTTAAAGTCTTGGGCGTGCACATGAGAGGTTAGGTGCTCGACCCCTGCCTGCCCCATAACAATTTTGTCAAAAAAAAAATTACAAAAAAAAGACCCACTAGCCCACTAGCCCACTAAACCCATTACCACACCTGCCTACCCCATTTATTTTTACAAGAAATTCCCAAACCCACCAACCCACAAATCAACCTCCCTCAACCTGTTTATCCCCCACGATTTATACCCCCATTTTGTCCTATTTTCCTATTAGATTTTTGGGTATAAATTATGGTCCAATTTCGATCTTGAGAGACACTTTTGGATAGAAACAAATTCACACTTTGTGAGATAAAAAATATGTATTGAGAGTATTTTTGAGGAAGACTTTGGAGGAGCACATTGTGTATTGTAAATCACGTCTTGGATGCGATTTTTGTAAGTTGACATTTAATAATGAAAATTATTATTTCATCTTGCAATATTTATGTGTCAAATATGATTTGTGAGTAGTTTAACTACTAGGACTTAGATGATATTTTTTATGACTAATTAAATTACGCATGTTAATTTAATTTTGCACATATTCCGATGTGTTTTATTTTGAAATAAAAAAAAATCGGTATTCTTTTAAAATTACATGGAAGTGTATTTTTAAACCGAAAGAATTAATTATAAATTCATGTTTAAAAAATTTAAAGTTCTCATTTTTGATGGGTTATGCTTGCACTTAGATGTTTTGATACCTCATGCTTAAATACACATTAAAAATTTAGAAAGTGGTATTTTCGAGGGAATAGGGATTTATGGTGTCTAATTTAATAGACGTTAAAATATTTTGAACGCATGTAATGTTTTATTCTCCAAAATGTACGCGACAAGAGTCAGTATATTTTGTGTTTTTATTCTAAATTATAGAATTAAATTAATGTGTAAATTTAATTAGAATTGACAAACGGAATCAACGTCCTAGTTTCTTCCACATTTGATATTAACTCTTACTTGTTCATTTATTCCTCTTTTATTTTTATTTTGGAAACTCAATCACATTTATACACTCATATGTCTTGTTGGATAATCAATACTATATAAAAAATTGACGAAATCTCTGTCGGTTGCACCACAACCGACATTAAAGGGATAAGTCCATCAGTGTGCATGCACAAAAGACACTTAGAACAAAATACTAAAATTTCTCGTGAAGCCCATCGACTTAACCTCTACTAAAAGAAGTCGTCCGAGCTGAGGTGCTCAAGTTTTTAGATGCGGGTATTATTTATCCCATCTCTGATAGCCAATGGGTCATCCCTATTTAGGTTGTTTCAAAGAAATCCGGTGTTATAGTGGTGAGAAATGATAATGATGAGTTAGTCCTCACTAGGATTCAAACCGGTTGGCATGTCTATATAGACTATAGGAAGTTGAACGCTGTCTCACGGAAGGATCACTTCCCCCTTCCTTTCATACACCAAATGCTTGAGAGATTTGCCGGTCACCCCTATTACTGTTTTCTCGATGGTTATTTCGATTATAATCAAATTCCAATCATGTAATACCCCATGATTTTAAATGACTTTTAAAATGGATTATATTTTAAATTAATGGATTAATTGGATTTTATTGTTAATTAATTCATTTGGGTTTTATCCGAATTGTGGATATTAAAATTGATGATTCTGAATATTACTTAAAGATATTTAGGTAATATATGAATGTGATGTCATTGATATGATGGTGTGATATAAATTCGGTAATTTGGATTTTTAGTCAGACGCGGTATGGGACGTGTCGGGACTAAATTGTGAGTTTAAAAAGGAAATTTATTTTCTATCGACCTTATAGTCGTTTCGACTGCGTCGTTGCATCCGGAAGGGTTGAAATAGTCAGAAAAGTCTATTTGGATGTTGATATTGGGTCTCGGGTCATTTGGAAATGAAAAGACAACCCAAAAGGGCATTTTGGTTATTTTTACAAGGGGGATGAATAGTGATTTCGGGTTTTGTCTTATTATAAGTATTTGGAGATTAGTTGAATGTGTGTTCATTAATCTCTTCTACACAAAATTGAAAGGTCATCTTCTTAGATAGAGTGAAAGGTTGCTTGGGAAGAGAAAAGCTTGCTTGGAAAAGAGGAGAACTAAAGACCAAAGGTCACCACCACCAACCACCACCGAAAGTGGCCGGAAAAAGGGAGAACCACCTATGTTATTCAACCCCAAAGGATCAGATCTTCATTAGAGGCAAGTGTTTGATATTTGCAACTTAAGTTCGTATATTGTCCATGTTAGAATAATTATAAAAGGAGATGATTTTCATGTTTGGAAGACATAATGGAGTAGTAATGGATTTCTGGAAGTATGAACATATGTAGAAATCAAACTCATGTTATAGGTTGATAATAATCCACGAAATAATCATATATCTATGGAGGAAATTCTGAAAACCATTGTTGTGTTCTTGAGGATATTAGTTTTATAATTTTCTGGAAAAGAGGAGATAAACATGCTTTTTAATCCAATCTCTTGATGATTCTAGGATGTTTAAAGTATTGGAAATCGTTCATATATGTTGATATATCATCTAGTAATAATTATAAGTCATTTGGGATGTTAATATGAAGGTTTGAATGAACAAAAATGGTGAAACCCGTAGTTGCAGAAATGCAGAAAAACCAGGATGTGACCTGAGGGATCGATCGATCGACCCCATGCCTTCGATCGATCGACCTCCCCAGAATTCCTATAGTTGTTTCTTTTTAATGTTGGTTCTTATCCCAAAACTTTGGTAGATCTTTGGTTATTGTTAATTGGATATTCTGGGACTTAGAGAAGATCAGTAAGCTCTAGTTAAGATTTGAATTAATGTGATTGGGATTTAATTGATTAAGAATGATGTTAATTAAATTGAAAGATATTTCGGTTGATCGATTCATTTGTTAGATTCTAAGTTGTATGCTTGAGTATTAAGGATAGGTCCAGTAGGGGAGATTTAATATAACACCTGGGTAGCCTTAGGGTTACAATTTGAACATCAAGGACTGAGTTTAAGCTCATTATTGATTTCGCAAGGACTGAGTGTAGTACAAGCACTTAGAGGTATGGCTCCTGGATGGAGATGGGAGTTTAGACCACATTTGGTTGAAAGAGGGGATGAGGTTATTTCGGTTGCATATTTGAAGTTGACGAACCTCCATGATCGGCAAAGTTAAGTAGTAGTGTAATTGGAGGGGTTCCTTGTTTGAATTTCGCTTTGCGAGACGTTAAGCGCATGAACCTTAACCCCGTCGGGAGTGGAGAGATATTATAGGATGCGAGGATGTTGGTTTTGTTGATAAGTCTTATAGTGTGAATGAAACACTATAGACTATGAGTCATGTGATGATGGTATTCAATCCTAGTTTATAGAAGATGTGTGTATAAGAGATTAGAAACAATCGGTTATAATCCTAATTAAAGGAAAGTTTACTTCGTGGTAATTCGGGAGACATGATGATATGGACCAGTAGGATTCTAGTGATTTCTTACTGAATTTATGTTGAGGAAAAACCTGTTTGAACCTTGAGTAATGAGTGAGGCTCGGGGATAATTAAATTTAAGAAGTAAAGTTATGATATTTTAATACGTGGGATTTAAAGAGATATAATGCTACGTATGGGAATTATCTAAGGGTAATATGAGTACCTTGTGGATATTATATTATGGGTATGATAATACCTATTTGATTGATTGATGATTATGTGTATGACATACCTAACTTACTTGCTATCGACGGGAGGTTTGCGCGTGAGGGCAGTCATATCCTGATGAATCCATGGGATCTTTGATTTATCTCTCGAGAACATAGGTCTATGAAAGACTTATCGGGGAGTTGATAAGTCCGCTGACTATGGGAACGTAGGTATGTGCGTGTCCCATGGGTATGAGAGCTATGTTCGCCTCCAATGATTGCGTTGTTATTTGTGGTTCGAGGAATCCTTACCGAACCTTTAGTCCCCTATTCGACGACCAGTGATATTGGGACATGATAGCAGAGTAATGCATTGCACCGCAGCTGTGACTCGGGGTGCCGTAATATATATATGAATATATATATATATATATATATATATATATAATGGATTAAATGAATGAATGGATATATTGTGGTTAAATCATCTACTGTGTGATAATTGTAGATAACGGTGAATAGAGAAAGAAAATGGAATTAAGTTAATGAATGTTTATTCTTATAGAATTGAAAAGCTTAATTCATATTAATGAGAAATGATTCATGTTAATGAGCAACGATTCACATAAATGAGAAATGTATACGAATGATTATATAGCTTATGGCATGGGACATACGGGGTTATGATATGGGAATGGAATTATATTATGGAATTGTTAAAGAGGAACCATTAACTAGGAGGTTAATAGGAAATGTTAAGTGTGCACTCTAGTTGAGAGGAGAGAATAGCAAGTGAGAGTTGGATCTAACATGTACATAATAAATGCTTTATTGCACTTGCTAAATACTTGTTGTTTTAAAAATCATTTTCACAATCGGGCTCTGACCCGTTTCCTCGCATATTTTCTTTTCTATTGTATCTTCTATATCAGGTGTCCAACAGCAAGGACGCCAACCTTAGAGGATTACAATAAGCTAAGGAGCTATGGAGTGTTGCTTAGACTCTTATCTTCTTTTGATTCACAGTATTCTTAGTTAGGGCATGTCGCCCAAAGGATTTCAGTCATCATTTTCTATCGGAGTCAAATACTATTGTATTCGTGTCATTTTAATACATTTGTTATTGTTGGGATTATTGTAATGGATTAATATTATGTGGGAATGTTTATTCCAAATGCTTTTAAATTCTTTTGTGTTATCTAATCGGTTGTCAGTGTTGTACAATAAAATGTGTTGTGTTATTCTTAAACTAGAAATGAATTTTGTTGAATTAAAATTTGGAAAGTTTTTAACACCAGCTTAATAGGGTATTGGGTGAGTTGAAAATGTTTTCGACAGTGATGCTAAGAATGAGCCAACTATAAATTCTGTTTTAATTTGGTATGGGATTGGCCACCCGGTATTTAATTAGGCGGGGTGTTACAAATCACTCCCGAGGATCAAGAGAAAACCACATTCACTAGTCCATTTAGTACTTTTGCTTATCGATGCATGCCCTTCGGGCTATGTAACGCACTCGCTACCTTTCAACAGTGCATGATGAGTATCTTTTCGGACATGGTCAAAAGGTTTCTTGAGGTTTTTATCGATGATTTTTCTGTGTTTGGGTCTAATTTTGATGAGTGCGTTCACCACCTTACCCTCGTTCTGAAGAGGTGTAAGGAAAAGAACCTTGTACTCAATTGGGAGAAGTGTCACTTCATGGTTAAACAAGGCATAGTATTTGTCATGACCCCGACCCAAAATAATAATAGGGAATGAGTGTCTTCACGTGCCACCAAGGCAACAAATATTCCTATTTAATTGTTTCCTTAAATAAAAGAAACGAAAATATGATCACATGGTTATGAATCGTAAAATACTGAAAGTAAAGGAATTAAGTCATCAGAGCTTTCTAAAGGAAACTTCATATATATTAAAAGTAACAACGATTTACAACTAAAGAGAAAATTTAAAACTTATTACAAGAGAGCCAGACATGCTCTAAATAAACATTTTACAAAAAGAGCTCTAAAAGCGAAATCTTCAATATAGTCCTTTTTCATTTCGTTCGTGAGCCTAAACGTTTCCTGAAAAATGGTTATTTATACAACATTAGTTAAAAGCCCAATGAGGTTCAATCTCCAGACATTCCAGTGTTTTCAGAAAATAGATAACTATTCAAGTCAAAATAGAAGGCATATACATATATGGATAGGAACTTGCAGTAAATAGATATATATATTGAAATGAAATTATATATATCACAATTGGATAGCTTAGAATAAGATGAATGCAACAAATTAAATGTGATATCTTTTCTTTCAATCATATCATTTTGATGGCCAAATACACTCTAATACCGTATTCTCCTACCGTATTATTCCCCGGTAGTTGAGGGTCAATCGAACTAGTTTGTCACAACGCCTTATTTAGGGCACGCCAGCGATAACCCAACTAGGAAGGTCAGTCAGTAAAGAGGTCCCTTAGGCCGAATCTTATTTTCAATAATCATTTTAATCGGTATGTCTATATGGACAAATGTAAACATATCACAAATGAATCAATCATCGGTATCAGTTGAATTTGAGAATAAAAGTAGTTCACAAAATATATATAGTTTTCATAATGTCATGTAATTAAAATGCACAAGGAATGTCAGAGTACTCACACAAAATAGAGGTCGAATATACTAGTATTGAGTCTTCGATAACTTGTTAATCTAACAAATAGAATAAATATTTAAGTACACGTTCTAAGGTCCAGTTTATACTATACTTTAAAAATAACTTCTTCTTTTAAAGGAATACTGAATCCCAATTTGTCAAATTTTAAAACTCATTGATCGTAATTGAAGAATTCAATTCATAGTCCTTCCATATCAGTCGGTTCCCAGTAGAGATGGAGGGTCATAGGGGCACCACTTAAATACCATCTTATCTAGACAGAACTTTTTCAGATTCATTCCCAGTAGAGATCGAGGGTCACAGGGGAACCACTTAAATACCATCTCATCTAGATAGAACTTCACCGGGCCTGACTTTGGAATTACTTAAATGGGATTCCATCATAACGAGCAATTTCTTTAAAAAGAATCAATTTTTTAAAAGCGTATAATTTCAAACAAGTTTATAAAATCAACTTGGATGTGTTCTAAATTTTAAGTTTTGATTAGTGAATCCTTTAGTGTATTTTACCAGCATAACTACTAAGTAAAGCTATAAAATAATAAATTAAAACTATATAGATGCATTATAACATTAAGATTACCTTAAGATGAATATCCCTAAGAACTTCTTCTTAAACTTTCTCACACTTTCTCTCACTGTTTCTTTCTATAATTCTCAAGGAATTGGTGTGAGTATCAAATGATCCCAAAGACCCATTTATAGTTTTCCAAAGATATCACGGTGTTGACACGTGTCTAGCTAACCAAGCCTTTACAACGGCGAGTCAACGAATTGCGACACGTGTTTTATCTTCTCAACGACACATGTTTTGGCTTCTCCTCTAATGACGACATGTGTACGATGGAGGTGTCAAAACCAAGAATGAGGTGTCGAGCACGAGGTGGAAAGGTATTAAGGGTATAAGGGTCATTTTGCAACTTAAGGGCATTTTGGTAATTTCACACCATATATTTTCAATATTTCTTATAGGTCCCTGAAAATATTTTATTTATGAAAATGCCCCTTCTTATTTTTCATTTTGGTCCTTGAAACTTTCTTTATTAAAACCAAGTCCCTAAAGTTTCATAAAATTACATTTTCTACCCTAAAACTTATCAATTAGCTTAGGATGTGCCATAACACTTCGATTTGACCCATTTTACAGTTGATTCTTCAAAAATAAAAAAAAAGCTTTGTCAAATTAAGAATCCAGAATATCCTATTTGTAATAATACAACATTTATCAGATAATAAATGAGACGCAATTTCAAAAACAAACCATATATGAGTATATAAAAATGGGGTCATTACATCCTACCCTCCTTATAAAATGTTTGGTCCCCAAACTTTACTTACATTAATTTCCAAAAAGGTATTGATATCGCTCCTTTATTTCATCTTCCCTCTCCCATGTTGCTTCTTCAACAGAATGATTCCGCCATAATACTTTGACTAGTGGAATAACCTTGGTTCGTAATATTTGATATTTATGGTCCAAGATTTCCACTGGATGCTCAATGTATGTCAAATCTTGTCTAACTTGAAGAGGCTCGTGACTTAAGATATGTGCTGGATCAGGGGTGTATTTCTTCATTATTGAAACATGAAACACATTATGCACACTAGAGAGTTCAGGGGGTAAGGCTATTCGATACGCAACGACACCTATCCTTTCAAGGATTTCAAAAGGTCCTATGTATCTTGGACTCAATTTTCCTTTCTTCCCAAATTGGATTACTCCCTTTGTCGGTGATACTCGTAAGAAAACATAGTCTCCTCTTTGGAATTCTAGTGGTCAGAGACGATTGTCAGCATAACTCTTTTGACGACTTTGAGCGATTTGAAGTCGGTCATATATCAATTTCACTTTCTCTGTTATGATCTGAATCAATTCTGGTCCCAACAATTTTCTTTCTCCAACTTCTTCCCAACATGCAGGAGAACGACACCTTCTACCACAGAGTGCCTCATACGGAGCCATTTGAATACTTGCTTGATAGCTATTATTATATGCAAATTCCACTAATGATAAATGATCATCCCAATTCCCCTTCATATCAAGTACACATGCCCTAAGCATATCCTCTAAGGTTTGGATGGTTCTCTTAGATTGTCTATCTATTTAAGGATGAAAAGCGGTGCTGAAATTTAATTTTATTCCCATGGCTACTTGTAGGCTTTTCCAAAAGTGAGACACAAATCTAGGGTCACGATCAGAAATAATTGAAACTGGGGTTCCATGAATCTTAATAATTTCTCGTATATACAATTTAACTAACTTTTTTAAGGAATAGGTAATCTTAATGGCAAGAAAATGAGCAGATTTAGTTAACCTATCAATAATTACCCAAATGGAATCATTACCATTGGAACTCCTTGGTAGCCCTGTCACAAAGTCCATGGTAATATGTTCCCATTTCCACTCAGGGATAGGTAAAGGTTGTAATAATCGTGATGGTTTCTGATGTTCAGCTTTTACTTGTTGACGGATCAAACATTGAGATACAAACTCTGCTATCTCCCTTTTCATGTTATTCCACCAAAACACTTCTCGGAGATCTCTATACCTCTTGGTATTTTCGGGATGAACTATGAATCTTGAGTAATGACCTTCCTCCAAAATCTGCCTGTTTAGTTGGGCATCACCCGGTATACACACTCTATTTCCAAACCTTAATATATCATCTCGTATCGTAAATTCGATTCTCTTCCCTTCAATAACCTCTTCTTTAATATTCTTCAGTTGTGGGTCATTTACTTGTGCAACTCTAATTCTTTCCATTAACGTGGGTTGTATTTGTAAGTTTATGATTATTCCTCCTTTGCTATAAATACGTACATCTATTTCCATACTTCTCAAATCTTTCAATAAAGATTCCTGGATGGTAATAAGACATGCTAAATTTGGTGTAGAGTTTCTACTTAAAGCGTTGGCTATTACATTAGCTTTCCCCGGGTGATAGTGAATATTTACATCATAATCATTCATAAATTCTAACCACCTCCTTTGTATCATGTTCAATTATTTCTGAGTAAAGATATATTTCAAACTCTTATGATCGGTATAAATCTCACAAGTCTCACCATACAAATAATGTCTCCAAATCTTAAGAGAAAAAATTACCGCTGCTAATTCTAAGTCATGGGTTGGATAATTTTGCTCATTCGGTTTTAACTGTCTCGAGGCATGAGCTACTACTTTTCCATTTTTCATTAGCACACATCCCAAACCATTTTTAGAAGCATCACTATAAATCACAAATCCTCCTGTACCGGAAGGAATAGTCAAAATTGGGGCAGTTACTAATCGATTGTTAAATTCTCAAAAACTATTCTCAACTTCCTCAGACCATTCATATTTCACCTTCTTTTGCGTTAATCTACACAGAGGTTTGGCAATACTATAAAATCCTTCAACAAATCTTTGATAATAACCTGCTAATCCTAGGAAACTACGAATCTCCATTACATTAGTTGGTCTTAGCCAATCTAGTATAGCCTCGATCTTTTGAGGATCAACCGACACTCCCTCCTTGGATATGACATGTCCTAGAAAAGAAACACTAGGCAACCAAAATTCACACTTCGTTAATTTCGCATATAATTTCTCTTTCCTAAGGATTTGTAATACTATCCCCAAATGCTTCTCGTGTTCTTCAATACCTTTGGAATAAATAAGGATGTCATCAATGAAAATAACCACACATTGATCCAGATATTTCCTAAACACTCTATTCATTATATCCATAAAAGTGACTGGTGCATTAGTTAATCCAAATGGCATCACAAGAAATTCATAGTGACCATATCTAGTACGAAAAGCTGATTTTGAAATATCCTATTCCTTAATCTTCAATTGGTGATAGTCTGACCAAAAGTCAATCTTAGAAAATACTTGCGCACCTTGCAGTTGGTCAAACAAATCATCTATACGAGGTATGGGGTATTTATTCTAGATGATCACCTTATTTAGTTCACGATAATATATACATAACCTCATCGTCCCATCCTTCTTTTTAACAAATAACACTGGAGCACCCCAAGGGGATATACTAGGTCTAATAAAACCCTTGTCTAACAGATCTTATAATTGAAATTTTAATTCCCTTAATTCTAAAGGTTCCATGCGATAAGGTGGTTTTGAGATTGGTGTAGTTCCAAGAACAAGGTCAATGGTAAATTCTACTTCTCTACTAGGAGGTAGACCGGGCAAATCATCTGAAAAAACATCTGGAAAAAGCTTAGCTATAGGGATATCTTCTAAACTAGGCTCTTTTGTTTGCAAATCAATAACATTGGCAAGGAATCCTTGACATCCCTTCTTAAGAAAACTATAAGCTTGCATTATGGAGATAATACGCATGGGAGATATGATGCTAGTTCCTTCAAAACTGAATTCTGGTTGGTTAGGAATTTGGAAAATAACTCTCTTCTCAAAACAATCAACCCTAGCATGATATGATGCTAACCAATCCATCCCCAAAATGACTTCAAAATCTCTTATGTCTAAAACTATCAAATCAGTGAATAATTTATGACTACTGACATCTATAGGGCTTGACTTATACACTAATGTTCCCATCAATAACTCAACCAAAGGAGTAGAAACATGTATGCTATCATTCAAGGGTTCAGGAATATTAGGAAAGAAATTAACAAAATGTACAGATACAAATGAATGGGTAGAACTAGGATCTATTAAAACTTGAAAAGGTTGTGCACATAAAGGAAGTGTACCTGACACTACTGCATTAGAAGCCTTTGCATCAGAAAGATTAAAAAATCTACCCTGTCTGCCCTGATCCTTATTGTCATTAGAAGTCTTTGTTGTCGCCTTCCCTTTATTAGGACAATATCGCATTTTATGTCCCTTTTGGCCATACCCAAAGCAACTACCCGTCTCCAGGTAACATGGTCGCCCTCTATGAATATTACCACAACGTTGGCATTTATCAACATTAAAGGCTTTGTTTACTAAAGGTTGTCCTATATTAGGTATAGTCCTAAAGGGTTTGTAATTGGGGTTCCTTCCTCTTTGTTCTCCAAACTTCCTCTTCCCCTCTCTAACCTGATTATATTATTCACTATCCTTCTCAGCTATTGTTGCCCTAGCCACCACGTCATTATATGATGTCAACTTTAGGATGGAAATTCGGCTACAAATATTCAACCTTAACCCACGTTCAAACTTCTTGGATCTTAAAACATCGGTTATCACAACATGAGGTGCAAAACGGGATAACTCAGTAAACTTTGCCTCGTATTGACTAACCGTCATATTTCCTTGAACCAGACTCTTGAAGTCAGTTGCTTTTTAGTCTTGCCCCGTTTTGGGAAAGTATTTCTCGTAGAAGGTCACTAACAAGTCATTCCAACCTACGGGATTTTTCATTTCCCCGTGTATTCTCCTAGTCATTCTCCAACAATGCTCGGCTTCACCTTCTAACATGAATGTTCCAAATGAACCCGTTGTTCATCTGTACACTTAAGAACATCGAATATATTTTCCATTTGTATCACCTAATTTTCTACTTTAGTGGGGTTAGGAGTACCTTTAAAAGACGGCGGATTAAACTTCTTGAACTGTTCAACAGTGCAACACTTAGTTCAAGATTCCTTGGTGCTCCATTATTCACCCGATGCTCCACAATTCTTGCTAGACTTTCAATTGCCTTGTATTCACCTTCCAGTCCTTCTATACTCGAACCACTAGTTCCATGAGTTGATCTTTTCTTCGTCATTTTCTACAGTCATGGCCAAACGTAAGATGTAATATAGTAGCCCAAGATTGCAATTTAGAAGAATAATGATATATAAATAATTATATATATATAGTGTAAGACACGTGGAGGGTTATCACATAAGTATGATATTTAATCTTGTATCTTATGTATGGAAACTTAAAATCTATAATGTTCAAAACTTATATTAAGTAGTCTACGGGTTCATAACCTATGCTCTGATACCACCTCTGTCCCGACCCCGACCCAAAATAGTAGTAGGGAACGAGTGTCTTCCCATGCCACCAAGGCAATAAATATTCTGATTTAATTGTTTCCTTAAATAAATGCAATGAAAATATGATCACATGGTTATGAATCGTAAAATACTGAAAGTAAAGGAATTACGTCATCAGAGCTTTCTAAAGGAAACTTCATATATATTAAAAGTAACAACGAGTTACAACTAAAGAGAAATTTTAAAACTTATTACAAGAGAGCCAGGCATGCTTTAAATAAACATTTTACAAAAAGAGCTCTAAAAGATAAATCTTCAATATAGTCCTTTTTTGTTCCCTCCATGAGCCTAAACGTTTCTTGAAAAATGGTTATTTATACAACATCAGCTAAAAGCCGAATGAGGTTCAATCTCTAGACATTCCAGGGTTTTCAAAAAATAGATACCTATTCAAGTCAAAAGAGAAGGCATATACATATATGGATAGGAACTTGTAGTAAATAGATATATATTTTGAAATGAAAGTATATGTATCACAATTGGATAGCTCAGAATAAGACGAATGCAAAAAATTAAATGTGATATCTTTTTCTTTCAATCATATCATTTTGATGGCCAAGTACACTCTAATACCGTATTCTCCTACCTTATTATTCCCCGGTAGTTGAGGGTCAATCGAACTAGTTTGTCACAACGCCTTACTTAGGTCACACCAGCGATAACCCAGCTGGGAAGGTCACTCAGTAAAGAGGTCCCTTAGACCGAATCTTATTTTCAATAATCATTTTAATCGGTATGTGTATATGGACAAATATAAACATATCACAAATGAATCAATCATCGGTATCAGTTGAATTTGAGAATAAAAGAAGTTCACAAAATATATATAGTTTGCATAATGTCATATAATTAAAATTCACAAGGAATGTCAGAGTACTCACCCAAAATAGAGGTCGAATTTACTAGTATTGAGTCTTCGATCACTCGTTAATCTAACAAATACGATAAAGATTTAAGTACACATTCTAAGGTCCAGTTTATACTATACTTTAATAATAACTTCTTCTTTTAAAGGATTACTGAATCCTAATTTGTCAAATTTTAAAACTCATTGATTGTAATTGAAGAATTTAATTCATAGTCCTTCCTCATCGGTTAGTTCCAAGTAGATATGGAGAACCACAGGGGCACCACTTAAATACCATCTCATCTAGACAGAACATTTTCGGATTCATTCCCAGTAGAGATAGAGTGTCATAGGGGAACCACTTAAATACCATCTCATCTAGACAAAACTTCACCGGGCCTGACTTTGGAATTACTTAAATGGGATTCCATAATAATGAGCAATTTATTTCAAAGGAATCATTTTTTAAAAGCGTATAATTTCAAACAAGTTTATAAAATCAACTTGGATTTGTTCTAAATTTTAAGTTTTGATTAGTGAATCCTTTAGTGTATTTTACCAGCATAACTACTAAGTAAAGCTATAAAACTATACAGATGCATTATAACATTAAGATTACCTTAAGATGAATATCCCTAAGAACTTCTTCTTAAACTTTCTCACACCTTTTCTCACTATTTCTTTCTATAATTCTCAAGGAATTGGTGTGAGTTTCAAATGATCCCAAAGACCCTATTTATAGTTTTCAAAAGATATCACAGTGTTGACACGTGTCTAGCTAACCAAGCCTTTACAACGACGAGTCAGCGTAGAAGTGTCGCGTATCAGAGGGGTCTTGCAGTCTTATTTTATCGAACTGCGACACATGTTTTAGCTTCTCCTCTAACGACAACACGTGTTTTGTCTTCTCCTCTAATGACGACACGTGTACAGTGGAGGTGTCAAAACCAAGCACAAGGTGTCGAGCACGAGGTGGAAAGGTATTAAGGGTATAAGGGTCATTTTTCACCTTAAGGGCATTTTGGTAATTTCACACCATATATTTTCAATATTTCTTATAGGTCCTTGAAAATATTTTATTTATGAAAAGGCACCTTTTATTTTTTGTTTTGGTCCCTGAAACTTTCTTTATTAAAACCAAGTCCCTAAAGTTTCATAAAATTACATTTTCTACCCTAAAACTTATCACTTAGCTTAGGATGTGCCACAGCACTTCAATCTGACCCATTTTACAGTTGATTCTTCAAAAATAAGAAAATAAAACTTTGTCAAATTAAGAATCCAGAATATCCTATTTGTAATAATACAACATTTATCAGATAATAAATGAGATGCAATTTCAAAAACAAACCATATATGAGTATATAAAAATGGGGTCATTACAGTATTAGGTCATATCGTCTCTAAAAAGGGTATCAAGGTTGATGAGGCTAAAATTGATCTCATTTCTAATCTCCCACCCTCGAAAACTGTGCGAGAAATTTGATCATTCTTAGGACACGCCGGTTTTTATCGGAGATTCATTAAGGCTTTTAGTAAAATCTCTCGGCCTTTATGCAATCTTCTTAGCAAAGACACACCCTTTAAGTTCAACGATGATTTCCTTCAAGCCTTTGAGAGGCTAAAGAAGGAATTGACCTCAACACCTGTTATGCGACCCCCCGATTGGGGTCAACCTTTTGAAATCATATGTGACGCTTTCGACTATTCACTAGGTACGGTTCTGGGTTAATGAACGATAAAAAATCCTCATGTTATCTACTATGCCAGTCGAACTCTTAACGACGCTCAATTGAATTATTCCACCACTGAGAAAGAGTTCTTGGCTGTCATATTCGTGCTAGAAAAGTTTAGGTCTTACTTGATAGGATCCAAAGTCATTATTTTCACCGATTACGCGGCCTTGCGACACTTTTTATCTAAAAAGGACGCGAAGGCCTGACTTATTAGATGGATTCTATCACTGGAAGAGTTTGACCTCGAGATCTGAAATAAAAGGTTGTGAGAATGTAGTGGTAGATCACCTATCTAGGTTGACCGTTGAATCTTCCAATGACTTGTTTCCACTTAATGAGTCTTTCCCTGATGACCAACTGTTGCTTTTCAACCAACTTTCGGGGTTTACCGATAATGTGAATTATCTCGCGACGGGTGAGATGCCCACACATTGGCCTAAGCATGATCGTTCTAAAAATCTTAAGGAAGCCAAGCATTTCTTTTGGGATGATCCATACTTCTTCAAGTATTGTCCCGATCAAATCATTCGGAAGTGTGTCCCTGATCACAAAATTCAGAGCATAATCTCTTTTTTCCATGACCAAGCTTGTGTATGTCATTTCAGTACTAAGAAAACTGCCACCAAAATTTTAATGTGTGGATTCTATTGCCCCATAATTTTTCATGATTCAAATGACGATTGTAGAAGTTGTGACCGATGCCAAAGGTTGGGAAAGATCACTCATCAGAATATGATGCCCTTAAATCCTATATTGATTATGGAGGTTTTTGACAGTTGGGGAATCAATTTCATGGGTCTATTCTCGAACTCTTACGGTAATATTTACATCCTTTTGGCGGTTGATTATGTGTCTAAGTGGGTCAAAGTTATACCGAGTCGGACAAATGATCGCCATTTGGTTGTCAAATTTATTTTAGTAAACATTTTTGCTCAATTCGGTGCACCTCGAGCCATCATTAGAGATCTAGGAACCCATTTCTGCAATCGGTCATTTGAGAGTCTCATGAAAAAGTATTCAGTCACGCATAAAGTAGGATGCTCTTATCATCCTCAAACCATTGGACAAGTCGAAGTGTCCAACAGGCAAATCAAGGGAATCATCGAGAAAATAGTGAATCCATATCGAAAGGACTAGTCCTGACGATTATTAGATGCACTGTGGGCTTATCGCACTGTTTACAAAACCCATCTTAGTATGTCCCCGTATAGGCTTGTCTACAAAAAAGCCTGTCATCTTCTGGTAGAATTAGAGCATAAATCCTACTGATCCATTAAAACCTTAAATTTTGATTTACCCTCTATGGGAGAGGTCCAAAAGCCCCAACTCAAAGAGTTAGAGGAGATTCGGAATGATGCGTACAAAAATGCAAAATTGTACAAGGAGAAAACAAAAATTTTCCATGACAATTCCATCCAATGGAAGTCATTCGAACTTGGTCAAAAAGTTATCTTGTACAACTCTAGACTGCATCTCTTTCCCGGTAAATTGAGATCTAGATGGTATGGTCCCTTTGTTGTTATGACATTCTACCCACATGGCACAGTTAAGATAGAGAATACTAAAAATGGTGAAATATTCAAGGTTAATGGTCAAAGACTGAAACCGCATCTGGAATAGCGAGATCGAGAAATGGAGGACATTCTCCTCAAGACCCAGTATACCACGAGTAAACATAACATGGGTCGTGTTTTTGTATCATAGTTTTTTTCTTCCTGTAATTATTTTTCTACCAGGAAACATGTGTTGGATAAAGTCCCTCATTACGGTAATATCTTTCATATGTTTCCCACCTTTTCAATTTTTATCTCGTACATTTTTGTCTTTTGTAAATAGAGTCAAATTTTGAATTTTTTGGGTATATTCGCGACAAACTCTCACGAGACAAAACTCGTCCACTTGGGTAACCTAGGGGTTTAACGGCTTGTTTCACATGCTAAGTGCAATCGTGATTCCTATGAAAGTTAGCTAGATTTTAATTTTTTCTCGAGGACTAGCAAAGTTTAAGTTTGGGGGTATTTGATGAGGGCATTATTTTGTATTATTTACACCCAAATCTAAGCGTTGGTATTCCCAATTTATGGTAAATAAAGAGCTTTTAGAGTTATTTTGTTATTTAAATAAAAAAATATAAATTTAAGAATAAATGGGGGCAATTTTGAGAAATTTATGCTCACGTTCATCGCCAATCTCTTCTGCAAGGTTGTTTTGAGTGTTAACAGGTTTAGAATGCTTGCGGTGAAGTCCGTGCGCAAATTGAGCATGAAAAGGTCACTTATGTACCTTCAGGTGTAATATTGTAAATTCGGTTGACTTAATTCACACTCGTGCCGAACATGGAAATTGAAGTCCTTGAATCAAGGGAAACCTGGGTTCAAACGACGTATCAATTAGAGTTAAAACGAAGAAGTTATGGCCGTGCAAAGTTTCGATTAAGAAGAAAGTCAAAGCCTCGGGTCAACACTTGAAGTCAACCTCAAAACCTAAAAACTATTGAAATATTATTGGGCCCGAAATGAGGGTCATGTAGGTTCTTACGGTTCATCGATTGAAGGTCGTATGAAGAAAATATTGAATTTGGGGTGCGTTATGTAATTTTGGAAACAGGACAGAACACGGGTTTATTTATTATTGGATGCATGTTATTTATAAAGATGATAGCTGGTTCAGTGGTTAAAGTCTCTTTTGCGCCCAGGAGAGGTTAGGTGTTCTACCCCTGCCTGCCCTATAACAGTTTTGGTGAAATTTTTTACAAAAAAAAGACCAACTAGCCCACTAAACCCATTACCCCACCTGCCTACCCCATTTCTTTTTTCACGAAATTCCCAAACCCAGCAACCCACAAATCAACCTCCCTCAACCTGTTTATCCCCCACGATTTATACCCCCACTTTGTCTTATTTTCCTATTAGATTTTTGGGTATAAATTATGGGCCAATTTCGATCTTGAGAGACACTTTTGGATAGAAAAAAATACACACTTTGTGAGATAAAAAATCTGTGTTGAGGGTATTTTTTAGGAAGACTTTGGAGGAGCACATTGTGTATTGTAACTCACGTCTTGGACGCGATTTTTGTAAGTTGACATTTATTAATGAAAATTATAATTTCATCTTGCAATATTTGTGTGTCAAATATGATGTGTGAGTAGTTTAACTATTAGGACTTAGGTGATGTTTTCTATGACTAATTAAATTATGCATGTTAATTTAATTTGGTACATATTCCGACGTGTTTTAATTTGAAATAAAAGAAAATCGGTATTCGCTTAAAATTACACGGAAGTGTATTTTTAAACGTCAAGAATTAATTATAAATTCATGTTTTAAAATTTTAAAGTTGTCATTTTTTATGGGTTATGCTTGCACTTAGATGTTTTGATACCTCATGCTTAAATATACATTAAAAATTTAGAACGTGATATTTTCGAGGGAATAGTGATTTAAGGTGTCTAATTTAAGAGACGTTAAAATATTTTGAACGCATGTAATGTTTTATTCTCCTAAATATACGCGATGAGAGTCTGTATATTTTGTGTTTTTATTTGGAATTGAATTAATGTGTAAATTTAATTAGAATTGACAAACAAATCAACGTCCTAGTTTCTTCCACATTTGATATTAACTCTTACTTGTTCGTTTATTCCGCTTTAATTTTTATTTTGGAAACTCAATCACATTTATACACTCATATGTCTAGTTGGACAATCAATACTTTATAAAAATTGACGAAATCTCTATGGGTTCGACCCATACTTACACCCGCTATATTTCAATAGCCCATGAACTTATGGTAATTTTAACTTTTAAATTTTGACAACAGTATTCTACCCATGAGTCCATCGTCAACTTACGGACCCGTTTTATTCTCCGTATCCCCTTCGTTTGGGGCGATGTTCGCTAAAAAAGTCAACTTCTCTCTCACAATCATTCTCTGTATCTGGTCTACTTATGATAAGATTCGAAACTCCATTTACATCACTGTCTGAACAGTAGATGGAAACTTTTACGGTCAAACCGCACCCAAATTTTTCAATTCCTTCCGTGTTTACTTCCATATATGTGGTGACCGACTCCTATCGCTATAATGCTGCTCCGATGAGCAAAAAAATTTTCCGAAATTTAATCTTGATTGTCACTACACTCCCCCCATGTGATTCCAATTGAGTATCCTATTTTCTTTGGTAAATCACCCTTCCACACTTTCCGCGAATTTAGGGGATGGCTCTTCTGAGAAGAAAACTTCTTCGATTCTATCCCTTTATCCACTACAATAGGTGATTCTAAATTTGTGCCACCATATTTTACGATGGTTCTTGGGGAAACTAATGCACCTCAACGGTTATTTCAACGTCAACCGCCTTTTAAAATCCCCCTAATGGGCTCATCAGGATAAGACTGCCCCCTTTTTAAAACCTCCCACGATAGCAAGCATCGTAGGTATGTTATACACATAATAATTCACATATTAGGTATTCCCACAACCTAAGTATATAAATTCAGTAAAGGCAAGCACGTACCCTATAATATATCCCGTACGTAGTTTATATAACTCTCGAATAGCCTAAGTATCATTAATTTACCGTCATACTTCTTATCGTATATATGCCCAAGTGTTTCCCATCACTTGGAAGGTTACCATTGTCCCTTAAGTCATTTTAGTAGCTGCCTCACTCATACCCTACTGGTCTAAGTCACCAGTTCCCTAGGAATACCCATGACAAGATAATGTTCCCCGAATTTAAATTTCATCACCCAATTATGTTCAATTAGCTTTAGCCCTAAATTCTCCCCATGTGATTAAATCTCAAAACTCACCTTGGCCTACTTGTATTTAAAATAACTCCCATTATATTTAAAAATTACCTCAAAAGTTAAGCCGATCGCTTCCCAAGCCTTCTAAGAAAAAAGGGAAAAATTTATTAAAATCTAGGAAACCGAATCGATTCAACCTTGTTCGAATCGATTAGCTTTTCGAATCGATTCGGCCAAGGAGCAAAATCGATTCGCTGTAATAGGTCTTCGTCTTCTTCCTTAAACAATTACGGGTTTTGCCATTTTTAATTATCCAAACCTTCATTGCAAGATCCCATACTCCCAACCAAAGCTACCAAACATTATCCTGACATATATACATGATTTCTAATGTAATAGAATCATCAAATCATCAAGAAAAATCTATAAGTCGAATTAACTCCACGATAATCTCCAAAACCTCAAATTATCATTTTTGTTCAAGAACTCAAATAAAAACCCAAATTTCTTCACATTTTTATAGTGATGAATTATCAGTTTCATTCTACATGCATAAGGGGTAGATCCTAACTCAAATTCAGCCCATGAACATGCTTTAAATCTTCCAAATTAAACCAAAACTTATGAAAGTCATAAATAAATCATCCTACTCTAACATGGATGATATATCTTTCATAATTTAAGCAAGATAAATACTTGCCTCTTTTAGTAGGTTTGAATCTCTATAGAAGAATGGTACGGGTGTGATACTCTCCTCCCGATCTACTCAACGATGGTGGTTTTGGGGCAAGAAAGGTGTAGGACAAGCCTTGGGACTCCTCTCTCCTTCCTCACATGGCTCTTTGTAACTCGGTAACTTCTAACCCTAGAAGACTTGACTTATCAGATGATATAAACCTAGGAATTTCGTAGGTCCTCCTTCCTCAAAATTAAAAAAAGATCGAAATACCCTCTCGGGGTGGCGGTTTGGCCTTAAATAGCCCCAGGACCCAAACTAAACCCCCGAGTACACTTTTCTGACTATTTCGACTCTTTGGGACACATTGGTTCACTTAAAATAATCATATGGATTAATTATAATTAGGTCACATTCTATCTCATTAATTTAAGTCCTAACATGACTAGAATTACCGTAACTATCATATTTTCACTCGCGACAATTATAATATATTAATAATAACTTATTACTTGTCCGCTAAGTAATATTCAATATATCTCATACAAATAAGTATTAACACTTGCCATTCTAATTAATATTTATTTTTAATTCGGACTAATTTCTAATTAATTTTCCATTTTAATTTAATTAATCCCTATTTAATCCAAATATAAAAATCATTAAAAATACGAGGTGTTACATTATTTTACTGCACATGCCACATCATAGGTGATATATTTAGGGTCCGTTTGATAAGCCATATACATGTGTTTGCCACCCTTATGGAAAATTGAAGGGCAAATTCTGCTTACCTATACAGGATGACAAAGTTTTCCCACAGATTTTCCATCCCTATGAAAATTGTTTTTTTTTAAACTTGTTTTTCTTGGTTAAAACTTTTTTATTTTGTTAAAAAATAATTTTTTTAATATTTTTTATTTTTCGTTATAACTATTTTTTTTGGGGGGAGGGGGCTAAAAACTATTTTTCTAAACCGTGTTTCACTAAAAACTATTCTTTTAAAATAGTTTTTCATGAAACTTTTTTTTCGTTAAAAAATTGTTTTGTTTTTTTCAAAACTATTTTTTTATTGTTAAAATTTATTTTTCATTAAAAAAAAAATTTAATTTTTTTTTTCGATATAACTGTTTTTTTTTTTTGGCTAAAAACTCATTTTTGTGTTAAAACTATTTTTCTAAAAAAATAGGTTTCCAATAAACTGATTTTCTTTAAAAAACTGTTTTATTTTTCTCAAAACCATTTTTATTGTTAATTTTTGTTTTTCATTAAAAACTGTTTTTTGTTATTTTTTCCGTTAAAATTGTTTTACTTTTTGGCTAAAAGGACATTTAATGTAATTTTTTAGTTTTATTAATTATATTTTCAAAAATAGTGTCTATCTTAAATTCCAACAATAATATCATCAATTGCTGTTGTTATAAATTGTGGTCCAAGAATCAAACCTTTCAACAAGGCAAAAGACTTGTATAGAGTGTGCAATTTTTTTTTTTTAAAGTGGAGGTCTATTGCAAATTCGTCATAAAAGTTGGGAAAACTGAAAACAACCCTTAAAATTATTAGGGGAAAATATTTAGAGTTGTGAATAATATGATGACCTAATATTGATTCCCTCTTGGGTTAGTTACACCTACCCTCTTGGACTTACCTACGCTTTAACTTCAACATCCAAGCTTTTATTTTCTAAACATAATTTCCTTATATTTTAAAACAACTACAGACAACCTCTAAACACTAACAACGATAACTTTTTGGACGAAAAAATAGTCATGTGGCATGCACACGAGGGAAAGTGAGGATTTTTCGTCCATTTCTACTTAAAGGGACAATTGGAAATTTTATATTATATAAATCACATAATAACATTAGAATTTTTTTGGAAAATACTGAAAAAACATTTTAAATATTTGCAAATAAAAAAATATATATTTAAAATTCTGAAAAATACTAAAAAATAAGGAAAATATTGCAAATACTTTTTTAAAAAATCTGAAAAACTTGACAAAAAATCTGGAAATGACAAATAAGTATATAGGACATTTGGAAATGGATCAATTACTAAAAAGTCCCTCAAATGTTTTTTAATATAAATTTAGTCCAAGCCTTTTATTTTGTACCAAAAAGTCCCTTATTCTCTTATCTTTAAAGGTCCGAGCCAGCGGACATGGTGAATGACTTTTTGGTGCAAAATAAAAAGGCTTGAACTATACATGTATTAAAAGAACTTCAAGGGACTATTTGGTATATGGCCCTTTAGAAATTAGAAAAAATATATGTAAATTTAGGAAAACTTACAAAAAAATTAAAAATAGTAAAACTATTAAAAAATCTGGAAAATTGAAAGAAAAAAATATTTAAAATCCAAAATTTACATAAAGTAAAGACTTGCGAAGATTTTATACGATCTTGTTTTTGTGAACCGGAGTTAGAGGATTGCGAGTTTAGAATCTACATTGCAGAAGACTTGTAGAGTTTAAAGGGACCCTGTGGTCAAGTTGTTTGTAAGTGGAAAGAAAAATAATACACTGAAGCACTCTCCCTCTATAAAGATAGATGTTGCCTTTTCCTAATTCTCATACACAAAAATAATAATTTATTATTTATCCTGCCTGCTTGCTTGAACAATCGTTGTTGGAACACCTGTAGTGCACAGCTATAGTGCAAAGTTTGAAAATGCCTTTTGGCATTGTCCCACATCGGTAATTTCTTTAAAATGAGTTGTGTATATCTACAATTTTTGTGGAACAAATGGGCAGGACCTTTGGGCATTAGATGTTTTATGTGTATGGGTGGGGGACTTATTGGGCCAAGTCACACGGGCGCGCCGTCCGGCCCGGCCCGGGTCCAGGTCTTGGGCTCATTAAGAAATAATTTTTTGGACAAATTAATTGATGGTTTTTTGGGATTTAAAAATTTTTTAATTCCAAAAAAAATAAAGTGGTTAATTCCGAGCTGAATTTTTCAACCCAGTTATCCACTTCTTTCCATATTTTTCTCTCCACGTTTTTTTCCAACGTCTTTTTTGTTGCCCTATAAAAGAGGTATTCCACCTCCGTTTTTTGGTAGGCCTGTTTTGTAACTTTTACCCACACAAAACTGCTTCTGAAATTTTTTCTTCTAAACTGGAATAATAAATCCTCCCCAGATTTATTATTCGACTCGAGCAATTATTACGAATGGATGTACATGGAACGTATTGATTCTTGTGCTTTATCAATCCGTATTTTTTATTTATTGGAGGTTGTTTTATCCTGGGGTGGCAAGGCAGTTTTGACTATCAGCACCCATTGGGCAGAGCCGCAAAACACCTTAAAGAGAGTGACATTGTTCTCCACTCAGCCGTGTTCTAGATTGTACCTGCTTCTGGGATTTCTTATACTTTTTGTCTCAGATTTATTTGCTCCAAAAACTGGGTAATTTCGTTCCTTAATTCTGCATTTAATTTACTACTGCTACAACAATTTTAAGGTGTTTGCAAATCTACCATGGATGAAATTAACTATTCTAATTTAAACAAGCCTTTCAAATATGAAGGTCAACATTTTAAACATTGGAGCAAAAAATTGTTATTTTATTTAACTACGAAAAAGGTTGCATCATGTGTTCAATTTGACAAACTCGTAGTAAATAATCCACCTAATGTTGAGGAAAGCAAAACTCTTAGAACTTGGGAGGAAAATGATTTTCTGTGCAAGAACTATATTGTGAATGCACTAAGTGACGAACTTTACGACTATTATGCCAATTATAAAACTGCGAAAGATGTTTGGGATGCACTTTTTAAAAAATATGACATGGAGGAGGCGGATGGTAAAAAATATGCCGTCAGCCATTATTTGAAATT
Source organism: Sambucus nigra (assembly GCA_949130495.1). Lineage (NCBI taxonomy): Eukaryota > Viridiplantae > Streptophyta > Magnoliopsida > Dipsacales > Adoxaceae > Sambucus > Sambucus nigra. The sequence goes on along the minus strand of OX422214.1, from coordinate 6,852,901 downwards.
TCAAATGACGGATGACAAATCTGTTGTTGCTCAAACCTATGATTTGTAAATGACTGCCCATGAAATTATTTTCGAGGGCATGGATTTAGATTAGCAATTTCAAGTGTCTGTAATTATTGATAAATTGCCTCCACTGTTCAAAGAGTTTAAAAATATTTTGAGGCATAAGTCTAAAGAGTTTTCACTAGAGTCACTCATCACTAAACTGAGTATTGAGGACGAATCCAGAAAACAGGACTACAAAGATGAAATTCTTGTTGTGTCTAACAACAAATATCAGAAAAAGAACCACACTCTAGTTATTTTAAAGGAAAACGGGAAAATTATGAAATTTCATTAAAAGAGCCACAACCAGAATTTTAAAAATCAGACTCAGACTCAAAATAAGAATAAGAACCCTGGAAATGGATAGTCTTGCAACTCGGGACAGTTTCTCTATTTCAAGTGTGGCAAGCCTAGCCATATGGCTCGTAAATATCGCAATGTGCCACAAGCACAAGCGAATTTGACCGAAGAGGACCTATGTGCTATGATTTCATAAATCAATATGGTTAGCGGCGATGAAGGGTGGTAGTTGGATACTGGCGCTTCCCGCCATATCTGTTATGATTGTACTCTATTTAAGACTTATTCTGAGACTGCAGATAACAAGGTGTTATTAGGTGATTCTCACTCCACTGAGGTTGCTGGTACTGGAAATGTGGAATGAAAGTTCACTTTGGGAAAGACTGTTATCCTCAAAGATGTTCTTCACACCCCTAAGATAAGGAAAATTTTGATTTCAGGTTATCTTCTCAACAAAGCTGGCTTTACTCAAACTATTGGTGCTAATTTATTTACTTTGACCAAAAATGGAATTTTTATAGGCAAGGGTTATGCCACTGATGGGATGTTTAAATTGAATGTTGATGCAATGAATAAAATTTCTCCTTCTGCTTATATTGCTTGTTCATTTAATGTTTATCATGCTAGACTTCATCTTGTTAATAAACGACTTGTTAAAAATATGAGCACTTTAGGATTAATTCCAGAATTATCATTAAATGATTTTGAAAAATGTGAATGGTGTAGTCAAGCAAAAATTACTAAGGCACCACATAAATCGATTTTTAGAGAATCTGAACCACTTGATTTAATTCATTCAGATATATGTGAATTGGATGGTGTCACAACTAGAAATGACAAACGTTATTTTATTACTTTTATTGATGATTGTTCTTGTTATTCATTTGTGTATTTGATGAAAAATTAAAGTGAAGCGTTTGACATGTTTAAAATTTTTCTAAATGAAATTGAATATCAATTTAATCGGAAAATTAAAAGGTTACATAGTGATAGAGGCACCGAATATGACTTTGCACCATTTATTGAATTTTATAAATCCCACGGTATTATTAACAAAAAAACTGCACCTTATTCGCCCGAAATGAACGGTAAAGCCAAAAGAAAAAATAGGACATTAACTGAATTAGTGGTTGCTACTTATTAAATTCGGGGGTTGCCTCACATTGGTGGGGTTACATTATTTTAACGATGTGTCACGTACTTAATATACGTATACCCGATCCTAAGAGGTCTAAATTGGCAAGTAGAGCATATGAGTGCGTTTTTATAGGCTATGCTATTAATAGAAAATCATACCGATTTTATGACTTGAAAAATCAAGTAATTATTGAATCAAATGACGTCAATTTTTATGAAGATAAATTTCCTGTTAAAATTGAGAAATAGTGGGGGCGAGTCCTCCACTAATATTTCTTTAAATAAAAATAAATAAAATAATGAATCCATTTTAGAACTTCGAAAAAGTAAAAGGACCCGTGTTGAAAAAGATTTTGGTCCCGACTTTTATGCTTTCACTTTAGAGGAGGATCCTAATACTATTCTAGAATCTTTATCGTCTTTAGATGCCGATTTATGGCAAGAGGCTATTAATGATGAATGGATTCTTTGGAAACAAATAAAACTTGGCATTTAGTGGACCTTCCTCCTAGGTGTAAAACAATTGGGTGTAAATGGATTATTAAAAATAAATTAAAACCCGATGCCACTGTTGAAAAAATAAGGCACGTCCTGTTGCCAAGGTTTTAGACAAAGAGAAAACGTAGACTTTTTTGATACATTTTCACTCGTGACTATAATAACGTCTATACGTGTACTTTTTGCTATAGCTGCCTTAAATGGTTTAATTGTACACCGAATGGATGTTAAAACTGCATTTTTAAATGGAGAATTAGAAGAAGAGATTTATATGGATCAACCTGAAGGTTTTATTGTACACGGTCAAGAAAATAAAGTATGTAAATTAGATAAATCTCTTTATGGACTGAAATGGGCACCTAAATAATGGCATGATAAATTTGATAGCCTAGTCATCTCTAATGGGTTTAAAATTAATGAAAGTGACAAATGCATTTATTATAAATATGTGGAGAACATTTGCACTATCATATGTCTTTATGTTGATGACTTGCTTATATTTGGTTCTAATATTCATGTCGTAGAAAATGTTAAATCATTATTGTGTGCCAATTTTGATATGAAGGATTTGGGTGAAGCTAGTGTAATATTAGGAATTAATATTACTAGGTCAGAAAAGGGACTCTCTTTGGATCAATCTCAATACATTGAGAAAGTTCTAAAGAAATACAATTACTTTTACTGTAAACCTGCTAGTACTCCATTTGATCCTAGTGTAAAGTTATTTAAGAACACTGGCGACAGTGTAAATCAAAATGCTTATGCAAGCATCATAGGTAGCTTACGTTATGCTACAAATTGCACTAGACCTAACATAGCTTATGCTGTGGGAGTACTATGTAGATTTACCAATAGACCTAGTATGGAGCATTGGCGTGCTATTGAGAGGGTCATACGGTACCTTAAAAGGATGATGAACCTCGGATTACACTATAATAAGCATCCCTATATCCTTGAAGGATTTAGTGATGCTGATTAGAACACCCTATCTGATGATTCTAAGGGCTACTAGTGGATATATATTTATCATCGCAGGTGGTGCAGTTTCTTGGAAATCTAAGAAACAAACTATTTTGGCTCAATCCACTATGGAGTCTGAGATGATAGTGCTAGCAACTTCTAGTGAAGAGGCAGATTGGTTAAGAAACCTTCTGTCAGATATCCCGTTATGGGAAAGACCAATACCAGCCATTTTGATTCATTGCGATAGTACCGCGGATATTGCAAAAGTTAAGAACCGTTACTATAATGGTAAGAAACGATAAATACGTCATAAACATAGTACTGTTAGAGAATTTATCTCGATGGGTGCTGTGAGGGTGGATTATATACAGTCTGAACAGAACTTAGCTAATCCTTTGACGAAAGGACTAGCTAGGGAGAAGGTGTGGAACACCTCGAAAGGGATGGGACTAAAGACCTTGGATAAATGAGTCATTTGTGATGGTAACCCAACATATAGACTGGAGATCCCAAGAAATATGTTCAAAGGGTAATAAAAAGTCATAAGTGATATGGGTTGAATCATGCTATTATTAATTAATATAGAAGGGGGTATTTCTCCGAGTCCATCCCTATGGAGCATGATATCCTGAAGCGAGTCAATGATGAGTTATTATAACTCTTAATGAGATCTATAGCTCTATTTTGAGCGAGCTACCTAGCTACAAGAGTATTCTTGATAGACTCACCTATGTGAATGTGGAAGTGTGGCTGCTTCCTATGGATATTTTGGGAAAATTCCTAAAGCATTCACAATATTGGGATAGAAGCACATGGTCGTAACGTGCTAGCTATTAGAAGTACATCCAAGTGGGTTGTGTGTGGTACGTTGTCAGAGATACAGTTCAAAACTACGGTTACTCTAGTATATTCTGAACCATCTTTACTACGTAAAGGTTCAAGTCGAAAGACACCTTCACTTATGTGAAATTCTATGATTTATATCTCGATAAAAATGCTTCAAAATTTGCAAGTGGGGGATTGTTAGAACAACTGTAGTGCAAAGTTTGAAAATGCCTTTTGGCATTGTCCCACATCGGTAGTGCCTTTAAAATGAGTTGTGTATATCTAAAATTTTTGTGGAACAAATGGGCAAGCCCTTTGGACATTAGATGTTTTGTGTGTATGGGTGGGGGACTTATTGGACCAAGTCACACACACGCGCGCGCCGCTGTCCGTCCGTCCGTTCGACCCGCCCCGTGCCCGGGTCTTGGGCTCATTAAGAAATAAATTTTTGGACAAATAATTGACAGTTTTTTGGGCTTTAAAAATGATTTTTTACCGATTTTTACTTCCGAAAAAAAACTGATTAATTTCGAGTTGAATTCTTCAACCCAATTGCCCACTTCTTTCCAGTTTTTTCTCTCCACGTTTTTTTTTCGACGTCTTTTTTGTCGCCCCATAAAAGAGGTATTCCATCTCCGTTTTTTGGCAGATTTGTTCTGCAACTTTTACCCACACAAAACTGCTTCTGAAATTTTTTCTTTTACACTGAAATAATAAAGCCTCCCCAGATTTATTATTAGACTCGAGAAATAATTATGAATGGATGTATATGGAACAAATTGATTCTTTTTCTATATCAATCCGTATTTTTTATTTATTGGAGGCTATTGTATCCTGGGGTGGCGAGGCAATTTTGACTGTCAGCACACACTGGGCAGAGACGCGAAACACCTTAAAGAGAGTGACATTATCCGCGACTCAACCCTATTCTAGATTGTACCTGCTTCCGAGGTTTCTAATACTTTCTGTCTCAGATTTATTTTCTCCAAAAACTAGGTAATTTCGTTCCTTAATTCTGTATTTAATTTACTACTGCTACAACAATTTTAAGGTGTCTGCAAATCTTCCATGGACGAAATTAAGTCTTCTAATTTAAACAAGCCTGTCAAATATGAAGGTCAACATTTTAAAAGAATGTGACTGGTCCCTTTTCGACAACGAGGGTCTGACTGGTCCCTTTCCAGAGGTGAATGTGAGCGCTAGAAGCAATCCTCTCCGGTGGTTGGATCTTTCGGTGACAAGTTTGTTAGATGGACAATTACCAGATTTGATCATCAATTTGAGGTCTTTAGATTATCTGAATTTGCGTTCATGTGAATTATCTGGGTCCATTCCTGAATTGCTCGGAAACCTCACATCCTTAAGCTCTATCTCTCTTGGAGAAAACAAATTCAGTGGTCCATTCCCTATTTTTTTGCTAACCTCACATCTTGTTAGTTTAGATCTCTCAAGTAATTCACTGACTGGCCCCATTCCCTCCAACATAGTTGGGCTTCACAACCTAACCCATCTCGACATCTCCAATAACTCCTTCAATGGGACATTACCTTCTTGGTTGTTCGCTCTTTCGTCTTTGGAGTTGTTCGGTCTCAGCTTGAATCGATTTACTGGACAAATCCATGATTTCAGATCAACCTCACTAAGGTTTATTTTATTAAATAACAATGATCTACATGGCCCTATTCCGAATTCAGTTTCAAAACTTGTGAACCTAACTCAACTCGATCTCTCATATAACTAAATTCACGGCCAACTCCCCCCTAATTTTTTACTGTTGAATCAATTATATTCTCTTCAACTTCAAGCCAATTTTCTTCAAGGACCACTACCTTCATCCGTCTGTAATTTCAGCTCTATTCGTATCCTTGATTTGTCCAATAACAAGTTTGTTGGTACAATTCCACAGTGTTTGGGAAATTTCAGCTATGGTCTTTCTGTGTTAGATTTACGAATGAATAGATTTCACGGATCCATTCCAACAAAATTTGGTGCAGAAGGAAACAATTTGGTACGTCTCAATTTGCATAGAAATAAACTAGAATAAACGTTGCCACGATCTTTGGCCAACTGCACATACTTACAACTTCTTGATCTCGAAAATGATCTAATAAATGATACATTCCCGCATTGGTTAAGAACTCTTCCAAAACTCCAAGTTCTTGTCTTGAGATATAATAGGTTCCATGGTCCCATAAGTATCACTTCCAAGACTAATAAGTTTCTATTCAGTAACCTTCGAATAATTGATCTCTCTCACAATCAGTTTAGTGGCTTTCTTCCATCACAATATTTTAGGAATTTCAAAGCTATAATGAATGTGGAAGAAAATGAAATTTCAAATATGTATATGGTGGAATATTCTAGAAACCATTATTATGACAAAATTACTCTGGTAGTGAAAGGAGTGGAGACTCATATAGTGATAATTCTGATTCTCTTCATAACCATTAATTTTTCTAGTAACAAATTTGAAGGTGAGATTCCAAATTCCTTCGGAAATTTAAACTCACTCAGAGGGATCAACTTATCCCATAATAGACTAACATATAATATCCCTTCTGTGCTGGCAAGTCTTTCCATGCTTGAATCATTAGACCTATCCTATAACCAATTTGTGGGACAAATTCCTCAATAATTAAGAGCTTTAACATTTCTTGCGGTATTGAATCCCTCACAAAATCATTTAGTGAGACCTATACCTCAAGGTCAACAGTTTAATACATTTCAAAATGATTCGTACAATGGGAACTCGGGCTTGTGTGGATTACCACTCTTAAAAGAATGTAGGGATGGTGAAACTCCACACCCACCGATAGTCCAACAAGAAGAAGATTCAAATTTTGTGAGTGGATTTACATGGAGGGTTGTGTTGATGGGTTATGGTTGTGGGACAGTGTTTTAATTGGTTATGGGTTGCCTCATGTTCTTAACCAAGATGGTTTACAGAAGTTTTTAAAAAAGGAACATACAAGAATGTAAGGAGGCCAATGAAGAGGGTTCATAGGCATCATGGAGGAAGAAATTAGCAATCTGTCAGATAAATGATGCATATGTCTTTTAAATGTTTTGTTGTATAAGGTGATTGCATATTAGACTTGAAATTTTTATTGTCATTGTATTGACATAATTTTTGTATTTAGAGTTATTTCTAATAGTAAGTTGTACCTTTATCTTTATCTACATATTAGAGAACTTCTTTTTCTCATGAGGCCCTATACTACACTGATTCGCATGTTATAGGACCTGACGCTTATGCATGTGTAACCTATTCTCACTTTGTAATAATATTGAACTTCCCAATAATTGCTTTTTCTTCCAGTAGGAATCGGGAAAAGGTGAGTACAGGAAAAGGGAAATTTATTAAATGAAAGGAAAAAAAGGGAACGCATCCCCCTGAGTTTTGTGTTATCAAATTTGGATTAGAACTAAATAATGTTTGGAAAGTCAATTTGAACAGCTTAGATAGATAACCTCATTGATGCTTGCAAGTGTTATTCCACAAAATATTCAAATATCTCATATTTTTAACTTTTCAGACATATTTGGCACATGAGAGCATTACCCAGTCAATGGAATTTAGAGAATGATCAGTAGAAAGGTATTCTATGTATCAACAAGATTAGTCAACGTTATTAATTACATTACAATATTCTCCTTTTAGTTTTGCATAATAAATAATTTTTGAAATATTCACATTTGGATTCCCTACTAGAGTTCTATGTTTGCATAAAATTGTATGCATTTTTCGATTGAGAACTCTCATTCTTGGCCCTTGGTATTCTTAAGATAAAGGGCTTGTTAAAAGTAAAGAAAAAAAACTGTCGAATCATAGTACAATTATCTAGAATAGTAGAGGCATTTTGGAATGACTGATCAAGGTTCTATTAAGTTATTTATTTCAATCTATATATTGTAATATTTTTTATTTGGGAATGGAAACTCATTACCTGTTGGTTTTACTGTGGATATATGTTGCTTTGCTCAACTATGTTTTTTTTTCTTCTTTATAAGCATATACTTCTTAAGGGTGTCGAACTTTTACTATCCTTTTGTTACCGCTAACCTTCTTTCCGTTTACCAATGCACACGTGATAATAGCTGTTATTTTATTATTTTCCCTAATTTTTTATATACGAAGGATCAAAAGACCGGGATGACACTTGTCCACGGGAGGAGTGAAAATGGTCTTTATCCAGTCCAGTTTCACCATCAGATTTCTACAAAGTCAGGTCATCCGTTTGCTTTTCTTTGTGAGGGAGATGAAATGGGAAGAAAACTTATTTCTTGTATATTAATCTTCATGATGCGTACAGAATGAATATATATACAGATATCATAACAAATCAAGCCACAAAACTAGTATCTCCGTGTAGCTAAACTAGCACAAAATCTGGAGATGAAATATTCCTACATAATAGGAGATTTGACTATTTCAAATCTCAACACTCCCCCTCATGTTGGAGCATGGATGTTTATAATTCCCAACTTCTTAGGTGCATTTGGAAAATTTTCTTTCCAAGAGGCTTTGTGAACATGTCTGTTACTTGTGTCCGTGAAGAGGTGAAAGTTGTTTCAAGGAACCCTTTTTTTATCTTCTCTCGTATGACATGGCAGTCCATTTCTATGTGTTTTGTGCATTCATGAAACACTGGATTTGCTGCAATGTGAAGTGCATCTTGGTTATCACAGTGTAGTCTAGATGGAACAGATAAGATTAATTTTAGGTCCTTGAGAAGAAACCTTAACCAAGTTAGTTCACATGTAATGGTTTCCATGGCTCTGTATTCATCTTCTGTAGAGGATCTTGATACAATTGTTTACTTCTTAGTCTTCCATGAGACAAGAGCATTGCCAATGAATACATAATATCCCATCACTGATCTTCTTGTGGTAATGCATACTCCCCAGTCAGTGTCGTTATAACCAATAAGCTTTAAATCATCGTTAGATGAGAAAAACAAGCCTTGACCTGGTGTACCTTTTAAGTATCTTAGGACTCTAACAGCTGCATCCATATGTGGCTTTCGAGGCTGGTTCATAAACTGACTAAGAAGGTGCACAGAGAACTGTATCTCAGGCCTCGTGATAGTGAGATATATTAGCTTACCAACTATCTTTAGGTACCTTGACGGATCTTTGAGTAATTCTCCATCTGAGGATATTAGCTTTACATTTTGTTCCATCAGAAAGCTAACAGGGGCAACACCAATAAATCCCATATCATCCAATAAGTCAAGTGTGTATTTCCTCTGACAAATGGAAGTATTTTAGATGTCCAAGATCCTTTATTTTAAACTGAGTGTGCAGAAATTCTTTAAGCTTCGATATTGCATTATGATTGTTCCCCGTTATGATCATGTCATCCACGTAAATTAATACCACAGTGAACGAAATCCCATCTTCGTTGGTGAACAACGAGTAATCAGCCAACTATTGTTGGAAACCTGCTTTGTTGAGTGCAGAGGAAAATTTGGCATAGCAGTTTCTTGAAGCTTGCTTCAATCCATATAGAGATTTGTGCAGGCGACACACCAGCTTCTCCCCCTTTTGGTAGTGCCCTGGTGTAGGTTTCATATATACTTTCTCATTAAGATCTCCATGTAAGAAGTCATTTTGGACATCCATCGGGTGAAGTGACCAGTTGCGAGCAGCGGCAAGTGCTAGTAAGCATCGAACAGTAACTAGCTTTGCTACAGGGGCAAAAGTTTCCTTATAATCCATCCCCTCAACCTGTGTGTACCCTTTGGTAACCAATCGAGCTTTGTAACGCTCAATGGTCCCATCAGCGTGACACTTGACTTTATAAACCCACTTGCAACCAATGGGCTTCTTTCCTGGTGGCAAGGTGGTGTAGCTCCAAGTTCCATTTTCTTCAAGTACCTTAATCTCAGTATTCATAGATTCTCTACACTTTGGATCGTGTTGAGACTTTGAGTAGGTGGTAGGTTCTAGTATGTTTAAAATTGAGGATACAAAGGATTTATGAGAAGGTGAGATATTGTCATATGAAATAAAATTGGTCAAGGGCTAATGAGTACCTTTGTGCTTACCTGACATTGGCTTCGAGGAAGAGTCTTGGTGGGCAGACAAAATAGTGGTCTGGGAATAGTGAAAATCACGGAGCCAAATTGAGGGTTGTCTTACTCATTCAGATCGCCTTAGAGAAGGTTGAGTTGGTTCAGTTTGAGGAGGTGATGAGCAGGATGGAATGGTGGTGAGTGGGTATGTGATGGTTTTAGGTGAAGCATCTAATGTTTCAGAAGCAGGTGTATGAGGAGATTCGGGTCTGGAGTGTGATTAGGTAGTGGTAAAACTAAAGTTTGAGTTTCAGCAGGGGTACAAGTATAAGGAAAAATAGATTCATGGAAAATGACATCTCTATTGGTGAAGAGTTGTTTGGACTCTAAGTCATACACCTTAAAAGCCTTTTGTCCTGAAGGAAAACCAAAAAAAATGCACTTTCTAACACGTTTATCAAATTTGTGTACAGGTTGGATGTTTGTGGCAAAACATAGGCAACCAAACACTTTGAGGTGATCGTAGGTAGATGTTTTTTGTAGAGCAATTCAAATGGCGTCTTTTTAAAAAGAAGAGGTGTAGGTGTACGGTTAATAAGATAGACAACATGCTGTACACTTTCACCCTAGAACTTAAGTGGCAAATTTTCTTAAAAACGCAAAGCTCTAGCATTGTTCAGGATATGCCTATGTTTGCGTTCTACAACCCCATTTTTTTGAGGTGTTGAGACGTAACTGTGATTATATTTGACACCATGGGAATGAAAAAAATGGATCATAGAAGAAAATTCCCTTCCATTGTCGACTAGAATTCCTTTGGCTTCGCTATTGAATTGTGTGTTTACAAAGGCAAAAAAAATTCTTGAGTAATTTTTGAGTTTCAGATTTGTGCCTCATTAAAAATATCCATGTATAACGCGTAAAATCATCGACAATGGTAAGGAAATAAGACGCTCCAGTAAGAGATGGTATTCTAAAAGCACCCCAAATATCAACATGTATTAAATCAAATGATTGTTTAGTATTAATAGAACTGGAACCAAATAGAAGTCGTGTATGTTTTGCCAATGGGAAAATATCAAAAAATTTATTGAAATCATGATTAATGCTAGAATTACAATCAACTAAACATTTCATAGGCAAACTAGAGGGGTGGCTGAGTCGTTGGTGCCAAATATTAAAGTGATTTTCCACATGATTGACTGAAAGGGGTGGCTTCATTTGTTTTGTGACTAAGAAGAGGTAAACACCATTATGCCGCCTCCCCAAACCAATCGTCTTCTTCATTGTCAAGTCCTGTAAAATGAAAAAATCAGGAAATAAAGTGATAGAACAATTCAATTCCCTTGTCATTTTGCTTACGAAAAGTAAGTTGACTGAAAAGGAAGGGACACAAAATGCCCTTGGCAGATTTATTTTTTGTATTCAGATTTAGCGTGCCTACTGCATTTATGTTGGCCCTTTAACCATTTGGTAGTGAAATAGAAAAATGAGGTGTTTTGTGTATATTTTGTAGTAGGTTTGATGAAGAAATGACATGGTCAGTGGCTCCACTATCCAAGATCCATCTTGTTGATTTTATTGATTGTAAATGAGAAAAAAGGTGTTAAGATGTACCTGGGCCTGCTAAATTTATTTCAGGTTGTTTATTACCATCTTGAAGAAGGGCCATTAGTTGTTGGTACTGCTCCGTGGTGAAAATCGGTTGTTGACCTTTCAATTCAGTGTTATTTGTAGCTGGTCCATGTTGCATATTACCCTTCTCATTCCTTTTGTGCAATTTGTGTCAGGGAGGGAACCCGTTCAGATAGAAACATCTATTTATTATGTGGTTGTCCCTCTTACAATGATCACAGTGTAGCTTTCCTTTGCTCCTTTGTTGAAAATTCTTCCTTGTATCAGCACCCCTATCTCTCTCGTTATCGACAAGTCACGTTGTTTTTCTTCCTGTAAAATCATAGAATAGACCTTTCTAATAGAGGGAAGAGGTTGTAAAAGTAAAATTTGTCCTCTTACTGCAGAATATGTGTCGTTTAGGCCCATGAGGAATTGCATCACCGTGCTTCTTTGATCTATTTCTTCTGTCTTCTTTACTCCTCTATATGTGCCTATTGGCAGGTTGTTGTATGATGAGAGCTCATCCCACAATCCCTTTAACTTCGAGAAGTGTGCAGAAATTGACATGTCACTTTAATGTAAAGATGATATGTCTCTTTCGATTAGAAACATCATAGGTGCATTATTTTGTGAGAATCTTTGTGTGAGATCAGTCCAAACTTCGACTACAGATTTAGTGTATAAAACACTGTCACAGAGAGTTTGATCAATTGAATTTAGGATCCAAGAAAGTACCATATCATTGCATCTCTTCCACGACGCAAATTTCTCATTGGTTTTTAGTGTTTTCTTAATCGATCCATCAACAAAGCCAGTTTTATTTTTCGTACTTAAGGCTATGCTCATTGCTCTGCTCCATGTTGCATAGTTATCTCCATTCAGCTATTTGTTGACCAAGTTAGATCCTGGATGATCAGATGAGTGGAGGTGATAGGGGTCTATTGTATTTATTATTTGATTTGTCTTTTCGATGCCATCTCTAAATTATTAGAATGAGACGAAAGAAAAAATCACATCAATTCCTCTGATACCATGTAAATTTGTGAGGGAGATAAAATGGGAAGAAAACTTGTTTCTTGTATATTAATCTTCATGATGCGTACAGAATGAATATATACAGATATCACAATGAATCAAGCCACAAAACTAGTATCTCCGTGTAACTAAACTAACACAAAATCTGGAGATGAAATCTTCCTACATTATAGGAGATTTGACTATTTCAAATCTCAACACGGTGTTCGTGTTGGTGTTAAAGTCTGGCATTCTAGATTGGTCATCATGCCTCTCCAACACTTTCGAGTCTTATTTCGAATAAGCGTCTTCCAATGACCAGATCTAGTTCATTGTCCTTTTGTCATTTGTGTCCATTGGGGAAAAGAACTAAATTACCATTCCATTTATCAGATTCAATTTCTAGTTCACCATTGGAATTAATACATTCTGATGTATTGACATCACCTTTGGAATTAATACATTCTGATATATGGGCATCCCCTATTGTATTTGTAAAATGATCAGAATATTATGAGTTGTTTGTGGATGATTATTCTCGTTATTCTTGGATATTTCCTATGCAATTTAAACGTGAGGTGTTTAATATCTTTGTTAGCTTTAAAATGCATGTTGAAAATCTTCTCTTCTAAGATTAGATTATTTCAATCTGATGGGGGTGGTGAATACACTAAACGTGACTTTCAAAATGTTTTAGCCAATAATGGGATTGGTTTTCGCTCTTCTTATCCAGGACATCCCGAACAAAATGGAGTGGTCGAACAGAAACACTGTCATATTTTTGAGACTGACCTCCCCCTTCTTGCTCATTCTTATTTGCAAATTGATTATTGGGCTGATGAATTTAACACAACTGTTTATTTAATTAATCACCTTTCAACACATGTTCTCCGTTCCAACACGTGTTCTCCTATTAGGCAATAAGGATTATATTGCTTATTTATGTGGATGATATTCTCATCACGGGAAATAATTCTTCTCATATTTCAGAGTTAATTTCTAATTTGGGGAAATTATTTTCTATGAAAGATTTGGGACCTATTTGTTTCTTCCTCGACATCGAGGCAACTTATAGTTCATGCGGCTTGCATTTGACCCAAACTAAGTATGTTCTTGATTTGTTGCATCGTATGAAGTTTAAGGATGTCCAAGCTATTTCCTCTCCTACCATGAGTGCTAAGAAACTGTCCTTGTACAATGGTGATCCTTTTTTTAATCCCACTAAATATCGGAGTACTCGTCCAGACATCTCTTTTGCCGTCAATCACATTTGCTAATTTATGCACCATCTAATTACGGTCCATTGGTCAGCAGTTAAGCACATCTTACGTTACTTGAAGTCCACACATGATGATGGTCTATTTTTATTAGTTGGGCTCTCTTAGTTTGGAAGCCCACTCAGATGCTGATTATGCTGACAATTCGGGTGATCGTCACTCTACCGGAGGTTATTGTTTATATCTTGGCCATAATCTGATTTCTTGGATCTCTAAGAAGCAATGTACAGTATCATAGTCCAACACTGAAGTGGAATACTGACAGTTGAATTTTACAGTAGCTGAGATGTCTTGGTTACATTCCATATTTATAGATCTTTGTGTTCCTGTTTCTACACCACTGATTTGGTTTGCAACATCAGTTCTGTTTCCTTGGATCACAATTCGGTTTTCAATGCTTGTACAAAGCACTTGGAAGTTAATTATCCTTATGTTCATGAAAATGTGGTGCGAAGAACTTCAGATGTGCTACCTTTGTACAGAAGACCAAGTAGCCAAGTGTTCACTAAACGCCTCTCTTCTGTACGTTTCAAGTTTCTTGCCAACAAGCTTATAGTGCGCCCTTGCCCCATGGGCTTGCCGGAGGGTGATAGACAACAGAGTTTGAAGTTATCATCTCATTCCTAAATTATATGGAATTTATTTGTACTTGTATTGCATGAATATATATATATAGTGACATACAAGACTGAAGAACATGGTTCCAGTCACCAAAACACACTTTGTTTACTCCTCTGCTTCATCTTCTTCTTCAGGATACAATCCCCTGTGAATAAGATGTTTTAAATGCGGTATAAATACTTTTATTAAATTACATATACTATGAGCCTAATCTAAAGGTATCTAGATCGTATCCTCATAACTATATTTAACCTTTTTAAGAAATTTATTCTTTTTCAGGGACATAATTGTGAAAAAAGTAAAGACTAGTTGTTTCTGTAAAAAACATAATAAATATTTCTGATATTATTGTAATAACCCGCTTAATTTTGGGCTATTTTAATTAATTTCTGGAAAATGGAGGAAAATAAAGTTTTTGATAAAATTATTTTTATTGCTCAAATATGTTGGTTATTATTTTTAAAGGCGAGAATTTCAAACGGTTTCGAAAACAGAGTTAAAACAGATTTTAAAATGATTTTAAAATGTTTTTAACTCTTGGAATTCTAAGTCAGCGAACATTAAGTAATTTTCAAGAGTTGTTTTGGCTTACAACTCTTCATTTCTTTGCCTTATTTAAAGGAGTCTTTTGGATTCCAACTCTTCATTTCTTTGCATTATAAAAGGAAGTCGTGGGCAACCTTTTTAACCTACTTCTGGCACAAATTTTGGCAGCAAATATATTTTATATTCCTCTTCTTTTTATATACACATTGACCCTTGAGATTTGTGAGTTCCAACCTTAGATTAGAGGTGTTCTTGGGGCTATTTTGTTGGAGGTTCTTGGAGGAGCTTTTGTAGATCTTTTGTGTTGATCTTGAGGATGTGATCATTAGTTTCTCATCATGGTTTGAGGTATGGGGTTTTACACAATATGCTCCTTAAATCTCACGAGTGTCATTCTCTTTGAATTATTGTTAATTGAACTCATATTTGAATTGATAAATTCATTGAAATCTGAAAAATAATTGTTGAAATTATTTTGATTCATGTGGTATCATTATATTGTTGATGAGCACGTTGTCATGAGATTTTAATATGGCACGGATGTTGGGCACCCGCCAAAATTCCTGTTTCCCGGGCTATGGCTTGATAAAGCATATACGGATGTGGTGAGGCCTGGTGACCCAGTTAAGGTGTTGTTGAGAAATTATATTGATAAATTCTTTGAGATTTGCATTTTGATTTGAATATTCGTACTCGTGTTGTTACGCTTGGTTCATCGTTAATATAATTGTTGAGCATCTTTCTTGTCGTATTGTGTACTTCCCCATATTTTCTTTTAGCGGCAGGTTAGCGCAGATTTTGGGGCGCTATGGATATTGATTTTAGCGAGGATTGTTTGGGAAAGATTTGTATTATTTTGATGTATATACTTTGGAGATTTGTATTTTATTTTCGAGTTAGATAGTTTTAATTTATTTTGAGAGAATTGTTGTATTTGTATTTTGAAGAGATTCGAGATTAGTGGTTTCCTCTATTGTTGTTGTGGGATTTAGATACTTTATACCTTGTTATTTGTGGAATTGATTTATTTTATCGATAGTGGCGCTCCGTTCGCTCTCCCCGGGCGGATGGGGTGTTATAATTATATCTTGAATTTAGGTTTAGATTTTAGTCTTTTGGAGAACAGTTAGTTTAATTAAATTCTTAGTTATTTCTTCATAGAAACTCAATCAGTATACTCTCCATGAAGATTTTTCTAAAGTTGCTATCTATATTTTTTTCTGTTTGTGTGTATGTGCAATCGAGTGATTTGTGGATTATGGAGTAAATATCTTAATGTGTTCGATTCTTTGGCAAAAACTGAAACTGGATAATTCTGGAAATGATCTCTTTATTGTTGAAGAAAAATAGTATTTTGTGAGCTATAACACGATCTCTTTATCAATGTTCTTAAACTTGAGTTGGGTCTAAAATTAATGAATTGTTATATTTGGCTTTCATCAATGATAATTGTTTGTGCCTTATGTTTTGTATTTATGCGTACTAAATCAAAATCATTTTAATGAAAAGGTGAGGATGCAAAGGCTAAGATTTTGATTTAAGAGACTAGATTGAAAATGACCAGTGATTTCATTTCTCGAGCTTTGTGTAGTTTAAGTCTTGAAGATTAATAAAATTGGCAACCAATAAAAAATGTCTTATTATAATCTCTGAGATGTTAAAATCTTGAGATGATATACTACTTTACTATTTTTAATCATTAGCAATATGTTGTATACATTTTCTTTAGGTGATAAAGTCTGTCGTTATACTGTTTTTTATTTTTATTTATCAAAGTAGTTAGTTTATTTATGTTATATATAGTTTGAAATTAATGATTTGGTCAAATGTAATTAGTTTTGATAATAAACTATATTTTTTATTATTTCATTTTTATTTGTTTTGTTTTGTGTTGTGTCCCAATTGTGGTTTGGATCTTCTAATTATAGCACTGCATTCAAAAAGGTTAAAAGGCTACATCAATTATTTTGGTTGTTTTTCTTTTGAAATCTGGAGTAGGTAAAATTAGTTGGAAGAACATACTGTGATGGAGGGTAAAAACTGATATGGGAAGAAAGATAGAGTTCATACAGTGTGTAAGCTCTCTTGATTATTTTTGGAAGGACTATGTTTAGTTTGGGAAATTGTATCAGAGTGCAGCAACAAAATAATGTATGCAATATATGGGCTGTACAGGATCTTAGAGATTAATAAAAGAGATACCTATTGCAATAGTATTATGTATTAGACTTCACTCAAAATACTTCAGAAATACAACTCTGGATAGTAACTCTTGAGTGGTAAGAGCTAATTGATTGACTCATACCTACATGGAAATTTAGATAGCAGCCCTTTGAATTATGTGACTTATTTGATTAATTCTTTTTGTTTGTTTCGATACCTTTAGTTAAAACATTTTGCCATTACAATGTAACCGTATAGAGATAGTTTTGTATTCAGTGTAATATGTTGCTATAGTTTTTGTCAATAGGTATAATTGATCTGAATTGGTGCCGATTTGTGGGGTTTTATGATCTGAATTTGTGTACAATGTCTAGTACCACGAAACAAATTAAGGTAAGTAAAGTACTACTTTGAATATGTAACCCCTTAAAAATCATATACCAAGGGTCCATTCAAATGGTGTCTTTGAATTAGAAGAACCAAGGAATTTGGGATAGTTCTTTAAGGAATCAGACTGAAGCAGCGCTTCGTGCAAACCATCTTTATGAGTTTGTTAATGGTGAAATTCAGTTTCCTATGTCGATTTGAACTGATAATGATGAATCTTCTCCAAATCCGGCATTTGAAGAATGGCAACTTATCAATGCCCAGCCTTTTAGTTCAGCTCTTGCTATAATTTCACCCAAGTGTTTTGCCTTTTGTTCGTTACTTTTGTTTTATTTCAGAGGTATGGCATCACCTTCATCATCGATACACAAATCTCTCTAGATCTCAGATTCATTGCTTGAAGAAGGAATTGAATGAACTTCAGAAAGGTACCAAATCAATGTACAAATATCTCTCTGAAATTCAAAAAATTATAGATCAGTTCGCTATGTTTTCTTATCCCATTCATGATGAAGATATGATAATCCACACATTAGAAGGATTACCTCCTGATTATGATGATATTGCATCTGTGATTCAAAGTCGTCCATCAACTATGACTGATGATGCCAGAATCAGCACCACCGTGTAAGGTGTTTTCAAGCTCAATATAAGAGTAACAATGGCAGCACAATTATATAGAGATATAAGAGAATGAGATGAGGATAAGAGGAGAGGGCACCGGTATATAAGTGGTTCAGCCTAAATTGGCCTACGTCCACGGTGAGTGTGTGTGAGTAATATCACTAAATGAAGGCTCTAATGGCCATGGATACAACCTCTCAAGCTTTCTCTCTCTACTGTATATCTAGACAGAGTTTT
Organism: Sambucus nigra; assembly: GCA_949130495.1. Classification (NCBI taxonomy): domain Eukaryota; kingdom Viridiplantae; phylum Streptophyta; class Magnoliopsida; order Dipsacales; family Adoxaceae; genus Sambucus; species Sambucus nigra. The sequence continues at coordinate 6,834,630 of OX422214.1, read as the reverse complement.
ATCTAGGGTTGAATATCTGGATCCTTTTGCAAGGTAGGGGATGACCCCTATATTTAGTACCTAGTGGGTGTAGTGTACCCCCCATGCATGTAATGAGCATGTGTGTGGTAGCCTCACCAATGTGGGAGTGCCATCTGTCACTGTCACATGTAAGGAATGATTATGAAATATTCTCCCCACGTGTGGAGAATAATCTTGTTACAACTGATTTGTGCCCATGTGTCCTTATCCAAATGTTAACAGATGCTCGGCTGCCATATTGGTGCATGACCTCGGCCTGGGAGAGGCCGAGCTGTAAAGGCTCGATAAACGTCTTTCGAGATGTGCCATAGGGAGTCTCGACGTGATCTCAGCCGAGACATTATGCTGGGGTCGGCCCCAGCCGAGGTTGGACTGATTCCATGTTGAAGGTCACCAAGGCTGCTTGTCACCTCGGCCTACACTCGGGCGAGGTTTCCATACCCAGGTATATGAGAATGTTGTTGATGCCTGTGATGTGCGTCGTGTCCATTGGAAATGTAGGTGATAGTGTCGGCCTGGGCTAACCTTACTAAGGCCGAGGGCTGATATCGTGGGCCCATGGCTTATCCAGGGTCGGTCAACATCTCGACCATCACCTCGACCGAAGTTGGTGTCTCAAGGCCGAGGTTACACTTGGGGCATATCAATCACCCCCAACCCTTAGTCATATGTGAGAGAAAGTGGCTAGGGGATTACTACACCTTCGAGGCCTGTCTGTTCCAAGCCAATACCTGCCTAACACCTGTCCAACGCTAGAACGTGCTTACTTGGTAAGCGTGTGCCGTCAGCTGTCCTTTGGGGATCCCAAGGCAATGATGGGCCTTGGGAAACGTGCCCACGCATTTAAGGGTTTCAAAACCCTTTTCCCTCCTTCTTCATCACTTCATTCCTGTGCACGCTTTGCTTTTGCGATTTCTCTCTCTCTAAAGCTTCTCTACTCAACGTTCTTCTGCCGAGGCTTTTGTTGGTTTTCTTACGAGTTTTCTTCATTTGCCCTCATCGTTTCATTTCCAGGTACTTTCTTCCTTCCATTACCCTTGTTTTTCGCTTTCGGTTTGCATTTTTTGGCGATTTTCTAAGTTTTCCAGCGAACCTCATTATTTCAGGCGAACTGTGTTTGCTTCGAATTTCTTAGTTTGATCTTTAAACTCCTTTATTTTACAAGTCAATCCTGTTTGTAGTTTTAGGAGTTATTCCCAAGTTTAGGGTCGTCCTCTGATGCTCAGACCTTTATACCAGCTTCTTGAGGATTTCCCCTCTCTTAGAGAGAAGACCCTAGAAAAGATTAGGCAAATAGAGAGAGATCAGAAGGAAGCTCGTAGGTCACAAGAGTTTCCCATTAGACCCTTGTTTCCACCACCTCTGAGAGTGATATATCCTAACCCCCCGGAGAACTTCTATCAGACAGGGGTTCCTGCTGATCCAACACCTATGTCTGAGTCTGAATCTTCTACTTCAGACCCCATGTCTGTGGACTCTTTTAAGGAAGCCATGGATTTCACACCTCGGCCTGGTCAGGCCCCTGATCAGGCCGAGGTCTCCAGTCGAGCCTCATCCCATAATGGCTCAAGCACCTCAGCCGCTTCTTTAGAGATTGAAATTGTTGAGCCGAGTGTGGCTGTGCCACCCATTCTTGATGCCATCCCCCTGTCGGCCGCCACAGGGGCAAAGTTCGCTCAAAGATTCGCTAGTAACCCATCTATATCTGTTGTGGCCGACGTTGAGCCTGATGATGATGAAGATGCTAAAAGTGATGTCGACGTCTCTGAGGCGGCCGAGATCAAGAGCACGGTAACTGATGTGAATCTTCTGTGCTTCAGGTATTTATACTCCATTAGTCCCTCCACAAAATTAAGGAGACCTCTGAGGGACGAGAGGGCCTATCATATCCGAGATGGAGAAATCTGCCTGTACGAGCAGATGTTTAAGTTAGGGTTTCGCCTACCCATTCATCCCATCATCAAATCCATTCTCTCTTATATCAACTTGGCCCCCTCACAGCTGTCTCCCAATACCTGGAGAGTTATCATAAGGGCCATTATCTTATGAAGGGAAGTCCACCACTCTGACCTCCCAGTTCAGGTCTTTACTGGTTGTTATGTCCCAACCTCGGCCAAAAACCATCCGAGCTACTATCATTTTGTGGCTCGGAGGCCTGAGAAGAAAATGCTCCAGGTGACTCAGACCTCGAACCATAATTGGAAGCCCCGCTATTTTTTCGCCTCTGGACCATGGGAATTTGGCCCATGTGTTCCCTCTTCCACTCTTGAGCCGAGGATACCCCTCAGATGGGGTAAGGTCTCCATGTCTGCCAGGGCCGACCCTGGTCTAAGTCTTCAGAATATCTAGAAGGTGAAGGCCCTGCAAGACCAAGGGGCACATGGTCTTTTTATTAAGTTCGAACATTTGCTAACCCCCCATTATCTCTCGGGGACGGGCCTAGGCGGAAGTCCCTTTGTTGACTTTGGTAAGGATTTTTCTTTTAAGTTTAACCTCTGAACTCATTCATATCTGATCTCTAACCCATATCTTTTAACTTTTGCAGAGCGACCTCAAGGCATTTCAGATGAACTGTGGGAGATGGCTGCACCGAGCTTAGCGAGACTCGCCAAAAAAGCTGGTCTGAACGCTCCTCCCCTAGCTCCCTCTACATCCAAATCTCAGGCCTCAAAGAAGAGGGCCCCAGAAGCCCATGCCTCTGAGGATCAGAGGCCGACCTTGAGACAAAAGAAGGCCTCTGATGCTGCAATTCCAATCTCCTCGGCCGACGCCCTGTCGGCCCGCCTGGACCAGCTGAAGTTAACCGATAGTGTGGTCGGCCACAGCATGCAGGCCGTGGATGCCATCGGCTCTATAATGACCGAGGCTGACAAGCGCTTTTACAGGGCTATGGACACCCCCTGCTGATTGAGTTCGGCCTTCACAGAGCCATCCAGGTATGACTTGTCCCCTCATCAAAATTTTATAAGTGCAACATCTGACTTTTCTCCAGCTTAACCTCTTCATTAAATGTGCAGGGAGTAACTGCTATGCACCACCTATCAAACTGGGCTCTGAATAAATTGCCCCTCATCCAGAAGGGGCAAGAGGCCGAGAAGGTTCAGAGCGCCCTAAATGCTGAGGCCGACCGTCTGAAATCAGAGCTGCAGAATTCTAAAAATAAGGTTAAGGGGTTGGAGAAAGACATTTCTCTACCCGTCAAAGATCACGCCAAAGCCCTGAAGGCCAAAGATGACGTTCTACAGCAGAAGGTCAGCTCGGCTGTCAAGGCTGCCCTTGAAGATGCCTCGACCAAAATAATTTCTGACTACAAAGCCTCGGACGAATTCATGGGTTTTGGCTTTGAATATCTCGATAGATGTATCAAGGCTACTACCAAATGGGCTGAAGTCAGAGAGAAGGAGATCGGTACTCTAAAGGCCTCTGACTTTGTGGGTCTCGGCTTTGCAGACCCTCAGTTTGCTCAGGCGCTTCAAGAGGTAGAGGACGAGGCTGCTGCTCCAGCTGAGACTGTAACTCTGGGAGGGAACGAGGTCAGAGGGGCAGACCATGCTGATGACGCGGCCGAGGTGACTAATGCTGATCAAGCCAATCAGGCCGAGGCTGTTAATGTTCCCCCCCCCCCCCAAACCTTTAGGATTTTGTAACTTGTAACAAATAATTTGTAATTTGTACCTCATAACTTGTAACACCGTGGTATTTTGTATTCAAGGAATATTTGTAACAATGCCTCTGAATGCTATATGATCTCTTCCCTTTACTGAATGTCACGTAATCTCTTCTATTATTTTGTTGTAGTGATGTCTTGTTTATACTCAATCAATAATTCTGACCTCAGGTCTCTTTACCACTGGGTTGTAATTAGGCTCTGAGGTCGTCACATAAGACGTTATCCTCATAATTAATTTCACCAAATTAATGATGTTAAGGGTCTGAGGTCATCTGTTAAGGTGTCTGAGCTGAGACCTCGTCACCACCGAGTGACGTTATGAGGGTCTGAGGTCATCACCTAAGATGTTATCCCCATAATTAATTTCACCAAGTTAATGATGTTAAGAGTCTGAGGTCATCTAACTAGGGTGTCTGAGCTCAGACCTCGTCACCACCGAGTGATGTTATGAGAGTCTGAGGTCCTCTGTTAAGGTGTCTGAGCTCAGACCTCGTCATCACCGAGTGATGTTATGAAGGTCTGAGGTCGTCACCTAAGACGTTATCCTCATAATTAATCTCACCAAATTAATGGTGTTAAGGGTCTGAGGTCATCTGCTAAGGTGTCTGAGCTCAGACCTCGTCACCATCGAGTGATGTTTTTGAGGGTCTGAGGTCATCACCTAAGATGTTATCCCCATAATTAATCTCACCAAATTAATGATGTTAAGGGTCTGAGGTCATATGTTAAGGTGTCTGAGCTCAGACCTCGTCACCACCGAGTGATGTTATGAAGGTCTGAGGTCGTCACCTAAGACGTTATCCTCATAATTAATCTCACCAAATTAATGATGTTAAGGGTCTGAGGTCATCTGCTAAGGTGTCTGAGCTCAGACCTCTTCACCACCGAGTGATGTTATGTGGGTCTGAGGTCATCTGCTAAGGTGTCTGAGCTCAGACCTCGTCACCACCGAGTGATGTTATGAGGGTCTGGCGTCATCACCTAAGATGTTATCCCCATAATTAATCTCACCAAATTAATGATGTTAAGAGTCTGAGGTCATCTAACTAGGGTGTCTGAGCTCAGACCTCGTCACCACCGAGTGATCTTATGAAGGTCTGAGGTCATCACCTAAGATGTTATCCCCATAATTAATATCACCAAATTAATGATGTTAAGGGTCTGAGGTCATCTGCTAAGGTGTCTGAGATCAGACCTCGTCACCATCGAGTGATGTTATGAAGGTCTGAGGTCATCACCTAAGATGTTATCCCCATAATTAATATCACCAAATTAATGATGTTAAGGGTCTGAGGTCATCTGCTAAGGTGTCTGAGCTCAGACCTCGTCACCACCGAGTGATGTTATGAAGGTCTGAGGTCATCACCTAAGATGTTATCCCCATAATAAATATCACTAAATTAATGATGTTAAGGGTCTGAGGTCATCTACTAAGGTGTCTGAGCTCAGACCTCGTCACCACCGAGTGATGTTATGAAGGTCTGAGGTCGTCACCTAAGACGTTATCCCCATAATTAATATCACCAAATTAATGATGTTAAGGGTCTGAGGTCATCTGCTAAGGTGTCTGAGCTCAGACCTCGTCACCATCGAGTGATGTTATGAAGGTCTGAGGTCATCACCTAAGAGATTATCCCCATAATTAATATCACTAAATTAATGATGTTAAGGGTCTGAGGTCATCTGCTAAGGTGTCTGAGCTCAGACCTCGTCACCACCGAGTGATGTTATGAAGGTCTGAGGTCGTCACCTAAGACGTTATCCTCATAATTAATCTCATGATCTAAGAATGAAGCAAGAACTGTCATGGAAACTGATCTTTATTAATAACCTCTTCTCAATAGGATGGTACATTTACATAAAATTCTACGCAACATCATATGTAATATCTCTTTAGGTGGTCAGCGTTCCATGGGTTAGTTAAAGGTTCTCCTTCTAGGTTTTCTAGCCTGTAAGTGCCAGGCACAACCTCTTCTGTTACTTTGTAGGGGCCATGCCAATTTGGGTGTAGCTTATTTGGATTTTGTAGGGTCTTCTTTAGCACTAGGTCTCCTACTGCAATGGGTCTTGACTTCACCCTTTGATTGTAGAATTTCACTGCCCGCTGCTGGTAGGCTGCTTTTCTGACCTCTGCGTCCTTTCTTCTTTCTTCGATAAGTTCCAGGTCTAGCCTCCTCTCTTCCCCATTGCTGTCTGGGTCGTAGGTCTAAATCCGATGAGTTGGTAGTCCTACTTCCGTTGGTATGACAGCCTCTGAGCCATGTGCTAGCATGAATGGGGTTTCTCCTGTTGGTGTCCTTGTCATGGTTCTGTAGGCCCATAACACAGCGTAGACCTCTTCTGTCCATCTCCCCTTTGCATCTTCTAACCTCTTCTTGATTCCGTCTAAGATGGTTCTGTTTGTGACCTCGGTCTGGCCATTTGCTTGAGGTCGACCAGGAGATGAGAAGAACTGTTTAATCCCCACTCTTAGGCAATACTTTTCTAAGGAGGAGTTCTTGAACTGGGTCCCATTATCCGAGAGGAGAGTGTTTAGGAGACCATATCTGCATATGATGTTCCTCCAAATGAACTAGAAGGTCTTCTGCTCTGTAATTGTTATCATCGGTTCTGCCTCCACCCACTTTGAAAAGTAGTCAATGGCAACTATCAAGAATCTATAGTTGTTGACAGCTCTTGGAAAAGGTCCTACCAAGTCAATTCCCCATACCGCAAATGGCCATGGAGAAGAGATTGACGTCATAGGCTGATGGGGTTGATGAGGGATAGTGGCGAACCTTTGACATTTGTCGCACCTCTTCACATAGTTTGCAGCATCCTTAGACAAGGTAGGCCACCAGTATCCCTGAGTGATGATCCTCTTGGATAAGGGCCTTCCCCCTATGTGGCTAAAGCAAGAACCCTCATGAACCTCTTGTAAGACCCGGGGTACTTCCATGGGATGCACACATCTGAGGAGAGGCAATAGAAACCCCTTTTTCTACAAGACATCTCCTATCATTGAGAACTTGGCAGCCCTGTATCTCAATTTTCTCCTTTATAGCTTGGACTCAGGCAGCTCTCCATCTCTTAGGTATCTGACGAGCGGGTCGATCCATGAGTCTCCTAGGTTCACATTGTGACAAGGGCTATATACCTCGTCCTCCTCGATGGTTGCCTTTCCTAAGACCTCTATTGGAATGGTCCTTCCCATATCTGTCTTCACCGCTGAGGCCAGCCTTGCCAATGCATCAGCGTGAATATTGCTCAGTCGAGGCACTCTCTTCAGTTCCGCCTCTTCAAAATATTCTAACAATCCTCTTACCTTCTTCAAGTACTTGGCCATCCTTTCGTCTTTGTCCTCGTATACCCCCAATACTTGATTGACAACCAACCTTGAGTCTCTATGGAGTAGGAGTCGCTTTACTCGAAGAGTTGTTTCCAATAAGAGACCTGCTATCATGGCCTCATACTCGAACTCGTTGTTTGAGGCCTGGAAGTTGAATCTCTAGGCGTATTCAATGTTGGTGTCATCTGGAGCTGAGAGTATTAGTCCCGCCCCGCTTCCACTGTCACAGGAAGAGCCATCAACGAAGAGGCTCTAGACGTCTGTATCTGATGAGAAGACCCCTTCTCTCATAACCCCCTTCTTGAAGAGTTATCGATCCTCTTCGTTCTCTTCTATTCCGCTCTGGGTTTTACCTGAGATAACCTCTTCCCGATCTCTGAAGACGTTTGGTGACGTCTCTTCCGAATTTCGGAAGACACTACGGTTCGTCTCTTCCGAATCTCGGAAGACACTAGGGTTCGTCTCTTCGCTGTCATCTAAACCTTTCACTATCTCGGCCTCTTCCAAACTTCTACCGGCCTCTTTCCAGGTGAACTCTGCGATAAAGTCTGCGAGGGCCTTCCCCTTGATGGCTGTCCTAGGCTGGTAGGTAAGATCATCTTCTCCTAGCTCGATGGCCCATGTCATCAATCTTCCAGACTTCTCAGGTTTGTGCAGAACCTGTCTTAGTGGGGAGTCAGTGAGGACTACCATGGAGTGAGCTTGGAAATAAGGCTTCATCTTCCTTGAGGCATGTATGAGGGCATAAGCCAACTTCTCCATTCGGGGATAATTTTGTGCAGACCCTTGAAGTGCCTTACTATTGAAGTACACAGGCCTCTGGACCCCATCCTCTTCCCGTATGATGGCCGCGCTGATGGCTGATTCAGAGACTGCCAGATACACAAACAACCTTTCCCCCGTGATGGGCCGAGACAGCAACAAGGGAGACCCTAAGTAGGACTTGAGTTGGTTGAACGCTTTTTCACACTCTTCGTCCCATTGGAAGGCCTATCTTAGAACTTTAAAGAATGGAAGACACTTGTCCGTTGCCCTAGAAACAAACCTGTTAAGGGCAGCCACTCTTCCCGTGAGTCTCTGAACATCCTTGATACTCCTAGGAGTCTTCATGTCGAGCAGTGACTTAATTTTCTTAGGGTTCGCTTCAATCCCCCTCTGATTAACAATGAATCCCAGGAACTTCCCAGCTCTTACTCCGAAGACACACTTTGCTGGGTTAAGTTTCATTCTGTATGAGTCCATGTCATCGAAGGTCCTCTCAAGGTCTGCTACGTGAGTACATGCTTTCAGGCTCTTCGTTAGCATATCCTCTACATATACCTCCATGGTCTTACCTATTTGCTCTTCGAACATCTTATTGACAAGACGTTGATACGTTGCCCTTGCATTTTTCAGGCCGAAGGGCATCACCTTGTAGCAGTACGTCCCCTTGTCAGTAATGAAGGCTGTCTTCTCAGAGTCTTCAGCATCCATGAAGATTTGGTTGTAGCCTGAATAAGCGTCCATGAAGCTCATGAGCTCGTGCCCTGCCGTTGCGTCCACCATCTGGTCTAACCTAGGTAAGGGATAGCTGTCTTTCGGGCAAGACCTGTTCAGGTCAGTGAAATCTACACACATTCGCCACTTCCTATTGGCCTTAGGCACGATGACTGCATTTGAGAGCCACTCCGGGTAGGTAACCTCTCTTATGAACTCGGCCTCTTCCAACTTTTTTACCTCTTCCCGGATGACGTCGTACTTCTCCCTAAAGTAGACTCTTCATCTCTGCTTGATTGGCTTGGCATCTCTGTCCACGTAGAGCTTGTGGCTCATGACCTCAGGGTCGATGCCAGGCATGTCTGCGTGACTCCATGCGAAGACACTCTGTCCCCTCCTGAGGAAGTTTACCAGCTCTTCCTTGATTCCTGGTTCTAGGGCCTTACTGACCTGGACGGTTTTTTTCGGCTCGTCCTCATTGAGGACGATGGATTCTACCTCTTCCGCGGCCTCACCCTTCTTTAATTTTATTTCATCTCTTGGGTCAAGAGTGTCAATGTTGTAAGTGGTGGTTGCTCTCTTATGGGCTTCTCTCTCTTCGGCCGAGTTGAAGTAACACTCCCGCGCCATGGTCTGGTCCCCTTGCACTTCCCCTACTCCATAAGGAGTCAGGAATTTTAGCATCTGATGGACCGTCGACGGCACAGCTTCAAACTCTTTGAGGGCTACCCTTCCTATGATGAGGTTGTACGCCGAGAAGATGTTTTCGTCCATAACGAAAAAGTTTATCTTCTTGGTCAGCCTCTTAGGCCACTCATCCCCCATCCGTACATCCATCTCATACATGCCCAATGGGTGGACCTTTTCGCCACTTAAGCCTATCAATGGGTGATGATAGGGAACCAGCCTTGACCTGCTAAGACCCAGGCTCTTGAAGCAAGTCCAGAACATCATGTCTGCTGAGCTTCCCCCGTCTATGAGGATCCTCCGTACCTCGCACCCATGCACCCTTGTTGTTATGACCAAAGGGTCATCATGGGGGGCTAAGATACCCTTGAAGTCGAGTCTGGAGAACCCCACTACGAGGGTTTCCATATCTACCTTCTTCCTCTTCTGCACTGCATCAGAAGACGTTAGATTCACAACTTCGATCTTGGCCAATGACCTGTCCTCTGCTACATGAGCCTTCCTGTCGGCTACCTCAGAGCCACCTCCTGCAAATCCCCCACATATGGTGCTAACACCAAAGGAGATCATACCGACCCTCTTCACCGGGGTGTTGTCATCCTTTGGCGGAAGATCCGGGTCATCTTCATCATCTCCCTTCGAATCATCGTGCCTTCTGGTCGGGACATTGCCATGGCATCTGTCATCTCTTCTTTTCTTAGGGTCATCTCTTCCACCCTTAGGAGCCTTACCATCCACATACTTCCTCAGCTTTCCAGATTTCAGCATCTTCTCAATCTCATCCTTTAAAGCGAAGCATCTATCTGTGACATGGCCATGATCCTGATGGAACTCGCACCATAGGTTTTTGTTCCTCTTATGCGGTGGGGCCTTCAGTTTCTCTGGCCACCTCAGAGTCCGGTCAGTCTTAATTTCATTGAGGATGTGCTCACAGCTCACAGTCAGAGGAGTGTAATGAGAGAACTTGTCATCTCAAGACCTCTTCTTCCCCTCTTTCTTACCTTGGGAGTTTCCCGAGCTACCGCGGTTCTCCTCCTCATACTTGGCGGCCATTGCCTCTTCTGCATTCATCACTTTCCCTGTGGTGGCCAGTAGCTCCGCCATGGACCTAGGGGGTCTTCCGCCAGTTTCCACAATAGCTTCCCCTTCTGGAGGCCTCCTATAAGGGCGGTCATGGCTATGCTCTCTTCATAATCCTCCACTTCCAGTTTCTCTTTGTTGAATCTTGCTATGTAGTCTCTTAGGCTCTCACCTTTGGCCTGTTTGACATACAGCAGGTGGGTAGTCTTCTTTTGAGGTCTTACCCCAAAGCAGAAGTTGTGGATGAACTGCTCAGCCAAGCCTTCGAAGTTCTCAATTGAGTTCTTCGGAAGGGAGGTGAACCAACTATGCGTTGCCCTTGTCAAGATCCCTAAGAAGGCCCTACACTTCATCTCATCGGGTATCAAGTAAATGTCTGCTGCCGACTGATACATGTCGATATGGTGCACAGGGTTAGTGCTGCCATCATACTTGGGAGTCACTGTAGGAGGCTTGAACTTGGCTGGGGTTGGGAACCCCACTATCCTAGCCACAAATGGGGAGCCCTCTGAGTAACCCCTCTATAATGGGTCCCTGCTTTTAATGAGATCTCCTATCTTCTCCTCAAGGCGTTGGATAGAATCATTCCAGGGTCTTCTGTCATCAACTTGGCCGAGGTTATCCCCTGCCACCTCCCTACGATGGGCAGAGGGTTCCCCAGCCGCGACACGTTGGCTGTTGACCTCTTCCTATTCTCGGCCTCTTCTTTCACAGGGTCGGCCTTGGTCTGGCCGACCCTGCCTACCCCCTTTCTGAGAGCCTGCTGCGCTCCTCGACCTCGATAGCCTCTGTCTTAGGTCATTCACCGGGCCCAGCCTCTCGAAGGCCGACCCTCTGCTCAACCTATCAAAGGCCGGCCCTCTTTGTTGGGCCTCTTTTCTTCTTCGGCCGAGACATCCTTGACTCTGCCTAAGACGTCGTATAGTGTCATTTGACACCTCATACGGCTCCCAGCAGTCTTCTGGGGCTTCTTCAGCTTCTAGGTCATCATACCTGTCCTCTGGGCAAGGGTTTCCCTGCCTCCCCAGGCACAAGCGCCTAGGGTGAGCAATGTCCCTTCTCTGCTGGGGTGCAGGTTGGTCCTTCATTGGAGCCTGGGGTGGTCCCCTGGCATCAGGATGAGGCTGAAAAGCCGCCGGAGTGATCATGTCCGGTGAGACTCCAGGTGGCCTCATCATAGTTTGACTAAGTTGAGCAAATTGCTCCTTCATGGCTTGTTGTGTTGCAGCTAGAGATTTCAAGGCTGCTGCTACCTCCGCCATTTCGGACTGGGGGGGAGCCTGACTGGAACTAGGCTCTCCACCTCCGAGCGGTGGAAGAGGCGGTGGTAAGTCTGGTGCCATATGTTAACACTATAGAGCTTGGGTAGCAAATGAGCTTAGCACCTCACAGGACCTCTTTCAATGGTGAAACATCTCCACACTAGGGGGAGGCCTGGTTCACCACCAGAGTCTCCGGTGAGGTTAAGTAGAAAAAGAGGAAGAGATAGCTTCTCGTTCCCACAGACGGCGCCAAAATGATGATGCCAGAATCAGCACCACCGTGTAAGGTGTTTTCAAGCTCAATATAAGAGTAACAATGGCAGCACAATTATATAGAGATATAAGAGAATGAGATGAGGATAAGAGGAGAGGGCACCGGTATATAAGTGGTTCAGCCTAAATTGGCCTACGTCCACGGTGAGTGTGTGTGAGTAATATCACTGAATGAAGGCTCTAATGGCCATGGATACAACCTCTCAAGCTTTCTCTCTCTACTGTATATCTAGACAGATTTTTAGCTAGGGTTGAATATCTGGATCCTTTTGCAAGGTAGGGGATGACCCCTATATATAGTACCTAGTGGGTGTAGTGTACCCCCCATGCATGTAATGAGCATGTGTGTGGTAGCCTCACCAATGTGGGAGTGCCATCTGTCACTGTCACATGTAAGGAATATGATGAAATATTCTCCCCACGTGTGGAGAATAATCTTGTTACAACTGATTTGTGCCAATGTGTCCTTATCCAAATGTCAACAGATGCTCGGCTGCCATATTGGTGCATGACCTCGGCCTGGGAGAGGTCGAGCTGTAAAGGCTCGATAAACGTCTTCCGAGATGTGCCATAGGGAGTCTCGGTCTGATCTCAACCGAGACATTATGCTGGGGTCGGCCCCAGCCGAGGTTGGACTGATTCCATGTTGAAGGTCACCAAGGCTGCTTGTCACCTCGGCCTACACTCAGGCGAGGTTTCCATACCCAGGTATATGAGAATGCTGTTGATGCCTGTGATGCGCGTCGTGTCCATTGGAAATGTAGGTGATAGTGTCGGCCTGGGCTGACCTTACTAAGGTCGAGGGCTGATATCGTGGGCCCATGGCTTATCCAGGGTCGGTCAACATCTCGGCCATCACCTCGGCCGAGGTTGGTGTCTCAAGTCCGAGGTTACACTTGGGTCATATCAATGACAATTGATGAGTGCTTCTCTCTGCTCAAATATGAGGAATTACACCTTCTCCAGAAAAACAAGACTGTCGTTCACCGTTCAATAGCCCCAGTTCAAGAGTGTTTTATGAGAGCAGAACTTTTTTCTGAACCTTTATTTTAATTACTTCTGGCAAAGAGATGACTTATATTGGACTCTCAATTAACTATTGTACTCAAATTAAGTATTGTAGCCTTTCTATTTGTGTTGGTAAAGCATGTTTTGTGTTTTTTGCAATCATTTTGGTTTTGAAACTACCGTTAGTTTTTCATGGATCATTATATCATCTCTTTACGGAGTAAACATTAGTTAATATTTTTCTATCACTTATTCCAATAATATTTTTCTGAAATTCACGCATATATAATCTGATGTTGGACTCGTGTTACACATACTCACACCCGCGGTAAACAAAACTCATACAAAAAATCATGATAATGAAAAACCTTTTAATACTTTCTTTCCCTTTCTACAAGATTGAATGGACTACAATTCTAAACTTGTATGCTTTTTTTTTTTGCCATGCCCAAAATTTTACCCATGACAACAACTTTATAGTTGAGACATCTTAATATGTTATGCTATCGAAAGTAAAGAAAGAACTTCAGGAGGACGTGTAGATTTCATGATTTCTGTTTATCTAGCTATTATTTTATGTCATTGTAGTAATCTACACAAACACACACACATTACATATTCTAGTTTTAAAAAGTAGATATTTTAGTAGTGTATCATTTATCTCATTTGCTTGCACTTTAGTTTGAGCTCAATAAATCTATAAACACCTACATTTTTTTTGGAGGATGCAGTGCTACATGATAATGCTATGCTCTTGGTAACAAAGCTTAGTCACCAAATTAGTTTAAGGTAGCTATATTTTCTGTTTAATTTCACATGGTTTTTTGTTTGTATCACATTGGATTAGATGAGCAACTATGACAGTGGCTTTTCCTGCCATGAGCACAGATCAATCATCTCATTTTGGGCGTGGGTGTAAAAGAGATTCTCTAGAGTTTGCAAGTTGATCTTCTCTTTCTATGCCCTATAATAATCGTGGAAGAGGTCTCTATGCCCGTGGAAGAGGTTCTAATCGAGGTCGGTTAAATTGCGGGTGAAAGTACAGGTCAGCAGCGGGTCGCGAAAGGAATAGAATAACCCCCAAACTGAGAATCCATATGGATTGCAACAACCACATCTCTCTCTTTGATTCTCAATCCATTTTGCTTTTCTGAGAAAGAACTGTTTGAGAAAGAGAGAGAGAACAGGTGAGCCAAATCCGATCCGCTCGGGACCAAACCATATACCCGCCAAAAATAAACCCAGTCCCCTTCCGACCCGTCCATATCCACCCATGTCCGTCCATTTTCCGGGTCTAATCACATGTGTTTTGTTAAATATGCAATCGACTTAAGCATGTGGACTTTGATTGTTGGTATAAACATGATCCTCAATTCCAGTCATCTCCTAAACCTTCACCTACTTCATTTTAAACTTTTCCCCAAATGATTCATCTTCTTTTCCTCTCTCCAGTGGCGGATCCAGGACTTATGGTCGGGGGCAAAATATCAGGGAATTCAGGGACAGGAGCCCCCGAGGCGATTTTTTTTTTGTTAATTCGAGTTTTATACAAATTATAGCTTTAATTTCTACTTTTATACAAATTTATTACATTTATACAAATTGAAGTTTAAAGAACTTCAATTTAACTTTATATCTTTACATATAACACCCCCAACCCTAATTTTTATTTTATTTATTATTTTTTTTGGGAGGGGGAGAGAATCAGGAGGAGCCTTGGCCCCTCCTGGCTCCCAAATGCATCCGCTCCTACCTCTCTCTACTGTTTCTTCTTCCTCTCCACCTCCTCAATCCTTCATCTTCATTCTGGATCCATGCATCATCTCACTTCAGGCCTCTCAAATCTTCAGATGCATGACTCTTATTCTGGTTCAGATCAGGTAATAGTTGAAAATGGTTCTTCCTTACCGATTCAGTACACTGGCCACGGTATTCTTTCTACATGTTTGAATATCATAGGCTATTTAGGTTTTTATGGTTGCAATGGATAGTTTCATTTAAAGTTAATCTGGAATGTACAGTCTATATAACATGAACTTGATGCTTCTTTCCAGCAATTTGTTTATGGATTCTGTGGGTCAAAATTACAAGTAATATACTGACTCATGGATCCACAAAGCTTAAGAAATATGATTTTCCTTAATTCGAGTGTTAGTATTGGATTAATGGACTCGGTGTTCTCCACATATAAAATTCAGAATATTTTGGTGAGCTATCATATTCATGTGAAATGTGTGTTTTCCAGGAGATTTTGTGTTGTATACTTTTCTACGAAGAAGACGGTCGTCAACCCTATATCTGGCGCCGGTATGTTGAAAGTTTTGTCCCAAACAGAAATCAAAACTCAATTGACTATTGGGAAGTTTTACACCACATATCCTAGTCACACTTATTTCACAACCAATCCAATGCACACACCACATGCATTCAGTCTCAAAGCACTTAAATTTCTTTCAAGTTTCCCCAGACATCAGTAACCCACCCTCTGTTCAGAAGCCAAAGGTTTTATCCTCACCATTTACTCATGTTTTTCAGAAGAGTACAAGTAACCCAGATTGTAAAAGGTCACTTGACCAAATATTGTCCCATAATTTCCCTTCCAGTAAGCCACCTCCTACATCAATAACTAATCTAGCTAAGAGATGGCAATGGGGCAGGTTTCGCAAAACCTGAACCCGACCCGTTTAGAATATATCAAATCCCCCCAAACCCGAAACGTGTTTTATTATCTAAAACTGAACCCTCCTCGAATAGATACTTATGAAATAGGAACCTGAACCGACCCAACCCACTTATTAATTTTTTTTTAATTTGATGAACTCATTTTAGAAGGCTCACCCATTTACCCAATGAACTCAAACACCCATTTACCCAATACACTCTTATTTTTAAAAGTCTACGCTAACGGATCGCTGGTATATGCGTATACGGGAAAACCAAAAAGATAATAATAAATTGGAACGACTTATATGGATGCTGAGGTGTGTGTTAGACACACAATCCTAAGATAGAAATATCGCCCGCACGTTAATCAGTGATGCTTTGAGACTCAGATAACTGTCCCCAGGATTCAACAGCACAATTCATCCGATTGAAGCACTCAATGGATGACTTTAAAACCACACGATATTATGCCCAGAATTGGAGTATGAAGAAGGTTTTTGAGAGAGAGAGCAAGATTGAAAAGTGATTAGAAACTGATCTGCATATCCCTTATATAAAGGGATACAGAAACCACCCACTCCCCCTAAAACGTGGGTGACCACTTCTCCCACTAAACCACTCCCAACGGCTAATTAAGAAAAACGTGTTTTAATTTTAATCACAAAATAATTTTTAATTAATTAAATAAAATGATTTTTAATATTAATTAAAATTGAATTAAATAAAATTATTTAATGACGAAATTAAAATTAACTCATTATTAGGACCCAAGACCCAAGCCCAAGTCCCAAGTCCCAAGTCTTGATATATAATATAATAATTATATATCTATTTAGGTATAAATACTCCAAATCCTCTTAAATACCCTTAGTGGGACTTGAACTCATGACCTCCCTTATAGGGGACACAAAAGTTACCACTAGGCTACAAGGTCTTATTGTGAGTATATCATTCTCACCAATAGTTATACACACACACACACAACAATTTGTGAGTATATCATTCACACCAATAGTTATACACACACACACAACAATTCCCCACATGAATGAGATACGATAAGAAGGAATAAAGAAAGTTTTGGGCAATAAAAATGTCATTAATAGGCAGAGGTGTCTTTTGGACTTGAACCTTGCTTAGTGTATGTCCATTGGGCTTACAAACTATTCAGTGAATTACATATCTTGAACTGACCAGTTATTTTGGTAAACCAGTTCAATAGACTACACACATGACACTTTAATACATTTGTGGTTCACAACAATTTTGCTCATTAAGGCCATGAGCTATATCCCAGTATCATGAGCGCTCTAGAGAATTCAACCACAATTCCCATTGGTAGCGTCCCCACTACCACACTCACTTAGGTGAATCTATCAAGAATGTCCTGTCACATCCCGCTTGAAAATCCAAGCCATAGATTCATTAAGAGTTTAACTCAACCTTTCTCATTACCGGTAGCACTACTATTATTATTATTATTATTATTATTAACACCATAGGGATAAGACAATGATAAGTCTTTGTAGTGCTCACATATAATCATCCACAATTAGTTTTCCCATGGAACCTATATCCTGGGATCTCCATTCAGATAGGTTGGGTATCCATCATGATGATTTTACTCATTAGGCTTTAAGCCCATCCCCCTCGATGTTTTGTAAATGATATCTCTTGACAACCCTTTGGTCAACGGATCTGCTAAATTATCATTTGACCTTACAATGTCAATGGTTATAATGCCATTAGATATGAGTTGTCTCACACTGTTATGCCTGCGACGAATATGTCTTGACTTTCCATTGTAGGACTTGTTGCTTGCTTTTGCTATTGTCGCTTGGCAATCACAGTGTATAAGTACCGCAGGTACAAGTTTAGGCCACATTGGAATGTTTTCCAGAAATGTCCTCAGCCACTCGGCTTCTTCACCTGCTTTGTCTAAAGCTATGAATTCAGACTCCATTATTGATCTCGCAATGCATGTATGTTTTGAGGATTTCCACGATACGACAGCCCCGCCTAATGTGAATACATATCCACTTGTAGATTTGGATTCCTCTGAGTCTGAAATCCAATTAGCATCGGTATAACCTTCAATCACAGCAGGATATGAGACATAATATAAATCATAATCCAAAGTAAATTTCAGGTATCTCAAAACTCTAATAAGTGCATTCCAGTGATCATTATTAGGATTACAAGTATATCTACTCAATTTTCCTACTGCATATGAAATATCAGGTCTGGTGCAGTTCATAATGTACATTAGGCTACCAATAATTCTTGAATATTCAAGTTGTGTCACAAGTTCTCCTTTATTTTTCTTTAGTTTACTATTTGGATCATAAGGAGTTCTAACAGGAGTAGATTCATATTGATTGAATTTCCTTAACACACTTTCTATATAATGTGATTGTGATAATTTGATTCCCATAGAATCTCGTATTATTTTAATTCCCAAAATAAAATCTGCAACTCCCAAGTCTTTCATATCAAAATGTTCACATAACATCTTCTTAGTGTTTTTTATAATACTCATATGTGATCCAAATATTAACATATCATCAACGTATAGGCAAACAATCACACAAGCATCTCTATGGCACTTAAAATACACACATTTATCAGATTCATTTATTTTAAATCCATCATTAATCATTACTTGATCAAATTTTTCATGCCACTGCTTAGGGGCTTGTTTTAGTCCATATAAGGATTTAACTAGCTTGAAAACTTTGTTTTCTAATCCCTTTACAACAAATTCTTCCGGTTGATCCATATAAATTTCCTCTTCTAATTCCCCATTTAAAAAAGCAGTTTTAACATCCATTTGATGAATTTCCAGTTTATAGATGGATGCGAGGGAAATTAGAATTCTAATAGAAGTAATTTGCGTAATCGGAGAATAAGTGTCAAAGAAATAGATTCCCTCCTTTTGTTTATATCCTTTGGCTACTAACCTAGCCTTATATTTTTCTATGGATCCATCAGGTTTCATTTTTCTTTTAAAAATCCATTTACACCCTATGGTTTTACAACCTGGTGGCAAGCTAACCAAATCCCAAGTGTGATTTTGCATAATAGATTCTATTTCACTATTAACAGCCTCTTTCCAAAATGGAGCTTCGGGAGAGATAAGAGCATCCTGATAAGATTGAGGATCCCCCTCGGACAAAAATAAAATATAATCAGGCACAACAGATTTATCTATTTTACGTCTTTTACTTTTCCTAAGTTCCTGTATTTCCATATCATTCTCTTGCCTACTACTAGATGGCATATAAATGTTCGAAAGAGCATCCTCAAGTCTAGTAGTGGGATTATGTGGAAAAATATGTTCAAAAAATTCTGCATCACGAGATTCAATAATAGTATTTGTAGATACACTATCTACATCTGATTTAAACACAAGGAACCTATATGCACTACTGCTTTGAGCATTTCCCATAAATACACAATCAACAGTTTTAGGTCCGAGTTTAGTTCATTTTGGTGGAGGCAGAACTACTTTTGCTAAACACCCCCACACTTTTAAGTATTTATATGAAGGCTTTCTTCCTTTCCATAATTCATAAGGAGATTTATCAGATTTCTTAGGGGGAATTTTGTTTAAAATATAACAAGCTGAAAGTACCGCTTCACCCCATAAATTATGAGGAAGACCCGAGCTGTTTAACATAGTATTTACCATATCCTTTAGCGTTTGATTTTTACGTTCCGCCACACCATTTTGTTGTGGACAATATGGTGCCATAGTTTGATGTATTATGCCAGGTATTTTACAAAAATCATTAAAGGGCTCAGAATATTCTCCTCCTCTATCTGATCTCACAATTTTAATTTTTTGATTTAGTTGATTTTCAACTTCTGTTTTATATAGTTTGAATTTCTCAAGTGCTTCATCCTTAGATCTTAAAAGATACACATAACAGAATTTCGTGTGATCATCTATAAAGGTGATAAAATATTTTTTCCCACCCCTTGTTTGAATTCCTTTTAAGTCACAAAAATCGGTATGAATTAATCCCAAAATTTCAGTAGAGCGTTGTATACTTTGAAAAGGTTTTCTTTTGAATTTTGATTCAACACATATTTCACATTTGTGTTCGACATTTGCAGGCAGTTTAGGAATATCTCGTAAATTCATTAATCTTCTTAGTGAAGAAAAATTAACATGTCCAAGTCTACTATGCCATAAATATAAGGAATCAGAGAGATAAGCAGAAGAATTAACTACATTAAAAACAGAGTCAACAGTTACATTTAATTTGAATAATCCCTCACACATGTAACCCTTTTCCACAAACACCCCATTTTTAGATCAAACAAGTTGATTCGATTCAAAAACCATTTTAAAACCCTTTTTACTCAACAGCGAGCTTGAGACCAAAATTTTCCTAATGTCGGGCACGTGCAACACCTCGTTCAACATCAGGACTTTTCCAGAAGTGAATTTTAAATCCACCTTCCCTTTTCCAGCAACAGCAGCTACTGAAGAATTGCCCATATAGTGCTTTTCATCACTTCCCACCACCTCGTAGTGGGAAAAAACACTCATGTCTACACAGATGTGTCGGGTGGCCCCAATGTCCACCCACCAGTCCTTAATGTTGCTAACCAGGTGTGCCTCTGAAATAACAGCAGCAAAATTATCAGTTTTAACAATTAAAGCTTGTGCACCCCCATTAGGTTTTTTGAAATTCTCATTGTTTTTCCTTTTGAAGCAGTCTTGGGCTCGATGTCCAAGTTTACCACAAACAAAACAGTCTCCCCCGAATTTATTAATCCCACCTTTAGGTTTCGTAGCATTATTTGGTGCTTTTCCTTTTCCCTTAAATTTATGTTGGTACTTATTTGGCTTAAACTGATTTTTGGTCCCCCCACTACTTTCAACAATGTTTTCTTTGGTAGCCATAGCCGTGGCAACGTCTCTTTTTTCCTTAATGCAATTATCCTCTTCAATTCTAAGTCTAACAGTGAGATCTTCCATAGTCATATCTTTACGTTTATGTTTAAGGCCATTTCTAAATTCTTTCCAGGAAGGGGGAAGTTTCTCAATAACAGATGCGACTTGAAGACCCTCACTAATTGACATACCCTCAGCATGAATTTCATGAATAATGACTTGATGTTCTTCTAATTGTGACAAAATAGATTTTTCGTCAACCATTTTAAAATCCAGAAAATGACTAACAACAAATTTCTTACTTCCAGCATCTTCAGTTTTATATTTCTTATCTAAAATCAACCATAACTCTCTAGCAGTGGGGACAAAAAATAAATATCATACAGGGCATCATCCAAATTGTTCAGAATACGATTTTTGCATATAAAATCAAAATTTTCCCAAAGTTGATTAACAACGGTTTTTGCAGGTTCGGTCTCTTCAGAATTATCTTCCTTAACTTCTAATGTGTGATCGAGTTCCAACAGGTTCAGATAAAATTGTATTTTTTGTTGCCAACGTTTAAAATTCAAACCAACAAATTTTTTAGGCCTAGTAGGGCGATAGCGGCAGGATCAAATTTTCCCATTATACGAATATAAAATTTTATTTATGTCTTAGATTGTTATATGCGTATACGGAAAAACCAAAAAGATAATAATAAATTGGAACGACTTATCTGGATGTTGAGGTGTGTGTTAGACACACAGTCCTAAGACAGAAATATTGCCCGCACGTTAATCAATGATGCTTCGAGCCTCAGATAACTATCCCCAGGATTCAACAGCACAATTCATCCGATTGAAGCACTCAATGGATGACTTTAAAACCACAAGAGATTATGCCCAGAATTGGAGTATGAAGAAGGACGTTTTTTTAGAGAGAGAGAGATTGATAAGTGATTAGAAACTGATCTGTATATCCCTTATATAAAGGGATGCAGAAACCACCCACTCCCCCTAAAACGTGGGTGACCACTTCTCCCACTAAACCACTCCCAACGGCTAATTAAGAAAAACGTGTTTTAATTTTAGTCATAAAATAATTTTTAATTAATTAAATAAAACGATTTTTAATATTAATTAAAATTGAATTCAATAAAATTATTTAATGACGAAATTAAAATTAACTGATTATTAGGACCCAAGACCAAGTCCCAAGTCTTGATATATAATATAATAATTATATATCTATTTAGGTATAAATATCCCAAATCCTCTTAAATACCCTTAGTGGGACTTGAACTCATGACCTCCCCTAAAGGGGGACACAAAAGTTACCACTAGCCTACAAGGTCTTATTGTGAGCATATCATTCACAGCAATAGTTATACACACACACACACATAACACTCGCAACCCAAAGCATGTGTGTGTGTGTGTATACACGCATTTATATACATTGATAATTATTGAAAAACAATGTTTCTACTTTTTTAAATTAATAAAAAGTGGGAATTTTTTTAATTGTTAATTGTTCTAAAGACATTTTTGAACTTCTTTTAATTATAAAAAATGTATTCTTTTATGAAAATTGTATTCTTTCAAGTACCTGTTGTGAAATTTAAAAAACTGCAAGTGTTTGCTTATAAAAGAAATGTATGTTTTTTTTCCTGGTTTTAATTTAAAAAACTTTTTAACTGTTTTTTACAAAAAAAAAAAACATTACAGTTTTTTACATACTATACAATTTTTACCGTTTTATAAAATTGTACAGTTTAGAACTGTTTTAAAACTTCTATTTCGTTTTTAATTTTGTTTCCAAAAAAAACTATACAATTAATAACCTTTTCTGGAAAAAGAAGAAACTATAAAGTTTTAAATTTTTATTTATTTGTTTTAAAACCTTTTTTTTTATATGAGAGGGTGTTGTTAGTTTATGTGAAAGAGGATGTGTGTGTTTGTGTATGTGAGACTGAATAATGTTGTCTCACCAAAAAAGTAATCTAGAGTTCCCAAAAAATTACATTCCCTCCATTTTAGGGGGGAAAGGATAATTTCGATTTTGTGGGAATTCAAAATTTCAGGAATTCTAAATTGGGATTCCCCCAAAATTTTAAACCAAACATTGAAATTCTAAATGAGGAGAATTCTAAATTCTTTTTCCAAGCCTCTAACCAAAAGAGCCCTTAAGGGTATAAATTCCTTTGGGCATAACCCTATTCATATGTTTTTGACTCTTACCTCGAAGCATTCTAAACAAACCTTTTAAGATGCTTCATGAGATTTTTTTTTGGGACACTATTTGAGTATATATGACATTTTCAAGTGCCCGGAAAGTGATAATAATGAGTCAAACCCAATATAGCAAATCTTTACATCAACTCCAAGAATACATAAATCAAAATTGACAACTAAAAATCTGAAAAAACGTTAGTCAAGTATAATACAATGCTCCAAATTTCTAAAATCTTTGAAACAATGTAAAGTATAAACATAAACCAACTTCCAAGTCTGCTTCAAACTGTTCCAATCTTTCGGTATCATGCTCCAAATCCCAAACGAAAGCATGGTTCACCAATCCATCATCCTTGCTCGTGTGTGTTTGCCAACCACCGAACCTGAATGGCATGGTAAATTAACATATAAATATACTAATTCAAGTCAAGAGTCTAAACCATGAGATGTCAATTTATTTTTCAGAAATTAAATTTTACATTGGCCCATTTGGTTGTCCGCAAAAATTTTATTTAGCCCACTTGAATCGAGCTCTTTTGACAATTGCCTTATTATTACTATTTGGTTCCAAGAATGAATACGAGTTCATTCACAAAAACTTATATTAGTCAATGTTACCAAAGACTACGATGGATCTCTGCCTCTCTCTCTCTCTCTCTATCTCTCTCTCTCATGCACACACACGCACACATATATATATCAACAATAGATTACTCCAATTTACTTTTCCAAAACGCTACACAAATTGGATTTAAATTCATATCAAATTAATACATATGCAATTTAATAATTATAAAATTTTAAATTTATATAATTAAATAATTTACGCAACCAAACGGGCCACGTGTGAATTCACCAATAGGGGTTTTCTTTCAGGAAATGGCAAAAACCCGAACTGAGTGAGCATTTGATACCATTTAGAGATCGACAGTAGTTTCTGAGATATTTTTCAAATGCTAGAATTCTCTTCTTTTAGAATCCAATGTGCGCTTCGGTTTTGGGAAAGAATATAGAATTACAAATAAGATCACAAATACTGGCAAGAGACACAATATCCCAAAATATAATACATTTAAAAAAATCAAACTAAACACACTTAACTATGACATCAAAATTAGATCCCCCAAAAAAACAGAAGAGAAAACCGCTAAAAGCATTAAAATGTTGTTTTGTAGAGGTCCAGTCACTTTATGTTTTTGAAACATGATATTGATCAAATTGGAATTCTAGGGTTAAAGTGTGTTAAATGATATTTTAGATTAGGGTTTTCTACATTTTGGGCTTTTTCTTGAAGGGAAACATTTGATGAAGATGAAGTGTTTTACACAAATTTTAAGTTTTGTGCAATGTTTACTTCGATTAAATATACAGTAAAAATAGAGATAGTGAAAAAGTCAATGTATTTCCAATATATAATTTGTGGTATAAACGAACAGGTATTCCGTTTTTTTCCAGGCCTCCTAAAGGAAAATGCTATATACACAAAGATAAGATACTAAAAGTTGCACCAAATGATGTGGCAACGCAACAAACTGTTGTACAATGTCATAAATTCATTTATTGTACAACATTCTAATGTGCTCTCAAGTCATTTGGTGCACTTTTGGTGTAATTATTTGGTACCCATTATCATTGTCCCCTCTTAAAATAGATGCTAATTTCAAGGGTACATTAGAAATTTCATAAATGAACACTAATTTGTGATAAAATTTATATTTAATTTGATTGGAATAATGATAACTTTGTATGAATATAAATAATATTTGGATTATATGTTTCCAACTTTTTTAAAGTTGATTCAATGTATCTGTATCTTCGTCATATCTTGCCATATCCATATTATTCTGATTCTTGAACACTCGTTAAGCTTCTCTATTGCTTCATATGTTTGGCTTGTTTTTGAAATAAGGGTTTCTTGACTTTCCCCATGAAATAATTACATAATTAAACTTATCACCATTAGAATTTCAAAAACTAGACATAAACCCCTACATGGCACTTGTATATTATATGTTGTCCGTTAAATTTGGGGTGGGGGTGGGGAGAGAATCTAATTAAGCAATTATCTCAGGGCTGAGGTAAAAAAAGAAAAAAATAACTTCAAATAAAGAAATCAAGAAAAGTGGTATAAAGGATGTAAACATTACCACCATCCACTCATGGCCTCAACACTTTCGAGCATCATCCCTATATTTAGATCTTACCAAAAACAACGCCCTGTGGGTGATTCTCGCACATCTGCAAACATATCTAGTCAAAACATAAGGCATAGCACTACAATACCCAATTCAAGTACAAGCGTCAAATATACTAGAAACTATTAACGTGATAATTGCTCATTTGCTTGTTTTATTGCTTTAATGGAATTCTATATTGGTAAATTGTTATGTCTTACTATTTATTAAAAACAATTGTACAGAATTATAAATTATAATATAATTACAGAAATGAAACGAAATTACAGAAATGAAACACTTACTTGAATTTGCAGAAATAATATTAGAATAGAAGAAATAATCCGAGCCCTGTTTAGAACAGTCTCCTTAAGACAAATTATTCCCTCCACAATGTGCTAAAGGTAATGAATAATTGTCGCCCAAGATAGAACGGATTTCCAAATTAATCAAGTAGCACAATAATGATTAATTTCTTCGAACACAATTCTGTATTTATACTCAACCAGACCAAAGAAATAATATACATGAAATGTATGCAGTAGCAGTAAAAGAGGAATTAATTTATGGGAAAAAGATGTGGAATAATTTCGGATTAATGGGAGGGCAATTTTTTCAGTAGTCAAAACTGTAGGGGTAAGGTTTAATTTATAGCAAACGTTTTGACTGTTGGGAATAGTCAAAATCGAATTTAACTGTCAAAGCAGTTAATTTCGTTAACTGTTGACCCTTGGAATTAACTGATAAACAGTTAATTAATTATTAATTAATTTTGTAATTAATTAATAAAAGCCTAGAAAGTTTAATTAAGGAGGTGATGACTTGGATCTGCAAGTGTTCTCACTGGACTTTGATCATATTTATTATACTTTTGAAGTATTTTTTCACGTAATGTGATTGAGATAAGCTAATTCCTTGAGGGGTTACAATAATTTTAATTCCAAGGATGACATCAACCAATCCCATGTCCTCCATTTCAAATCTACCAGTCAGAATTGTTGCCACCGGATGGGGGGAAGAGTTAAAAGATTCAAATAAAGAGAAAGATTCAGAGAAAACTGGCTCGGTAGCTGACATGTGTGGGATGATATCATTTGAAGAATTTCTTGGAGAAATAAATAAGGCGGTGAAACAACCCGAGGTTGATAAGGAAACGGGATTCGTGTTCTTCCTTTCTTCAGTAAAACACATGACCAGATCAGGGAGGCATTACCATATTCCAAGCTCACTACCATCCAATGGCAAGGGGAAGGGTGTTGAAAACCTTCCTATGCCAGAAATGACCATCGAGGAAAGCACGATCCTCGATCAACTAAAGAAAACTCAAGCTAACATCACTCTATGGGGTCTTTTCATGTCTTCTCAGCTACACATAAATGCTTTGATCAAGTTGCTCACTGGACCCACAATTCCTCCCTCTACCATACCAGAAGAAGTAGTAAATTTGGTCGGATCCTTGACCTTTAACCAAATGCTATTCTTTTTCGAAGAATAAATCCCCAAGATTATGCTAAACCACAATCATGCACTCAACATATCCATCGAAGTTATGGGGAAGGTCGTACCACTCTCTCTTATCGATAATGGATCCGCCTTGAATGTCTGCCCACTGAGAACCTTCAACTGCTTAGGCCTAAAAGAAAGCGACCTCGCTCCAACCTCCGTTGATGTGCTTGCCTACAATAATACCCATCGGGAGGTGATTGGATCCATAAAACTTATAATAGGGGTTGACCCTATAAACCCTGTCGTCGAATTCAAAGTCATTGACATCCCAGCTTGTTTCAATCTGTTGTTAGGATGACCTTGGCTCCATAGTATCAAGTTTGTGTCTTCCTCACTCCATCAGAAATTGAAGTTCTTTGCCAGCGGACGAGTCATCACCATTTTAGGTGATTATGACAATACCGAGGGTGCAAGTACCAGTAGTCCAATTCTTGAGATACAGCACGGGTCAAATGATATGCTCCTATCACGATTCCGAGTTGAACCACCTCTACTCCCAGCAGGGGATGACTTTAAAGAAAGGGTTTGTCCAGAATACGACCCTCATGGCAACGACAATGCGAATCAGATGTTCAGAAACATGCACTTCATTCCTGGAATGGGTCTAGGACAAAGACAACAAGGTATACTTGAGCCAATTGAACTAAAGAAAGCTTTCCCTCCTTATGGTTTGGGGTATCAACCATCAGAACAAGAGCTTAGAATGATCCGCCAGTCTTGACCAAAGAGAGGACTAAATTGCATCCAGACTATCCCAAATGACTCCTTGAATGGACAATTCATTAAAGAGGGCGAAGACTTCCCATTTTACGGCTTTTCAAAACCATGGTATGTACATACAGACAAGAAGATGAAGCCTGGAATGGAGATAT
Source organism: Sambucus nigra (assembly GCA_949130495.1). Classification (NCBI taxonomy): domain Eukaryota; kingdom Viridiplantae; phylum Streptophyta; class Magnoliopsida; order Dipsacales; family Adoxaceae; genus Sambucus; species Sambucus nigra. The sequence continues at coordinate 6,807,487 of OX422214.1, read as the reverse complement.
TTTTCCAAGATGGCTACCCATGGGTTGAGAGTTACCAACACCATGTACAACCGCTCATCAAAGATACCAAAGAGACTGAGGAAAGTGACTCTAAAGATTCCTTCAACTTACAGACACTGGGACTGGCACTTTACATTGTTCATTCAGACACTACATCACTCGATCCATCCCAATTGATTAAAGCTGTCGATACACCTCTCCTCAACTAGCATATTACGCCAATTCTACCTGTTGAAATCCCACCTAATCCCAATGTCTACCCAATTTATTCTTCTTATGCTGTCTATCCTTGCTCAAATGTAATCGAGTCCTCCTTTGATGAGGTTCTCAATGTTATTTTTCCTATCAATGAAATAAATGAAGATTTTGAGTATCTTGATGTGCCTTACATTAATTATTTAGATTTTAATCAAACTTTTGATGATGATGATGATTTTGCAAATGAACAATTCTTAACTGATCTAAATAAGGTTAATAATAAACAACATAACCACGTTCAAGTTAATGAAGAAGAGATTGTTGTTATTAACCTCGGTTCTAGTAGCCAACTGCACGAGATTAGGATAGGGGCTACCCTTGATGAGCATGAGCGTGCATAACTTGAAGAATTGCTAAAGGAATTTGTGGATGTCTTCGCATGGTCCTATGATGATATGCCCGGCATTGATCCTGAAATAGATCAATATGAGATTCCCACTCTTCCAGATTACAAGCCGATTAAACAAAAGTTGAGAAAGCTCCGCATCGAATGGTGGATCAAGATCAAAGAAGAGGTGGTCAAACAGTTGAACATGGACTTCTTTCGTGTGATCGAATATCCCACATGGATAGCCAACATAGTGCCTGTGCCGAGATCAGAAGGGAAGGTTTGGATGTGTGTAGACTACCGGGACTTGAACAAAGCCTCTCCAAATGATGATTATCCGTTACCCAATATCGACATGATCGTGGACAACACAGCCAATCATGCTCTCAATTTATTCATCGATGAGTTTTTTGAATACAACCAAATCAAAATACACCCAGACCACCAAGAAAAAACCGCATTCATCACCCCATGGGGAACCTTTTGCTACGTTGTCATGCCATTTGGTCTCAAGCACGCTGGGGCTACCTACCAGAGGGTTGCCACAACCATCCTACATGATCTGATTCGTAAAGAAGTTGAGGTCTATGTGGATGATATGATTATCGAATCTAAGACTAGATAAGGTCATGTTCCTACTCTCCGAAAGTTCTTCGAACGACTGTGACAGTATCAGATGAGACTCAATCCACATAAATACGTCTTCGGCGTTACAAAGGGCAAACTCTTAGGATTCATGATCAGTGAGAAGGGGATAGAAGCAAATACTTCCAAGCTGAAAGCCATACTTGAGATGCTAGCTCCCCAAACAGAGAAAGAAGTCCGAGGCTTCCTTGGGAAATTATAATACATCAGTCGGTTCATCAGCCAGCTAGCCTCCATCTGTAAACCTATCTTCAAACTCCTCCAAAAGTATTCAACCAAGGTTTAGAATGAGTCTTGCCAAGAAGCCTTCGACCGAATCAACCAATATACTCATGCCACCGCAGCCTGGTTTCCCCTTGCTCCTATACCTAACCATAACCGACACTGAATCTGGGGCTTTGCTAGCCCAATACCTTGAAGATTCCCACAAAGAAAGAGCCATCTATTATGCCAGTCGCAAATTGGAAGGATACGAGGTCAACTACACTGCTTTGGAAAAGGCGTGTGTTGCAATTATCTGTGTCACCTAAAATTTGCGGCATTACATGCTCACCTTCCCCATCAAACTTGTATCCCAAATGGACCCCATCAAATACCTGCTTGAGAAACCTTCCTTGTCCAGCCGAATGGCCCGATGGTTGATGCTCCTAGACGAGTTTGATATCCTGTACGTCACGCAGAAATTCATGAAAGGAAGAGCCATCTCTGACTACCTCACTAATTACCCCATAGATGAAGTCGATGTCTGGATCTACAAATTCCTAGATGAAAACATCCTCTTCACTGCCCAGGACAATCTCTGATGGAAAATGTTCTTTGACGGCGCTACCAACAAAAAGGGATATGGCATTCGGATACTTCTGATCACCCCAGATGACTCCCACACTCCCATCACCATCAAGCTGGATTTCCCTTGTACCAACAACATGACTGAATATGAGGCATGCATGGTAGGCCTCAAAGTTGCTCTCAAGAAAGGTATTCAATGCCTAGAAGTCTATGGGGATTCCGCCCTCATTATCGGTCAAGTGCCACTACAAAAAAAATAGCTTTTGAGATGGTGGCCTAACAGTCCTAAACGATCATTTATTCGTCTCAAATACTTTCGGTGACGCTATCTGGGATGGCTAGGGGGTCTTTTTGATAGGGGGTTATAAATACTTTTTGTGACGCCATAGCCATCTCAAAAGAGTATTTTGAAACAGGAATAGATCCATCTCAAAAGGTCCTCATTTTATATGACCCTTTTGAGACGGCGCAAGAGCTGTCACAAAAGATTATTTTTGAAACGGAAATTAATCTGTCTCAAAATATTACTATTTTAAAAAACCGTTTTGAGATGGCAACATAGCGGTCTTTGATATATTTTTGGTACAGTTTCATCCATCCCAAAACAGGTGAAGGGATCTTAAAATTTTTGCACCAATATTTTGTGAAGAATGAAATCTACCGCTAAAGTTTAATATAGAATTTAATTACATTTTAAACAACACAAACAATGAATAATCATAAAATGTAATACATAAGATGATTTTCAACCAACAGAACGAATCATTTTCATTCAACAATAAATAGAGTTCTTACAACCATGTCCAAATATTCATCAAAACAAGAATTATAACACTAAGTTTAAATATTTGACTTGACAACAAAAATACATTAATTTATTAATACTCAAAACACGAAATGCTTTTATCAAACTAATTCCGCAACACTGAAGCGTACGACCTCCAAAACCACTAATTAACATTTGCATGTTCTACAAAAATTGTCACCTGCACAAAAAAAAAATATTTTTGATTATGTCAGAATTAACACCCCTCGTCAACAATACAATGTGCAAAATGAATCAATATAGTATATTTTCATCATTAACAATATAAATATACAACTATTATTATTTTTTTAAAAATTTGGCAGAGTCTCCTTTGTTTATTCATGAAAACCACAGGTAGCCAACCTGTTTTAAACATCAAAATTGATTCTAAGAATGATATACACCAACAACAGAAAATTTTAACCACCACCATAATAAATTCTCACCACCATAACAAATTTTCCCCACCACCATTGAAAATTTAACTTTAAATGAGAGAATTTTCCATTATATATATATATATAAGTAATTATATGTATGAATTATATTGTATTACCTAGTCGGACTGAATCGTCGAGGTAGTGGAAGCATGCTGAAGGGTAAAACTTTGGAATAAACTTTGCATTTAACTTAGCATATCATTCTTCATCTGTAATAAAGCTTGTTGGTTGCGAATCTTTAACTCTTCAAGCTCCTGTAAATGTCAAGTCTCTCGATCTTCAGCTTCTTTATTAACTGGTTAATTTCTTCCAATAATAACTGAGATGAGCATGCTTTTGTCGACGTTGGCCTAATACTTGCTCCCTTTAGTAAAGCATACCCATGCCCTCCATATCCTACTACATCAGTAAAAATCTTGTTCCGCACTTCTGGCTCATTTTGTTGCTCTTCTGGTAGCTCATTTAGTCGTCTTTCAAGAATTTTCTACCAATTGAATTAATATTATTATTAATGAACATAAAATAATTTTCAAGAATACAATTTATAACAAATATTAAATAAATCTTCCAAGCAACTCTTACGAATTAATATTTATACATACCGCTCTATCAAATGATCCATCTTCAACACTGAAAGGTTTATTACTTGGAGCTCGAGTGGCTTTCCACATGCTAATATTGTCGACGGGCTCCCCCTGTTCTATCCTCTGAAAAAAACAATGTATGTATATTAATACTCTTATATTAAAATCAGAAATATTTATAATAATAAAAATTCCAACCTCCTTGGCTATTTTAGCATGTGGCTTTCGTCCTGTCCTGGAGTAAGTACATTCAACTTCGCGGTTCTTAGTGTTTTGATCGGCAATATCCTAAATATTTGAATAAATAAAAATAAAAATTATGATACTAGTGAAGAAGAATGTATGTATAAAATTCTTAATAAAATGTGATATTTATACCTTAATCTTCTTTAGACCCCAGTATTTCACCAATTCATGCCACTGATCTTTTTCAACTCGTTCAGGAGTATAACTCAATCGCTCTTCATCTGTTTGAAACTTTTTATAGTGATTCTCCTTCACTCAATGCTTCCATTGATTCCATGCAAGTCCCATCCTTGCAAAGACCTTCCGGTGCATTTGTGTTATTCTAAGAACAAAAAGAATAAATTAGTTAAATCTTGACAAGCTAATGTACAACAAAACAAATAAATAAATCAAACTAAAAAGTTACCTTCACTTCCTTCCAAATATTATCAAGTGCTTCCTCATCCGCCTCGCTCCAATCCAACATTGTCAATGGAAATAAATTTCCACACCTTGCATAATAACCTAAATGTGACATCAATTTACTTTCAAGTTTACAAAATGGCTGACAAAGTTCATTCCATTCCAATATCTTCTTTTTGTTATCATTCCATTCGAGCCAGGGCCTTGCCCCCTTTCTAACCTTTTTTTTACTAGTAAGGGTAGCCATTGTTCCTGGAAAAAAATTTGATAAATAATGTTTATACATCTTGTTCAATATGAATATAAACATAATAGTAATACAAATGGAGATATACAAATGGTGCATTGTATAACACAGCATACCTGTGAGATCCTAACCATCTAAAGCCATCTCATTAGATGGAGGATTGACATTTCCAAATGAATTATTAATTTGCTCAATATTTGGGGAAAGTTGATGTGTAGGTGTTTGAAATAAAGCAACGTAAGCTCTTGAGTTGCGGTGTGTATTTTGTGACTGGGATGTTAATTCAATATTTAGGGAAAGTTGTTGCCTCTCTCTAGTTCCATTGTCCCGTATGTTATGTTGAACGAAACTAATTTGCGGTGTCCTCTCTAAATCATTTCCCACTGGAGCTGCGAGTGGGCTTTCCTCGGCTATGAGGTCGGACATAGTCAAATGACGTCGACGCCGCTTCATCGTCATAGATATGTATATTTGCATTTATCTTATCAAGAAGTTACATTTCAGTTATATATCACACTAGATGAAAACCCGCGCGATGCGCGGGGTAGAGCTTAGAGAATGCAAAATAAAAGAAGCAATTATGATTAGCAATAAGTAATTGAAAAAAATTTAACCACATCTGTTACACTAATCATGGATCATACAAATTTTGTTGATTGCAAAATATAAAATATATGTGTATCATCTCAACCTCCCACCTAATATATATATATATATATATATATATATATACACACACATATATATGCTCTTGTGCAGACTAGTCCGCATTTTAAGAATGCAGACCGAACATGTGTCACCTAACGGTGTGCCTAGAAATTATCGCCTAAATTATAGATACACTCTCTCTTTTTTTTGGGCTCACCATCAGGTGACATATGTCCGGTCTGCATTCTTAAAATGCAGACTAGTCCGCACAAGAGGGACAACACAGTAGTATAGGGACAAGGAAGATCAATATCATTGTCCCCAATTCAAATATTGACTAAGGGAGCAAGTCATAAAATGCAACTAAGATCCAATTCGAAAGCTTATGCTGACGCTATGTCTCAATGATTAGCCTTTTGATTTGGAATATTATTGGCATATCAAAGAAAGGAGAAGTAAGAAAATTAAATAGGCTAGTAAAGATAAATAATATTAGTATGTTAGCTATTTATGGAGCATTAACAGAAAGTGGAAGAACTTAGAAAATACATGCTAAAGCTGGGATTCTGCTATTCAGAAGCAAACTCTAATAGAAAGATATGGTTATTTGTTAAAAGAGATATAAAGTTTCATATTATTTCAAGAATGGATCAATGTTTGACTGTGTCTATTCAAGCTCAGCAGCTAGCCAAGCCCTTTGTTTATAGTTGTGTCTATGCTAAGTGCTCCAAAATAAAAAGGAAATCTATGGAGTCATTTGACAGAAATGAATATTAGTGACCCTTGGGTAGTGTGTGGAGACTTTAATACTGTTGCCTATTCTTAGAAGAAAGTAGGAGGAAACCAAATTGATTTGGGTTCATCTATGGAATTATTGGAGTCTATGGAGGTTATTTTTTTAGAGGATTTGGGCTATTCTGGCTGAAACTATACCTGGTTTAACAAGAGGGAAGGTGATACAAGAATATGGAGTCGATTAGATAGAGTTCTAGCAAACCAAGAAATGTTTATTTTAAATGAGGATACATCGTAGATAGTTTAGAACTAAGTCTCTCGTACGAAGAACCACCTCTCCAATTCTTCAATAGAAAGGGAGATCTCAGGCACCCCAATGTCAACATGTACTAAAACATCCGATCAACTGGTTGTGATGATTTACCCATGAAAATATAAGACACCATTTTCAGTGCTATAGGAGTCAACCCTAAGTCATTCTTCCCAGAGAAGATCCCACCAGTCCCTATAATGAGCTTGACCTACTCATTCTACGGATATCATTCGACATTTTTGTACTTGGGTGTCGCCATGGACTTATCGCTACACCAATGTTGGATGCAGTTGTGGGAATACTTATCAGGATGCAACCCATATAGTTGGTGTGATCGAACTTCAGTTGTGGGAATACTTATCAGGATGCAACCCATTTGTGTTATTCTTGAATACAGTTGTAGAAATCCATACGCTACATTAATCTTTGATGTGTCTATACGGTGGATAGATGACTCCATGTCCCGAACCATCTCCAAAACTAATAACAAGGCTCCTACAAGCCTAAAACCTGGCCCTGCTCTGGATTAGACCAAGGTAATGTACCCAAAGACAACACAGCCTACCCCCAACCCAACATCATTAACTAACTTTTTTCTCCACCTAGAGAAGGATGAACAGTAAAGTCTACGAATCACCACTAGGTCTGTAATCACCGGTTCATTCTACGCATCACCATTAGGGCTGTGAACAGATTGTACCCTTAATGTTAATAGATAACGGGTCTATAAACAATGTGTCCCCCCTTCGCATAGCCATCGATCTAGAATACACTGCCTCAGAGTTTACAAAATCTTCTGTATCCACTAGGTTGTATGATAATACTCACTGAAAATTCTTAAGAGCCATCACCCTCCCCCTCCCCCTCCCCCTCGCCCTCACCCTCATAGTAGAGCCTATAAAATGTGAAGTGCAATTTTAGGTGCTCAATGTCCCAGCTAGTTTCAACCTACTTCTACATCGCCTTTGCCTTTCGCGGTAGCACGATTGTGAAAGGGAGATTAGTTAGCATCCCTGAACTCAATATCTACGTTCATATACCTAATTATATATCCCAACCATCTGAGACACTGCCTTCATCCGAACCTTAGGATGTAACCCGCCTATTCCCATGGGACTACTAGTGGAATGAAGAAAACCACCAGCACTTGTTTCAAGCCCTCTCTAAGGCCCTCCCCTACACTGACCTTATGGAAGACCCAATTGAGAACCTAGTCATCACCCTTATGGAAAATACAGCCCAACTAAGAAACACTGCCTGCCCCAGCCTACAGTCCTCACCAAGGTTCTAAAGATCCTAAAGACCATCCGAAAGTCCCCCAGCAGAATATGTCCCAACTCATTAGCAATATCATGGGAATTATGGTATTTAATAACTAGACCCATGTTAGATGTATCCTTACACCCTTCATTTGAAGGCCCATTGAGTTTGTTTCGTTAGAATAGAGTCCCCCCCCCCCCCCCCCCCCACATCCACTCTCCTAATATACCCCTCTATAAAATGGAATTTTTATTATGGTAGTACTTTTTCAGTGGTAGAGAAGGCTTTAAATACTGAATTCACCGGCAGTCCTATGATAGTATTTTTTTTAGAAACTTAAGGCCACCAGCATTATCTCAATGGAACAAGACAACATTTGGAGACTTCTTCCAGTCAATCAGAGAAGCTGAAGACCTTGTCCTCCAAAAATAGGTGACTTAAGAGTCAAACTATACTCCTGAAGAAAATATTGAATACAACTTCGCTATGGAAGACCTCAAATTTAAGCTGTCGCTAAAAGAGGATTATTGGTGGCAGAAGGCTAGAGTAAAATTGCTTAAATAAGGAGATGAAATTGTTAAGTACTTTTATGCAATGGTGAAACAAAAGAGGAAAATCTCCACATATCCAGAGTCAAAGATGAGAATGGAAGCTGAATTTTTGAGAAGTCTTCCATTTCTGAAGCTTTTACTGATCACTTCAAAGGCATACTTACCACCCCCTCCTTTATCCCCAATAACTGGACATTGCTTATACATATCCATAAGATCCTTACAGATCAAGATAATGTCGTGCTCTCTACTATCCCATCTCTGGAAGAAATTACGCAGACGATAATGCAAAAGGACTCATCTAGATCAGTTGGACCTGATAGCTTAAATGCCTCCTTCGATAAACAATGTTGGTCCATTATTCACAAAGACCTATATGCAGCCATTTCAAGTTTGTTTATGGGATGTCCGATTCCCAAATGTTACTCCTAAACACTATTTACCCTCATTCCAAAAATTGAAAATCCTAGCCACTGCACTGACTACAGACCTATAAGTCTATGCAATACCTCCAACAAAATCATCTCAAAAATCCTATCCAATAGACTGGGGACTTTCCTGGAAAAAATCATCTCACCAAATCAAGTTGGTTTCATTAAAGGGAGGGAAATAATATAGCATATCCTTTTAGCTTAGGATATGATGTGAAACTTTAGTAAAAAAAAGAGGGGAGAGAATATTGTTTGCAAGCTATACATGTCTAAGGCTTATAATAGAATGTCATGGCCATTCATCACCCAAGTTCTAAGACACTTTGGATTCAGTGAATCTTTCATAAAAAATGACTTGGAGGCTCATCTCTGATTGCAGGTATTCCATTACGATTAATGTCTCTCCTCAAGGATTCTTTAAATCCACTTGTGGTGTGAGATAAGGTGATCCTCTTTCATCTCTGACCTGCCCTCTTTATCTTATCAACTGATGTACACACTAGAGGTATGCACAACCTCTTCTTATCAAATATATTGATTTATTCTTAATGTCACTAGGAAGTTTCTTGGTATCATGCTTCTCTTTTGTTGATGATGTAATTATATTTACTTTTGGATCTCAAAAGTCTCTGAAGAACCTAATGGAGTTTATTAAGAATTATGAATCAGAGTCTGGGCAGCTTCTAAACCACTCCAAATGTAGCTATATGGTCCATACAAAATGCCCCCCTTCTAGAAGAATTATTATTAAGAGAGGAACTCAATTCTCTTTCAAAAAACTTAATATCCTTTATCTTGGTGTTCCTCTCTATACCGGTAAAAAAAAGAAATTCTTTTTAATAACTTACTGGACAAAATCAAAAAGAGGATGGAAGGTTAGTATTGTAAGCTCCTATTCCTTGGAGGTAATATGATCCTCATCAAACATGTCTCCCGGTCTTGGTTTATGGACTTTTGGGAAAACTACATAAATGACCCATGAGACGAAGGTATCCCACAGCATCATTATGATAAAAACAAGTATTTTCCATGGAAAACAAATCAACGACAATCAAATAACATAAAAATATTAATCAAGGGTAATCAAATGATGGGGTAACCATGGAATCGTTATGATAGTGAGACTTCCATTCATATGCCTAAAACAGGGGGGTAAGCTCATGAGGAGGGTGAGTTTACCATTGGGGGAAAAATATTTTTGAAAGCTTCGTAATTTTTGGGCCAAGAAATAACATAAAAAATAAGTAGAGAAGATGCAAGCCACATATTGGCAATATAAAGCACACATTAAGAAGTACACAAAAAAATAAATACTCCAAGTTCAAAAATACATAACTAGTTTTGGATAATGGTGATTATTTTTTAATAAAATACCCATAACTATCAATACAAAAGTAATAGTTTAGGACTATATCTCCCTCAAGCATTGTCCCTCTAAATTTGACCTCCATCTTCATCTTCACCTGCATTTACATCTCTCATGATCATTAGCTTGATCCACACTAGTGTCAACTACTACTCCATCTCTATCCCTCACCCACCGTAAGTTTTGATCTTCATTCAAATTTTGCATGAGAAACGGCTCATCTCCAGTAAGCAACAATTCCTCTCCAGCTTCGTGAACTGTCGTGTACCTATCAAATTGGTTTATTGGTGTCATGGGAACAACAACATGCCAATCTGTATCGATAGGGTCTTGCACATAAAATACTTGTTCTGCTTGGGATGCTAGTATGAAAGGTTCGTTACTCTCTTGATCATCCTTATATTTCAAATGCTTGAAATTCACTAACGTACAGTTAAACTCGTCAACTTTTGTAGCCATACGATTTTCAACCCAATCACACTTAAATAACACAAACTTCATGCCATTAAGATACCGAACTTCAATAATGTCCGTTAGTTCCCCATAGTATGTAATATCACCCACAATGGGGTTTTTATTCTTCCGGCTAGAATAACTCATTTGTTCGGCTTTTATAACAACTCCTCTATTTTGAGTTTTCTTTCCCCTATCAAGTCTCTTTGTTCGAAATCTAAAACCGCTAACAATATAAGTGTTGAATCTGACTGCATCCTTAAGAGGACCTAAAGACAAGCATTTGATTTCGTCGGATACTTGCACACCGTCACGTGCCAATTTATTAACCTATAGTATATTAAAGTAAATGTCAATATAAAAGTATACATTTATTCATAATTCAACTATTAGTTATGATATTTTCGCTTACATAATCCTTAAACCAGTTGTGGAACTCATCGTTGTGAAGACGACTAACACGATGCTTTTGTGAATCTTGAGGATACTTTGATAAAAGTTCTGCGAGATGCTTTCTACAAGTAAACAAATAGTCATATGTAAGTTCCACAAAAAATATAAAAATGATTTTCCAAAACACCAAATACTTATAATAAAACTTACTCAATAAATGGCACCACTGCCTCGGTGTTAGTAAGAACGTGCCGATGAGCTTGCATATACATTACAGAATTAAGTTCAAATTGAACTTTTTTCCCCAATTGCACGACCATTTATATGGCCCCAATCATCATTTCTATCCGGTCGGTTAGATTTAGTTTCCACATCCACATACTGGGCACAAAAAGTCATGCATTCCTGAAGAATAATCGAGTTGGCAATCGAGGCCTCAGGATGAGCCCGATTACCAACGTAGCATTTTAAAGTGTGGAGGTACCTTTCAATCGGTTACATCCAACGGTAAAGGACACAACCAACAATTAAGAGTTCGTCCGACAAATGTATAGGCAAGTGTTCCATCACATTAAAGAAACTCAGAGGGAATATCTTCTCAAGGCTACAAAGTGTAAGGGCCATTCGATCTTTAAACTTTTCCAAATCAGCTGCGATAACTGCTTTTGAGCACAATATCACAAAGCAATTGCTTAATTCAATCAAGGCTTTGACAATATGATTGGGCAATACCCTTCGCGCTGCTATTGGAAGTAATTGTTGCATTAAAATATGATTATCATGGCTCTTTAATCCCGAAATATTTCTTTCTTACATGTTCACGCATCGTGAAATGTTCGAAGAGTAGCCATCAGGAACTTTAACATTCTGCAACACTTTTTAAAAAATCTCCTTCTCTTTGTTACTCATCATGTACTCTGCTGGGGGAAGGTACTGTAGATTTGACCCTCGTGGTTGAGGATGAATCTCTGATCTAATACCCAAATTTTTGAGATCTTTTCGAGCCTGTAAATTGTCTTTTGTCTTCCCTTTAGTACCCAACAATGTAAACAGGACATTATCACAGACGTTTTTCTCAATATGCATAACATCAAGATTATGGCGAATAAGATTATCCTTCCAGTATGGCAATTCAAAAAATATGCTCTTCTTTTTCCAACTAAATCTACATTTTGGAACTGCCTGTTTACTTTTTTCTAATGCCTCTCTTTCCCTCCTTCTAAAGACATCTTCCATCCTATGTTCACATTCAACGTCAAGATCATTCAACTGTTGCAATACTTGTAAACCCGAAAGTTTAAGTGGGGCTGGACGTAATTCTACCCTCCCATTAAATGATGCCTTCTGCCTACGAAGCCTATGGTGTGAGTCTAAGAATCGACGATGACCCCAATAACAAAACTTCTTACCATTATCTAATCGCATTGAGTGGTGGTCTTCGTTACAGCAAGGACAAGCAAATGTACCTTTTGTTCTCCATCCCGATAACATCTCATAAGCGGTGAAATCATTAATGGTCCACAACAACGATGCATGCAACTAAAAGAACTCCTTACTTGACGCATCGTAAGTGCATACACCATCAACCCATAGCTCAATCAACTCATCAATCAATGGCTATAAAAATACATCGATCTTATCTCCGGGTACTTTTGGTCCATCTATAAGAATATACAAAATCAAGTTAGGTTGCATCATGCACAACCACGGAGGTAAGTTATAAATAATGAGGATAACTGGCCATGTACTGTGCTTAATGCTCATATTACCAAATGGGTTAAATCCATCAGTAGCTAACCCAAGTCTAACATTGTGAATATCCCTCGCAAAAGAAGGTTTTTTCTCATTAAAAGTTTTCCAAGCAGGAGAGTCAACGGATGTCTCATTACACCATCGTCGATCCTTTCTTCAGCATGCCATTTTATTAAAGGAGCTGAATAGGATGACCAAAATAATATTTGCAATCTCGGTTTCAAAGGGAAGTATCTCATTTTCTTCACGGCTACCTTCAGACCATGGACACCATCAATACTTGAGTCCTCATTTTTATATCGAGAAGATCCGTATATGCCACACTTTTCAAGACCCTCGATTTCATTACGAAACAACATACAGTTATTTGGGCATGCATCCCATGTCTCGTACTTGAATCCCAAGTCTTTTTTTAGCTTGTTGGCTTGGTAGTAAGACTTGGGAATTCTAGCATGCTAAAACATCCTCCCCAAAAATTTCGATAAAGCCGTGAGAGAACAATTTCTCCAACCATGAAGTTGCTTCATTTGCAAGAGTTCAACAACAAATGACAATTCGGAAATCCCAGGCGGACAATTTTCATAGAAGTCGCATTGAGACTTTTTCATAAGAGTATAGTACTCTGTAACACCTCCGTCGGATTCAAAGACATCTTCGGTGTTATATTCCTCCTCACGCATATTGTCATGCGCGTGGGAAATACCTATTCCCTCTTGAACCATTGTAACCATGTTATCTTGAGCACTCGGTTCAACAGGTATAGGTATATCATCAACTAACATATCATCCCGCGGAGTATTTATATTGCTGCTTACACCACCAAAAGTTTCTCCGTGAAAAATCCAAACCTTATATGTCTTGTCGAAACCATGCATCTCAAGGTGATCTCTCACAGTTTGTCGGGCGTGGTACACTCGATTTGCACATCTCTTACAAGGGCAATAGATTTTCGTTGTCTCAATGATTTTATTAGCATATTCATAGTTAAGAAACCCTTCAACTCCATTAATGTATTCCTTTGAACACCGATTGTGAAAATCAATCCAACTCTTATCCATGGTTCCCATCTATGAATCTAAAAAAAATGTCAGTTAATTTATATTTCATAATATAAAGATAAAGACATTAATAATGTTTTCGCAAGATGATGAAAAGATAAAAAGATTAATAATGGCAAACATGAATTCCTAAAAAGATTAGCACATAAAAGGAGAACAAACTATAAAATAAGAATATAACTCATCACATCAATTTAAGTATTATTATGGCTAACTAAACTGAGCAATTCAAATTTGAAATATTGAAGTCTTAATGCACGCATGATAATGAAAAGTATCAAACAAAAATTCACACAATCAACTAATTAACATCTACATTACTAAACATTTACACATTAAAAAACTCACAAGGCACATAACCATTTTCATCCTCGTTTGAATCCGTATGCTCATTTTCTTCTTCACGTGGCACAATCTCGTCATGATCACCAATGATTTTTTTTTTACTCTTTGAACCACTTTTTTTATTTTTATCTTTGTTTTGAATTGCCGAATACAATTCATGTATTCCCAATTCCTTCAATTTTGCTCTATTCTCTTCCTCTTTTCTTTCTCGTACTCCTTCATTGTCACAAACTTTTTCTGAGAAAAGATATGTAATTAAAGAAGGAATGAGACTCATACTACTTCTTTAACATGTTAATTTCATTTCTATACTTGCTCTCAAAGTAGTTGTAGAACTTTAATGACTCATTTGGTTCGAGGTTTGGAAAAGGAATTTAGGATTCCTGAAATTTAGAATTCCCCTCATCTAGAATTACAATGTTTGGTTGGAAATTTGGGAGGAACTTAGAATTACTGGAATTTATAATTCCCACAAAATTGGAATTCTCATTTCCCCTCTAAAATGGGGGAATCCTATATTCCCGGGCATTCTAGTTAACTTTTGTGGTGAGACAAAAATACCACCTCACATAAACTCTCACACATACATTATCTCTCTCTTACACACACACACACACACTCTCTATTTCACGCACACACACACACACACATACACACACACACTCTCTCTCTCACACACACACACACTCTCTCTCTCTCTCTTTATCTCTTATACACATACACACACACTCTCTCTCACACAACACACACACATATACACACGCTCTCTCTCTCTCTCTCTCTCTCTCTCACACACACACACACACTCTCTCTCTCTCTTTCTCTCACACTATCTCTCTCTCTATCTCTCTCTCACACACACACATATACTCTCACACACACATATACACATACACACACACACTCACACACACACACTCACCACACACTTGCGCGCACACACTCAAATCAAGTAGAAGGGTATTTTAATTAAATGATATTTATTCCTAATATGGGAAAATAATTTAGATGCCGAAAAAAAAAGAATTCCCGTTCGAACCAAACAATGGAAAGGAATTCAAGATTCCAGGAACTTAGAATTCCTAGAATCAAGAATTCCCATCCCTTTTCTAAACCTCGAACCAAACGATCCCTAAATCATTTTTATCCTTGCATTTAGCTTTGTAGTAGTAAGACCCAATATCTTTAACTTCATTCTTAGAATTACATACAAAAAAAGATCTACCAATCATAACTTTACATCAAAAACCAAATCAATCGTTCTACAAACCTCAAATACATAGAAAAACACATTAATGGTTTGGGAGAAGAATAATTTTAGGATCTTTGAATAATTGGTTCATGCATTTAAGAATTTCTTTAAACATTAAATAAAAAATTATTATAGAATCATTGAGCCAACATGAACCATAATGCTATATAACATCAAACAAAATAAATAGCCTATTATAGATCTTCTTATTAGGTCACATTGAAAGCTACAAAAAAAATTAAAATCAACAAATAAGCATGCACTCTTTATTTACATTTTATATAAGTATTATGCATATGGTTTTTTATTTACAGTTTTATGTATATGGCATCATTAATTATGTCTAAAGAATAATTTTTGATCACCCATTGTTACCATTGTGCAACAGACTATTTATAGTAGCATATTTTGAAGAAGAAAAATAATAAATAAATTAATAACAATAATTTCTATGCTGTTTTCCTCAAAAAAAAAGTAAAGATGAAAACTTACCATGAAAAGAAAACAACGGGAGAGATAACGCAGCTGGGGGAGGGAGAGAACGCAGCTGTGGTGGGGGGCTGAGAGAACGCAACTGTGGTGGTGGTGGGGGAGAGAGAACGCCGTTGTGGGCTGGAGAAGAAACGGCGGTTGGGGGGGGGGGGAGGGGGCAGGTTGGGTTTGTACGATTTGGTTGGAGAAGACGATTTGGGTTTTTTGTTTTTGTTTTTTGTTTTTTATTTTTTTGAGGTGGGAAGTTAGGTTAAAGTGTTAAAGCGGGAGATGAAAACAATTAGTGGTGGGAATCATTTTTTGTCGCCGTCTTATTTGGTTTATCTTTTGATACAATAAGTATTTACCGTCTCATTTGCTTTACTTTATAAGACGGATATAATTAATCGTATCAAAAAGTGACCTTTTTTGAGACGGGTATAATTAATCGTATAAAAAATGACCTTTTTTAAACGGATATAATTAGCAGTCGCAAAAAATAATAGTTTTTGAGACGGCTAATTATATCCGTATAAAAAAGTATGTTTTAAAGACTATATTTTGTCTGTCTCAAAAAATAGGGTCTTAAAAGCAACTTTTTTTTGTAGTGTGCTCAGAAAATGGAGAGTTAAGGACGAGAAGCTCCAACCCTTCCATGCCCACTTAGAAGAACTAGCCTCCCAATTCCAAGACATCACCTTTCATTACGTACCTCGAGCAAAGAATAACCTAGCCGATGCCCTTGCTACCTTGACCTCCATGGTCGACATGACCAAAGGAATAACAATGACCCCCTTCCTTGTTCAAAAGCAAAACAAACCAACCCACTACTGCCACATTGAGCTTGTCTCCATAGAAGATCCCGAGCTAGCCAATTGCTGGTACTATGATATTTGGCACCTCCTCAAGCATGGTAGGTATCCCGAGGGTTCCAACAAGAAAGATCGAGCAACCCTTCGAAGACTAGCTGCCCAGTACATTATATGTCACAAAGCACTACTCAAAAGGAACTTCGATGGAACTCATCTGCACTGTATTGTAAGGGCTAAAATTGAAAAGATAATGCAGAAGATCCACAACGGGGAATGCAGACCCCACATAAACGATCACATGATTGCCAAGAAGATCATTCTACAAGGTTACTACTGGACTACCATGACCCAGGATTGCACCGCCTATGTCAGGAGATTCCTCAAATGCCAACAATTCTCCAATCTTCAGCATCTGCCTCCGCGTGAATTATACAACATTACTTTTCCCTGCCCGTTCTCCACCTAGGGTATCGACATTATAGGGAAGGTTACACCAAAGGCTTCCAACGGACATGAGTTCATCCTAGTGGCCATTGATTACTTCACTAAATGGGTCGAAGCTGAGTCATACGCAGTGCTGAATGTCAAGAAAGTGGCCAAATTTATCAAGAAAAACATCATCTGCCGATATGGGGTCCCGCACGAGTTAGTATCAGATAACGGCTTGCATTTTGAGGCAGAAGTTACAAAAGTGGTCAACGAGTTTGGGATTCAGAGACACAAATCTTCTCCCTACCGACCTCAAACCAACGGTGCAGTTGAAGCTGCCAATAAGAGCCTCAAATCCATCATAAGCAAGATGACCAAAAGCTATCGAGATTGGGCTGACTGGATCCCATACGCCCTCTGATGCTACCAAACCTCAATTCAAACATCTACTGGGGCTACCCCTTACTCTCTAGTTTACGGCATGGAAGCAGTCCTACCCATGGAGCTGGAAATACCCTCATTGCGCATCATGCTTAAAAGCCATATTGATGAGATGACCGTCCTAGACGAAAGGAGATTAAAAGTGTTGTACCACATACAAGGGTACCATCATTGAATAGCGCGATCATTCAACAAGAAAATCAAGGACCGTGGTGTCCGAGAAGGGGATCTAGCCCTCAAAGAGATAATATAACCCATCTGGGACCGCAGAGGAAAATTCAAGCCCAATTGGAGCGGCCCATACATTGTCAAGAAGATATTGTTCGGCCGTGCGGCCATGCTTACTGAGTTAGATGGGGAGGAGATGGCTCGTCCAGTCAACCTGGACCATCTCAAGAAATTTTACCCCTAGTCCGAACTCTCTACGCGCTACGACCCTTCTCATCTCCCTTTTATTAAAAAAAATCTCTTCATTTCCCTCTACCCAGAACTACGTGGGCCTAATCCTCTGCAATAAACCATTTTCAAACTGATTAAAGATTTTTCAAAAACCCTCAGAGGTACTGTAACACCCTGCCCGCCCGGAGAGAGCGAACGGAGCGCTAATGCGATAAAATAAATCCAAATCCACAAGTAACAAGGTATAGAGCATCTAAGTCCCACAACAACAAAAGAGAAACTACAAATCTCAATCTCCTCAAATTAAATACCAAATCTCTCGAATTACATACAAAAACTAACTCGAAAATAAAATACAAATCTCCAAAGCTCTATCCATCAAAATAATACAAATCTTTCAAAAATATTCTTCTCAAAATAATCCACGCTAAAATCATCCCAATTGGTCCATAGCGCTCAAGTCCATGTTAACCTGCCAACTAAAAGAAAATATGGGGAAGTACACAATACGACAGGAAAGATGCTCAACAAATATATATTAGCGATGAATAAAACGTAACAACACGAGTACGAATATTCAAATCAAAATGAGAATCTCAAAGCATTTATCAATATAATTTCTCAACAACACATCAATGGGTAACCAGGCCTCACCCCATCTCCCCAAGGCATCTCAAAGCCATATATCGGTTCGTGGGACTATTGGCAGGTGCCCATTCTCCATGCCATATTAAAATCTCATGACAACGTGCTCAACAATAATATAATGATACCACATGAATCAAAATAATTTCAATTATTATTTTCCTGATTTCAACGAATTTATCAATTCAAATATGAGTTCAATTAACAAGAATTCAAAGAGAATGACACTCGCGAGATTTAAGGAGCATATTGTGTAAAATCCCATACCTCAAACCATGATGAGAAACCAACGATCACATCCTCAAGATCAACTCAAAATATCTACAAAAGCTCCTCCAAGCACCTCCAACAAAATAGTCCATAGAACACCTCTAATCTAAGGTTGGAACTCGCAAATCTCAAGGGCCAATGTGTATATAAAAAGAAGAGGAATATAAAATATATTTGCTGCCAAAATTTGTGCCAAAAGTATGTTAAAAGGGTTGCCCACGACTTCCTTTTATAATGCAAAGAAATTAAGAGTTGGAATCCAAAAGACTCCTTTAAATAAGGCAAAGAAATGAAGAGTTGGAAGTCAAAACAACTCCAAGAGTTAAAAACATTTAAAAATCATTTTAAAATACGTTTTAACTCCGTTTTCGAAACCGTTTGAAATTCTCACCTTTAAAAATAATAACCAACATATTTGAGCAATAAAAATAATTTATCAAAAACTATATTTTCCTCCATTTTCCAAAAATTAATTAAAATATCCCAAAATTACGCGGGTTGTTACAGGTACGTAGGCAGCTCATACATCTTACATGAGCACGGTCACTTTCTTTTTCATAAAAAACTATTCTTTTCTTATCTCCGAGAACAACAGTCCATTCTAACATATACTTGAACAAAAGGATTATGTATGCCATAGCGATCAGTATACATAATTCAAAAGCACAAAACTCATCAAAAGGCACAGCCGGATGATCAAAAACTTGTTTATTTCACTAATAAGAAATTTCGATACAGATTGCATGAGAAAAAGAAACAGATAACTCCTTTCCCCCCACTTTCCTAAAAAGCTAAATAAAATCACCACATTTATTCCCCATTATAAACTCTTCAAGAGTCCTACCCATAGCTACCGGAGGAGCCCACTCCGTCATCATCCTCTGCGTCCTGGGATCCCCAAGCTTCCTCTGCCTGAACAGAGTGCAGCAGACGCTCCATGGACCGATAGGCTCTAACCAGCCTCGGAAAAACCACAACACCGCCCTCCATGGTATTAAATAAGACAAGCCACCTTTGTCCAGTCTCCACTGCCAATATCTTGCTGACCACTCTCCCGCACTACCACTTCATATAATCCCCAGGGATATGCCAAACTCTCCCAACAGACTGAGAAGGACGGGTCGACGGACGCCGATTCTCCCACATAGAGCCAAGTTGCATGCGCAGACACTCAGTCAAATCTTCGACCGGAAAGAAGTCTAGTGTTCGAGGTGGCACGACCTATTCCCAGCCAAATTGATGCAAAAGCCTCCAAGGGAAATAAAAAGAGGTCTGTCTGAGACCAACCAGCCGGATATACGGGTATTCTCCCATCTCCAAAATAGGCAGCAACTGTCCCCACCAAGGTACTGACCAACGCAGATTTAGAGCCCCGTGATCCACAAACCAACTCTCCCAACTCTCGATGTCTAAGCCAACGCTAATAAAATAGCAGGAAAAGAAGATGGATACAACTGACAAAGGGTATTCCGGAGGAGTCACCAAGTGGAATCTCTCAGATAACCACATGAACAGCATCACAGGGCTACCCCTCAGGAAGTCAGAATGACCTTCTCGCCAGGCATCCAGGCCATTCAAAGTCTCCGCTAGTATCACCGTCGCAGGATTGCGATGGTATGATATCCACAAAATAATAGATGCAAGTTGTGGGTCCACCAGTCGTTCCCCAATCACCAGTAGCAATTTTGATACGAAGCCCAGAATAACGGCTCCAGGGTATCCAGCATCGCCAGCCTTCTACAAATGCTCGGACTATAACACCGTCGAAAGGGAGATCATCCCCCCAGTAACCAATGGTCTGGCCGCCGAAGGCGAAATGTGAAGAATCCCATCCAACAAATCCCTGGGAGAATGGGAAAACTCAGGAAGAGCTGCAGTAACACTGGGATTTATCCCCAGCATGGCAGAAAATTCCTCGTAGGTAGGATAAACTTCATCCAACCCAAAGCGGAAAACTGGTCTTTGGGGTACCAAAATTGTATCACCGCCATCTACATGTTCCACTCAATGGGTCGGTTGTGCCATAAAAAAACTCGACGCATATTGAAAGCATCGTAGTCGACATTATAAGAACACATTGCTTCCAAGGCTTTGAGGTAGTTAGAAAACTCAATGCTACCAGGGAGAGCCATCTTGCAAGACTAAGAAATAGTAGGCAAGTAACTAAGAATGTGAAGGTGTGATGAAAACACTCCACCCTTACCTCTTTTTATACATGAAAACGCTCACAAAAGACATGACCCCTGCAGAAATCGGAGGAAATCCTACCCCACAAAGAACAAGAAGCTGAAGAGGGCACTAATCAAATCTTTGAATTCATGGGACTGGAATTGAATGCCGATAGGCAGGACAAGGGGCTTGCTAATCGGCATCCCCCTATTTTTGGAAATTATCCTCTTTCCTCTTTTGTCAAAATCAGAAGCTCAATAAAAAATAAATTGATAATCTCAACAGAATTTCAAAACTCCTCTTCCACCCCCTATATAATTTCTCTTTTTTAAAACTTTCCTTCAAAATACCAAAAATATTTCTTTTTACGGTCTCAGCAGTAAAGTAAAAAGCGCATGTGCATGCATTCATTCATCATTAACAAAAGATAATAAAAAACTCCATTTGCTTTGCATATATATATTCTTCTGTGTTACCTCAAATTTTGCAGGAAATAAAGAAAAAAGCAAAAAACAACGGGACTCATCCCGAACCCACATTCTCTCTCTCTCACCTACCCTTCACCCCCTTTAAGAGCTTCCACCCCTGCGACACGCTCTCTTTCCCCTGTGCAAGATGATGCACCACCACTATTCGAGCTATAGTCATCCCCGAACAAAGCAAACGGCACCAAGCAAGAAGGAATCGAGACCGCATCCCGAATATGGTCAGTCACCGAAGATATATAGTCTCGTATGTCCCTCAGCCAAGTGGTCGACACCCAAACTTGCTGCAAGTAAAAGGGAAAATCAGTATCAAAGTGAAAAGGATCAAAAAAGAAAAGAAAGACAGAGAGGAATAGGAAAAGATATACCTCAGGCCGAAGAACCTCTTCTGTTAAACCCATCTCCTCCGGATCCACCGCATGAGAACGGTACAGCATAGGCACCATCCCCCCATCAGCCTGTCGAATGTTGTACGAAGGGGTATGTAATAGAACAAAAGGAACCTCCGAAGTCGCCGCCACCGCAAACGCCGACGCACCATCGCCGCTGTGGGAAGACCCCACCGCCTGACTCAAACCCGCAGGAGGGAAAGGAAAGGCATCATATATGTCGGGTGCCATCAACCAGCTCGTCATAAGGTCCATATAGTCATACGGCGCAGCCGTATCAGTGTGACTCCCTGATCATCTCCGCGATCCTCGCATCCTCCGACAGCAGCCGATCCCACCTCATAGACATAGGAGGCCTCATAGGTGGAACCACCACCTCCTCAGTAATCAGCCAAACCACCCTCTCTCCCAGAGATACCAAGAGTGGCTAAACTCATGCGCCGATAAATGCCTCATCTGCACATTCACCCAGTCGCCCACGTATCCTGAATTGCTATCCCCCAAGGGTAAAAAGTTACCTGAAAATCCCCAGCAGGCATAAGTCAATACAGTTGCAGAACATGCAAAAACCAAGACTGAAGAGGAAAGAGTCTTACCCTACCACTGGTCAGGCCATTTAAAGACCTGACGCATCGCCTCCAGAGAAAGAGATCCCTTCGACTGCCGATTGGCCTTCCGCCATCGATACAATCGATAAAAGTTCCCAACAGTCTCGTCCTTCATGGCAATCAGCTGGGTATTGCACCCAATCACCTCATAGAACCACGTCTGCCAAAGACAAGAATTCACAATAAAAAAGAGACGCATAAGGAAAATGCGAACGCATGAAAGGAAAATGCGCAAACTAAAGAATACCTCAAGAATATACGTGGCTCCAGTAAACGTTTGTCGACATCACCGGCTGAATGCATAAAAAAAATAGAGGGTCGCCAAAGTCAGGCTCCCCCAATCATAGAGAGGGATGTTCGAAAACATCCTCAAGTTGGAAAGAACCATAAATGGACGACGTCGCCGCTCGATGCCACCATGAAACCTCCCACTACCAATAATATCAACAACCGGGACATCTGCCTCACCTGCATCCCATCCTCCAAATAAACGCCCCTACTCAGCAAAACATCCGTTAGTAAGAACAACCGGATGGAATCCCCACAAACTATCCTCCCTACATCACCGAGCGTCGCACACACCGCCTCCGGCCTGACCCGCAGTGAGCGATCCACCTCTATCTGCTCTCTGTCACAATCCAGCCCCAGCAACTACTGCACGTCTATGGGAGTCACAGTCATCTCCCTAAAGCCGAAATGGTAGGTCTGGGTAGCATCCCACCATCTTTCCCCCAAAGTGCATAAGACCGATGTCGAATGAGGCGTCTCATTCAGTGCAGAATCCAACCTCCCAAAACCCGTTGATGATTCCACCCAACGCACCATGGGTGGAAGATGCTCCCAGACGTTCTTAAGCCCCGTCGTCCCGCGGGCACACATGTTCTTCAAAGAGATATCGAACTGTCAAAAAAAGAAAAAACCTTGTCAAAAATTCAAGAAGGAAGTAAAAATCACCAAAAAAAAAGAAAAGAATGCCAAAAGTCAGGCTACTTACATAACCGCAAGAGCTCACCACCCTCGAAGAGCGATGATGCGATGGCTCCCACAATAAGATCCACTCATCCGCAATCGGCTCGAATGCATCAAAGGAATTCTTGCTCCCCAAAGCAAGAGGCTCCCTAGGCCTCCACTCCACGTTCGCCCAGTCATCAATAGTCAACCATTCCCTTTGTGTTAGAGTGCTCACAAAAGCGGGAATTTTTTAGAGATAGGAATGCTAGAACGATTTACAGAGGAAAATCGCAGAGAGAGAGAAAACAAGAAGCTATGAAAAATGAAGGGAATTCTCCCCCTTTATATAGGATGCTAAGGGTTATGTCGATCGGCATTGACCCCCCAACCACCGATCAAGACTGCCCTTTTACCTTCCCAAGGCAGTCCAAAAGTCTGTGTTACTACCGAATGTCACCCCCCGTACCATGCTGACCGACACCCCCTTAAAATTTTGTACAAAAACTCGCAGAAAATACCTAAAAATCTTGAAAAATCCTCAAAAAAAATCCCAGGAAGCATCTAAAACATTTTCACCAAGAGAATTCCACACTCCTTCAAGCGGAACCCCTATTTCCCCAGCAGAGCTCTAAAAAGTCAAGTGAATTCCCTTCGAGAAACGTTCCTGGATAATCTCTAAGGATCACCTCTTATACCCCAAAGTCTCAAACCTCCCCGAGCAATACCTCCAATTCCTAGACCACCTAATCACTTCCCTAGTGGAGTTTACAGCATCAAATTTGCCTTTCCTCTGCAAAGTCTCCAAAAGACACAAGGATTTCCCCAACCATTGGCTCCCCTACTTAAAATAACATCGCAAGGTAATTTTCCCCATCGGAATTCCAAAGAATCATTATCCCCAGGCAATGTCTCCAAAGGACGATCTAAATTTACCCTAGTTCATTCACTATTCCCCAGCGGAACCGAAAATCTGATCCATATCCCCAGCAGAATCCCTAATTTTCCCGAAGGAAATGTACACCTTAGTTAGGTCAGAATTGGCCTCGATCCTTGATTATCACCTTAGTTAGGTCATAATTGACCTCGGTCCTCGGTCGTCACCTC
This sequence comes from Sambucus nigra, assembly GCA_949130495.1. Lineage (NCBI taxonomy): Eukaryota > Viridiplantae > Streptophyta > Magnoliopsida > Dipsacales > Adoxaceae > Sambucus > Sambucus nigra. Next base: position 6,783,010 of record OX422214.1, on the reverse strand, counting down.
TCTTAGGTCACAATTGACCTCGATCTTCGATCTTCACCTTAGTTAGGTTAATATTGACCTCGGTCTTGGATCGTCACCTTAGTTAGGTCAAAATTGACCTTGATCCTTGATCATCAGCTCTCTTAGGTCAGAATTGACCACGGTCCTCGATCGTCACCTTAGTTAGGTCGAAACTGACCTCGGTCTTGGATCATCACCTTAAGCCCACAGAATTGGCTTCAACCCGCAGAATTGGTCATCACAACCTAAGCCCACAAAATTGGTTTTGACCCGCAGAATTGGTCATCATAACCTAAGCCCGCAGAATTGGTTTCGACCCGCAAAATTGGTCATCACAACCTAAGCCCGTAGAATTGGCTTTGATCCGCATAATTGGTCATCTCAACTTAAGCCCACAGAATTGGCTTCGACCAGCAAAATTAGTTTCGACCCATAGAATTGGTCATCACAACCTAAGCCCACAGAATTGGCTTCGACCCGCAGAATGGGTCATAACAACTTAAGCCCATAGAATTGGCTTCGACCAGTAGAATTGGACATCATAACCAAGCCAACAGAATTGGCTTTGACCCGCAGAATTGGTCATCTCAACTTAAGCCCGTAGAATTGGCTTCAACCCGCAGAATTGGTCATCACAACCTAAGCCTGTAGAATTGGCTTTGACCCGTAGAACTGGTCATCATAACTTAAGCCCGTAAAATTGGCTTCGACCCGTAAAATTAGTCACCCTCATCTTCAAGCCCTCGAAATTGTCTTCGACCCGTAGAATTGGTTATCCCAGCACACTCTGTATGTCCTTAGAATCGACCTCGACCCTCTAAATTGGTCATCCTTACCCCCCTAGGTCCTCAGAATCGTCCTCGGCCCCCTGAATTGGTCATCATATTTCAAAGCATCATGTAGTGTCTATCCGACGGCTACCATTTGATCTAAACTCACCCGTCGAGGGGCTCTGTAAACACCCCATTCTATTACCCCTAAACTCTCCTTAGGTCCCTAGCACCTCCCTTCATCACTATAAACCCAGGTCATACCTCGAGTACCGACCCAGAAAGCCATCAGGCACTCCTAGGCTCCATTTGACCAAAATTCAAAATCTTCAGCTCGACCGAGACTGAATGAATCTTTGAAGGGCCCTGAATCTCCTTTCCAACGGTCCATCCTGTGCGCGATTCTGACTTACCATGCGGATGAACGACCCGTTTTCCTTAAAACTCAATCAGGAGGCCACCGGATGCCCTCGAGCTCCGTTTGACCTAAGTCAACTCTTCAGCTTGATCGAGACTGAATGAATCTTCAAAGGGCACTGAAACCCCTTTCCAACAGTCTACCCCATGTATGATTCTGACTTACAGTACGAACGAACGATCCGTTTTACTCTGAGAGGTCACCAGATGCTTCCAGGGACTGGTTGACCAAAGTCAACTCCCCGAACTGGGTTAAACTCTTTAAAATGTCCAAGTACACCTCCAAAACTTTCCAACGGTCTCCCCCATTCACAATTCGGACTTACCATGCAGACGAACGATCCGTTTGCATCCGTTGATTCTCCGTACAATGGATCGACGAGCACTTTCGAGCCACATTTGACCCAAAGTCAACTCCTGAACCCAGGAGTGGTCCAAAGGATTTTTGAAGGTCTCTGAATTACCTTTCCAATGGTCCACTCTGTGCGCGATTTGAATCAACGGTTTGCACTCTGATGCCGATTCTCCGAAAAGGCCAGAAAGACACTGCCAAACGACAGGTCCCAGACCCTGCCTATCGGCAGTGTACCTAAACACACCTGGAGATTGGCAGGACCAGGTCTATACCGATCGGCAATGAAATGGTCCTATAAAAAGGAGGGCTTTACCTCATTTGCAGGGGAAGCCCAGATCTGAAATATATCACTCTCAGCAAATCTAGAAAACCCCTCTCGAAGGCAACGTCATTTCCACATCCAAATCCCTTTCCAACCTTCACTTTTCATCATCCTTTCCATCAAACTTGGTGAATTCACTACCCTCCATCATCATTCAAGTGCAAGGTATGCTCTCCAACATTCAAGATCTTCAAGAAGGTCCAATTTTCTCAATTCTCTCCTTAAATTCTCATAAATTCGCATTAACTTATTTTATTACTTAGCACTTATATTCTCTCATCTCATATATCCTAATATACTTTTGATTTAGTATTATTTCACATCTCTTATTTTCATACAAGTAAAAACCCAAAAAATAAGAAAAAGATGGTTTGCTCATAAATTCCAAACGGGAATTCTCACACTTTTCTTACACTTTTCTCATAACTAAAACACTTTTTTACACACACACACACACAAATAAGATAATCCCCCAATTGGATTTATGGGATAAACCCCACCCCTTATTTTGCATGCGAACTACGTGGACTTTGATGCCTCTATAGGCTACGTAGGTGTCTCGAAGTAAAATTCGATATTTGAGTACTATTTTTACTTTTTCTCTCATTTTCTATTTTTATTTAATCCCAATTCTCTTATATTTTGTATATTTGTTCTTAGTAGCGTATTATCCCACATGCGTTATCGTTCCATCGTAACGATCAACGTAAGGATAATCGCATAAATCCTATTTTCTAATATTATTTTTACATTCCTACGGATGACTCACTTTATCTCTTCCATGGTACAAGTCGATGACTCCTATCTCCATTATATATACACATGCACACATATCACGGGGAAAATAAAGAAAAATGGCAAAAACCTATGAGAGACCGTAAGGGCGAAATGGGTGCCTAACACCTTCCCATTTCGTAACTTAGCCTCCGGACCCTTTTCGAATCATTTTGGTTTTGTACGCATCAGTATGTCTTTGGATGTTGTCCTTTGGGATGGATCCCTTTCTTTTGTCTGTTTTGAGTAAAATAGACTGGCGACTCCATCTCTCTATATTTTTCATCTCATCAACGATGCCGGCCGAAGTGCTCCCGAGAGGGACGCGCAGGACCTAGGATCCTCATGCTACCCGCCCACCGCGATGATCGGGGATGACCACACTCAGTATCCAAATCATGTTTATCGTCTTAAAAAGGCGTTGTATGGTCTGAAACAAGCGCCAAGAGCTTGGAATGTGCGTCTTTCCAACTTTCTCTTAGATAAAGGTTTTAAGAGAGGTAGAAATGATCAAACTCTATTTGTCAAACATTTTGACAAAGATATTATTATAGCTCAAGTATATGTCGACGATATCATTTTTGGATCAACTTCCCCTTCAGAAGTTAAATCATTTTTTGAAATTATGCACAAAGAATTTCAAATGTCTCTTATGGGGGAGTTGCAATTTTTCTTGGGTCTTCAAGTCAAACAGAATTTAGAAGGTTTGTTTGTTTCGCAATCAAAATATGCTTTAGAGATTGTTAAAAAATTCGATCTTGAAAGTGCCAAAGAAGCTAGAACTCCCATGAGTACTACGGTCAAATTATCTAAAGATGAGAGTGGAAAATCCATAGATCCTACTCTATATCGTAGTATGATAGGAAGCTTACTATACCTTATTGCCTCACATCCTGATATTATGTACACAGTTTGCGTGTGTGCCCGTTATCAAAATAATCCTAAAGAGAGCCACTTAGTATGTGTAAAAAGAATCATTAAATACATAAAAGGTACTCTAAATTTGGGACTTTGGTACACCAATGATACTCCTAGTACTATAATAGGATACACTGATGCCGATTGGATAGGGTGTACTGATGATAGTAAGAGCACATCAGGAGCGTGTTACTATATCAGTAACAATTTGGTAGGATGGAGTAGTAAGAAAAAAAATTGCACTTCATTATCTACAGCTGAATCTGAATACATTATCGATGGTAGCTGCTGTGCCCGCCCAATTACTTTGGCTTAAGAAAATGCTAAATGATTATGGCATTCAAGAAGACCAACTGTATATCTATTGTGACAATCAAAGAGCGATCAATATCTCAAAAAATCCCGTTCAACACTCGCGAACAAAACATATAAAAATTAGACATCATTGTATACGCGAATTAGTTGAAACTAAGGAATTAGAAATTAATTATCTTCCTACTAATTTGCAGCTCACAGATATGTTTACAAAACCTTTGGATTACAATAAATTTCATTCTTTGCGAAAATTGATATGAATGGTTTGTGCAGAATAAACTCGTGTGGCTTAAGTATTTTTTTTCACCTTTGTCCATTTGAGACAAAATGGGGGAGAAATTTCAGTCTCATGAGTTCATTTTTTCTTGTACAAATTTTTAAAAAGCTTGATCTTACTATTATTTGCAGGAATCTGTACCGTTGTCTACAACAGATGTTATTAGGGTATTGGTTTGTAATTAATTGAGTTATGTAATTTTCTTTTTTTAGGATATGGGTAGATAGAATTTTTGTATAGGAATAGGATTTTTTTTTGTATCCCTACGAGTCCTAGATAACTCAAAGGAGATTTTGTCTCATACTTCCAAAGGGGGAGATTGAAGCACCTTATACTCTTGACTTACTTGAGTCTACATTGTATAAGTGCTCTTCTAGTTTGGAAATTGTGACAAAATTTGAGTCCCATCCCCTAGATACCAAAGAACCTCAGATTGTACACATGATGACTCAATTTATTCATTTAAAGGTAAATTCTCAACCCCACACACACTAGGATTGCATACATATATATATTGCATTAATTTCTTGTGCGAGTTAATTCCCTTTTAAAAATAAGTTTTTAATAATTTATTTTTTAAACAATTTTTAAATGATTTTATACATAATAAAAGTTGGGTTTTAAAAATATTTGGGGTCATTTTATGATTATTGGTTTTATCTAAACTTGCATGAATGCTTGGCTGGGTAGAATCCGAAAGCGCTTGAGACTTGAGGGTGCGTGTGTAATTAGTTTTAAAACATGTGTTTTAGTTTCATCTGAGCCTTACACCTGTCAACGTTACGACGACTTGATTTGTGTTTATTGTTAGACTCAGAACCAATACGTAATCTCAGCCCTTGGATTTTTTTTATTAATGTTCTACATGCGTTTTATCCCAATCCATGTGAACCCTCTTTATACCAATCTGTGAACGTTTAATCCACCGCTGATGTTAAACCGTTGGATGAATGTCAAATGCCAAAGACCAAATCTCAGCCATTAGATTTGAGCTGATGTTCTCGAACCTTCCTTACCTAGTATAAAAGGAGGCTCGGCCTCAGCTTTTAAAAAAAAATTTAGCCAGTTCGTCAAACTGAGAGAGAAAAATAATAGAGAGAAAACCCTAAAATCGTTTAAACCCTAATCTCATTTCAAACCATATGCTTGTTTTAAATCCAAAATCAGTTTATAATCAAAACCAAAACTGAGTGTTTGAGTGTTATTTTGGAGACGGTTTGAAGCTTTTTCGTGGGTTGAATCCTCTGAGTTTGAGATCTTTTAACCAACTAAGCAATTTTAAGTTTGATCTCTATTTCTTTTTATAGAAACGATAGATCTTGCTGTTCTATGTCATATGTCTCTTAGATCTGCATTATTTCGTTTCTCATCTTGAGAAATCATATTTCTTGATTATTTTTCGATAAATGTTTTTCACAACTCAAGAATAAACAAATTCCTTTTCTGTTTCTAGTTCTTATGAAACAAGACTTACGATCTAGTTGGAATCGCAATTGGTGGTTTACAATTTCAAAAACATTTCCAAAACACTCTGAAATCGTTTCAGACCTTGACCATCTTTCGATCAAGGAAACCTTGGATTCGGGGTTAGTTTGAAGGATCAAGAAAGTCTATTATTTCTAAAGAAGAGAGAAACTGAAAACCTTAATCATTTAGATCTTTCTGTAATTTGATAGGACTTATTTGTATAAATAAGTGTGCGTGTGTGCATGAATGTGTTTAAACACTGTCACAAACACTTGTCACACTACAACATAAGAAGTGTTGGCTAAAATATCTTGAAACATCAAGAGTTGGTGTAAAGATGGAACAAAGTGTTGAGAAGTTACTGTGACACCCCGATAAATTAAATACTGGGTAGCTACTCCTTTATTAAATTAATACAAAATGGCAAGTTGGTTCAGTTAATAGCATCACTGTCGAAAACATTTTAATAATTACTAACCACCTAGTATTTAAAAAGTGAGTTGCCCAATTTTAAGTTAACTCTGATTAACATGCAATAAGTGAAATATAAAAGATAACATAACCATTCACAATAAAGTCCAACTATAGTAATCATCAAATAATAGTAAGTCTGGAGGAAATACTCCTCACAACAATCCAAATACGGAACTGAAATAAGAACAATAGTATGTATTCTGAATTAATTACAACCCAAAGTCTGAATAACTGAAATGTAAAGATTATCTAAAAGAAATGGGCGACATGCCCTACAAAAAATGAAACTGAATATGGAATCAAGACAAGAAAAGGAGGCGTCTACTGTCAAGGCCCTGTAACTTCCATAACAGCTACAGCTCGTCACCTGAATTGAATTCCTATGCATGGTGTCCTTGTGGCTGGGCACCTAAAATGGTTTTTACAACAAAAAATAGATTTGAAAGCAAACGGGTCAGAGCCCGAATGTGGAGAATATTTTAAAAACAGCAAGTGTTTTAACAACATTTAAAACAATGAATGCAAGGTACATGTTAGGACGTGCTCACATGAAATACTCACCTCTCGACTACTTGTGCACTCCTAACGAAACGTACCCATACAAGTGATTCTCATATCTATCTGGACCAAAACAATTATTAACCTTTCTACTCGATTCGCAATTTAATTTCAACATCATCAATTGAATAGAGAGTTTTACATTAAATTCCCGGATTCTCAATTATTAGAAATACAAAGCACTATAGGTTATCTTTTTTTATCTTTAATCGTGCAACACAATAATTATATTTCACTATATAAACGTGATAAGTCATTTCATCTAACTGTATATTATTCACATCATAAATATACAATACTAGCACCCCGAGACTAAGCTACGGTGCACACATACTCTGCTATCCATCCCGGTACATCACGTACATAAGGATCACGCATTCCGAATCTCTCAGGAATCGTTCTCAGATAATAGCAAATCACAAACAATGGAGGTGAACACAGTCACATCACATGGGTCACGCACATACCTATGCTCCCACGATCAGCAGTCTTATTAACTTCCCAATAAGTCCTTCTCTGACCTATGTTCTCGAGGTACCAATCTAAATCCGGGCACACAAAGATTAGATGGCCCTAAGCGAACGTAAACCTCCCGTGATAGCAAGTATGGTAGGTATGTCATACACGTAAGTCATATACTAAGCATTCACACATCTTAGATATCTCAATGTTAATAAAGGTATATTCTACATCCTTATACCATTATTCCAATTTTATACATTTTTAAGTCTTTCGATAATACATAATGTAGACTATCGACACATCTCACGTCATAGTTTCTTGTACTTAAGACCTATCTCAAAGGGATTATTAAGTTTCCTATTATTCCCACATATAACAACATTATTCTTAAGGTCCTTACTTCTACCCCAAACCTCATTTCATCACATCATTCAAATTTAATCTTTTAACCCTAATATTATCTCACTCATCGAATTTCATTAGATTTTAGAATAATTCCTCAAATTGAATTCTAATTAAGGTCCAAATTTTATAACCATACTTACTGGTCTTCCTTAAGTCTAAGGATATTCATAAAGTCTCCAAAAATAATTTCCTAAGGGTTAACATCATTAATATTTTAACTAGGGAAAAATATTACTCATTCTGGGAAGGTCGATCGATCGACCTTGAGCATCGATCGATCGATGGTGGTCGATCGATCGACTGATGAATGTCGATTGATCGATTGCACCAGATAGGCTACGGACTGCTTCGTTTTGCAGTCCTCAAATCGTCCCAAAACTCCATTATAATGCATGAAACTCTAATCTAACGTTATAATATCATCATACAACCATCCTACAACATTGTTAACGTTCTAAAACTAATAAATCATCAACCAAGGGCTTTATTTGGATCAAAACTTCATCAAGAACCCTAGTTTTCTATTTCTTTCAAGAACACTAATAATTCTCTTCTTAAATCCGTTTTTAGATCATCAAGGGTTATGTTTTGAATTCATAATTCGTCCAGAATATGTCTACATGCAAATCCTAACATGGTTTATAGTTTTAATCCTCAAATTCATGGTTTTGTATCAATCTTCCAAGACAAATTCGATAATTACCCTAAACATGGAAGAACATATCATTGAATCAATTGTAATTAAATCACTTGCCTTAATCGTTCTTCAGATTGTTGTAGATGAAGACGATAGAAGATGATGGTTGATATCCACTCTCTCTCTCTCTGCAGAATTCTCCTCTCTCTCTCTACAATTTCTTCTCCAAAGATGACAAATGGAGGTGGAGGTTTATTTTTGGACTTTTAACTTCTTTTCTAAACTTCTCCCGTAGCCCACTATTTAGTTTAGTGCTGATAATGGGTTGGTGGGTTTAATGATAAATCATAATTAAACTCTAATTTTCGTGGGTTTTAATTACCAAAATTCTGAAATTACCAAATTACCCTTTTGGGTTGCCGGTATGGCCTAAAAATGCCCCGGGACCCAAACTAAACCCCTGGCTAGTGTTTTCTGACTATTTCAACCCTCCCGGACACGTTGGCGCACTCAAAATGACCATACGGTTGATAAAAATAAAATTCACTTTTTAATTAAAATAATTATATTCCTGACGCGACTGTCACGCGCGTCCCAACAAAATTTCCCAAATTGCCGTATTTCAATCTCGCGACAATTTCAATATTCATATATTGCCATATATACGCATTATAATCAAGTACCAACTCACATCTCGTTAGTATTTTATCAGGATTAATTCTCAATTAATACACATTTAATTTAATTAACCCCATAAATAAATATCGATAAAAATGCGAGGTATTACATACTTCCCCCCTAATAACAGAATTTCGTCCCGAAATTCGGAACTAAAAAATACCTGGTAAAAACAACTATGTATAACGTTCGCGCATCTCATCCTCGCGCTCCCATGTGGACTCCTCGGCATTATGATGTCGCCACTGAACTCGTACTAACGGAATATCTTTGACCGCAGTTTCCGCTCACTTCGGTCCAAAATAGCAATCGGCCCCTCCTCGTAGGAGCTATCGGGCTGGAGATCGATGTCCTCCAAAGCAATGTGAGAATGAGCCAAATCATCTCAAGATATTTCCTTAGCGAGGAAATATGAAACACATCATGAATCCTGTGTAAATGCTCCGGTAACCCAAGTCTATACGCAACAGACCCAATCCGCTCGATGATAGGAAATGGTCCCACGTATCTCGGTGCCAACTTCCCCTTCTTCCCAAATCGCATAATCCCCTTCATAGGAGATACTCTGAGTAAAACCTGGTCCCCCACTTGGAACTCCCTGAAGAACCTCTTCGCATCAGCATAGCTCTTCTGCCGATCCTGAGCTACCCGAATGCAACTCCGTATCAATTCTATCCTTGCCGAAGTATCCTGAATCACTTTCGGCCCAAGTAGTTTGTTGTCCCCCACCTCCAACCAACATGCTGGGGAACGACAGGTTCTACCGTAAAACGCCTCAAATGGAGCCATGCCAATGGTGAACTGGTAGGAGTTGTTGTAAGCAAACTCCACCAGTGGAAGATACTGCTCCCATCCACCCCCAAAATCAATGATGCACATACGCAACATGTCCTCCAACATCTGGTTTGTACGCTCGGTTTGCCCGTCGGTCTGTGGGTGATATGCCGTACTCAACCGCAATTCCGTGCCCACGGCCTCCTGAAAACTCTCCCAAAACCGTGAAACGAATATCTTTTCTCTATCAGACACGATATTTAGGGGCACACCGTGAAGTCTCACTATTTCTGTCATAAAGAGCTCGGCATACTGTCCCGTACTGTAGTCTGTCCTTACGGGTAGAAAATAAGCGACTTTGGTCAACCTGTCCACAATTACCCAAATGGAGTCGTGACCTCTCTGTGACGTAGGCAACCCCGTGATAAAGTCCATGGATATGCTCTCCCACATCCACATCGGGACCTCTAATGGCTGTAGAAGTCATACCGGTCTCTGATGATCCACTTTTACCAGCTGACAAGTGGCGCATTTAGAAACAAACACGGTAATATCTCTCTTCATCCCGCTCCACCAATACTGACGTCTCATATCTTAGTACATTTTGTCCCCACCGGGATGTACCGCGAACCATGAGCCGTGCGACTCTGCCATCACCTAGTGTCGCAATTCCTCCCCTTCCGGAACTACCAGTCTGCCATTGAAGCGTAATCCCCCGTCTGAGCTAACAGTATAGGACTCGGCTCCCTCTGCTAATAATCGAACTATGTGTTCCTGACAAAACGAGTCATTTGCCTGTGTCTGTACCACCTTCGTGACAATCTGCTGTGTAACAGTCATCACAGACATGAACGATCGGGCCACTGCATCCTGGTGTCCCAACTCCTTCCACTTTGCCTTCCACACCCCTGCCACCTCATCTACTGGTCTACGGCTCAACGCGTCTGCTACCACGTTAGCCTTCCCCGGGTGATATTGGATATCAAACTGATAGTCCTTCACAAACTCAAGCCACCTCCGTTGTCGCATATTCAACTCCTTCTGCGTGAACAGGTACTGTAGGGACTTGTGGTCCATGAACAATCGAAACTTCTCCCCCAAAAGATAATGTCTCCAAATCCGAAGGGCAAATACCACTGCCGCTAACTCCAAGTCATGGGTGGGGTAATTCTTCTCGTGAGGCTTAAGCTTACGGGAAGCATAAGCTATGGCCTGACTCTCCTGCTGCAATACACCTCCAAGTCTATGTAAGGACGCATCGGTGTAAACTAGATACTCAACTCCCGGTCTCGGCAATGCTAACACAGGTGCAGAGGTTAATTTGTCCATCAACTCATCGAATGCCAACTGACAGGCATCACTCCAAATGAACGGCACACCTTTACGAGTCAGATGTGTCAAAGGACCCGCTATCTTTGAGAAACCCCAAATAAACCTCCTGTAGTATCCTGCTAAGCCCAAGAAACTACGGATCTCAATCGGTGTCGTGGGCTGTCCCCACTCCCTTACCGCGGATACCTTCCCCGGATCAACAGATATCCCCCGGTCGGAAATAATATGCCCCAAAAACTGAACCTCCTTCAGCCAAAACCTGCACTTCTCATACTTTGCATACAGCTCGTTCTGGCGTAGCGTCTGCAAAACCTGCCTCAAATGCTCGGCGTGCTCCTCCTCTGTCTGGGAGTAAACCAGAATATCATCAATGAAGATAATGACAAACTGATCTAGGAACTCTATGAACACCCTATTCATCAAGTCCATAAACACGGTTGGAGCATTGGTCAAACCGATAGGTATAACTCGAAACTCGTAGGAACCATATTTCGTTAAGAAAGCAGTCTTCGAGACGTCCTCTTCCCTGATACGCAACTGATGGTATCCTGATCACAATTCAATCTTTGAGAAGAAAGAATCTCCTCTCAGCTGGTCGAATAAGTCATCGATTCGGGGCAACGGATACTTATTCCGTATCGTGACTTTATTCAACTCCCGGTAATCTACACACAACCTCAACGATCCATCCCTCTTCTTTACGAACAACACAGGGGCACCCCACAATGAAGTACTCCTCCGTATAAACCCCTGATCCAATAACTGCTCAATCTGATCCCGTAACTCTCTCATCTCAGCTAGAGCCATACGGTAAGGTGCGAGGGCAATAGGCCGAGTGCCCGGCGTCAAGTCGATCACAAAATCTATCTCTCTACTCGGAGGTAATCCAGGTATATCCTGAAATACATCGGCAAACTCTCGAACAACCGGAATCGAATCAAGTGGTATCACCACTTCCTTAGAGGTCTCCTCCTCTATATAGTACAAGTGAGTGGACGATCCTCCCTCAGGACGAGGCATCGCCACCAAAAACATCTCCTGCCCGGGAATGGCAAAGATAATACTCCTACTAAAATAGTCAATCATGGCTCGGTACGCAACTACCCAATCCATACCAATAATGGCATCATACTCGGTCATCTCTAACACTAACATATCAGCGGGTAAAGTAAACCTCCCGATCTCTATACCCACACCTCTACACATAAGCAAAATCATGGAACCCCTACTCAACGGTGAGTCTACACAAGTAGCGGTGCTCTCTGCGGTGTCTAATAACCCAATAGTGCGTGAAAATCTCATGGCAATGAAACAATGTGTGGCCCCCGTGTCAAACAAAATACGCCCCATAGTCCCCTGAATAGAGAACATACCCTCAATGGCTGGTGGATCCTTTGGGTCTGCGGCCTGCTGGAGCTGATATACTCTCCCATACTGCAGCTGTCCCTGCTGAACTGGAACCACTGGAATGGGTGGTAATGCTGCCATATGTGGTGGTGCTGGGAGGGCAGCGGGAAACATAGGCCTCTGCAGCTCCTGTCGAGCACCCTGCTGCTGCTGCTGCGGGGCCCTACCCCTATCCGGACAGTCCTGGCGTTTGTGGCTAGTCTTGCCACAAATGTAACACTTCCCCGGGAAGTTCCCACCTCTCTGTCCCTGCTGCCCTCGGCCCTGGTGGCCGTTACCATTTCTCCCCTGGCCCTGCTGGCCCTGCTGAAACTGCTGTTGGCCGTTCTGACCCTGCTGGCCCTGATGGCCGTTCGGACCCTGATGGCCCTGCCTAAAACCTCCCTGTACACTCCTGAAATTCCCTGATCTGAATCTCTTATGATCCCCCTGCTGGGAACCCTGGTCACCCTGCCTCTGTCCCTGAGCAGATTGTGCCCCACTGGCACCATTTCCCCCAGTCCTGCCCTGATGGCTGGACTCTCCTGATCTCTTGCTCTCAGACATGTGAAAGCGGTGATCCTGGCAGTGTAGTAATACAGCGTTAACCACGTCAGAATAAGTGGCCAACGAGAGATTCCCCAATAAATGCTGACGGATCCTCCAAGTCAATCCATCTGTAAACTTCTGAATCGTTTTCTCCTCTGTCGGTATCTCATCCGGAACAATATTCAGCAAATTTGTGAATTCAGCCTCGTACTCGGCCATAGTCCTTCCCTCCTGTCTGAGGTTCATCAACTTCCTCCTCATTTCCATGTGAACAGCTGACGGAAAATATTTGCGGTCGAACCGCACCCAGAACTCCTGTATCGTGAGAGTATCTCTCTCCTCTGCGATGGTAATAGACTCCCACCACTGCAATGCAGATCCCACTAGCTTGAAAGTAGCTAGTATCTGCCTATGAACATCGGTGCACTCATACATCCTCAAGTGCCTCTGAATATCTTTCCTCCACTGACTTGAAACCACAACATCGGAGCTACCTGCGAACTCCGGTGGGTGCGCTTTCTGAAAAGCATCTCGTACACGTTCCTAAGTAGACGGGAATGCATGTGCCTGAACTGGCGCGGCTACTGGCGCCTGAGGTGGTGCCGGCTGTACAACGGCAAGAGCGGCGTTTACCGCTTGGGCTACAATGGGTGCAACCTCAGCGGCATTCATGGTGCCCTGTACTGGAGCTGGCTGGGGCTCTGGCTGTGCATCCCTAGGAACCCGTGGTGCACGTCGTGGAGGCATCTGAAATAAGAGTAAGGTCTATAAGTTTGCAGTTATAAACCCAAAATATCTGAAGAGCGAAGCATACATAAAATAATACAACAGTCCTAAAATATAGGGCTCTACATCAAAGAAAGCTCAGCGGAAACATAATAAGCCGTACAGATCCTAAAGGACACTAGAACCTGATGCTCTGATACCACCTGTGACACCCCGACTAATTAAATACCGGGTAGCTACTCCTTTATTAAATTAATACAAAATGCCAAGTTGGTTCAGTTAATAGCATCACTGTCGAAAATATTTTAATAATTACTAACCTCCTAGTATTTAAAAAGTGAGTTGCCCAATTTTAAGTTAACTCTGATTAACATGTAATAAGTGAAATATAAAAGATAACATAACCATTCACAATAAAGTCCAACTATAGTAATCATCAAATAATAGTAAGTCTGGAGGAAATACTCCTCACAACAATCCAAATACGGAACTGAAATAAGAACAATAGTATGTATTCTGAATTAATTAAACCCCAAAGTCTGAATAACTGAAATGTAAAGTGTCTCTAAAAGAAATGGGTGACATGCCCTACAAAAAATGAAACTGAATATGGAATCAAGACAAGAAAAGGAGGCGTCTACTGTCAAGGCCCTGTAACTTCCATAACAGCTACAGCTCGTCACCTGAATAGAATTCCTATGCATGGAGTCCTTGTGGCTGGGCACCTAAAATGGTTTTTACAAAAAAAAAATAGATTTGAAAGCAAACGGGTCAGAGCCCGAATGTGGAGAATATTTTAAAAACGGCAAGTGTTTTAACAACATTTAAAACAATGAATGCAAGGTACATGTTAGGACGTGCTGACATGAAATACTCACCTCTCGACTACTTGTGCACTCCTAACGAAACGTACCAATACAAGTGATTCTCATATCTATCTGGACCAAAACAATTATTAACCTTTCTACTCGATTCGCAATTTAATTTCAACATCATCAATTGAATAGAGAGTTTTACATTAAATTCCCGGATTCTCAATTATTAGAAATACAAAGAACTATAGGTTATCTCTTTTTATCTTTAATCGTGCAACACAATAATTATATTTCACTATATAAACGTGATAAGTCATTTCATCTAACTGTATATTATTCACATCATAAATATACAATACTAGCACCCCGAGACTAAGCTACGGTGCACACATACTCTGCTATCCATCCCGGTACATCACGTACATAAGGATCACGCATTCCGAATCTCTCAGGAATCGTTCTCAGATAATAGCAAATCACAAACAATGGACGCGAACACAGTCACATCACATGGGTCACGCACATACCTACGCTCCCACGATCAGCAGTCTTATTAACTTCCCAATAAGTCCTTCTCTGACCTATGTTCTCGAGGTATCAATCTAAATCCGGGCACACAAAGATTAGATGGCCCTAAGCGAACGTAAACCTCCCGTGATAGCAAGTATGGTAGGTATGTCATACACATAAGTCATATACTAAGCATTCACACATCTTAGATATCTCAATGTTAATAAAGGTATATTCTACATCCTTATACCAATATTCCAATTTTATACATTTTTAAGTCTTTCGATAATACATAATGTAGACTATCGACACATCTCACGTCATAGTTTCTTGTACTTAAGTCCTATCTCAAAGGGATTATTAAGTTTCCTATTATTCCCACATATAACAACATTATTCTTAAGGTCCTTACTTCTGCCCCAAACCTCATTTCATCACATCATTCAAATTTAATCTTTTAACCCTAATATTATCTCACTCATCGAATTTCATTAGATTTTAGAATAATTCCTCAAATTGAATTCTAATTAAGGTCCAAATTTTATAACCATACTTACTGGTCTTCCTTAAGTCTAAGGATATTCATAAAGTCTCCAAAAATAATTTCCTAAGGGTTAACATCATTAATATTTTAACTAGGGAAAAATATTACTCATTCTGGGAAGGTCGATCGATCGACCTTGAGCATCGATCGATCGATGGTGGTCGATCGATCGACTGATGAATGTCGATCGATCGATTGCACCAGATAGGCTACGGACTGCTTCGTTTTGCAGTCCTCAAATCGTCCCAAAACTCCATTATAATGCATGAAACTCTAATCTAACGTTATAATATCATCATACAACCATCCTACAACATTGTTAACGTTCTAAAACTAATAAATCATCAACCAAGGGCTTTATTTGGATCAAAACTTCATCAAGAACCCTAGTTTTCTATTTCTTTCAAGAACACTAATAATTCTCTTCTTAAATCCATTTTTAGATCATCAAGGGTTATGTTTTGAATTCATAATTCGTCCAGAATATGTCTACATGCAAATCCTAACATGGTTTATAGTTTTAATCCTCAAATTCATGGTTTTGTATCAATCTTCCAAGACAAATTCGATAATTACCCTAAACATGGAAGAACATATCATTGAATCAATTGTAATTAAATCACTTGCCTTAATCGTTCTTCAGATTGTTGTAGATGAAGATGATAGAAGATGATGGTTGATATCCACTCTCTCTCTCTCTGCAGAATTCTCCTCTCTCTCTCTACAATTTCTTCTCCAAAGATGACAAATGGAGGTGGAGGTTTATTTTTGGACTTTTAACTTCTTTTCTAAACTTCTCCCGTAGCCCACTATTTAGTTTAGTGCTGATAATGGGTTGGTGGGTTTAATGATAAATCATAATTAAACTCTAATTTTCGTGGGTTTTAATTACCAAAATTCTGAAATTACCAAATTACCCTTTTGGGTTGCCGGTATGGCCTAAAAATGCTCCGGGACCCAAACTAAACCCCTGGCTAGTGTTTTCTGACTATTTCGACCCTCCCGGACGCGTTGGCGTACTCAAAATGACCATACGGTTGATAAAAATAAAATTCACTTTTTAATTAAAATAATTATATTCCTGACGCGACTGTCACGCGCGTCCCAACAAAATTTCCCAAATTGCCGTATTTCAATCTCGCGACAATTTCAATAGTTTCAATATTCATATATTGCCATATATACGCATTATAATCAAATACCAACTCACATCTCGTTAGTATTTTATCAGGATTAATTCTCAATTAATACACATTTAATTTAATTAACCCCATAAATAAATATCGATAAAAATGCGGGGTATTACATACTTCCCCCCTAATAACGGAATTTCATCCTGAAATTCGGAACTAAAAAATACCTGGTAAAAACAACTATGTATAACGTTCGCGCATCTCATCCTCGCGCTCCTATGTGGACTCCTCGACATTATGATGTCGCCACTAAACTCGTACTAACGGAATATCTTTGACCGCAGTTTCTGCTCACTTCGGTCCAAAATAGCAATCGGCCCCTCCTCGTAGGAGCTATCGGGCTGGAGATCGATGTCCTCCAAAGCAATGTGAGAATGAGCCAAATCATCTCTAAGATATTTCCTTAGCGAGGAAATATGAAACACATCATGAATCCTGTGTAAATGCTCCGGTAACCCAAGTCTATACGCAACAGACCCAATCCGCTCGATGATAGGAAATGGTCCCACGTATCTCGGTGCCAACTTCCCCTTCTTCCCAAATCGCATAATCCCCTTCATAGGGGATACTCTGAGTAAAACCTGGTCCCCCACTTGGAACTCCCTGAAGAACCTCTTCGCATCAGCATAGCTCTTCTGCCGATCCTGAGCTACCCGAATGCGACTCCGTATCAATTTTATCCTTGCCGAAGTATCCTGAATCACTTCCGGCCAAAGTAGTTTGTTGTCCCCCACCTCCAACCAACATGCTGGGGAACGACAGGGTCTACCGTACAACGCCTCAAATGGAGCCATGCCAATGGTGAACTGGTAGGAGTTGTTGTAAGCAAACTCCACCAGTGGAAGATACTGCTCCCATCCACCCCCAAAATCAATGATGCACATACGCAACATGTCCTCCAACATCTGGAGGTGGAGGTTTATTTTTGGAGTTTTAACTTCTTTTCTAAACTTCTCCCGTAGCCCACTACTTAGTTTAGTGCTGATAATGGGCTGGTGGGTTTAATGATAAATCATAATTAAACTCTAATTTTCGTGGGTTTTAATTACCAAAATTCTAAAATTACCAAATTACCCTTTTGGGTTGCTGGTATGGCCTAAAAATGCCCCGGGACCCAAACTAAACTCCTGGCTAGTGTTTTTTGACTATTTCGACCCTCCCGGACGCGTTGGCGCACTCAAAATGACCATATGGTTGATAAAAATAAAATTCACTTTTTAATTAAAATAATTATATTCCTGACGCGACTGTCACGGGCGTCCCAACAAAATTTCCCAAATTGCCGTATTTCAATCTCGCGACAATTTCAATAGTTTCAATATTTATATATTGCCATATATACGCATTATAATCAAATACCAACTCGCATCTCGTTAGTATTTCATCCGGATTAATTCTCAATTAATACACATTTAATTTAATTAACCCCATAAATAAATATCGATAAAAATGCAGGGTGTAGGAGGGTAGTGAGACTGGGGTCTATGAATAACTGGAAAGGGTGAGGCGTGACCCACTCCAATGGACACTGTCTGCAAGTCTTCAAGGTCTCCTGGTGCAACTTCTGAAGAAAACTTCTCCTTCTGGTAACAATGGAACTCAAGCTTCAACTCACTCCCTGCAAGAAGATAAACTTTCACAGCAAAAATAGCAATTTTCTCAAGGGAAACACCTGAGAGTGATGGCTGTCAGTGGGGAGTGAAGGAACAAGGCACTCAACACTAAGAGAATGAGCAGGGAGAGAATACTAGGTAGGTCTGGTGATATTTTAGCAGAGTAACAGTGCAATTTTTCGTGTCTATCTTTTGACCTTGCCCAGGGGTCTATTTATACATGGGCGTAAGGGGTGAGCTGGCGATTTTGGGCGCCAAAATTGAGAGAGTTGGTGGGGAACAATGTCTGAAGTGTACCATTTGTCCCTACCTGCAGGCAGCCTGCCTGTCCCCTCTGTAGGTGCCACCTGGCGCCGACCAAAACTCAAAAAGCACATATGTCCCCTAATGGAGAGATTTTGGTAGTTATCTTTTGAAACGGTAACTTGTGGTGCAATTTTGCAAATCTTTGAGAGAGGAGACCTTAAGGCCTCACTCCCTCTAAAAAGTGTTATTTTTCTTGAGAGGGACCTCGAGGACCCCCTCTTCTGGAAAAGTCATTTTTCTTGTAAAGAGTTTATTTCTTGTGAGTAGCGACTCTTTGGCCACTCACTTCATTTATGACTAAGTGTGCAGTGTGCGTAGCCTCGAGTGGCTTCTGGGTCTTCCTACTAGTATTCTCTCAATCCTATAGTGCTAAGTGGTTGAGCTTGCTCAACATACCTTGTCCCTCAGCCGCCAAGCCAAAACTCCCAGGAGGTCCCGACGCGCCTGTTCGAGCCCTGCTTGCTCGACTAGGCAACCTGTGCAAGAAAGTAAAGTGTTAGTGCTGTTGTTCATTTAGAGCCTGCTGTTTCATGATGAAAACTCCTGTAGCAGCACTTCTCTAATAACATTTCTGCAGTGACCCCTGCAGTGGCGCTGACGCTTGAAGCGGCGCCGACCCTTGTCCTGGCGCCGTTGCTCGGAGTGGCGCCGATGCTCGAAGTGGCGCTGACGCGTGAGGCGGTACCGACCCTTGTCCCGGTGCCGATGCTCGAAACGGCGCCGACCCTTGTTGCGGCGCCGAAGCTCGAAGTGGCATTGACGCGTGAGGCGGCGCCGACCCTTGTCCCGGCGCCGATGCTCGAAACGGCGCCGATCCTTGTTGCGGCGCCGACGCTCGAAGTGGCGCCGACGCTCTAAGTGGCGCTGACGCCTGAGGTAGCGCTGAGCCTTGAATTAGCGCTGACATGTGAGGCGGCGCCGACCCTTGTCCCGGCGCCGATGCTCGAAATGGCGCCGATGCTCGAAATGGCGCCGATGCTCGAAGTGGCGCTGACGCTTGAGGTAGCGCTGATGCTTGAACCGGCGCTGACAGGTGAGGCTGCGCCAACCCTTGTTGCGGCGCCGACGCTCGAAATGGCGCCGACGCTCGAAGTGGCGCCGACGCTTGAAGTGGCGCGGACGCGTGAGGCTGCGCCGACCCTTGTCCCGGTGCCGACCCTCGAAATGGCGCCGACCCTTGTTGTGGCGTCAACGCTCAAAATGGCGCCGACGCTCGAAGTGGCGCCGACGCTTGAAGTGGCACTGACGCGTGAGGCTGCGCCAACCCTTGTTGCGGCGTCGACGCTTGAAATGGCACCGACGCTCGAAGTGGCGCCGACGCTTGAAGTGGCGCGGACTCGTGAGGCTGCGCCGACCCTTGTCCCGGCGCCGAAGCTCAAAATGGCGCCGACCCTTGTTGTGGCGTCGACGCTCGAAATGGCTCAGGTAGCTCTGATGCTTGAACCGGCGCTGACATGTGAGGCGGCGCCAACCCTTGTCGGGGCGCCGACGCTTGAAGTGGCGCTGACGCCCGAAGTGGCGCGGACGCCTGAGGTAGCGCTGACCCTTGCGGTGGCGTAGGGACTCGCCGCGGCGCTGACACTTGCGGTGGCTTTTGGACTTCTGGGTGGCCTCGCGGGTACCTCTCGGATGTTATTTAATAAAAAAAACATATTTATTTTATTTTGCTTTTTTTGTTTACAACACCCTTCTACATTAGCCCCTCGTGCAAAGATTTTTTGGTTGGGTAGACTAAAAAAACTTTGTACGCTATAAATCTGGTTTCAACAATTATATATATATTTATATATATATATATATTTTCTGAGGGATCCTAGGATCATTAAATTCTGTGGCCCTTTATCCGAGGTATTTAAATTTTTTTTTTTTGAGAACCCACGCGTCAGTGTGGGAACTGTCATCTCATCATTTGGGAAAAAAAGATCATCAACTTTTTGCCCTCCTGCACGTTTTTCCATTTTGGTGAAAAAACATAAGCCCCTTATCTTGGGGTCTTTCATCTTCTTCAACCAAAACATAGGCATCTTTGGGTTTGTAGTGAGAGAAAGTGAGAGAGGGATTCTTTTAAAACCCCATAGCCACCCATCTCCTTTTTTCTCTAACCTTCCCAAATATCATACCCTCTCATCCATGGATTCCCCACTAAAGAATGTATCTCCCAATGTAAGCAACTCTAAAACCCCCAACATCCCAAACTCTATACCCTCTTTGTCAACCGTTTCTAACGATTCCAGGGCTGAAATACCCACCGCCGGCGGTCCCTCCTTCCGCCCGACGAGCGGCGTCGATGTGCTGTCCTCGGAACCCGCCTCTTCATATTTTGGGTCGAGGACCCTCGTGGGTTCCTCGCCCTTGATCTTGGCGTACGCGGGTATTGATTTGGGTTCTTCAGGAGGGGACATCTCGCCCGAGGCTCCGCTGATGGCGGGGGACATCTCGAGCGTGGGGTCGGGTTTTTTGGCTGAGATGGTTATTGAAAAGATTTCCCCCGCGGAGAGAGGTATCTCGAGCAGCGTTATCGGCGAGAACCCGGGGCGGACGATTCTCTCGTCCTCGGGTCTCTCGCCTGCTGATTTGGGCTCCGAAGTCTTGGTTCGAGAGGTTCATCCATTATATGTGCATAAGGATATCTCGTGCGACGTCGTCAACGAGGGCCCAGGGAGAATGGTCTTCTCGTCCGTGGGTCTCTCGCCCCATTTTATTGCGCACGAGGAGCGTGGGGTCTCGCCTGGGGCTGCTCCGACCGCCAAGGGTCTCGCGTCCAACGCCACTAGTGCTGCCGCGCAGCCCGCGGTACCTGTTTCTGCAGATTTTGGGTCGAGAACCCTCACGGGTTCCTCGCCCTTCCCGTCGCCACCTGCGGGGGGTCTCGAGAGGCAGTCCTCCACGGCACGAGGGGTCTCGCGCGGAGACCTTTTGTCATCTGAGAGGCTCGCCCCCGTTTGTAATGTTCATGAGGAGCGCGAGGTCTCGGCTGAAAATTTTTTGGTAGCTAAGGGTCTCGCGCCTGTTTTTGTTGTGCGCGAGGAGCATGAGGTTCTGACCGAGGATATTTTGACAGCTAAGGGTCTCGCGCCCGATTTCATTATGCGCGAGAAGCGTGGGGTCTCGACAAGTATTAGTGCGAACGCCATCACTTCGCCCTCGGGTGTCCCGACACCTTTGACTGTTTCTGAAATGGGTACTTCCACTTATGATACTTCAAGACTTGGTCTCGCATCCACAGGTCTCTCGTTTGTGGAAGGGGGTGTCTCGACCTTTCGTCACTTCAGGGGTTCCGTGACCCAGGGTGTCTCGACGAATATTAGTGTTACGGAGAGCATGCCACTGACCAGGGGCTCTTCCTATGATTATGATGGGGTTTCTGCCTCTACTTCTTTTTTTGCGACAAGGGACCCCGGGGGTCCTTCGCTCGGAATCTCCACTGGGGTGAGTTCTTTTCTTGAGCCACTGGCTCTGGGTGGTTCATCATCTACGCCTACTTCCTCTCAGGCATGGAAGGATTATATGCACATTCGTCGAGGGCGGGACTTCGGTATTTATCGCCGTGCTCCCTTTTTTGGTCCTGCTGACAGTTTCATGACTTCACTTTCCGACTTTGGGGAAAAAATTTCGGGTGTTGTTCTCGATCGGTCTCATGTGGGGTTAACTGAGTCTGCTGATCTTCCTACTATTTCTCCGGATTCAATTCTCCGAATCCGAGTTGACCGAGGCGACTTTCCCTATTCCAACGTTGAGGTTAAAACCCCCGGAGGACCTACAGAGGAGTGGGCCAGCTGGGTTGACTACGTTCTGAGCGTTCCTGATTACGTGGCTATTCTCAGGGAGGTCGCCGTCAGCAGTCTGAAGTCCTGCACCCTCTTTAAACACGGTACTTCGCTCAATCTCTTATTGTCCCGGTGGAGTATGGAGTCTCACACCTTTGTCACGGGCTGGGGGGAATTTACTGTTACTCTCGAGGATATATGCGAGTTGTACGCCCTTCCTTTCTTTGGGCAACAGGTCTTCACTGATGACTGCGAGGACTCCCTAGAGCAGGAGTTGGTGGGGGAGTTACGGTCATCTCTCGGGGAGTGCTCGAGATATGTGGCCATAAATGTAACGGGTCATTCCAAGCATTCCTTTGCCAAATGGCAAAGATATTGGTTCAGAGACTTTGAGCAGTTGCCAAAGGGGGAGACTTCTCGTGCAGCGCCCAGATCCCAGGATGGTCCTAAGCTTCGCTCTCCTGCACATTTAGCCGCTTTCCTTATTACGTTCCTGACTCGGTTCCTTCTTCCAGGTAAGCCTGAAGACTGTCCCCGCGAACTTCTTTTTAGGTTGGCTGTGCGATTGTCTCGCGGTAGACCAGTACCCATAGCTGCCCTGACCTTGGGTTCTCTTTACACCTGGATAGACCGAGCACACATAGATGTAGAGAGGTCCTGCGGTCGGTATGATGTTGCTAATCATGTCAACGGCCCTTTCTTGATGGCCTTTTTGTTTGAGCATTTCCCCCACTTTACTTCAGGGGCTCACGCTTGTCATAGCGACGCTGCGAGGCTTCTTCGGTGGCATAAGAAAACTCCCAAACAGTCTTTGGGAGTGTTGATTGACGACATCAAGGAGTTTCAGTTTCGGCCTTATACCAAGCGCCCTGGGGGTACTTTCAGCTGGCTTTCTTTCCCTGGTGATGGCGGAACCTTCTATTGTCCTTCCGCAGTGGGGTCAGTTTCCGCGTGTCCTCATATTAACGTGGTGACGATGCTCTTACCCTGTCACCTTCCCTCTTGGACCGAGTTAGGTCCCCGTGCTGAATTTTATCATTCCGAGAGGGTAAGACGACAGTTTGGTTATGATCAGGGGGTTCACACCCCTCCTCTTCCTACCTACGGCAGTCATTCTGAGGCATTCTCCGAGGCGTGTGCGAGTTTTACTCTTCAGGGGTTATTCCGCAGAGTCAGTGGTTTGGGCGGTCTCTATGTGCCTCCCAGCGATTATCACTCTTCATTCACTTCATCATGGTTCCTTCTTTGGCAGCAGCAGGTTCGTCTTATTCGAGAATGTGTAGTTGGCCCTCCACATGAGACCAACCCCACTAAATATACCAGAGCTCAATTTTTGGTCAGGCGGACGCAGAAAGATCCTTGGTTTCTCAGCACCACTTCTACGCCACCCTTGGAGCAGGCCATCCCTATTTTAGTCAAGCCTCTCATTGACGAGTCACTTCCGCCTCCGTCGACTGATCTTCTCCCTGCAAAGTCTAAAAGCCAACCGAAAAGCAAAGGGAAGGCGGGCACCTCTACTGCCAGCAAAAGGAAGTATCCTGACACCGATGTTTCCAATTTTGTTCCTGCTACTACTGCTTCTCCTCCTTCTTCTCCTGTGAGGACCCGGGCTGCGAAAAAAAAGAAAGGAAGTGGCGCTGGCATAGCTGCTTCACCTACGGTGGACCAAGGTTACTCCTCACCGAGCCTTACTTCCCAGGAGACGCGGGTCGCGTCCATTCCTATTGCAAAAGGTACTATATCACAGCCTCCTTTACTTAGTGGAACCAGTTCTCGCGGAGTTCCTTCATCTCCCTCCCCCTCATTGGAAGAGGAACTAGTTGATTATGGAAGCACCCCTTCCTATGACGACCATAGTTCTTCTTCGGGTGATATGGGCGACCTGGGTTTCCATAGAGAAAGCACTACTGACACTTATGCTTTGTTATCAGTCTCCAGAGAGTCTTCTAGCGATGATGAGGCCTCCCGTTCTCCTGGGGGGGTCAGCCCCACCCATCTCCCTTATAGCCAGACTACGCGCCCCGTTACTGTAAGCGTTCTCCCTTCACTTGCCTATATATATATATATTTTTTTTGCATATGATTTTATTTCTTCCCTTCATCATATGTATGTATATATTTTCATTTAAAGCATTCTGTTATATTTGTGCAGGCCACTTCCATCGAGGCAGGTGGTTCTCCTCTTCCCCCACTACGACCGACGCCCTTTCAGCGGGAGAGGAACTCCATGCTCATTTCCTCCCGGGGCCTGTTTAGAGAGGTTTGCTGTTTCTTCAGTTCATGTAACATCTGTTGTAATTTATTCATCTCCTAACTGCCTTTTGGTTGCGTATACTGTCATTTCCTCGCAGCTTTTGTCCGTGCATTTTACCGTCACTCGGACCACTCTTGTGGCTTCCCCTTCTCCTCAGGTATGCCTCGTTATTTTCAAAACTTTCATTGCGTCATTTCCTTTTGTATACCTTCTTTTTATTTACCCATTTATCATGCGTAGAGAGCTGTGTCTTCGGGCGTTGCCACATCGTCCTCTCTCGTCTCGGCGGCGGGTACTTCTGCGGCTGAGCCCCTGGAGGCCTCTTCATCTGAGGTAGTACTTATTTTTTTGAATATTTGTCTCCTCTCAGCAGGAGTCTTAATGGCTCTTGGATTTTCTTCTCAGGAAGGGGCTCCTCCCTTAGCTGGCATTATCGCCCCAGGTTTATCCTCTTCGGGGAGAATTTCTATCCCTAGGGTCCTTGTATCTATGGATGGTAGATCTTTGGTTCAGGCGATTTCTCGTGGCCCAATATTTACCGTGGCCTCCACCAGTGAGCCCGCACTTCAGGTCAGTCCTTTCTGTTGAAGCAATGGGATCTCCTTTTCCTCGAACACGCAGTAAACAACGCATTTTCATTCTTTGCAGGCCATCAGTACAGCCCCTACTGCGCCGACCGTCTTTTTTCGCGCTTCCCCCTTAGATGGGGTTCAGGTATTCTTTTATTTTCTTAGTTCTATTTTCTTATCTGTCCAGCCTGTGCTTATCGTAGCCCTCTTTTACTTTGTTGCAGTTATCCCTTGGCGCTGTTTCGAGTGCGGCTCCTGCCACTGCCGTTTCAGCAGCCCCTATACAAGGGCTGGTTTGTCCTGTCGTTGCGCCTCTTCAGGTAGCTATCCCTACGGCGCCTGAGGCTGAGGTAGCTTCTTCGGGAGTATTGGTTACTGAGGCAACCTCTTCTGGAGCATCAATCGGTGTTGTTGCCCCTACGGGGGCCCCTGCTCCTCCTTCTATGACCGTTGCGGAGGGCATTGTTCAGGTACCGTGTATAAGAGTACTTACTTTCTTCCTTCTTGCACATACTGTGCAAGCATTCTCATTTCACCCTTGTCTCATTATTTCCAGGTGCACGAGAGTACTCTGATGACTATGGAGGCTGGCAGTGGGGCCGCTGTGAGAGAGGTATTAGACTGGCATACCCCCCCCCCTTTTTACTTTTCCCCTACTTTCTTCTTGCGTGTACTGTGCAAGCATTCCCATAACACCCTTGTCTCATTGTTTCCAGGTGTATGAGGATACTCCGGTGACTGTGGAGTCTGGCAGCGGGACAACTGTGAGAGAGGTATTAGACTGGCATACCCCCTCTTTTTACTATTCCCCTTTTCTTTTCTTCTTGCGTATACTGTGCAAGCATTCCTATAACACCCTTGTCTCATTGTTTCCAGGTGTGTGAGGATACTCCGGTGACTGTGGAGTCTGGCAGCGGGGCAACTGTGAGAGAGGTATTAGACTGGCATACCCCCTCTTTTTACTATTCCCCTTTTCTTTTCTTCTTGCGTATACTGTGCAAGCATTCCTATAACACCCTTGTCTCATTGTTTCCAGGTGTGTGAGGATACTCCGGTGACTGTGGAGTCTGGCAGCGGCGCAGCTGTGAGAGAGGTACTAGACTGGCATACCCCCTCCTTTTACTATTCCCCTTTTCTTTTCTTCTTGCGTATACTGTGCAAGCATTCCTATAACACCTTTGTCTCATTGTTTCCAGGTGTGTGAGGATACTCCAGTGACTGTGGAGTCTGGCAGCGGGGCAGCTGTGAGAGAGGTACTAGACTGGCATACCCCCTACTTTTACTATTCCCCTTTTCTTTTCTTCTTGCGTATACTGTGCAAGCATTCCTATAACACCTTTGTCTCATTGTTTCCAGGTGTGTGAGGATACTCCAGTGACTGTGGAGTCTGGCAGCGGGGCAGCTGTGAGAGAGGTACTAGACTGGCATACCCCCTCTTTTTTACTATTCCCCTTTTCTTTTCTTCTTGCGTATACTGTGCAAGCATTCCTATAACACCCTTGTCTCATTGTTTCCAGGTGTATGAGGATACTCCGGTAACTGTGGAGACTGGTAGTGGGGCAATCGCGGAGGGAGATCACAGTTCTGAGTTCACTCCTTTAGTCGGTGATGCCGATTCTGGTGGGGAGTCTTCTTTTCTTCCCTCTGAGGCGGGGTCTCGCCACTCCGAGGGCGATGATGAAACAGAGGACGCTGCGACTATTTCTAGTAGGCTATGGCGTGAGGAGTTACCAGGCTGCTTCAGGGTACATGAGCGTCAGCTCTTGGATCTCATCTTGGAGCACCATCCCGAGACGTTCACTTCTCAGAGTATACTCCAGGTTGACAGTCTTACGGCCTTCAACCTGAGGGCTCTTGCCAGCCATGTTCATGAGTTCTTGGCTACCTCCCCTGCTAAGCTGACTAGCTCTTCTATCTTGCTATTCTTGGATGCTCTCCGCGACTTACAGCAGTTATATCATTTTCGCTTGGATTGGCTTGACGCAGGGGTTCGCCCCTTCCTGAGTGTTCCTTTCCGGAAGATAGTGAGGTTTCACACGTCCCGGCAGTCCAGGGTTGAGCAACGACACGCTGAGGCTACGAGGATCCGAAACCAGATCGCCTTACTGCAGGTGAAGCTTGCCAGACTTGAGTCTGGCGATGAGGAGGATGATGCTAAATCCGTCAGGTTGGAGGAAGAGTTTCTACGGGAGGCTGGTCCGTCATATGCTGGCGCCATCGCGCGCGATGATTTATTTTTTGTGGTTTCTAGCCGATAGGCTACTTCTTGCTTTGTAGTGCTCAGAATTCTATATGTACATCACTTATCATTCATGTATGAGACACTTTGTTTCTTCTGCACTTTCTTTCTCTTTTGTTCTCCCTTTATGCTGTGGGTGTTTGTTGTACATGACTTGCTCTAATTTCTGTGAGCCTTTAGTCTACTGGTGGCTACCCCATATACTGCGGGGTATTTGCATTGATATGAAAAGTTATGTATTATCATTTTGTACACATTTTTTTTTGAATGCACCTCTTGTAACTCTGAGGTGTTGGCATATGACTTTCTTGGGTTGCCCCTCTGTCTGTGGGGGTATTCCTACATATTACTGCTTATAGTCATAGAGGCTGGGTTGGGGAGGAGGGTGACCCCCTCCCCTTTCTGGAAGCCTGATTTTATCATAAAACTATATTAATTTATGTCTGGGGGACTTTGCTCAGTATACTTTCTCTTAGGATGGACTTACCTTCCAAGTGTAGTGAGCAAAGTTCCCGACCTCTCTTTTTTTTTTACTCTCTTCTAACTTAATAGGGAGCGTGTATGTATGTATAAATAAGTAAGCGAAATAAACGTCAAAATGACCAAAAACGTTGCTATTTCATTTCTTTTACTTTTGTCTATCGTTTACAGTGTAGTATTGCTTCAAAAAAACAAAAAAACTTTTCTGGTGTAGGAGCAATCCTTGACATCCGTTGCCGACATGCAAAATACAAACAAAACTTGTTAGTTGCTACTAAGCATAGTACCTCTTCAGCCACTTGCAGTTGATGGACTGGAAGCAATCACTCTCAGGTTCTGATATCTGGCAGTAGCCCGACTTCCCCACTCCTCTGACAACAAAAGGGCCTTCCCAGTTAGGTTTAAATTTGGACGCCGACATGCTACGGAGATGGTGGGTTGATGCTCGTAGGACTAGATCTCCCACCTGGAATTCCCTAGGCTTAACCAAATTTTCATAGACTCTGGACAGTTGCTGAGTGTAGACTTTGAAATTCTCTCTCGCCTTGTCCCTGTTCTCATCTAGTGCCTCCAGCTGCACATGCCTAGGATCTGGAATGAGCCCATTGCTAAGAGAAATTCTGGCCGAAGGTACCGCCAGTTCCACTGGTAGGACAGCTTCGGTCCCATACACTAGAGAGAAGGGAGTGAAACCTGTTGGCTTTCTCTTCGAAGTAGGATAGGCCCATAACACCATAGGCAGCTTCTCATCCCATGCCCCCGGCATGTCTTCTAGCATCTTTTTCAGAATATTTATCAGGGTCTTATTAGTAGCTTCCGCCTGGCCATTGCCCTTGGGGTAGGATATGGTTGAGCTACTATGCACAATCTTATACTTGTCCGTGAGGAGGGCCATCTCTTTGCATACAAATTGCTTCCCATTATCCGTTAGGATCACTTTGGGTATACCAAACCTATATATGATATACTCTTTTATAAACTGGGTTACCACTTGGGCAGTGACCCTCCTTAAAGGGATGGCCTCCGCCCATTTGGTATACAATTCTGTAGCCACAATGATAAAGGTCTTGCCATGAGATGCTGGGGCGATCTTACCCACCAGGTCGAACGCCCATGTGTGGAAGGGATAGGGGGTTGCCAAGCTTTGTAGGCTGACGGAGGGAGCGTGCACCATGTTTCCGTGCACCTGGCATGCTCTACACTTTTTCACGTATCCAATGGAGTCAGCCTCCATGGTCGGCCAGTAGTATCCCAACGTCATCAGCTGATCATACAGCTTGGCGCCTCCCATGTGGGAGGGCTCATGAGCTTCTTTCAGCACCCTTTCCACTTCCTCTTTGGCTACGCACCTTAACGCCTTCTCATTATACCCTTTCCTATACAGCTCTCCTTTGACCAAGTAGAAACGTGCTACCCTTTTTCTAAGGTAGATTTCATCCGCTCTCTCGGCGGGCAGCTCCCCATTCTTCAGATACGCTAGGTACGGCTGTCTCCAATCTTCGAAGGCTTCCACGAAGTTAGCTTCCGTCGGCTGATCAAAATTAGCTTGGCACTTTAGACAGCTTTGTTGCAAGCGGGCCGCTTCTACGCTCATGGAGGGACAAAAATACCCGCTTCGCTGCAGTCTTCTGTAAAGGGGGATATCTGTATCTCCACAGTGCCTCTGGTGCATTTCTATTAACCTCTCTTTGGCTTCCTGCTCCCCTACGCACCGTGCCAGAAACCCTCCGGGACTCTTGAAATAGAGAGTTCCCTGCAGCACATGATAGTTGGCTAACTCCAAAATTTTCATTGCCCCTTCTCTGGTTTCCAGTTGCCTCTCCACCAGTCGCCTCCAGTCTTTCGGCTCGTCACTTGGGAATAGGGACTTTACGGTAGTAGGCACTGTTCTCCGCCTAACGGTGATGGTTGCTTCTGACTCCTCCATGTCCAACTTTTGTGCTATGGTGGCGAGCGCGTCAGGGTGCCTGTTCATCGTTCGCGCCTGCCTCTCCACAGTTACTTTCAAGAATTGTCTCAGCAGTCGTTGGATGATGTGTCTGTACGGCGCTAAGTTGGCATGTTTAAGGAAAAACTCTCCATTGACCTGCCTTACTACCAGATTGGAGTCTCCTCGTATACACAGTACTCTGATCCCTCTTCTGAGCGCTTCCAACATCCCTAGAATGAGGGCTTCGTACTCAGCTTCATTATTTGAGCATTTAAAATCTAACTTGAAAGAGAGGGTAATCTTCTCCTTCCCATCCGACAGTATGACGCCAGCCCCACCTGTTCCTTGTGCACTAGAACCATCAAATTCCATAAACCACTTCTTCACCTCCTCCGCCATGCATGCTTGGAAACTTTCTCCGGGTAGCTCTTCACTAGGTGGTTCGAAAACCCCACTCGGGAAGTGGGCCAGCAGATCTGCTACCGCCTGGCTCTTGATGGCTTTAGGCACTACGCACTTTAAATCATATTCTGACAAGATCAAAAACCACCTTGCTGCTCGTCCTACGAGTATAGTCCGCGCGAGGAGGTACTTGATTGGATCACACTTGGTGATTATGTGAATGGTGAAGGCTAAAAGGTAGTGTCTCAACTTCTGGGCTACAAATACCAGCGCCAGGCAGTGCCTCTCAACGCTGGTGTATCTCGATTCTGTCCCGGATATTACTCTTGATAGGTAGTAAACTGGCCTTTCCATTCCTTCCTTCTCTTGCGCCAAGAGGGCCCCTATCGACCTCTCTGTAGAAGTGAGGTAGAGCAGCAGTGGCGCTCCGGCTTCGGGGGGAATCATCGTGGACGGAGAGGCTAGGATTTCTTTAATCTTTTTGAACGCACTCTCTTACCTCTCTCCCCAAACCCACTTGGCTTTGTCTTTTAGTAGAGGCGCGAACGGATGAGTTACTTCTGCCAACGCAGGTATAAACCTCCGCAGGTAAGATACCTTTCCTAGGAAGCTCTTAAGTTGTCTCTGACTCTTGGGCGGTGGCATCATCACAATGGCTTTCATCTTCTCTGCATCCACTTGCACCCCTTGTCTATTTACCACAAAACCTAAGAATTTCCCTGCAGTAACCCCAAAGGCACACTTTGAGGGGTTCATTCTCATCTTATACCGTCGACACCACTCGAATACTCTCCTGAGATCTTGAATGTGCTTGCTTTCTTTCCTAGACTTCACCACCAAATCATCCACATAGAATTCTAGTATGTCATGAAATAAGTCGTGAAAGATTGCCATCATGGTCCACTGGTATGTGGCCCCCGCGTTCTTCAACCCGAAGGGCATGACTGTATAGTGAAAGTTCCCTAACGGCGTGCGGAAGGCAGTCTTCTCTGCGTCGGCGGGGTCCATCTTAATCTGGTTATATCCAACATACCCGTCCATGAAGCTATACATCTCATGTCCCGCGGTGGAATCCACTAAGCTGTCTATGCTGGGTAGTGGGAATTCATCCTTAGGACACGCCCTGTTCAAGTCGTGAAAGTCTACACAGATTCTGATTTGGGTCTTTTCTTTCTTTGCCACTGGCACTATGCTGGACAGCCATATGGGGTGCTGAATAGGCTTGATGAACCCTGCCGCTAACAATTTCTCCACCTCAGCCTTTATTTTTAAATCAAGGTCTGCTTTATATGTGCGTGTGGCTTGCTTTACCGGAAGGGCGTTGGGAAGGATGTTCAATCTATGAGAGCTCACTTCTGCGTCTATTCCTGGCATCTCCGTGTACTTCCAAGCAAATACATCTGTGAACTCCTTAAGTAGCTCAATGAGCTCTTCCTTCTGCTTCGGTTCCAGGCACTTGGAAATTAGGATGGGTCTACTCTCGCCCTCTTCTGACCCCAACTTGATTTCCTCTAACTCCTGCAGCTGCTCTCTGGGTCCGTCTTGCATGCACTCCGGCGCCTCTTCTGGTTCTTCCACATGCTCAACAATATGGGATTCATCAATAATAAAACATTCGGGCGCCGGGTCGATGCTCTCGTCCCAGAACATTGCTCGCACAGACCGTTATAAACGGTAGATGACTTTTCCATTGGGCAAAACCACTTTCTTGCAAGTTCGAGGAGGCCTAGCTACCTCCTCTACCTTCCTCTTGCCTTTTTCTATGTGGGGAATTATCCTTTCCCCTAGACGATCATGAACGGATTTTTTCTGCGGGACCCTTCCCTCAGCTATCTTGCTTCCTGCTTGCTTTCTCGTAGAGACCTTTCTTTCCTCGTCCAACTCGGTGTAAAAGGCAGCATCTACCAGGTGGGCCTCCTCAACTGCGAAGGGTCTCTGCGTGGCCTTGATCACTATCTCTGCACCTCTAATATTTGCCTTCGCGCACTGATGGTAGGTGGAAGGCACTACGCCATGAGTGTGCATCCACACCCTTCCAATGAGTAATTGGTAGCTGGTGTCAGCGTTAATAACATGAAATTTGATGTGGGAGGTGAAATTTCCCAACTTAATTCCCACATTCACATATCCGATTGACTGCATTCCGGCGTTGTCGAATCCGGAAATTACTAGCGGTACCGGGACCACCTTCTCCTGGTCAATTCTCGTTTCATATAACGTACTGATGGGCATAATGTTAATGGATGCTCCTCCATCCATCAACGCCCTAGGAAACGAGACTCCATTAATTATGGCTGTGACGTATAACGGGCGATTGTGGAAGTAAGGCACTGCCCTATCCGCTTCTGAAAACACCACTTCAGAGGTATACTTCTTAATCATCCTTCCCATTGGCCCCTGCCAATTTAGCGAAGGGTCTCCATGCTGCTGCACCGCCTCCAAGACTTTCCTCGTGATGGACACCCTCGTGTCGTACTTCACCCCTATCTGGTCGAAAAACCACTTGAACTTGGGGCTCCTTGCTATGGCCTCACATTCAGAATCTAAGTCTACCTCGTACGTTTGGGCACTGCAAACATACTCCGCTTCAGAGGTCCCTCCCTCGTCTAGAGCGAGGATGACGTCTACCTCGCCTTCTGAGAGACCGACTTCCTCAGCTTCCCCGCTCCCACTTTCATACTCCGGAGTGAAGAACCACTCCTCTTGCTTTCTTTCCAGCTGAAGTCTGCTTAGTGACAGATTTTCTAACTCCTCGCATAACTGCTCGCCGTCCTCCCGTTTCGCAAGACTTCTCGTAGCTTCTTCGTCACAGGCAACTACCATGTTGGCGGTCCCAAAATGATGCGTAGGGAGGGGGTTCTCGTTAACGTCCACGGGGGGTATCTGCAAGGTACCTCTGGCCATCTGCTCACCAATGATCCTTCTCAAGTAGTAACAATCTTTGGTAGAGTGCTGCACTCGTTGGTGCAATTCGCAGTACTTCGGGTTGGCCTTGTCAGCTGCAGTGGGGGTCTCTACTTTTAGGTTGGGGGGTCCTGTTACGCCTTCTCGCACCAGGGTGCGGTAACAATCCATGGCCTCCGCTACGCTGCACGGTAGTGGCGGCGGGACATCCTCCCCGAACTTTCTCTTGTTGCCGGGACTGTCAGTCCTGGCCCCGGGACCTCCCTTCTTCCCTTTGTTACTCCCGTCCACATAGTTAACCGCCTGCCTCCTCGTAACTTGAAACCTCTCGGGAGTCGGTGGAACTTGTGTCCTCCAACCCTGGGTTCTCGGTTTGATTATCATAGCGATGTTGCTGGCAGCCCTGGTGAATTCTCTGAAAGTCCCATCTCTAGTTTCGTTGATCAAATGCAGCTTGTACTCTTCCGAGAGTCCTTCCACACATATTTGTAGCAACCTGGCCTCCGCCAAGTCCTCGTGAACATCTAAGGCCCTCTCGCGAAATCGCTTGATGTAGTGCATCAATTCCTCTCCTGGCTTCTGGACCTCTTGCGCCAGGTGCCTCAGTGTAAATTCATCCTCCGCTACAAAAAACTTCTGGAGAAACTGCCTGTGCATCTCTTCCCAACTAGGGACGCTGTTAGGCGCCAAGTGGGAATACCATGTATAGGCTTTCCCAGTGAGAGTTTTAGAGAACTCTCTCAATCTCAGGCTCTTGTCGCCGGCGTGTACTCCCAGGTACTCGACGAACCTCTTCACGTGTTCTCGAGGGTTCTCCCCCCTACCGCCAAACTTGATAAACTTTGGTGGAATATACCCCTCAGGGTATGGCTTCTCACTTACTTCCTGTGGATAGGGGTCTTGTAATTCCTCGTATAGGTAGGAACCCTCTCTTTGAGAGGAGGAGAGAAGCTTCCTCACTTCTTCCATAGTAACAGCCTTGGAGGGTGATTCCTCCAAACATGTGGTTTTAGGAACTGGAGAACCTGTTGGCGCCAGGACATGCTCCGGCGCCGCCTTCCGAGCCGGAATCATCTCTTCCGGAATCGTAACAGGAGTGGCTACCCCTCCAGAAGGGGCAGCAGCAGGTGTCACACAACCTTGACCTAAGTTTGATAGATCCACGTTGTTTTGCTTTAAAAAGTCAAAAAACATTGCCATAAGGTTCATACCTGCCATTGGAGCCACTGCCGGCGAACTGGTCTGGCCTCCCAGAGGCGCTGGCGCCTTGGCTCCGATCACCACCACTTCTTCCTGAGTAGTCTGGTCACTGTGAGCTCCATTACCAGATGGAATGTCCTCAAAAACCAACTGCTTGGAGACATTGAAACCTTCTTTGTCCATGGAAATGAGA
Organism: Sambucus nigra; assembly: GCA_949130495.1. NCBI lineage: Eukaryota > Viridiplantae > Streptophyta > Magnoliopsida > Dipsacales > Adoxaceae > Sambucus > Sambucus nigra. Next base: position 6,748,495 of record OX422214.1, on the reverse strand, counting down.
ATACCTCCCCAGCAGAGTCGCCAAATGTAGGAGGGTAGTGAGACTGGGGTCTATGAATAACTGGAAAGGGTGAGGCGTGACCCACTCCAATGGACACTGTCTGCAAGTCTTCAAGGTCTCCTGGTGCAACTTCTGAAGAAAACTTCTCCTTCTGGTAACAATGGAACTCAAGCTTCAACTCACTCCCTGCAAGAAGATGAACTTTCACAGCAAAAATAGCAATTTTCTCAAGGGAAACACCTGAGAGTGATGGCTGTCAGTGGGGAGTGAAGGAACAAGGCACTCAACACTAAGAGAATGAGCAGGGAGAGAATACTAGGTAGGTCTGGTGATATTTTAGCAGAGTAACAGTGCAATTTTTCGTGTCTATCTTTTGACCTTGCCCAGGGGTCTATTTATACATGGGCGTAAGGGGTGAGCTGGCGATTTTGGGCGCCAAAATTGAGAGAGTTGGTGGGGAACAATGTCTGAAGTGTACCATTTGTCCCTACCTGCAGGCAGCCTGCCTGTCCCCTCTGTAGGTGCCACCTGGCGCCGACCAAAACTCAAAAAGCACATATGTCCCCTAATGGAGAGATTTTGGTAGTTATCTTTTGAAACGGTAACTTGTGGTGCAATTTTGCAAATCTTTGAGAGAGGAGACCTTAAGGCCTCACTCCCTCTAAAAAGTGTTATTTTTCTTGAGAGGGACCTCGAGGACCCCCTCTTCTGGAAAAGTCATTTTTCTTGTAAAGAGTTTATTTCTTGTGAGTAGCGACTCTTTGGCCACTCACTTCATTTATGACTAAGTGTGCAGTGTGCGTAGCCTCGAGTTGCTTCTGGGTCTTCCTACTAGTATTCTCTCAATCCTATAGTGCTAAGTGGTTGAGCTTGCTCAACATACCTTGTCCCTCAGCCGCCAAGCCAAAACTCCCAGGAGGTCCCGACGCGCCTGTTCGAGCCCTGCTTGCTCGACTAGGCAACCTGTGCAAGAAAGTAAAGTGTTAGTGCTGTTGTTCATTTAGAGCCTGCTGTTTCATGATGAAAACTCCTGTAGCAGCACTTCTCGAATAACATTTCTGCAGTGACCCCTGCAGTGGCGCTGACGCTTGAAGCGGCGCCGACCCTTGTCCTGGCGCCGTTGCTCGGAGTGGCGCCGATGCTCAAAGTGGCGCTGACGCGTGAGGCGGTACCGACCCTTGTCCCGGCGCCGATGCTCGAAACGGCGCCGACCCTTGTTGCGGCGCCGAAGCTCGAAGTGGCATTGACGCGTGAGGCGGCGCCGACCCTTGTCCCGGCGCCGATGCTCGAAACGGCGCCGATCCTTGTTGCGGCGCCGACGCTCGAAGTGGCGCCGACACTCTAAGTGGCGCTGACGCCTGAGGTAGCGCTGAGCCTTGAATCAGCGCTGACATGTGAGGCGGCGCCGACCCTTGTCCCGGCGCCGATGCTCGAAATGGCGCCGATGCTCGAAGTGGCGCTGACGCTTGAGGTAGCGCTGATGCTTGAACCGGCGCTGACAGGTGAGGCTGCGCCAACCCTTGTTGCGGCGCCGACGCTCGAAATGGCGCCGACGCTCGAAGTGGCGCCGACGCTCGAAGTGACGCCGACGGTTGAAGTGGCGCGGACGCGTGAGGCTGCGCCGACCCTTATACCGGCGCCGAAGCTCGAAATGGCGCCGACCCTTGTTGTGGCGTCGACGCTCAAATGGCGCCGACGCTCGAAGTGGCGCCGACGCTTGAAGTGGCACTGACGCGTGAGGCTGCGCCAACCCTTGTTGCGGCGCCGACGCTCGAAGTGGCGCCGACGCTCGAAGTGGCGCCGACGCTTGAAGTGGCGCGGACGCGTGAGGCTGCGCCGACCCTTATCCCGGCGCCGAAGCTCGAAATGGCGCCGACCCTTGTTGTGGCGTCGACGCTCGAAGTGGCTCAGGTAGCTCTGATGCTTGAACCGGCGCTGACATGTGAGGCGGCGCCAACCCTTGTCGGGGCGCCGACGCCCGAAGTGGCGCTGATGCCTGAAGTGGCGCGGACGCCTGAGGTAGCGCTGACCCTTGCGGTGGCGTAGGGACTCGCCGCGGCGCTGACACTTGCGGTGGCTTTTGGACTTCTGGGTGGCCTCGCGGGTACCTCTCGGATGTTATTTAATAAAAAAACATATTTATTTTATTTTGCTTTTTTTGTTTATAACACCCTTCTACACAGGGTATTACAGTTACCAAGATGAGAAAACCACATCAACATCAGAACTGCAGAGAAGTTAGAATCAAATAAGTGGGTAAGTATTCTAAACTTTTATAGGTCTGTTTTGTTTACATGTGTGTTAAATAGCTTGTAACTTGTATATTTTGTTTTAGTGGATTTTTGGTGTGTGACTTAGAAGTCACCGTCAGTGTTTCCTCAGTTGAGTGAGGTTATACCACGTTAAAAACTATGTACTTAATCTTTCTACATCTCCTCATCTCATTCTTGTTGGTGTGCTGATTTAAATTGATTTAAACCGTTGTAGTTTTGTTTTTTTCAAAACTAGTTACATAATATTGAACATATCTCGTACATTTTTTTATTAAACACATCTTGTGGTTAATCTGTTTGATTTAAAGAAAAGAGCTTCCCCAAAAAATAGTTCGAAGTTACTTAGACAGTTTAATCTTGAATTAAATGACTTAAGCGAGAGCTTTATAGAAAATTGGATTAAAATAGAAACATTGAGGGTTAGTGGTCTGTTAGTTTCAACTTACGTGAGAAAGAGAGAGAAGGAAAGGGAGAACCAAATAGGAAGAAGACTCCATTGGAGAACAAGGGTAATAACTGAAGGATTCCCACCAAAATTTGCACCAAAGTGTAGATCGCGACGAGAGGATCGGCCACATATCAATTTCAACCCGAGAATCAGAAGTCCATTCCAAGGCAAGTGTTTATCTTGCTCCTCTTTTAGCAAATGTTGTTCCTGTTGATTTAGATTAGATGTTATAAACTTAGTGCAATGAAATCTTAGGGTTAATTATACTGAATTGTAAATAAATCTTATGAATTGGAGATGGGTATGCATGTAGAGGTTTTTCCCTTTAATTATACTGAATTGTTAAACTACTAAATTTGGAGATTTTATGTCTTAACCATGAATTATAATAAGAGTTTTTGAGTACTTAAATTGTTGGGTTCATGTTATGCAAATTTTTAGAGATTTAAGAAATTGTTGGGTTTCCCTTTGATAATATATAGATTTGAACCCTAAATTGTGTTGGAAGTGCCCCATAATGATTAGTAATAGTTTAGAACTATCCAATTGGTTATTGGATGAAACTTGGGTTGAGTTTGAGGTTTGATATGTTGGAAAAATTCAATTTGGGGAAGAACTGGGCCTGGTTGGATTTTTCGTTCGAAGACCTGCCCAGGTCGTTCGAATGAGACTTCTAACGAGAAATCCAATGACCCTTCTAACGAGATGATGAAGTTCATTCGAAGAGGAAATTTTGTTCAAACGAGAATCCTGGAACTTCAAACGGGATTCCAGAACTTGATTTTTGGGTCCGATTTAGTTAAAACCCATTCTAGGATTATTTAAACGAGTGTATTAACCTACGTGAGTAATAGGTGACTTAAATTCCAAAGTTTTAGGGAATTAAGGGTGTAATGATCCTTAAGGTATTGAACTTGTCTAGAAACTTAGGAGAGAATTTGAGTCCTAGAGAGATTATATATAAATGTATATCGTGGAGAGTAGTAACGTTAATATTACCTAAGTACTATGGGAATTAGGTTGCGTGAACGCCTATTAAGTTACATAAGTTTTGTGTATGCTTATTACGTGGAATATTATGTGTATGACATACCTAGCTACTAGCTATCGAACGCAGGTTAGCACGTTCTGGATGACCATATCTTGTGTGCCTTTGGGGGATTTTGAGTCGTACCACTAGAGCATGGAACCTAGGTACGGGTTATCAGTGAGAACGATAGTGGTGACGGTCGTATGGGTGCTTAGGTATGTGCGTAGCCCATCAGCCTGAGACCTGAGACCTTTTTCACCTCCATTATGTGTATAAGTTTTATTGGTTCTTGAGAGATTGAACCTATTGTTCTTTATGTGTGATGGTTACAATGGGACTAGATAGCCGAGTATGCTTAGCACCAGGGGTTTCTTAACCATGAGTGCAGTATTGATATATGTGTATTAGTATGTATACATAGTGAGATTTTTATATGTATGCTGGGTTCATATTATGTGCTTCATTTTGGCTACTTTATTAAAGTACATACTTATTGGGTCACCATTTGAGAATTAAGAATGCTATGAGAATGAGTTAAAGCATATTTAAACCTATTCCTAAATAATAGAGATATATTGTCTTCGGGTTATTTAGATATTTTATCCGGTATAGGGGTTATACTACGTATAGTCAGGTAGAGTATCGTGACTAGTGTGGGTAGCTAGGCCCGCTAGGTGTGCACATTAGATGAGAGGTAAGCATCACAAGTGAGTACGCTAAGTTAACATGAATAATAATTATGCTAATTAATAAATTTAAGCACTTGCTATATTTAAATTATTTTCTACTCGGTCACTGACCCGTTTTTTTTGCAAAACTCTTTATTATTTTAGGTGCTCAGCCACAGGGACACCAGACTTAGGAGATTCCATTCAATTATTGAGTTGTAGCTACTGTGGAAGCTACAGGATATTTCTAGTAGATGCTTCGGAGTCTATTTCTCCTTATCTATCAGTCATTTATTTTAGTTGGACATGTCGTCCATCCTATTGCACATTCAGAGATTTAGAGTTGTTTTATTCTATTATTAGACTTTGATTTCATGTTATTGGACTATTGTATGGGATTTTGACTGGAAGTGTTTACTCTAGTTCTTTATTTACATACAGTTAGTTCTTTCCTTATGCTATTGTGATGTATGGTGATGATTAGTTATTTCTCTTTAATTATGATGGTTAATAACAAGATAAAATTTTGTCACCTACCTTTTTAAATGTTAGGTGGTTAGTTTTTATTAAATTAAAATTTGAGTCTTTCATCAGTGATGCATTATCTGAACCAACTTGATAATCTGAAATTAATTAAGTAAGGGCTGATCACCCTATAATTAATTAGGCGGGGTGTCAACCATTTTCCTTTTATGTACATTTTTTAGGAGTCAAAAATGAAATAATGTTAAATTCCAGTGGTGTCTTTAGTGATTTGTGGTATCGAAGTTATAATATAGTGGATCATAATATTTTTACATATGCCATTTTTATGTAGATTTGTTTAAAATCAATATTCATAAAGATGAAATCCAGTAATGACCTTTAGTCATATACAATGACAATTGTTGGGGGCTTATCATTTAATCATACAAAGGATTATCTTTCATATGTGGAATTTTAACAATGGTCATTTTATAAGTACCTAATAGTATGATAAACATCAGTTAGCTTTTAGCCTTCTAAATGGTTCTTAACATTAGTACATACTATTTACCCTATTATTTTGTGCAAATAATATTTTTAAAAAAGTAAACCGTTTTTGTAAAGAATAATGTTAAATGTTTTGCAAAGATTGTTAAAATTTTGGTTTAAAGAATCTTAAAATTTTGTTTTTCATTTTTCATAAATAATTACTTCTTAACAAATATTATTAAATTAGCTAATGGAGATTTGCATTTATAATTTATGAAAAATGTTTGTTATTTTGTAGAATGATTATATGGTGGAGGTTATGGTGGTCAGAGATGGAGGTTATTGTGAAACAGACATCATACTTCAATTGAAATCAAATATATTCTCTTTCATTGCCTCTCTCTTTTTTTTATTTAGTGTTACTAGTAGTTATAACTACCTAACACACAATGTTATTCGTTACTTCCCCTTGACCCAATTTACTAGTCTTGTTTAAATTTTCCTTTAAAAGTTTTCTAAATTAAGACTATGAGTATCTTTAAATGCAAAACATAATTTTTTTCTGTAAAAAATAGAGTAAAATGGGAGGAGCTATGGTGTCGAGAGTGATTTCACTGATATGGAGGTCAGCCTCCTCATATTTTTTATAGTCCAACACGACCTCATTTCCTAATTTTGAAGTTACGGAGGTGGAAAACTTCAGCATAAGGGAGTGTGAAATTACGAAAAGAGGAAATGCGAGTGGGATTGTTGGTGACAAAGCTATGGAGTGCAGGGTACCTAAGTGAAGATATCACCCGGGATGACGCCTTATGCTACTTTGGCGATGCTTTTTTGCTTTCTCCTCGCTCTGGACATGAACACATTTCCCCCTTCTCCTTACTCCTAGTTGAAAGAAAGAGACCACTATTTTGCCTCTTTATTAGACCGCCGATGCAAACAAAGTGGTCATTGACCTAAAACCAATTTGAATTTGGAGCTTCACATGTAGGTGGTTTAAAATCAATCGACAAGGACGAGCTTAACATGTCGAGATAGATATAAATATACGTATGGTATGGTTTTAAGTGATAACACTCTAACAAAGGACATAGGTAGCTAAACCCATGCATAAAATCTTAGACATGTATCCCTCTAAATTAGGCCACACCGACATGTCGGGTCTGATCAGCCCACTTATTTAAAAGTGGCTCATGGGCTTTGGTAGGCAGATATTTCTAATCAGATTGGGCTAAACGAGTAAGATGTTGGTTGGTTGGGTTGATCTTATTGGGCCAACCATTTTAAGTCATTCTGGGTGCATGCGTAAAAAATAGAGGTTAGTAGGTTAAATATGGGACCAAGTAAAATATGGGTTTTAAAATGATGATCCAGAAAATCACAATTCAGGATTGCCTTTTGGTTAAGAAGACCATTCATCAAATATAAGACTAAATAAAAGTTTGTTCAATGTACCTTCTATCCTTAGATTGCAGTCCATCAACTTTTCATTTATCATTTATTTACCTGAAAGATCAAACATTTTATAGAAAGTTTATGTACTCTCTTTTGTATATTTCTTCCATATAACCTTTGACTTTTGTATAGTTCAAAAAATAAGGTCATGTGGAAGTGCTCGGTTAGCAAAATAATGGATATTTTTTCTATTTGATGAACGGTGTTTATATTATTGACTTTTTTTTTGTTTTAGGCACCTCAAGCAAGATGTTAAAATATTTACTACAAACATATTCAAGTTTTGGAGTTGATTTTATTCACGGTTTCAATCATTAGATGTTGATTTTTGTTCATGTATTGATGATTAATATGGTTCGGAACCGTCTTCATAGTGCATTATTTATTTCGACTTTATTTGTTAACTTTTAATTACATTTGCAAAGATGATTTTCTAAATAGAGGACCGGAAGCACGTAGCCTTATATATTTGGTGCAATGCAAACATAATATAGTGAAATTTGGGCTGTATGATTTGGAACATCTGAAAAGCGTGGAGATGGACTGATATACTCCCACAATAGATGCACAAAACAAACTCCCCATTAAAAGTATCTCTCTCACACATATAATTCCTAAAACTACGAATGTTTTGTTGCAGGGAATATATGAAAAGCGGGGGTCTATTCAGCATATTTTTTTCTAAGGAGCCAAGTTTCAATCCTTGATTGTGAACTATGTCTATAAAATTAGTCGTCAATGTATCTATCATCTCTCATTAAGTACTGTAATCATTAACAAAACCAATGGTCAGATCGACATTTATAGACCAAACTCCTATGTGTTTTCAGAACTAGATCAATGTGATTTGGCTAAGCCATTTGATATTTAAGAGTCGTGAGTTATAAGTAGGCGATGAACTGGTTATTGAATTGTTCAGTATGGAGTTTACGAAGTCAAAGAGTTTGGAATGAAAACTTTACACAAAGAACAAGATCAGAGAGGGAACCAGCAAAAAGAAAAAAGAAGTAATCCAGTACATGAATCTTTCTCACATTCGTGTATTCACGTGTCTTGACCATTTTATTTTAGGTTCTTCAGTCCTCTTAAATAAAAATATGATCATTACTATTATAGCAATATTGGAAATATTTTTTGCCATATGCCAGTCATTCACAGAAGCCAAAAGGTACTCCAGCAAGAGGACCCTTTGCGGTTGTTATATGAAGAGCCACCCACATGTAACATGACTACAATACAACCCTTTATGTTCATCCCAGTATGAATTTTAATATGCACGTACAGGAAATATATATATATATATATATATATATATATATATATATATAAATATATATATAAATAAAATAAAGGAGGAGGAGGGTTTTTTTGTCTCCCCTAATTAACGGCTGAGATTAAAAGTTGGTGGGTTTGGTCTTTATCTACTGACGACTGAGTTTAAAAGTTGGAAGGGGCTTGAATCTAAGGGTTCAAAACTAATCATATAATGAGATTAAACGTTTGAGACCTCATTCATCGAGCAATGATCTCTGAAAACTATTTATCACTCTACCCCCTGACAATAAACTCAACAATACCTCTATCTTCTCTCTTCTCAAGAATCGGGTGAACCACTTTCATTTGTTCCCAATATACTGAACAGAGCAAATATTCCGACAAGATCAAAGGTACCGATTCTCTCTGTCTCTCTCTCTATCTATCTCCATATTCCATCTTCTCTCTCAACGCTAAGTCATGTTCCACACCATAACTGATATTTTGTTAACTAAGATTACTATAAAAAAAATAAACCATATGGATGACCAACCTCAAGCTATTTCTCTCTCTCTCTCTCTCTCTCTCTCTCTCTGCCTTAATTTAGTGTTTGTGGTTGTTCAAAACCTCTATTTCTTAATTTTTGGCTATTAACTGTTTTGAGATATAACTATTGCTATTGATAGGTACGAAGATTTATGAGAGACTTCAGTTTGTAACTGTGTAGACTTGAACAAATATCTCCACTGTGTAAGTGGGTTTTGTGTGTTTGTATGGTTACTAGCTCTAACTGGGTTTGCATGCTTTGTTGTAATTGGGCTTGTATGTTGTGTTTTTTTGTGTAACCATTTTAAAAGACGTCTCTCACTTTTTTAAATATCTAATTTTTTTTCCGGAACTCAAACTGTTATTTTGGTTCCAGAATGTGGAGCAAGAGTCTTCAGTTTCTGATCCCAAGCAGCAGATGACTACAAAGACTCCAAAGGTCTTCAGTTTCTGAATGTAATTCATCCATTTCCAAAGGTCAAGTAGTTTTTTTTTACTTCTTATTGAAGGCGTGGCATAAAACTTGCTACCAAGAGGAAAACGCACACAGAGAAAGAAAGAGTTTTATGTTCAGGGTTATTTCATGCAATCTTTTTTCCTTTTCTATTGTGTGTGAGACTGTCATTTTTGTTTTGTATTTCATGAAAACTCTGGATGAGGAGAGAGTTTGTAACATGTATGTTTTTCATGAAAAGTCTTATGTGTGTTTCTGTTTACGTTGCATTTTCAAGTTTATTTTGTGTTTTTTAGATGTTTTTTTTTATTTCATGTACTAGCTCTTAACTGACTTCACGTGTGCAAAATTACAAGCCTACAAATTTATCACACTTCGAGAAAAAAAGGTACAATGTGTGGCTCTAGGAACATAAATTGTAACTTTAATTTGAAATATTTTGTACGATAACTCTTTTCATACTCAAGAAAGTTTTTCATCACAATTTTAGTCTTTTCAACAAATATACTTCACAGGGCTCAACACGTCACTTTCCTATTGTCTGAGAACCCAGAGAGAGAGAGAGAGAGAGTTGAAGGGCAGCAGTCTGAGCACAAGGCTCAAGAAAATGATGGGTTTAATTCTCATATGTCTCTCTCACAAACCCTTTTCAACCCTTCCACTCTGTCCGAGCTCCACCAACGTCCCAAATTAAAGTGGGTCTTTATCTCTCACAGTCTCTCCACTCCCCTCATTGATTGTTGAGATTTTTAATAAGGCAGCATCACTCCGATGCTAAAAAAATCATATTAGTGTCAATGGCTTTTTTATGGTCAAGTTTTATGTCTTTTTTTTTACCAATACCAGTTATATGGTCAAGTTTTATGTTTTTTTTCATCTCACTAATGCCTTTTTTTTTGGAAAAACTCTCGAATAGAAGTAATCAGGGCATGGAAAAACTCTCCAAGATCCTTTATAGGTATTTTCCTTCACACACATTCTTTTATCTAAGAAATATTTAGGGCATGGATGAGAGTTGTTTAATTTTTCAGGTGAGAGTAATTTTAATTTTGGGCATTCATGGAGTTTTATAGTGATGATTAGCGCTGTGTTTTTTTTCCGAACATTCCGATTTTTCCGATGTCCGATCCGATATTTTCCGATTTTGGAACATATATAAGGTTTCCGATTTCCGATTTTCCGATTTCCGATTTTTCCGAATTAAATTGGATAGGAAATTGGAACTATGTTTTAAATTCCGATTTTCCGATTTTTCCGATATAATTTCCGAATCTTTTTTCCGATTAATATTCCGAATATATCTTCCGATTAATATTTCGAATATTTTTTCCGAATATTTTCTATATATTTTTTTTTACCTTATAAGTTATATCCTTATGTAATAAGAATGTGTACAATTTAGATTTCCTTTATTTTTTACCTTACCCCATATATTTATATATGCCGTTAGTAGAGAGCAACTAGGGTTGTATGATATTCTTATTAAAATATCTCTCACATCTCTCTCTCTCTCTCTCTCTCTCTCGTCTCGCCCCTTTCTCCTCGGCGGTGCATATCTCTCACCTCTCTCTCTCGACCCAATCTCTATACGGTCGTCCAACCCCTTTCTTCTACTTTCGGCGGCGCATATTTGTTTACATCGTCCGACCCTTATAGTCTCGAACATAGGTAAGCCTTTTCTAGTTTATTTTTATCTGTTTATTTTTTTTATTTCTACTTATTTACAGATCTGTTTACATCTTGTTTACTTCTGTTTATAAGATCGGTTTACATCTTATTTACATTTGTTTAAATCTTTTTTATTTCATCTAATACATCTGTTGGGATCGATTTATAGGTTTAATAGGTTTGTTATATTGATCGGTTTATAGGTTTACAGATTTGTTTACATCGGTTTGTTATATTGATGGCTGCGGCAGAACAGAAAAAAATGAATTTCTAATTTCTCATACTGTCTTCATGCGGCAGAACATAAAAAAATACCATATTTCTAATTTCCGAATTTTTCCGATTTTCCGATATTTCCGAATTCGGAAACTTTTTTTATTTTCCGAAAAAATTGGATAGGAAATTGGAACAAATATTTTATTTCCGAAAAAATTGGAATTTTTTCCGAAAGGTCATTTTCCGATCCGATCCGGCCGAAACACAGCCCTAGTGATGATGTATGGGTTTTATTATGTTTTCGAATCTCTATATGCAGGCTTCTTGCAAAGTTTCTTTTTTATGACTTATAAATGGATGAATTTCCCCCTGTGTGGCCGGTAAGTCAGTTTTTGCAGGAAAGTCTTTTGATTATTCTTTCTATTTTTTTTCCTAATTTTCTTTATTTCACTCATTATTAATTTTTTTTTTTTTGTAACTAATGCCCCTTATATCTAAATCATTTTTTCAAAGACATCTTTTTCTTTTCTCTTACTACCGATCAAGTTTTGGGTTTTGAGTGTAATTTTTCATATTAATTTGTTATATTTTGCAGGTTCACTCTTGATTCTATCTCTAACCACTGCTCAAGGCATCATGTCATATATCTTCTCTAACGTTTGCATCACAGTTGGGCTTCTTTTGTGTTAAATTTGAAATTTTTAGAATATTTTAGCTTTGAAAACTAAGTATTCGAATGTTAGTTGTGTCCTAAAAATCATATTTTTCGGATGCACAATTATAACGGGACTAAATTTATCGTCGTGCCGATTGGATGGGTAAAAAATATTATGAGACAAATTTATCGTTGTAAAGACTTCAATCCTTTTTAACATTTTTTTCTTGGTTCGAGTATATATTGTGTTAAGGTTCAGATCTGGTGCGATGGTTCCTATGTTTTTTTTAAATCTATTTCTTTTTTATGGGTTTTTTGACAATTTTGATGGTTCAAGTAGTGATTTTTTTGAACTTTTTTTTATAAAAATAGTTTTTCAAAAAGTTATTTTTATGAATACAAATATAAGATATATTTTTATATGACAAAATGTTTTTATAAACTGTATTTTAAGTTCTTTTTTCTAAAAATAGTTTAATACATACAATAATGTACATTTTTTGTATATACAAAATTAATACATATTTTTATACAAAATTTTTTCGCGATTTGGTGTTTTGCTCGAGTAAAGAATATATTGATAACCACACAAAAATTAAATTAATTTGGTCATGGTTTTAAAAAATTAACACTCTTTTAGGGTACTTTTAGTCTGGCAAAGAAGAGAGCGCGTGGCTATATATGTTTACTAGCATAGTGTTTGTCTGAAAAGTTCAGTAAAAATATTTTCTGACAAATGAACAATGATATGAAAAAGTGTTGTAGAATCCATTATAGTAGATATATAATATATTGGAACAAAAGTTATCACGTATTAGAAGGTTTGGCATCACACGCAACACTCTGATAAAAAAAGGAAAATAGCTCTTAGCTGACTTGCTCTAAGCACGCAGGCCATAAATAATGTTTGAAAAATGAAAAGATATTCTCCAAAAAAAATGGATCTATGAATTTACATTTTCATAGAAAATAGTAGACCAAAAAAATGATAGTGTGCATATTTATTAAAGACAATGTGCAACTTCATTAATAGTCATTTCAATGTCTCATTGTTGGTTAAGTAGCAATAACAGTATTGATGATATAATGATGAAGTCCCACCACTAACAGTTCAATTTCTCCAATGTTTTGAACTGTCATATAGCAGCTATTGTGTAGGTAATGGAGTTTACTTTTGACTAAAGAGAATACAACGTGTGATATCAGGTGATATAATGATTTATCTAAATTAGATAAATTATAGAAAAACGTTAATATTAATAATTAAAATAATCTAATATTGAATTTTTTTAGTAAAGTATTACATTTTAAAATTAATTATTATTATAACATAAGATAAAATTCAATTGGTATTTTTAAATGTAAAATACCATACATAGTAGTGTGATTGTGCCATAATTAAAAATAAACAAGAGTAATTTTATTACCGTGCCATCAGCACGGGTACACAACCCAAGAATATATGTGGTTCGGTAATTTGCCTACGTTCACGGGATCTGGGGTTTCTTATTTTTTTTCTAATAATTTTTGTACCCATTAATGACAAGTTGTAAGAACGACTATCCGTGTTACCCTTAGTGTGATGCATGAGTTTTTTCTATTTATATGGGTAATCAAGAGATGTCGTAGACATGTTGCATTGAATAAATTTAAAATTCAAAATATCACGGGAAAAAATTTATCACCGTAACATCGGACACGGGTACAAAATATCACGGAAATAAATTTATCGACGTGCCATCGGCACGGGTACACCCTAGTATATATATATATATATATATATATATATATATATATATATATATATATATGAGAAGGATCACCTATATCATCCGTACATCACACCTAGTTGTAGGCCCTAAAAACTTTTTTTCCCAAATTTATTATTTTTCCCTCGAAACTAACCTTCCAATAGACCCATGTTCAAAAAATTAGGTCAAAATGCATTTTGTAGCTATTTTTAATAAATTCACAAAAACTGCTCAAAATAACTTATTTATAAGGATTTACTCTAGCAGTTTTTTGTGGATTTTTTAAAAATAGATACAAAATGTATTTTGAACTATTTTTTTTAATAACGTGGATTAGAAGGTTAATTTCAAGATAAAAATAAAAATTTGGAGAAAAAGTTTCTTAGGCCATCTCTAATGGAGAGGCTTATAGTCTAAATTTACACAGTTTAGGTTCACAGTGGGTATAGAAAAATGTAAATTCCGGTGAGAGAAAATGTAGAGGCAATGTAAATGTAGATTGTGGCTAGACGATGGATAAGTGGGGCCCGCAGGTCTAGATGGTTAACTGTTGTCTGTCCAACCTTTTTTTTTAAATATTATCTCTAACGGCTCTAATGTAACGGCTATTTAATTTTTTAACGGATATATTTAATCTATATATAAATATCTAACCCCAAAACTTTTAAATTACAAATTCAATATTTATCCTAAAAAATTAATGTAATGGATTCTCCCTCTCAAAGTATTCCAACTAATTCATATCGGTTACCAAATTTCAATTCGCATGAAGAGATATTATTGTGTCACGCGTACGTAAAATATTCTATAGATGGGGTTGTCGAGACAAACCAAACCTCACTTACGATGTGGGAAAAAATTATAAGAGAATATAACTTTAGCGAGGGAGTTAACTACAAACGCAACGAGAATGCATTGCAGGGGAAATTTTGAACAATAAGTAGAGAATGTTTATTGTATACAGCGAAGTTGTCTCGAGCATACGGAGACGGTAAAGATAGCGGCACGACAGAAGTTACTTGGGTAATTACACTTTGTTGCCATTAATTTATTATTTAAATTTAATATTCTTAATTTATATAACTAATGCTACACATATGTTTTGTAGATAAAACGTGCTAGTGATAACTTTCGTGCTGATACGGGTCATAAATTCGTGTATGATCATTGCTACGAGGTGCTTAAGGATTTGCCAAAGTTTACCATGTCAAACACGGGTTCACAATATACAAATGAAGACATAAATGAGAGTCCCAAAGATTCGAACGATCCTGAAAATCGCGACTTCAATAATGGCTTACAATGTCCGGTGGGACGTAAAGAGGCGAAACTGAAAGGGAAGAAAAGAGCGGCCACCAACAGTGTGGTTGCACACACGTCCCTGTTAGATAGCAATGATGAATTCAACACACTTTATTCCAAAAATTATGCAGAATCGCAATCAATCAAAAGAAATCTGAATGACAAGATTGATAATTTTATTTCAATTCGCAACAAAGAGTACGAAGAATAACTCCAACGCGATGAAGATCAAATTATGTACAAGGATACCAGTAACTTCACGCCCCAGCAACTAGCCTTTCATGAGATGCGAATGAATGAGATAATGCATCGTTGTACTGTAGCATATCAGAACATGTCTCAAGAATAGAGTTACATGATTTTATATGTTAAGAAATTTCATTTCATATTAAGTTCTTTTCAATTAATGTCAAATAAAATTTGTTATTTTAAATATTTTAATTGCATGGATGACAATGTGAACAAGGATAAAATATTCATAACTCAAAATAAAACATAAAAATTTGCATAATAAAAACATAGTTACGAAAGTTACATTTTAATCACTACTCAATTCAATTATTTCCTAGGCAACCACAGAACACAACATAAGGCATGTCCATTGCCAATTAACATGGTTGGTAGATGACCTACTAAATCCATGTCCGACTCGACCCATTTTTAATTCGGCAGGTCCAAATCCGATGCATACATCGGATTGTCAAGTTCAGTATTTATCAAATATTTAGCGTGCCACCGCTCTAGCCTTTTTTACATTTGCGCAATTTCACGTTGCAATAAACATATACATTTATCATTATCTTTGTTTCGATCTTTGCAATATCTTGCCCATTTTTCTCGGGTATACAATTCCAATGATAGTAGCACTTCAAATCGCAACGTCTATCAAATAGCCTAGGCCATTTCAAATGATCATCCCATGGAATATCTCCCTTTGTCGGCGTTAACCATTTGATCACATGATTAACATTGCCAAAAGAATGGAGTGTACAAATAGGGATGTTTTCAAAAACCCTTTTCTCGCCAAACCAACTACCTCCGTGGGGATCTTGGTAGATCCCTAGGTTAGTCAATGTTAGCTTAGCATTTCTAGTTGTTGCCTCACCGTGTTTAACACCAAATGATGTTGATGCTTTAGACTTACCCTTTGTATTCATGACCTGTTGCTTCTTGCTTCCCCCACCTGTTAAGAGGTAATCACACCGCACTACTCTTTTAGGCGGTGACCAGTTATAATAGGGAAGTTTTTCCCCGGATAGAGTTTTCCTAGGAACATGTGTTAGGTAGGGTGAATCTTCATCAGGCATGTAGACATCGTTATGCATTGTAACGTTTATGATATTAAAAGGAAGTATACCAAGTGTTGTGGCGAAATATCCAAATGAGACCATATATTTATATGGAAAAATATGGACGAATACCTAGAAAGACATTGCGTGGTCAAATCATAAAGGAAGTATAATTGTTCAAGCACGCGGGTGTCATATAGCCATTACTGTGCATTATGCACGTCGGTGTCTTTATGTTCAAGCACGCGGGTGCCATTAATTTTCAAGCACGTGGGTGTCATTATTGTGCATTATGCACGCGGGTGTCATTACTGTTCAAGCATGCGGGTGCCATTATTGTGCATTACGCACGCGGGTGTCGTTACTGTTCAAGCACGTGGGTGTCATTATTGTTCAAGCATGCGGGTACCATTTTTGTGCATTATGCAGGCGGGTATCATCACTGTTCAATCACGCGGGTGCCATTATTATGCATTACGCATGAGGGTGTCATTAATGTTCAAGCACACGGGTGCATCAATTAATCAAACCCAAATATTTAAAATATTTTTGATGTTTTATTATAACATTACTGAATGGGACATATTACAAACGCACCACATTCAAGTTAATGATTCAGCATGTCGATTCCAGATGTGTTCCATCAGGTCATCACGTAACTGGTTATGGGCATCCTTGTTCATCATCTTTGCATCCCGGACCTGGTAGTGATAATGGCCAGTGAGACTTTGCCTGCTTAAGCAAGGTGGTGGCTCATATAAGGGTTGTTCGGCTCACTAACTCCCATCCCGTAACTCCTCCTCAACAATCATATTGTGTAATATGACACAGGTCTTCATTATTACACATAAGTATTTATGTTCCCAAAAATTTATCGGGTTCCTGATAAAATGGAACTGATGTTGCAAAATGTCGAATGCCCTTTCCACATCCTTTTGGGATCCTTCCTACGCTCGTGTGAACACGCTTTGTTTTTGAGTGGTTGGCCTCTTGAAACTTTTGACAATAGTTGCGAGGGCGAATAAATGCCATCTGCGAGGTAGTACCCCGTGTCATACATTTTTTCGTTAATTTTGAAGTGCATTGGGGTACGATTTCCTTCCAAAAGTTATTCAAACATGTGAGATTTGGCAAGAACATTCAAATCATTGGATGCACCTGGCATGCCAAAGAACGCATGCCAAATCCATCTATCATAAGATTCCACGGTCTCTAAAATAATAGTGGATGCATGGCAATGCCCTTGATATTGTCCTTTCCAAGCACGTGGACAGTTATTCCATTCCCAGTGCATGCAGTCGATGCTACCGATCATCCCGACGAAACCTCGTCGCTCATTCTCAGGCTGGAGGCGGGCAATATCTTTGACCGTAGGCGTGCAATAATACTCCGGACTAAACACCTTCACTACAGACCTATAGAAACGTTTTAAAGTCTTTATCATCGTTGTCTCGGTAATTTTTAAGTATTCATCCTATAAGTCACCGCAACCGCCGTACGCTAACATACGTAGTGCACATACGATCTTCTGGTGCGAGATTACTCCAAGTCGACCCACGCAGTCAGGTCTTTGGATGAAATACGGATATTTTTCGTAAACGGCTTCTAAAATACGATTGAAGCTCGCCTTGTTCATCCTAAAGAGATGCCTAAACATTTCTCCAATATAAGTTGGATTCTCTTAAAAAGACTCTATCCATAAATTTTGGTGAGCCGTATATGTATAGTGGTGAACCATTCTTCGCTCATGAATTGCTCTACTGCTCTTCAACAAACGAAATTGATAGATTCTCCTTATCATTCTGTTATGAATCGCTGAGACTTCATCATCAGAGTCGTCATTATAAGCTGCGGTAATATGCGCTAGTATCATTTCGTCCATATCACTGTAAGACATAATGTGTATATAGTTGAGAAATATATTTATCCCAATAGGTGTAGATGGTAGGTGAATATGTATCATTTCCTCCACATCGCACTACTCTTATAGTATGGGATGTGAAAAAAAACAATTACTACATATTGGATAACACAAACCTACTAACCCACTTAATACTGATGTGACAACACGATCCAACCAACTCTTTTTTACCGATTGGACAACACAAACCAACCTAGCAATTTATTACCGATTGTACAACACTGACCGACCTAGAAATTTATTACCGATTGGACAACACAAACAAACCCATCCAACCATTAATAGTGATATGGACAACACAAACCAACCTAGAAATTTATTACCGATTGTACAACACTGACCCACCTAGCAATTTATTATCGATTGGACAACACAAAAAAACCCATCCAACCATTAACAGTGATATGGATAACACAAACAAACATAGCAATTTATTATCGATTGTACAACACTGACCCACCTTCTCATTTATTACTGATTGGACAACACAAACTAACCCATCCAACTCATTTATTACCAACTCTTTTATTAAATGAACAATAAATGGAGAAAGAATTTTACTATAACAAAATCCATTAAAAATGAACAAGATTTTATTATAACAAAATCCATTAAAAAATGAACAAGAATTCAAATGATATTTTATATCACCCAAAAAAGTGTTGAAAATCTTAAAAGCGTCATCGGCAAGAGACGCTTGTGTAGCCGATCCTTCGGGATCTTGTGAGGGAGGATGGGCAATATTAGAAGAACCAAGAGGATATGCATCTCCGTATATGTAAGGTGGTGTGTGTTGGTGAATGGGGTAGTCTCCCATAGATGAGGGTGGCTGTCCTGCGCCTCGGAGATCAGCATTATCTTCATCTTTTTCTCGCAACATCCTCACTAACATTAGCTGACATTCGAACATCAGGGATTTATTTTTTAGATGTAGTCCTCTCTTCACGCCATTGTGATCATGAGTAGAATTCATAAGGAGGTAGAAGATTTGGCGTACTGGGTGAATGTACTTGAATAAATGTTGTGCCATTCCCACTTAAATAGACAACTTCAACATCACGTGATAAGGGTAAAAAATCTAAAGAGGAAGATTGTCCCTGTGTGTTGTACATATGTGGAGCCTCCCATCTATCTGATGGTGCGATTGGTACCCGTACATCATCTGGTACACTCGAGGCAAACCCAAGCCCGTCATGGTTTTGCCATCGAAATACCGCAGGTAGAATTGCACCCTTGCCCACAATCTTCTAGTATGTAAGCCATTCCTCCAGTGATGACCTTGTTAAATGAGCAATTGCAGGTTTCCAGTTTCCGATGTGTTGCATATATGTGTTTCTTGGAATGACTGACATTGGATAAGGCGGGTTATCATGAATAGAAATATGGCTTGTCATTTGACGATAGCACCGGTCTCTGAGGTACCAAGTTCCACCTAACTTCAGATAAAAAAGCATGTGCCATCTTTGAGCCAAATCATGCGCAACAACAGGGCCTTCTAACTAGTTTTCTGGCAATCCCGCAAATAATTTCCATATAATTGACTCGAGAGAATGCATTTTTAGTTGCTCCTGCATGGTCCCATAGTTAAATCGCAGTTGGCCGATTAGAGCACCACGTTGATTTGTCACCCAGCGTAACATTCTTGGCCACCTTTCCAATACGTGGTTAAGTAAGAGTGGAGCCATCGTACGGAGATACTCGTACCCTAGGTACTGTAAAATTAAATAACAACTCAATAATAACTGGTTAGTCATAAATTAAGTACCTTTATAAATTATCAAGAATATTGAAATGTGGGGACGGTAGACTTTACCTCTACAATTTTCCAGAAATAATTAACCGTTTTCTGCTCATTTGTGGTGCATGCATCGAGGGCGTATTAAACTCGTGCAAGAATGGCAGAACCCCAATCCCTATTAGCCATGTTGTTTAGGTTGTGTAAAAATGGTGCCCAATCCAAACTTATTGAATTAACTGCAGTGGGAAACAATATGGAACTCATAATGAAAACAATAAAAGAACGACCGATTTGTTCCGTGCTCGCTAATATATCCTCCGGAGCTTGCGCACTCTAATGAAACATGTATAATTTTAGGGTCCGGCAGGATATGTTTCGTCCTTTGCATTCTGGATTGCCTATTCCGGGAAAATATAATTCAAAAATTCCATCCATGGTATGCGGACTACTCGTAGGAAAGGGGAGCAAAATTGGATGGATACAAATTTGAATTCCTATAAAATTAATAAAATTTAATGAGTACTAATTATCGAAAAATTCTTAAAAAATATACAAATTGAGTAGAATTATATTAAAATATTATCGGATAAATGCACAAAATCGAAAGGGGTAATCCTCAACTCCACACATATTAGGTGAAATGTATGCGTTATCTCTGACCACCTACTAATTAGTGCTGCCATCAATTGATTGTTCGAGTTATGAAAAGTTTCCCTAAACAAATGACTGAATCCGAAATTGTCGATGATATCTTGAACTTTCGAAACATGGGCTAAACGGGCGTATACTTCAATCGGACCTTGTAGACTCCCGCGCATGTGAAATGGACTCTTATTTGCATGCGCATTAGCATCAATTATTGCGCCTCTCGCATGTGGTCTACTATCTTCATACACCCGAGCCAAATTTTTATACACGATTGGCAAGGTTGGTTTTTTTTGGGGGGGGGGGGGGGGATTCTTGTTTGGTTTAGCGGCTTTGCCACACCATTTTCTTTGAATAGCATGCATTTTGGATAATAAAATTGATTAATAATATAAATAAATGTGAGTGTAATAATTTGGATTGAAAATATGAAATTTGGTATGGTAGGTGGTAGGTGCTAATATTAGTATGAAAATAAATAAGGTTTTTGAAATTGATGGAAAATGAGAATGATATAATTTCTAATGGTATTTATAGGGGTTGGTTTTTAATTATATATATTTCAACGGATACATTTTATAACGAACGGATTGTTAATGGTTGGATTTTGGACCATTGGGTGTGGTGGGGCCTGGACGGGTGTCAGTTGTCCATCGAGGTCTTGGACGGCTGACTCTTCCCCATCCAACCACTGCCACATTATTTTTCCATCTTCCTCTAACCTATCCACTGTGTAAGACCCTCCCATAACTAACCTCAGAATATGTAAATTTATATCTTCTTTAGCCTCTCCATTGGAGATGGCCTTAGGACCTAGAACTAGGTGTGATGTATATATCATTATGTAGGTGAGCCTCTCTCTCTCTCTCTCTCTCTCTCTCTCTCTCTATATATATATATATATATATATATATATATATATATATATATATATATATATATATATGAAGTATCCAACGAACTAACTTTTGTTCCATATCAGAGTAGTCACGATTCTATTCCCCACATTCGTTTGAAGGACCAAAGATCTAGCTTATGTTCCATATCTAATGTTTCAACATGCTCCAGTAATTTTTCCTTGAAATTGAGTAATGCTTATTTCAAGTTGGTCCATTTTTCTTACTATTCCCCTTCTTTCTTGTAGCCACTTTATAACGCATAATTTATGCAAGTCCCTCGAATAATCAATTAGGTTTATAATAAAAAGGCATGGTCTATATTCTTAATATTTTGGACAACCAAAAGGCTCTTTTTTTATTCTTACAAGCTCACGATGCACAATCTCTTTTATAATTACTGCTACAAATTAATTACTTATACCATACTTAAAAATTCTCAAAAATAAAAATAACTACACTAGACTAATTAATTGTTTAAAGTGGTGAAATTGCATGCAATAACTAAATAATTATTATGTCCTCTTTACCTCCTTCACATGATAGCCAGGTAATGAAATGTTTTGAGATTTAACTTTCTATTCCATAATATATTAGTGATACATTATGAGTGAGGTGGTCGTGTGAATATATTCATGGATTCATATTCATAATAATCTAGTAGTATAAATTGTTAAGTTTATCAATCATGTTTGCCATATAACGTAGTAACATAATTTTTTCTTTTCATGGACATTTGCTACGTTCATATCTTCTAAAATCCTCTTTCGATTATTCTCCCATTACGACGTACCTCTCAAATAAATATCAAATGTATTTATTCATGCATCTATAGTTTTGATATTCACACAAATGTAGTGTTGTTCTTCCTCAAGACATATTTTTCAGATTATTTATTTCTAACCAACCATGGGTGTTATATATGGTTTCAAGCGAGTGATGGTTGATCGTAAATGGAGGTCTCAAATAAATTTTGGGATAAAATAAGATTTGACAAAGTCCACCACTGCCATTTAATTTGGAAACAATGAATGACTATATTGTGGAGGCTATGGTGGTCTGAGATAGAGGTTATGGTAAAATAGACATCAGAATGTGATTATGTGATTGCCTCTCTGGTATATTCTCTTTCGTTGCTTCTCTCCTTTTTTTGGGTGGTGGTGGTGGTGGTGGTGGTGGTGGTGGTTTGGAATTGTTTCAGTTAAGTTCTTAAGGTTTTAAACTTTATGTTTTTTTCTCAATTTCATTTCCTGGTATGGGTTTAAAATGATGGTGCATGTATGGGAGCAGGGGGATGGGTGAATGTGTTTGCTAAACACATTCACAATTTAGATTTGTCAACGAAACAAATGTTTTGTGTCCTTGTTATTTTCTTATCAGCCAAACAGACGTAATAATGCTTAGCTGTTGGAAAATTTGAATTAATTTATATTTCCAAAATATTGGTATGTTTGATTTGGACAAGTTTACTGCCGAATGTACATCTTGGAAAACATAGATTTGGGAGTTATGTTTCCAAATTTACCACCTATTCGAATCAAACACAAACTAAAGACACTGAAATGATGATTAAACGTATCCTACACATTATTTAACTATATGGTGATATGAAACGGTGGCGGTTATTGTGACTCTGTTCTTAAGGTATTTATGGCTTCGAGTCAGGTATATACTATGTTCTACTACAATTATTTAATTACGACAGAACGATTGACGGTATGGTGGGGGGTTATGGTGGAGTAGTAGTGAAATCTACATCACACTCTAATTGAAATCAGATATATACTTTGTTTTTTTTTTCTTGATTTCATTTCCTGGTATGGGTTTTAAAATCATAGTTCAGATATAGGGTTTTCATTAAAATGACATTGAATATATGAAGCAGGGGAATGCGTGAATGTTTATAGACATCACACTACAATTGTTTAATTAGGTATATACTCCTGCGATTGTTAGCAGGAACTACCATACACACAACATTATTCTGGAACAAAAATACACTCCCTTAATCTAGTGGCGGATCCAGAATTTATAGTCAGGGGGTCAAATGTCGGGGGGGGGGGGGGGAGGGGGGGGGGGAGAGAACCCCGAGGAGAATTTTTTTTTATTAATTCAAGTTTTATAAAAATTATAGCTTTAATTTCTAGTTTTATACAAACTTATTACGTTTTTTACCCTAAAAGTTGCAAAAACCTCATTATTTATATCTTTAACTTTCTATCTTTGCATATAGCACCCATAAAAAATTCTTTTTAAACTCAGGAGGGGCTTTCGCCCCTCCTCGTCACCGAGTACATCCACCCCTGCCTTCAACCAAAATTAGTAGTCCTATTTAAAAGTTCCTTAAAATGTTATCTAACTTAATACCATGAATATCCTTAATGCAACATAATTTTTTCTACAAAGAAAAAAGAGAGTAAAATAGGAGTTACAATTTTTCTTGTCACTTTTATTTTCTTACCAGCCAAACAAACCTAAGTATGTGTTTGATGGCAAGACTTGCTATTGGAAAATTTAGAAGAATATTTATTTCCAAAATTTTGGATTTTTTGATTTGGATGTATAGTCTGGAAAAACATGAATTTTGGGGGTATGTTTCCAAATTTTCCATCCATTCGAATCACACACACTAAATACACTGAAATGAAGATTAATACTATCTTACACACTGATTGACCTTGTTGATTCAACTTTGCTTGCTATCTGATGCCATTATTTTCTTAATCTTATTTGTCATTAATTACTTATGTATTGTGTTTCACTTTTAATGATGCTTCAATTTTGTTACTGATACATTGATTGCTTAGATATCTATGTTTTTTTAGTGCTCGTCATATTCAAAATACATATATCAGGACATTACTATTGTTCTAAACAATCTGTAGGATATGGTGTTGTGAAAAGGAAATTGATGCTAAAGTTATATGCTACAGACTGAAAATTATATTGACTAAACTTCACTTATTACCTAATGCCTTTTTTTAACTATTCATTTATAAAACCATTTTAAACTTACATGTTATCTTCAACGACGGTGCATAGAGGCAATACGTGAATGTGTTTGCTAAACACATTCATAATTCAGATTTATCAGCCAAGCAGAGATATTTTGTGTCATTGTTATTTTCTTACCAGCTAAACAGACAAAACAATACTTATCTGTTGGAAAATATGGAAGAATATAAATGTCCAAAACTTTGGAATGTTTGATTTGGATAAGTTTATTGCCGAATGTATAGTTTGGAAAAATAATTTTGGGTGGGTATATTTCCAAATTTTCTATCCATTCAAATCAAAGACAAACTAAATACACTAAAATAACGAATAATGTTATCCTACACACTGATTAACTATTGAAACAACCCGTCCTTTTGGAGATAATTAAATCCCATAATTAAGTATCAATTGGAATTTGGAGATTTTCCCAAAATAGTGATTTTTGGAATTTTCGAGGATTAAATGATTTTCGATGGATGTTGTAATTATTTTTGGAATTAAATAGGTCAGAATATTTTAAATTATATGTCGCTGTTGAGTAAAGCGACACGAGGTGAGATTTAAATTGGAGAAACAGTATTAACTTGAGTGGGGTTAAAATAGTGATTTGCGGTCAAGTACCTCGGATGGGAATTTTGACTGCGCCATGGTCTCGGAATGGCCGAGATAGTCGAAAAAGAGTATCCGATTGTCGAAATTGAGTTTCGGGTAATTTTAGAGTTAAACGGGCTCATAATCGAGTAAACGAGTCGTTTTTGGGTTTTAAGGGTTAAACCCCTTTTCTCCTTATAAAAGAGGGGTGAGAGGGAGAAAAGAGAAGAGAAAAGAATGAGAAGAGAGGGAAGAGAGAGGAGGAAGAAAAGAGGAAGAAAAGGGGAGATTCCGGCCAACCTCCGCGGGATTCGGCTCGAGGTCGTTAAATTATATCCACAAGGCAAGTGTTTACTTGCTTTATTTAATTTTTGCATAAATATCTCATAGCGTAGTTTGGTATAATCAAACCCTAAAGATTTTGGGTTGGGTTTTCGTGGATAAAACGGGTTTTCGGGAGATAAAACGAATAAACCCCTAAAATTGAATAATTGGAAAAACTTAGGTTTTAACTGAAATTAATTGGTGATTTCGGGTTCTAGGATGTTTAGAACCCGTATTATATGTGTGGTTATCGTTGGTTGAAGTTGTGGGATGTTGGGTGAGGAGATGGAAGCTTGGGGGAAGCTTCCACGACTGAAACAACTTCTCGGGGAAGAAGCTGCCCGCCATGATCGATCGATCGATCATGGGGGTTCGATCGATCGAAGCCCTCGATCGATCGACGGCCATGGGTCGATCGATAAACCCCTGCTGAAAGTTGGCAATTTTTCTAGGTTGATTTGGATGGGATAGATTCCATTTCATCTTGCTTCGTGGTTAATTATGTGATAACACAAGGGACCTTTTAGGATGGTATGACTATATGGTCCTCTAATTAAAGGGATTTAGTAGGGTTAAGTGAGGGTTTAAATGTATAACCCTTACTTTATATTTTCGAGTAAAATAGATTAAGTGTAGAATTTGAAGGTTTAAGGTTCCTAGTTAGGGTGGGGACCTCTAGGTGATTATATGGACAAGATGTAGTCCTTGGGTTCATGGAAATGAAATCCATAACCCATTAAATTTAAGGTTGTTCGGGAAATATAAATCCCCAGGATATTTCGGTGGGTTTAGGCTTATATAATTATGCATATAGGAAGCACAATTATAATCGATTGTGGAGTTAGTACATCCTACGAGATAATTAGGATAATTTGGGAACATAGATATATATATTTCACTTAGAGTGAAATGGTATGATTGGAGGTATTTAATAAATCTTTAAGAGATGATTGAGGTAATTCGTATTAAACATAGTAAGGAAATACATTGGGTATAGTATCATGTTTATATGAAATGCGTGAATATGATTCTCTGAGAGAATCTTTGGGATTATCGATCATCGTTAGATGAGATTGGCAAATAGGGCCATATATATATATTCGAGGAGGAATATATGGTATATATATATATATATATATATATATATATATATATATATATATATATATACGATGTGATTAAAGTATATATGTATGGTATGATGTAAATGGTTTTGAAAATGTAAAGATGAATGTTTGCAAAATGGAAAATAAATGATTTTTTTCATAATTAATAAATTATGGTTACACACCTCCCTAAGTCGCTATCATAAGGGAAGTTGTGTGCGTACGGTGATGCCCCCTGGCTAATGAATGCAGGGTGGATATAGTCCTAGGCCATATGAGCGATTATTGTTACTGCGCTGGTTAGGATATTCTGGGTGTGGTCTTGACTATCCCGCATGCATATGGCCGCTTCCCGAAATTGTAGGTTCCCAGGTTGTCTTGTTTGATGGGCCCTGGAAGATGATAGCCATTTAGGGGCGCGTTTAGTGGGGAAACTCGGAGGGACGGTCTTAGATTTGTTAAAGCAATTCATGATAATGGATTGGCTTTAAATACACTTCCCGGATATAAGAAGGGAAATGGGATAATTAATTTGGCTTCGGATACATTTTTCGGATGGAAGAAGGGAAATGGAATCATGTGATATAGTAAAAGCATTTTTATGATAATAAAAATGGATTTAATTACATTTCCTGGATATGAGAAGGGAAATGGGATGTTATAAAATGGAAAAGCAGTTTTATGATAATAAAACTGGCTTTTAGAAAGTTATATGATAAGTTAAAGCAATTCATGCTAATGAGTTGGCTTTTAAAATACATTTCCTGGATATAAGAAAGGAAATGGAATGTTTTAAGATAAATATGATAAGTATTGGTAAATACTTTGAACATGAATCCTCAGTCCGGGAGATAGATCCGGATTTATATTGAAATATGAATATATATATATATATATATATAACTTGGGTACCGAGGGTCTAATGGATCCCGATGATCAACCTTGTTGCATAGTAGTGTATCGGGGGGTTCCTTGTTTGGATTTCGCTTTGCAAGACACCCCACGTACGAATATGGCATTATGTTGAGACTGGGGAGAAGTTCAATCCTTAGTGCTCTAATATTAATATTTCTTATATGATGTATGTATATATATATATATATATATATATATATATATATATATATATATATATATATATATATATATATATATATATACTGAGGGACTGATGGATCTTGACGATCGACCTTGCCACATAGTAGTGTATCGGGGGGGTTCCTTGTTTGGATTTCTCTCTGCGAGACACCCCACGCACAAACATGGCATAGCGTTGAGACTGGGGTGAAGTTTAGCCCTTAGTACTTGGACTATCAAGGGTTGATAGTGGTTGGGTGATAGACTAGTTTAGCAGGGTATCTTGACTAGGATGTTTAGAGGGATGCATTAGGAGTGCACTGTTAGAAGAGAGGTGAGGGGTATCTCATGTGAGTGCGATACCAAATTTAATTATGAGATAAAAACCTTTTTCTAAAAATAAGGCATTTATGCACTTGCTAAATATTTTTCAAACTCGGGCTCTGACCCGTTTATCTACTTTTCCTCTCTTGCTACATATATATATATATATATATATATATATATATATATATATATATATATATATATATATAGGTGTCCAGAAACAGGGACCCCTGGATGACACTTCCTTTGAGTCAGACGTCAGCTGTAGCAGCTGTGGATGCGTGCAGATTTTTGATAGTCGCTTCCATTCTTGTACTCTAGATAGGCGGTACTGTATAAATATTCGGACCAAAGGTCCAATTGCATTTATTTATTCTTTTAGAGCATCATTGATATGGTTGTATATTTTGACCGAGTGTTCGGTTATTTTATTTCATTTCAGTTTCATTTACGCTTAAACTGTGTAGATGTTTTAATTGTATTCGCTTAAAAAGAGTAGTTAAGTGTGACACCCCGACTAATTAAATACCGGGTACCTACTCCTTTATTAAATTAATACAAAATGCCAAGTTGGCTCAGTTCATAGCATCACTGTCGAAAAACGTTTTAACAATTACTAGCCACCTAATATTTTAAAAGATGAGTTGCCAAATATTATATTAAATCCGATTAACATACAACAAGTAGAGAACGCAATGCTAATATAACCACCACCACATAGTCACAATAGAATAACCATCAAGTAATAGTGAGTCCGGAGGAAAACTCCTCACAACAATCCAAATACCGAATTAAATAACTACCAAGTCTGCATCATTAAATAAATTACAACCCAAGGTCTGAAATAACTGAAATGTAAAATGTCTCTAAAGGAAATAGGGCGACATGCCCAACAAAATAAGAAAGTATGCTAATGGAATCAATATCGAGAATGGAGGCATCTACTATCAGGGTCTTGTAACTTCCACAGCAGCTACAGCACGTTACCTGAATAGAACTCCTATGCATGGTGTCCTTGTGGCTGGGCACCTAAAAGGTTTTACAAAAAAAATAGTTTTGAAAGAAAACGGGTCAGAGCCCGATTGTGAAAATAGTTTAAAAATTTGCAAGTGTTTAATATCATGAAACAGTGAATATAAAGTACATGATAGTGCGTGCACTCACATGAGTTCCTCACCTCTCAACTAATTGTGCACTCCTATCGTACCCGTACCCATTCTAGTTATCCCCAAGTCTAACTAGTCCGAAATGGATTCTAACCTTACTATACAATTTTCCATTTAATTACCGACATCTACATTTAATTAGAGAGCTTACATTTATACTCGGTTTCCCATTATTAGTGACATTACTTACTAGAGATCATCCATTTTATCTATGCAAAATGTTGCCATAACTCCCCACAATTTTACACGACAAATCATTTCAATTAACCGTATATTAATTCTCATAATAATTATACAATACTAGCACCCCGAGACTAAGCTGCGGTGCACACATACTCTGCTATCCAATCCCGGTACATCACGTACATAAGGACCACGTATTCCGAATTTCTTAGGAATCGTTCAATAAACAACAATCACAAACAATGGAGGCGAACATAGTTCACATCACATGGGTCACGCACATACCTACGCTCCCACGATCAACAGACTTATTAACTTCTCAATAAGTCCTTCTCTGACCTATGTCCTCGAGGTACCAATCTAAATCCCCCCGTAGGCACACAAAGATTAGATGGCCCTAAACGAACGCCAACCTCCCATGATAGCAAGTACGGTAGGTATGTTATACACAGATAACTACATATACTAAGCATTCACATATCTTAGATATTACAATATTTTATTAGTGGTATACATCTCGTTCTTATACCAACATTCGTATTTATGCAACTTTATGAGTTCCCGGTTTATATGTATTTAAGTTACCAACTCTTCTCACGTCGTGGTTAGTTACTCGTTTCCCAATCCACAAATGTCATCCGGTTTACTACACAACTCTAAGTTTTATCCCTCAATGTACCCCAATCTCCAAACTATACCCACTAGTTAATAAGGGAAGGTTATCTCACTATTTAGTTAACTCTACGGGATACCAGAAATAAAATCAGGCCTAAAAGGCCATTCTGTCAACTCGTTAGAAATCTCGTTCGAACGAGGTCGTTCGAACGAGTTTCATTCGAACGAAAGTCTTTGAATGAACTACCAACTCGTTAGAAGTCATACTGTCATCTCGTTAGAAGCTCGTTCGAATGAGGTCGTTCGAACGACCTGGGCAGGTCTTCTAACGAGATGGCAGTTTCGACCCAGAAATCCTTAAGTCCGTTTTTCTTCAATTTTCTCTTCTCTAATTCCACCCAAAGATCATATAAATGATATACTAACGTTTATAAACCATTCCTAATCACCCTAGGTCATTCCTTAACATATTTTAAGGGTCAAATCTTACAATTCATCATGGATTTAATATAATCCCCAAATATTTCCCAAACCATATGAACATGAACTCATACTTTATTATGCCCAATTAATCATCTTAAATCCGTTATTAAATCATCATATATAATACTTTTTAATACTAATTCAGTCCATTATCATTCTACATGCAAATCCTATCCCAATTTCAAGGTTTCTCCAACAATTTTCATGGATTTTCTTCAAGAATTTCAATATAAGATAATTTCCTACACTAAACATGGAAAACATATTCAATGCTCAAAAATATCAAATCACTTGCCTTAAATTGTTCTTCAGAATTTGATGTTGAAGGTTGAAGGTTGTCCTCTTCCATCTCTACAGATTTCTCCCAGGGTTGAAGGTTGAAAATGGTGGTTATGGGTTTTCTCTTGGGAACCTCTTCCAACTCTTCCTATAACTCCCGTAGCCCTCTAAGTTGTCAAATGCTGGTAATGGGATTAGTGGGTTATTAATTAATGAATAAATAACTCTTAAAATTCTTTGGCCTTAATTCCTAAAATTTCAAAATTACCAAAATACCCTTTTAAGTTGCCGGTATGGCCCAAAAATGCCCCGGGACCCAAACTAAACCTACGGCTAGTGTTTTCTGACTATTTCGACCCTTCCGAACGCGTTGGCGCACTCAAAATGACCATTCAGTTGATAAAAATAAAATTCACTTTTTAATTCAAATAATTACATTCTTGACGCGATTGACACGCGCGTCCCAACTAAATTTTCCAGATTGTTGTATTTCAGTCTCGCGACAATTTCAATATTTCAGTATTCATATATTGTCATATATACACATCATAATCTAATACTAACTCACATTTCGTTAGTATTTATATCCGGATTAATTTTCAATTAATTCACATTTAATTTAATTAATCCCTTAAATAAATATCAATAAAATTACGGGGTATTACATAGGTGGTATCAGAGCATCAGGTTCTAGTGTCCTTAGGATTTGTACGGCTTGTTATGTTTCTGCTGAGCTTTCTTTGATATAGATCCCTATATTTTAGGACTGTTGTATTCTTTTGTATATGCTTCGCTCTTCAGCTATTTCGAGATAATAACTGCGAACTTATAAGACTTTACTCTCATTTAAGATGCCTCCATGACGTGCGCAGCGAGTTCCTAGGGATGCATAGCCAGAGCCACAGCTCGCACCAGTTTAGGGCACTATGAATACCGCCGAGGTTGCAGCTATTGTAGCCCAAGCGATAAATGCCTCCCTAGC
Organism: Sambucus nigra; assembly: GCA_949130495.1. Classification (NCBI taxonomy): domain Eukaryota; kingdom Viridiplantae; phylum Streptophyta; class Magnoliopsida; order Dipsacales; family Adoxaceae; genus Sambucus; species Sambucus nigra. Next base: position 6,717,202 of record OX422214.1, on the reverse strand, counting down.
CATTGTACAGCAGGCACCACCCCAGGCACCGGTAGTTGCGCCAGTTCAGGATCATGCATTCCCGTTTTCTTGGGAACGCATTCGTGATGCTTTTCAGAAAGCACACCCTCCAGAGTTTGCAGGTAGATCCGATGTTGTGGTATCCAGTCAGTGGAGGAAGGACATTCAGAGGCACTTAAGGATGTACGAGTGCACGCATGTTCAGAAGCAGATACTGGCTACTTTCAAGCTAGTAGGATCTGCATTACAGTGGTGGGAGTCCATTACCACCACGGAGGAGAGGGATGCTCTCACTATTCAGGAGTCTAGGTGCGGTTTGACCGCTAATATTTTTCGCCGGCTATTCACACTGAGATGAGGAGGAAATTGATGAACCTCAAGCAGGAGGGGAGGACCATAGCCGAGTATGAGGCTGAGTTTACCAATCTACTGAACATTGTTCCGGATGAGATTTCGACTAAGGAGAAGAAGATTCAGAAGTTTATGGATGGATTGACTTGGAGAATCCGTCAGCACTTGTTGGGTAATCTATCGTTGGCCACTTATCCTGATGTGGTTAACACGGCATTACTTCACTGTCAGGATCACCGCTTTCACATGACTAAGAGCAAGAGATCAGGAGAGTCCAACCATCAGGGCAGGACAGGGGGAAATGGTGCCAGCGGGGCACAATCTGCTCAGGGGCAGCACAGGCAGGGAGATCAGGGTTCCCAACAGGGGGATCATAAGAGACTCGGATCTGCAGGTTTTAGGAATGGTCAGGGAGGTTTCAGGCATGGCCATCAGGGTCAGAATGGCCATCAGGTCCAGCAGGGTCAGAATGGTCAACATCAACAGTTTCAGCAGGGCCAACACGGTCAGGGGAGAAATGGTAACGGCCATCAGGGCCATGGGCAGCAGGGACAGCGTGGGGGAAATTTCCCGGGGAACTGCTTCACTTGTGGCAAGACTGGCCACAAATGCCAGGATTGTCCTGATAGGGGCAGGGCCCCACAGCAGCAGTAGCAGGGTGCTCGACACGAGCCATAGAGGCCTATATTTCCCGCCGCCCTCCCAGCACCACCACAGATGGCAGCCTTACCACCCATTCCAGCAGTTCCAGTTCAGCAGGGACAGCTTCAGTATGGGAGAGTGTATCAGCTCCAACATGCCGAAGCCCCACAGGATCCACCGGCCATCGAGGGTATGTTCTCTATTCAGGGGACTATGGGGCATATTTTATTTGACACGGGGGCCACACATTATTTCATTGCCATGAGAGTTGCACGCACTATTGGGTTATTAGACACCGCAGAGAGCATGGTTACTTGTGTAGACTCACCGTTCAGTAGGGGTTCCATGATTTCGCTTATTTGTAGAGGTGTGAGTATAGAGATCGGGAGGTTTACTTTACCCGCTGATATGTTAGTGTTAGAGATGACTGAGTATGATGCCATTATTGGTATGGATTGGCTAGTTGCGTATCGAGCCATGATTGACTATTTTAGTAGGAGTATTATCTTTGCCATTCTCGGGTAGGAGATGTTTTTAGTGGCGATGCCTCGCCCTGAGGGATGATCGTCCACTCATTTGTACTATATAGAGGAGGAGACCTCTAAGGAAGTGGTGATACCACTTGATTCGATACCCGTCGTTAGTGAATTCACTGATGTATTTCAGGATATACCTGGACTACCTCCGAGTAGAGAGATAGATTTTGTGATTGATTTGATGCCGAGCACTCGGCCTATTGCCCGTGCACCTTACCATATGGCTCTAGCAGAGATGAGAGAGCTACGGGATCAGATAAAGCAGTTATTGGGTCAGGGGTTTATCCGGTGGAGTACTTCGCCATGGGGTGCCCATGTGTTGTTCGTAAAGAAGAGGGATGGATCATTGAGATTGTGTGTAGATTACCGGGAGTTGAATAAAGTCACGATACGGAATAAATATCCGTTGCCCCGAATCGATGACTTATTTGACCAGCTGAGAGGAGATTCCTTCTTCTCAAAGATTGATTTGCGATCGGGATACCATCAGTTGCGTATCAGGGAGCAGGACGTCTCAAAAACTGCTTTCTTGATGAGATATGGTTCCTACGAGTTTCGGGTTATGCCTTTTGGCTTGACCAACGCACCAGTCGTGTTTATGGACTTGATGAATAGGGTGTTCTAAGAGTTCCTAGACCAGTTCATCATTGTCTTCATTGATGACATTCTGGTTTACTCCCAGACAGAAGAGGAGCACGCTGAGCATTTGAGGCAGGTTTTGCAGATGCTACGTCAGAACGAGCTTTATGCAAAGTATGAGAAGTGTGGGTTTTGGCTGAAGGAGGTTCAGTTTTTAGGGCATATCATCTCAGACCAGGGGATATCTGTTGATTTGGGGAAGGTATCCGCGGTGAGGGAGTGGGGATAGCCCACGACACCAACAGAGATCCGTAGTTTCTTGGGCCTAGCAGGATACTACAGGAGATTTTTTCGGGGTTTCTTAAAGATAGCAGGTCCTATGACACATCTGACTCGTAAGGGTGTGCCATTCATCTGGAGCAATACATGTCAGTTGGCATTCGATGAGTTGAAGGACAAGTTAACCTCAGCACCGATGTTAGCATTGCCGAGACCGGGAGTTGAGTATCTAGTCTACACCGATGCGTCCTTACAAGGACTTGGAGGTGTATTGCAGCAGGAGAGTCAGGCCATAGCTTATGCTTCCCGTAAGCTTAAGCCTCACGAGAAGAATTACCCCACCCATGACTTGAAGTTAGCGGCAGTTGTATTTGACCTACGAATTTGGAGACATTACCTCCTGGGGGATAAATTTCGGTTGTTCACGAACCACAAGTCTCTACACACTACACCAAAATGGGCAAATTGTCACCTTTCAGCCGGCCAGCCTTGTCAAGGTCATTGACCGTGACAAAAAAACACGCGTTTTATGTCACGGTCATTGACCTTGACACGACCGTGACAACAAATTGTCACGGTCATTGACCGTGACAAGACCGTGACAAATTGAATTGTCACGGTCTTGTCACGGTCAATGACCGTGACAATTTGTGTCACGGTCAATGACCTTGACACGACCGTGACAACTTTTCCAGCAAAATCACTTTCCCCCTTCTTTTTTCCCTCCCACCGTTCCCTCCCTCTCTCTCTCTCTCTCTCGACTCGACGCTGCTCTCTCTCTCTCTCTCTCTCAGGTCCAATTTCTCTCTCTCTCTCTCTTCCATTTATATATATATTTGTTTGTATATTTATGTGTGTATGTGTATATATATATGTGTGTGTGTATGTGTGTGCGTGTGTGGGGGGTGGGGCGGGATGGGGCAGGGTGGGGGAGGGGGTGGTGGAGGGGGGCAGGGGGTGGGGCGGGGTGGGGCAGGGTGGGGGAGGGGGCGGTGGAGGGGGCAGGGGGTGGGGTGGGGTGGGGTGCAGTGTGTGTGTGTGTGTGGTGGTGTGTTTTGGGGGAGGGGAGGAGGGGGTGGTGGAGGGGGGCAGGGGGTGGGGTAGAGTGGTGTGTGTGTGTGTGTGTGGTGGTGTGTGGTGGGGGAGGGGGTGGTGGAGGGGGGCAGGGGGAGGGGGTGGGGTGGGGTGGGGTGGGTGTGTGTGTGTGTGTGGTGGTGTGTGTGGTGGTGTGTGGTGGGGGTGGGGCGGGATGGGGCAGGGTGGGGGAGGGGGTAGTGGAGGGGGGGAGGGGGTGGGGTGGGGTGGGCACACCTACGCACACACGCACACCTACGCCACACACACACGCACACCTACGCCCCTACGCACACACGCACACCTACGCCACACGCACACCTACGCACCTACGGACACACACACACCCCACCCCACCCCACCCCCTGCCCCCCTCCACCACCCCCTCCCCCATCATTGTGTGAATAGGTATGAGATCATAATTTGGAGGAATTCACGTCCAAGAAATAATTTGGATTCCCTTTAGGGTCTTATGTCTTGAATTAATCTGAGGGGGTGGGGGTGGGGGCGGGGGTGGGTGGGGTTTTGAATATTATTTACATTCAAAATAAATAATTGATAATAGTTGGATAATAATTGGATAATAATTGTTTTTATACCTATAGAACAGCTTAGATAGTGTGTGTGTGTGTGTGTATGTGGTCAATACATGAATTTCTTTTTGTATTTGAATTATCCCATGAATTTATTTTTGTATTTGAATTATCCCATGAATTTATTTGTGTATTTGAATTAACCCATTATATGAAACATACTTGAAATTAAATATAGTGCGCATAGATACTAGCATTCTAGTTCTTATGCGTACGCATTCAATAACCCTTAGACCCGTTCGAGAGTCATTACCCCTGTAATCCTTAGACTATGTCTTTCACAAGAGTACAAAAAATATCGATTGAACGGTTACATTTTCGGAGCTCAAGTGTACGAGGAAAGTACAAATGTACAGAACTCGGGTATTTCATACAAGGCTCTTACTTTCTTTCGAGCAAGCGCAAAAGATAAAAACCTCGTTGAAGCTGAAATGACTTACTATGGTGTAATTCAAAATATATTTGAATTGGATTATATAAGCTTCAAAGAGGTTGTATTTTACTGTGAATGGGTAAGAGTTGAGGATAAAAATGCTTCTAAAGTTGATCATGTCACCAATTTGATCATGGTTGACTTGTCCAAGTTGAAGAGCAACGACCACGTGAGCGATGAGCCATTTGTTTGTGCATTTCAAAAGGTTAAGCAAGTGTTTTACTCGGAGTATATCAACAACGAGCCGTGGTCAATTGTCCAACACGCGCCAAGGCGTCTAAATAGTAGTGTGGATGACTTGGCTGCTCCTACCGAATATCAATCCATTTTTGATGATAACCCGAATTTGAAACAATTTTTCAATTTGTAATAATTATTTCAATTTGTACCGAAACATCCATTTTTAATGCTTTTACTTGATCTGCACTTTATCATTTTCACTCTTGTGTAGTGTGCGTGTGTGGAGAGGAGATTAATACATAAATATTCCAACTACATTTAAGTTTTGTTTATACTAATCCATGAATATACGCTTCTTACCTTTAATAGGTGATTAGTACATAGTTATTTGGGGTGTCCTATTTGTGGAGAGGAGACTGAATCTCTTCGTCTATCCGAACACTAAGAAATGCCATAATCCTATGGAGCGATGCTCTGCAAATTCCTCCCAACCGTTACGTAGCCAAACATCATCGGTTGAAGTTGTCAATTCCACTTTCCATACCCCACCACTTTCCATACCCCATTCAAAGGTGGAGTTGACAACTTCAACTGCTGATTTTTGGCTACACAACGGTTGGAAGGAATTTGCAACGCATACCTCCATAGGATTATGGTATTTCTTAGTGTTTAGATATGAAGAGAATTATAATTGACACGATTGCCCGGGGTACATTAGTTGGAAGGAGGTGCCATATGAGCTCAAGTTAGCTGTTTGAGTGACACTACAGGTAATGTATTTATATTTATATGTCAATTTCGATTTCGATTTCAATTACAATTTATATTTATCTATATTTGAGGGGCGGATACTAATTTTACTTTATTTCAATTCAGGGGACAGGGAGTGGCCCTAAGGGTAGGCCACATATGCTCTATACTTATGTGGCTACTCGGACGAGAAGGGAAGGATAAGGAGGTGTTCCCGAGCGTCGCGGTACAAAATCTCTTTTCCATGCAAATAGTTTGTAGATTTGAGATAAAATGATGGTGAAGTTGTTTCTTTTTAAATAGTTTCTTATTTGAATATATATTTGCATTATCTTTAGTTTGTTCGGATATATGATGTGTGGAACAGGTACAACGTTGCTATAACAGGTACAAATATACTGCTGGGCAGTGGCAGTGGCCATACTGCCCAGCAGTTTTTTTTTAATTCTGCCCAGAATTGTCACGGTCATTGACCGTGACAAGTCCCTGACAATATTGTCACGGCCTTGTCACGGTCATTGACCGTGACAATTTTTTTACAAAGGGTCACGGCTTTGTCACGGTCATTGACCGTGACAAACGTGTCACGGTCATTGGCCTTGACACGGCCGTGACACAAAACGCGAGTTTTATGTCAAGGTCAATGACCGTGACACGATCGTGACAAAAAAAGTTGTCTCGCCTCGAAATGTCACGGTCATTGACCTTGACAAGGTGAATTTGTCAAGGTCAATGACCTTGACAAATGGGCAGATTTGGTGTAGTGACAGTATCTCTTTACGTAGAAGGAGTTGAACATGCGTCAATGACGGTGGCTTGAGTTTGTGAAGGATTATCAATTTGATATCCAGTATCACCCGTGGAAGGCTAACGTGGTAGCAGACGCGTTGAGCCGTAGGCCAATAGACGAAGTGGCCGAGGTGTGGAAAGCTAAGTGGAAGGAGTTGGGACACCAGGATGCAGTGGCCCGATCGTTCATGTCTGTGATGACTATTACACCTCAGATTGTTACGAGAGTGGTAAAAGCCCAGGCAAATGACTCGTTCTGTCAGGAGCAGATAGTTCGATTACTAGCAGAGGGAGCCGAGTCCTATACCGTTAGCTCAGACGGGGGATTACGCTTCAATGGGAGACTGGTCGTTCTAGAAGGGGAAAACTTGTGACACGAAGTGATGACACAGTCGCACGGCTCACGGTTTGCGGTACACCCTGGTGGGGATAAAATGTACCAAGACATGAGACGTCATTATTGGTGGAGCGGGATGAAGATAGATATTGCCGTGTTTGTTTCCAAACGTGCCACATGTCAGCTAGTAAAGGTGGACCATCAGAGACCGGCGGGACTTCTACAACCACTAGAGGTTCCAACATGGATGTGGGAAAGCATATCCATGGATTTTATCATGAAATTACCAACATCGTAGAGGGGTCACGACTCCATATGGGTAATTGTGGATCGGTTGACCAAAGTTGCTCATTTTCTACCCGTAAAGACAGACTACACCACGGGACCGTATGCCCAGATTTTCATTGCGGAAATAGTGAGACTTCACAGTGTGCCTCTAAATATCATATCTGACCGAGATAAGATATGTGTTTCACGGTTTTGGGAGAGTTTCCAGGAGGCCATGGTCACTGAATTGCGGTTGAGTATGGCTTATCACCCGCAGACCGATGGGCAGACCGAGCGAACAAATTAGATGTTGGAGGACATGTTGCGTATGTGCATCATAGACTTTGGAGGTGGATGGGAGAAGTACCTTCCAGTGTTGGAGTTTACTTATAATAACTCCTATCAGTTCACCATTGGTATGGCTCCATTTTAGGCGTTGTATGGTAGACCTTGTCGTTCCCCAGCATGTTGGTTAGAAGTGGGGGACAACAAAATCCTTGGGCCAAAAGTGATTCAGGATACTTTGACAAGGATAGAGATGATACGGAGTCGAATTCGGGTAGCTCAGGACCGACAGAAGAGCTATGCTGATGCGAAGAGGTTCTTCAGAAAATTCAAAGTGGGGGACCAGGTGTTACTCAGAGTATCTCCGATGAAGGGGATCATGCATTTTGGGAAGAAGGGGAAACTGGCACCGCGATATGTGGGGCCATTTCCTATCATCAAGCGGATTGGGTCAGTTGCATATAGACTTGGGTTACCGGAGCACTTGCATAGGATTCATGACGTGTTCCATATTTCCTCGCTAAGGAAATATCTTAGGGATGATTTGGCCCATACTCACATTGCTTTGGAGGACGTCGACCTCCATCCCGATAGTTCCTATGAGGAGGGACCGATTGCTATTTTAGACCGAAGCGAGCGAAAACTGCGGTCAAAGATAGTTCCGTTGGTACGTGTGCAGTGGCGGCATCATAATGCCGAGGAGTCCGCATGGGAGCGCGAGGATGAGATGCGCGAGCGTTATCCAGAATTGTTTTTACCAGGTACTTTTTAGTTCCGAATTTCAGGACAAAATTCTGTTATTAGGGGGGAAGTATGTAATACCCCGTCATTTTATTGATATTTATTTAAGGGATTAATTAAATTAAATGTGAATTAATTTAAAATTAATCCAGATATAAATACTAACGAAATGTGAGTTGGTATTTGATTATGATGTGTATATATGACAATATATGAATACTGAAAATATTGAAATTGTCGCGAGACTGAAATACGACAATTTGGGAAATTTAGTTGGGACGCGCGTGTCAATCGCGTCAAGAATATAATTATTTGAATTAAAAAGTGAATTTTATTTTTATCAACCGAATGGTCATTTTGAGTGCGCCAACGCATTCGAAAGGGTCGAAATAGTCAGAAAACACTAGTCGGGGGTTTAGTTTGGGTCCCGGGGCATTTTTGGGCCATACCGGCAACTTAAAAGAGTATTTTGGTAATTTTGAAATTTTGGGAATTAAGGCCTACGAATTTTGAGAGTTATTTATTCATTAATTAATAACCCACTAAGCCCATTACCAGCATTTGACAACTTAGAGGGCTATGGGAGTTATAGGAAGAGTTGGAAGAGGTTCCCAAGAGAAAACCCATAACCACCATCTTCAACCTTCAACCTTGGGAGAAATCTGTAGAGAGGGAAGAGGACAACTTTCAACCTTCAACATCAAATTCTGAAGAACAATTTAAGGCAAGTGATTTGATATTTTTGAGCATTGAATATGTTTTCCATGTTTAGTGTAGGAAATTATCTTATATTGAAATTCTTGAAGAAAACCCATGAAAATTGTTGGAGAAACCTTGAAATTGGGATAGGATTTGCATGTAGAATGATAATGGACTGAATTAGTATTAAAAAGTATTATATATGATGATTTAATAACGGATTTAAGATGATTAATTGGGCATAATAAAGTATGAGTTCATGTTCATATGGTTTGGGAAATATTTGGGGATTATATTAAATCCATGATGAATTGTAAGATTTGACCCTTAAAATATGTTAAGGAATGACCTAGGTTGATTAGGAATGGTTTATAAACGTTAGTATATCATTTGTATGATCTTTGGGTGGAATTAGAGAAGAGAAAATTGAAGAAAAACGGACTTAAGGATTTCTGGGTCGAAACTGCCATCTCGTTAGAAGACCTGCCTAGGTCGTTCGAACGACCTCGTTCGAACGAGCTTCTAACGAGATGACAGTATGACTTCTAACGAGTTGGTAGTTCGTTCGAAGACTTTCGTTCGAACGAAACTCGTTCGAACGACCTCGTTCGAACGAGATTTCTAACGAGTTGACATAATGGCCTTTTAGGCCTGATTTTATTTCTGGTATCCCGTAGACTTAACTAAATAGTGAGATAACCTTCCCTCATTAAATAGTGGGTATAGTTGGGAGATTGGGGTACATTGAGGGATGAAACTTAAAGTCGTGTAGTAAACCGGATGACATTTGTGGATTGGGAAACGAGTAACTAACCACGACGTGAGAAGAGTTGGTAACTTAAATACATATAAACCGGGAACTAGTAAAGTTGCATAAATATGAATGTTGGTATAAGAACGAGATGTATACCACTAATAAAATATTGTAATATCTAAGCTGTGTGAATGCTTAGTATATGTAGTTATCTGTGTATAACATACCTACCGTACTTGCTATCATGGGAGGTTGGCGTTCGTTTAGGGCCATCTAATCTTTGTGTGCCTACGGGGGGATTTAGATTGGTACCTTGAGGACATAGGTCAGAGAAGGACTTATTGAGAAGTTAATAAGTCTGCTGATCGTGGGAGCGTAGGTATGTGCGTAACCCATGTGATGTGAACTATGTTCGCCTCCATTGTTTGTGATTGTTGTTTATTGAATGATTCCTGAGAAATTCGGAATACGTGGTCCTTATGTACGTGATGTACCGGGATTGGATAGCAGAGTATGTGTGCACCGAAGCTTAGTCTCGGGGTGCTAGTATTGTATAATTATTATGAGAATTAATATACGGTTAATTGAAATGAATTGTCGTGTAAAATTGTGGGGAGTTATGGTAACGTTTTGCATAGATAAAATGGATGATCTCTAGTAAGTAATGTCACTAATAATGGGAAACCGAGTATAAATGTAAGCTCTCTAATTAAATGTAGATGTCGGTAATTAAGTGGAAAATTGTATAGTAAGGTTAGAACCCATTTCGGACTAGTTAGACTTGGGGATAACTAGAATGGGTACGGGTACGATAGGAGTGCACAATTAGTTGAGAGGTGAGGAACTCATGTGAGTGCACGCACTATCATGTACTTTATATTCACTGTTTAATGATATTAAACACTTGCAAATTTTTAAACTATTTTCACATTCGGGCTCTGACCCTTTTGCTTTCAAATCTATTTTTTTTGTAAAACCTTTTAGGTGCCCAGCCACAAGGACACCATGCATAGGAGATCTTTTCAGGTAACGTGCTGTAGCTGCTGTGGAAGTTATAGGACCTTGATAGTAGACGCCTCCATTCTCGATATTGATTCCATTAGCAAACTTTCTTATTTTATTGGGCATGTCGCCCCATTTCCTTTAGAGACATTTTACATTTCAGTTATTTCAGACCTTGGGTTGTAATTTACTTAATGATGCAGACTTGGTAGTTATTTAATTCAGTATTTGGATTGTGTGAGGAGTTTTCCTCCGGACTCATTATTACTTGATGGTTATTCTATTGTGACTATGTGGTGGTGGTTATATTAGCATTGCATTCTCTACTTGTTGTATGTTAATCGGATTTAATTTAATATTTGGCAACTCATCTTTTTAAATATTAGGTGGCTAGTAATTGTTAAAATGTTTTTCGACAGTGATGATATGAACTGAGCCAACTTGGAATTTTTTTTTAATTTAATAAAGGAGTATCTACCCGGTATTTAATTAGTCGGGGTGTCACATTAAGTAAAAGTTTTTGACGCCAGCCTAATAGGTTATTAGTAATTAAATGGATTTTCGACAGTGATGCTAAGAATGATCCATATGAGACTCCTGTTAAAATTTGATATAGGAGTGATCGCCCGGTATCTGGTTAGGCGGGGTGTCACAGATGGTATTAGAGCATCAGGTTCTAGTGTCCTTAGGAATTTGTGCAGACGTGCTATGCTTTCAGCTTTGCTCTCGATTTGTTATAGAGCCTCAGGATTAGGATTGTTGATTTCTCTTGTGATATTCCGTTCTCCTGCCCTAGTATAAGATTATGTAAATCTTTTGCGTGCTCATTTGAAATTCGTGTGCGGGGCTTGGATGGAGCAGCTGGTAGAAGTTGGGGACGAGGACCTTAGTAGAGGTCACTTCCTTTGTGGTGCTGGCTAAGGATGGTTGCAATGACTACTAAAGTCTAGTAGTTACGAGCATCCAAGTGATGCTATGGTGAAGAGTGGTACTTAAGTTGAATTTCCCTGTGAAGCTAAGGGTTCGGAAGGGATATTACGGATAGGAAGGAATGCAGTTTTGAATTATTCACATAAGAATCGGCTAGAGGCCGATAGGGGATAAAGGATGATATGGAGAAGCGAACCTCGTACCGAGGTGAGGAAGGTACAACGAAGAGAGAGTCCTTCAGTGAAATGATGGGCTCATTAGATAAGTGTTGCTAACACTTACGGAGGATGTGGGTGTGTTCATGTGCCCCACTGGGGGACATCCACATGGGGAGATTTGTTGAAATAGGGTTTTTGAAACTAGTAGTGGAATTTCCTTTTAACGAAGAAGTTAAGGGGACTAGTAAGATGACTGTAAGGAGCATAGCAAGGTTATTGTTATGAGTTTTACCTCAACGAAGGAGGTATATCTAGTGTGATTGGATAAAGTCGTGATATTTAATAGCCCTAGACTCGTGTGTGTAATTTGAGTTTTGTGGCGGTATCGATAACATTATATAATGTATGCCTATGTGTTTTCCGCTGTAGAGGAATTTTATTTTCTCTCACTCGTCATAGGGGCGAGTGTTTATATTTTGTGTATATATGTAAGATATTATGGTATTATCGAAATGATAGCAGGCTAATGATGGCAAGACTATCGTGTTCGCAGTTCCTGGGTGGAACGGGTTGTTATTGCGGTGTCTCACCTGGATACAGGTTGAGTTCGCCTTTATTATTTTGGGTAGATGGAACTTCGATGAGCAGAGGTTTCATTATCGTGATTTGAATATGTGGCGACCTTATAGATATGATTTGAGGTGTGCCGGGTTAATTACTGAGCTGTGAGTCTAAGCTCATTATTGATTGCGTAAAGACTGAGTGTATTGCGATGCGCTTAGTGGTGTGGCTCCTAGATAGAGTCGGGAGTTCAGACCACATTTTATTGAGTGAGGGGATAGGGTATCCCGGTTGCATGTTCGAAAATAACGAACCTCCATGACCGACAAAGTTAAGTAGGAGTGTGTGGAGGGGATCCTTGTTTGGATTTCGCTTTGCGAGACGCTCCACACATGAATCTTAACGACGTAGGAAGTGGAGAGATGTTATAGGATGCGAGGATGCTGGTTTTGTGGAAAATTCTTATAGTGTGGATGAACCACTATAGACTATGAGCCATATACTGATGGTATACTTATGGAAATATTGTGCTATGGAAAAGCACTAAAGTGGTCCTCTCACCACAAATAGGTGGGTGAAGTAGGACTTAGAGAAATTGATGTGATGCTTATAGTCAGGCCTTAATGAAAAGGAAATTTTTTTGAGAAGATATGTGTTTGGTATGATGTACGTTGTGCTCTTACAGAGATTGGGCACTTCGATTAGTTAGGTTTCCTTTCGTATGGGCGAAAGGATAGAATAGTAGAAATGTGTTTGTAGGTTAGAGAGGTAGGATTTAGGACGTCCCGCTGGTGTGCCTTGGGCCGTTACATCTCGATGACCGACAACGCGAGGGAGTAGTGTAACGAGAGGGTTCCTTGTTTGGATTTCGCTTTGCGAGACGTCCCACGCATGAAACCGAGAAAATGTTGGAAGTTGAGAGAGGCCTTGGGCACGAGAGACATACTTAGGATTATACTCGTATCTCGTAGGTAGGGTAACGCATAGACCTTAGTATTGTTAGGATGTAATTTTAGTAGTGTTAGTGGCGCTAAGGATAGGAAAATTTCATTTCGTGGGTTGGGAGGACCCATATGTGAGTATTACACCGAGGAAAGGAGACCCTCATTTAGAGAGAGTGTTACGTGTCAGGCGTTCGCTATGGTTGTGCAGATGTGTACAAGTTAGAAAGATATATGGGCACCTTGGTGAGATGATTTTATATACCTCCTAAAATAGGATGGGCGTAGTATATAAAGTTTAAATTCATGCCTAGAGACACTATAGATGATGGGTACAATGTGACGTTATTAGAGTCACTTTATGATTGCGGTAACCGCATAGTGCATGGTTGGGAACCATTGGGTTAGTGTCATTCCCTTTGAGGTACTGGGATTTGGACTGATCCTAGGTGGTGGTGTAGGTTATATATGAATTTCGAGGACGAAATTCCTGTGTAAGGGGGGGAGTATGTAACAACCCGTCCTTTTGGAGATAATTAAATCCCATAATTAAGTATCAATTGGAATTTGGAGATTTTCCCGGAATAGTGATTTTTGGGATTTTCGAGGATTAAATGATTTTCGATGGATGTTGTAATTATTTTTGGGATTAAATAGGTCGGAATATTTTAAATTATATGTTGCCATTGAGTAAAGCGACACGAGGTGAGATTTAAATTGGAGAACCCGCATTAAGTCGAGTGGGGTTAAAATAGTGATTTGCGGTCAAGTACCTCGAATGGGAATTTTGACTGCGCCATGAGTCTCGGAATGGCCGATATAGTCAAAAAAGAGTATCCGATTGTCAAAATTGAGTTCCGGGAAATTTTAGAGTTAAACAGGCGAGTAAACAAGTCGTTTTTGGGTTTTAAGGGTTAAAACCCTTTTCTCCTTATAAAAGGAGGGTGAGAGGGAGAAAAGAGAAGAGAAAAGAATGAGAAGAGAGGGAAGAGAGAGAGGAGGAAGAAAAGGGGAGATTTCGGCCAACCTCCGTGGGATTCGTCTCGAGGTCGTCAAATTATATCCACGAGGCAAGTGTTTACTTGCTTTATTTAATTTTTGCATAAATATCTCATACCGTAGTTTGGTATAATCAAACCCTAAAGATTTTGGGTTGGGTTTTCGTGGATAAAACGGGTTTTCGGGAGATAAAACGAATAAACCCCTAAAATTGAATAATTGGAGAAACTTATGTTTTAACTGAAATTAATTGGTGATTTTCGGTTCTAGGATGTTTAGAACCCGTATTATATGTGTGGTTATCGTTGGTTGAAGTTGTGGGTTGTTGGGTGAGGAGATGGAAGCTTAGGGGAAGCTTCCATGGCTGAAACAGCTTCTCGGGGAAGAAGTTGCCCGCCATCATCGATCGATTGATCATGGGGGTTTGATCGATCGACGGCCATGGGTCGATCGATCGACTCCTGCTGAAAGTTGGTAATTTTTCTAGGTTGATTTGGATGGGATAGATTCCATTTCATCTTGCTTCGAGGTTAATTATGTGATAACACAAGGGACCTTTTAGGATGGTATGACTATATGGTCCTCTAATTAAAGGGATTTAGGAGGGTTAAGTGAGGGTTTAAATGTATAACCCTTACTTTATATTTTCGAGGAAAATAGATTAAGTGTAGCATTTGAAGGTTTAAGGTTCCTAGTTAGGGTGGGGACCTCTAGGTGATTATATGGACAAGATGTAGTCCTTGGGTTCATGGAAATGAAATCCATAACCCATTAAATTTAAGGTTGTTCGGGAAAGATAAATCCCCAGGATATTTCGGTGGGCATTTAGGCTTATATAATTATGCGTATAGGAAGCATAATTATAATCGATTGTGGAGTTATTAGATCCTACGAGATAATTTGGATAATTTGGGAACATAGATATATATATTTCACTTAGAGTGAAATGGTATGATTGGAGATATCCAATAAATCTTTAAGAGATGATTGAGGTAATTAGTATTAAACAAAGTAAGGAAATACTTTGGGTATAGTATCATGCTTATATGAAATGCATGATTATGATTCTCTGAGAGAATCTTTGGGATTATCGGTCATCGCTAGATGAGATTGGCAAATAGGGCCATATATATATATTCGAGGAGGAATATATGGTATATGTATATACTATGTGATTAAAGTATACATGTATGGTATGATGTAAATGATTTTGAAAATGTAAAGATGAATGTTTTCAAAATGGAAAAGAAATGATTTTTTTCGTAATTAATAAATTATGGTTACACACCTCCCTAAGTCGCTAAAATAAAGGAAGGTGCGTGCGTATGGTGATGCCCCCTGGCTAATGAATGCAGGGTGGATATAGTCCTAGGACATACGAGCGATTAATGTTACTGCACTAGTTAGGAGATTATGGGTGTGGTCTTGACTATCCCGCAGGCATATGGCCGCTTCCCGACGTTGTAGGTTCCCAAGTTGTCTTGTTTGATGGGCCCTGGAAGATGATAGCCATTTAGGGGCGCGTCCAGTGGGGAAACTCGAAGGGACGGTCTTAGATTTGTTAAAGCAATTCATGATAATGGATTGGATTTAAATACATTTCCTGGATATAAGAAGGGAATGGGATAATTGATTTGGCTTCGGATACATTTCCCGGATGGAAGAAGGGAAATGGAAGCATGTGATATAGTAAAAGCATTTTTATGATAGTAAAAATGGTTTTAAATACATTTCCTGGATATGAGAAGGGAAATGGGATGTTATAAAACGAAAAAGCATTTTTATGATAATAAAACTGGCTTTTAGAAAGTTATATGATAAGTTAAAGGAATTCATGCTAATGATTTGGCTTTTAAAATACATTTCCTGGATATAAGAAAGGAAATGGAAAGTTTTGAGATAAATATGATAAGTATTGGTAAATACTTTGTACATGAATCCTCAATCCGGGAGATAGATCCGGATGTATATTTAAATATGAATATATATATATATATATATATATATATATATATATGGATGACTTGGGTGCCGAGGGTCTAATGGATCCCGATTATCGACCTTACCGCATAGTAGTATATCGGGGGGTTCCTTATTTGGATTTCTCTTTGCGAGACACCCCACGCACGAATATGGCATTGTGTTGAGACTGGGGAGAAGTTCAATCCTTAGTGCTCTAATATTAATATTTCTTATATGATGTATATATATATACGTTACATACTGAGGGACTGATGGATCTCGACGATCGACCTTGCCGCATAGTAGTGTATCGGGGGGGTTCCTTATTTGGATTTCGCTCTGCGAGACACCCCATGCACAAAAAATCACATAAATAACTAAGGACGATACACTACTAATTCAATGGTTAGTTGTGTAGCGCTTACTTTCCGAAAAAAAATATCAGTTCCTGTTCATCTTTTCAAAAGTAATCTAAGGGTTGGAATTCTCCAACAAAAGTGAAAATGACATTTAGCCTATTTGAGTTTTGATATTTTTATTTGTATTTACTTTTAAAAGTGGCATGGAACATATCACGGGTTTGAATTTTGTATTTACTCTACAAATGAGAAATTATTTCATAGTCATGTGTATCGACTCACAGTTTGGTTGCTAGTTATGTAATTTGCTATTTGTGAAAGTTTGAAATTACTCTAGCAATTGAACAGTTCGTGCGCTAAATAATTTATGATTGGAATGAATGACCGTATTTGATTTTTTAATACATGTTAAGCGAGGGGTATTGGTTTAGGCACGATTACGATATGGTTATGGTTTTTTTATAGTTTATCCATCAGTTGATTGTTTTTATTGCAATTATCTAGTGGGTAAATGGCATTTTAAATAAGATAAGAACTGAACTTCCCTAAAATTATGGTTGAGATTCATTTGGTTAAAGAAGCAGGATGAAGGAGTTGTGCATTTTTATAATTATACACTCTAATTATTGACAATGCCATATCAATTGCAGTTTCATTTCTTGATATTATTATCTTTCAAATTATTAGTACAAAGTTAAATATATATTACTTATTGTTACAAGTTCTAAGACTAACACTTGGATAGTTAAAGTATGAATTTTTAATAGTATAGTTTATGCTAACATGTTTTTTTTCTTTTCATTCCGAGTATAATGTACTCTGGCCTAAACAATAGTAGTTAGATTTTATCTTAAGCTGTAAAGATTATTACAAAGCTTATTACCTAAGGCTCATTCCTTGTGGTCAGTTGAGGTCCCAACTTGCTGAGTTTAAGGTTAAACTAGAGTTGGTGAATGGTGATGGTAGTGAAAGGAAAACCAACCAGCAAAGGAGTGATTCTTTGTCTCATAGGGCGTATTTTGGAACATTAATTTCATAACTTCATTCATGCAAAGTATAATAAATTTTTGGTTACTTACTGCACTACGCAAGTTGAGGCACGCTCGTGTGTAATTCCAGGTATATTGTTTTTTAACATGGTGTATTGTGATTTCTGTTGAATAAGAGAAATATTTTGTTTTTATTTGTCTAAACTTTATTTCATTGGTTGGATTTGGGGGGTACAAGTGTAATGTAGGCAAGACATACGGAAGGTGGAGCACGAACCGTTAATAAGGATGAATTATCAATCGTGTCATAAGCACATGGATACCCTAGTCAATAAATATACAAAATGGTGTTGCCACTGATAATTCAATGGTTATACAATACCAAAGTTGGTATTTTGATTCTATACAATAACAAAGTTGGTATTTTGATTCTGTATTTTCTGAGTTTGGAATATTTTGAACTTCCAATTTTCAATTGCAAATTTTTCCAAAAAATCATATCGCATTAGAAATCAGTTCTGAATTTTTGAGTTCTTTATGTGCTTTTTTGAAAAGTATGCAGACCTAAATTTCAGAAAAATATACAATTTTTTTTACCGATCTGTACTATTTTGATGTTTTCTAAGTAGATGCCAATCAATAATTTTGAGTTTTTTCCGCAACCATTTTGAATTTTTCCTTATTTTTTCAGAATTTCTTATTTAGCCCTAATTTTTTTCACGGATTTGCCGTAATTTTAAAAAAATTATGATTTCTCGAAAAATTAGAATAATTTTTATTAAAATTTTTGTGCAAAAAAATCGGATTTTTTTGTGTCATTTTTTATCTGTCTAGTCGACACAACCCTAGGGTCAATTTTTTATTTTATTATTTTGTTAATGGAAGAGGGATAACACCCCCATTGAGATTTTATTAAAGAGAGAAGGAAGAACCTCTCTCAAGAAAAAAGAGAACTTACAAAAGGAAACAAAAGAAAAAAGTAATAAATATGGTGCTTTATAGTAGCCCCATTACAAAGAAGAGACTATGATTGCTTTCTAATGTATTGGCACCCCAATTTATCTAACCTTAAAGAACCTCTAACCAAGGTAGGCATTTCCAATAAGTGATTAAAAATTGTTGTTGAGTGTATGGAAAGGCTGTGATTAGCAAGAGCAACAACAACCAAATTTGATTCCCTGTAGAAATGAGTCGATCTGGAGCAATTTTTCTGCATCATCTCCTTAATATCAGCCACAAAATATATTAGTTGCCAAGGGGGGTGCCAATTCTTATTAATCAGGTTCACCACAAATAAAGAATCAGATTCTATCTCCAAGTTTTTGATATTGAGGTCCTGACACAGTTGAATTCCCAACCATAAACTTTTAAGCTCCACAAAAGTGTTAGATGCTACTACTTCAGGTTTTGTATAAGCAAAAATTATATCACCCTTGTCATTTCTAAGAATGCCCCTATATCAATTTGCCCTGGATTTCCTTTGGATGCCCCATTTGTGTTTAATTTGAACCAAGAAGAAAAAGGGTTTCTCCCTTTGATTAATTTAATCAAGTGAAGAGAAATTTTTATTTTTATCTGGAAAACTTCTCGTATGCCATGGTCAAACTTTACAATCTTATTCACAAACTTGGATTCTTCGAAAATCTTAGAAATAAGAGAAATGGATTGATTGAAAATAGCTATATCATCAACCTTAATATTATCAAATAAAGCTTGATTTTGACTTTTCTAGATTTCCCAGCAAACAATAATTGGTATGCACTTACCAAGAAATTTTGAGTAATCTTGAGGACTAGACTTGAGCCACCAACTGACAAGCATTGAGCGAATGTTGGTTAAGTTCAATTCAATGCCCATTAAATGGGAAAATAAATTCCAAACATGAGTAATTTTTGGGCAATGAATGAAAATATGTTCCAGAGATTCTGATTGGGCATGCCATGCATTACATCTAGAGCATAACCTTATTCCAACTCCTTGAATGTTAGGATGTATAGGGAGATAGTTATTTAGGATCTTTCAGGGGTTAATAGAGCATTTCTTTGGGATATTAGAATCCCAAATAATGCTATTTGAAGTTGAAGAGGCAGTATGCATTTTGCAACTATTATAGGCACACTCTAAAGAAAAGGTCCTCGGTTCTTCAATTCTCGAATACCATTTATTATCTTTGCAAACCATTTTATCAAGGCAGCTGTATTTAACTTTCATCACATTCCTCCATGTATGAGATACTCCATAAGACTTCTAATCACAGTTCATGTATATGTTTAGCATGAATTCGGACCACAACGATTGCTCATAAGTTATTTTCTAAAATAGTTTAATAAAAGAAACTGTTGATAAGTGATGAAGATTCACCAAACCAAGACCCCCTTCTTTGATGTCTTTACTAAAAAATTCCCAGCTCTTCCATTGGTGTTTCAAACCCTGGTCATAATTACCTCCTGATCGAGATGGAAACCGAGCATCCGTGTAAATACGTTAATCGTTGTTATCGGCTTCCAACTGCAATACAAAAAACTAAACTTTAACTACACGATTGCGGAGTATAGTGTCTAGTCTGGGTATCGAATCCTCAGAGAACTAGGACGAGTGAACGTGACGACAAAGGTAAGACTGTTAACCCTAACTTGACTCTAAAAAGAAATAAAAAGATGATTGAGATGGGAAATAACTAATTAACTAAATGTACACTAAATTAAACTATTGCATTAACTATGTGAGAAAAATTAACTAACTAAGAATGACTTCATAAGAATGAAAGGAAAACAGGTTGGGAATACAATCCCCCAAACCCTAGTGTGTATGCCAAGTACAAAACTAGTCATAAATTAATTAATTGATCAAACCCCCAAGTATTACCATATGAGGGATCATAACTCGCAAAGTATGTAAGTCAAGGACGAGTAAAGCAGTGTCGTATTAGCTACACGTGCGATGCACTCTTAAGCATCCCGGTTACCTAGGACAAACGAGATCAAAAGTCCCACAATGGTTGTGATCACCATACTACACGATCTAATCAATTATTCAATTTAAAGAACTTATTTTATACCCATGCAAACCACATCGGGTTAGGTTCATGCATCTCAACCCTTAAAAATCTAGCCTAACATGGTAAAATTAGTGAAAACTACGTTATCTATGTTGCATGAACTCATAATTTCATGGAAAGAGAGATTAAACATGAGAAATAATAATAAAAGTGCTGGAAATAAAAGTTACCAAGATTGAAGAACAAGAACATGCAACTGGAAATCAAAGGTTGAAGAAAAACTGGAAAATCTCCACTATACACTACTAATGCGATATGATTTTTTGGAATATGTAGAGTAAATTATTTCCCCGATACACTACTAATGCGATGTTATTTCATTAGTTGTGTAAGCACATAAAGCGCTACACAACGGAAAAGCTCTTGAATTAAAGGTGAAAAATATGTAAATTCTTCTCCTAGATGTTCCTCCTTGATTAGGAGCTTTTACATGAATGAAATATGAATAAAAAGAGTCATAATGACTAAATATATAGGCTAGATTTAGTTTAGAAGAGTCCCCAAAACATAAAACTCTTTTAGCTAAAAGATAAGGACGAAATAAAAATCCCGTATCTGGAAATTTGTCACACTTAGAAAGCGTGACTAATTTTGTAACGGATCTGGAGCATGACAAAAGGCGGGCCGATCCCCTACCGTATCAGTCCTCTTCACAAATTTAGACAGTGAGTTTCAAGGTTCCGGACCGGACCAGTTCGGTTCTTTTTTTTTTGTGATTTTCTCTCAACTTCGAATGACCATAACTTCTTCACCGTAACTCGGATTGAAGTGTCATTTTTTCCAATGTTCTTATAATTGAAGGTTCTACAACTTTCTGGTTAGACCCACCTTCATACTAAGGTTCTAAAATTACAAAAAGTCCCTTGAACTCCCCATTTCTTTCTTTCTTTCTTTCACTGTAAAACACATAAGAGATACACAAAATAGGAAATACTTGCCAAAAAGGGTTAGTATCACAAATATGAGATAAATCCAAGCTATTTACAATACACGGGATCATAAAAATACTGAAATTAAGGGGATAAATGTGAAGAATTTATGCCTAATCACCTCCCTAAAAGAATTTGTTAAAGATTCTGTGAGCTTGAGTTGTCACTACTTTCAGAGGTGAACTTTAGGCTATAAGGAAAGAAGGTATAGTGGTGAGGACATGTTTCAGAAGAATGAGCTTGCAACCTGATGAAAGAAACTTAGATTGTTAGCCTGATATCCTAGATCTCAATGCAGAGATAAGACAGTTGTAATATCTGAACTTATTTCTCCCCTTGAACATAGGGCATCCTAGGTATTTTAAAGGAAAAGCTTTATGATTTAGGCCAATGACTTCAGCAACTTTGGAATTAAAATGGGGCTTCCATTTGACATCAATGGTGAAGCTGACCTTATTGACATTTATCTTTTGACCTGACCACCTGCAATAATTAAAAAGGAATTCTTTGATTTTCAAAAGTCTTATTTTGTACCCTCTACAAAAAATTATCATGTCATCTGCAAATTCCAGATGGGATATAAGGGGGCTGCCACTTGGAAGTTAGAAAGGTTTGACTGAACCAGAAGACATCAAGTTATTAAGACTTTGACTAAGAAAATCAGCATCTAGAATAAATAAACTTTGGGACAGTGGGTCCCCTTATTTTAAACCTTTTGTAGACTTGAAAAATCTTTATTGTTGACCATTAATTACCACTGAGAACCAATTATTATATATACTCCTCCATACCAGATCAATCCACCTCTCTCCATAGAAAAATGCTCTTAAAACTCTAATTAAAAAGCCCCAATGAACCCTGTCATAAGCCTTCTCCGTGTCAAGTCTTACTAACACATTTCCACCATGAGATTTATTCCCCATGTTGTGAATCATTTCCTTAGCAAGAAGAACATTTTTTTGAATTGACCTGCCTTGGATGAAACCACTGTAACAACCCAGGTTTTTGAGCGGGTATTTTATACTATTTTGCCTGATGGGCAAATTTTATAAAATAGGGGATGTTGGAGTAAATATTATTTCCCGTGAGACTTAGGGATAATATTTACTATGTTTTGTATATTTACCGTTATGAGAAGGTAAATAGTGTTATATTGTGTATTATTGCGTCGTTATATGTAAAACGACGGTTATGACCTAAATATGAAATTGGATAAAATTAATGAATTAAAATGAAATTGGAACACAAAATAGTTCACACTTTCCCGAATACCAAAATAGGGGGCACGGTTGTTTTTAGAATAGCCAAGATAGTCGAAATAAGTGCCACGTTGTATTTTTGAGATTCGGGCATTTTTAAGGGGTTATGACTCAATTAAGTGGTTACGAGTCATTTTGTGGTGTATTAGCAATTAAAAGTGGGGGTTTATGTTTTGAAACCCGTATAAATCCCCCACCCCCTTTCTTTTCTTCATTTGTGTGAGAGAAGCTAAAGGAGAGAGAGGAAAAGAGAGAGTTGGGAGAAATGGAGAGAAAGAGAGAAATGGAAGATTGGGCCGGATTTCTGTCGCCACCGGAGGTGATCCGAGACTACGAACTTCGAGGCAAGTTTCTTACTTGATATATATTGATTTAATGTGATAAATCTGCATGTGTAGTTAAGTTTTGGGAGGTTTAAACCATAAATGGGTTTTTGTAGATTTTGGTGTTTAATCCATTAATCTTGTGTTTTAATTTGATTTGAGGAGAAATAATTAAGTGTATGATGTTTAGAAGTGATTGGGTAGCATTATTTGTTGTTGTAGTTGGGTGAAATAGCGGGTAGAAGCTTGGATGGCTCGTTAATGGCCGAAACAGCTTCTCGGAGAAGAAGTTGTCCCCCAGGATCGATCGATCGAGCCTGGAGGATCGATCGATCGAAGCCTTCGATCGATCGACGGCCAAGGGTCGATCGATTGACCCCTTCTGAAAAGGGGAGATTTTTCTAATTTTGTTTTATCCCTTTTCTTTTAGGTTCGAGGTTTAGGAACCTTCCTTTGGGAAGTAATGGGGAGTCCTAGAGGGTTGTATTGGGTAGACTAATGTTCTAGGCTAAGAGTGGATATTTGGGTTTACCCGAGGGCTAGTTTGTATAGGTTAATGTCCGAATGATATAGGAGACTAACCTGAAGATAAATTGGAAGTTAAAATATTAATGTTAAGCTTTTGGGAGACACTCCATTATGGAGACTCACTTTGAGGGTTTATGAAATTATATGAACTCTTCGAGGCTATTTTTGAGGTTAGTGGCACTTTGGGTCTTAGGTCATTAATATATTATGACTTAATAAGAATGAAATGCACATTCTAAAACTTGGTGCCAAATGGCTAAATGAATGATTTTTGGAAAAGTAAAATTGGAAGTTTTCAAAATGGAAAAAGTAATGTTTTTCATAAATGTTAATTTATGGATACACACCTCTGTAAATCGCTATCATAAGGGAAGTCACGCGCGTTGTGGTGAAGCCCCCTGGCTAATGAATGCAGGGTGGATATAGTCCCTAGGCCATGTGAGCATTTGTTGATATATATTTTTCTGCGCTGGTTAGGAGATTCCGGGTGTGGTCTTGACTATCCCGCGGGCACATGGCCGCTTCCCGACGTTTCGATAGGATCCCAGGTTGTCTTGGTGATAGGCCCTGGAAGATGATAGCCATTTAGGGGCGCGCACAGTGGGGAAACCCGGACGGGCGGTCTTAGAATCGTTATATATATATATGATTATAACTATTCTAAATCAAGTTGGACTTGATGTATGATGAAATGCCATAAAGAGCATGAGAAGGTGCCATAAAGAGCACAATGAAATGCCATAAAGAGCATAGAATGATGATTATATTCTTGATAAGGAAGAGATTTTTACAAGTGTATAATTGAGATAAAATGCCACAAAGAGCATAGAAACTCTGATTTTATTTCCTAATAAGGAATGGAATTTCTAAATGAAATAGTATATGATGAAAGTAATTTGGTAAACATTTGATAAAATGTTGTACCATTTATATGTGTTCCTAAAGAAAGAAATTAGGAATTGTGCCATTTGATGCTGGATGGGTTTTATTTCATTTTATTTGAGTAGCTGTAGATGTGACCTCCCACACTTATGCACACACATGTATTTATTGATTATTTCGTGCTTAGGGTCTAATGGATCTCGACGATCAACCTTGCCTAAGTAGTAGTGTATCGGGGGGGTTCCTTGTTTGGATTTTGCTTTGCGAGACACCCCACGCACGAATAGGGCATAGTGTTGAGAATGGGGAGAAGTTAGCCCTTAGTACTTAGGGTTAACTAGAAAATCTCACGATATTGCGCTAGGTTGCTGCTAGATTGAGAGGTGAGAAATATTATTGTTATCTGCGAGAGAATTACGCACTTAACTGTCATGCATTTTAGTCACATGGTAATCATATCAAACCGGGCCCTGACACGTATCTATATTTCTTTATTTCTGCATATATTCCTTGTCGTACAGGTGCTCTTCCGCATGGACACCCGTATTTACGTATTCCATTCCAGTTGTCATGGAGCTACAGCATATTGCGGATGTTGTAGGATACTTGTAGTAGACGCTCCTTTCTACTGTACTCTAGTTATGTTCAATATATTTATTCGGGCGTGTTTGCCCAAGGTATTGTACTCATTCATTATATTGTAAATATTGATTTGTAATACTCGATGTACTATTTGTATTGGTCTGTGCACCGACAGCTTATTCGGTGATATTTATGTATTGTCATACTCCATTCATCGATTTTTGATACCCACCGTTTTTACAAATGGGATTGTCTAAGTGTTTTTCTTTTCTTTTCAAAATTTTAAATTTGACAGTCCGTTTTGTAAAATGATTGGTGGTTATCTCATACTATTATTTTAATCGACAGTGATGCTAAGAATGGACCATCTATGATTCCTGTGATTATTGGAGTATTGGGCTGGCCACCTATTATTTTAGTAGGCGGGTTGTCACAGATGGTATCAGAGCATTAGGTTCTAGAGTCCTTAGGAATCTGTGCGGATGTTCTACGTCTTCTGCGTTTTCTTTGTTTGATTTAGAGCCTTAGGAATAAGGTCGTTGAATTCTCTTGTGAGATTTCGTTCTCCTGCTATGGTATGAGAACCCCGAAGATCTTCTGCGCGTTCGTGTGAGGCTGGTAAGTCGTTAGATGAAGGGCATTGAGGAAGACCGTTGTGAAGGCGTCATAGGATGGGATTACTATAAGCTGTAGGCTGTAGTCGGGGATGAGGGCCGCTTTGGAGGCCTCTCCCTTTGTAGCATTATTTTATATTGCTGCCATGACTACTAAGTACGGTGAAAATAGTTTTCCCAAGTACCGCTGTAGGTAGAGAGTGGTACTATGCTTGGGATTCCAAGCAATGTCATTTCGGAGTTGGGAGGTCCTTGACAAGGACCACGTGTTGAAGTTCGGTTGGATAGAGGAAGTGTAACCTTGTTCGGTGAGAACATGAGGCCCGAGAGTTTTGGTCTAGAGATGGGTATAGGAGTGCCCAGGTGTGAGGATTTGAGGAAAACCTTTCACCCATTGGAGTAAGGTTGAAGTGGCGGAAATGATAGTCGCCTATTTATGGTGTGGCGGAATGTTTTGCCAATAGAGAGGGCCTTTCAGCGGAAATGATAGGCTTGTAAGTAAGTGTTGGAAACACTTCTAGAGAAGTAGTGTTCATGAGACCCCATTGGTGGACATCCACCCGGGGAAGATTCGTGGAACTAAGGCCGGGGAGATTGGTAGAATGTTCTCTTTGCTGAAGAAGTCAAGGGAACTATGCGTTCTGATCTTGTCGATTGAAGATAACCGGCAAGGATAGGACTCCTAGTTGAGATATTGATGGAAGTAGTTGGGTTCAGATAAGACTAGAATGATGTGTCTTGGAACCATTGGTAGTAGCCAAGGAGGTTGGCTAGTATGTTGGTGGAATTTCCAACTAGGATGCGAATGGTGCATTCCTTAGCTAAGATGGAGTAGCATGGTGTTAGTCCTAGATTCGGGTGTGTATATTGAGCTTGTGATAGTATCGATACATATTTTTATATATAGTAAGTATATTTATATGGCTTCCATAATAGGGAAGTTCTGTATTTTCCTTTTTCACTCGTTATGGGGCGAGTGGTGATATGTGTGGTATGTGCTACTTGTATTATGTATATTATACGAGTAGAGATATTCTTAGATTGGTCGGTGTGATAGCAAGTGAGTAAATTGCGAGGTTGTCCTAGTTCTAGTTCTTGAAGGAGGACTAGTTGTTCTATAACATCTCTCCTGGATACAGGTTGAGACTTTATAGAGGTGGTTTACGGTATATAGATAGTTTTCATTCTTTATTTTGTTTTGCCTTGTTTGTTTTGTTTTATTATTTATTTGCTTTGCTTGTGTATGTTGTGCCTTGTCTCCACGACCGACTAGTTAAGGGGATTGTGTGGAGGGGTTCCTTGTTTGGATTTCGCTTTGCGAGACGCTCCACGCATGAACCTTAACGACGTTGGGAGTGGAGAGATGTGCATTTTCTTTTCTGTTCTTTCTTTTTTTTCTGTTGGTTCAGTGCTGGGTTGGAAAGTTTAGCCAAGAATCACGTATATGAGTGATTAAGGGCTAAGTTGATGTGCAGTATATGAGCACTATGATGGTTTTCCTCTGATTGATGTGGGGAAGACTAAGATTATGAAAGTCCGATAGAGACTTATGGTTGTGCCTTAATGAGAAGGCCATTTGTATAGAGGTATATGTGTATTTGGAGATAAAGTATTTATGGCATCTTACAAAAAGTAAATGCCTCAGTCGATTGTTATGGTAGGACGTATAAATAAATATGTATTAGTAGGATTGCGGGTTAGGATTTCGTCGTTCCCGATTATGTGTCTTCGACCGTTACTTCTCGACGACCGAAAATGCGAGGTAGTAGTGTAACGGGAGGGTTCCTTGTTTGGATTTCGCTTCGGCGAGACGTCCCACGCATGAAACTGAGCGAATGTCGGAAGTCGGGAAAGGTCTTGGACACTAGGGATATATTTAGTATTATACTTATCCGACTAGACTAGATAGAATATAGATTGACCTTAGGATTCTTAGGACGCTAGGCCCTTAGGGCATGCGACGTTATTTTAGGAAGGTGGTTGGGAGTTGACCACAATATGTTTGTGGGTTAACTCTATGTAGGATTTGGTCCCTAGAACAAGAAATATGGAATCTTGAGCTATTCGGTATGGTAGGCCATTAGTGGTGAGGCCTCTCGTAGAAAGAGTGTTACATTGGTAACCTACCTTTTGAGGAATTGAAGTGTAAGCTCACCTTTTCTCCTGCACTCGTGTTGTTATAACCGAAAGTGGGTTTAACGAACGAGTCTTTGCCAGGAATGGGAAGTATTAATATGGGAGCATGGACCCATTGATCATGTGTCTCACACTTTTAAAACTTAGTTAGGAGCATTATCCCACGCTTGATTTGGAATTTGTAGCGGTAGTACTTGCCATAAATAATTAGAGGCATTACTTCCTGGGCAGGAATTTGGGTCTTTTCACGAGCAACAAGTTGGTAATTGTGAAGGACTATCGATAGGATATTCCCTTTCGCTAAGGAAATGCGAATGGGAGTGTTATAGGCGCCGAGTAGAAACCGTCTTAGAGTTTAATCGTGGCATGGAATGCCAATGGTACGAGTTAAACTGAGGGGGCTCTATTGTAAGAGCATTTATATCCGTGATTGACCCTTTCACCTACTTGTGTGTAGAGAGTAGTGTGGAACGAGGACGGGGATATCCGTGGAAATTTTTATCGAATTGCCGATAATGAAACGGTCATGATTCTAGTTAAGAAAACTGTGGATCATTGGACCAATCGCTGCTTACCCAATGGAAACGGGTGGACTAAGTACAAAAGTGTACGCCCAGCTCTTCTTAGTAGGAGTTGTAGAACTGTATACGATTCCTAGCAACAGTGGTGAACTGAGACGAGACATTTGTGTCATGGTACTGGTAAAGTTTCCAGGAAGAAATGGGAACCGTAGGGATATGGGGTATATCCTACCACCCGTAAGTGGATGGGTGGGTTTGATTTAAAGGAAGGATTGGAGTAGTAGTTCTTATGGATCGAATTTCCGTAAAATAATTCAGATCGTTTTCGATAAGCATTATGTCGGGTGTAGCCTAGTATAGTTGGCACTGTGCCTTGTTTGTTCGTTGGAATGGAAACAGCGAATAGTATATTTTTGGGCTTGGAGTAGTTCGAGAATATCTTTTTCAAGATTGGGCTCATTGAGCCGAATTCGTTTGAGGACTACGCCAATGCGAATAGGAGTTAGTAGTGTCGGGGTGAGCGATTATGAGTTAGAGTAGTTATTCCCTAGTAAGGGTGTAACGTGTTTAGAAAAGTAAGGTAATTTGTGCCGAGATTGTGTAAGTATCTTCTCCCGTAGTAGAAGGGTAGGATCGAAAGTTCCTAAGGAATGATTTGGCGCTATGTTATAGCATGATGTTGTGGACTGAGATCGAATAGTAATGACCTTAGTCTGAGTCCTATGGGGACATTGTACTACAGAGGGGTTTTCTAGTATGGTAGCACGGTTTTTAGTATAGTATACCCTTTATATGGTTATGGGTTACGCCTGAATTTTGAGGGCAAAATTCCCCTTTAAGGGGGGGAGTATGTAACAACCCAGGTTTTTGAGCGGCTATTTTATACTATTTTGCCTGATGGGCTAATTTTATAAAATAGGGGATGTTGGAGTAAATATTATTTCCCGTGAGACTTAGGGATAATATTTACTATGTTTTGTCTATTTATCGTTATGAGAAGGTAAATAGCGTTATATTGTGTATTATTGCGTCGTTATATGTAAAACGACGGTTATGACCTATATATGAAATTGGGTAAAATTAATGAATTAAAATGAAATTGGAACACAAAATAGTTCACACTTTCCCGAATACCAAAATAGGGGGCGCGGTTGTTTTTAGAATAGCCAAGATAGTCGAAATAAGTGCCACGATGTATTTTTGAGATTCGGGCATTTTTAAGGGGTTATGACTCAATTAAGTGGTTACGAGTCATTTTGTGGTGTATTAGCAATTAAAAGTGGGGGTTTATGTTTTGAGACCCGTATAAATCCCCCACCCCCTTTCTTTTCTTCATTTGTGTGAGAGAAGCCAAAGGAGAGAGAGGAGAAGAGAGAGTTGGGAGAAATGGAGAGAAAGAGAGAAATGGAAGATTGGGCCGGATTTTCGTCACCACCGGAGGTGATCCGAGACTACGAACCTCGAGGCAAGTTTCTTACTTGCTAGATATTGATTTAATGTGATAAATATGCATGTGTAGTTAAGTTTTGGGAGGTTTAAACCATAAATGGGTTTTTGTAGATTTTGGTGTTTAATCCATTAATCTTGTGTTTTAATTTGATTTGAGGAGAAATAACTAAGTGTATGATGTTTAGAAGTGATTGGGTAGCATTATTTGTTGTTGTAGTTAGGTGAAATAGCGGGTAGAAGCTTGGATGGCTCGTTAATGGCCGAAACAGCTTCTCGGAGAAGAAGTTGTCCCCCAGGATCGATCGATCGAGCCTGGAGGATCGATCGATCGAAGCCTTCGATCGATCGACGGCCAAGGGTCGATCGATCGACCCCTTCTGAAAAGGTGAGATTTTTCTAATTTTGTTTTAGCCCTTTTCTTTTAGGTTCGAGGTTTAGGAACCTTCCTTTGGGAAGTAATGGGGAGTCCTAGAGGGTTGTATTGGGTAGACTAATGTTCTAGGCTAAGAGTGGATATTTGGGTTTACCCGAGGGCTAGTTTGTATAGGTTAATGTCCGAATGATATAGGAGACTAACCTGAAGATAAATTGGAAGTTAAAATATTAATGTTAAGCTTTTGGGAGACACTCCATTATGGAGACTCACTTTGAGGGTTTATGAAATTATATGAACTCTTCGAGGCTATTTTTGAGGTTAGTGGCACTTTGGGTCTTAGGTCATTAATAAAGTATGACTTAATAAGAATGAAATGCACATTCTAAAACTTGGTGCCAAATGGCTAAATGAATGATTTTTGGAAAAGTAAAATTGGAAGTTTTCAAAATGGAAAAAGTAATGTTTTTCATAAATGTTAATTTATGGATACACACCTCTCTAAATCGCTATCATAAGGGAAGTCGCGCGCATTGTGGTGAAGCCCCCTGGCTAATGAATGCAGGGTGGATATAGTCCCTAGGCCATGTGAGCGTTTGTTGATATATATTTTTCTGCGCTGGTTAGGAGATTCCGGGTGTGGTCTTGACTATCCCGCAGGCACATGGCCGCTTCTCGATGTTTTGATAGGATCCCAGGTTGTCTTGGTGATAGGCCCTGGAAGATGATAGCCATTTAGGGGCGCGCACAGTGGGGAAACCTAGACGGGCGATCTTAGAATCGTTATATATATATATGATTATAACTATTCTAAATCAAATTGGACTTGATGTATGATGAAATGCCATAAAGAGCATGAGAAGGTGCCATAAAGAGCACAATGAAATGCCATAAAGAGCATAGAATGATGATTATATTCTTGATAAGGAAGAGATTTTTACAAGTGTATAATTGAGATAAAATGCCACAAAGAGCATAGAAACTCTGATTTTATTTCCTAATAAGGAATGGAATTTCGAAATGAAATAGTATATGATGAAAGTAATTTGGTAAACATTTGATAAAATGTTGTACCATTTATATGTGTTCCTAAAGAAAGAAATTAGGAATTGTGCCATTTGATGCTGGATGGGTTTTATTTCATTTTATTTGAGTAGCTGTAGATGTGACCTCCCACACTTATGCACACACATGTATTTATTGATTATTTCGTGCTTAGGGTCTAATGGATCTCGACGATCAACCTTGCCTAAGTAGTAGTGTATCGGGGTGGTTCCTTGTTTGGATTTTGCTTTGCGAGACACCCCACGCACGAATAGGGCATAGTGTTGAGAATGGGGAGAAGTTAGCCCTTAGTACTTAGGGTTAACTAGAACATTTCACGATATTGCGCTAGGTTGCTGCTAGATTGAGAGGTGAGAAATATTATTGTTATCTGCGAGAGAATTACGCACTTAACTGTCATGCATTTTAGTCACATGGTAATCATATCAAATCGGGCCCTGACCCGTATCTATATTTCTTTGTTTCTGCATATATTCCTTGCCATACAGGTGCTCTTCCGCATGGACACCCGTATTTACATATCCCATTCCAGTTGTCATGGAGCTACAGCATAGTACGGATGTTGTAGGATACTTGTAGTAGACGTTCCTTTCTACTGTACTCTAGTTATGTTCAGTATATTTATTCGGGCGTGTTTGCCCAAGGTATTGCACTCATTCATTATATTGTAAATATTGAATTGTAATACTTGATGTACTATTTGTATTGGTCTGTGCACCGACAGCTTATTCGGTGATATTTATGTATTGTCATACTCCATTCATCGATTTTTGATACCCACCATTTTTACAAATGGGATTGTCTAAGTGTTTTTCTTTTCTTTTCAAAATTTTAAATTTGACAGTCCGTTTTGTAAAATGATTGGTGGTTATCTCATACTATTATTTTAATCGACAGTGATGCTAAGAATGGACCATCTATGATTCCTGTGATTATTGGAGTATTGGGCTGGCCACCTATTATTTTAGTAGGCGGGTTGTCACAACCACTTTGATTAAAATATACCAATTTTGGAAGAGAATTTTCTAGTCTTCGGGAAAGAATTTTTGTGATGATCTTAAAAGAGAAGCTACACAAGCTTATAGGCCTTAGATATCTATATGTCTTGGGAACTTTCACTTTAGGGATCAACACTATAGATGTGCTTGTCAACTGATAAAATGATCTGGAGATATTTTTTATACTTATAAAAGAAAGGAAGGTTATGCTATTAGACTCTCTCTTATAAATATAGGTTGAGTTATGTTTCATTTCAATGTTGAATCGTTCTTAAGCTTCTTAGGAAACCAAATATATTATTATGTTTACTTATAAATTTGGCATTTGCTCGCCAATTTATTGTAATGTTTGGACATTGACTACAAAAGCAGTAACAATGTTGACAATCACGTCACTTTAAGCGAATAGATTACACTCCAAGACACCATGGAGGGTGTTGTCTACTCCACATCCTAGTTTGGATCGGATGGTGAGTATTACGTTTGTAGGACAACGTTGTGGCTAATAACATTTTTCATATGCTAGTTATGCATGTTTTGCCTAATTCATCTTCTTATCTTTTATGGAACTTTAGGGATATTTGGTGATGGTGAGACTTCTAGTTGACTTGATTGAGGTAAATTTGCATTAATATTACTCTGGACGATAGTAGGCTGGAAATAATTTTGAGATATATAGGATATGCATGATGAATTTGAATATTGTTTTAATATATTGACCTTTCCATATGCTGTTGGTAGTGGAAATTTTATCTTCATTGGTTTCTTTTTTAAAATAATTTCTTAATTAACTCACCTCAACTCAATAAAGCCTATTCTTAGTTAATTCTTATCGACTACTTCTCTCAGTTCCGCTATATCTAACTCAATATTCTCGGTTTAATTAGAAGGTGTTATGTTCTTAATAATTTACGTCAAATTCAATTTAGGTCTACCTCTTCCCTTAGCGCTGGCATAAATATTTACCAAATCACTCTTCCTTAGGGTCACTTATTAGTCTAGGTCTGATGTGCCCAAATCATCCAAGAAAATTTTCTTTCATATTTATCTTGTGTATGAGCTACTATAGTGTTTCATGGATATCTTGATCTTCAAAGTTATCCTCCTTTTATCAACTTAACTTTTGCAATTTTATCCAAATCATTTTTCGAACATATTGCTTCTCTTCTCTTAAACACTAGCACTACTTGTATTACACCCGATTTGATTCCCATCATTTGTAACTCCCCTTATAACATCATAGTTATACACTAATCACGCACTAGGCCAATTTCACTTCTATACTTGTCTCAACCTGCTTTAATCCCATCACTAACATCACCTAATATCTCTATGGATATTCTAATCTAAATAATGGCAATTGTTACTTTTAAGTATATCTTGACTCTCAAGATCTAGCACATGTCCAGTTATGCTTCATCTAGTACTAAAATTGTGCCTCATATACTTAGTTTTAATCCTACTTTTAACCATCTCGCTTCCAAGGTTGCTCTCCCCTCTTTTAGCATTAATTCATGCCACGACACTTGTATTCTTGTAGTCAATTGATCCATAACTAGTGCATAAAGATAATAATTTAGAGTTGAAAATTAATTTATCGTTGAAAACCCACTACTTATAATGTTAGCCCTAACTTGTCATTCATTTACTATCCATCAATATATCTTCTCACTCAATAAAGTAATTTCCCAATCACTTGCATTTGGTCGGCTCCTATTAAAACACATGATATCATGTTTTTCTTCATAATTTTATACTAGGTCAATTTAACCATATCACTTTTTCTTACTCAACACAACTCAACAAAGCCGTTTCCCAATTATGTAGGGTCAGCTACATGAATCCTATTTTTCCATTCCATTCTGTCCAGTGCAATATCTTCGATTAAACCACATGACATCATGTCCTTTTTTATAATATCCCACCAAGTCAATTTAGGCCTACCTCTACCCCTTGTGTTACCATTAATACTAACTAAATCACTTTTCCTTACAGGAGCATCCACTTGTCTACGCTTGACGTGTCCAAACCATCTAAGTCTACTTTCTCTCAATTTATCGTCTATAGGAGCTACTTTTACCGTTTCACGAATTTATTCATTTTTAATTTTATCCATTCGAGTTTTACAGCAAATCCATCTTAGCATTCGCATCTCCGCCACAATCATATTCTGCACATTTTGTTTCTTGATTGTCCACACTCTATTCCATATAACATGGCGGGTCTAATTGTCGTCCTATAAAATTTTCCTTTTAACTTCAAAGGTATAGGCCTATCACACAAAACGCGTCGGTAGCTCTTCTCCACTTAACCCAGCCTGCTCTAATCCTATGAGTAACATAATCTCCGCCACAATCATATTCTGCACATTTTGTTTCTTGATTGTCCACACTCTATTCCATATAACATGGCGGGTCTAATTGTCGTCCTATAAAATTTTCCTTTTAACTTCAAAGGTATAGGCCTATCACACAAAAGGCGTCGGTAGCTCTTCTCCACTTAACCCAGCCTGCTCTAATCCTATGAGTAACATAATCACTAATATCTCCATCTTTTTGGATAATCGGTCCTAAGTAAAGAAAATGATCATTTCAAGGTATCTCTTAACCCTCTAATTTCACCACATCTCCATTTGTCCTCCTATTACTACTAAAATTGCACTCCACTTTCTAGAGTTTCTCTCAACAATTTCAACCTAGCATTAGTCCCCATCTTAGTCCCATCCACTAAAATAATATCATCTGCAAATAGCATACACCATGCCATCTCATCTTGTATTTGTCCAGTCAACTCATCCATAACAAGAGCAAAGAGATAAGGACTTATGCTGAACCTTGGTGTAGACCTACCGTAATTAAAAATTCACTACTTTCTCCGACTGATGTTCTTACTATAGTCATCGCACCATCATACATATCCTTGATCACATCAATATATCTGCGAGTCACTCCTCTTTTATGTAGAACAACCCATATTATATTTATGGGTATCCTATCATACGCCTTCCTCAAATCTATAAAATCACATGAAGATCCTTTTTTTTCTCCCTATACCTCTTCATCAATATCCTCAATAAATTGATTGCTTCCATTGTTGACCTCCTAGGCATAAACCCAAATTGATTCTCAGATACTGTTGTCTTCAATCTCAATCTATATTCAATCACTCTCTCCCAAATTTTAATTGTATGACTCATTAACTTAATACCACGATAATTTGAACAACTTTGTATGTCCCCTTTATTTTTATAAATATGTCCTAAAACACTTTTTCTCCATTCGTCGAGCATCCTATTAGTCATTAAAATTCTATTATATAATTGTGTATGCCATGATACTCCATCCTCCCCTAAGAACTTCCAGACCTCAATAGGGATACAATCTGATCCTAAAGCCTTATTTTCATCATTTTTTAGAGCAACACTGACCTCTGTTGTCCTAATTCTGCGAAAAAATATATTTGATCTAATCTCCCTAAGTTCCTCTATGTCTAACACTTATTGGTCTACGTTTGACATGTCCAAACATTTTAAGATATTTTACTCATAGGACTAAAGCAACTGGATCAATGTAGAATTGGTAGCGACATATTGTAATAGGTTATCTATAAAGTTGAAGGGTATGTTTTACAGTACAACCCTCATACTGCCAATCCTATACGGGACACACTGTAACTAGCAAGTGACATTTTCCACAATTATCACGATGAAGATGCAGAAGTTAAAGATGGTTGTGTGATGAAACTGAAATGAAAAAAATTAGAATTACATAGGTTTATGAAGCAATAAAACTAACTCCCATACAAAAATCAAATGAGAGAAAATTATCACTAAAATATATCATTCTCTATAATTGATGTGGATTATTGAGTCTAAATAAAGAAAATGACCCTTGATGTATTTCTTCGAGAGCCTCAAGCTTAACCACATCCTCATTTGTGCTCATGGACGGTTTTAATTTTCGTTAAGCTTCATTGAAATAACATAGTACAAATCATACAGGGGGCATACCCACTTGAACTACTGATTACAATCGATTCCATGCTCAAATAAATTATGGGGTCCCCCCACCCCTCAGTAAAATATAAAAAAAATCAGCCGAAGGGCCTAAAGAAAACCATACTCCTAACTCTTTATGTCTCTTCTTTCACCCACCACACCGTCCAGGTTATAAAGAACTTTTTCCTCATCCATACTAAAGCATTATACCGCTCATAATTAATTCCCTTCTAAGTTCTGAATTTTCTCCATCGCCACATCAGTTATTCGTGCTTGATGGCCCCTGTTCATCATTCGACTCTTCAAAAGAGTTGATGTTATTCATCACATTAGTTGTCTCTTGCCTGTTCTCCACATTACCACTTTCCTCATTCTAATTCTGACTTGTCTGCCGTATGTTCCTTTTTCTATTTGCTGTACCATACTTGCTACTAGTTTCAGCCTGCCATCTAGTCATTTTCGTACTTATTTCCTTTTCCTCTGCAACTGGCTTCTTTCCTACTACACCTTCCTTCCACTTATCCATTTCTCCCTGATGTTATCTTGAAGTTATAAAAAAATATTGAATATTTTATTATATATAATTTTCTTCTTAAGTATATAAATT
Source organism: Sambucus nigra (assembly GCA_949130495.1). Classification (NCBI taxonomy): domain Eukaryota; kingdom Viridiplantae; phylum Streptophyta; class Magnoliopsida; order Dipsacales; family Adoxaceae; genus Sambucus; species Sambucus nigra. Next base: position 6,680,691 of record OX422214.1, on the reverse strand, counting down.
TGATATCACCCTCGCTAGATCCCTCGGGAAATCATCATGTCTGTTACTCCTTTTTATTGACCAAACATATTCTGTTGTGTTATAATAGTGGACATATTAATGTGTGAATTTTTTTTGGGCTATTGTTCTATGTTTTCTTGAAAAATCAAATGGTATTTTTTTATCTTATGTCATTATTACCAAAATTGAAATGACAACTGGTGGGGCATAGGCACGGGCACTCTGTACATTTTTTCTTTTCCTTTATCCTTTTCAAAGTTCTTTCTCATAGGAAACAAACATTGCAAATATAAAATCGATGTTTGTAAAAAGGAGTACAAGAGGTCCTTGCGGGTATTAACAGTGAAAATTAAACAGCCAAACTATAATATTCAACTTTTAAAAACTCGGGTTTAAGTCAAAGTGGCAAGATTGCAACAGACAAAGTTGTGAGGAAATATTTTTTTTTCTTTTCTACATACAGAACACCAATAAGGATAATGAAAAATAAGGGTCTCCTTTCCCCTTTTTGCCTTCTCTATTTCTAATTTGTTTTAAATACTTACCTCTTTGAATTGTAAGATGAAACACAATTATAACATAAAAAGAAAGATGGTAACAAAGAGCATACACAAATTGAGTTAGTTGGGTTTAATAACAAACTTGCCTTCTCAAGTTCGAGAGTTTGGATCTAATCCACCGAGCAGGGACAAAGCCAGGATTTTACTTTAAGGCGGGCCAAAAATTTATTCAACAAAAATTTTCACTAACATTACAATATATGTTTCTAAAACAAAAGGTATTTTTTTTGCATAATATACAGAAAAAACAAACTTTTACTGAGACAAAAATAAAATAATAATAATATACTTAACAAAGACGTGGAGAAATTAGTTATTTTTTATAATTATTAAATCTCTACTGTTTATATGGATAATGTGTACCATTCTTCTCTCAATCATCAACTCTAAACTCACATTTGTTTAAATTTTAAATAGATACAGCTAGAATTAATTTAAGGCTATAAAACTATAAATGAATGATAATAAGCAATGCCGATCAAAAATTAATTTTACAATCATCTGAAAAATCTTCAATTATAATTGTATATTAAAGGGTAACAAACCTGATTCAAAACTAAAATAAAGAACTATGTAAAATGGTATTCTGCCAGTAGTTAATTGCTTAGATTAATTACAAAAGGAAAGATATGTCAATCCGTGTGGGTGATGTATAAGTTTGGGGAGAGAGATTGAGCTTAATTAAATCCGAATAAAAATATGTGGAAGAAAATAAACAAACAATAATAAGAGGGAGTTCCATTTGTGAGACCTTATTTTGGGTTAGTGTTGTGTCAAACATATATTAGTTAGTTACATAATAGACCACATATGAATTATAAACGCCACTCAATATGTGTTTGACAGATTATAAAATCATAAAAGGGTCCAAAAATTAATTCTTCCTATTAGTCATAAACAAAAATGCTCTAAAAACTATCTTGAACATCCACTAACAATGTAATCTCAATGAAAGGATACCGCACACTAAAAGAGGCGAAATGTATTTTCACATATTATCAAAACTATTTAAACCTTTTGAATTACATCTACTTAAGATCACATAGGACTTGAAGGGTTGTAATGTAGGCTAGGCTAGGGTTCGAAATGAAGTAATGTATATACGGACTCAAAGTGTTCCGGATGAAAACTTGGGATAATGGGAAAATGCGGGCAATATCAAAATTGGAAAACAAGTTCCAAAAAGGCATTACATATATCAATTGGAGATTACTCAAAGCTTATTGAACTATATACACAACATTTATAACTTTCTCTTTCTTTTTCTTTTCTTCTTTTTCTCATTTTTCTCTTTTGTTTTCTTTTGCTTTTTGCTTTCTCTTTTTCTTCACTTTTTTCACTACTTTCTTTTCCTTACTTATCAAACTCTCATATGCCTAAATTGCAACCGCAACACATAACAACATCATTAAATCCAAAGTAACATTCCAAACAATGGTATGGAAAGTGTATGTATGAGCTAAAACTCCAATTTAGAGTTGGTTATGGGATTTGGGTTATGTAACGAAAGGCTATATTTAGGCTCAAAGGGGTTAATGAGGGTAAACATATAAGGGTGAGGTCAAGGCTAATATGGGTGATATAACAAAAAGGGCCTATGATCATTTCACAAAGTTTACGCAATTCTCGAATCAAAACAATTTATGGAAATCATGATCAAGTAACACATTTCAAGTATGAACTCAATTAATGAACGATCAAATGAAAGAATAGTGAGATTACCAACGAATTCAACGTTTTCAAAGAGAAAATAATAGTGTATACACTCACAAACAACGAAAGTTACAAATCTTACTCGGTGTAAGTACATACAATGCACCAAAATATTACCGAGTTATAAAAATCTTAAACCAAATCAATAGAACCATAAAAGTGCATGTGCTCATGGGATTAAAGTTTAATTCATGAAGTTATTCATAATATCAATAATGGAGACTAAAGTCTAATAACTTCTAAAATCGAGAACATGAATCATTGGGTTGTCTATTGGATAGGGCAATTATTAAAATTTATCATTGGAAACAAAGGCAAAATGCCCAAAAAAGAGAAAAAAGAAAGAAAATATTTTTGAAAATTTTCAATTTTTCTAAGAAAAGCATACTAAGTAACTAACATGTGAGCAAAAATATGGACTAAAATAAGAAATGGATAGAATATCCCACACCCCCTAACTTAAAACTTGACATTGTCCTCAATGTTAATTAAGAACCAAGTCAAAGAGAGGAAAAGAGCGATATTACCCAAAATTGGAGCGATCCCCATAAGAACAATTCCAAAGAATCTACAAAACAAGTTAGTATCGAGCATAGCAAAAATAAATAACAAAAAGTTAACTAATTACACTAGACTAAATTAAAAAGGAAAAAAAAACTAAAGAAAGAAATAATAAAAAGCTAACTATATACAACCTACTATTTAGGCTTCATACTAACTATACATTAGAAGTCTAAATAGCTGAGGGTCCACCGTAAAAATAATTTGACTTTGGAGGATAACCGGTGTACCCTCACATACAAGCATGCCTTTCGAAAAATATGGATTCCATTTGAATAACGGAAGGCATGTGTAAGGCGAAAGAAATGAACCATTGCCAATTAAAAGTTTTGGAGGGATGATGGGGGTTTTGATTGCACGGGTGACAAAAACAAGTGGGGACCGAGAAAAGCTGAATATTCTCCCAATGATTTTGAAGTTGGAATGGGAGGCGGCGCACACCAAGGCAAAGATGCGATCGTGGAGGGCGACTCGAGCAAGTACTCCTCATCGGCGATAGGATTTAAAACATTAAAGTTTGAAATCGAATCATCGGGTACTTGTGACGGTGTGATAGAAGAGAATGAAAATGGGGATGAATGAAATTCAAACTCATGAGATGGATCATCATCGGATGAAGTTGGAATTTCAAAGGAAATAATATCATTTTCAATGAAATGTTCTTCTTTGGGGGCCAAAGAAGAAATCATTTCATTGCAAATAGATATTACGTCATTTTCATCTTCACTTTCAATATCTATTACGCGACGGGCAAAGTCTAGAATGGTTTGTTCCAAAGTAGGCACAAGTACATCATTTGGTTCCAAACATTCCTCGACTTCGAAAGTCTCGGAAGCAAAATCATCGTCGAACTCAAATAATAAATCCAACTCATGTTCCCACAAACGATTTTCTTCCCGATAGCGATTTTCAATTTTCTCATTTTCATACATACACAAACCCTCACCGAATGTCATGGGTCGAGGTACGGATGCATGAAAATGGGAACTTTGAAAATTACCATCGGACTTAAAAGAAAACTCATTAATATAGGAATTTTGAAAAATATTTCAATTCGTTTCAAAATTCCTATTATAAGGAGGTAAAGCCCAAAATCATTATCATCATCATCAAAATTCCAATAACATAAGTTTTGACTTTCGTTATAATCACCCAAAGTAATATTTGAATTTGTTTTACTTTGGGATGCTAAGTATTCACCGAAAGTCATAGGCCCAGAATTGTGAGAATTATAACAAGGATTACCGAAAGAATTGGAATAAGACATGCTTACCCCAATAATGGCTCAAGTGGCGAATTCCACAAAATAGGTGCGCGCGGGAAAAATTCGAGCGTTTCTAAGTGCTCAAATGTGGAAGTCCTGCAAAAAGGTTAGAAAAAAAATACAAATAGAAAAAATACTACGAAATACTAAATCAAATAAATGCTAAAACAAACTCATCCCCGGCAACGGCGCCATTTTGATCAAGGGTGAAAACTAGCGTCGCGTCAGAACGCTAATCGTTGTTTTCTGTTCACCGCCTCAATACAAAAAAACCCAAATTACGACTGCACGTGCGATACAAGTATAGCAGTAAGTCGGGTATCGAAAATCCACAGAGATGAGTTGCTAGAATTTATAGGATTTAACACTCCTAAAATAAAAGTGTAAAAGGTGATAGGTTGGAAATAAAGAAATGGAAAAAATTAAGAAGTTAAGTCTAAACTAGAATTGATAAAACGAGAGTCGGGATCGTGTCCCCACCATGGGCTAAACAACTAATAATTAGAATTCTGGTTCGAAAACATTTAATCGAGCATTTTCAATTAAGTATAAACATCACACGATAAGGAATTTAACCCAAAGTTGCGAGATTAAACATTTAACAGAAAATGGTCACACGCATATTAAATTTGGATTACCGCTATAAACACTAACGTTGCGTGACAAAGAAAGTTAAACGCATAATAATCCGACTTTAATACGCGAGGTTTCAATTAAATGCAATTTTACACAAAACCTAATTTTCGGAGCTCAACGCCCATCAATGGAGGAAACTCAATCCCAACCCGTTATCTACTGACAATACATGGATTAAACTACTTTAAACAACAACTAAACTAATTAAAGCAATAAATAAAAACAATAAACTAATTTGAAAGTAAGGAAACTAGTTATCAAAGCAAGAAATCAAGAAATACAACTGTATAAATGGAGAGGATGATGGATAGTGCACTTACAATCCACAAATGAGGAAAACCCAATTGAGAGAGAAAATGAGCTCTCAAAACCCTAACCCTAACCTATAAATGAAAGATATCTCTTCTAAGAAAAGCCCCAAACATTCTATTAATACCCCAAAATAAACCCCCAACAAAACCAACCCAAAAAACCCAAAATAAGCCAATTTTTGTCCATATCTGATGGGACCAATCGACCTCTATTTTGGGACCCGTCAACCTCACTTTTGGAATTTGCCTTGGGCTGCAGATAGCCCACTTTTCCCTCCGAACCAATTTTGACGTCTTGCACGGAAACGGCCATAACTCCCTCATACGGAATCGAAATGAGGCGTGGTCTGAACTGACGCGAACATAATTCACTTCTCTACATGATTCTATTTTGAAACCCTCCAAATTATGAAGTATGAAATTGCCAAAATGTCCTTGAAGTAGAAGAAAATACCGCAACCTTCCGGAAATGGGCATAACTTCCACATACGGAGTCAGAATGACGCACGGTCAGTGGCCACGGAAAGATACTTTGATGATCTACATATTGGTAACTTCATTCCATAAAAAATAGTGAGTTTAAAAAGGCCAAATTGCCCTTGAAGTTGCATTCAACGACGGAACTTCTCTGAAATGCAATCGAACCTCACTTTTAGCGTTCCAATACCTACAAAAGCAGAAATAACCCATGCAAAGCATGTATATATCCAAATCCAAGGTTGTATAGTTAATGAGCATAATTATAAGCATTTAGGATAGTAAAAGTGCTAGAATGCATAAAGATAAAGGGCAAAAATATGCAATATTCGATACGAATCACACCCCCTAACTTAAGCATTGCTAGTCCCTAGTGATGAAACAAACAAAACTCATCCACAGTAGGAAATACAAAATGCATATATGCATCGAAATATAATTGCCACTTTCATAGGGAACACGATTGCATTTAGCATATGAAATAAGCCGTTTAACCCCTAGGTTACCCTAGTGGACGAGTGTCGTCTCGTGAGGGTTTTCTGGGATGATACCCACAAACATCATATGGTTTCCTCAAACTATGCCCAAACCAACATGCGATAAGCCCAATAAAAGCGAAAAATATTTCATATGTATTATTAGCAAAGTGAATGAATTCACACAAAAGTCCGAATCATTAACATTATAGAATGCACCTCATAGAATTAAAACCTTAAAATGTGGGAGGGTAGCGAGCACATGCAAAGTGTGATTTGGCAAAAACTTATATAAATCGGATAAACATTAAAGCAAGCATATCTTCAATCCTCACGGGAATTACACTCATCAAGTGAATTCACTCGAAACAGGGAGTTAACACATGGAACATGCGGGCTAAAGAGTAAATGTAAATGGAAACTAGGCCGCACACATGTCACAAATGAAGAACGCTATATAAAAACTGAAAAATTGTAATCTCAATGAAAGGATACCGCACGCTAAAAGAGGCGAAATGTATTTTCACAGATTATCAAAACTATTTAAACCTTTTGAATTACATCTACTTAAGATCACATAGGACTTGTAGGGTTGTAATGTAGGCTAGGCTAGGGTTCGAAATGAAGGAATGTATATACAGATTCAAAGCGTTCGGGATGAAAACTTGGGATAATGGGAAAATGCGGGAAATATCAAAATTAGAAAACGAGTTCCAAAAAGGCATTACATATATCAATTGGAGAGTACTAAAAGCTTATTGAACTATATACACAACATTTAAAAGTTTCTCTTTCTTTTTCTTTTCTTCTTTTTCTCATTTTTCTCATTTGTTTTCTTTTGCTTTTTTCTTTCTCTTTTTCTTCACTTTTTTCACTACTTACTTTTCTTTACTTGTCAAACTCTCATATGCCTAAATTGCAACCGCAACACATAACAACATCATTAAATCCAAGTAACATTCCAAACAAAGGTATGGAAAGTGTATGTATGAGCTAAAACTCCAATTTAGAGTTGGTTATGGGATTTGGGTTATGAAACGAAAGGCTATATTTAGGCTCAAAGCGGTTAACGAGGGTAAACAGATAAGGGTGAGGTCAAGTATAATATGGGTGATATAACAAAGAGGTCCTATGATCATTTCACAAAGTTTACGCAATTCTCGAATCAAAACAATATATGAAAATCATGATCAAGTAACACATTTCAAGTATGAACTCAATTAATGAACGATCAAATGAAAGAATAGTGAGATTACCAACGAATTCAACGTTTTCAAAGAGAAAATAATAGTGTATACACTCACAAACGACGAAAGTTACAAAGCTTACTCGGTGTAAGTATATACAATGCAACAAAAGATTACCGAGTTATAAAAATCTTAAACCAAATCAATAGAACCATAAAAGTGCATGTGCTCATGGGATTAAAGTTTAATTCATGAAGTTATTCATAATATAAATAATGGAGACTAAAGTCTAATAACTTCTAAAATTGAGAACATGCATCATTGGGTTGTCTATTGGATCGGGCAATTATTAAAATTTATCATCGAAAACAAAGGCAAAATGCCCAAAAAAGAGAAAAAAGAACGAAAATATTTTTGAAAATTTTCAATTTTTCTAAGAAAAGCATACTAAGTAACTAACATGTGAGCAAAAACATGGACTAAAATAAGAAATGGATAGAATATCCCACACCCCCTAACTTAAAACTTGACATTATCCTCAATGTTAATTAAGAACCAAGTCAAAGAGAGGAAAAAAGCGATATTACCCAAAATTGGAGCGATCCCCATAAGAACAAGTCCAAAGAATCTACAAAATAAGTTAGTACCGACCATAGAAAAAAATAAATAACAAAAAGTTAACTAATTACACTAGACTAAATTAAAAAGGAAAAAAAAACTAAAGAAAGAAATAATAAAAAGCTAACTATATACAACCTACTATTAAGGCTTCACACTAACTATACACTACAAGTCTAAATAGCAGAGGGTCCACCATAAGAATAATTTGACTTTGAAGGATAATCGGTGTACCCTCACATACAAGCATGCCTTCAGAAAAATATGGATTCCGTTTGAATAACGGAAGGCATGTGTAAGGCAAAAGAAATGAACCATCGCCAATTAAAAGTTTTGGAGGGACGATGGGGGGTTTGGATTGTACGGGTGACAAAAACAAGTGGGGACCGAGAAAAGCCTAATATCCTCCCAGTGATTTTGAAGTTGGAATGGGAGGCGGCGCACACCAAGGCAAAGATGCGATCGTGGAGGGTGACTCGAGCAAGTACTCCTCATCGGCAATAGGATTTAAAACATTAAAGTTTGAAACCGAATCATCGGGTACTTGTGACGGTGTGATAACAGAGAATGAAAATGGGGATGAATGAAATTCAAACTCATGAGATGAATCATAATCGGATGAAGTTGGAATTTCAAAGGAAATAATATCATTTTCAATTAAATGTTCTTCTTTAGGGGCCAAAGAAGAAATCATTTCATTGCAAATAGATATTACGTCATTTTCATCCTCACTTTAAATATCTATTATGCGATGGGCAAAGTCTAGAATGGTTTGTTCCAAAGTAGGCACAAGTACCTCATTTGATTTAAAACATTCCTCGACTTCGAAAGTCTCGGAAGCAAAATCGCCGTCGAACTCAATTAATAAATCCAACTCATGTTCCCACGAACGATTTTCTTCCCGATAGTGATTTTCAATTTTCTCATTTTCATACATACGCAAGCCCTCACTGAATGTCATGGGTCGAGGTGCGGATGCGTAAAAATGGGAACTTTGAAAATTACCATCGGACTTAAAAGAAAACTCATTAATATAGGAATTTTGAAAACTATTTCAATTCGTTTCAAAATTCCTATTATAAGGAGGTAAAGGACCAAAATCATTATCATCATCATCAAAATTCCAATAACGTAAGTTTTGACTTTCGTTATACTCGCCCAAAGTAATATTTTAATTTGTTTTACTTTGGGGTGCTAAGTATTCACCGAAAGTCATAGGCCTAGAATTTTGAGAATTATAACAAGGATTACCGAAAGAATTGGAATAAGACATGCTTACCCCAATAATGGCTCAAGTGGAGAATTCCACAAAATAGGTGCGCGCGAGAAAAATTCGAGCGTTTGTAAGTGCTTAAATGTGGAAGTCCTGCAAAAAGGTTAGAAAAAAATACAAATAGAAAAAATACTATGAAATACTAAATCAAATAAATGCTAAAACAAACTCATCCCCGTCAACGGCGCCATTTTGATCATGGGTAAAAACTAGCGTCGCGTCAGAACGCTAATAGTTATTTTCTGTTTATCGCCTCAATACAAAAAAACCTAAATTACGACTGCACGTGCGATACAAGTATAGCGGTAAGTCGGGTATCGAAAATCAACAGAGACGAGTTGCTAGAATTTATAGGATTTAATACTCCTAAAATAAAAGTGTAAAAGGTGATAGGTTGGAAATAAAGAAAAGGGAAAAATTAAAAAGTTAAGTCTAAACTAGAATTAATAAAACGAGAGTCGGGATCGTGTCCCCACCATGGGCTAAACAACTAATAATTAGAATTTTGGTTCGAAAACATTTAATCAAGCATTTTCAATTAAGTATAAACATCCCACAATAAGGAATTTAACCCAAAGTTGCGAGATTAAACATTTAACAGAAAATGGTCACACGCATCTTAAATTCGGATTACCGATATAAACACTAACGTTGCGTGACAAAGAAAGTTAAACGCATAATAATCCGACTTTAATAGGCGAGGTTTCAATTAAATGCAATTTTACACAAAACCTAATTTTTGGAGCTCAACCCCCATCAATGGCGAAAACGCAATCCCAACCCGTTATCTACTGACAATACATGGATTAAACTACTTTGAACAACAACTAAACTAATTAAAGCAATAAATAACAACAATAAACTAATTTGAAAGCAAGGAAACTAGTTATCAAAGCAAGAAATCAAGAAATACAACTATATAAATGGAGAGTATGATGAATAGTGCACTTACAATACACAAATGAGGAAAACCCAAATGAGAGAGAAAATGAGCTCTCAAAAACCTAACCCTAACCTAAAAATGAAAGATATCTCTTCTAAGAAAAGCCCCAAACATTCTATTAATACCCCAAAATAAACCCCCAACAATACCAACCCAAAAAACCCAAAATAAACCAATTTTCTTCCATATCAAATGGGACCGGTCGACCGTACTTTTGGAATTTTCCTTGGGCTGCAGACAGTCCACTTTTCCCTCCAAACCAATTTTGACGCGTTGCACGGAAACGGACATAACTCCCTCATACAGAATAGAAATGAGGCGTGGTCAGAACCAACGCGAAGATAATTCAATTATCTTCATTATTCGGTTTTCAAACCCTCCAAATTATGGAGTATGAAATTACCAAAATGCCCTTGAAGTAGAAGAAAATACTGAAACCTTTCGGAAATGGGCATAACTTCCACATATGGAGTCAGAATGACGCACGGCCAGTAGCCACGAAAAGATAATTTGATGATCTACATGTTGGTAACTTCATTACATAAAAAATAGTGAGTTTGAAAAGACCAAATTGCCCTTGAAGTAGCATTCGACGACGGAACTTCTCCAAAATGCAACCGAACCTCACTTTTAGCGTTCTAATACCTACAAAAGCACAAATAACCCCTGCAAAGAATGTATATATCCAAATCCAAGGTTATCTGGTTAATGAGTATAATTATAGTCATTTAGGACCGTAAAAGTGCTAGAATGCATAAAGATAAAGGGAAGAAATATGCAATATTCGATACGAATCACCCATTTCCACGAATTATTTTGCCGCACCCATAAGTCATACAAGAAAGCTCTTTGTCTTTTAATGAGTCAAACCCCAACTTAGAATTCTCACATAGCTCAGGTCTCGGCCCTTGAACCAAACAGAATCCTAGAATTTGCAAAAGGAATAATGGGGCTTCGAGTTGCTCAGCACTGGCATTGCACTCCGTAAGCTGCCGAAGATCCGTTGACACCCTCGGCACCTCCTCTTTCCCTAGTGACAATTTCTTCATCTTCTTCCTCATTTTGAATATGTTTAAACAACTTTCTCTGGGTCGAACAACAAACCTACAGTTGCGAACCGTAGAATGAACCCTCCATAGTCATCACCAATAGATTATATTGCCGTTGGAGGTCATTGAACCCTTAGAGGGTTGTTGAAGTTGAATTACAATAGCTTTGGTTGATTTAGCCGTTACACTACTCAATTTCCCCACCTCTCTCTCCTTTCTCCTCATCACGTCATAAGCGCGGATTTGGTATGTGATTTTGATGATTTCACTTCTTCTCTCCTTCTCTGTTGATCATAGTTTTCAACAAAGGGATGACGGGCCTTCTGCTAACATTTGGAACATTTGGTAAGGATAGTGGAGTAGGTAGAGAGATGGTAGTGTGGTTGTGGGTGTCGGTGGACAAAGAGTGAGTATACCTCGGACCTCAAACACGAGGTCGGCAAGGGTCACCTCCAAGGTGGGGAGGCAATTTAGAAGCTTAACATGGCTCTAATCTCCCAAGCATCATATGAGGTTGCCATGATTTACTACAATGACATGAAGATATATGATTTCGATAATGTAACATGATAAATGGGACACGAGAAATCATAAATTAAAGATAACTATCTCTCTCTAAAATCTAATGTAAATACAATGGGTGGCCAAATGTCTTATTTATAGTAAAGTTATCTTTCTAACCATGATAACCCTAAAAAGTTAAATTGACTTAAAAGCGCATAATTAAAAAAATTCAAAGGAATATTACCCCTAGCTAAATACCAACTTATATAAGGAAACAATATAATAGAGAAAAATAAAATAAATAATACATATTGCTGATATTAGATTTTAGCCCATTGCACTTCTCCATACTCATAAAAGGCAAACTTTTTCTAACACATTCGCTCACTATCCACTACACGTTATATTTTATGTTTCACCAAAACTCTGAATCATATTTGCGATAGTAAGTCAAATTAGTTTGTTATGGGTTGTGAAATTCGGGGAACATTAAATTTGTCTGGTCAAATTCATTGATAATACATTTTAGAAATTAAGATTGGTTTTTATTTAGTAATTCTGGGTGTTCAGGTCTTGACCTGGCTGATTGCCAAGTGTATGTGTAGACTCTCCAATCTTGCTTCGTGGGACACACAACTGAGAGAGGTGGGGCTCAACAGGGGTGTATGCATCTACGTGGATTTAAATTGGTGACCCACGCTTCTTGAGGCACTTATCGGGACCCGTCCAACCACTGGAATAATCCCAGGGGTTAAAGTTCGATTATGACTCAATGGTAACTTTGAGGTTATTATAGTATTAGGCTTGAGTTACTTCTGGTTTTAATCAACAAGATTCATTGAATGTGTCATTAAAAGCGTGAGTCCAACGATCTAGAAACCAACTGACCAAATTAGACTAATCATTATTATATGGCCCCATTTTTTTTCAATTGTATTCATCAAAACGACCACACATTGTGGCTAGACTGATCTCCTGGTGCAAGATTAACAAAATGGAGATACACATGATACTTTTAGTGCAGCATGAATTAAGGTACTACACTTGCTGTATCAACTAACAATGTTGATATTTAATACACAAAAGAGTGGCGTGGCACTCGTATGGATTGTATATTTGTTTTACGTAATTTTGCATTTTTTGTCTTTGTATATCGGAGCAAATTTGTGAAATGCATTAGGAGTGTAAGAAAATGGTTGACGTGGTTAGATAACATGTTGACATGGCTAGGCATTTGCATGATCTTTTTTGGCCTAAGACATTTCACATGGTTGTTCGTTCCATATCATTGTATATAATTTCCCATAGTATATTTTGTTATTAGTAAGCCACACAATTATTATTACTTAGTAATCTATATTAAAAGCTTTTTGGACCAAAGTATTGTTCTCCTATTATATGATATATTACATTTTTAAGCTATCCAAATGAAAAACTCTACTCACCCTTCTAGTACAGGAAATAGACATTATAACATGAAGGTAAGTATTCTCTTGTACATGACTTGCATTGAAGTTATCTATTCTTGGATGTGTTGCAAATAGGAGTTATCTTTTAATAAGGTTGTAGATGTGGAAAAAGCTGGCGTGATGTGAAGTTCAGAGTATGTTGTCTGTTATAGCTATTGTCTGATTCAATTTTGTGTTATTTTTCTTTTACTTTTACTTTTCTTTTAACACAACTGAAAAAATTCCCCATAAAATGTGTCCATTTATCTATTAAGACATTTGCAGTGTATTATATATATGAACTCTCCCAACTTCTATCCACTTAGCCCAAATTATTTTTAACATTCATGTCGTAGTTAGTAATCAATTAAAATGCTTTTGAAGTGAAAATTAGTTAGGGGAAAACTGCAGAACTTTCAACTTCACATTATTGTGTAAACATTATTCAAGGGGATACTAAAAGGTTCAAGGATAGAAGCTTCTTCAGTATACCTAGGGTTTCAAACCTTGTGTACTTGGTGGAAAAATCATCAACACAAAGGAACTTTTTTGTTTTTCTCTAGGGTCTCAAATTTAACAAGAAAAGACAAAAAAAACTTTACCTCACGGGAAAAACAGTGAAAGGTGGGTTACAACATCTAATAAACTCAATGGTAATCTTTTAGGAAAGGAGTTTCAAAGGGAGAACCATGAAATGGAGAAAAACTTGAAAAAGAGCAAATAAAAGAAAATAGACAATATTTGGTACCATGGTGTTAAGAGACAAGGAAACAATTATGGAGTTGAATTGTTATAGTTGCCTCTTGAATTATGTGGAATGTGATGAACAAAATAAATTTTATCATTAGAAGATCGAGGAGGGGTTGTGGGAAAAGTTAAATTTGTCATTTCGTTTGGTCTTTGGGTCTCTGATTTATGGACAGTTTCTCTTTCTTTTTTGTCATTGTGTTGGGATGATTGAATCATGTAAATCCAAGTTTTTTGTTTTGTTTGATCCAATTGTTGTTTAGGCATCTGTTTGGTTGTATAGTGGACAGCTTGTCCCCTTTTTTATCTTTCTTCAATGAAATGTTGTTTCTCATAATAGACTTGTGATTTCTTTCCTGTGTATAGGCCTTGGTTACTTTTAATGATCATGTTATTTGTGCTCATGTGTTTAATGAGCACCATGTTTAGTATTAGATTCTTACTTATAAAATTAAAGATGCGTGTACAGTACAAGTCTTCTAATCAATGAATTGTTGATCTATAACTATGCCTGTGATTAATGCTGGTCAAATCCAAGAGTAAAAAGTCGAAACAAAGAAAGAACAGTATACGTCATATTAGATAATAAAACAAAATAAAATGTCATATTCAGTACATAAGGTTTTCATTTCAGCAGGGTTTAGGGTCTGGGTAGGCAAGAATTACCCTCATTCTTTGGAGAGGCTGCTTCCAAGATGTATTAAACAAAATATATAAAAATAAACAATTAAAGATAGTATTTTAATTTTGTTAAACAGGAGATATGTCACATTGGGGCTTCACACGGTTTAAGACATGAGGATCCTATTTCATAATTTTTTAACATTGTTGTCGTTGTTTAAGTAGATTAATGAATAGGGCGAATGAGCACGATCATGTCAAGGGTTTTCAAAGGAAAGGATCGGTTTCAATTTTCACTTCTATAGTTTGTTGATACCATATTTTTTACGAGTGGTGATGAGGAGAAAATAAGAAATTTAATAATTTTTTTGGAGTTACCGAGCTAATGAGAAGTGTTTCAGTCTTAAATTTTTTTGTCTTTTTCTTTTACTTTAATACATTACTAATCTTCGATTTTAGACTTAAATGTATTTTTTGCCACAAATCGTGCAAAAATATGTTGAGTGTAATTGACACGTGGCTTAATTGAATTAAAAGAATTAAAGGAATTAAAAAATCAAATAATTCTAATTTTAATTCTAATAGTTCTAAAACAGAAAAAGAAAACTTACTTTGTCTTCCCCACTTCAACACTATCACCTCCACCCCCACCCACCACCACAAATCGACATCATCTAGTCACCATCGCCACCACCACCCGTCCCACAGCCACACACCGGCATCATCCCCACCTCTGTTTATGACCCTCGCTACACCACACACACCAGCACCCACTATCTGCAACAACATTCCGCAATCTCAAAATAGAAAAAATTGTCTTTTTTGTTTTTAGATTTTTACTTTTGCGATTAGTTGCGGTGTTTTTTGCGTACGTTTTTGGCTTCGATTTTTGTCATTTCTGGGTTCAATTGATTGGTGGTTGTGGTGGTAGTAGTGTGTGAGAGGTAAAGAGAAGGGGTGGTATGATAGGGGATTGTTGGGGTTTGTACGGGTGGTGTTCGGGGGTGGGGTGGGAGAGAGGGTGTTGACGACAGTGTTTGTGGGTAGAATTTTTATGTTTTATTTTCTCTGTGTTTTTTTTTTTGGGGGGGGGGGGGGGGGAGGAGGAGGGTGATTTTTGTAAACTTTGTTTTTTACTTTTCTTTTAGCTTTTGGGCTTTAACTTTTCTTTTTTATTTTTAAGAAATGTTTGGGGATTATTTAAATTTTTTTGTTGAAAAAAAGCCACATGTCAGTTACACTTAACGATTTTTTTGAAGATTTGTGGGAAAGTCTATTTTTTAATTAAATTTTATTTAAGTCTAATATCGAAGATTAGTGATGCATTAAAGTAAAAAAAAACTAATATAGCCAAAAGTCTTTTTCTAGGGATTAATTTGAAGGAAGCAAAGTTAAAAGATACTTTCCTGAAAGGTGGGGTTTGAGGTAGGGTTGGGGCCTTTGACTATATGAAAATGCATCTCTAGGAATTTCAAATTCCCTTTCTTTTTGGGAACCTGTCAACTCGGTACTGGTCGAGTTGACTCAGTATCATATGCCACCGAGATGATATAGAGTTGATACGTTATGAGTTTTTTTGCATTTTGAGCCCGAATCATTGTATATCGGTGATATATATATCACTGTTCTAAAAAACCCGCTTAGGCTCCGCCTAGGTACACCTAAGCTTAAGGCTTGGGAGAAACGCCCCGCCTTAAGTTTTTCACGCATTATTCTTGGTAAAACCCTTAAGGCGTACTTTTTTCTAAAAACAATAATGCTTTAGTCAAACGATATCGCCTTTTAAAGAATTTTTTTACTAGCCCAATTTTTTACTAGCCGGACCATTATCTCATCCAAAATAATCAAATAGTATTTTAATTTGCATATATTCAAACATATTTTTATGATATGTACAATTTTAGTATTTTTATAGCCTTGTTATGGTTAAAATATATTAAGAAGTAGGGGTGGGCGCGATCCGGTCCGGTCCGAGTTTAGTCATTTTAGGTGTCGGACCGAATCATTCGGTCCTATATTTGAGAAGACCGTATTCGGACCGATATAATCGGTTTAGCCTATTTATACGGTCTAGGCTATTTTCGGTCCGGTTCGGTTAATAATCGATCCACATTTACATTTATTTACTATTTTTTCAATAAAAACTTGTTAATTTTTTTCTGTTTATTTACATTCAGTGTATTAATTCGGAATCACTTTATTTGGAGAACCCCCATTTGATATTTAATAATAGCTTCCAAGAAGGGTCGTATTTTTTCAGTGGGATATTTGTGTTTCTTCCGCAATAGAAATAAAAAATAAAAAATAAAAGCATAATTGAGAAGGGATGGTGTAGTAAAATTTATTTAAATGGGATATTTGTGTTTCCACAATAGAAATCAAGAAAAAAACAATTGAAATCAAGAACTGAGAATTGAAAAGTGATGGTGAACTCACAATAGAAATCAAGAACTATGAAGTGCTTCCACAATATTTTAAACTCAGAATAGAAATCAAGGTTGAAACTGCATTGAGGCTGATGTCCCAGCCATTTGTTGAGGTTGCGTTGAGGTGAGGGGCACTGGGTATTTCATACCCGAGAAGTAAGGCTGCAATCGCTGGATCTTGGAGTGGTTTTGTTTCCAAGGTGTGATCTGATCTGACCTATCTCTTCTTCCTCGAGTCTCGGGACTAGACCTTTCAGTGGTTTGGTGGCCCTGCCTCTTCATGTAGAAGAGAGGAACTGAAGTGGGCAGGTGAGAGAGTGCATGAGAGGGAAGTGAGAATGAGAGATTGTGTGTGACAAACCTATCTGATACGTTTTAGGGTTTAGTTATGATAGATATATAATATATTTATAATAAAATTAATATATATTATATAATATTAAAATAAGCGGTCTGGTCCTAAGACCGAATTTAAAAAGAATATTTTAGATCGATCCGAATATATTCGGGTCTCTTAATTTAGGATCGAATTATAAAAAAGCCTATAAATGTGGGTCCGGTCCGGTTCGGTCCAATCGGGTCGGTCTTTTTTTTGTCCACCCCTATTAAGAAGGCCTAAACGCCTTTTCATGTCTTTTTACGCCTAAGCCCCGCCTAAGCCTCTAAGGCTTAAGGCTTGGCCCTCACGCCTCGATCATGCCCCGCATTTTTTAGAACCCGGATATATATATATATATATATATATATATATATATATATATATATATATATATATATATATATATATATATATATATAGTACTGCTCTTGTACATACCAGTCCGCATTTTAAGAGCGCGAACCGGACATGTGTCACCTGGCGTTGAGCCCAGAAAAGAGAGAGAGAAAGTGCCTATAATTTCTAGGTTTACCGTCAAGTGACTCATGTCCGGTCCATACTCTTAAAATGGGGACTGGTATGCACAAGAGCAATACTATATATATATATATATATATATATATATATATATATATCGATTTCTTCATGGTATTGTCCGGGGTTTAATGATAGAGACGAAGAAGCGGATTGTGTTGAATCCCATGTAAATGTAATTGATCGGGTTGATAATAGTTATCCGGATTCACACCTTCTGACCATTATTCTACTTGCTGGTGGATTCATATATATATATATATATATATATATATATATATATATATCGATTTCTTCATGGTATTGTCCGGGGTTTAATGATAGAGACGAAGAAGCGGATTGTGTTGAATCCCATGTAAATCTAATTGATCGGGTTGATAATAGTTATCCGGATTCACACCTTCTGACCATTATTCTACTTGCTGGTGGATTCATAGCAGTGGAATCAACATTTGTTACAATTTTAGTTTTTGTAGGGTCATGTAGACACGTGTCAAGTATGTGGGTTTCGTTTTTGGTGGGGGGTTTTGGCGGAAGAACAAATCGGGGGTTTATTCGTTACAATCTCAGCGACTCAGCCTTTGTAATGTTTATTCGAGATTTTTTTTTCTTTTTTTTTTTGGCGAGATCTGAACGTGTGTTATGTAATGTTTATGCTTTTGTTTTTTCAGTTGTTAAATTGCCATTAAAATCTGTTTAGTTTGTTACAGGAAAAAAATCCGTGTTGTTTCTAAAAAATAAAGTCTGAAAAGTTTTTTCAGTTGTTACAAAAAAATATTGCTGTAAAGATAAAAAATATAAAAATAATATCAATTTTTTTAAACAATTATTTAAAATTAGTAAAAACATGGTACTCTTACGTTTTAATTCAAATCAGTACTATTTTGTAAAATAAAAAAGGATTAATAGTTTTAACGATTGTTATATTTAGTTTTAATTAGTATTAAAAATATTAGTATAAAATAGAACTAAAAATTGTAAAGATTGGCTCTAATTATATAAGATAATCCGTTAAAATGGCAATGTTTTAAATAATAATAATAATAATAATAATAATAATAATAATAATAATAATAATAATAATAATAATAATAATAATAATAATAATAATAATAATAATAATAATAATAATAATAAAGCACTACTGTTTAATTAAAATTCGTACTAATTTTTAAGATAAAATAGTACTAATAGTTTTCAGTGTAATAATCCGTACTAGTTTTATATTAAAATTAGTACTATTATCGTTGATTTATAATGGAATATTGAATCTAACTAGCCGACGCGAGTTAATTTACTAAATTAGACATTGTTAGACTTTAAATTATGGTTTTGAAATTATCTAATTGGTTCACGTTTTTATATTAATTCTTTAAAATTTATATATTTTTTCGTTGTTTATTGGGCTCTCTAAATAACGTATTGCTCAATAGTGTGACCAAGCTAAGAATTGAACGTCCGATTCGTAGGCCACAACATTGATTTTGAACCATAGTTGGCACAAGAGTTGCCTTCCTAGAGGAGATAGACTTGTGCAACCAACCTGGTCTTTGGGAGTATTCCGATTGTTGATGTAAAAAACTAGATCGCTCTAATTATTTAATCACAGATAAATAAGACAAAGATTTTTAAAGTGGTTCGGCTAGGAATAAAGCCTACGTCCACTGTTATGTTATTGCTGAGTGTTTGTGGAATTCTTGATTACAAATTCTCTCAAGAAATTCCGGTCCCTTTGAATGAGGGAGATACAATGTATTTATAGCCTTGAGGCTGTACATGAAAGGTCCAATACATTAAATGATTTACATATGAAAGGGTAATACATTTAATGCAACGTGTGCGTCAAGAATACAATGGATAGTTGAACAGTTGTCCGTCTGATAATTAATGATACGGCCGAGATGCAGTTCGGACCGCCTTAGTTGCTTGTTGATCAAGAGTTCCTCGGAGTAGTTAGAGTACCTCGGTGCGTTGGAGTTCCTCGGTGTGATAGAGTTCCTCGGTGTATTCTTGTTGCTCGGAAAGAAACATGGCTGGTCGGGAAATGATCTTCCTCGCTGCTATTGTGCCACGTAGATTGACACGTGTCTTCGTGTTATTCGTCCATATCAGCATATTAATTTTGGTATCAACACCGATGTACTTAGTTTTTCTAGGGGATGATATGCAAAAAGAAAATTCAAAATTCTTATGGAGACACGATGCTTTAGCTCTTTCTAGGTTGGTTTCGCTTGTGCATAATTCCAGAATCTTTTAAGTAAGGAAACATTCAGGGCAGAGCTTTGAGAGGGACTGAAATTAATGTTATTTGCGTTGTCATCAACTAGGCCCGGCAATATGCTCTCTTGAGGATGAAACTGTTCATAATCCACCCAAAATAATGTATTTGGGGCCCATTAATTGTGTTTGCGGGTCAAAATGGTTTGAGCGATCCAATAAGACGATTTGTTGACGGGTCATTAGCGGTCAAAATGGTTTTAGAATCTCTCAAAAAAAACTCAAATTATCAAAGAGTTTAAAGATTTTTTTTATTTAATTACTGTCTTGTATATTTTTTTTCAAAATTATTATATCATATTTATCCGTATATGGTATAATAATGGTTTTTTCAAAAAAAAAATGGGTCAACTCGACTATATCCGGGTTTGACCCGACCCAACCCGGATTTGACCCGACCCAATCCGTCCAAATTATTCTGTCCAACTCGCTTTTGACCTGTCCAAATTTATCCGTATTCATTTTTGACCTATCCGTAACCGTCCATTTTCCACTACTAGCATCAACCAATAAAGTGTTTAAAGGTTTGGAACACTTGTATATTGCCCTTAGTTACAGGAATCGTAATTTAAGGGAATGCAGTAGTTGTATTTGGAAATCAGCTGGCATCATTGATTTTGGGCGACATGGATATATTCTGATGTTTCTAAACTTTTCTATGCTTATTTTTCCTTCTTTATGTAGTCTTGTCCATGCTTCATGCTTCTCTTTTCTTTGTTCTCTCTCTTGCAATAATAGATTTTTTTATTGGCTTCTGGTCAAAAAACGCTTCAAATAAATACCTGTCAATTTGTCCGTTTTCCCTTTATTTTGTCTTATATATTTATTTATTTTATCTTGGTGTCCTCATCCTTGGTGATTTTCCCTATTGATTGATAGTTAAAATGTTCATTTAGACTTCAATACCTATCCTTTTGTCCGTTTTCTCTGTTGATTTATACTTAAAAGGGCCATTTAGACTAAAATATTAATTTGTGTTGTACAAGACTGACAATTTAGTGTAATGGGATAAAACACGATAGCATGACCCAAAATTATCAATTAATGGGTAAATACATTATTTAAACAAGACGCAGGCGAGGATGTGATAACACGGCATGAACACAACACGGTATGTTGCCTTGCCATGTCTAATTCATTGATCCTTCTGTATTAATTCACTTTTGGATGTGTCCTTTCTTCCTGATTAGGTCCAATAGTTGATCCTATATTTTTAGTGTCTGAATTTATTTAGAAGTATAGATGTGAATATAAACTAGCTTTTTAGATTCTACACATCCTTTGCAGTTTCATTTGGTCTTATTTAAGGTGAAGTTAGAAACAGAATGATCAGATAGAAAGTGGAAAATGAGATAAATGGAAGACCTTTATTTATTTCTTGAAGAGAAAATTAAAATAGGAAACATGTACTTCTTCTTCTCTGAATACTGTTGAGGTCAGCCTAAAATTATTCATATTTTGATTCAGGGTAATCCTATTTTCATCTAAAATTTAAAATTATTTTACTATTTTTTAGTTCCTTACTTTCTCGAGCTTGAATAGTTTTCATATCTTTCCATTTTATAGGATAGTTTGTGGATACACTTTTCATAAATTATTACTCTTTCTGTCACAAGGTTTATTTATGTTTAATAGTCAGTTTCATGACCAATATTCCTATTGGTGCTTATGTGGTTTGAGTAGTGCTTTCCAGGAATTTAAAAAGGTAAATTCACATACAAGGCTCACAATTCATGTCAGGAGTGTAAACAATAAAATGCCAATTAATTTTGTAAAATATTAAGTTGATATGTCAAATTTGTTGGAAAATTGGACTTAAGCTATACTTAGAAAGTTGTCCAGAATTTTCTGGATAGAATTTTGAGCAACTTTGAGCTCAAATTTAGGTGGGACCCACACTACGAAAATTATGGGACCATATACGAACGCGTTCATCTCCGCAAGGAGATTAACGTAGTATATTCATATGTCCAATTTCAATAAGTTATGAATGATAAATATGTCCCCAAAGTGACTCACAAAGTAATGAAAGTTAATGAATTGGGTATGTTTTAACTCTTGTCCCACATTGGAAGAGTAGTGGAAAGTTGATGAGTTAATAACACCCCAAGTATGGACTAAGGCTTGGATGCCTTGGGGTATCCCAACTCTTTGAAGGGGAGATGGCCTAAACTATGCATGTGTTGGGCTTGGGCCAAAAGCCCACGCGCGCGAGCCGTCCGGCCTGCTCGGTTCGGCTTGGGCTTACCCCTACAGTTTTGACTACTGAAAAAATTGCCCGCCCATAGTTCCGAAATTATGCCACATCTTTTTCCCAGAAATTAATTAATCTTTTACTGCTACTACATACATTTCCTGCATATTATTTCTTTGGTCTGGTTGAGTATAAATACAGAATTGTGTTCGAAGAAATTAATCATTTTTGTGCTACTTGATTAATTTGGAAATCCGTTCTATTTTGGGAGACAATTATTCATTACCTTTAGCACATTGTGGAGAGAATAAATTTGTCTTAAGGAAACTGTTCTAAACAGGGCTCAAATTATTTCTTCTATTCTAATATTATTTCTGCAAATTCAAGTAAGTGTTTCATTCTGTAATTTCGTTTCATTTCTGTAATTATATTATAATTTATAATTATGTACAATTGTTTTTAATAAATAGTAGACATAGCAATCTTAAGACAAATTTATTTGTTCTACTGTTTTGTAGTGTACATAAATTTTTTTTACAAAAATTTATTTGTTGAAAATAAATCTGTTTTGACAGAAAAATTGAATTAAATTATTGTTTTATTGCAAAAATTAATAAAACAGTTTTGGTACAAAAATTAATTTCTATACTGTTTTTATATTCTGTTTTAGAAAATAAAATTTTATTTGTGAATTTTTGTTGAAGTCTGTTTATGTAAAAAAAATTAATCTTAAAATTATAATTCTGTTTTGTACGGAATTCATTTTATTATTAAAAATTAGTGTGACACAGATTTCATTTCGTATAAACTTTTGTTTATATTATAGTGAAAAACTGAATATTATTTGGAATTCTTTTGGAATTCATTTATTTTGAATTATATTTGGAGGAAATTATTGCACATAATTTTGTATTCTGTTTTGATTAATTCATTTATATACGAATTTTATCATTGATAAAAATTCTGTTTTTGTAACAGAAATGGAATCACAAAGTACGAACACTACTCCTACTAAAGTGACTGTCACCAACAAAAATGTGACTGCACTCGTATCTATGCCACATGGGGAGAAAACGAAAAAGTTCATTGGGGCTGACTTCAAACGTTGGCAAGGACAAATGTACTTCTATCGCACTACCTGCCAACTGGGTAGGTTTGTATATGAAGATTGCCCCTCTATTTAAGAGGGAGATGACTCTGAAAAGGTTGTTGATGTTGATGGTTGGAAGCACTCAGAATACCTATGCCGAAATTATATTTTGGCCTACTTGGACAAGACATTGTACCATGTCTACTGCATGATCAAGACATCCAAGGAATTGTGGAATTCTTTGGAAAAGAAGTACAAAACTGAAGATGCTGGGATGAAAAAATTTATCGTCGGGTGTTTTCTGAACTTCAAAATGGTTGATTCTAAATCAGTGATCTCGCAAGTGCAATAACTCCAAGTGATCCTCCACGACATTCATGCTGAAGGAATGTCACTTAGTGAAACTTTCCAAGTTGCTGCAATTGTTGAAAAGTTGCCACCATCTTGGACTTTATTCAAAAACTATCTCAAGCATAAGCAAAAGGAGATGAATGTGGAGGAGTTGGTGGTCAGGCTGAGAATCGAATAAGATAACCGTGAGTCTCAAAAGAAAAGTGGGAAGAATCCAATGGAAACGAAGGTCCATGTTGTTGAAGGTCCTAAGAAGAACAAATGAAAGTATGATGGGGAAGGCACTTCCAAACAGAACAAGAAGAAGTTCAAAGGCAAATGCTACAACTATGGTAAACCTGGACACTGCTCAAGCGACTGTCGTAAGCCTAAGAAGAAAAATCGAAATAATCCTCAAGAAAATGTAACTGAGGGTGATAATATCGCCAATGATTTGGCGGATATGAATCTTTCTGCCGTGGTCTCTGAATGTAACTTGGTTGGAAATACCAAGGAATGGTGGGTGGACACTGGAGCCACACGGCACATTTGTGCAAACAAATGGATGTTCTCCACTTATAATCCTTTGGAAAATGAGCAGAACCTTTTTATGGGAAATTCTTTCACTTCTAAGGTAGTGGGACAAGGAAAGATTGCTCTAAAAATGACTTCTGGAAAGGAACTTACTCTCAACAATGTTCTTCACGTGCCTGATATTCGAAAGAATCTGATTTCTGGATCTCTCCTGACTAAAAATGGTTTCAAGCTTGTGTTTGTGTCTGATCACTTTGTGTTGTCTAAGAATGACATGTATATAGGAAAGGGCTACCTAAATTAGGGACTCTTTAAAATCAATGTTCTTACTGTAACACCAAAAACATCTTTTTCAATGAATGAAATTTCTAGTTCTTCTTACTTGATTGAGTCATCTAATATTTGGCATGCTAGATTAGGACATGTTAATTTTGATACATTGAGTAAATTAATTAACTTGGAATTTTTGCCAAAATTTAATATTGATAAAAATCATAAATGTGAAATTTGTGTGGAATCTAAATTAGCTAGATTACCTTTCCATTCTATTTAAAGGATAACTGGACCTTTAGATTTAATTCACACCGATATTTGTGATTCAAAATTTGTTCAAACTAGAGGTGGGAAAAAGTATTTATTACTTTTATTGACGATTGCACAAAATATTGCTATGTATATTTGTTACATAGTAAAGATGAGGCTATTAATGCATTTAAATAATATAAAAATGAAGTTGAGAATCAATTAAACAAAACGATAAAGGCTATTAGGAGTGATAAAGGAGGCGAATATGAATATCCATTTGAGGAATTTTGTTCTGAAAATGGAATTATTCATCAAACTACCGCTCCTTATTCTCCTCAATCGAATGGTATTGCTGAACGCAAAAACCGTACTTTGAAAGAGATGATGAACTCAATGTTATTCAGTTCAGGAGCTCCACAAAACTTGTGTGGGGAAGCCTTACTTTCTGCTAATTACATTCTCAATAAAGTACCTCACAAGAAGACTCACAAGACACCTTATGAATTATGGAAAGGTCGAAGACCTTCCAATAAATATTTACGAGTGTGGGGGTGATTAGCCAAAGTGATAATTCCTAAACCTAAAAAGGTAAGAATAGGGCCAAAAACCGTGGATCGTGTATTCATCGGTTATGCTACTAATTGCAGTGCATATCGATTTCTAGTTTGTAAATCTGAGATTTCGAATATTCATGTAAATACGGTTATTGAATCGAGGGACACTTCATTTTTTGAAAATGAATTCCCGTATAACATGACCCGAGAATCTGGTCCTTATAAGAGGACAAATCAAGCTACTACAAGTGGTACTCATCAACCTATTGAATCAATAGAGGATGAACCAAGACGTAATAAAAGAGCAAAAACCTCGACGTCTTTCGGTCCATATTTTCTAACATATTTGCTAGAAAATAAACCTCAATCGTATAAACAAGCCATATCCTTACCCGATGCTTCCAATTGGAAAGAAGCAATTAATAGTGAAATTGAATCCATATTACAAAATCATACATGGGAACTAGTGGATCTTCCACCAGGTTTAAAACCGTTAGGTTATAAATGGATCTTCAAAAAGAAGTTGAAGGTCGATGGATCAATTGATAAATATAAAGCTAGACTTGTAGCTAAAGGCTATAGGCAAAAGGAAGGGTTGGATTACTTCGACACATATTCACCGGTAACAAGAATAACGTCCATTAGGATGTTAATAGCAATAGCTGCTATTAATGGACTTGAAATACATCAAATAGATGTAAAAACTGCATTCTTAAATGGTGAACTAGACGAGAAAATTTATATGGAGCAACTTGAAGGGTTCAAAGCTCCCGAACAAGAAGGAAAAGTATGTAAGCTTGTTAAATCATTATATGGATTAAAACAAGCACCTAAACAATGACATTAAAAATTTGATAATGCAATGTTATCAAATGGTTTCAAAATTAATGAATGCGATAAATGTGTTTACTTTAAATACATTCAAAATGGATATGTCATTGTATGCCCTACGTTGATGATATGCTTATCATGGGTAGTAACTTGGAAATTGTCAAACTGCAAAACAAAGGTTGAGTAGTAGATTTGACATGAAAGATTTGGGAATCGCTGATGAATAGGGGTGGGCACGGTCCGGTCCGGTCCGGGTTTTGCCTATTTTTTGGACCGGACCGAATATTCGGTCCTCAATTTTTTTGGACCGAGACCGGACCGATTAATTCGGTTAACCTACTAATTCGGTCCAGGCTTTTTTCGGTCCGGTCCGGGGTAAAATTCGGTCCTGACCCTATTTTATATATATGTACATTTTATGAATGTTTTTATCTATTTTTCTCACAAATATATATACAAAAAAATAATACTCGAAACTCCAAGTGATATTTACATAGGTTTTTTTAACCCAAATTAAAAAAATGTCTATACATATATAAAATGTTCCAAATTAAATTCATAAGTTATATACATTAATTCAAAACCTATACATAAGAAACACAATAACATTATTTTTATTATATATATATGGGAATCGGTTCGGTCCGGTCCAAATCGGTCTTTTAATATAGTGGACCGCGGACCGGACCGGATTAATCGGTTTTTAGTTTTTGTGAACCGATTTTCGGACCGGTTTCAAAATAGCCTTAATTTTCGGTTCGGTCCGGTTCGGTCCAATCGGTCCATTCGGGTCGGTCTTTTTTTTGTCCACCCCTACTGATGAATTAAAATTTCTAGAACATCGGAGGAACTTATATTATCTCAATCTCATTACATAGAAAAAGTACTCGAAAAATTTAAGAAGTGTAATATTAGTCCTACCAAGACACCTATAGATGTAAATTTACATCTAGCAAGAAATAATGGTGAAAGCATATCTCAACTAGAATATTCTCGTATTATCGACAGTTTAATGCATATCATGAACTGTACGCGACCGGACATAGCATACTCAATAAGTAAGCTAAGTCGATTTACGAGTAATCCAGGAAGAGATCACTGGAAAGAAATATTGAGAGTTTATTTCTTTCAATTTTATTATCCTTTATTTCATTTTTTGCAATGGATTTTGATTGTAAAGTGTGTTTAATGACAATATTGATATAATTTGGTATTAGGTTCGATGAATGACTGTAAATATTTGGGGTTTGATAGTAGGCCGAAAATTTTGAAAGACTTATTCAATCAATGCTATCCTCTTATCCAAGAAATGTGTTGCATCTCCTTAATTTTGTTCTATCATTATTTTGTAACTAATATTGAATTTGGGGTTTGATTGCTCTATTGCTTAAATTTGTATTTTGGGGGTTTAAGATGTCATTGGCATGATTTGGGAGTGGGTTATGAGTAATGTTTGGCATAGGATTGGTTGGTGGGGCAATGGTACCCCGGTCAATTAAACCTTGGATTACATTTTGGAGGTTAAAGCATTGGTCAGTGGTATTTCCATCAGTTTAGTAAAAGGCGCAATGGGCATCCGCCTTGAAGTTTCTTGGGAGTGGATTTGGCAATGGACGGGGATCCAAGGGTTTGATAAGGTTTCGGCTCAATAAGGCTTGATAAAATTTGGAAAGGGGAGCGTGGAGCTCGGTGTATTCTTTTCGGACTGGGACAGGGTAATTTTCTGGTGCCCATGAAGTGGTCGGTTGAGAGATGTTGTTGATGGTTGAGACTGCAGCACTGGCAGGCTTATCATATTTCTTGGGGGTGAATTGTCTGGACACCTTCTTTGGTTCGACATCTGTTTTAGCAAGACCTTCCTCAATTTCTACTCCTTCTTCTTTGAGAGCTCGGAAATGAGGATCGTATTGTCCTCCCATCGTTGCTCAGACATGGGGTAAGAATTTCTTCTTCACTATGCTGACTGGTTCTTCCTCGGATGACCGATTCGTCATGGTAGCTGCTTTTTCCCTCCATCGAACTATGAAGTTACTGACTGATTCCCCAGAGTTTATTTATGCAGCTCTAAATCATGACGGGTGACCTCAATCCCTTCGTTGTACTTGTACTGCGATATGAATTCGCGAGCCACATCCTCCCAGCTACGGATTCTAGACTCATCGAGAGATAAAAAAACCATCAGAGGGCGTTATCCTTCAAAGTTTGCTGAAACATTTGGGTCATAACTTCTTCCAAAGCCCCTAGGAGAGTCATGGTATGATGATAACTGCGAAGATGAACAATCAGGGGTCCACTTCCTTCGAATTTCTCATTATTTGGCATTTTGAACTTCTCGGGTAACCTCGCTTTAAGATAAGGAGATATGTAGGTGTAGTCCATGTAAATCCCTGAGATTCTGACTTGGTCAAACTTCTTAGTGAGCATCTTGAGGTCCTCTTTGACTTTGTTCAACTCTTTCTCCTTCAGATCAATGATCATAGGTAAATTATCCCCATGCTGGGCGAGGTTCGACATCAGAAGCTGGGCAGGCGCTGGCCCCTTAACAGAAGGGGCACGTGGAGCGTGTTGATACTCTTCGAAAATATAGATAGGCTTGGGTGGATCCATAGCACGAGGGAATAGGGCCTCGGGATCTTGAGGAATGGGAACCTAGTTTCATTGCATCTCTCGGACCTCAGTCTGGAGGTTGTCAATCTTGGACACAAGCTGAGCTAGGATTACCGTCAGATCCGTCTGCACAACTGGTACTTGATATGTGTTATCCATGAAAAATGGATGGATTCCAGACTCAGAAGAAATAACAGGGGAACAGACGAAACTTCGAGGTGATTTGATTGAAGACCGAAGCCAATAAGGAGCTAGGCCAAGGGTTTGCGATCGACCTGAGAAGGCGCAAAAATGGGAATTATTTTTTAGAAAAAGGGATGAATTTTTTTTTTCCTTTTTGAGATGGAAAGGAAAAATATTTTTGGATTTTCGATAAAGAGACGAGAAATGTTTTTGGCTTTTTGATAAATAAGGGAGAAATGTTTTTTGATTTTTGATAAAGAAAAGGGAAATGTTTTTAGGAGACGATCTTAGCATGATTATTATTATTATTATGTTCTCACTTGTATTAAATTCTCCTAAATGTAAAATGAAATTTTGGATGGTACCCGAGCCAGGAAAGATTGGGTTTGTAACATATGTAAACCTCTGGATGGACTTGTGACCAGGCTCCCGGATAGGGTCCCATTTTAAAAATGCACGAAAATTCGGGTGGCAGGCCGACCCTGAATTTCGGCAGAGTTTCGGGTAGAAACCGATAATCTAACATGTGTGTCCAAGGCTTGACACCTATATGCGGGTATGCAGTTGGTTGGGTTAATTGAAAAGGGTTCCCCCCTTTGGCGTGACTTCCATGATATACGTCTTGCTCTTGTGGGCAATCGGTACGTGTGGACAAGCCATTTGATATACCTGAGTGTACGTGAATTGCCTCACCATATACCTCGTGGGGACGGTACGTGTGAGAGCAAAGTCAATATACTCGGCGTACGTGAACGAGTTCCCTGCGATATACCTCCCATCATGACTTCGGTCAAGCGGTACGATGCAGGGGAACCGTTCGATATACGTCGAAGGTACTTAGCCAATGGAAGGTGAGAGTCATATCGCTTAGGCTAATCGCACCCGGCCGGACCAGCTCCCATCATGAAGTGACCCTCCAGTTGCTGGAAAAAATTTGGTCAATCACAATGCTCTTTAGTGATGTCGTGTGAATGATGCATGATTCTCTTACTAGTACCTTATGAGAATGTCTTTCTTGATCATGCCAAACAGGGAGCAAAGTACGAGTACCAATGGTACTCCAAGTATGGGTGATGCGTGCAGCATGTGGATATATGTGATCCTAGGTGCGCGTGGTGCGAAGTGTCCATGGAGAATTTTCCACAAGTGTGTGAATAGAAGTATAACAATGGGGGACACATGGAAAAGGGTAACATGCAAAAATGGGGGAAAATATAAACAAACATAACACCTATGTAAATAGAGTCTAGCCCTCAAAATAAAATCCCCAGCAGAGTTTCCACTGTGGCCATCCCCGATCCTCGCGGCGAGCAGGTAGCATGAGGATCCTAGGTCCCGCACGTCCCTCTCGGGAGCGCTTCGGCCGGCGTCATTGATGAGATGAAAAATATAGAGAGATGGAGTCGCCAGTCTATTTTACTCAAAACAGACAAAAGAAAGGGAGCCATCCCGAAGGACAGCATCCAAAGATATACTAATGCAAACGAAACCAAAATGATTCGAAAATGGTCCGGAGGATAAGTTATGAAATGGGAAGGTGTTAGGCACCCATTCCACCCTTACGATCTCTCATGGATTTTTGCTATTTTCCTTTATTTTCCCCGTGATATGTGTGCATGTGTATATATAATGGAGATAGGAGTCATCGACGTGTACCATGGAAGAGATAAATCGAGTCATCCATAGGAATATAAAAATAAGACTAGAAAATAGGATTTATGTGATTATCCTTATGTTGATCGTTATAACGGAATGATAACGCATATGGGATAATACGCTACTAAGAACAAATATATAGAATATAAGAGAATTAAGAATAGAGAAAAATAGAAAATGAGAGAAAAAGTAAAAATAGGACTCGAATCTTGGATTTTACCTCAAGATGCCTACGTAGCCTATAGAGGCATCAAAGTCCACATAGTTCGCATGCAAAATGAGGAGTGGAGTTTATCCCATAAATCCAATCGGGGGATTCTCTTATTTGTGTGTGTGTGTGTGTGTGTGTAAAAAAGTGTTTTAGTTGTGAAAAAAGTGTAAGTGTGAGAATTCCCGTTTGAAATTTATGAGAAAATCCTCTTTTTTATTATTTCTTGGGTTTTTACTTGAATGAAAATAAGAGATATTCAATAATACTAAATAAAAATTATATTAGGATATATGAGATGAGAGAATAGAAGTGCTAAGTAATAAAATAAGTTAATGCGAATTTATGAGAATTTAAGGAGAGAATTGAGAAAATTGGACCTTCTTGAAGATCTTGAGCTTGATCTTGAATGTTGGAGAGCAGCCCTTGCACTTTGATGATGATGGAGGGTAGTGAATTCACCAAGTTTGATGGAAAGGATGATGAAAAGTGAATGTTGGAAAGGGATTTGTATGTGGAAATCACGTTGCCTTCGAGAGGGGTTTCGGGATTTGCTGAGAGTGATATGTTTCAAATTTGGGATCCCCTTGCAAATGAGGTTAAGACCTCCTTTTTATAGGCCTGGGTCATTTTCAATCGGCATAGCCCTGGTCCTGCCAATCGACAAGTGTGTTTAGGCACACTGCCAATAGGCGGTGTCTAGGACCTGCCGTTTGGCAGTGTCTTTCTGGCCTTTTTGAAAAATTAGCCACAGAGTGAAAATCATTGATCTAAATCACGCACGGGGTGGACTGTTGGAAAGGTAATTCAGAGACCTTAAAAAATTCTTTGGACCGCTCCTGGGTTCAGGAGCTGACATTGGGTCAAATGTGGCTCGGAAGCTCTCGTCGGTCCATTGGATGGGGAATCGTCAGACGCAAGCGGATCTTTTGTTCGCATGGTAAGTTTGAATCGAGCATGGTGAAGACCATTGGAAAGGTTAGGATATGTACTTCGACATTCCAAATAGTTTTGGGGAGTTGACTTCGGTCAACCGGGCCCTGGAAGCATTTAGTGACCTCTCGGAGTAAAATGGATCGTTCGTCCGTACCGTAAGTCAGAATCGCGCATGGGGTAGACCGTTGGAAAGGGGTTTCAGTTAATTTTGAAGATTCATTAAGTCTTGGTCAACCTAAAGAGTTGACTTAGGTCAAACGGAGCTCGGGAGCATTCGGTGGCCTCTTGATCGAGTTTCGGGGAAAATGGGTCATTCGTATGCATGGTAAGTCGGAATCGTGCAAGGGATGGACCATTGGAGAGGGGATTTAGGGTCTTTCGAAGATTCATTCAGTCTCGGTCGAGTTGAAGACTTTGAATTTTGGTCAAACGGAGCCTGGGAGTGCCCGATGGCTTCTAGGTCGGTACTCAGGGTATGACATGGGTTTGCAGTGATTAAGGGAGGTTCTAGGGACCTAAGGAGAGTTTAGGGGGTAATATAATGGGGTGTATACACTGAGGGTGAATGAACCCTTTGGGTTGTTCAATATAGGTCTCTTCAGTCAAGTTTCCATTAAGAAAGGCTGATTTTACATCCATTTGGAAAAGCGTAAAGTGTAAGTAACAGGCTATGGCAAAGAGAAGACGAATAGATTCTAAGCGAGTAACAGGAGCAAATGTTTTGTTAAAATCTATTCCTTCAATTTGGGAATATCCTTGAGCCACTAATCTGGCTATGTTTCTAATGATTATCCCACTTTCATCAGTTTTATTTTTAAATAGCCAACTTGTGCCAATAACCTTTTTATAATCAGGCCTAGGTACAAGATACCAAACATCATGAATGAAAAATTAAATAAGTTCATCCTGCATGGCAGAAATCTATTGTGGGTCATTCAATCCCTCGTTTATATTCTTTGGTTCCACAAGTGAAACAAAACATGCATAATGAGCATAGTTTCTTAATTGGGATCTTATACGTATAGGCTCACAAGGGTTACCAATAACGTTATCTATGGGATGATATTTAGAAACCCAGTTAGGTACATCAGGTTTCTTAATTGGTAAAGAATCTTCTATTTCTGGTAGTAGTGACTTACAATAACGCTTATGGATTCCATTTAAGTCTTTATGCGAAGATTATAGACACAGTATGATCTACTGTCAGGAGAATATCCTAGGAAGATAGCTTTATCTCCACGAGTCTCAAATTTGGATAAGTGTTCTCTGTCTTTGCAGACGTAACATGTACTACCAAAAGTTCTAAGGTATTTAAGATTGGGCTTCTTCCCATACCATAGTTTGTAAGGAGTTTATTTAGAATTTTTCCTAAGATAAACACTATTAATAATGTGACACGCAGTACGAATTGATTCTACCCAAAAATATTTAGCTAAAAACTTGGCATGAATCATAACACGTGCCATCTCTCGAAGGGTACGATTCTTTTGCTCAGCAATTCCATTCTGTTAAGGAGTCTTAGGAGCACTAAATTCATGTTTGTAACCATTATAATCACAGTACTCTATTACACTTGTATCTATGAATTCTCCGCCTCTATCACTACGAATTTTTTTACTTCAGTGTCCTTCTCGTTTTCAATAAGAAGTAATATTTTTAAAAAGTTTATGAAAGTGTGTGACTTTTATTTTAAAAAGGGCACCTAAGTAAACCTTGTGAAGTCATCTACCATAACCAGAATTTAACTGTGTCCACATAGACTAATAGTATAAGAAGGACCCATTAGGTCCATATGGATGAGCTCCAAGGGTTTAGAGGTAAGGAGATCTTTAGCTTTCTTATGTGGTGCCTTAACAATTTTACCTTCCTGACATGATCCACAAACAATGTTAGAGATAGGTTTGATATTTGGAATTCCTCTAACTATTTCTTGCGAAGACAATCTACTAAGGCTATCATAATTTATGTGACCCATCCTATTATGCCATATTTCATTGTCATCCATTCTGGAAATGTTACAGACTTCAATACTGTTCTGGACAGTATAACAATTATCGGGAGTCCTGAGTCCCGTAATTATGCACTCGCCTTTTTCATTTAAAATCTTGCAATTATTCTTCGAAAAGGTGACAGTATGATTTGAGTCACAAAATTGCGAGACACTAAGTAGATTAGCCTTAAGACCTTTTAATAGAAGAACATTTTCAAGTATAGGCAATCCTTCTTCTTGGAGTGTTCCTTTACCAATGATTTGAGATGATACACCATCACCGAAAATAACTTTTCCTCCAGCAAAGTTGGTTTTGTTTAAAAGTTTTGTATCATCCCCAATCATATGTTTTGAACACCTGGAGTCTAAATACCAACCAGAAGGAGTGTGTTCAGCTTTTAAAGCAGTAATCACAATGTTACACTTCATCTGGGGCAATAGCTCATCTTTTCTAACCCAAATAGCTCTTGTTTTTATTTTCCGCATATTTTCTCTCATTTGATAAAACTTGCGAGCATTAGATTTTTGTTGAAAAATATTTTGTGCATGCATTTGAGTTTTATGGAGGATATGAGCATTTGGTTTAGAAAAGTGCCTAGGAATTCCTCTTGTAAATGATCTTTTAGGTCTGGTCTTTCTCTTCTATAGTTAGAGTTTTTGTCTGGTTGTCTATGCAGCACATAATTGTTAGGCTTCTCCTAGAGTAGTTAAAGTTTTGGTATAAAGAGGTGTTACAGACAGGATTAACTAAACGTCTAGAGTAGCAACCTTCGAAAAAATGTCCGTATATGTCACAATAAGAGCAATACAGATTGCTTGAAGAGGGAATCTCCTTAGGAAAGTCTCTAAACATAGGTTTCATGGGATGTTGACGTTGAACCTTATTCCTAAGGAGTACAGTCTGAAACACATAATCATTCTTCCTAATCGGAGGGCAGATGTATTTAGCCTTAGGTAGACTATCACACATAGAGTGACTTGATTCCCCAATATCAAACTTTTGTTATTTTTTATCAAACTCATCATTTAGGGATTGAAAATCTGAACAGGTTTCCATAGGTCTTTTGCCACCTGACACAAACTTGATTGATTCAATATTTTTAATTTGTGTCTTTGAATTTGGGCAAAATCTTATTCCAGTTCGATCATCAGAATTGGTTTTTGAATCAACAACAAAATCATCAAAAAAATTGGAATTATTTTCAAACTTGGCATTTTTTTTTAAAACAGTTGTTGTCTTTTCTTTAACTAGTTCCAATTCTAATAAAGTCCCTTTATATTTTTTCTCCAGGGTTTCATTTGTTTCAATCAAATTTTTCAATTTTTGATAAAAAAAAATTGACTTCATTTTCATGAGTTAGGAATTGGGTAGTATACTCTTCAACGTTAAGTTTAACTATTAGACTTAGGTCTTCTAGTTTCTTAGTGAGGTCTTTCACTATCTTCTCTAGTCTAGAGCTTTTCTTGAGAGTTTTGGCATAAAGTGTGTGAACATCAGGGAGGTCTTCAGTGTTCGAATCACTAAGTGTAGTGTGTGAAGTGATCCCTAAGGATTCAATTCTTGAACTCAAACACACATTGACATCGTCATTATTTCTTTCCATTTGACTCACACACGCCGCTGTAGAACTAGCAATGTTCTTAGAAATTAATACATCTAAACCAATAGCAGCATGATTCATAACAACAGAAGTAGAGCTATTATCATCATCCTCATACTTAGGCACAGACATATCATCATTATAGATTATCTTAGCAAAAAAAGACATGCAAGGATTAAAAACATCAGATGACTCAGGTTCCTCACTATCAGAGTCACTTGAATCATCCTATGTCTTGCAAATGTTGGCCCTAGTATATTTATTGGTCGTGTTCAAGTTAACTTTACAATCTTGTGCTATATGACCCAATTTTCCACATCTAAAACATTCAATATTCTTAAAGTCTTTGTTAGGTCTCGTATGAATGTCCTTGTGATGTTTCTCATAACCTTTCTCATGAGGTTTGTGATTAAACTGAGTTGGATAATTTAGCATGCCTTGTCTGGTTGCCATTTTATTTCTAAATTTCACAATCTTCTTAAACTGCTTTGACATCAAGGCAATATGATTATCCAAACTATATATATCACACTCCTCATCAGAATAAGAAGCATTACTGGGAATACTAAGCTCAGGTTTTATCAGTTTAGACGAGAAAATTAAATTGGAACTAGTCTGCTTCCTATGGGACTGGGTTAATTGTTTCTTGAATTCTAGTTCCATTTCCACACTTCTCAGCTTACTACTGAGTAATTCAGGAGTGAGATTTTGATTACTCATTTCCTCAATAACATATCTTTTGTTATCAAATTTCTGTGGCAATAACCTTAGAATTTTCGAGACAAATTCATTTTTATCATAGATTATCCCATTATAATGTAACTTGGTCACATTGTGAGTTAAATTCATGTCAAAGTCATCAAATGATTTAGAGTCTGACACGATTAAAGAGTTATACTACTGGATAAGCATCTGAATTTTAGCAGCATTAACTCTAGTGTCACCTTCATGTGTAGTAACCAGTGTATCCCAAGATTCCTTAGAAGTGGTACAAGATGAGATCCTTTTGAACTCATGTTCATTTATAGACATAAAAATGGCATTCTTACCTTTGTTATTGTTCAGAGAGGCTTGATTCTCTTCTCGAGTGAATTCACTTAATACTTTCTTAATCCTCTCAATGCTTCCTTCAGTGGCTAGTTTTATAAGATAAGTATATACATTTTCAACAATGTCCCAGACATCATCTTCCAAGGTTCTGTGACATCCCGCCCAAGTAAATATCGAGTGATCAGTCCTTTATAAAATTTATAATAGAATGTTCGGTTGGTTCATTCTTACCATCACTGTCGAAAACTTAAATCCAATTAATTACCTAACATTTAATTAAGCTAGTGTCAAAACATTTCCCAATTTAATTTCAAACTAATTAATTCAATTAATTTCTGAACATTGAATTATAAACCACACACAAGAAATGAATGTTGATTGAATTAAATACTGAATAATTAAGACTGGATAAAACCTTCCAGTTCAAAGTCACAAACAAAACCAAAATAAATACTCAATCCAACAGAAAAGAACTACAATGGAACTGAGTACAATCCCGCTAATGAGGATGGGCGACACATGCCCGAACTGAAGTATCTTAACTAGGAACTGAATAAAATGAGAGAAGCGTCTAATCTCAATGACCCGCAACTTCCACAACAGCTGCAACTCGATAAACCATCCAAGTATCTAGAACCGGTGTCCCTGTGGCTAGGCATATGTACTAATACATATATATATATAGCAAAATAAAGGAGAAATACAAGAAACGGGTCAGAGCCCAAGGTGTAAAAATGATTTAGAAAGTATTTAAAACTGGTTCTTAAAACAAGTTTTATACGCATGTTAGTTATCGAACTCTCACATGAGTTTCTCACCTCTCGTCTATTGTGCACGCCTAACGTACATCTAATCTCCCCCTAGTTATACCTCCCAGTCTAACTAGTCAGAAACCATACTAATACTAACTATGCTCACTAGTAGTATTCCCGTATCGCCCACACAATACGTTATTCAGATAGTTTATCTCACATACTAAGTTTCATTATTCACCGTTTGAATGGTTAATCTTTTATCCACTAAGATTATTTTATTTCTCATTTCCATGTTATCTACAAGTTTCACAAAGTAGAAAGTTACCCAAGTACACTTATACAATATATATAGTCTCATCATCCCTATATATATACACACTAATCCTGCACCCTTAGGTTAAAACCACTCGGTGCAAAGTAATGATTATTATTATTACCAAGTCTACTAATTTCACACAGTAGAAATATTCACAAGTTTATATATATATATATATATATATATATATATATATATATATATATATATATATATATATATATATATATATATAGTCACATCATCCCTATACATATATATACTAATCCTGCACCCCCAGGCTAAGACCCATTAGTGCACCCATTAAGAAAATCCTGCATCCCCGGGTTAGCACCCATTAATGAACCTATCAATAATAATCCAGCACCCCCGGGTTATCACCCATTAGTTCGCCTAACAATAATCATCCTTGTACCCCCAGGTTATCACCCATTAGTACACTTAACAATAGAATTTCTACACCCCCGAGTTATCACTCATTAGTGTGCTTAACTATAAGATTCTTGCACCCCCAGGTTATCACCCATTAGTGCTTTTAATAATAATTTCCCATAATAGGCATACACACATCCTATTATTATTTATAGGTATTTCTCCAACCTACATATATACTCCGCATACGTATTTTAAATATCACCTCTACGTATAGTATAAATATTTAGATTACTATCTCTCTCGCAATCTCCAAGGTATATTCTCTCTATACCAAAATAATTAAAGTATTTATTCTCAATTACCTTCCCGAAATTGCGTCTTATTTAAATTTACTATTTGGCACTTTCTCCCACTCCAATGAACCGGTAAACTCAAAACTGGACTCTAAGAAAATTCCCAAAAATTCCTTATGTCCATCAAACAAGATGACATGTCGTTTGAACAAGAATGACATGTCATTTGAACCACTTCCACATGTCGTTCGAACCACTTCGCTCGAGATCCCATCTCGTTTGAACCACTTCGCGTGAGACCCACTATTTCGTCTTCTTTACCAAATTTCAGCGTTTTCTACCATTTTTGGACCTAAAAACCTCTAAGATTCAACACCCAACGCCTCATCATCAATACCCATATCATTCCCAACATCCTAGAATCATTAAGTCGTCATTAAACATCATAATTATTTAAAATCCCCAAATTAATTCATATGAACCCTAGTTTCCAAATTTTCATTTAAAGCCTAATCAACCCAGATTCGTTCATCAATATATAATCCAATTCCGTGATTAATCCTCTACATACATGAAGGAATTTCAACCACTAATTAAACCAATCCTTAATCATAATTTAAATCTCCAATTTTCACCCAATTCATATGTAAATCATGATTAATTTCACCTACACTAACATGAGCATGATTATTGATAAAAGAAAGCAAGTAATAAACACTTGCCTCAAATATGACGGTCTGATCCGTTGATGATGTTGGTATGGGTGTGTTCCTCTTGTCCTGATCTACACGGTGGTGGTGGTGGTGATTGTGCAAGGTGGTGTTATCTTGGCCCTTTTCTCTTGGAATTAGCTCTCCCTCACACCTCCTATAGCCGTTCTTAACTTCCTATAACTTCTTGACCCTAATGGACCTTCCTTGGCTGATATAATTACTCTTAATTTTCGTCCATTAATTTAGCCCAAAAATACAATTTACCATAATGCCCTCTCGGGATTCAGGTTAGGCCTAAAATCGCCCCGGGACCCAAACTAAACACCCGGGTATACTATTTTGACTATCTCGGCCCTTTCGGACTCAACGGTGCACTTGAAATGACCATATGAGTTAATAAAAATAAATTCTCTTTTTATTCTATTCAATTAGTCCCGACAAGACTCACACGCGTGTCCGACTTAAATTACCAAACTGTCATATTTCTCACTTTCGACAATTTATCAAATTACATAATTCCATATTACATATCACATAGTAATATTCAATAATTCTCCACAATAATTATTAACCCTTGTCACGCTAGTTAATAATTATTTCAATCCGGATTAATAAAAATAAATTTCTCGCATTTTTAATTTAATTAATCCAACAACAATAATTAATCACATAATTATTTCTACCAAAAGTAATTAATCACATAATTATTTAAATCGTCAAAAATACGGGGTGTTACATACTTCCCCCCTTACAACGAAATTTCATCCCGAAATTCGAAAAAAGTACACAGGTACAGACAACGCTGTAAAAATATTGCGCATCGCATCCCAGCGCTCATAAGTAAGCTACTCCGTACCACCCATATAGTACGCTATCGAATACCCATAATAGTGAACACTTCACATGTGTTTGTTTTAAAATCCGGGTTACCCTGTCATGTAGGCTCCTCCCTTAGCCTTACCGTTTAAGTTTCACTACTTTTTATATTTAGATATTCACTATATAGCCTTCTACTATTTGCACCTTAGTAGATTTATCCTCCTTTCAGATACATTCGACTTCGTCTTGTGTCGCTCATACAAGTAAATTGACTGTGCAATATATATTTCACACACAATATATACGATAATATCGATTCTTCTCCGACATTTGTAATCATAACTGTTTCCCCACCTTTAACTATCAAGTAGGATAACGACAAAGTTTACCGTGCCATACTTCTGCTGGCACTCTGCCCGAACGTGAACTTATAAGAGTTATTTGGACACAAACTCCACTAGTGTAAGGTACTACTCTCGTCCTCCCCTAAGATCTCAGGGTCCACATAAAATTTTCACTCCCTCATCCGATTAGACCGCTTGTCCTTCCCATCCCTTTATAGGTATCAGGTCGTACTCAATCGCATTTTAGTACCTATAATCTTACCATCTCAGCTACATGAGAAAATCTTTGGGGATACTCTTCCATTCTCTAGTGGAAGGAGCCCCTACTGGTTTCGAATTGTCTTCCCTTTTTCAAACAGTCAACTGACCCACTGCAAGACTAACTTTGAAAATTACTCTATATTAAACCCATTACCACTGTTATTTGTATCGTGATACATTTTGTATTATCTTGAATGTACTCCTAATCGTGATGTGTGTGACTTTGTCGTACTGTATGACACAAGTCTCTTTTCCCGCTCAAAATCTCAGTTTATTTTGAAACTTAAATCTCTGACAAAACTTAGTCAATGAGCCTCGGCTTACCCGACTACATGTTATCGAATTCACATGCTAATCATAATCCATTGCCTGGTTCAATCACCTAGGGCTCCCATATACCCTATACCTTGTGCAACCTTATACAATTGACATGTAATTATCTTACTTAAATTCTCGCATACCCGGTATGCTGATGTAGTAGGGGTGCACTCAACCGCCCCACTAATCATAACTTAATCAATCCTTCAATGGCATCATTTCTCTATTTTGAATGATGCTAAGACTAGGTGACTCTATTGGCCTTAAGTTATAAAAGAATTATCAACTCTCAATCACATTCCTTTATAGGTATAATAAACAACATACAAAACTTATGTACTATCGACCAAACTTCTCTCCAACTCTTGACATTCGCTAGTTTCATGCGTGGGATGTCTCTTAAAGCGAAATCCAAACAAGGAACCCCCTGATACACTATTATCTAACCTAGCCGGTTGTCGAGGTCCGTAAGGCCTTCAGTACATACTATGTACTTTCCCACAATCTACGTATCGTGACATAAAAGTCTACTCGTCCACTGTCATGTCCCTAAGAATGTAACATGAAGCATAGCGCCCTTACTAACCCAAGTACTCAGCGCAATAAATACAATGGGTTCTATCTCTTTGCTTGAAGAAGAACAAAATGAAACTTGAGTCTCCTCATTAAAATAAATTCCTACGCACCGGAATCACATATAACTAGACAACATACTCGCTGAGGTCTATAACACCATGAAAATTTTCATATATTCATATATCTGGGCCCAACCCTATTTCAGGTGGCGCCGCACAATATAAAGATTCCTCCTCCCGGAGTATCCTTACGATAGTCAAATCATTATATTTTTACTATCGTTAAACCATACGGTAATTAATCACTACACATTACCATAATAAACTCTACTAAAGCTGACTCAATGCGGTAGTAAATTATAACAACAAAACATATTCTTAGGGTCCACCCGATTCACTCACGGGAAATTATCAAAATTCCCTGCTAACAACGAGAAATACGTTTGTAGCAAGACTGTTAAAACTAGTGTTCCCACTAAACTCGTCCCACACGCGAAGTTTAGGGTTTCCAATTTACATAAAAGTTGTGGCACACCCATGTCACTAGAATCTATCCTTTACTCACAAGGAAGAAGCAAAACCTCACCAGTCTCGCCAAATCATAGGGTCTCAACACGTGGCTACAATCACGACCCATGAACATCTGCAATCGTCATACATCCTAGGATTGCATCCTATAGTTGTCCTCTTTCATTATGGACAATTTATTCCATCATGTGGATTTTGCGCCCATTATTAAAACGTTGGACCAAACTCTCCAGGCCTCAATTATAGCTTTATTAAACTCCCGTTTACATCCCGGGTCCCATAGACCCTGACATACTGTATGCTACTATTAACGAGGACTCTACTGGTCCAGCCTGAACCCATCATTCTCGGGTTATAAATTTCTAGGGCCTAATTTCCTTGACCCCAAATTCTTTAGCTGGAAGTCTCGTTCCTCCAGTTGTTATGCCTAACTGGCATGGTTTACAATTTCTAATATCTTCGGTCTCACTTCTCAATTGTGGACACCTTCAATACTTGTAGTTCTACTTCCTTCGCATAAGGAAAACTTCACGAACCATTTCCCCGTCACTGGTCCCACTGACCATTTTGGGAATGTCCTTCTCTCGAACCAGCAGTCTTAACTCACAATTATTCTTCCATTGTCCCTTTAGCTACGTTGGCCATTCAGAACTATGGTTGGCCTCTATAGCCCTGATTGACTTCATCATCCTCTTGAAGTTAATCACTAAAAATCATCTAACTGAGTTCCCTACTGGGTATATTCTCATGTGGGGTTTCACTAACACCGTTAAATTCAGTTTTTGTTCTTCAGCAGATTCGTTAACCCTCTTTACTCCTTTCTCTTGGAAGCGTTAACATTATCATACTAATGCATGACCTTGACAACCTAGGCACTAAGAATCCTAGACATATTTCCCATTCATCCTAGTATTCTACCACGGGTCCTTTATCAACTATAAAACATTTCGATAATTTATACCCCTCTGCCAGGTACGAAGTTCATTATGAAATTCAACCTTTCTCGCACGATCGGTTTCTATCTTACCCATTGTGCTAAACATTAAAATTGCACTCACATTTTGTTACCGCATCGAATAGAAGACCTCACGGTCAAATCGTACCCAAATTTCTCTCTAAATTTCAAACACACTTCTTCATATATGGTGATTGCCTCTAATCACTACATGATGCTCCTAAGAGCTATAACTTTTAACTCCAAATTTAATTTTTTTGAGTGTCGTCACACCCCACTCTACATAATTTCCTTCGAATTTTCTACCTCCGTTGGTCTGTTACACTCTCTCATTTTCTTCCCCGCATCTTCACCGATGGGTTTTTCAAAAGAGCTCCTCAGATTTCCCTCTTATCGATTTTGCTAGGTGGTCCTCAAATCATTCCACCGTTATCTACGACTGTGCCCTGGGAACCCACTGTTCCTGAGTGATGATTTCTATTATCACTTGCTTAAGTAACCCTCATGGTGATTTTTGTCACGATCACTCTTTCCCGATTACTATATGTCTTCTATTGAGATTCTTCTCCCGTAGTTCTTCTTACGGTCCTCGCTGGTCGTCCTAAGATGTTTGGTGTCCGAATCAAACCGAATTTCATATAATGAGTCACATCCATTATAATTTGTAACAGGAGAACGTAAGTCGCATACGTAAGGGATAACAACAATCTTATCATAAGGCTCTACATCAAAGAATGATGAACTGAAATGTAATAAGCCGCACAGATCCTAAGGACACTAGAACTTGATGCTCTGATACCACCTGTGACACCCCGCCCAATTAAATATCGGGTGATCAGTCCTTTATAAAATTTATAACAGAATGTTCGATTGTTTCATTCTTAGCATCACTGTCGAAAACTTAATCCAATTAATTACCTAACATTTAATTAAGCTAGTGTCAAAACATTTCCCAATTTAATTTGAAACCAATTAATTCAATTAATTTCTGAACATTGAATTATAAACCACACGCAAGAAATGAATGTTGATTGAATTAGATACTAAATAACTAAGACTGGATAAAACCTTCCAATTCAAAGTCACAAACAAAACCAAAATAAATACTCAATCCAACAGAAAAGAACTACAAAGGAACTGAGTACAATCCCGCTAATGAGGATGGGCGACACATGCCCGAACTGAAGTATCTTAACTAGGAACTGAATAAAA
This sequence comes from Sambucus nigra, assembly GCA_949130495.1. Lineage (NCBI taxonomy): Eukaryota > Viridiplantae > Streptophyta > Magnoliopsida > Dipsacales > Adoxaceae > Sambucus > Sambucus nigra. Next base: position 6,636,934 of record OX422214.1, on the reverse strand, counting down.
TGAGAGAAGCGTCTAATCTCAATGACCCGTAACTTCCACAACAGCTGCAGCTCGGCAAACCATCCAAGTATCTAGAACCGGTGTCCCAGTGGCTAGGCACATGTACTAATACATATATATATATAGCAAAAGAAAGGAGAAATACAAGAAACGGGTCAGAGCCCAAGGTGTAAAAATAATTTAGCAAGTATTTAAAGTGGGTTCTTAAAACAAGTCTTATACGCATGTTAGTTATCGAACTCTCACATGAGTTTCTCACCTCTCGTCTATTGTGCACGCCTAACGTACATCTAATCTCCCCCTCGTTATACCTCTCAGTCTAACTAGTCAGAAACCATACTAATACTAACTATGATCACTAGTAGTATTCTCGTATCGCCCATACAATACGTTATTCAGATAGTTTATCTCACATACTAAGTTTCATTATTCACCGTTTGAATGGTTAATCTTTTATCCACTAAGATTATTTTATTTCTCATTTTCATTTTATCTACTAGTTTCACAAAGTAGAAAGTTACCCAAGTACACTTATACAATATATATAGTATCATCATCCCTATAGATATACACTAATCCTGCACCCTTAGGTTAAGACCAGTCAATGCAAAGTAATGATTATTATTATTACCAAGTCTACTAATTTCACACAGTAGAAATATTCACAAGTTTATATATATATATATATATATATATATATATATATATATATATATATATATATATATATATATATATATATATATATATATATATATATATATATATATAGTCACATCATCCCTATACATATATATACTAATCCTGCACCCCCAGGCTAAGACCCATTAGTGCTCCTATTAAGAAAATCCAGCATCCCCTGGTTAGCACCCATTAATGCACCTATCAATAATAATCCAGCACCCCCAAGTTATCACCCATTAGTGCGCCTAACAATAATCATCATTTTGCCCCCGGGTTATCACCCATTAGTACACTTAACAATAGAATTTCTGTACCCCCGAGTTATCACTCATTAGTGCGCTTAACTATAAGATTCTTGCACCCCCAGGTTATCACCCATTAGTACTCTTAACAATAATTTCCCATAATAGGCATACACACATCCTATTATAATTTATAGGTATTTCTCCAACCTACATATATACTCCTCATACGTATTTTAAATCTCATCTCTACGTATAGTATAAATATTTAGATTACTATATCTCTCGTAATCTCCAAGGTATATTCTCTCTATACCGAAATAATTAAAGTATTTATTCTCACATACTTTCCCGAAATTGCGTCTTATTTAAATTTACTATTTGGCACTTTCTCTCACTCCAATAAACCGGTAAACTCAAAACTGGACTCTAAGAAAATTCCCAAAAATTCTTTTTGTCGCTCGAACTAGATTACATGTCATTCGAACCAGAATGATGTATCATTTGAACCACTTCCACATGTCGTTCGAACCACTTCGCTCGAGATCCCATCTCGTTTGAACCACTTCGCGCGAGGCCCACTATTTCGTCTTCTTCACCAAATTTCAGCGTTTTCTACCATTTTTGGACCTAAAAACCTCTAAGATTCAACACCCAACGCCTCATCATCAATACCCATCAACACCTAATGGATTATAAATCATTCCCAACATCCTAGAATCATTAATTGGTCATTAAACATCATAATTATTTAAAATCCCCAAATTAATTCATGTGAACCCTAGTTTCCAAATTTTCATTTAAAGAACCTAATCAACCCAGATTCGTTCATCAATATATAATCCAATTCCGTGATTAATCCTCTACATACATGAAGGAATTTCAGCCACTAATTAAACCAATCCTTAATCATAATTTAAATCTCCAATTTTCACCCAATTCATATGTAAATCATGACTAATTTCAACTACACTAACATGAGCATCATTATTACTAAAATAAAGCAAGTAATAAACACTTGCCTCGAATATGACGGTCTGATCCGTTAGTGATGTTGGTATGTGTTTGTTCCCCTCGTCCCGATCTACAGAGTGGTGGTGGTGATTGTGCAAGGTGGTGTTATCTTGGCCCTTTTCTCTTGGAATTAACTCTCCCTCACACCTACTATAGCCGTTTTTAACTTCCTGTAACTTCTTAACCCTAATGGACCTTCCTTGGATGATATAATTACTCTTAATTTTCGTCCATTAATTTAGCCCAAAAATATAATTTACCATAATGCCCTCTCGGGGTTCCGGTTAGGCCTAAAATCCCCCCGGGACCCAAACTAAACACCCGGGTATACTATTTTGACTATCTCGACACTTCTGGACTCAACGGCGCACTCGAAATGAACAGACGAGTTAATAAAAATAAATTTTCTTTTTATTCTATTCAATTAGTCCCGACACGACTCACACGCGTGTCAGACTTAAATTACCAAACTGTCGTATTTCTCACTTTCAACAATTTATCAAATTACATAATTCCATATTACATATCACACAGTAATATTCAATAATTCTCCACAATAAGTATTAACCCTTGTCACGCTAGTTAATAATTATTTCAATCCGGATTAATAAAAATTAATTTCTCGCATTTGTAATATAATTAATCCAACAACAATAATTAATCACATATTTATTTCTAGCAAAAGTAATTAATCATATAATTATTTAAATCGTCAAAAATACGGGGTGTTACAGGTTCCTTGTATGAAAGCAACCATCCTTACTTTCTAGTTAGGGAAGTTGTTTCCATCAAAGAGAGGGGGTCTGGACAAGTTACCAAATCTTTCATATTTCTCGTCCATTGTTTGATCTTAAGAAAATAATTTCAGAAACACAAGATCTTTAAAGAAAATTTCCCAAGCTCTGATACCAATTGAAAAGCTGTCATTTAAGTCGTTTAATTTCAAGATTAAACTGTCTAAGTAACTCCAAACTATTTTTTGAAGAAACTCTTTTCTTTAAATCAAACAGATTAACCACAAGATGTTTTTAATAAAAATATGTACGAGATACGTTCAAGATTATGTAAATAGTTTTGAAAAAACAAAACTACAACGGTTTAAATCAATTTAAATTTAGCATACCAACAAGAATGAGATGAGGAGATGTGGAAAGATTAAGTACATATAGTTTTTAACGTGGTAAAACCTCACCCAACTGAGGAAACATCCACGGTGGCTTCTAAGTCACAAACCAAAAATCCACTAAAACAAAATATACAAGTTACAAGATATTTAACACGCATGGAAACAAAACAGACCTATACAAGTTTAGAATATGTACCCACTGGTTTGATTCTAACTTCTCTGCAGTTCTGATGTTGATGTGGCTTTCTCAGCTTGGTAACTTCTCAACACGTTGTTCCATCTTTACGTCGACTCTTGATGTTTCAAGATCTTTTAGCCAACACTTCTGGTGTTGTAGTGTGACAAGTGTTTATGACAGTGTTCTAACACATGCATGCACACACGCACACTTATTTATACAAACAAGTCCTATCAAATTACATAAAGATCTAAATGATTAAGGCTTTTAGTTGCTCTCTTCTTTAGAAACAACAGTCTTTCTTGATCTATCAAACTAACCCATAATCCAAGGTTACCTTGCTCGAAAGACGGCCAAGGTCTTAAACGATTTCAGAGTGTTTTGAAAATGTTTTTGAAATTGTAAACCACCAATTGCGATTCCAACTAGATCATAAGTCTTGTTTCATAAGAAATAGAAACAGAAAAGGAATTTATTGATTCTTGAGTTGTGAAAAATATTTACATAAAAATAATCAACAAATATGATTTCTCAAGATTAGAAATGAAATAATGCAGATCTAAGAGATATATGGCATAAAACAGCACGATCTACAGTCTATATAAAAAGAAATAGAGATCAAACTTAAAATGTCTAAGTTGGTTAAAAGATCTCAAACTCAGAGGATTCAACCCACGAACAAGCTTCAAACCATCTCCAAAATAACTCTCAAACAATCAGGTTTGGTTTTGGTTTTAAAAGGAATTTAGGGTTTGAAATGAGATTAGGGTTTGGAAGATTTTAGGGTTTTCTCTCTCTGGTTTCTTTCTCTTATTTTTCTCTCTCAGTTTGACGAACTGGCCAAAAAATTTTTAAAAAGTTGAGGCTCAGCCTCCTTTTATACTAGGTAAGGAAGAATCGAGAACATCAGCTCAAATCTAATGGCCGAGATTTAGTCTTTGGCATTTGACATTCATCCAACGGTTAACATCAGCGGCGGATTAAACGTTCGCTAATTGATCTAAAGAGGGTTCACATGGATTGGGATAAAACGCATGCAGAACGTTGATAAAAAAAAATCCAAGGGCTGAGATTGCGTATTGGTTCTGAGTCTAACAATAAACACAAATCAAGTCGTCGTAACGTTGATAGGTTTAAGGCTCAGATAAAACTAAAACACGTGTTTTAAAACTAACTACACACGCACCCTTAAGTCTCAAGCGCTTTCGAATTCTTCCCAACCAAACATTCATGCAAGTTTAGATAATACCCATAATCACAAAATGACCCCAAATGTTTTTAAACCTCAACTTTTATTATGTATAAAATCATTTAAAAATTGTTTAAAGAATCCCAAAATTATTAAAAACTTATTTTAAAAGTGAATTAACTCGCATAAGCAATTAATGCAATATATATATATATATATATATATATATATATATATATATATGCAATCCTAGTGTTTGGGGTTGATAATTTACCTTTGAATGAATCAATTGAGCCATCATGTGTAGAATCTGAGGTTCTTTGGTATCTAGGGGATGGGACTCAAATTTTATCACAATTTCCAAACTAGATGAGAACTTATACAATGTAGACTCAAGTAAGTCAAGAGTATAAGGTGCTTCATTTTCGTCCATTTAATTGCTCAAAAATCCCAAAAGACAAAAATACCCATCTGGGGTGTCATTTTGGGCTAAAATGCCCCGTACTCCAAATAAAACACCCGAGTAGTATTTTCTGACTATTTCAATCCTTCCGGACACACTGGCTCGCTCAAAATAGTCATTCGAGTTATATGAAAATAATTTACCTTTTTAACCCGCAAATAGATAATAGTGACGTGACTCATACGCGCGTCCCAAATAATTATATCTTAACTGTTGTGTATCTCGTCCCCGGCTATATTTTTATTTCTGAAACCATCTATTACACTACTTACTACGTAATCCTCAACATAGTTATACTCAATCGTGATTTCAACATAGTTATTTTCGATAACTACTAACTCTCGTCACGATAGTAATTATTACCATTGAGTCGGATTAATTATAAATTAAATTTTCTTTCTTAAATTAATTAATCCCAATTTCCATAATTTCATAATAAATTAAATGTGCGTAAAAATACGGGGTATTACACTGGTAGAATGCAAAATTAACCCTAAGTTTTTCGGGTTAACCCAATGTTCAAAAAGTTGCAACTTTAACCGTAGTGTTTCAAAATTTGTGCAATTTTATCCCTCCATAAAATCTTCGTGAAGAAACTTAACAGGACGAATGACATAACGTAATAGGATGTCTAGTCATCCTCTCTTAATAAGTGTATATGAGGATAAAATAACAAGAATTCAAATACTAGGGCTTACCTTTCACGTTTTGAAATATTGGATCCAAATGTAAAAAAGACATAAAACTTCAAGGTTTATTTTGCAATTTAAACAAGTTCGAAAGATTACATGCTCAAGTCAAGTGGTAATTGTACAATTTCATCCACAATAAATCACCAATTTTGTTTTTTTTTGTAACTCCAAATCCTTGCCTCGAATTGTAGTATTTAAATTTTGAATAGAAAATATTCTACTTCCAATTTCGTGGCACGAAATTGAAATTACCAAACACTGACCATACACTGGAATTTGAGTATTTATATATAGTTTCACGCACACACATACAATTTCAATAACACGGCAAAAAATATTGTGCACACACTATATTTATACAAACATGGACTTAGAATTCTAATTAATCCACATCATTGAATTCTAATGTCACGGATTTGGAATTCATTGAGGGTGTATTTATGAAACCCAATTCAATGGCTTGGAATTGGAAATTTTTTGGTTCAAAATTTTCTAATTCCAATTCCAAGTCCAAGCCATGGAATTGAAAATTTTCCAATTCTAGTTCTAAGGAATGGAATCGGGGTTCCCAAGGACACCCTAAGAACATAGTATATCCCTAATTTCATTTGCAGAGTGATGTAACTTTCACCATAACGCCACCGTATAGTCATTCGTTGTTTCCTAATAAATAATTGTAGCAGAACAGAGTATATACCTGACTTCAAGCCATAAATACGTAAATACCTAATGAACAGAGTTACCATAACCTCATCCGTCTCAAACTACCACAACTTCCACCATATAAACAATCATTTGTTGTTTCCTAATCAAATAATTGCAGCATACTTTATCATTTCTGAAGTAAAACAATTTCATTAAGAACCTGAACTGAAATAATTTGAACCCTAAAAAGGATAGAGGCAATGAAAGAGAATATACTGGATTTCATTCGCAGTGTGATGTTTGTTTATCCTTTAACCACCATCTCAGACCACCATAACCTTAACCATACAATCGTTCTACAAAATAACAAGAATTATTTTCATAAATTATAAATGCAAATGTTTATTAATTAATTTAATAAATTTATATGAACTAATTTGATGATTTTTGTTTTTTGAAGTATTAATTTATTAAAAATGTAACAAATGTTGATTTTCTACAACAAATTTTTAACATTTTTAAAAAAAAAAATTTAACTTTATTCTTTCTTGATACAGTTAACTTTTGTTAAAAACATTATTTGTACAAAACAATAACATGATTTTAATTATTTATAAAAAGCAGTGGTGTCAAAAATGAGTAAACTAGTTTTTAAGAATTATTTACAAAACAACATTTTTGTTTTTTTTTTGTAGACAACAGTGACTATTTGGTGTTAGTATTTTTTTACAAACTATTTAAATAAATTAACCGTACAAAAATTTATCTTTTATGCTTTTAAAAAAAGAAAAAGTTATCTTTCAACTTATACAAAAACAAACACGGGCTCCAAACTTAACGTTAGTAGCTAAACAAGAGTTGAGAAAAATGACAGACCTGTAATACTTAGCAAAAAGTTTGAGACAAAAACAACTTCCAAAATCCGATGAGAACATGTTTATAGACATTCACGCAATCTCGTGCTCCCATAAATGTAGTGTCATTTGAATGAGAAGCCTAAATAAATAGGGGTTTTACGGCCCGACGTGTAGGTGTGGCCTAATTTACTGGGCCACCTGCTGAAGATTATGTACTGGCGTTTAGCTACACACGTCGTTTGTTAGAGTGTTATCTCTTGAAACCATACCATACATATACTTATATTTAACTAAACATACCTTGAATGGTTGAACATTGATAAGCTAAAACTAAAAACATGGCATTGTCCTCGTCAAGTGCCTCTACACTCCATCATAGCTTTGTCGCCAACAATCACACTCGCATTGTGATACAGTATGTACTAATTTTAATAACAATTTAGGAAGGCTTAAAGAAAAGTAATATATCTCATACTATTACGGGCTTATGAAAAATAATCCTTCGTATGATTATATGATAAGCTCACAACAACGGTCACTATAAATGACTAAAGGTCATTACTGGATTGCAGTCTTTATCAATATTGTATCAAACAAATCTAAATAAAAATGGAATCCGTAAAAAAATTATGATCAACTACATTATAACTTCGACACCACAAATCACTTGAGACACCACTAGAATTCACCCATATTTCAATTTTAGCTCCTAACAAATGTACATAAAAAGAAAACGATAGAATGCAAAATTAACAATACATTTTGGGGTTAGCCCAATGTTTCAAGAGGTGGAAATTTAACCCTAATGTTTCAAAATTTGTACAATTTTATCCCTCCATAACATCTTCATGAAGAAACTTAACATGACAAATGACATAATGTGTAACAACCCCCATTTTCTCACGTAAAGGCTGACCAGGCACGATACGCCGAAAATGGGGCTTGTCGATCAATTAATACCATTCTCGGGACAATGTAACATACATATGGTAATTTAAAAGTTGATACTTTAAAACTTTATGAATATAACTCTGACAATAATTAAAACCAAACCAGCACTAACTAGAGAATAAATCCAACTGCAAGTAATATCACAAACTCCAACATCATGTAAATAACTAAATAAATCTTGGGCTTATACCCTTACAATGCTTCCGAATAAAAATAACTAAACTCTGGCACAAAATCACCTAGGCTAAAGTCAATAATTCGGAAGGCTACTAAGCATTGAGAGATCGCAAGGCTGATACAGCAACAGTCCTACTATCCCTGTTTAGAAATAATCTGGGGGAGAAAACATTTATAATTTGGGTCAGAGCCCGAGGTGTGCAAGAATTAACTTAATTAATTTATGATGCAATAATACAGTTGATGCAAAATAAGTATTCCCCCTTTTCGACACTCACAAGTGTATAACACCTCACCCCTCATCTAAGTGTGACATGTCGCGCATCCCAAAGTCCCCAAATAATAACTACACCTACGTGCTAATTTTATACAATGATTAACTGATTTAAATGTGCCGAAAACATTTAATTATAGTTATCCATAATTTTTCAGTTTCCTAATCTCCACCTAAGAAGAATAAATATCCACTATGCAATAAATGATCACAAATTTACTTTATAGCCACATCCTTGGGCAAATAATTTATTTATATAGTATCTGGAGAATTATTAATATATGTCCTTCCATATATGTGTGACACACAAGGGCATCTACCGTTGGTGTTAAATTAGTACTCTATCGGCAAGTCTGAAGGAATCCTAACATCTAAATCGGACAGTCCGAAGGAATTCTGACATCCTAAGCGGACACCACAAAACACACATATGATGGGAGTGGTACCTATGCAGGACACCTGTATAAGGCCCATACCCAGTGGTAATACTAGAAGGGCCAGCGCCACACCTACCCCTCGAGTGTGGAGCTTCTACGTAGTACCCATATGCCTGTACAACGTCAAGCCCACATGTGACGGCATGTGGTCATTGGACCGAATGCGTGAACCCCAAAACCGATAGGTAAGTACACTTGTATGTCCACAGACAAATATAATATAACACATATTTGATTCGTATCGAATCCTGCACATTATTACCCTCGAAACTTATGCATTTTAGCCCCCTCGGGTACTTTAATGCCTATAATTATGCTCATTAATCAGACAACCTCCGTTTTATATGCTAGAATATTATTTGAGGTATAATTGATCTTTTATAGTTATTAAAGTGCTTAGTATGAAGTTTGGGCACGTTTTGATAAAGTATCGTCACGATTCGCACGTTCAGGGGCATTTTCATAATTTCACACTTAGGGATTTTTGCCCGAAGTATTCACATAAGTTGTATCCCTCGAGCCAAACTTCGAATGGCCATGAACGGTGCTCGAATCGGATTTGGAACGAAAGAGACACGGACCTTTAATCGGAGGAAGAATTAATTATTTATTTTTTATTAATTCCCCTTATATCCTTCTTCTCTTTTATTAACAAATTCATTAATTACATCCATGTCGCAAAATCATTTTTGCAGGAAATAAAATGGAAATTTTTGTCCTTGGCTCGGATTTTGGTTTCGTCCGAAATTGAAGCTTGATTTGGGACCGCACACACAAATGGGTCTCTTGGGCCACTTTTGGATCTTGGGTTTCTTGGATTTGACCATTAATGGAGGTTGTTGGAATATTTGGAAATGGGTCTCCTCCATAGCTTCTCTCGGCTCAAATTTAATGGAGATTTCATTTTGGTCATGGTTTGTATTGCCACAACAATTATGGGTTTCATTTTTTTGTTGGTTTCGCAATGGTGGGTCTCGGCTTGGGACAACCATGGGAGTTGCGATGTGGGCCCCTCATTGTGGTTGCGTGGGCTCTTTTCTGCAGCACCGGTCGACCGGCCACCATGCGCAGTCGATCGGGTTTTCCATTTTTACCGTGCATCACAACTAGTATGCCTCCCCCTTATGTCGAGGTCGACCGGTCTGAATCCCCGATCAAACGGTACCCTATTTTGAGCCGACTTATTTTTTCTCCTTTGCCCCTTTTCCTTATTTCATTTTATTTTTCTATTTTTTTTCTCTCTTAATTAAGAGACTTATCCCCTTTTGATTTATTTTTCCCTTTTTCTTTTCATGGTTTTCCCCACTTAGTATAAATACTAGACTTAGTTTATTTTTTGGGGGCTCTCTTAAAATCTTGTAATTTAATTAGTTTTTAGGTTAGAAATTGAGAGCTTCTCTCTCTTAGGCCTTTTTTCCCATTTTCCGGTTTGTAAAGCACTATTCCTTCTCCTCCATTAATGTAAGTTCCAATCTCATTTATGCTTTGTCCCTTTTATTTATTGCTTTGTTAATTTCATGCCTAGTTCATCAGTGTAATTTATTTATTTCTTGTTTTAATCATTAATTAGTTGTTTAATTTAATTATTAATGTTGTGTGAGTAGTTAAATAGGGTTTGGTTCGTGTGTCCTCCATTAATGGGCGTCGAGCTACGAAAATTAGGTTTTGTGTAAAATTGTATTTAATTGAAACCTCGCGAATTAAAATGGGATTATTATGCGTTTAACTTTCATTGTCATGCAACATTAGTATTTAAAGAGATAGTCCGATTTTAATCTGCATGTGACCAATTTTTATTAAATATTTAATCTCGCATCGTTGGCTTAAATTCTGTCATGTGTGATGTTTATGATTAATTAAAAATGCTTGATTAAATATTTTAGAACCGAAATTCTAATTCCGCGTGTTTAGCCCATGGCGGGTATGTGATCCCGACCCTCGTTTTATTAATTATTGTTTAGACTTAACTTCTTATTTTTCCCTTTTATTTACAACCAACCCATCACCTTTTACAATTTTATTCCTGAATTAATAAATCGTTTAAAATCTGTTGAACACTCCCTGTGGATTCTCGATACCCGACTTACCGCTATACTTGTGTGCAACTGTAGTCGTAGTTTAGGTTTTTGTATTAACGCGGTGAAACGAATTCAATGATTGGCGTTTTGACGCGATGCTACCTTTCACGCGTAATCAAAATGGCGCTGTTACCGGGGAGTGTTGTGTTATAGATTGTTATTGTCTTATTATTTTGTAGTATTTTTCTTTTGTGTTTATATTTTTTTATTTTAACCTTTTTTGCAGGTTTGCACATTTGAGCACTAAGAAACGCGTGAATTTTTTTTGACCGCACATCATCTTTGTGGAAATAGCCATCTTGAGCCTTTGTTGGGGTAAGCATGTCTTATTCCAATTTTCTGGTAATCCTAATGATAATTCTCAAAATTCTCGTAAACCTATGACTTTTGGTCAATACTTGCAAGCCCAAAAAATTGCAACATCTAAAATGACATTGGGTGAGTATTACGAAAGTCAAAGTATGGATTACATAAATTTTGGGCATGATCATTTCGACTTTGGGTTGCAAGATCCTTATGATAATAATTTTGAAGCTAATAGCTATAGCTTTCAAAAGTCTTATGTTAATGATTTTGAATGTAGTCACGTCGATAGTTTTCAAAGTTCGCATTTATAAGAATCTGCACGTCGCCCTATGACTTTCGGTGAGGGCTTGCGCATGCTTGAGAATGGAAAAATTGAAAACCATTATCAGGAAGAAAATCGTTGTTGGGAACATGAGTTGGATTTATTATTTGAATTCGACGACGATTTTTCTTCTGTGACTTTTGAAAATGAGGAATGTTTTGAACCAAATGAGGAGTTTTTGCCTACTTTGGAACAAACCATCTCTTATTTGGCCCATGGTACAACAGTGAATGAAAATGAAGAAGAAATGGACGTAGTAACCATTTTCAGTGAAATGGTCTCTTCCTTGATTCTCAAAGAAGAAAGTTTCATTGAAAACGATCCTATTTCCTACGAAATTCAACCTTCAAGCAATGATAACACATCTCTTGAGATTGAATTTCTTTCGTCCACATATTTATTCTATACTATCACACCAATTTTAGTACCCGATGAATCGGTTCCAAACTTTATAGTTTCAAACCTTTTCACCAATGAGTAGTACTCGCTCGAGTCGCCTTCCATGAAGGCATCTTTGCATTCGTGTGCACCACCTCCCATTCCAATTTAAAAATATTTGGGAGGATATTGAGTTTTTTTTGGAACCCATGTGTACCTCTCCCCCTTATTATAAAAATCACCCATCGTCAAAATTGATAATTAGCAATGGTTCACCTTTTCCACTACCCACCTGCCTTTCGTTGTTCAAACGGAATTCCTATATTCCAGGAGGCATGCATGAAAGGGAGGGTCCACCGTTGATCCTCCAAAGTCAAATTACATTTTGGGTGGACCCTCAAAAATTTCAACTTATAGTGTATAGTTAGTTAGAAGTTAAAATTGTAGGTTGTACATAGTTAGTTTTATTTTCCTTATTTTTCTTTTTTCTTACTATCCGTCTAGTGTAATTAGTTAAGTTTTTGTTATTTATTTTTACCATGCTTGTTACTAACATGTTTTGTATAATCATTTGAACCTTGTTGCTTTCAAATGGAAAACGGACGTCGGGGACCCAGTAGAGTAGTCCCACTAATTGGGGAGGAAGAGGATCACTCGGAGCCACCACAGCCATCACAGGCCCCACAGTTGATCACCCCAGCTGAGATAGCCACTTTAGAGCCACAGGCAGTATCCACAGTGATGGCGGCCATACTACAACATTTTTCGTCGCCTCAAGCACCACAGCAGGTGGCTATCCTAGCACAGGCACCGGGCTACACATGGGACCGCACGAGGAAGATCATGGGTCATTTCAGAAAGATAAGGGGGAGAAGATACGCCGTTCTAAGGTGTCTAACCAACAAAATAGGATGAATAAGAGTAGCAGTCAGGAGGCCCAGCAGTGTTGGGATCCTCAATCTGCAGGGGAGAGTAAGAGATATATGGGTTTCGATAATAGAAATAGACAGGGATGATAGGGTCAGGTCCAGCAGGGATAACAACATGGAGGCCGCCAAGGGCATCAAAATCAGGATCAACACAGGATACCACAAGATAGGCAACCGTTGCATGGTAATTATTTTGTTTGCGGTGAGAAGGGCCACCTTGCCAGGAGGTTTCCCTCAGGGAAATCAAGCCGCACAGGAGTTAGGAGGACAACGGGGACACCAAGTACCCCAGGAGGAGCGTAGACCATTGCATGTACAACCAGTGGCGGTAGTGCCAGCCGCACTAGCACTACCCGCTCCACCTAAGGACAACAGCCGCAGTTGCAATACGAGCGCGTGTATCACCTCGCACCAGGAGAGGGACCAGCGCCAGCATATATGGTAATCGTATGATACCTAATCATTTTATTTTATAGGACATACTTAGTTTAGTACTAGTGCACGGTATTACTAGTAGGCGATATCTCATTTGCACATTGGGGAAGGTAGACTCCGTTTTATTTTGGTTCGCCCCCGAGTTGAGGGACATGCATTTATGATGCCTCGTGTGTTAGGGTATGGGGATTTACCTCAGTAGAATTTAAACCATAATGGTTGTGTTCATATTTACGAAAATAATCGAATGTGGTGTGACTAGTTGGTATTAACTTTTATTTTCACTGTGGAAAATGCTAAAGGAAACTATGACACTTTGAGTTTAAATATAGTTAAATGGTTAATTATAGAACCTGAAAATCCTTATAAAAATTTAGGGGGTATATTATAAACACGGGTCCTAGAGTGACTGATCTCAGCGATCGACAATGCTATATAGTAGTGTACCGGGAGGATTCCTTGTTTGGATTTCGCTTGCGAGACATCCCACACATGAAAGTAGCAAAGGTTGGGAGCTGAGAGATGTTAGAGCCTCGGACATTTTGGATTGTTGATTTGAGTACAATTAAATGGATATATCTATTGGGATTTTGTGTATCCCTTTGGCCATATGAGACTGTAGTTAAAATTCATATTATCACTCCTCACATTCATATCTATATCTTTTGTTTTAATCTTGGCCAATGGATCTCAATAACTGACTAAGTTGTACAGTAGTGTATCGGGAGGGTTCTTTGTTTGGATTTTGCTTGCGAGACGTCCCACACATAAAATTGGCAAAAGTCGAGAGTTGAGGGAAGTCGAATACTGAGATCTTTATTTTTCTTGCATGCACATATATGGTGGTATCTTTGGTGTATGTTTATGCTTGGTATGAATGGTACAAATTAAATGTATATGTGCCATCTATATTTGTTAATGTTACGTGTGTGTACATGTAACGTGGAATATATGAACACCCCAGTAATTTTATGATAGGCATAGGTGAGCCTTTTTTTTTATCTCATAGGATATGAGTATGGAATAATTGGGTGTAAAACTTAGTTTAATAACACGGGTAAATAAACATAAGGTTGGGCTTTAACGAATTCCGAGGACGAAATTTTGTTATAAAGGGAGGAAAATGTAATACCTCGTAAGTTTTTTGAATAAAATATTCTGATTTAATGGAAATTTATGATTTCGGATTTATTTTTTTTAGAATAAAATTAATTTGGGAGGACTTGAAAATTAATCGAGCGAAAAATAATTAACACATAAATAAAATTTTAGGTGCGTGTCATTTTAGCATAATAAAATGTCCAAGTGAAATAAAAATATTTGGGATGCGTTTTGGGGAGCGTTGGAGACTCGGTTTAGTGTTTTAAATGTATAGAATTGGGCATGGGTCATAGGTATATAAGTTGGGAAGCTTTTGGGATAATTAGATGATGGGTTCGGGTCCATTTGGGGATCCAAAAGTTGGGTTTTAGGCCTAACTCGGGATTAACACTAATTAAGTGTTTAAGTGGGGGGAAATCACTCCCCCAATATCATTATAGAAAACCTAAATTGACAGTAATGGGAGAAAGATGGGAAATAGCCAAAGAAGTGGAAAAGGGGCAAGAGCAAGGGAGAATCAATGAGAGAAATCAAAAGGGCTCCAAGGGACCTTCTTCCACAAATCTTTAAGGCAAGAATTTTTTTGCTTAATTTATTTTTCAATATATTCCTTGATGCATGTAATGACCCCTTTACATTTATAGGAATTAGGTTTGAATATGTTTGATTTGATGATGAATAATACATGTAGAGTACTGATTTTATTTGTAGGATTACTCCCAAAAATTGGTATCGTTTTCTTTGAATTTAGAGTTAGAATTCCTTAGAACTCTTGATGAAAATTGGAGATATCTTGATGATTAAATGTAGGGTATATTGAAGGGTAAACTTATGGGCTGAAATTTGAATGTAAATCTCACTCTTGATGTGCCATAATATGAATTAGATAATAAGGAAAGCAGGACAGAAACCTTATTTGGGATAAACAATTGATGTTCACAGATTCTTGGGAATTTGGGAATGAATTTTGGATTTATGTATAAAAATTAACATGCTAAGATGTTTAGTTAAGTGTTAAAGGCTAAATTATAAGTTTATATATGGGGATGAACCATTATAATGGATGTGGGTACTGAAATAAGGAAATCCATCTTTGAACAAAGTAGCAAATCTGGGTTTCTGCATCGAAGTGAATCGATTCAACCTTGGGCGAATCGATTCGGCTCCTACAGCGAATTAATTCGTCCCCAACTGAATCGATTCGGTCCCGAGGGCAAACCAAGTTGGTTTTGAGAATTGGCTGTGGTATTTTTAGGAGTTCAAGCAAGTGGGTAGAACCATGTTTGGGTCAATAACAAATTTATTAAACATATAAATGTGTTCACATCAAATTGGAGAAATTTTATTTAACGAAGGGGCTAAATAATTATTAAAATAAATGTGAGTTAATAATTATCTGATGATTAAATATAAATTAGATACTAGTGGAAATTAGGTGGGATATTTTGATAATTATAGAGTAACTATCTACACTTATTATACGATATACATAACAAGTAATTATATATGGGAAAATTAATAATTTAATTGGCAGCAAATTATTAATAAATAGGGAAATGTTGTGGACTTGGGTTGGATTACTATGGTAATTATAGGATAATTACTTATACATATTATATGGGGTAATAATATGTATTGCTATAGTTTTATGTGGACTTTGGATGGACTTTTATGGTAATTATAGAGTAATTACCTTTACATACTATATGGAAAAATAATATTGATTACGCGTGAAAGGTCGCATAAAAATCTTAAACCAAATCAATAAAATAAGAAAGCGCATGTGCTCATGGGATTAAAGTTTAATTCATGAAGTTATTCATAATATCAATAATTAGGACTAAAGTCTAATAACTTCTAAAATCAAGAACATGCATAATTGGGTTGTCAATTATATCGGGCAATTATTGAAATTTATCATCGGAAACAAAGGCAAAATGCCCAAAAAAGGAGAAAAAAAGAAAGAAAATATTTTTCAAAATATTCTAAGAAAGCGTACTTAGTAACTAACATGTAATCAAATCAAAGAAACTACCAATGAATGGATAGAATATCCCACACCCCTAACTTAAAACCTGACATTGTCCTCAATGTGAATTAAGAACCAAGTTAAAGAGAGGAAAAGAGTGATATTACCCACAATGGAGCGATATCGTGAACGCAATGCCAAACGTAACGAGCTCAAACACAAATCCTAAGAAAACTAGAACCCTGCTCTGATACCAACTGCAACAACCTCCATTTTCTCACATAAAGGCTAGTCGGGCACGATACGCCGAAGATGGGGTTTGTCGATCAATTAATACCATTCTCAGCACAATGTAACATAAATATGTTAATTTAAAATCCGAAACTTTAAAACTTTATGACTATAACTCTGACAATAATTGAAGCCAAACCAAAACTAACTGGAGAATAAATCCAACTGCAAGTAATATCACAAACTCCAACATAATGTAAATAACTAAATAAATCTTGGGCTTATGCCCTTACAATGCTTCCAAATAAAAATAACTAAACTCTAGCTGGAAAAGAACCTAGGCTATAGTCATCAATACAGAAGGTTGCTAAGTACTGAGAGATCGCAAGGCTGGTACAACAACAGTCCTTCTATCCCTGTCTAGAAATAACCTGGGATAGAAAACATTTATAATTTGGGTCAGAGCCTCAGGTGTGCAAGTAGTAACTTAATTAATTTATGATGCAATAATACAGTTGATGAAAAATAATTATTCCCCCTTTTCGACACTCACATGTGTATAACACCTCACCCCTCATCTAAGTGTGATATGTCTCGCATCCCAAAGTCCCCAAATAATAACTACGCCTACGTGCCAATTTTATACAATGATTAAAAGATTTAAATGCGCTACATTTAATTATAATTATCCATAATTTTCCACTTTCCTAATCTCCACCTACGAAGCATAAATATCCATTATGCAATAAATGATCACAAATTTACTTTATAGCCACATCCTTCGGCAAATAATTTATTTATATAGTATTCGGGGAATTTACAATATATGTCCTTCCATATATCTGTAACACACAAGGGCATCTACTGTTGGTATCAAATTCGTGCTCTATCGGCAAGTTCGAAGGAATCCTGACATCCTAAGCAGACACCCCAAAACACACATATGATGGGGGCGGTCCCTACGCAGTACACCTGTATACGGCCTATACCCAGTGTAGGGGTGGCAATTTGTGTGCGTCGTGTCGTGTTCGGGTCGTGTCATGTCGGGTTCGTGTCAAGTATTAGTCAACCCTAACCTGACCCATTTAACTAATCGTGTCAGATGAGCAAACACTAACCCGACCTATTTATTATCGTGTCGTGTTCGGGTTGACCTGCATAACCCATTAAGTAAAATATAAAATAATTTTTTTCTTCTCTTAACCAATCATACCAATCATAGGCCTACAATAACTTAAATTTAATTAATTTCAACTTCTTTCAACACATAAATAATTTATCATCCGATTCTCCATGAATTTTATAGAATGCCTATCAAGATATATAAATTATCTAATATATTCTCCATAAAATACGAGTTAAGCGGGTCTATTCGAGTCATTTTCGAGTTATACGTGTTTGACCCTAACCCAACCCGTTTATTATTCGTGTTGGCGGGACTTCGTGTCGAGTTCGTGTCGGGTTATCGTGTCGTGTCAAAAATTGTCACCCCCAGCGGTAATACAGGAAGGGTCAGCGCCACACCTACCCCTCGAGGGTCAAGCCTCTATGTAGTATCTATACGCCTACACAACGTCAAGCCCACCTGTGTCGGCATGTGGTCATTGACCCGAATGCGAGAACCCCCGAACCGATAGGTAAGTCCACTAGTATGTCCATACACAAATATAATATAACACATTATTTTTCCATATAATATGTAAAGGTAATTACTCTATAATTACCATAAAAGTCCATCCAATGTCCACATAAATCAACAACAATACATATTATTACCCCATATAATATGTATAAGTAATTATCCTATAATTACCATAGTAATCCAACCTAAGTCCACAACATTTCCCTATTTATTAATAATTTACTACCAATTAAATTATTGATTTTCCCAAATATAATTACTTGTTATGTATCTCGTATAATAAGTGTAGGTAGTCACTCTGTAATTACCAAAATATCCCACCTAATATCCACAAGTATCTAATTAATATTTAATCATTAGATAATTATTAACTCCCATCCCTTTTTATAATTATTTAACCCATTTTAGTTAAATAAAATTTCTCCAATTTGATGTTAACACATTTATATTTTTAATAAATTCGTTATTGACCCAAACATGGTTCTACCCACTCGCTTGAACTCCTGAAAATACCCACAACCAATTATAAGGCCCAACATGGTTTACCCCCAGGACCGAATCGATTCGGCTTGGGCCGAATCGATTCGCTGCAGGAGGCGAATCGATTCACCCAAGGCTGAATCGATTCTCTTCAACGCAAAAACCCAGATCTGCTACTTTGTTCTAAGATGTGATTCCTTCTTTCAATACCCACATCCATTCTAATGGTTCATCCCCATGTATAAACTTATAATTTAGCCTTTAACACTTAACTAAACATCTTAGCATGTAAATTTGTATACATAAATCCCAAATTCCCAAGAATTTATGAACATCAATTGTTTATCCCAAAGAATATTTCAGTCCCACTTTCCTTATTATTATAATTCATATTATGGCACATCAAGAGTGAGATTTACATTCAGACTTCAGCCCATGAATTTACCCTTCAATATGCCCTACATTTAATCATCAAGATATCTCTAATTTTCATCAAGAATCCTAAGGAATTCTAACTCCAAATCCAAAGAAAACGATACCAAGTTCTGGGAGTAATCCTACAAATAAAATCAGTACTCTACATGTATTATTCATCATCAAATCAAACATATTCAAACCTGATTCTCAGAAATGTAAAGGAATCATTACGTGCTTCAATAAATATATTGGAAAATAAATTAAGCAAGAAAGTTCTTGCCTTAAAGATTTGTGGAAGAAGGTCCCTTGAAGCCCTTTTGATTTCTCTCCTTGATTCTCCATTGGTCTTGCCCCTTTTCCTCTTCTTTGGCTATTTCCCCTCTTTCTCCCGTTACTGTCAATTTAGGTTTTCTATAATGATGATGGGTGAGTGGTTTACCCCCACTTAAACACTTCATTAGTGTCAATACCGAGTTAAGCCTAAAACTCAACTTTTGGATCCCCAAATGGACCCGAACCCATCATCTAATTAGCCCAAAAGCTTCCCAACTTATATACCTATGAACCAGACCCAATTCTAGATATTTAAAACACTAAACCGAGTCTCCAACACTCCCCAAAACGCTTTCCAAATATTTTTATTTCACTTGGACATTTTATCATGCTAAAACGACACGCGCCCAAAATTTAATTTATGTGTTAATTATTTTTCGCTCGCTTAAATTTGAAGTCCTCCCAAATTAATTTTATTCTAAAAAAAATCCGAAATCATAAATTTCCATTAAATCGAAATATTTTATTCCAAAAATTTACGGGGTATTACATAATGTAATAGGATGCCGAGTGATCCTCGTTAACAAGACGTGAATGTGGATAAAATTGCACGAATTCAAACACCAGATCTTACTTTGCACATTCTGAAATCTTGGAATCATATGTAAAAACGAAAATTTTCTTTAAGTCTTATACTTGATGAATAGTCTTATTAACCAAAAACTTTTAACTCCGGCCTCAGTGGTAACCCTGAATTGTGTCTAGATAGTCATTTTAGAATCCATATTTTACTTGGTACCAGTTGAACCAATAAGCTTACTACTCGTTTTGCCCAATCTAATATAAAACATGTTCCTGTCAAAGCCCATGTGTCTCTTTTAAATAAATGGAATTAATCCGACCTGGCCTGTTAGTGTGGTCTAGTTTACATGGCTACCCGTCTAAGATTTTGTCCGATATTAGCTACCCACTTTGTTTCACTTGAAACCATATCATATATATATTTATAGCTAACTGAACGTACCTTCAATGGTCGAACATTGATAAACCGAAAGCAAAAACATTGCATCATTGTCGTCGAGGGCCTCCTAACGATATGCTAGACTTTGACTTCCTAACGATATGCTCAAAGTATATAAATGTTGATTGATTTATGTTTCTAACTAACAGATAAATAGTATATGTAACTAAACCCCTAAAAAGATGATATGTAAGTATTAAACTAACTGCTCTCATGTATAAACGTAAACATCAAAGTTAAAATTTAATTTAACAAAGATACTACTACATTTAACATCTCAGTGATATCATTTTATTCTGTGCACAACACATCAGTTATATCTGTTTAGATAAAGATGTAACCTTAATACAACGAACACTTACAACAAAAGTTAAGAGAGAAAAAAAAACTGAAAGCAATCTAAATTTATAAAACAAGGGGAAAGAAACAAAGAATTACAGAACTTTTAGGATCCATATTGATGAAACACAAAAGGTATTTTTTTGGAATGTTGAAAAAAAAGTAGGATCTGATTCGAGTAATAATCAGGTGGAGCCCCCGCTAACAAAAAAAATCCATTTCATACATATTCGTAAAACCCGTTTATGATCCCTTTAAGTTTTGAATCGTGTCATTCGTCACTCGTTTACAACCCGTCACGCGTTTGCAACCAATAACCAATTACAATCCACTAAGAAGTTTATAATACATTATGTCGTAAAGCCCAAAATCTGTTATGATGAATCTTCTCTACATTTACCTAAGTATCAATAAGTCATTTTTTCTCTTATATTTTGAAGTATACTAAAGACACCACTAGAATTCACCATAAATCTGAATTGTGATTTCTAAAACCATACCAGGAAATGAAATAAAGAAAAAAAATCTAAAATAAGAAAAAAAGTATTGCACATTGAAGAGTAACAGGGAACACAAAAGACAAGACGACAGTTTTACAACCCCGTACCTGAAACTTGTAAGAAGAACACACATGCATTCTTAGAGTACCTTGACACACCATACTCAAAACTCAAGTTCTCGTTCCATTCATCACGGAGATCGGTTGTGCAAGGTGATTTCCAAAACCTGGCACTATATGATTGTCCTCATAATGTAAACCAATCATGCTGACATGAATAAAATTCTGATATAATCAAGGAAAGATCCCATGTATACAATCTAAACTGGGAGTCCACTTAATTTTTTGCTTCAGAAAAACGTCGATTAACTAGAACTTTTTATGCAATCCCTGGTCAATAACGTTTGGATGCGATCCAGACACTTCTAGAGAAATCACAGGTACCATATATTTTATATGAGAGTATCTTGAACGTATCCTCATAGCTAAAGTATTTGGAATTTTGGAAAAAAATGATTCCTCCAGGGATAGAATAATTATTTGCAATGTTTAAGAGGAAATAAGTCTCTCCTTAACAGTCTTAGAAGATGAATGAACCAAGGAGTACCCTTTCCCGATACTTTTGTCTATTTTTCACTCCACCAAGTACAAGTGAATTCCATGATGGGTTGAACTTGTTAAGGAAATTTTAAATCAAAGGAGTCAAATAGTTGTGCACCTTTTTAGGAGTCGAGGAATTCACATATTCCCACTGCAGAAGTGAAACACATAAAAAAACTACTTTCTAAGTTAACCCAAATTAATAAATCCTGAAACAATAAATAGTAAAATAAATAACAAAACAGCTAACCCAAGATAAATATACATTAGTTAACAACGTAAAATCTCCTAGAAGTTACTAATTTCTCAACTTGCGCCAATTAGAGAATATTTTCAATGGATTTCAATCGCTCAGCGTTCTTGTAGCGCAGGGTAGACCCATATGACCCTGTAAATGGAAAGCATAATTCACATGACAAGGATACCATTTATGAAATCATAATAATTTATGATTCAGTTGTCAACATGAAAACTTGAAGCGAGACACAGCAGCTTGAGGATTCCACTGGTGCTAATCGAGCTAATATGAAAAGGTCATAGCTTTGTTGATTTTTAATCTTGTACACTACTCAAGAAAGAAAACAGAATTAGACGTCTTGTACATGATAATTGCATTTTGAAATGAGAGAAAAAGCATATACAGGAGCATGTGAGCTTGGACGTAGAGAAAACAATTGATTTAGTGACTGTAACAAGGTATTCTTGTTCAATGGTTTGGTTCAGGAGTCAAGCCTTGGTGCATACATTTTATAGTCCACGTTTTAATTTTTGCATTCTTGAAGTCAAAATTTGCACCATGTAATACAAATATTGGTAAACATCCAAACTGAACTCCTAGTAATCCTGATTCTTGTTCCGTTCGTGAACTCAATATTCACACCGTGTATTCTTGTAGTGTTCGAGAACTCAGGATTCGTGTTCCGTGAGGTCAATATTCGCATCATGTAATACGTAACGAATGACGTAACGAAATAGGATGCCTAGTCATCCTTTGTTAACAAGACGTGAATGAGGATGAACTTGCACAAATTGAAATATGAGGGCTTACATTGCACATTTGAAATATTGAATCCAAATGTAAAAAAGATATAGAACTTAAAGTTAAAATTTTCAATTTACCCAACTTCAAAAGATTACATGCTCAAGTCAAGTGGTAATTGTACAACGTCATCCATAATAAATCACCCAAGGGTGTTCTTTGTAACTCCAATAGAAAATTTTATTTGTTAGGTAACTCCAAATCCATGCCTCGGAATTGTATTTTTTGCCGTTCCAAATTTAAAATTTTGAAGTGAAAGATTAAAAATTTTAAACATAGAATATTTCAATTCTGATTTCGTGGCGCGGAATTGAAATTACAAAAACCTCCAAAGACCATATACTGGAACTCGAGTCTTTAACAGTGCTGATTGCAAATACAGCTACTCACACACACTGCACATGTAGTTTCACACATATGCACACACTGCACATGTAGTTTCACACACACACAGTTTCAATAAAACAACAACAACAACAACAACAAAACAAAACTGTGCACACACAATATTTATACAAATATAAATTAAGAATTATAATAAATCCACATCGTTGAATTCTAACGTCACGAATTTGGAAATGTTGAGGGTGTGTTTAGGAGACCCAATTCCAATTCTATGAATTGCAATTGGAAATTTTTTAGTTCTAAATTTTGCCATTTTGAACTAAAATATTTCCAATTCCAATTCACAGTCCTAGGCATGGAATTGGATTTCCCAAGCACACCCTAAATTTAAATTTCCTTAATTAGAATTCTTACTGATTTCCAATTCTAGGCATCCAAAATTATAAAAATTTCTAAAACCTTTAAAATTTGAACTGAAAATATTCCGGTTCCAAATCCAAGGCACGGAATTGGGGATTCCCAAACACACTCTAAGAACAAAGTATATACTTGACTTCATTCGCAGTGTGATGTCAATTTTTCACCATAACCTCCACTATATATACAGTCAATCAGAACCCAAACCGTGAACTGAAAATGAAAATAAAATAAAAAATAAAACATAAAATTATAATTATGGGTTTCAAACCTTAAGAATTGAACTCAACCGATTCTACACCCCACCCCACCCCCCCACCCCCCCCACCCACCCACCCACCCAAAAAAAGAAGAAGAAAAGAGAGAGGCAATGGAAGAGAATACATGAGAGAGGTAATGACAGTTTATGCCTGACTTGAAGCCATAAATACATATATATCGTAAGAACAGAGTCACCATAACCTCCCCTGTCTCAGACTCTTTGTTTCTTAATTAAACAATTGCAACAGACTTCGTAATTTCTGAACTGAAACAATTTCACTAAGAATCGAACTCAAAAAATTTGGAACCCAAAAAAAGGAGAAAGGCAATGAAAAAGAATATATCTGATTTCATTCTCAATGTGATATATGTTTATCCATCACCTCCATCTCATACCACCATAATCTCCACCATACAGTCATTATACTAAATAACAAGCATTTTTTTTCATAAATTATAAATGCAAATGGTCATTAAATAATTTAATAATATCGGGTTCAAGACATGGGAGCAACATTTCCATAGATATATGTGGATAAGGAAAGCCGACATTTGCTTCTCCCAGCCCTGCAGTTTAAACGGGAGGCTTGTGCACAGGGTACGACCTTTTTTTTAGGAAGTCCTACTGTTTTGTACAAATAATGTTTTTTTAGAAAGTAAACTATTTTGGTAAAAATTAAAGTTAAATGTTTTGTAAAAATTGTTGTAAAGAAATGTTTTTAAGAATTACTCACAAAACAACTTTTTTGTACAAAACTGGGAGTTTTTTACAACACAAATAATGATTTATAAAGGGCTCCAACCACATAAACATATTATAAGAGAGATGAAAAAAAAGCTTTTAACATTGGTTTTACAAAATGAAAGGCGCGAGGGACAAATTAAATGGTAACTTGAGTGGAACCTTTTTAACCCTTTACACCTTTTCAAAGTTCAACACAAAGAAACCAACTCAAATTTTGTCATTGGCTTAGTTAGTCCAGCTAAAAACTATGTACCTAAAATTAAACAAATGATGATAGACTTGTCCACGAGTCATATTAACTACTACAAAAAAATATGTGAATTGAAAAATTACATAACAAATCAAACTTGCTTACAACATTTTGAACTTTAACTTTCTGTAAAAATGTAAATTATGTAATATGCAATGTTTTATTAAAAATATGTCAATTAATAGGCATACCTAGGGCTCTGGTATGGACACATAGCACTTGGGTGTCGATAGATACACACGAACATGTTTACATTTGTGCCATTTGTCATTATTAGTAACATATGAAATTAATATATTTTGACAAATAAGAAACAAATAATATTATACTCCCCCCATCCCAAATTAAGAGTCCACTATTCGATTTCGGGTTGTCCTAGATTAAGAGTCCACTTTCACTTTTTGGACATAATCAACGAACCAAATTCCATGATAGTGAACAAGTATTGATCTTGGCCATTGATTGAATGTATCCCTAAACTATTCAAAAAATGAATATGGACTCTTAATTTGGGACAGAGGGAGTCTACAATAATACTAACATGGTGCTAAGCATATATTTTAACTAACTGGATGGTGTGATTGCATATAAAGTAAGTTTATTACATGAGATAGTATGAGAAGTTATTTATGTATTCATTTTCTTTTCAATTAAAATGGATTTAGGCGTGGTATAAATGTATTTTTTTATAAAACAGTTTCCAGCGTTATGCAATATTGGGAGATTTATTTTTCTTTCTTAGTTTTATGATGCTTATTGTTCATTATGATGTCCTATTTTCCTAAATATATTAGTTTCATCTATTTGGTTTAATCTAAGATTTTTGACATAAGGTTTCAGTCATATATGTTTCCTTTTGGTATTACAAAAAACAGATAGGTAACAAAGTTCATCACATGTGCAAAAATAATAATGTTATTTCATTTTTCCCGTTTACTTCTTATTGGTGATTTATAAAACACTCATTGTAATGAAATTCATTGACGACGAGCCTAAGAGAGTCAAATCTTTGTTACTATATGATTATAGTTTTATTCTAAAAATTATTCCGACACTACTACATGAGCAATTTGTAAATTATTACTAAACGTGTAATTGGTACCTATTTACTATGCCAAGTCAATAATTTTATTTTTGATAGGATGATAATGTGCATCCGGGATTTAGGCATGCTGCAATCAACATGTTACAGCGTGTAAATGTGGTGAGTGTAGTATAAACGCAACAAAAGAGTTTTATTAGCACACGGGTTTCATAAAGAAAAATGCAATTAAATGAACTTTATTACTGTACCATTGGCATAGTTACACCCTAGTTTATAAAAAAACAAACATGGTCTCCACACTTAACAAAAATAACAAAACTGGGTTGAGAAAAACTGACAGACTTGTATCACTTAACAAGGACCAAAATCCAATGAGAACATGTATTTAGACCTTCACGCATTCCCCTACTCCCATATATACAACATCATTTCATTTGGATGAGTAACCTAAATCATTAATGTGATTTTATAACCCATATCAGAAAATGAAATCAAGAATAAAAAACATTAATAACTTAAGAACAGAATATATATCTGTCAGTTTCACCATAAGCTCCATCTTAGACCACCATATATTTTATTCACATTTTGATCACGAAATTGAATTGAAAACCTATTGTCTATTTAGCGAAAATAAAGTTGCACATCGTGCAAGCAACTAGTACATTCTATTTTTTTTAATTAGAAAAACATATATATATATATATATATATATATATATATATATATATATATAAATAAATTCAAACAATCTCTCCCAATAATGTATGACATCACTTCAAATAGCATTTTAAACTGCCAACTTTAACCATGAATTTTTAGGGTTCACACTTGGTGTTTCACAAGTTGAAACCTTTACCCTAGTGTTTTAAAATTCGTGCAATTTTATTCATGCAAAATTGACAGGACGAATGGCATAGCGTAATAGGATGCCTAGTCATCCTATGTTAATAAGGCATGAATGAGGATGAACTTGCACAAATTCAAATACCAACGCTTATATTGCATGTTTTGAAATATTGGATCCAAATGTAAAAACGATATGAAACTTCAAGGTAAATTATTCAATTTAACCACTTCAAACGATTACATGCTTCAGTGAAGTGCTAATTGTACAACTTCATTCACAATAAATCACCAAAGGTATGTTTCATAACTCCCGTTGAAAATTTTGCTTGTTTGGCAACTCTAAATCTATTTCTCAGAATTGTATTATTTCTAGTTGGAAATATAAAAAAATTTAACAGAAAATATTTAAATTCCAATTTCGTGGCACGGAATTGAAATTCCCAAGCATCTCCTAAAGACAACACACATGAACTCGAGTCTTTACATATAGTTTCGCATACACACACACAGTTTCAACAACACAACAAAAAACCTACGCACAAATAATATTATACAAACAAGGATTTAGAATTCTAATGAATCCATACCATTGAATTCTAATGTCACGGAGCATAAGTGGGATCGAGATGAATCTTGAAGGTCAAAATATACTTAAAAGTAATAATTTCCATTATTTAGGCTAGAATAAAGATAGAATTAAACAGGTTAGGACAACAATAGAAGTGAAATTGGCATAGTGTGTGATTTGTGTATAACTATGAAGTTATAGGTGGACCTACAAAAGACGGGAATCAAACTTGACATGCAATACAAGCTATGTTAGTGATTGAGAGAAGAGACGCAATATGTTCAAAAAATGATCTCGGTGGAATTGCGAATTTTAAGTTGATAAAAAGAGGATAAACTTTAAAGATGAAAATCTCTGAGAAATAGTAATAGTAGCTCATACACAATATAAAAATGAAAGAAAATTGTTAAGAACATAAATAAGAACATAAAACCTTCTAATTTAACCAAGAATATTGAGTTAAACATATTGAGTAGAATAATATTAATGCAAATTTACCTCATCCAGGTCAACCAAAGTGTCACCATCGCCATATCTCTCTAAAGTGACATAAAAAAATAAGAAGATAAATTAGGTAAAACATGAATAACACTTATATGGAAAAATGTTATTAATCATGCCATTAAGTGATGTCGTGCAAACGTAATACTCACCATCCGGTCCAAACTATGATGTGGAGTAGACAACACCCTCCATGGGGTCTTCAGGTGTAATATGCTCCCATGAACCTGTTACTATTAACATAGTTACTGATGGAAGATGGAAATTAGGGCTATTTTAGTATATTCTTGTATTTTTTAATCTCATTGTAATTTCCTTTTCTTAGTTGTCGTCTATTTTTATTATTTTCCTTAGTTGTATTATAGGGCTTATCGTGGAGGCTTCTAGAAGGGGCATCTTAGGTATAGTTTGTAAAAGCGTGTGCCTAGGTTATGTGGCATCACATGGGCCTAGGCCTACTTTCTTATTTAGGATTATGAGTGCCCCTTCTAGATCCTTCCCTACTCCCCAATATATATCCCCTTATATCATTAATGCAATTCATTCTATGCTTCTAAAATTCGAGTGTCAATTCTCTCACTTGCGTCCTTTTCTGTATTGCCATTGACAGTTCATTTTACATTAGTTACCGCATTTGTAGTTAATGTGCAAACATTACAACATATTAGAAAAAAATCCAAATTTCTTACTAAATAGAACAATATTTCAACACAAGAATGAAACATAGCTCGACCCATATTTATGGGAGAGAGTTTAATAGCATACCATGCCTTTCTTTTATATGTATAAAAAACATTTCCAGATTATTTTATCATTTAACCCTTCTGGTGTCGACTAAAACCAATCGAAAATCACACGCAAAAAATATCAGTTTTTTTGCACAAAAAAAATCCAATTTTTTATTCTAGTTTTTCCAAAAATCATAAAATCTCAGCAAATTCGTGAAAAAACCAGGAATAAAATGAGAAATTCTTAATAATAAGGAATTTTGGAATGATTCCTAAAAAAAACTTGGAAAAGTCCTGATTGGCATGTATTTAGAAAATTTCACAATAGTATCATATCAGGAAAATAATAGTATATTTTTTCTAAAAATTCACGTCAGCGTACTTTTGAAAAAAGCAGATCGAAGAAATGAGGAAATCGGAAATTTAGAACTGATTTCGAATGCGATCTAATTTTTTGGAAAAATTAGCAATTAAAAATTGGAAGTTAAAAATTTTCAAAACTCAGAAAAATAGGATCGGAATACCATTGAATGACTAGTAGCAACACCATTTTTCTTACTTATTGACTAGGGTATGCCCGTTCGCACAACACGATTGATAGTTCATTTTTAGCAACGGTTCGTGCACCACATTCCGTATGTCTTGCCTACGTTACACGTGTCATACCCCCCCAAACCCCAACCAATGAAAACAAAGTTTAGATAAATAAAAATAAAATATTTCTCTCCTATTCGATAGAAATCACAATAGACCATCTTAAAAAACAATATACCTACCTGTAATTACACATGAACGTGCCTCAACATGCATAGTGCAGTAACCAAAAATTGATTACTAATTTTCATGAATAATGTTATGAAATTGGTATTCCAAAATACACCCTTTGAGACAAAGAATCATCCCTTCGGTGGTTAGTTCTCCCTTCACTACCATCACCATTTAGCAACTTCAGTTTAACCTTAAATTGAGCAAGTTGGGACCTTAAGTAACTGTAAGGAATGACCTTTAGGTATTAAGATTTTAATAATCTTTACAGATTGAGATAAAATCTAACTACTATTGTTTACGCCAGAGTACATTATACCCATAAAATCATACTTTAACGATCCAAGAAAATGTCAGTATTAGAATTTATAACAATGAGTAATATATAATAAAATGAAACTGCAATTGATATGGTTTTGTCAATAAATAGAGTATACTATCCTAAAAATGCACACCTACTTTATCCCGCTTCTTTAACCAAACGAATATCAACCATAATTTTAGAGAAGTTCAGTTGTAATCTCAATTAAAATGCCGTTTACCCAGTAGATAATTGCAAAAACAATCAACTGATGGACATTCGTCTGTTACTTAAACTAAAAAAAATCTTAACCATATCGTAAAGCAATACATTCTGATCACAAACCAATTTAGTGCACAAACTCTTCAATTTTTAGAGTAATTTCAAACTTCCAGAAATAGTAAATTACATAACTAATAAGAAAATTGTAAGTAAATACACATACACGCATACTATGATATAATTTCTCATTTAAAGAGTAAATACAAAATTCAAACAAATGAAATGTTCCATGCACTTTCAAAAGTACATACGAAATTTCTGAGTTGTTGACTAAATGGCACTATCGAGCATGAGTCAGGTTCAGTGCAACTAAAAATAGCAAGACTCAAATAATGATTTTAACTTCGATAGATTAAATGTCATTTTCACTTTGTTGGATAATTCCTACCATTAGATTACTTTGTATAAGATGAACAGGAAAAAACCTTTCCCCGATGGCACTCAAGTAATTTCTTATGGAGAGTAATTGCTATACATCTAACCACGATACCCAATGAACACGAGTCAAAGCACTAAAATATAATTATAAAGATAAAAAGAAAATGTAAAACCCCCGTACATTTAACATTGTACATATCCCAAATAGTGAATAACAAAATATTTTGTTAATAATGGGGGTTTTAATCCGCATGAATAAAAAATTATTGTCACAATAGGCTTCTGAAACATGAATTTGAATGATACATAAACTCCCAATATTGTTTTCAAGACAAATGACATCTCTACACGTATTATAAGAAATGAATTCAACAATTAGTTCAATAAGTTGTGAAGTTTCACAGAGAATAGGTAAACCCAATTCAAATGGCAATTGATCAATATTGACTTTTATCAAACCATAAAAAGAACACAGCCTGCTGACTTTATATGTTGCAGGAAGCTTAGTAAAGAAGTCAAATGTATACAATTAAATTATTGGAGAACATACTCATTTTTTATTCTTCATGTCCAAAAATATATGAGTACAATAAACAAGAATTTTCAAAAATACACCAAAAATGCCTAAAAGTATAGACAGTCAAAAACAGAAAAATACAACTCAAAAAACATTCGTAGGAAAATTATAACCTCCCCATTAGATCATGGACACCTTCTCATGTATTAGTGCAATAGCGTATTTGGATCTGCAACTTCTTTAAAAGAAGGGATTGGTTAACAAAAAAGAAGGGACTAGTTCAGTCACATATACACAGTTAGATTAGACAGAAAACTAACTTGAGCTCTGTAACAGAGAATGATACAGATAGTAATAGAGAATTATATAAATTTCAGTGCCTTCTTTAAAGCCATCCATCAACAACTGTTAAACTAACCATTCCATACACGTCCCTATATTTTCTCTTGACATAATCCAAAATGACCACGCCCAACTAACTTGAACCAAGCAAACTGTAAAACTGACCATTCCATACATGTCCCTATATTTTCTCTCGACACAATCCAAGACGAACACGACCAACTAACTTGAACCAAGGAAGACAAATAAAAAATAAAAGATTAAAACAAACGAATAAAACAAACTCATAATATTAATTGAGAAGAAAGAGAAGGGTTTTGATTATTGTAATGTAACAAAAGTTCATTGGGTGGTTTTACGGATCTTCATCTGAAGTTGCAAGTAATGCTTCGGGGTCATCCTATTGAAATCTCTTTTGTAAGACTTGCACATTGTAGAGAATAAATAAATAAGTGGGATAGCAAATGTTTAATTTAATGCAGCTGTTTTTTTAAAATAAGAAATGAATATTCCCAAACAAATTAAATGACATGTTCCCAAACGATCAATCAAATGAACAAATCCCCCCTTTGAGTTGAATATCTTGTATTACATACCAAAAACTGTACATGTCTTGAGCAACAATTGAGAGAATATTACCCCCAAATGCACAGTATATTCCCATGGGGAAAAAATCTAGCACAAAGCAAATGACCACAAGAGTGACTTAAGAAAGGGGCAAGAGTAAATAAAGCAAACCCATATTTGTAAATAGAAATGAAGGACAAAAAACAATATACTTTAAAAATGAGGAAATACAAAGCTCATATAAAGTTATACACATAGAAACAACTAAAACTCATATAAAGTTATACACATAGAAACAACTAAACTATTAAATTCATACAGCTGTTAATCACCAAGCACTGCATTTTGAGTCCTCATAACCCATTTACTTCAACCCTTAGTGAATGAAAAAAAATTTACTAATGAACCTATTTATATTTGTAAATTTTCGTATTATTAATGTCAGAATTTACAAAAAATTGGAAGAGATGTATACCTTCATAGATTCCCAACATGCATAACCAGTAGTAAAGTTGTCATATCATCTGTCAAATAAACAGACAATAGAGTTAGTAATTTTTTGTAACCTAAAGAAAAAATGAAATGAAGAGCAAAAACTCAGATCAAACCATTAATCTAAGTCTATACCCCAAAACTACAATACCTAAGAAAAATTGAACAAATAAGATGACTTTGTTATTGTACATGCTACACATTTTGATGACAAAAATTACATGGACCTAATTTTCAACTGTAGAAGAAAGTAAGCATGTAAATCAGATACTAATGGGCACGAATGGTGGTGTTGTGGAATCTCAAGAAATAAAATCCAAAAGTGAGAGAGTATCAAGAAAGGTCCTAATTGCAAAAAGGCCAAATTCAAAATGACAAAACAAAATGTCAAGACTTGTTTTAGTTTAATGCGATGCACCAAACCCCCAAATGTCAAGGCTTGTTTTAGTTTCTTGTAACCCACACGTGTCAAGGTCTAGATCAAACCCATAATAAGCCTTAGATGAAGTAATATTTGCAAAGGAGTTGGTGTATAAACTGAGATACCCAAAACACCCATATTATTCGCAAAAATATCTAAGCCAAAAACAATCACCTAACAAAACATTTTGCCAAATACCTTGGGTGCAATGTGGAGATTTTATAGAACTTCAAGCAGATGGCATTTCCGAGCGGGTTATATGTCGTGGTGGAGCTGTTACCTTACAAATAAAAGGAAAATGTTATCTTCCAAATACAATTTTTCCATTAATAATAGGCTTCATCAAAGGGAAAATGTACCATACATGCTTGTATAAACCTGAGCAACATCAAGTACAGTTAAGTACAATGAATCAAGACATTCACGCATTCCCCCGCTCCCATAAATGCACTATCATATAAATGAAAGCCCTAAATCTAAATTGTGATTTTAAACCCATACCAAGAAATGAAATTGAGAAAACAAATGAAAACTAAAACATAAATTATTATTATGGGTTTAAAACCAGAAGAACTAAACTGAAACAATTTCGAACCCAAAAAAAGAGGCAATGAAAGAGAACATACCAGCATTATGACGTCCATTTCACCATCGCAGACCACCATATAGTCATTCGTTGTTTCCGATTTAAAAAAATTGCAGTAGAACAGAGTATATACCTGACTTGAAGTCATTAATTCCTTAAGAACAGAGTCACCATAACCCCCTCCATCTCAGACCAACAAATAGTCATTTGTTGTTTCCTAATTAAATAATTACAGCAGAACATAATATTGAACTGTACAGGGAGAAAAATTTAAGGAAAACAAAAGGAAATCAAAAATAAACAAACCCAAATAGTTCAAATCCAGAAGGAACTATTAAAAAAATTAAGAGCAAAGTTAAGCACTAAAAGAGAATAACATACATAAATACCTAAAGACGGCATGGGCGGTGCAATTGGTTGTGCCCGGACAAAAATCAAACAACCCATGGAGAAAATTGTCAAACTAAGAATAATCCAGCTCAACAGAATTAACATAGGAAAAAAAAACGAGAAGCAAGTGATAATGTGTAGGCAAAAAGGTCAACACTATATTTGATAAATACAAACTAATCCCCTATGAAACTCACTGTTTCTACGAAGCAATACAAACTAAGAGCTACATGAGTGAAACTCAATGTCTCTACAGGCAACCCAAACTGCACTATATTAACAATTGCACCCAATATATAAGGCTACGAACTTCCAGTCAAAGGTTATATGGATGTAGTATACATAAGAAAATACATAAACTTTCTTTAAAATGTATGATATATTAGGGAAATAAAGGATCAACGAAAAGTTACTTGTCTGCAGTCTAGAGGATAGGTGTCGACGATGGCACGATGAACAAAATCTTATTAAGTCTTATATTTGATGAATAGTTTTCTTTAACGAAAACTTTTAACTCCAGGGTTAGTGTGTGACAATCCTGAATTGTGATTTTCTAGATCATCAATTTAGAACACATATTTTACTTGGTACCATATTTTAACGTACGAACCTTTGTTTTTGCACATGCACTTAAAATAACTTATATAGGTTAACCCAACAAGCTCAACACAACCCAAATCCTAATCGTATAGCCCAATCTAATTAGAAGCATTTACCCGTTAACGCCCATGAGCCACTTTTAAATAAATGGGGTTAATTCAGCCCAGCATCAGTTTTTCCTAATTTACAGGCCAACCCATCTAAGATTTTATACCTTGATTACCCACCCACGTTGTTTGTTACTGTGTTATCACTTGAAACCACACCATACATATATTCATACCTAACTGAACATAAATGGTTGAACATTGATAAGCCAAAACCAAAAACATGGCATCGTCCTCATCACGTGCCTCTGCACTCCATAGCTTTGTTGTCAACAATCCCACTCACATTTCCTCTCTCCGTAATTTCACGCGACCCTTATCATCAGCGCCAACTGACATAGGGAAGTTCCACCTCCATAACTGCCAAATTGGGAGACAGCCGAGATGGAGTACATAAAACATGGGGACTCTGACCTCCATATCAGTGAAATCACTCTCGACATAGCAACTCCTCCCAAATTTATGGATATAATTATTCTTCCATATTTTCCAATAGCAAGTATTGTCATCAAGCAACATCCTTAGGTCTGTTTGGCCAGTAAGAAAATAAAAGCGACACAAAAATGATATATCTGAACTATAACTCCTCCCATTTTACTCTGTTTGTTTGTAGAAAAAATTATGCTTTGCATTTCAGAATATTCATAGTCGTAATTTAGAAAACATTTTAAGGAACTACTAATGCGGGTTAATTGGAATGCATTTTGGTCTAAGAATAACATTGTCCGTATAGTAGTTCCTGCTAATAATCACAGGAGTATATACCTGATTAAACAATTGTAGTGTGATGTTTATAAACATTCACGCATTCCCATGCTCCCATATATGCAACGCCATTTGCATGAAAACCCTGAATCTAAAAGGTGATTTTAAAAGCCATACTAGGAAATGAAATGGAGAAAAAGAAACCTAAAACATAAATACCTTAAGAAAAAATATATATCTAAATTAAATCGGAGTGTGATGTACATTCCATCACAATTCCACCGTAAACTCCACCATACAGTCACTCGTTGTTTCGTAATTAAACAATTGCAACAGAACATAGTATATTGACTTGAAGGCATTAAAACCATAAGAACAGAGTCACCATAATTTCCTCCAGAGAAGATGACCTGAGGGCCACCAGAAAGCCTAAAAATGAGAATTTCTGCCTAAAACAACCTCAGAACAGCTGCACAAGGCCTAAATGGTACCTAGCAACTATAATCTCGACCTTAGAACCACAAAGCAGTGGTCAAAAAGCTCGCCGAAAAGCAAGCATGTCACCGGAAAAGTCAAACAATGAATTGAAAACAACAATGGAAAAACAAAGTTTGGAGAACAATATCTGGAGGATGTTAGACAACGGAGGAAGATGAATAAGAACAAAACCTGGTGCGCAGAAAAGTTATGGGGGATTTTGTGGGTTTTGTTGCAGAGAACTCAAAACGGGAAATCAAATGGAGAAGAAAGAGAGAGGAAAGAGAAAATGGTATTTAAACCATTATGATGATTAGGCGCGAATACCTAGACACTCATCATTGCACCTCGAAACCCTAAAGGGTGCCGCCGCATCAGTTGTTGTCTTGGGGCATACATAAGACACTTCAAAGGATGACATGTGTCCCAATGGTCATTCACATATCCCAACATGAAGAAATGTCTTTTCATCGCCCGAGCACGTATACCCCTCAGTCATCTACTCACATTGAAGGCTAAGGGCTAGGGGGTGATTGATATGCCCAAAGTGTACCCTCCCACTCTGAGCAGCAACATCGGCCAACCTAACAGTCGAGTCATCAGGAGGTTCACAATAGCCATCAGTGAAGCCGAGTACAGCAACAGCTTTTATGGGCTCAAAATTGGCCACTACATCATCGTACTCTGCTCGGGCTGACACCACAGCTACGCCTAATACCTAACCTCAGCCAGTCATTTAGGTCGAGGTCATACTTATGATTGACAGACTAACATAGCTATTGGACTCAACAGCATCGTACTCGGCTGGGGCGAGCTTACAGTCAATGACACCACAGATCCGAGCATACACAAGCACATGGAAGACTTGGAACACGTGGACAAAATCGTTATAACCAAATCATTCCCCTCATGTGAGGGAATATTCGGTCATCATTATCTACATGTGGCATGGCCAGGTGTGCGCACGAGATTGGCTAAATCATCACACTCATGCTCATTGCATGTTTGGGGGTACACTACACCCCTCATGCACTATATATACTTATCTTCGCCTACCTTGTAGGGGGTGAACATTGTAAACCCTAGCGGTAGCTCTGTCAAAACACACAGTAAAGAGAGAAAGTGTGAGAATTGTATCACAGGGCCACTAGTGCCCCTCTTTTGTAGTGAAGATCATTCACTTGCACAGTGGACGTAGGCCTAGATAGCCTGAACCACTTATATTCGTGTGTCTCTCCTCTTCTCCTCATCTCCTTATATATATATATAGACCCAGGCTCAGGTGCGGACTTCCCATGCGGACTTCGTCCTTATCCCGAAAGTGGTCCCCCCGTGGTCCCAAAGACTTTTGTTATTTACTCTAGATGGTCCCCCTCTTGTTTTATACTAAAACTTTAGTTTAAGACTATATAATTAAAAGATTTATAATTTAAACCCAATATTAGTATCAAGACCTCATAGATTTTAGAACCTCACCAAATTCCGACCAAAACCCTAATTCTGGTATCAGAGCCATAAGACGTTCCTTTTAGACTAAAAGTAAAAAGACTTTAATGCCCTTGGGATTTATCCCTCGCATTTACCAAGATATTTTTGGATCCAACCCAGACTACCAACCTATATCCATAACTGATTTAGACTCAGAAGGTTGTTTAACTACACACATAGACGGTTGTTCACACATTGAACATATCCCAGCCAAACACGCAGACAGTAGACAAGTTACTGCTAGTGCTATTAATAGCATAATAGACCAAAATAAGTGTATACTGCTTATATTAAGACAATTAATAAAAGACACTCAAACCTTAGAAACAGAGATCAAAAATATCTCTAAAAGATTATTAGACATAGATAATCAAATCCCAATAGACTTAGTACACGTGTTACAAGAAATAAATATTAAGACTAATCATATAGAAGTCCTTAACAAAGACATTTTAGAAATTAAGACTCTAATTAAAAATCAAGACAGTGAGTTAATTAAACTTACTAAAGAACAAGCTAAGCTTATCCCTAGACTAGATAGTTATCTTCCTAATGGAGATAGTTAGATCAGGCTGGAATGAGGTATCAAAAGATCTCTCCATTCAGACCTTATCAGAATTTTATCAAAGAATTCTAGAAAAGATAAATGATGATAGATTTTATTACAAGATAAATGAAAATGAGATTGCCAACGCAGCTAAGGCAACTAGACTTATATTAGAAAGATTAAATTTAATTTCTACATCTATAGCAGCTACCCAAGACTATAATAGTAGCTTTGTTAAAGACTTGCATTTAGACTTAAAGGCTAAGACAGAAGGATTAACTACCTTCTACACAGACTTTGTTAAATTCCAACAGAATTTAGCAAATTACCTTAATAATATGGAAAGACATAATCTATCTAAAATGGATAGTATTATTAATGAACTTAGACTAGACATGGCCCAAGTAGAAGAAAAATACGGTGAAATTATAAACGGAATTAAGGCCGTATATAATAAACCTTCCCAAGCAGAAATAGACTCTCCTTTTATTCTAACGAGGTTAGATAAAATTGAAAAGACTGTAGAAGCCATAGAAGTTAGAACTATGCAACAACTAGAAAAAGATAATGAAGTAAAAGACTATATCACTAACGTTGGTAAAACCATCGTTAATTCTCTAGCTAGACATAGTGAAGAAACTTCTGAAAAGACAAAAAAAGAAAATAAGAATTTTAAAGAAGAAATCCTTAATCAGATAAAAAGACAAAAAGATTATTCGGCCTTCTTAGAAAGAATTGAAAAAAGACTTGAACAAAAACAGGTAACCACCTGTAAGTTTAAAGAATCCCCTCCCATAGAAACTAGAGAAAGGAATACCATAGGTAGACGAGTCATAAATGACGGATTAGATAAGACTAGCAAAATAGTTAGCTCTATCCCAAATATAGGACAGAGTAATCATATGCTCCAAAGACTTGAAGATTCATCCTCCAATGTTAGGACATGGTGGAAAGAAAGAAATTTCACCAATCCTCTCCAATGGAAATAATGGGGTGAAGTTGACTGGAAGATTGTTGAAGACTCCATTCATAATGGACAACTTCCAGCCGTTAGATACATAGACTTATTTAAAGAAGGTGCCACTCCTAAGACTCCCAATTATAACATGACCTACCATTGTAGAAATCATGTGTTAGACAAATCCTATACTGAGCTCCAAGTATTTGACTCAGAATGGCTTAGATCTAGAGGAACTGATAGGAAGTTCCAATTCCTAACCTTTGGACTCTTTCAAGCAAGAATCCAAGGATTACATAGACCCCAGAATAATATCAACATATTATGTTGTTTAGTAGACAAAAGATGGAAGGATTTTGAGAAAAGCCTTATTGGGATAGCCCAATTAGAAATGTCAGACAACATAGGATACTTTATGTCATTTCGGCATTTACAGTAACCGTAGACACAGCCAAACATTTTAAGTTAATCTTATATGCTAGTGGCTATGAAGACTATATTATCCCAGACGCTAATATAAACATAGAATTTCAAAGCTATGTGAAGTTCTCCCAATTTCCTTATGAAGGAATGCATTCGGGAATTCCTAGCGGTAGACTTAATGAAGAAATCTTAGTTAGAACCAATGTATCAGACTATAATCATACTTACAGTATTAGGAATACTGGATCTATGAAAGAGAAAGCTAAGACTCTCTGGCAATTGCCAGAATTTCAAGAAACTAAGACTATACAAAATAAACCATTGTTTATTAATCAAGACGACGTCACTGGAAATGTTACCATCCAGTTTGGTCCCCCTAAGATTGTCAATAAGAACATCCAGACCGAAGAAATTAGATTTAGGAATATGGGAGAAGCCATAATCAATGATCCTTCAGAAGGAGAATGTAGTAGTAAGACTAGTGCTAGTTTACTTAGACAAGCTCCGACAATTAGACCTAGAAGATCATTTGAACAAAAAGACTTAGTTAAAGAAAAAGCTAGGATCCAAAATTTTGGACATGAACCCTCAGAATTGGACATGAAGACATTTAAAGATAACCTTAAGAAAAGTCATTCTGTTAGATTTCAAGAAAGAGAAAGATTTAATATGATAGCCCAAGACCGCATATTAAAATTAAAAGAATCTAAGAATACTAAAGAACTTCTTAGAAACTTAAGACTAATAGAAGAAGGAGAACAAAGACTAATGTCAGCTACACAAGTAGAACCTAGCAAACAAGAGATAGGAAGTAGTAGTAGGCTAGAAGATGCTCCTAGACTTTTTAGTAAACCAATAGGAATAAATATTCCTATATACTCAAGCACCGTAGTAAAGACTAAACCTGATTATATAAAAGACTTTCCAACTAATGACAAGAGTTTCACTCCTGTTAAGACAATGGCAAGTCAAGCCATAAACCCAGTAGGTATATACCTTAACCTAGACAATTTTCAAGATAGGAAGAAGGCCTTAGACGAATGGCGTAATCAGATGAACATGTGTTTTGCATCTAATGAACAATGGGATGCAAGTTCATGTAAGCAGTACGCTGAGCAATCCATTAGAGGTATTGCAAAAGACTACTTAGATAATTTAAGAAAGGCTACAGATGAAGACTCCTTAGCAAAGATTGAGAAGATGAAGGAAAACTTAGAAGAAAGGTCAATTGAAGAATATATTCAATTGTTCACCTCAGAATTTATTGGAGCTGGACATCTAGCTCAGATCAATGAACAAGACCTAGCAAAACCTAAGTTAGCACTCCTTAGCATTTGCAAGTTAGATAAGATAAATGAATATAGCAATAATTATGAACAGCTATATTACCAAATTAAAGAATTTGGAGAGACCTTAAAAGACGAATACTTTAGAAAGATACCAGCCATAGGACAAATCCTAATTAATGAATATAGGAATTGGCCAGGAGTATCTGGAGTTAAGAATAACTCCCTTGGTGAAAGAATCAATTTCGCCAAAAACTATATCATATCTAAGAGATGTGATATAACCCAAGGAAAGTTGATAGAAGAGACTTTCAAGCAGATCCCTCCAATCAAAGACGAAAGAGACATCGCTCCAATCCAATGGGGATGTGGAATTGAATCTAAGAAATTCAAGAAGAAAGTAGAATGGAAACATAGGAAGTTTAAGACTAGACCTTTAGGATTACCAAAGAAGTATAAATTTAGACAATCTACTACCTTTAGAGAAAGGAATCCTAAGACTAAGAAAAATAGATTTAACCAAAGAAGATACTTTAAGAAGAATACTAGTAAGTATAAGAAAGTTCCTAATTATAGGAAAGAAAAAGATATAGCTCAATCTAAGACTACCACAAAAGAATGTTGGACTTGCGGCAAAGAAGGACACTTTGCTAAAGACTGCCCTAATAAGAAAGATAAAGAAAGTATTAAGATTATTAATACAATATTAGACTATGCAGATCAAGAAGAATTAGATATCTTATATGCTATAGAAATATCAGACATAGAAGATGATGATAACACTAGTATCTATAGTGTTTACACAGACAGTGATTCAGAAGACTATAGTGATACTGATGAGTATGATGACTCTCAGGATACCCTAGACTTATATATGATGCAGACTGATCAAGGAGATCTAGATGATGAATATATAGACTTTGAAGACGCTTGGTATAAGTGTATATTAAGCCCCTTTTTAAAGAAAAGATGGACAGTTAGTAATCCTGAGTTACTAACCTATATACCTAGATGTTACTTTGACGAAAGACATTATTGCACATTTGAAATGAAATGTAGCAAAAAAGACTTTAGATGTGTAGA
This sequence comes from Sambucus nigra, assembly GCA_949130495.1. Classification (NCBI taxonomy): domain Eukaryota; kingdom Viridiplantae; phylum Streptophyta; class Magnoliopsida; order Dipsacales; family Adoxaceae; genus Sambucus; species Sambucus nigra. Next base: position 6,595,522 of record OX422214.1, on the reverse strand, counting down.
ATGCTTTGAGATTATACAAACAGAATTGTTTCTAGTTTGTATCATTTGTCAACTACACTACCATGAAGACTGTTGGAGAACTAGGTTTAGAGCAATTTATACTAGACAGTATGACGCTCAAATAGACTTAGATATTAAAACCTATTATCAAGACATTGATAGGAATATAGCCAAAAGATTGCAAGAAACTGAAGATGTCAAAGGAAAAAGAATTTCCTATGATTTAGAAGAATACCATTCTGATAGTAGTTCAGAAGAACAAATACCCTTAGATTTTATAGATAAACCTCAGAAGGGAATATCTATTTTAGAAAAGAACAATTTAGGAATTTCTACTAAACCGCATGCTTGTTTTGTAGAATTGTTTGTTCAACATAAAGACTACCCTAAAAGACTTTCAGCCTTTATAGATACAGGGTGCTCTCAGAGTATTTGTAAGGCTAATGCCTTCCCTGAAGACTACTTTTTAGAAAGTACTCAAGAAATCTATGGTAAAGTGGCTAATGGAGATCCATTTACCTTATATTTCCAGACTATTCCTATTTACTTTAAATTAGGAAATCAGACCAACAAAACCGTTAATCATCGGTTTTGGATAATGGATCCTCGTCCTAGTTTCACAGGAAACATTATTTTAGGACAAGACTTTATTAGTAAATATCATCCTTATACTCAGTATAACGATAAGATATTAATTAGTGACCAAGAGGAATTTAATATAAAAGCTCCTCTAATAGATCATAAGACTGCCTTTGACCTTATGCAAGTCAAGCCCACTTATAGACCCATAAAACATCAGAGTTCTTCAGCTGAGCATGGTGGACCTAGACCTACAACCCAACAAGAAGCCTTAGATATTACTAAACCCTTACAAAAAGAGTGTAAGTGTCCAGACCAAAAGTGTTATAAGCAAATAGCGCTTATACAACAAGACATTTTAGATCAAGCCCAGCAAACCTTATTACAGATTCAAGCCATATCCAAACAGAAGAAAATTGATATAGAAGTAGAAAAGGAAAAGATTAGGCAAATAGCAGAGCCTACTTTAGGAGAAAATCCCATCGCTAAGTGGGATAAAGACCAGAGTTATTGTGAAATCATCCCTATTAACCCAGACGCCACTATTAATGGTGGAACCTATAAGAAAGGATACTCACAAGAAGATAGGGAAGAATTCAAGAAAGACATAGACGAAATGCTTAAGTTAGGCATTATTAGAGAAAGTAAAAGTAGACATAATAGCCTAGCCTTCTATGTTCAAAATGAATCTGAACGTAAAAGAGGAAAAAGACGTATGGTTATAGATTATAGACAATTAAATAAGAATTGTGAATTTGATTCTTATAAGATACCAGACAAGAATAATTTGATTAATTTAATCGAAGATAGAATTATATTCAGTAAGTTTGATTGCAAATCAGGCTTCTGGCAAATTAAGATGCATCCAGATAGTATTACTTCGACAGCCTTTAGTGTGCCCCAAGGAAAATACGAATGGCTAGTCATGCCATTTGGATACTTGAATGCTCCTCAAGTTTTCCAAAGAAGAATGGATAATATATTTAGACCTTATTCAGAATTTTGTCTTGTTTACATAGATGATATTCTTGTAGCCAGTAAGACTGAGATAAAGCATGTAGACCATCTTAAAAAGATTATTTTAGAATTAGACAAGCATGGTATTGTTATTTCCGAAAGGAAAATGCAATTATTTCAGACTGAGATAGACTTTGTGGGAATGCATATTAACAAAGGAAAATTATCCTTATCAGAACACATAACTAAAAAGATTCTTGAGTTCCCAGACCAACTCAAAGATAGAAAACAATTACAATCATTTTTAAGATTGCTTAATTGTGCTGCAGACTTTATTAAAGCCCTTGCTTCAAAAAGACAAAGCTTAACATCCAAATTAAAAGGAACAGACAAAACCAATCCCTTTTATTGGACTGAAGACGATTTTGAAGTAATAAGACAAATTAAAAATGCAGTCAAGAACATTCCTTTACTTGAACTGCCTAATGCAGAAGACCAGTTTATAGTAGAAACAAATGCCTCTGATAAGCAATGGGGAGCAGTATACTTTGCCATTGATCATCAGACAAAAAAGAAGAAACTTTGTAGACATAGTTCTGGAACCTTCACAGACCCAAAAACAAGATACACTGCCCATGAAAAAGAAGTTTTAGCTATAGTAAGGGCAATAGAAAAATATATGTTGTTTCTTAGACCTAAACATTTTACTGTTTATACTGACTCTTCTTATGCAGTAAAATTTAGAGATTTAGACTTGTCCAAATCAAGGACTAATAGACTCATTAGATGGCAACAATTGCTTAATGGTTATGACTTATCTGTTATTCATATTAAGGGAAGTAAAAATGTCATTCCAGACATTATATCAAGAGAGACAATGTTTGCTAACACTAATATAATTTCATGTTTTATGTTGCAAACAGAAGACCTAGAAGACATGAGTTCCTCTGGAACAAATAGACTGAACAGGGAAGACGTTGCAGACTATCTTAGATGCGTAAGACCAAATGCTGGTATAACGCAAAGACAGACTCATATTCAAGACTCTCAAGAAAGACCAATCCTAGAGAACTTTGATGATATCTTAGTTCCTCCTGGAAAATCTAGACAAGAGATCATTTCTCAAAATAGACTCATTGGGAAGATGTATTTTCCCCAATATAGACCTGATCAAAGATACCCAGACTTGATCAAATTTAGACGAGAATTCTCAGAAGACGAAAATACCCTTATAGATGCCATATGGTGGAACGTGAAGAATAGACTTTGGATCGAGTTCAAACAAAATTTGGTAGCTATTGCCAGATTTATGAGAACTCAAAGACTTGCAGTTACCCAACTCAGTGGTACTGCCATACCTAGACCTCAGACTCAAACCTATGCTCAGACTCTTGGAGAATCCTCCAAAGCTAGACCCACTGATAATTTTTGTTATCAGAAAAAGACTTTTAAGACTAAGATTGTTATACCATTTGGTCATAATAATCTTCCATCAACAGAAGACTATAAGAAAGAATCTAATAGCATTATTGAACATTTCAATATGTTATTATCTGAGACTAATGGAGATGCCTTAATAATTAAAGGTTTCTTCAAAGACGTTCCAAAGATTTATCTTGTTGGGAAAGCAGAAATTGCCCAGATAACCTTAGCAGACTATGGGTTCATCGGACTCATCCAAATTGAGACTATAGAAGACTCTGTTGCTCTTGGAAAAATTGTCCATGAGTACGTTAAAAAGGTAGAAGATTTCCTTCCTTTATTTGCTAGAATTTATCAGATTGCTCCAAGTTCCTGCGGAGGAATGAGGGTGGAAGGATTTAGACTTGTTAGATTTTCTAATTATACATTTGAAGACGTTGAGATCCTATCTGAAGACGAGTCTAAAGATTTACTTGTTGATAAGTCCAAACTCCAGATCGCCCAGGCAATGGAAACAATTGAGATCATGGAATTATTAACAGGAGAAGATAGGTGGTACACTGCCTACCACAAAGAAGACTTGATAATCCAAGCTGATGAGCCATTCAATGGAAGGCTCAAGAAAGAATCCAAAGAAATGGTAGAGATAGCTTTACCAGCCAGCCTTAGAACGGTAGGCCTTATTGATGAATTTTTCAATAATACCCTCCCAAATCAGGACAAGGCAGAAGAAGACACAGACACAACAAAGAAGGGCCCCTCAGTAGTGGAAGAATTATTGAAGACAGAAGAATCGTTTACCTAGACCATGCTTTCCATAAAGCATAAGATGCTTGCCCCACATGGGCCACCAGACTGATGAAAAAGATGAAGACTTTGTTTGATGCTCTTGCATTATTACAAAACGACAAGACCATGATGAAGACTTGGCACGCCTTTCCTTTTATAAAGAAAGAGGTCCCCCCATTATCAAAAGACGATAAAAGCCTGTAGACCCAGCTGTGAAGATTCTGAAGACAATATTGCTTTAATAATTAGATGCTTTCAACCGGATTGCTTTTGGTAGCCGGTTACCAGTTATATTGTAGTGCCCTTGATCTATAAAAGGGAGCGTCCATTTGTGTTTTAGACATCAGTTGTTAGAGAGTGAGAGATTTTTAGACTTTTAAAGAGAGTATGCTTGTAGAGAGTAATATGTATATGAGTGAGTAAACCTCTCATAGTTAGGGTAGAGGGGAGAGTTGTATTTACTTATGCAATGCAATAAAAGTATTTTCCTTTCCAGAAATTTCTTATGCTAAGTTGTTATTATTGTCCAAATTGTCTCCAACTTTCTGTTCATAGAGGACTATTGTGTGGAACCTCTGGTGTAGCACACAAGGTGTTATACTAGTGAACCGCCGTCAGGTGCCGATTAGCCGTTAGCCAGGGTGGGCGTTAAGCGTGAAGGCGTACAGGCAGGAAACGGGTCAACCGTCAAAGTAGTGGATTGAGGTGCGACACATAAAGAGAGAGTTGTAGGAGGCCGAGGCCGGAGAAGAATAGTGACAAAGCTGAAGAGACAAAGGGAAGAAGATAAAGATATTGCAGACCAGAAGGAAGGTATAACTCGAACCAAACCCTTAACTATTTTACATATTATTGTTTTAGAAAAATATTATATGAGCTTACAAATCACTAAAGACTTTTTAGAATTTGTTAATCAAACAAGTTTAGACTTAACTGGAGAAATTCAAGACTGGACTCTTACAGACCCTAAAGATAAAGAACTTATAGAATCTGCTTTAGTATATGCAGGTGGTACTTTTAAATACATAGACCAGATCATTGAGTGGTTAGGAAGAGAAGTACCTAGAATAGAAATAATTAGAACAGGAATCCGAGATCTCTTTAGACAAAAACTAAAAACTGAAGATTTTGCAGAAGAACTATCAAGACCTGAAAAATATCAAGAATACACTAGGATACTTGAAGACAGTATAGACGTATTAAAATTTGTTAGACGTAAAAGGTTAGCTGAAACAAAGACTACTTTAATTAGAGCCGGAGGAATCCGTCATCTCCTTAAAAACGTAGAGGCAGCTGCCCCTAGAACATACCGTAGATTTTTGTCATCTTATGGTGATAATAATTTAAACGAATTTATAGATAACGATATAATTGATATTGTTAATCAAATATATAAAGAAACTAGACAGATAAATCCACGATATCGTATAAGGTATTTAAGACTAGAATATTTTCCATCAAGACCTATTTCAATTTCTAGACTCCCTGAAGAAACTGTTAATATAGATAATCCTCGCTATTCAGAATTCCAATACGATAGTGACGGAAGAAGATTGAGAAGTAGCAGTAGCCCTGAAACTTCCACACTTAGACTTCCAGATTAATTAAGCATTAAAATAAGCTTAAAAAGACTTTAGAAATCATTGGGGTAAAAATTGATATTCCCAAAGACTTAGAAGAAGTTAAAAGACATCGCGGTCCCAAAAGGTGGTCCTAAATAGACAAAACGGTCCCTAGATAATTCTTGGACGATAGCAGTCCGTAAACTAGGTCCGTAAATTAGATCCGTATAAGATCCAGCCTCTATATATATATATATATATATATATATATATATATATATATATATATATGTGTGTGTGTGTGTGTGTGTGTGTGTGTGTGTGTGTGTGTATTTCTACTTGTTGCCATTGTTATGCTAGTTTGAGCTCTCCAACACCTTGATCTGGTGGTGCTATTTACATCATCATCAGTCTGACACCGTCTGTGGGAACGAGAAGCTTCATCTCTTCCTTTTTATAGCTTGGTCTCACCGGAGACTCTGATGGTGAACCAATCCTCCCCCTTCGTGTGGAGTTGTTTCACCATTAAAAGAGATCCATTAAGATTCTCAAGCTTACCAGTCTCTTAAACATAGCTTAAATATATGGTACCAGAGTTACCACCTTCTCCTCCACTAGCTGGTGGTGGAGGGCCAAGTTCCAGCCACGCACCACCGCAGTTCGAGAAGCCTGAGGTGGCAGCAGTCTTGAAGTCCTTGGTGGCTAGTCAACAAACTATGAAGGAGCAATTTGCCCAATTCAGCCAAAACAGGATGATGAGGCCACCGAGAATCTCACCGGAAATGATCACTCCGGAAGCTATGCAAGAACAACACCAAGAGCTCAGGGGACCACCCCAGGCACCACGCAAAGATCTGCCTCCTCCCCAACGGTGGAGGGACGTTGCTGATCCTAGTCGTTTACGCCTGGGGAGGCAAGTACACCCTTGCCCTGAGGACCAGTACGACGATGTGGAAGCCGATGATGCTCTATTGGAATGCTGGGAGCCATATTAGATTTCCAACAACACTGTGCAGCCTGTTCATCATAGCCGAGGTCAGTGTGGTAGACGAGATTCTGATGCTCGCCCAAGAGGCTCAGCATTTGGCAGATTGAGCAGAGGGTCGGCCTTTGAAAGGCGCGGCCGAGTTAATGATCTGAGGGAGAGGTTATCAAGGTCAAGAAGTCTTGCTGGCTCCAGAAGAGAGGAGGAAGATTGTCGGCCCCATCATGGCCGACCCCATTATGGCGGCCCATTATGGCCGAGATGTTGGCCAGGGGGAGGTCAACAGTCGACGTCGTGCTGCAGTAGGGGAACACCCAATTGAACCCTTGGAGATGGCAGGGGACAACCTCGGCCAGGCCGACGTTGCTAAGCCATGAAATGACTCAATTCAAAGGCTTGAAAATAAGATTGGGGATATACTAAAAAGTCGGGACCCCTTGCATATGGGGTACTCAGAGGTTCACCCTTCATAGCAAAGATCGTCAGCTTTCCAACCCCGGCTAAATTCAAGCGTCCTGTAGTGTCTCCTAAGTACGATGGAATCACCAACCCTGTCCATCATATTGAAATGGTCCGCAGCTGATATCTACTCCATCTCTGATGAGATAAGGTGCCGATCTTTCTCAAGCACTTTAACTGGGGCTGCACATGTATGGTTTACATCCCTTCCAAAGAATTCCATAGAGAACTTTAAAGTGTTAGCCGAGCAATTTATCCACAGCTTCTGTTTTGGGGTAAGACCTCAGAAAAAGACTACCCATCTACTTTATGTCAAGCAAGGGAAAAATGAGAGTCTAAGATACTACATCGCAAGGTTCAACAAGGAAAAATTGGAAGTGGAGGACTATGAAGAAAACATAGCTATGACAACCCTCATCGAAGGCCTCCAAATGGGAAAGCTGTTATGGAAACTTGCTGAAGACCCTCCCAAGTCAATGGCCGAGTTGCTGGAAATAGCTGGGAAGGTCATGAATTCAGAGGAAGCAATGGATGTTAGGTATGAGGATGAGAAAGGAAACAATAGTGGAAAGAAGTTTCAAAAAAAGAACAAAGATGAAAAGAAAAGGTCGGTTGATGATAAGTTTATTAACTGTAAGTTGTGAACACATCCTCAATGAGATAAAGAACGATCGGTCTTTAAGGTGGCCAGAGAAGCTAAAGGATACTCCTCATAAGAGGAACAAAAATTTGTGGTGTGAATTCCAGTAAGACCACGACCATCTGGCTGACAGTCCAGGAAGCTAAGGAAGTACATAGATAAAGGGGCCGAGCCGACCCTAGGAAGAGAAGGAACGACAAGTGTCGAGAAGATGCTCCTGCCCAGCTCGATGATCCCTCACATGATGATGAGGATTGTTGATGTAAAAAATTAGATCATATCTAATTATTCAATCACAAATAAATAAATGAGACAAAGAATTTATAAAGTGGTTCAGCCTTATAAGAATGGCCTACGTCCACTGTTATGTTATTGCTGAGTGTTTGGGAATTCTCGATTACAAGTTCTATCAAGAAATTCCGGTCCCCTTACAATGAGGATTGTACAATATATTTATAGCCCTGAGGCTGTGATGTGAAAGGGTAATACATTAAATGATGTACATATGAAAGGGTAATACATTCAATGCCCCTTAAGCGTGTGCGTCTGAATGATAAGCATTTAATGAACAGTCAAACTGTTGGTCATCCTGCTATTAATGCTTTGTTCGAGGTGCAGCTCGGACCGCCTGAGTTGCTCGGACCGCCTAAGCTTCTCGATACTCAAAAGTTCCTCGGAGAGTTCTTGTTCCTTGGCTCGTATGATTTCCTCGGGGAAGCAGTGTTCCTTGTTGTAGTATGGTTCCCCGGAGCGTGTGAGTTCCTCGGAAGTGTTTGTTGTTGCCACGTAGATTGCCACGTGTCTTCACTTTATTGAGCCATGTCAGCAGAATAAATTTGGTATCAACAGAAGCCCCCAATGTTTCATAGTTCGAAATTTGAGGAGTGTGGAACATTTTTTTTTTCTCGGAATACGGTAGTTTTAAATGATCCTCCTGATTTTTAGGAGTGTTTCCTTCGTATTTATTTCTCCTTCCAAATTCGTAGAATCAGGCTTTTTGAATTTTTATGCCCGCTTCGATTCCCACGCCCCTTTTTGTCTTTTTAGCCGCCGGTAACGTAACCGTCTCTTTTTGTAATCATTACTTTTCCTTTTCCCAAGGTAGAGTATTTAAACGCTGCAGAAAATCCCATCGTCTTCTACTTTTTCAAATTTGTATCTTCGAGTTTTCCATCGTCTCTTTCTCTCCTGTGTATTCATCTTTTCCATCGTTCGTTGTCAACAGATCCACTCTTTTTCTGTAAGATTTTCTTCCTTCTTCTTCATTTCTTTTATTCATCATGGTTTACCCTGTTGAATCTCTTGATAAGTTTCGCTCTGATTTTTCTATTCCCTCCTGGGTTGTTCTGGAAGAGCTTTCTGAGCCTTCTGATTATTTCCGTTTGGCTGAGGGACATTGGTTCCCCAGTCTCTTTGTTGCTGAGTGTAGATTTTCTTTTCCGCCCAATCCTCTATGTCTGGAATTTTGTCAATATTTTGACGTTGTTCCTGCGAGAATAGCCCTCAATACATGGAGAATAGTTAATGGGGTTCATAGGTTAAATCAAATCCATGGAACTCGCATAGGAATTCCAGAAATAATGTTTTGTTATAGATGGGCAGTTGGTGATAACACCTTTTATTTAAAAACTAGATTTTTAAATAGGGCCTTAGTAGTCAATCTCCCGGATGCCAATAGGGACTATTTTGAGCACGGAGTTGTTATAAAAAATTGGCAACATGCTCCTTTATCTGGAGATGAAGTGTATCAGGGTCCCAGATGCCCTCCCTATGGCAATGGGATAGATTATTTTTATTTCATTTTATTTATTTTGAAATTATGCTTCTTCTGTGTTTGACAAAATGTACCACTGATATTTTAATTTTGATTTGTTTGCAGTTGACAGTAAAAGAAAGTGTCCAAAAGAAGCAGACGTTAACATAAGACATTTGAAACTTATCTGGAGTTTGCATCAGTCTGTTGCCGACGAGCACATTAGGTCAGCTTCATATCTGCTGCAGTACAAGAGTTACACTACTTCTTTTACTGCTCGTCCAGTAATAAGTGACGCAGAGCCAGTACCAGCCTCTACCAATTCCTCGCCTGAATCACACGTCCCTTTAAGTGAAAGAATGAAGAAGAGAAGACCTCCCACTCTCTTCGAGAAGCCTGCCTCTGGTGCTGGAGAGGCCAAAAGAAGTAAGATTGACGTCCCAGAAGGGACAAAGAAAATTGATGCACCTTCCTCGGCTGCCCCTGTGAAGGTTGTAGAGAAGCCCCCAGTGGCCCCGAGCAAGTCTGCTGCTCCAGGAGAAGTAATTGTAATATCACCGACCAAGAGTTCTTCCTTGGTTGAATCTATTCCTGCTCCCCCGAGGAAGCTGAAGAAGAGCTCCTCGGTCAATTTGGCTGACACCATTACTCAGCCCCCAGCTACTGGAACTGGTGTTCCAACTTTTGTTCCCCCGAGTTCTGCCATGAGCTCGGTGAAGACTTGGATCATTCCCGAGATCCAAGGTGTTGAAGAAAACCTTACTCGGGACATGGTCACCTCGTTAGCTGCTCGCCATATTGTTTCTATAAGTCTTATTACTTTGAGCTTTTCATCTTTCCTTTGTTATTTCTGTCTCTGACTTTGCTTTCATTTTCTTTTCACAGTTGGCGAGCTGCTTCAATATAATTTTGAAGAAAGATGAGGCGATTAAAGCTTCATGCTCCTCATCTAGTGTGGAGGAAGCTCTGGAGGAAGCTATTAAGTCTTTGGAAGATTCTCGCCAGAAATATGCTACTGACAAGGCAATTTGGGAGAACAAGCTTGCCTCCACCGAGCAGGAAAAAGCTCAGGTTGTTGAAGTCTCCAAGGAGTTGGAGAAGAGAATAAAGGACTTGGAAGGGAAAAATAAAGAGCTTGAAGGGAAGCTCAAGAATGCTAAGGAGTTTGAAGATAAACTCAAGGTTGCTGAGGAGAAGTTAAGTCGACTTCAGGAAGTAAGTCGTCAGAAGGAGGAGGTTGAGAGAAAATTGAAAGCTGCTAATAACCTGCTGTCCGAGAAGCTTTCCTCGGAGAAATTGAAGAGGAAAATGGCTGTGAAGAAGTCTTTCAGCGCTGGCTGGGACAAGGGGTGGAACAAGGGATTGGCTGCCATGGTGTCGCAAGTAGAATATGGCAGCCTCAAGTACTTTAGGGATGGATGGGTCGCTGCTCTACAGGAGATGAAAGTGGATGAAAATTCCGAACTCTTTCAGCGACACATCCCTGGTCCCCCTCCAACTCCTGAAGACTTAGAAGAGGACGAAGCTGCCTCCGAAGAGTCTTCTATGGTGATGGGAGATCATCCCCCAGCCATCCAGCCTGCTAACGAGGAACCTCGGCAAATCGTTACTTCTTCCGAGCAACTGTCGGCGCTCCCCGAGCAACTTTCTATTCCCTCCGAGCAACCTACTTCCTCGTCCCAGCCTCCCGAGAAGGTTTTGGGAGACAAGGAAAAGGTGTAGAGTTGTTCGGGTTTCTCTTTATATTTTTCTTTAGCAAATGTAATCCTGAACATGTAACTCTGAATCTTGTGATATAATAAAACTTTAAACTTTTGTTTTTGCATACTGTTGTCTATTCTTCATGCTTTATTGGTGCTTTTATTGATTACTGCTTTTCTTTCTCTACTAGTTTCTGGCCAGGATGGAATTACTATCTGCTCATGATACCAAGCTGTTGAGGCAATGCAATGATTATTTTAAAGCTGGTCACACAGATCTGAGTGCAGCACAAGTCGTCGACATCCTCGGCCAAAATGCTTCTGAACAGGCAGTTGAAGCATACCAATATCTGAAGTGTCTACTTGATCGAGCAGTGGCCAATAATGTGGCTTATTATGACATGATCGGGGATCTCCAAGGCACCCTCGAAGATCTTCAGCAACAATACAAAGAATCCACTGCCCTCTTGCACGAGGGTTACGAGAAGAAGTACCAGCAGATCATTGCCGACAAGGGTTACGAGAAACTTTTTGCTGGCTACGATGTGAGGGAGAGAACTCTGAAGGGTGAGGTTGAGGAATGCAGACAAATAGCTGAATTATTAGAGCAAGAGAACAACAATCTTCAAAGAGAGTTGTCACAGTTGAAGTCTGCAGCTTCTACTTCAAAAGCCTTGATCCCAGTGACTAATGAGGGATTCTCGTTCTTGGAAGTCGAGAACGCCAACTTGAGGGACGAGTTGGAAACCTTGAAGAGGTCTGGCCCCTCTACATCTTCTCGTGGTCGAGCAAGAGCTCCTCGGGGACGAGCAAGAGCTCCTCAGATTCCTGTCGAGGAACAGAGGACTCAATCTGCTTTAGAGAACTAGGCCTTCCAATTAATGGCAAAGAACCAGGCGTTGGTTGAAATGTCAAAGAAGATCAGGGACCTGGAAGAGCAACTTTCTACGCAGAAGTCAGTCTTGGAGAATAAGGAACTCTTCATCAAGAATCTCCACGAGCAGATGGAAAGACTGACATATCAATTCCACAAACAGCCCAGGGAGTTCTGGATGGCTGGGTACAACGAGGCTCTTTACCACTTGGACGATCGTATCCAGAATGCCAATAATGAGGGCTACAAACAAGGCTGGTTGAATGCCTTAGGTGTGCTGCAACTCGAACAGGGTCATTACCTGTGGGACTACCATGATCCTGGGCTGCTCGACCTACCCGTGCCACCATTCAAACTGGATATGAGTTGGATCCCTACTCGGGCCATTCCTCGATGCTTGATTTCCAAATATCTCAGTGACTACAATCTCCATTCAAATGCCGAGATATCTCGTCCCGAGCACCTCTTAGATCGACCATCCGTGATGAATATCAGGATGTTAAAGGATCTCAACTTCATAAATTCTCCTCTGGCTTTAAATGATCCGACTGCTGGCGAGGAACCTGTGTCAAAAGCAGAGGGGAAAAGACCAGTAGAATAGGAATATTTATGTAATAAATTTGTATACATTTCATTATCAATGTAATTTGTTTTGGATTTAATGAAAGACTTTCATTTCTGTTTGCAATCTTAACTGCTATTGTCTTATAACACTTTATATCTGTGCATGCGTATCTATTAAAAAGATAACAATATTGTGTAGTTTGTCGATCAACTTATTGTCGAATAGCTTGAATTTATGGTAGTCATTTGGCAAAAATAATATTTAGTTTCTCGACCAACTTAGTAATAATTAAAAAGTTACGAATATCATTTATGTTGCTCGATCACTTAATAATAAAGTTTTGTTTCTCGACCAACTAAGGTCGGTAAATTCTCCTTGTCGACCAACTACAGTTAGTGGGTTTTTATCCCCGACCAGCCATAGTTAGTAGATTTTTTTCTTAAATGTTTCCGACCAACCAAGGTTGGTAAATTTTCTTGTCGACCAAATACAGTTAGTGGGTTTTTATCCCCGACCAGCCATAGTTAGTAGATTTTTTTCTTAATGAGCAACTTTGGCACTTTTTGGAATAATTTTTCCTCCCGACCAACTCAAGTTGGTATTTTAGAGAATATATTTACTTCCTAACCGACATAAGTTGGCATTTTTAGGAATACTTTTATTTCCCGAGGAACATATAATTTTACTTCCCGTAGGAATACAAGTAGCTTTACTTCCCGGAGGAATACAAGTAGCTTTACTTCCCGGAGGTATATTGGGAGGAATATTGGTAGCTTTACTTCCCGGAGGAATACAGGTAGCTTTAATTCCCGGAGGAATATTGGTAGCTTTACTTCCCGGAGGAATATTGGTTTCTCGACCAACCTTAGTTGGCGTTTTCGAGAAAAAATTTGAGTAGCCTGAGCTTTGCCGAGTTTTGCCGAGTAGTGTGTAGCACTAGTATTCCCCGAAAAACTTTCAATAAAAAGAAAGAATTAGACAGAAATATCTTCATTTTATTCATCACTGATAATACTTGCGTAGGTGCTCTGCGTTCCATGCATTCTTAAACTCCTCCCCTTCTAAAGTTGCTATTCGGTAAGTTCCTGGTCGAACAACTTCTGTAACTCGGTATGGTCCATGCCATTTTGCCTCCAATTTGTTGTGCTTTTGAATCACTTTCTTCAGCACATAGTCTCCTTCTTTCAGGTCGCACTTCTTCACTCTCTTGTTGTAGAACAAAGTTGTTCGCTGCTGGTAAGCAGCATTTCTAATGGTTGCTTCTTCTCTAACTTCCTCGAGCATGTCTAAATCCAATCTTCTCATTAAGTCGCTGACAGGGGAATTGAAATTCAGTACCCTGTGTGTTGGGAGGCCCAACTCGGCAGGTATAACAGCTTCACTTCCAAACGCCAGCATATATAGTGATTCTCCAGTTGCTACTCGGGGAGTAGTTCGGTAAGCCCACAGTACTGACTGTAACTCGTTGATCCAGTTTGCTTTTGCATCATCCAATCTTTTCTTCAAACCATTTAGCAGCGTTCTGTTTGTCACTTCAGTTTGTCCATTGCTTTGAGGATGGCCTGGTGCTGAATGGACCTTCAAAATATTTGACTGATGACAATAGGCAGCGAACTCCTCGTTATCAAATTGTGTTCCATGGTCTGTGATGAAAGCATGAGGAAGACCATATCGACAAATGATGTTCTTCCAAACAAATTTATACACCTTTTCGTACGTCATATCGATGAGAGGCTCAGCTTCTACCCACTTAGTAAAATAATCTACTGCGACGACGAGGTATTTGAACCTTCCTCTGGTTGTTGGCAGTGGGCCAACCAAATCTATCCCCCACATGGCAAATGGCCAAGGGGAAGTGATGGGTGTCAACAATGCTTGTGGAGTTCTTCGGATGGAGGAAAAGCGCTGACACTTGTCACATTTCTTGGCATAGGCTATACAATCAGCCCTCATCGTTGGCCAGTAGTATCCCTGCGTCATCACCCTTTGCAAAAGCATCCGACCTGCTACATGGGCTCCACAGGACCCTTCATGGACCTCTTCAATTAATTCTTTCACCTCGGTGGGATGCACACATCTCTGCAAACCTGCGATAATTCCTCGTCTATATAGAATACCGTTAGTTAATACATACCGGGCAGCTTTAAACTTCAATTTCTTGGCTGCGAGCTTGTCAATTGGTAATTCTCCCTCCTCAATATACGCCCTGATGGGATCCATCCAAGATGATCCTAAGTCAAGGGTGATAAAGTTCATCGTCAGATCTTCATCTATACTCCGACCAGCTAAAACTTCAATTGGGATTGTTCGTCGTAGCTCGGTACGAGTAGCTGATGCTAGTCGAGCTAAGGCGTCTGCTCTCGCATTCTCTATTCTTGGTATTCTGACCAGCTGAATAACGATAAATTCTGACACCAGCTCCTTTGCCTTTGCATGATATCTAATCATTAATTCTCCTTTAACTGCATATACTCCCAACATTTGATTTACAATTAATTGTGAATCACTGAAGACAATATCCTGCTGCGCCTCCATAATTTTTGCCAAATTAAGACCTGCAATCATGGCCTCATACTCAGCCTCATTATTGGAAGCTTTGAATTGGAATCGTAGGGCGTATTCCATGTCGATCTCGTCCGGAGTGCTCAAAACTATCCCCGCGCCACATCCTGTAATGCAAGATGAGCCATCTACATATAACCTCCATATAGGTAACTCGTCTTCAAATTTCTAATCTGTCAGAGTTCCTCGGTGAAATATTTGTTGCTTCCTTTCATCCTCCCCTGATATTTCCTGCTCTTCGTCGATCATCTTTTGTTGCCCTTTTACCAACCGGAGTTGGTCTGAGCTCGAATTTGATGATCCTGTAACATCCACTTGCCCTTTTACCAACCGGAGTTGGTCTGAGCTTGTGTTTGATGATCCTGTAACATCCACAGGTTGATCAGCGAGCAACTTTTGCTCCTCGGGGGTATCAGGATAGGTGAACTCTGCTATAAAATCCGCTACAGCTTGCCCCTTAAGCGATGATCTGGGTTCATAAACTATATCATATTCACCGAGCTCTATTGCCCAGTACATCAATCTCCCTGATTTTTCTGGTTTATGAAGGGCTTGCCTCAATGGCATATCAGTATATACTACTATGGTATGAGCCTGGAAGTATGGCCTCATTCTTCTACTTGCTTCAATCAGCGCCAGTGCTAACTTTTCCAGCCTTAGATATCTGATCTCAGCTCCTCGGAAGGCCTTGCTCGTATAATAAATTGGTTTTTGCACTCCATTCTCCACTCTGATCAACGCCGAGCTAACTGCATTTTCGGACACTGCAAGATATAAGCATAATTTTTCTCCCATCACCGGCCTGGACAACAGTGGAGGTGCTCCCAAGTATTTTTCAAGTCTTGAAAAGCCTTCTCGCATTCATCATTCCACTCAAAAGTCTTTCTGAGTGTCTTGAAGAATGGGAAACATCTATCAGTTGCTCGTGACACAAATCTGTTGAGTGCTGCTACTCGTCCTGTGAGACTCTGTACTTCCTTCTTCATCGTTGGAGATCGCAGCCCTAATAGAGCTTTGATCTTTTCAGGATTTGCTTCAATGCCTCGTTGATTGACAATGTACCCGAGAAACATGCCTTATCGTACTCCAAATATGCACTTCGTCGGGTCAGCTTCATTTGATATTTATCCAGTTGATCAAAAGTCTGACTTAAGTCAACTAGATGATCGGCAGCTTTCTTGCTCTTTGTCAGCATATCGTCAACATAGACTTCCATATTGTCACTGATTTGTTCAGCAAAGACCTTGTTCATCAGCCGCTGATATGTCGCACCTGCATTTTTCAAACCAAAAGGCATAACATTATAACAATAAGTTCCCCTAGGGGTAATGAAAGAAGTACTTTCCCTGTCTTCAGGTTTCATTTTGATCTGATTGTAACCAGAATAAGCATCCATGAAGCTCAGCAACTCGTGTCCCGAGGTAGCATCCACCAGTTGATCAATTCGGGGCAATGGAAAGTGATCCTTTGGGCATGCTTTGTTAAGGTCGGTGAAGTCTACACACATCCTCCACTTGTTGTTCTTTTTTACCATCACCACATTTGCTAACCAGTCTGGATATTTAACATCTTCAATGAAGCAAGCTTTCTGGAGCTTCTCGACTTCCTCCTGTATAGCTTGATTCTTCTCGGGGCTGAACACTCTTCTTCTCTGCTTCACAGGCTTGATCTCCTTATTCACATTGAGCTCGTGACATAAGAAATTTGGGTCTATCCCAGGCATATCTTCATGACTCCATGCAAAAGTTTGCTTTCTGCTTTTTAGGAAAGTTATCAATTCCTTTTTTAGTGAGGCTTCCAACGACGAACCTACTTGAGTAGTTCGCTCATCGTCCAGAATGATGTTTTCAGTAGCTTCCGCCACTTGACCCTTCACGAGTTGAGACTCATCTCTAGGATCCAATGTTTCAATTTCTGCACCTTCATCCACTTGGTAGTAGTCTTTTTCCTTGATTCCTCCAGTTCCTCTTGCTCGGCGTATGAATAATAGCATTCCCGAGCTACTTTCTGATCACCTTTCACAACTCCTACTCCAATATTTGTTGGAAATTTTAGGCATTGATGTACTGTAGATGGTACAGCCTCGAACTTCTTCAATCCTACTCTTCCCATGATGATATTGTACGATGATTGAACATTCTTATCCATCACGAAGAAACGTATTCTTTCTGTTCGACAACCAGGCCACGTACCAATGAATATATCCAACTTGATCGTCCCAAGTGGAAATACTTTCTCGCCAGCAAAACCGATGAGGGTTCTATGATAAGGCTCCAATTGAGATAGCTTTAGATTTAAACTATCGAAGCACGAGTAGAACATGATGTCTGCCGAGCTACCATTGTCGACCAGTACTCTTGAAATTATTACTTCCTTCATTCTCATCTTGATCACCAATGGGTCATCATGAGGATATAGAACACCTGCGAGGTCATTCTTTGAGAAACCAATGACCAATTTCTCTTTATTTACCTTTCTCGGGCGATCCTCCTCAGCTAGATTAATTCGTTGAATGTATGAGCAAGCTTGAGCCTCACAGAGGTAAGCTTTTCTCTCTGCAGTAAGGTCTCCTCCTCCTGCATCTCCACTTGTTATAACATTACAGTCAAATGACCCAAAGCGTATTGAAAATACCTCACGTTCTGGCTGCCTTGGTCTCTTGGGAAGATCGGGGTCGTCTTCGGGATCAACTTCATGGTTTCTTTTCTTGTTCTCCTCTGCTCGACGAGGAGATCTAGACCTCTCTCTTGTTCGGTCGTTGTTTCTTCTTTCATTTCCACGATCAACATACTTTGACAGCTTTCCTCGTCTGATGAGTGTTTCAATCTCATTTTGAAAAGCTATGCAACTTTTGGTCATATGGCCATGATCTTTATGAAACTCGCAATACTTCGCCTTATTCCTCTTGTCAGGGTCTGCCTTCATTTTCTCTGGCCAGTTTAACTCCTCGTTGTTCTTGATTTCCTCTAGAACATGGTTGATATCCTTCTTCAAAGGAGTATAATTATCAAATTTCTTCATTACGTCCCATACCGACCTGTTTTTTGAATGTTTGTCATTACCATTGTTCTTATGCTCTTTCTTCTTAATGGAGGGAGACCTACGTGAAGACCCAGCACCTTAATGAGACGAGGCACGGTCTGAAACCTCCTCATCCTCAGAATCTCCACCTCGCCTGGGGGAGTAATCCATATCCTCTTCAAAAGAGTCTACACTGTCACCTGCCTCAGATGTTGACATGGGGTTTGAAGCAATCGACTCAGACATTGGGTCAGAGACCTCAGCAGGCTCAGGGTGTATGACAGCTAATGGTGGAGGGAAAATTGGTAGTAAGGGAAAAGCCTTGGCCTCACGAGCCTCGGCTTAGGCTGACTCTATTTGTCTGATTTTTTTATTTTTTTAAAGCACACCTCGCGCAGAGTTAGAAACTCTTCAACAAGTTTATACAAAGGTCGTAGCATCAGTTGTATGACACTACACTTGTGGTTTCATCCAAAAAGACGAACAAGTTAATTACTTCCAATACCTAGGCAAAAGATCAAAGCTTGGAATTTGTTTGGTTTCCACCAAGAACACCAAGAACAGTTAAGATGAAGCCCACCGGAGAAGATCACCGGAGGGCAACTGGAAAGCCTAAAAATGAGAATTTCTGCCTAAAACAACCTCAGAACAGCCGCACAGGGCCTAAAAGGTACCTAGCAACTATAATCTCGACCTAAGAACCACCAAGCAGTGGCCAAAAAGCTCGCCGAAAAGCAAGCATGTCACCGAAAAAGCCAAACAATGAATTGAAAACAACAATGGAAAAACAAAGTCTGGAGAACAATACCCGGAGGAGGTTAGACAATGGAGGAAGATGAATAAGAACAGAACTTGGTGCGTAGAAAGCTATGGAGGATTTTGTGGGTTTTGTTGCAGAGAACTCAAAACGGAAAATCAAATGGAGAAGAAAGAGAGAGGAAAGAGAAAATAGTATTTAAACCATTGTGATGATTAGGCACAAAAACCTAGACACTCATCATTGCAACTCGAAACCCTAAAGGGTGCGGCCACATCAGTTGTTGTCTTGGGACATGCACAAGACAGTTCAAAGGATGACATGTATCCCATGGTTATTCACATATCCCAACATGCAGAAATGTCTTTTCATCGCCGGAGCACGTATACCCCTTAGCCATCTACTCACATAGAAGGCTAAGGGCTAGGGGTGATTGATATGTCGAAAGTGTACCCTGACACTCTGAGCAGCAACATCGGCCAACCTAACAGCCGAGTCATCAGGAGGTTCACAATAGCCATCAATGAGGTCGTCCTTCACAAGGTCGGCTCCAGACGTTCAACCTCGGCTCATCAGAAGCCGAGTACAACAATAGCTTTTATGGGCTCAACATTGGCCACTACATCGTCGTACTTTGCTCCGGCTGGCACCACAGTTATGCCTAATACCTAACCTCGGTCAGTCAATTAGGCCGAGATTATACTTATGATTGACATACTAACACAGCTATTGGACTCACCAACATCGTACTCCGCTGGGCGAGGTTACAGTTAATGACATCACCACAGATCCGAGCATACATAAGCACAAGGAAGGCTTGGAACACGTGGACAAAACCGTTATAACCAAATCATTCCCCTCACGTGAGGGAATATTCGGTCATCATTATCTACATGTAGTATGGCCTGGTGTGCGCATGCGATTGACTAAATCATCACACTCATGCTCATTGCATGCTTGGGGGTACACTACACCCCCCAAGCACTATATATACTTGTCTTCCCCTACCTTGTAGGGGGATGAACATTGTAAACCCTAGCGGAAGCTCTGTCAGAGAGAGAAAGTGTGAGAATTGTTTCACAGGGCCATTAGTGCCCCTCTTTTGTAGTGAAGATCACTCACTTGCACAATGGACATAGGCCTAGATAGGCTGAACCACTTATATTGGTGTGTCTCTTCTCTTCTCCACATCTCCTTCTATATATATATGTATTGCTACTTGCTGCCATTGTTATGCCAGTTTGAGCTCTCCAGCACCTTCATCTGATGGTGCTATTTATAGCATCATCAATTAGTAATTTAAAAAAGTCAACTAAACGAATGGAAAGAATTTGCACGTTAACATATATTTATGGCCATTTATTTTGGATCCCACCGTCCTTAATTTCCAGTACTCTAGATTAAGAAGATTGATATTTTTACCCTTTTTCATTGTATAAATGAATGAAATGTATTTATGTTGATTTATTTTGGAGCTTGACCTTTTTCCCCAGACATGTAAAAAATTTGATATCTAGTAATTCTCTTCATAATGAAAACAAAAAGAATTACTGAAATGTGGATGGATACCATGTCTCATGATCCATGATCTATGTGCAAAAATAACACATCCATCCTTGTATTTTACTTATAGTTGGAATATTTGTTTTGGCAACCCTACGGAAAGACTTGCTGATAGCTTCATGTACATATCTATGATCAAGTGTTATCACTTGAAACCATACCATATACATATATTTATAGTTAACTAAACTTACCTTAAATAATTGAACATTGATAAGACAAAACAAAAATCATAGCATCATCCTCGTCAATCGCCTCTGAACTCCATAACTTTGTTGCCAACAATCCCACTCGCACTTCCTCTCTCCGCGATTTCACGTGCCTCTTGTCATCATCGCCAACTGCAAGAAGGAAGTTGTTTTCCACCTCCATAACTGTCAAATTAGGAGACAAGGCGTAACACCTCGTATTTTTGGACATTTATTAATTAATTAATTCGGGTAATTTTAAATTACTTGTGTGTCGTATTTTAATTTTAATTAATTATTATTAATATTTATTTAAATATTAATCTGGTGAGTAAATGATTTATATTTATGGGATTTAAATTTACTAAGTGAATAGTAATAACTTGCTAAGTTAATAAGCGAGTATTAACTTTTAGTAAAATAATTCGGATGGCAATTCTGAGAGTACAATTGAGTCCGGATGGGTCGAAATAGTCGGAAAAGAGTATCCGTGGATAGTAAATGGGTCTCGGGGCATTTTTAGGCATAACCAAGCCCGCGTGGAGGTGTTTGGATCCCTTTTAATAAAGCCCACAAGCCTAAAAACGGAATTGACTTAATAAACCCTAAAAGTGAGAGGGTGTGGCAGCCATAACTCATTTAAGAAAACCTAATTAAGTTAAAGAGGACAAAAGTGGGAGCAATTAGAGAAATCTTGGGAGCCAAAATTAAGAACAAGTGTGGGCATTCTTCATCAAATCATCATCTCCACCAAAGAGATTCGACCCTAAAACCCCTATAAGGCAAGTGGTTAAACTTGGTTTTAAATTAATTTGCATATTTTAATTCATATCATAGTGGGTGTGACAAACCTATTTTTGACTTGGGTATTCATATGAGATTGGGTTTTCAATTTATGGGGCATTTGATGAAATTTTCGGTAGAATTAATTAGGTTATGTGATTTTGAAACTTAGAAAACTGAATCGTATGTTAAACCCATAGGAATTGATGAGAAATTTCTTATATCTGAATGGTGACTTTAATTGAACGAATTAAACCCGAAAACGAAAATACCCGAACCCGAACATATGGATTTATGGATAAATTCGTGAATGATTTAAGGTACCAGGGTGTTTAGAACCTGTTTATATACGAATTTATCATGGATAATGCTTAGGTGGAGAGTTAAGAATGAAAGAAAAGCTTGGTTGTGCAACAATGGAGAAACAGTGACCTGATCGATCGATCAATGGGTCTGATCGATCGATGGATGGTCCAAGATTTTTGACAATTCGGCCAGTTTTTATATATAAAGATTAATTAATTAAAATTCATTCTGGAAATTATTTATTTAGTGAAAAATAAATATAAGGCATATTTCCCATCATTTATAGGTAAATATAATTGGGATTTAGGGAATGATAAATAGGTGACACATTATGAATGAATTTTGAGAGAATATCCAAAAAGGGAAATTTCGTGCCGAGTGGCTGTGTCCGGGTATTGTAATTGGGTAACACTACTTTAATAAAATTAATTAATGTGAAATCGAGAAAATTAGAGTCGGGATATAGACTCGGGTATATTTTAGGCTAGTGCTACGAGTGTTGTGCACGGTATAGCTGGGAGTAAATTTAATGTATATATATACGGTAGTGTGATAGTATATATATATATATATTGTGTGTTCATAAAAATCGGTGACTAGATATTTAGTAAAAGCATACCCCTCTAGTGCTATCATAGGAGGTTGCGCGTTGTGGATTAATTCCCCGGCTTGAGGACCAAGGTGAGTATAGTCCCCAGGTCATAGCGTCCATATTTAGGGGTGAGACGTCTTGGGTATGATTGGGTCTCATTTTCGGAGGGAACTATGACCGCCTCCACTGCGATTATTTTGTTTCACTGATTCGGGGAGCTAATGGTGTCAGGGTGTCCGGGTGGATGAGTATACCTAGATTGATAGCATTGTAGAGAACATCCCGTTAGTGCCTACTCGGGAGGATGGTTATATTTACGGCATGCGTGTAAATGTTATAATACGATGATACATATATATATGGTGCAGATAATTATATACAGGTAAAATACATGATGTGAATTGTATTTTTATTATATAACACGTGAAAATGTTATATGTTCCCAAATGAAAATAATGATTAGTTAAGTTAATGTAATATATAACTTGTAAATCATATACTAAACATAGTCGGGCTAAGGTAGTGTGACGGGAAGGAGTTATATAATAGGAACTAGTTACGGGATAAATGTCTAGGTGGGTTATATAGGAAAACATTAGGTGTGCACAATAGTTGAGGGGTGAGTCGGTCCTCAAGAGAGTGCGACACTACCTTAAATATAGAGAGCATTCATGCATTTTAATTTACTGCAATTTAATTCACTTGCTAAATATTTTCAAAATGTTTTGGCTTCTAACCCTTGCTATAAAATATTTTCAAAACCTTTTACGTGTCCAACCACAAGGGTGCCAGACTTGATCTTATTCCAGGGTACGTAGTTGCGATACATGTGGGTGCTGCAGGAATTGTCCTAGATACCTCTCTTATTCACCCCTAGATAGGGATAGTATCTCAGTTGTACTTTCAAGCATGTTGCTCATGGCAGTTGTACATTTTCTTTCCGTTCAGATTATACTGACTATATTTTCTATCTGTCGGATTTATTTTTTTGTTATTAGTCGATTTTTATTCGTCTAGCACTTGATTCAGATATTTGTGATATGCTCAGACTTTACTATATTGTGATGGTTCCATTATCTCTCTTGTTTTACTTATTGGCTTGGTTATTTAAAAGATAAAATTTTGACACCAGCTTAATTAATCATTAGGTAGTTAGTAATTAATAAGTTTTTGACAGTGATGCTAAGAATGAACGAGATGGAAATCCTGTTTAATTTGATAAAGGCCTGATCACCCGGTATTTAATTAGGCGGAGTGTCACATAAGGTCGGGTTGGAGTACATATAACTTGGGGAATCTGACCTCCATATCAGTGAAATCACTGTCGACACTGTAACTCCACTCATTGTACTCTCTTTTTTTAGAAAAAAATATTTTTTGCATCGAAGGATACTCATATTCCTAATTTAAAAAACATTTTACGGAATTTTAAACAAGACTACTAATTTCGGTTGAAGGGAGTGTATTTTCATCCCAAAATAACATTGTCTGTATGGTAGTTATAAAATCTTGCTAATTTATTTATAAAAGAAAAAGAAGTTATAAATCCGGCTAAGACTACTAAATAAAGGGGGAGAGGCGATGAAAGAGAAAATAGTAGAGGCAATCGTAGAAAGATGTCTATAGACATTCAAGCAATCCCCTGCTCCCATAAGCTCGAATCGTATTCTTGAGAGAGAGTCTAATAGCATACCCTGCCTTTCTTTTATATGCAAACATTGGACCATAGGGTTGTGTTGATTAGAGAGATCGGAAATCACACAAAAAAAAGATGTTTTCCACACACAAAATCCGATTATTTTATTTTATTTTATTTTTCCCGATATCAAAAGTTTTTTAAAATTTCAAAAAATTCATGAAATAATCGAGGATAAAATAGAAATTCTGAAAAAATGAGGAAAAACCCGGACTGATTCGGAAAAAGCTCGAAAAATTCCTAATTGGCTTCTATTTATAATAAATGAAATAATATCATATCGCAAGAAAAATCATATATTTTTCTGAAAATTCAGATCTGCATAATTTTGGAAAAAGAAGATAAACAAATAAGGAAGTCAGAAATTCAGAACTAACGAATGTTTTATGGTGACTAGAATTTGAATTCCACATGGCTACAACTAGATGTTTGTGACACTAGTAAGTAATAATTTTAAAAAACCATTAAGGCAAGATGAAAGCCAACTGATGAAAGATAATCCCTCATATGATCACCAAGGGTGTGTTTCGTAACCCCAGTTAAAAATCATGCTTATTTGGTAACTCCAAATCCATGCCTCGACATTTTAGTGTTTTCAATTCAAAATTTAAAAAACTTGAAGTGAAAGATTAAAAATTTTGAACAGAAAATATTTCAATTCAAATTTCGTGCACGGAATTGAAATTCCTAAACACCTCAAAAAGACCACAATCTACTGCTCGAGTCCTTATCAGAGTTGAATGCAAACACAACTACCGACACACAGACTGCACATATAGTTTCACACAGACACACAGAAAGTGTAACAAAAACTATGCGTACACACATGAATTTAGAATTCTAATAAATGCACACGGTTGAATTCTAACGTCACCTATTTGGAATTCAATGAGGGTGAGTTTAGGAAACTGTGTTCCAACTCCATGGATTGGAATTGGAATAGGAAATATTTTAGTTCAAAATTTTTCAATTTTAAACTGAATTTTTTCCAAGTCCAAGTCCAAGTCCAAACAATGGAATTGGGATTCCCAAACACACCTTGAATTTAGATTTACAAAATTAGAATTCTAACTGAATTCCAATTCTAGGCATCTAACTTTTAAAATTCCCAAAACTTTTAAAATTTTGAACAAAAATTTCCAATTCCATTTCCAAGGCATAAGTATATACCGGATTTCATTTGCAGTGTGATATCAATTTCACCACAACTCCACAATATAGTCATTCATTGTTTCCTAATTAAACAATTGCAGAAGAACAACGTATATACCTGACATTAAGCCATAAATAACTAAATACCTTTAGAACAAAGTCACCATAACCTCCTCACCTCAGACTACCACAACCTTCACCATATATTGAAATGAGCAATTGCAGCAGATTTTTTCCTTTCTGAAATAAAACAATTTCATTAAAAACTGAAATGAAACTATTCTAAACCCAAAAAGTAAAGAGAGAGAATGAAAGAGAATATACCTAATTTCATTGACAGTGTGATGACTTTTTATCCATAAACTCCATCTCAAATCACCATTACCTCCACCATACAGTCATTCTACCAAATAGTATATACCAGAGAGGCAATCATCGTGGGATGTATATTTCGCCATCTGAATTGTGATGCCGTTCTAGGTTTCTTAATTGTGAGTTTTTCATTTTAACTTGAAGCCTTCATTTACGATCAAACAATACTTGACTTGAAACCGTATTGTTCGATCATAAATGGAGGATTTTAACCGACTCAAACTTAGGTTTTTTTCAAAATTGTATTTGTGGGTCTCATCAAATGAAAGAGAGAGAAGGTTTTGTGTTGCCTATTCCAACGTTGAATGCTTGGGAGGGAAGGATTTTGTGTGGGTTTGATCAAGAATAGCATTGCACAAGCTGTAGGCAATGTCCTAACATAAACAGCTTAAACACAAGAATCGTAGTGTGATGTAGGGGTGGCCATAGGCCCGAGGCCCGCCAAGCCCGCCCAACCCGCCCAATAAAAAAATAGGGCTTGGGTAAGGTAAATAGGCCCGCAAAGCGGGCTTGGCAAAATTTTATAGGCCCGATTTTTTTTCGGGCGGGCTTGGGCATGAGTTCTTAAGCCCGATGAGGCCCGGCCCGGCCCGAGGCCCGAAATATATATATATATATATATATATATATATAAGTGTGTGTGTGTGGAGGGGGGGACTTCTATAAATATAAAAACGTATACCAGGTCTTTTCATGTAAAGTGAGAAACTTTATATATGGACTTTGTAATATATGGAGTTTAAAACAGATTTTTAATTAAAAAAAATGGTCTTTAAATAAAAAAATAGGTATTTTAATTTTTAAAAAAATCTTTTAATTAACATAATAGGGCCCGATCGGGCGGGCTTGGGTAAAGAGCTTTCAAATCTGGGCGGGCTTGGGATTACATAATAAGGCCCGATCTAGACCCGAGTGGGCTTGGGATAACACTTAATTTTTCAAGCCCGGCCCGAGCCCGACCGGGCCTGCCCAGGCCCGGCCCACGGCCACCCCTAGTGTGATGTTTCACCACCTTATATTTGATTCGCACTTTGATCAAATAGCAATTGAGTTGAAACCGTATTGTGTATTTCATAGGAAGTTTGAAGCCTCTGTTTACGATCAAACAACATTCCATTGAAATTGAGTAGTTGGATCGTAAATGGAGGCTTATGACCCACCATTATTCCTACTTAGGGTACTTTCGTCTAACGAAGAGAGAGAGGGGTTTTGTGTTGTTCGATAATTCAACGTTGAATGCTTAGAGGAGACAGAGGGCTTTGTTTTGTGTGGGAAGAAGATAAACCTTATTAAAACCAAGAAGAAGAGGGTTTTGTATTGTGTTGGATAATCAAACGTTCAGTGCTTAGGAGAGAAGGGGAGGGTTTTCTTTAACACACATGGAAATACCCACCACACACAGATCTCTTAAAATCGTTTCCTAAGTGGGAAAACGAAGATATGATATGAGAGAGACTAACAATATCCCCGCGACAGAGAATTTGATTCTCCAAATATCTTCGCAATCTGATTTTGGAAGGTTCACCCAACAATTTGGGCATTTAAACTAGGAACGTTTTATACCCGGAACTAACGCGTGAGCAACGCGTATCGGTGTTGATTGTAAATTAACAAAAAAAATTGACTACTAAATGTTGTATATTAAAAATTTTACCCATTAAATATTAGTAATTCATTATTAGAAAAACTAGCTACAATTCGCGCGATGCATGACGCACTATAATTAATTACAAAATGTCACAATATAACATACAAAGAATAATATATAATAAAAACTATTTACTAAGACCTTTCCGAGCACAGTGACAATTTCATATATGCTTGAAACCCCAATTTCATGCCTTGAAATTGAAATATTTTTAGTTTTAAATTCTTAAAATGACCTTAATTTTCTTTGGGTGATACAATCTTAACCTAATGCCTAATTAAATAATACAACATTCAAATCAATAAAAAAAAATAACATTACATATAAAGAACTTATCTCTTGTACAACCTGCAAAAGTAATACCTCTGTAACACCCCGCTTATTAAAATAAGAGGTGGTCGGCCAGCTACTCTAATAAAAACAGGAGTCTCAAACGGTCCATTCTTAGCATCACTGTCACATAAATAATAATAATACGAGACAACCACCAAATATTTTGAAAACGGATGTCATATATTATTTTGCAAATTGGATAAAAGTAACTTCCATCAATCAGTTTATATCAAAAGGTTGATATATATATATATATATATATATATATAACCGTTTAACCACATTTCTACAAAACATAACCAAATAAGTTGTCCGTTAATAGACTAAATACAAAAGATTACACTAAGTATGACAGTATGTATGAATACTAAACTTGGGCAACACGCCCGAATATACAAACATAACATAGCTAGAGTATAAAAAGAATGACGTATCTACTACAAAAATCCTAAAACATCCGCAAAATTCCGTAGCTCCTTAACACTGGGAAGGAAGGTCACATCGAGCGTCCATGCGGCGGAGCACCTGAACATATATAAGAACCACACAAGAAGGAGAAATATAAACTAGTCAGGGCCCGGTTTGATATGATATACATGTCAATAAATGCATGACAATTATGAATACTACTTTCATAAACAATACAATTAACTCTTCATTCAATGAATCGTCCTCACCTCTCGTCTAAGTGCACATCCTAACGTGTACCATTCATTTTAAGTTAAACTACCAATCTACTTAATATGGGGTAACCTAACTATATTCCACATGCCAAGTTTATCAATTGGAAATATATTCTCAAGTCAATAATCATTAGGGACCATAGGAAATTAAAGTTGATTCACACTTTTCTTCAGTCAATTAATCAATTGGGTAAAATACCATTTCAATGAGAAGAGTTACAATCATAAGAATAACGGTTCTAATACCATCCTTTTGGGAGTCACCCCACTGGATGCGCCCCTAAACACTATCATCTTCCAGGGCATATAACCAAGACCACCTGGGTATCCTAAAACGCAACACGTGGGAAGCGGCCATAGACCTTCGACAGTGAGTCATAACCGTACCCGAAATTACCTCACTTCGAAATATACAATCATACAACGTAACAACCGGCATCATGGCCTGAGGACTATACTCTCCCTGCATTATTAGCCAAGGGATTCACCTCTAACGCGTACTTCCCCTATGATAGCATTTAGAGAGGTATGTGTAAACGTGCCATAATTAGACACTATATTAAATTAAACATACGATCCTTACATTCTGAAATCGTAAGTACATACAATTTTGGCTATAAGATATAATTATTATCATACTAGCCCCCGAAGGTCCAACACACACTATCGAACTCTACACTAGTCCTACTCTCATTTACTAGATGAAATGAGACATTATACCCTTATAAATAGTCCCCGAAATAAGCCCGGACACTCCCGTACTGTCCTAGAGTACCACTCTCCTTATATGAGGTCATATTACTTCTCAA
Organism: Sambucus nigra; assembly: GCA_949130495.1. NCBI lineage: Eukaryota > Viridiplantae > Streptophyta > Magnoliopsida > Dipsacales > Adoxaceae > Sambucus > Sambucus nigra. The sequence goes on along the minus strand of OX422214.1, from coordinate 6,566,772 downwards.
TACATCCTAAGAGAAGGTTCCTAAGCCTTAAACCCAAAATAAAAGAGTAGAAAGAAAATCATATTCTTAGGCTGAAAATAGAGTACCGGTCGACGGCCCCTGACCCCCGGTCGATCGCGTATTTGGAATTTGCCTTGCGAGCCAACCAGTAGGCTTTTCCCCTTAGGCCCGGTCGACTGGCGGCTTGGCCGCGGTCGACCAGTCATACCAGATAAGTCGGCCATCCCCCTTTTTTCTTACAAAACATAAATCTTCCAATTCTTCTTCCCTCTACACCAACTATAATCAACAAATATTATCAACAACTCATTTCTATATGATCACCTACCAATATTCAACACTCAAATCATATCTAACTTATCTAGGTGAAGATTTTGAACAACAAACTCAATCAAAACTCTAAATGGGTTAAATATTAAGAACAATAACTAATCACACCATTTATTTAACATAATCATAAGGTTTTGAAAGTATAATAACTTGCCTCAAGATTGTATCCTGGGATTTCTCTTCGTAGTTGCGATTTCAATATCCAACCAACAATCTCTTCTCTTTCTCTTCTGTTTCTCAAGATCTCACTTCTCTCTAACTTTTAGGTTTAGAAAATACACAAATGAGATTTAAATGCTCTTGCAAGACTTAAATACCTAAATATAACTCAAATGCATTAAGTTCAACATTAAATGCCACTACAAACTTAAAATGACTCCTAACTTCTATTTAAGTCATAAATAGTCGGAAAGTACCCCCGGAACCCAAAAACAACCCTGGCACTTTTTTGACTATCTCGACCCTTCCCGAACTAACTGTGCCCTCTAAATTGACATCCGGGATATTGTTCATAAATTTCTATTCGAACATCATATTAACATTTTAATAATAACTCGAATGGAATATAAATCATAATCGTCGTTTTAAAGCCCGATGACTTAACATAACATAATATTACACTATTTACATTCGCAAAATGGTAAATATGCAATACTCATAAATATTAACTCTTAAATTACTTAAATTAATATTTACCTATATTTACTTTATTTTATATAACTAACCCACAAGGCAATTTTAATATAAAAATAATTTCTCAAAAGTAAGGGGTATTACATACTCCCCCCCTTACAAGGGAATTTTTCCCTTAAAATTTAGGCATACCTGGTAAAAAGTGGTGTGGGTATTTTTCTCGAATATCCTCATCTCATTCCCAAGTTGATTTCTCATCATTGTGGTGTCTCCACTGGACTCGAACCAAGGCCACCACTTTCGATCTTAGTTTACGCTCACCGTGGTTTAAAATGGCAACCGGTTGTTCCCCATATGAAATATCGGGCTGTAACTCGATATCGTCCAATGGAACATGCCAATGAGATCCCTCACATCTTTTGTACTTCTTCAAAGACGAGACATGTAATACATCATGAATTTACCATAAGTGTCCCGATAATGCAAATTGATAAGAGACGAGGCATACCTTTGCAATAATGGAAAAATGACCTTCATAGCATGGCGCAAGTTTTCCCCTCTTCCCGAATCGCGTCACACCCTTCATTAGGGACACCCTTACTAAAACATGATCCCTTACTTCCAATTCCACGTGCCTCCGATTTGCGTCGGCATAACTCTTTTGGCGATCTTGCGCAATTCATATGCGATTTCGAATGAGTTCAATCTTCAAAGAGATGTCTTGGATCATTTCAGGTCCAAGGAGCTTATTATATCCTACTTCCAACCAACAAGCAGGTGATCGACATAGTCGACCATATAATGCCTTATAGGGTACCATACCTATCTTAAATGAGTACGAATTATTATATGCAAATTCGACCAATGGAAGGTATTGCTCCCATCCTCCTTTAAAATCAAGTTTGCACATGCGAAGCATATCTTCCAACATTTGGTTGACCCTCTCCGTTTGCCCATCGATTTGAGGATGGTATGATGTGATCAACTAAAATTCGGTTCCCATTGCCTCTTGGAAACTTCGCCAAAAATGGGATACAAAAATTTTGTCTCGATCCGACACTATATTGATAGGCACCCCATGAAGTTTCACAATTTCTACAATAAAGAGCTGGGGATAACGCGCTGTATTGTAATCTGTCCGTACCATTAGGAAGTGTGTCGATTTAGTTAAATGATCGACAATTACCCAAATAGAATCATGGCCTCTTTGCAACGTTGGCAATCCTATGATAAAATCCATTGAGATATTTTCCCATTTCTAACGGTTGCAATAATCCAGTCGGTCGTTGGTGGTCCACCTTCACTAATTAACAAGTGGTGCATTGCGAGACAAATTCAGAAATGTCCCTTTTCATTCCCACCCACCAATATGGATGACGCATGTCTTGATACATTTTGTCCCCGCCTGGATGTACTACAAATCTTGAACCATGGAATTTCATCATGACAGCACGTCTCAAGTCTCCTTCGTTCGGGACTATAAGTCTTTCGTGGAAATGTAACCCACCCTCAGAACTAATAGAGTATGAATCCACTCCCTCGGTCAGCAATTGACGTACCCGGTCTTGACAGTCTTTATCCCCTCCTTGTGCTTTTACTACTTGCATCATGATGACAGGTGCAACGATCAATACCGACATGTATTCTCTTGATACATCATCATCCTGGCCAAGTTCTTTCCATTTAGCTTTCCATACTTCCGCTAGTTGTCTCACGGGTCTTCGACTCAGCGCGTCAGCTACAACATTTGCCTTGCCTGGGTAATAGTGAATATCGAATTGATAGTTCTTTATGAACTACAACCAACATCGTTGCCGCATATTTAGATATTTTTACGAGAACAAATATAGTAACGATTTATGGTCCGTGAAAAGACTAAATCTCTCACCCAAGAGGTAATGCCTCCATATCTTTAAGGCAAACACCACTACGGCATGCATGGGATAATTCTTTTCAAGGGGCTTTAGCTTGCGAGATGCATATGCAATGGCCATATGCTCCTGCTGCAACACCCCCTAATCCTTGTAGAGAATCGTCTGTAAAGATCAAATAGTCTACTCCCGATTTTGGCAATCAGAGCGCAGGAGAAGAAGTTAATTTATCCTTCATCTCGTCAAAAGCTAGCTGACAAGAGTCATCCCAAAAAAATCCTACTCCTTTCTGGGTTATGTTCGTAAAGGACTTGTAATTTTAGAGAAACCCTTAATGAAACCAAACCCAAAAAGCTACGGATCTCCGTTGGCGCCATGGGTTGATCCTATTCCCTCACCGCTGCAACCTTGCTTGGGTCCACAAAAACACCTTCAACCGTCACGATAGGCCCTAAAAACTTCACTTCCTATAACCAAAAGCCATATTTCTCGAACTTGGCATAAAGATGATGATACAGTAGGGTCTGCAGGACCAATCGTAAATGTTCAGCATGATCAGTTTTAGTTTGAGAATAAACTAAAATGCCGCTAATAAAGACTATCACAAACTGGTCCAGAAAATCCCGAAATACTCAATTCATAAGGTCTATAAATACCGCAGTAGCATTGGTTAGTCCAAAAGGCATAACCAAAAAGTCATAGGATCTATACGTAGTCAAGAATGCAGGTTTCGACACGTCTGCTCTTGGATCCTCAACTGGTTGTAACCTGTCCTCAAATATATTTTAGAGAAGTACGACGCTCTTTTTAATTGATCAAACAAATCGTCTATTCTAGGTAACATATATTTATTCCCGATGGTTACCTTATTCAATTTGCGGTAGTCGATATATAACTGGAGGGAACCATCTCACTTCCTCACGTATAATATAGGGGTACCCCATGGCAACGTAGTATGCCGAATGAACCCCTTCCCCAACAGTTGCTGAATTTGATCCTTTAACTCCCTCATTTCTAAAGGAGCCATACGGTATGGAGCTCGTGCAATCGGCCTGGTTCCCCACGCTAAGTTAATTACGAATTTAATCTCGCGACTAAGAGGCAAGCCTGAGATCTCCTGAAAGATATCTTCAAATTCCCTGAAACTGGAATCGACTCTAGGGAAATCATAATTTCTTATAAAGTCTCCTACTTCGTACAATACAAGTGGGTGCTCGAACCTCCCTCCGAAAGAGGCATAGCCACCAAAAATATTTCTTACCCTGGAATGGCAAAAACTACACTCCTCCCATAATAATTTACCATGGCCCGGTACTTCACTAACCAATCCATCCCCAAAATAAAATTGTACCCGACCATATCCAGGTCGAGTAAGTCGGCCTCAAAGTGCAATCTACCATGGCCTATTGCTACCCCTTTAATAATAAAAAGTATAAGTGATCCATATCCCATAGAATACTCTACACTAGTAAAAGTACTTTCGGCAGACTTAGACAATCCCATCGAAAGAGCAAATTGCTTGGCAATAAATGAGTGTGTGGCGCCAGTGTCAAATAACACCCGACCCACAAACCCTTTTACGGGAAACTTACCCTCAATAGCTGTCGGTGTTAATCGTGCTAGAGGAAACAAATCGTCTTGGATATTATACATACGTACAAACTGGAGTTGTCCCTGTTGCAATGGGACGACTGTAATAGGTGATGGAGGTTGTTTCTATGCCTGCAGATTCTGAGGGCCTCTTGGAAATTTCCCCCTATTCAACTATGGACAAGATTTCTTCATGTGACCTGTCTCACCGCACTGAAAACAACGGCCCGTGAAACCCTCCAAATGTTAACCTCAGTTGTTGTTTTAAAACTGCCTCGCGTATTGGCTCTGCTGGCCTCGACCCCCATTATTCCCTCTGCCCTCTTAGCCCGCTTGGACCAACTTCTTTTATTGCTAAGCACCCTGATCGTGCCTAAAACCACCTCTTCTAAAGTTGAAACCCCCAAACCATTGCTTTTTAGCCAGGTCCCCATGGTGGAGGTCCCGTTCCTTCTGTTTATTCCCAGACTGTTGTGGTGGTGGTAGCGCTCCACCGACACCACTTCCTCCTTATTTACTAGATTGACTAGAAGCTCCTACCTTCTTACTCACTTTCAAGTGAAGGCGGCGATCCTGGTAATGAAGTAAAGATGCATTCATCACATCGCCAAAAGTTTGCAAAGTTGGGTTCCCCAACAGATGATGCCTTATCCTCCAACTCAAAACCCCAAATAAATTTTGAAATCCTCCTTTATTTTGGATTTACCTCATCCGGCACAAAATTTGACAATCAAGTAAATTCTTCTTCATATTCCGCCACTGTTCGCTTCCCTTGAATCACATCATGTAGCTTCCTCCTCATCTATTTATGGATTGCTGGAGGAAAGTACTTTCGATCAAATAAGGCCTAAAATTCTAAGATCGTCATCGTATCCCTCTATTTCGGAGTGGTCACCGATGATGATACACAAATATTACGTATTTCATCCTCCGAACCTACGCATTTTAGCCCCCTCGAGTATCTTATTCCCTATATTTATGCTTGTTAACCAGACAATCTTGGATTTCTATATTAACATGTTTTGCAGGGGTTAATTGAGCTTTTATAGGTATTTGGATGCTAAGTGTGAAGTTAGGATGCATTCCGCTCGATTTTCGTACGCGATCGCACGTTCAAGGGCATTTTAGTCAATTCATATTTTGGGTACCTAGCCCATCATCTTCACGAAAGTTGTATCCCTCCTCGCAAGCTTCGCGTGTCCATGAATGGTACGTAATTTTGAGTCCGTACGAAGAAGTTACGGTGATTTCAGCGGAAAAAAAAAGGTAAACATCCCAAAACAGGAGGCAGGGGGCTCATACCTGCTTGATCGATTGATCGACCAAAGGGGTCGATCGATCGATACTTCTTATTTTGCCAAATCGTGGGAGACAGTGGGCTAGATTTTTGAGCATCGATCGATCGAGCCCAGGGGATCGATCGATCGATCCCCTGTTTTCTACTGATATTTTGGGCTTTTCTTTTCTTTTCTCTTTTATTTTCTAATTTTATTCCTTTTACTATATAAAGGAATTTTGATGTAAAAACAGAGATAATTTGTATATAGTTAGTTTTAGAGAGTTGTAGCTTAGGGTTTGAGGGTTTTTGGTTAGTTTTTCTTCATTTCTTCTTGGATTGACACCCTTTTGGCTTTGTAAGTTGACTATTCATTCACCCTCTCCATTTAATATAGTTGTATTTCCATTATTCTTGATTTCTAGTGTAATTTATATAATTTATTTTCTTTCTTTCTAGTGTAAATTTACCGCGTTTATTTACCGCTTTCTTTACCTTGTTTTTACCATGTTTTCTAGTTAATTTAAATTAGGTTGTGTTTGAATGGAACTCACTCGGGTTGATGCGTTGCTTTGCTTTGGTGATGGTGTTTATGGGTCTATTTCAGGTGCGTTGTCCTAGTTATTGTGCCTAGGAGATTTGACGGGGCATATCATGTATGTCTCGTGCTTACGACCTTTCATGCGTAATTTCCGGGATATTTATTGACGCCAAAATCTTATTAGGCTTTTATGCGAATTTAGGGGCGTGACAACCCTTGATTCAATTAACTGTCGAAACGAGACGCATTCGTAATAACTCGTCGACCCATGTGACCATTTTATACAAATTAACTCGGGTGAGGGATATTCGATGCAACCTATAATTTTACTCGCTTTGTTAATCTAGTTTCAAGACACTCATCTAGATTAATATTTCCCTTTTATGCATATTTTTCTTTTAGTTTGTAAATCACCTTTTCCCTTTTATTGAGGAGTACTAAATCCTATAAATTCTAGCATCTCGTCTCAGTGGATTTTTCGATACCCGACTTATCGTTGTGCTTGCTTCTCAAGTGTAGCCGTAATTTAGGTTTTTTTGTATTATCGCGGTGAAACGAAAACATACATGAGCACACTTTTCACGTGTTAATCAAAATGGCGCCGTTGCCGGGGATGAGTTTGTTTTAGATTTTATTTTATTTAGTATTTCATAGTATTTTCTTTAAATTTGTATTATTTGCTAATCTTTTTGTAGGACTTCCACATATGAGCACTTAGAAACGCTTGAATTTCTCGCGCGCACCTATCTTTGTGAAATTCGCCATTTCGAGCCATTTTTAGGGTAAGCATATCTTATTCCAATTCTTTCGGTAATCATTGTTATAATTCTTAAAATGCCCGTAATTCTATGACCTTCGGTGAATACTTAGAATCCCAAAGAATTTCAAATTCAAATATGACTTTGGGCGAGTATAACGAAAGTAAAAACTTGGGTTATTGGAATTTTGATGATGATGACAATGATTTTGGGCCTTTACCTCCTTATAATAAGAATTTTGAAATGAATTGGAATAGTTTTCAAAATTCCTATAATAATTAGTTTTCGTTTAAGTCTGATGGTAATTTTCAAAGTTCTCATTTTCATGCGTCCGCACCTCAACCTATGACATTCGGTGAGGGCTTGCATATGCGTGAGAATGAGAAAGTTGAAAATCATTATCGGGAAGAAAATCACTTATGGGAACATGAATTGGATTTATTATTTTAATCCGACGATGATTTTGCTTCCGAGACTTTTGAAGTCGAAGAATGTTTTGAACCAAATGAAGTCGAAGAATGTTTTGAACCCAATGCGATTTGTGAGGCGGGACATTCAACTGAGGAATGCCCTACGATACCCGCCTACAAAGTAATGTTGCAGGAGCAAGTTAGTGGTATAGGAGGCTTTACGGGTAATTTAGGTGCCCCGCACGGGAATTCATACAACCCTTCATGGAAAAATCATCCCGGTTTTAGCTATGGGCAACAACATGCCGCAATGAACCCTCCTTCGCATGTTGCCCCTCTTCCACCACAACATTTTCAACAAGCCCCGCCCATGCAAGGACATGCGCAAGCACCGCCACCTCAAGGAAATTATATTCCACCACAGCGGAGAACTCTCGAGGATACCATGCATCAATTCATCGCAAACCATATCGCAACCAATGCCAAATATGATCGTCTGATTGGCGACATAAATGCGAATCTGTCAAAAATACAATCCTCGTTGAGTGTTCAAGAGAAGGGCAAGTTTCCTGACCAGGGCCAAAGACCTCTCCAAGGTCAAACTAGTGTTAGCTCGACACCCCATGACCATCCTGAGCAATGTAGCGCAATTACCACTCTACGTAGTGGGAGGGTAGTTGCCTTGTCACCTCCCCCACGATACGTACTTAAAGATAAGGACATTTCGCCTGGCACGAAAGAGGCCGAATATGTCTCCTTAAATGAGAGTGCCAAAGAAGACTCTAGTGCGCCCGAGGTAGTAGTGAAACCACCCTCCGTGGCACCGTTTCCTCAAAGGCGAATTCCTTCCCATAAAGGAAACCCACGTGATGACGTGCTAGACGTGCTAAAACAAGTTAAGCTGAATTTACCTTTCCTCGATGCCATTAAGCAAATTCCAGCTTATGGAAAAGTCATTAAAGACTTGTTGACGGTAAAGAGAAAGATGAAGGTAAAGAAAAACTTCTTTCTAGCACAGAATGTGAGCTCCATTCTACTCAATGATCTCCCACCTAAATTCAAAGATCCCGGTGCACCCACCATTTCCTGCATCATTGGAGAAAACAAAATAGAAAAAGCCTTACTTGATTTGGGAGCAAGTGTCAATATCCTCCCTTACTCCATCTATAGGCAACTTGACTTGGGCGACCTCAAGCCCACAAAGGTCACTCTACAATTAGCGGATCGAACCGTGAAGATCCCAAGAGGCATAGTCGAGGACGTGATCGTCCAAATTGACACTTTCTACTTCCCGGTAGACTTTGTCATTTTGGACACGGAGCCCTCATTTAACTCGAGCAACCATGTTCCCATCATCCTTGGGCGCCCTTTCTTAGATACGGATAACGCCATCATCAATACTCGGAATGGGAGAATGCAACTCACCTTTGGGAACATGACCTTAGAGACCAACATCTTCCATGTCGCCCAACATACAGGGGAAGAAGATGACCTTCACGCGGTGAGCTTCATACACGAGATCGTAGGGGAGTACTTTGAGGAAAATGATTGTGGAGATGCCCTAGGGTCCTACTTAGTGTCGAGCCATGAGAATGAGGGGTCCCACAAGAGAGAGCCGTTAGGAGTGTGCCCTATTTCATCAAGTAATAGTGGTAGTTGTGACAATGAGAGGAAAGTGTGGGGGGGGGGATTTGTAGTGACCGCAATTGACAGAAAGAGAGAGGGGTTAGAAGAGAGAAACCCGGTGAAGCTGGAGATCGAGCAAGTAAGAGAGGACGTAGGCACTACTCGAGAGAGAGAACTAGGAGACATGAGCATGGAAGATTTTGAAAGAGAATTCGGGCAGGTGGATGAAAGTATTACTATTGAAGGCCAATCCCTATTGGATTCATGTAGTCACTTAGACGAAAGTAAATTGAAAGCAAAAATTGATGAATTTCTTCATTGTGACAATCCACCCACAACACTAGAGGCCCTGAAGGCAAGTGAGGAGAAACGTTGTGGTTCATCTGACTTAGAGCCCGACCCATGCATCTTAAAAATTGAACGAAACCTAGGTGTTCCCTCCGCATCAGTGAGCCAAGATCACACTTTGAGCCAGCATCACGAGGATCCCTTTCTAGTTAGTCACGATGAGTCTCCCGGTCTATCCTTTATCTATGGGCGAGGTCCCAACTTGTTCCGATTGTTAGCTTATAATCCTAGGACGGGAGAGACAAGGAGAACATCAAACCCCGTGAGTGGGGTCGGGTGAGTTTGTGGAGAGATGTGAGGTCGTCGCACCCCCGACGCGTATGGGGTGATTATTGTTGTATTTTTGAGTCATGTATGAGTGTCATATAGTGTCTTGTTGCATTTTAATATTTGTTTGTTTTATTTTTCCGCACTTTTCATTCGCCTTGAGTTAGATTTTCGTCCTTTTTGCTTGAGGACAATGCAAAAGTCTAAGTTAGGGGGGTCCCAAGTGCGTATTTCTAAAACTTCACAAATTTTCAAAATGCCCAAAAATTTCCAAAAAAATCATAAAAGTTTGAAAATTTCAAAAATATTTTTGTTCAAAATATGTAAAAATTGGAATTCAAATTTTTCAAAAATATCATTAAAAGTCAAATTGGAGTCTCAAATTGTAAACATCCAACATACACAAAGCCGAAATTGACCAAAGATGGAAATTGAGCAAAAATTGACGACTTAACGAATAAATGCGGAGATTAAAAAACCCGGTGAGATTCGAGCCTATCACGTTTTGCGAGTTTTTAAATCAATCCGAGTTAATTGTTAACTCAAAGTTCTTTTTAGCGCTTAATAAGTTGTCAAGGATCTCAATCCTTTCATTTTGATCGGTTTTGAAAAATGTGTGCAATATTGCCTTGAAAAACGTGCCAAATTAGCCTCTAAACTTAAATTCACCTCGAAACGCATATGGTAACGCAATTGGCAGTTTGAACAATGAAGTAGGCCCTCGTTTGTCACCCACAAAATTTGGCCAAGAAAAAAAAGTAGCGAAAAATCATCCTTTGCAACCCAAATTGAGCCGAATAATTTTTCTTTTCGTTTGACAACCCGAAAACCCAAAATAGCCCGGAATTGTGAAAAATGAAAAATTCAGATTTCAAGTCCAAAAAGTGCATATAAAGGGGCAAGAAACAAAATAGTATGCTCAACAAAAATAACAAGAAAAGAAAAGTAGTGAAAAACAAAAAAAAAAAAAAAAAATTAGAAAAAGAAGAAAAAATGAGCAATAGCCCGGAAAAAAGCACAAATGGACATCCTAAATAACTTTTCCAATTCTGAATTTCCCAACCATTTCCATGTTACCCAATATACCTTAAACCCCGAAAAATTCCTAACCGAGTCCAAATTGCGAAATTGATTACCGCGCGGAGAGTTAAGACACCAAAAGATAATATAAGAGGCTAAGTGCGCAAAATAGAGGCAATGTTCCCATTTTTAAAACCGTAATCCATTGATGAGATCCTATCACCATGAAATTTTTGTCTTTCTATTGTATGCGTGAATTTTCTTCCGTTACATTTACTCTTTATATCACGCATACTGAGAGAATAACCATAATCCGAGAGATTCGTTTGTGAGAGCGTTCCGTGAGAAATTGAAATCAAAATGAATTTTCGGATAAGTAACGTAATGATCAATCGGTGGAAATTGGCGGTTATATTTCCAGCTTCGCACACACACTACGGTTTGAGACTCGTAAATATGACTTGATGATGACTATTTTCCGGAAAAGTTTGAATTACACAATTTTTGCATATTTTGAATTTTCTTTGAGTCGAATTTTGTGGGTATATTCACTGCAAACCCTCACGAGACACAACTCGTCCTACTAGGGTAACCTAGAGGTTTAAAGGCTTGTTGCATGCGCTAAATGCAATCGCTTGCCCACGAAAGTTGTGCTCTATCCCAATAAAGTCATTGAAAGATCCTTAACTCATACTTTCATTCTTTTACATTGCTCGGGACGCGTAAAGTTCTAAGTTAGGGGGGTTTGATTGGACATAAATATTGTATATTTATTCTCCTAATTTCAGTGCATTTGTGAACCCGAGTGATGTAACATATATGGATTTGATGCACATTTATGCTACTAACCCTCGTTGGCGAGTATTTCGTGTTTCGTGCTTCTCTTATTGGTTTTACAGGTTAATTATGCAAACAGTGCAAAAGAGGAAGCAAGACAATGCTAGAAAAGCTAAGAAGGCAAGTTAAGGGGCAATTTAGTAATTTTTCAGCCCGATCCGGAAGGAGAAGTCAACTGGAAAGTCGAAGATCTCGGAACAACGAGAACACTGGAAGAAATGGCACCCAAATCCGAGCTACGATTGATGATTTATGCCCAGTTGAAGTTGAAGAAAAATCCAAGAAAGGAAGAAAAGAAAAGCCAGAAAAATTCTAAGTGTAGCACTCCAAGCCAGCATACATTCGCGAACCCCAGGCCGAACCGGTTTGGGGGGCGAACCGGTTCGGGGTAAAGGCCGAACCGGTTCGGGGTCCCTGATGCGCGAATTTGCTCCTTTATTCTGATTGGTTCCCAAGACTCCTATTAGGTTAAAAGTCTCAAAAAATTGTAGGGAAGGTGAGCAACTTAGGAACAGCCATTAGGGATAGTTTTAGTCTGTTTTTGATAATAAAAAAAAATAGAGAGGAACATCTAGGAACATCAAGAGAATAAATTTCTTCAAGATTCAATCTAGTTTCATGCTTATTATTGCGTTCATAATACATATTTACATGCTTTAATCTAGTTTCATCATGAATTCTTACACATGCAACGTTATTATTTCATGCATTAGTCCATTTAACATGTTCGGCTAGGTTTAAAAGGTTGGGATGCATGAACCCAACCCGATGTGTTAGTGCATGTGTATAATGTTAATCCGATGAATTTAACCATAAATTTTGACCGTATTGCGTAATTACATAATGGTTGTGGATCTTTATATCTCGTTTACCTTTGGGTACTCGTGATGATTTAGAGTACAATTTGAGTGCAATTACCGCGATACTGATTTACTCATCCTCAGATTAGGTATGACGCGGGCTTGAACCTCATATACATAATGCTTGGGAGTCCAAAATTTCGGGTCTGATTTATCGGATAAATTTATGATTGACGTTGTCACTGCATTACACTAGGGTTGGGGGATTGTATTCCCATCCTATTTTCTCATCATTTAGTTTAAAAAGTTTTGATTCAATTCTTCATTCCTCATTTAGATACTTTAGTTAGTTGCATTTGTCATCATAATTTCAATCCAACGCTTTGACCAAAAACTATCATAGTTGTGTTTATCTGATTGGACATAAATATTGTATATTTATTCCCCTAATTTCAGTGCATTTGTGAACCCCGGGTGATGTAACATATATGGATTTTATGCACATTTATGCTACTAACCCTCGTTGGCGAGTATTTCGTGTTTCGTGCTTCTCTTATTGGTTTTACAGGTTAATTATGCAAACAGTGCAAAAGAGGAAACAAGACAATGCTAGAAAAGCTAAGAAGGCTTCAAGGGAAATTTAGTAATTTTTCAGCAAGATCCGGAAGGAGAAGTTAGCTGGAAAGTTGAAGATCTCGGAACAACGAGAACACTGGATGAAATGGCACCCAAATCCGAGCTACGGTTGATGATTTATGCCCAGTTGAAGTTGAAGAAAAATCCAAGAAAGGAAGAAAAGAAAAGCCAAAAAAATTCTAAGTGTAGCACTCCAAGCCAGCATACATTCGCGAACCCCATGCCGAACCGGTTTGGGGGGAGAACCGGTTCGGGGTATAGGCCAAACCGGTTCGGGGTCCCTGATGCACGAATTTGCTCCTTTATTCTGATTGGTTCCCAAGACTCCTATTAGGTTAAAACTTTCAAAAAATTGTAGGGAAGGTGAGCAGCAACTTAGGAACAGCCATTAGGGATAGTTTTAGTCTGTTTTTGATAAAAAAAAATAGACAGGAACATCAAGGAACATCAAGGGAATAAATTACTTCAAGATTCAATTGTTACGGGTTTGTTTTTCAAGTTTTAAATCAAGATTCAAGATTCTTTTCATTGTTCTTGCATGCTTAGTTTCCGTATTCGGTTCAACTTATTATTGCGTTCATAATACATATTTACATGCTTTAATCTAGTTTCATCATGAATTCTTACACATGCAACGTTATTATTTCATGCATTAGTCCATTTAACATGTCCGGCTAGGTTTAAAAGGTTGGGATGCATGAACCTAACCCGATGTGTTAGTGCATGTGTATAATGTTAATCCGATGAATTTAACGATAAATTTTGATCGTATTGCGTAATTACATAATAGTTATGGATCTTTATATCTTGTTTACCTTTGGGTACTCGTGATGATTTAGAGTACATATTGAGTGCAATTACCGCGATACTGATTTACTCATCCTCAGATTAGGTACGACGCGAGCTTGAACCTTGTATACATAATGCTTGCGAGTCCTAAATTCCGGGTCTGATTTATCGGATAAATTTATGATTGACGTTGTCACTGCATTACACTAGGGTTGGGGGATTGTATTCCCATCATGTTTTCTCATCATTTATTTTAAAAAGTTTTGATTCAATTCTTCATTCCTCATTTAGATACTTTAGTTAGTTGCATTTGTCATCATAATTTCAATCCAACGCTTTGACCAAAAACCATCATAGTTGTGTTTATCTGATTGGACATAAATATTGTATATTTATTCTCCTAATTACAAAGCATTTGTGAACCCGAGTGATGTAACATATATGGATTTAATGCACATTTATGCTACTAACCCTCGTTGGCGAGTATTTCGTGTTTCGTGCTTCGCTTATTGGATTTACAGGTTAATTATGCAAACAGTGCAAAAGAGGAAGCAAGACAATGCTAGAAAAGCTAAGAAGGCAAGTTCAAGGGCAATTTAGTATTTTCAGCCCGATCCGGAAGGAGAAGTCATCTAGAAAGTTGAAGAGCTCGGAACAACGAGAACACTGGAAGAAACGGTACCCAAATCCGAGCTACGGTTGATGATTTATGCCTAGTTGAAGTTGAAGAAAAATCCAAGATAGGAAGAAAAGAAAAGCCAGAAAAATTATAAGTGTAGCACTCCAAGCCAGCATACATTCGCGAACCCCAGGCCGAACCGGTTTGGGGGGCGAACCGGTTCGGGGTACAGGCTGAACCGGTTCGGGGTCCCTAATGCGCGAATTTTCTCCTTTATTTTGATTGGTTCCCAAGACTCCTATTAGGTTAAAACTCTCAAAAAATTGTAGGGAACATGAGCAGCAACTTAGGAACAGCCATTAGGGATTGTTTTAGTCTGTTTTTGAAAAAAAAATAGAGAGGAACATCTAGGAACATCAAGGGAATAAATTGCTTCAAGATTCAATTGTTACGGGTTTGTTTTTCAAGTTTTAATTCAAGATTCAAGATTCCTGTCATTGTTCTTGCATGCTTAGTTTCCGTATTCGGTTCAACTTATTATTGCGTTCATAATACATATTTACATGCTTTAATCTAGTTTCATCATGAATTCTTACACATGCAATGTTATTATTTCATGCATTAGTCCATTTGACATGTCCGACTAGGTTTAAAAGTTTGGGATGCATGAACCCAACCCGATGTGTTAGTGCATGTGTATAATGTTAATCCGATGAATTTAACGACAAATTTTGATCGTATTGCGTAATTACATAATAGTTGTGTATATTTATGTCTTGTTTACCTTTCGGTACTCGTGATGATTTAGAGTACAATTTGAGTGCAATTACCGCGATACTGATTTTCTCATCCTCAGATTAGGTATGACGCGGGCTTGAACCTCGTATACATAATGCTTGGGAGTCCTAAATTTCGGGTCTCATTTATCGGATAAATTTATGATTGACGTTGTCACTGCATTACACTAGGGTTGGGTGATTGTATTCCCATCCTGATTTCTCATCATTTAGTTTAAAAAGTTTCGATTCAATTCTTCATTCCTCATTTAGATACTTTATTTAGTTGCATTTGTCATCATAATTTCATAATTGCATTTAGTCTAATCATTCCCAAAACCAAATCTTTTCCTTTCTTTTTAGAGTCATCGTTAGGATTCCTCCGTCTTATCCCATCGTCACAACTCCGTTGTCCTTTTTCCCTGAGGATCGATACCCGACTTGTCGGATTATTACTTGAGCGACAGGCTTGCACTTGAGCCTAGAGAGTACATACTTTAGAGACACATTCTGAGTCGTGTCAAGTTTTTGGCACCATTGCCGGGGAACTAGGTAGACTTAGGATTAGATTGAGTCAATCCAACGCTTTGACCAAAAATTTCAAAAAATAAATAAATAAATAAATAAAAAGATTCACCATCACCTCTCCTAAACTTTAATGCAAAATTCTGAAACCACTCCCACACCCCATAATACTCCAACCAGCATTCACGAAAATCCACTTGTTGAGTATAATCCCGATAGTCCCCACACTCCAAACGCGACACAGTTTTGGATCCCACCGCCCACACCGTCACACTCAGTCTCTAGCAACACTCCATTCTCATTCGTAGGACACACTTCGAGCACACCCAGTGAGAGCGCCGAGTCGTCAAGTGAGAGAGAGATGTCGCAACATAGTAATGCACTACCGGTGAGGACGAGCTTCCATACCGCCCGTTGAGAGAATTCTTATATCTTGAGCGCACTGTCACTCCGGGATGCATTATACTCCCGTATAATGCCGGGCAATTCCGTTTCAAAAATGGAATGATCCAGATGCTACCACATTACCACGGTATGGATTCTGAAAAGCCATACCTCCATATAAGGGAATTTGAGGACGTGTGTGATACTCTCAATGATCAAACCTGCACACAAGAGGTAATCTGCCTCAAACTCTTCCCCTTCTCGCTTAAAGATAAAGCTAAAGCCTGGCTATAGTCTTTACCTCCAAGCTCGATTCCATCCTGGAATGAGCTACAATCTAAATTTCTCAAGAAATTCTTCCCACCACATCGAACAATCTCTATCAAGGCTCAAATTCAAGCGTTTAGGCAACATGAAAATGAGCCATTCCATCGATGTTATGAACGTTTCAACGAGTTAGTGGCTTCATGCCCCCATCATGGATTTGATCCATCGCAAATCATCTCCATTATCTATAATGGGTTAAATATTAACTCCAAACAACTTGTTGAAACTATGGGAAGTGGTCCGTTTGTCGATCTCGATGCCCACGATGCTGATCTTCACATGAGGTATGTCGCCGAGACTACCCAATCCTGGGATAACTCTGACCCGAATGCTCAAAATCGAAATTGACAATCCACCACCGCTCCATCGGCATTCGGCCTATTCCATGTAGATAAGAATTTTATGATGGATTGTCGATTGGACACCATTGAGAAAGGATTGCGAGACCTATGCGATTTATATGGAAAAGGACCAGCTTGACCCATTCCGAACCCAATCGTGAAGGTGTGTGCGATTTGTGAGGCGGGACATTCAACTGAGGAATGCCCTACGATACCCGCCTACAAAGTAATGTTACAGGAGCAAGTTAGTGGTATAGGAGGCTTTAAGGGTAATTTAGGTGCCCCGCACGGGAATTCATACAACCCTTCATGGAAAAATCATCCCGGTTTTAGCTATGGCCAACAACATGCCCCAATGAACCCTCCTTCGCATGTTGCCCCTCTTCCACCATAACATTTTCAACAATCCCCGCCCATGCAAGGACAAGCGCAAGCACCGCCACCTCAAGGAAATTATATTCCACCACAGCGGAGAACTCTCGAGGATACCATGCATCAATTCATTGCAAACCAAACCGCAACCAATGACAAATATAATTGTCTGATTAGCGACATAAATGCGAATCTGTCAAAAATACAATCCTCGTTGAGTGTTCAAGAGAAGGGAAAGTTTTCTGCCCAGGGCCAAAGACCTCTCCAAGGTCAAACTAGTGTTAGCTCGACACCCCATGACCATCTTCAGAAATGTAGCGCAATTACCACTCTACGTAGTGGGAGGGTAGTTGCCTTGTCACCTCCCCCACGAGACGTACTTAAAGATAAGGAGATTTCGCCCGGCACGAAAGAGGCCGAAGATGTCTCCTTAAATGAGAGTGACAAAGAAGACGCTAGTGCGCCCGAGGTTGTAGTGAAACCACCCTCCGCGGCACCGTTTCCTCAAAGGCTAATTCCTTCCCATAAAGGAAACCCACGTGATGACGTGCTACACGTGCTAAAACAAGTTAAGCTAAATTTACCTTTCTTCGATGCCATTAAGCAAATTCCAGCTTATGGAAAAGTCATTAAAGACTTGTTGACGGTAAAGAGAAAGATGAAGGTAAAGAAAAATGTCTTTCTAGCACAGAATGTGAGCTCCATTCTACTCAATGATCTCCCACCTAAATTCAAAGATCCCGGTGCACCCACCATTTCCTGCATCATTGGAGAAAACAAAATCGAAAAAGCCTTACTTAATTTGGGAGCAAGTGTCAATATCCTCCCTTACTCCATCTATAGGCATCTTGACTTGGGCGACCTCAAGCCCACAAAGGTCACTCTCCAATTAGCGGATCGAACCGTGAAGATCCCAAGAGGCATAGTCGAGGACGTGATCGTCCAAATTGACACTTTCTACTTCCCGATAGACTTTGTCATTTGGGACACGGAGCCCTCATTTAACTCGAGCAACCATGTTCCCATCATCCCTGGGTGCCCTTTCTTAGCTACGGCTAACACCATCATCAATACTCGGAATGGGAGAATGCAACTCACCTTTGGGAACATGACCTTAGAGACCAACATCTTCCATGTCACCCAACATACAGGGGAAGAAGATGACCTTCACGCGGTGAGCTTCATAGACGAGATCGTAGGGGCGTACTTTGAGGAAAATGATTGTGGAGATGCCCTAGGGTCCTGCTTAGTGTTGAGCCATGAGAATGTGGGGTCCCACAAGAGAGAGCCGTTAGAAGTGTGCCCTATTTCATCAAGTAATAGTGGTAGATGTGACAATGAGAGGAAAGTGGGGGGGAGGTTTATAGTGACCGCAATTGAAAGAAAGAGAGAGGGGTTAGAAGAGAGAAAACTGGTGAAGCTGGAGATCGAGCAAGTAAGAGATGACGTAGGCACTACTCGAGAGAGAGAACTAGGAGACATGAGCATGGAAGATTTTGAAACAGAATTCGGGCAAGTGGATGAAAGTATTACTATTGAAGGCCAATCCCTATTGGATTCATGTAGTCACTTAGACTAAAGTAAATTGAAAGCAAAAATTGATGAATTCCTTCGTTGTGACAATCCACCCACAACACTAGAGGCCCTGAAGGCAAGTGAGGAGAAAAGTTGTGGTTCATCTGACTTAGAGCCCGACCCATGCATCTTAAAAATTTAACGAAACCTAGGTGTTCCCTCCGCGTCAGTGCGCGCAGATCACACTTTGAGCTAGCATCACGAGGATCCCTTTCCAGTTAGTCACGATGAGTCTACCGGTCTATCCTTTATCTATGGGCGAGGTCCCAACTTGTTCCGATTGTTAGCTTATAATCATAGGATGGGAGAGACAAGGAGAACATCAAACCCCGTGAGTGGGGTCGGGTGAGTTTGTGGAGAGATGAGAGGTCGTCACACCCCCGACGCGTATGGGGTGATTATTGTTGTTTTTTTGAGTCATGCATGAGTGTCATATAGTGTCTTGTTGCATTTTAATATTTGTTTGTTTTATTTTTCCGCACTTTTCATTCGCCTTGAGTTAGATTTTCGTCCTTTTTGCTTGAGGACAATGCAAAAGTCTAAGTTAGGGGGGGGGTCCCAAGTGCGTATTTCTAAAACTTCACAAACTTTCAAAATGCCCAAAAATTTCGAAAAAAATCATAAAAGTTTGAAAAATTCAAAAATATTTTTGTTCAAAATATGTAAAAATTGGAATTCAAATTTTTCAAAAATATCATTAAAAGTCAAATTGGAGTCTCAAATTGTAAACAGCCAACATACACAAAGCCGAAATTGACCAAAGATGGAAATTGAGCGAAAATTGACGACTTAACGAATAAATGTGGAGATTAACAAACCCGGTGAGATTCGAGCCTATCACGTTTTGCGAGTTTTTAAATCAATCTGAGTTAATTGTTAACTCAAAGTTCTTTTTAGCGCTTAATAAGTTGTCAAGGATCTCAATCCTTTCATTTTGATCGGTTTTGAAAAATGTGTGCAATATTGCCTTGAAAAACGTGCCAAATTAGCCTCTAAACTTAAATTCACCTCGAAACGCATATGGTAACGCAATTGGCATTTTGGACAATGAAGTAGGCCCTCGTTTGTCACCCAAAAAATTTGGCCAAGAAAAAAAAGTAGCAAAAAATCATCCTTTGCAACCCAAATTGAGCCGAATAATTTTTCCTTTCGTTTGACAACCCGAAAAACCCAAAATAGCCCGGAATTGTGAAAAATGAAAAATTCAGATTTTAAGTCCAAAAAGTGCATATAAAGGGGCAAGAAACAAAATAGTATGCTCAACAAAAATAACAAGAAAAGAAAAGTAGTGAAAAACAAAAAACAAAATTAGAAAAAGAAGAAAAAATGAGCAATAGCCCAGAAAAAAGCACAAATGGACATCCTAAATAACTTTTCCAATTCCGAATTTCCCGACCATTTCCATGTTACCCAATATACATTAAACCCCGAAAAAGTCCTAACCGAGTCCAAATTGCGAAATTGATTACCGCGCGGAGAGTTAAGACACCAAAAGATAATATAAGAGGCTAAGTGCGCGAAATAGAGGCAATGTTCCCGTTTTTAAAACCGTAATCCATTGATGAGATCCTATCACAATGAAATTTCCGTCTTTCTATTGTATGCGTGAATTTTCTTCCCTTACATTTACTCTTTATATCACGCATACTGAGAGAATAACCATAATCCGAGAGATTCGTTTGTGAGAGCGTTCCGTGAGAAATTGAAATCAAAACGAATTTTCGAATAAGTAACGTAATGATCAATCGGTGGAAATTGGCGGTTATATTTCCAGCTTCGCACACACACTACGGTTTGAGACTCGTAAATATGGCTTGATGATGACTATTTTCCGAAAAAGTTTGAATTGGACAATTTTTGCGTATTTTGAATTTTCTTTTAGTCGGATTTTGTGGGTATATTCACTGCAAACCCTCACGAGACACAACTCGTCCTACTAGGGTAACCTAGAGGTTTAAAGGCTTGTTGCATGCGCTAAATGCAATCGCTTGCCCACGAAAGAGGTGCTCTATCCCGATAAAGTCTTTGAAAGATCCTTAACTCATACTTTCATTCTTTTACATTGCTCGGGACGCGTAAAGTTCTAAGTTAGGGGGGTTTGATTGGACATAAATATTGTATATTTATTCCCTTAATTTCAGTGCATTTGTGAACCCGAGTGATGTAACATATATGGATTTGATGCACATTTATGCTACTAACCCTCGTTGTTGAGTATTTCATGTTTCGTGCTTCTCTTATTGGTTTTACAGGTTAATTATGCAAACAGTGCAAAAGAGGAAGCAAGACAATGCTAGAAAAGGTAAGAAGGCAAGTTCAAGGGCAATTTAGTAATTTTTCAGCCCGATACGGAAGGAGAAGTCAACTGGAAAGTTGAAGATCTCGGAACAATGAGAACACTGGAAAAAACGGCACCCAAATCTGAGCTACGGTTGATGATTTATGCCCCGTTGAACTTAACACGACTCAGAATGTGTCTCTAATGTGTGTACTCTCTAGGCTCAAGTGCAAGCCTGTCGCTCAAGTAATAATCCGACAAGTCGGGTATCGATCCTCAGGGAAAAAGGACAATGGAGTTGTGAGGATGGGATAAGACGGAGGAATCCTAACGATGACTCTAAAAAGAAAGGAATAGATTTGGTTTTGGGAATGATTAGACTAAAGGCAATTATGAAATTATGATGAAAAATGCAACTAACTGAAGTATCTAAATGAGGAATGAAGAATTGAATCGAAACTTTTTAAACTAAATGATGAAAAAACAGGATGGGAATACAATCCCCCAACCCTAGTGTAATGCAGTGACAACGTCAATCATAAATTTATTCGATAAATCAGACCCGGAATTTAGGACTCCCAAGCATTATGTATACGAGGTTCAAGCCCGCGTCATACCTAATCTGAGGATGAGTAAATCAGTATCGCTGTAATTGCACTCAAATTGAACTCTAAATCATCACGAGTACCCAAAGGTAAACGAGATATAAAGATCCAAAACTATTATGTAATTACGCAATACAATCAAAATTTATCGTTAAATTCATCAGATTAACATTATACACATGCACTAACACATCGGGTTGGGTTCATGCATCCCAACCTTTTAAACCTAGCCGGACATGTTAAATGGACTAATGCATGAAATAATAACGTTGCATGTGTAAGAATTCATGATGAAACTAGATTAAAGCATGTAAATATGTATTATGAACACATTAATAAGTTGAATCGAATACGGAAACTAAGCATGCAAGAACAATGACAAGAATCTTGAATCTTGAATTAAAACTTGAAAAACAAACCCGTAACAATTGAATCTTGAAGCAATTTATTCCCTTGATGTTCCTAGATGTTCCTCTCTATTTCTTTTATCAAAAACAGACTAAAACTATCCCTAATGGTTGTTCCTAAGTTGGTACTCACGTTCCCTACAATTTTTTGAGAGTTTTAACCTAATAGGAGTCTTGGGAACCAATCAGAATAAAGGAGCAAATTCACACATCAGGGACCCCGAACCGGTTCGGCTTCCAAACCGTTTTGGCCTAGGGTTCGCGAATGTATGATGGCTTGGAGTGCTACACTTAGAATTTTTCTGGCTTTTCTTTTCTTCCTTTCTTGGATTTTTCTTCAACTTCAACTGGGCATAAATCATCAACCGTAGCTCGGATTTGGGTTACGTTTCTTCCAGTGTTCTCGTTGTTCCGAGCTCTTCAACTTTCCAGTTCACTTCTACTTCCGGATCGGGCTAAAAAATTACTAAATTTCCCTTGAACTTGCCTTCTTAGCTTTCTAGCATTGTCTTGCTTCCTCTTTTGCACTGTTTGCATAATTAACCTGTAAAACCAATAAGATAAGCACGAAACACGAAATACTCACCAATGAGGGTTAGTAGCATCAATGTGCATCAAATCCATATATGTTACATCACTCGGGTTCACAAATGCACTGAAATTAGGGGAATAAATATACAATATTTATGTGCAATCATAGGTTGTATATAGTTAGCTTTTTATTCTTTCTTTCTTTATTTTTTCTTTCCCCTTTTTAATTAATCTAGTGTAATTAGTTAACTTTTTGTTATTTTTTTTCTATGCTCGGTACTTACTTGTTTTGTATATTCTTTGGAGTTGTTCTTATGGGGATCGCTCCACTTTTGAGTAATATCGCTTTTTCCCTCTCTTAAACTTGGTTCTTAATTCACATTGAGGACAATGTCAGTTTTTAAGTTAGGGGGTGTGGGATATTCTATCCATTTCTTTTTTTAGTCCATGTTTTTGCTCACATGTTAGTTACTTAGTATGCTTTTCTTCAAAAAATTCAAAAATTTCAAAAAGATTTTCTTTCTTTTTTCTCCTTTTTTAGGCATTTTGCCCTTATTTTCGATGATGAATTTCAATAATTACTCGATCCAATAGACAACCCAATGATGCATGTTCTCTATTTTAGAAGTTATTAGACTTTAGTCTCAATTATTGATATTGTGAATAACTTCATGAATTAAACTTTAATCCCATGAGTACATGCACTTTTATTGCTATATTGATTTGGTTTAAGATTTTTATAACTCGGTAATCTTTTGTTGCATTGTATATACTTACACCGAGTAAGCTTTGTACATTTCATCGTTTGTGAGTGTATACACTATTCTTTCCTCTTTGAAAATGTTGAATTCTTCGGTAATCTCACTAGTCTTTCATTGATCGTTCATTAATTGAGTTCCTACTTGAAATGTGTTATTTGATCATGATTTTCATTTATTATTTTGACTCGGGAATTGCGTAAACTTTTAGAAATGATCATAGGCATTCTTTGTTATATCACCCATATTAGCCGTGACCTCACCTTATATGTTTATCCTCGTTCACCCCCTTGAGCCTAATTATTAGCCTTTCGTTTCATAACCCCAAATCCCATAACCAACTCCGAATTGGAGTTTTAGCCCATACATACACTTTCCATACCTTTGTTTGGAATGTTGCTTGGGATTGAATGTTGTTGTTGTGATGTCAGTTGCAATTTAGGCATGTGAAAGTATGAAAAGTAAAGAAAAGAGATGTGAAAAAAGAGATGAAAAAGAGAAAGCAAAAAGCAAAAAACAAAACAAAAGAAAACATGAGAAAAATAAGAAAGGAAACGAAAGAGAAAGTTGTAAGTGTTGTATATAGTTCAATAGGCTTTGATTACTGTCCCCGATGATAAATCTAATGCCATTTTGGAACTTGTTTTCCAAATTTGATATTGCCCTTATTTTCCCATTATCCATAGTTTTCCTTTCCGAATAATTTGAATCCGTACATACATTCCTTTCATTTTGTACCCTAGCCTAGCCTACATTACAACCCCAGTAGAGTCCTATGTGATCTTAGGTTGATGTAATTCAAAAGTCATAATAGTTTTGATAATCTGTGAAAATACATTTCACCTCCTTTAATGGGCGGTATCTTTCATTGAGATTACGATTTTTTAGTTTATATATAGCGTTCTTCATTTGTGACATGTGTGCGGACTAGTTTCCATTTACATTTACTCTTTATGCCCGCATGTTCCGTGTGTTATCTCCCCGTTTTGAGTGAATTCACTTGATGAGTGTAATGCCCGTGAGGATTGAATATACGCATGCTTTAATGTTTATCCGGTTTATATAAGTTTTTACCAAATCACACTTTGCATGTGCTCGCTCCCCTCCCACATTTTAAGGTTTCAATTCTATGAGGTGCATTCTATAATGTTAATGATTTGGACTTTTGTTTGAATTCATTCACTTTGAAATGATACGTATGAAATCTTATTCGCTATTGTTGGGCTTGTCGCATGTTGGGTTGGGCATATTTTGAGGAAACCATATGATGTTTATGGGTGTCATCCCTGAAAACACTTACGAGACGATACTCATCCACTAGGGTGACCTAGGGGTTTAACGGCTTATTGCATACGCTAAATGCAATCGAATCTCCCGCGAAAGTGGCCTTATGCTTTTATACCATACTTGTGTACTCATCCTGCTTTTGGTTTGCTTGTAGTTCTTTGTTGGATCCTATTTCATTGCTAGGGACTAGCAATGTGTAATTTAGGGGGTGTGATGATACGCAAATATTGCATATCTCATCCTACGAACCTAGGCATTTTAGCCCCCTCGGGTATCTCATTCCATATATTTATGCTCGTTAACTAGACAACCTCGTATTTCCATGTTAACATGTTTTGCAGGGGTTAATTGAGCTTTTATAGGTATTTGGATGCTAAGTGTGAAATTCAGACACATTCCGCTTGATTTCTATACGCGATCGCACGTTCAAGGGCATTTTAGTCAATTCACATTTTTGGCACCTAGCCCATCATCTTCATGGAAGTTGTATGCCTCCTCGCAAGCTTCATGTGGCCATGAATGGTGCGCGATTCTGAGTCCGTACGAAGAAGTTATTGCGATTTCAGCGGACGAGAAAGGCAAACATCCCAAAACAGGAGGCAGGGGGCTCATACCTTCTTGATCGGTCGATCGGCCAAAGGGGTCGATTGATCGACAAAAGGGGTCGATTGATCTATCCTTCCTATTTTTCCAAATCGTGGGAGACAGTGGGTTGGATTTCTGAGCATCGATCGATTGAGCCCACGGGATCGATCGATCGATCCCCTGTTTTCTGCTGATAATTTGGGCTTTTCTTTTCTTTTCTCTTTTTTTTTCTAATTTTATTCCTTTTACTATATAAAGGAATTTTGATGTAAAAATAGAGATAATTCGTATATAGTTAGTTTTAGAGAGTTATAGCTTAGGGTTTGAGGGTTTTTGGTTAGTTCTTCTTCATTTCTTCTTAGATTGACACCCTTTTAGGTTTGTGAGTTGACTATTCATTCACCCTCTCCATTTAATATAGTTGTATTTCCATTATTCTTGCTTTCTAGTGTAATTTACATGGTTTCTTTACTTGCTTTCTAGTGTAAATTTATCGCTTTCTTTACCGTGTTTTTACCATGCTTTCTAGCTAATTTAAATTAGGTTGTGTTTGAATGGAATTCACTCGGGTTGACGCGTTGCTTTGCTTTGGTGATGGTTTTTACGGTCCTATTTTGGGTGTGTTGTCCTAGTTATTGCGCCTAGGAGATTTGATGGGGAATATCATGTATGTCCCGTGCTTACGACCTTTCGTGCATAATTTTTGAGATATTTGTTGACTCCAAAATATTATTAGGATTTTATGCGGATTTAGGGGCGTGACAAACCTTGATTCAATTAACTATCAAAACGAGATGCATTCATAATAACTCATCGACCCATGTGACCATTTTATACAAATTAACTCGGGTGAGGGATATTCGACGCAACCTATAGTTTTACTCGCTTTGTTAATCTAGTTTCAATACATTCGCCTAGATTAATATTTCCTTTTTATGCATATTTTTCTTTTATTTTGTAAATCACCTTTTTCCCTTTTATTGAGGAGTACTAAATCCTATAAATTTTAGCATCTCGTCTCAGTGGATTTTCGATATCCGACTTACCGATGTGCTTGCCTCGCAAGTACAGCCGTAATTTAGGTTTGTTTGTATTATCGCGGTGAAACGAAAATAACGATTGTGTCCTTACATGAGCACACTTTTCACGTGTTAATCAATCGACTACCACCATTGGAGAGCAGATCCCACGAGTTTAAAAGTGGCGAGAATATGTTTCATCTCCTCACTACATTCCACCATTCAAAGATGGCGTTAAACATCCTTCTTTAATTGATTTGAAACAATCACATCAGAGCCACCCAAAATAGGTTGCGGCATAACAATCACGGTGCTACTGATTGTCGAGCTTGGGGAAATTGTTGCGCCATAACGGTCATTGCAGCGTTTACCGCCCGGGCCACAATATTTGCCACCTCCATCGCATTTATAGTTCCGTGCGGTGGTGGGGGCTCTACATCATCTTCTACTCAATTTACCCTCGCTGGGTGACCTCATCTAGGAGGCATCTGAGATAAAAAGAAACTGAATAAATATACAGTCAAAACAATTTATCCTTACTGGAAAATTGTAAACGCATATAAGCAAAACAGTCCTAATAATAGGGCTCCATATCAAAGAACGCTACGGTAGAACGTGATAAGTCCACATAGATCCTAAGGACTCTAGAACCTAATGCTCTGATACCATTTGTGACACCTCTCTTATTAAAATAAGAGGTGTCAAGCCAGCTACTCTAATAAAAATAAGAGTCTCAAACGGTCCATTCTTAGTGTTGATGTAAAAAATTAGATTATATCTAATTATTTAATCACAGATAAAATAAATGAGACAAAGAATTTTTAAAGTGGTTCAGCCTTATAAGAATGGCCTACGTCCACTATTTCTGTTATTGATGACTGTTTGGGAATTCTCGATTACAAGTTCAATCAAGAAATTCTGGTCCCTTTACAATGAGGGTAATACAATGTATTTATAGCCCTGAGGCTGTAATGTGAAAGGGTAATACATTAAATGTTGTACATGTGAAAGGTTAATACATTCAATGCCCCTAAAAGTGTATACATTTGAATGATAAGTATTTAATGAACAGTCAAACTGTTGGTTATCCGGCTATTAATGCTTTGTTCGAGGTGCAGCTCGGACCGCCTAAGTTGCTCGTACCGCCTAAGCTGCTCGGTACTCAGAAGCTCCTCGTAGATTTCTTGTTTGTCGGAGCGTATGAGTTCCTCGGGAAAGCAGTGTTCCTCGTTGTAGTATGGTTCCTCAGAGCGTCTGAGTTCCTCAAAAGTGTTTGTTGTTGCCACGTAGATTGCCACGTGTCTTCACTTAATTGAGCCATGTCAACAGACTAAATTTGGTATCAATAGAAGCTCCCAATGTTTCATAGTTTGAAATTTGAGGAGTGTGGAACATTCTTTCTCGGAATATGGCAGTTTTAAATGGTCCTCCTGATTTTCAGGAGTGTTTCCTTTGTATTTATTTTTCCTTCCAAATTCGTAGAATCAGGCTTTTTTGAATTTTTATAACCGCCTCGATCTCCGCGTACTTTTTTCCTTCTAGCCGCCGGTAGCGTAATCGTTTCTTTTTGTAATCATTAACTTTACCGTTTCCCAAGATACGGTATTTAAGTGTCACAGACAATCCCATCGTCTTCTACTTTTTCAAATTTGTATCTTTGAGTTTTCTATTGTCTTACTCTCTTGTGCGTTCATCCTTTTCATCGTTCGTTGTCAACAGATCCACTCTTTTTCTATAAGATCTTCTTCCTTCTTCTTCATTTCCTTCTTTCATCCTGTAGAATCGATTGATAAATTTCGCTCTTATTTTTCTATTCCCTCCTGGGTTGTTTTGGAAGAGCTTTCTGAGCCTTTAGACTATTTCCGTTTGGCTCAGGGACATTGGTTCCCCAGTCTCTTTGTTGCTGAGTGTGGATTTTCTTTTCCTCCAAACCCTCTATGTCTGGAATTCTGTCAATATTTTGACGTGGTTCCTGCAAGAATGTCCCCCAATACATGGAGAATAGTTAATGGGGTTCATAGACTAAATCAAATTCATGGAACTCGCATAGGAATTCCAGAAATCATGTTTTGTTATAGATGGGCTGTTGGTGATAACACATTTTATTTAAAAACTAGATTTTTAAATAAGGCTTTAGTGGTCAATCTCCCGAATGCCAATAGGGACTATTTTGAGCACGGTGTTGTTATAAAAAATTAACAACATGCTCCTTTATCTGGAGATGAAGTGTATTAGGGTCCCAGATGCCCTCCCTATGGCAATGGGATAGGTTATTTTTATTTCATTTTATTTATTTTGAAATTATGCTTCCTCTATGTTTGATAAAATGTGCCACTGATATTTTAATGTTGATTTGTTTGCAGTTGACAGCAAAAGAAAATCCCCAAAAGAGGCAGACGTTAATATAAGGCATTTAAAACTTATCTGGAGTTTGCATCAGTCTGTTGCCAACGAGCACATTAGGTCAGCTTCATATTTGCTGCAGTACAAGAGTTACACCTCTTCCTTTACTGCTCGTCCGGTGATAAGCGAAGTAGACCCAGTACCAGCTTCTACCAGTTCTTCGCCTGAGTCACACGTTCCTTTAAGTGAAAGGATGAAGAAAAGAAGACCTCCTACTCTCTTCGAGAAACCTGCCTCTGGTGTTGGAGAGGCAAAAAGAAGTAAACATGATGTCCCAGAAGGGACAAAGAAAATTGATGCACCTCCCTTGGCTGCCGTTGTAAAGGTTGTCGAGAAGCCCCCAGTGGCCCCGAGCAAGGCTGCTGCTCTAGGTGAGGTGATTGTCATATCATCGACCAAGAGTTCTTACTTGGTCGAAGCTATTCCTGTTCCCCCGAGGAAGCTGAAGAAGAGCTCCTCGATTAATTTGGCTGAAACCATCTCTCAGCCCCCAACTACTGGAACTGGTGTTCCTACTTTTGTTCCCCCGAGCTCTGCCATGAGCTCGGTGAAGACTTGGATCATTCCCGAGATCCAAGGTATTGAAGATAACCTTTCTCGGGACATGGTTACCTCATTGGCTTCTCGCCATATTGCTTCTGTAAGTCTTATTATTTTGAAATTTTCATCTTTCCCTTGTTATATCTGTCTCTGACTTGCTTTCATTTTCTTTTCATAGTTGGTGAGCTGCTTTAACACAATTTTGAAGAAAGATGAAGCTATTAAAGCTTCAAGCTCCTCATTTGGTGTGGAGGAAGCTCTGATGGGCCTGACGCGGTCTTTGGAAGATTCTCGTCAGAAGCATGATGCTGACAAGGCTGCTTGGGAGAAGAAACTTACCTCAACCGAGTAGGAGAAGGCTCAAGTTGTTGAAGTCTCCAAGGGGTTGGAGAAAAAAATAAACGATTTGGAGAGGAAGAATAAAGAGCTCGAACGGAAGCTCAAAAATGCTGGGGAGCTTGAAGATAAGCTCAAGGTTGCTAAGGAAGAGTTGGGTCAGCTTAGGGAAGTAAGTTGATAGAAAGAGGAGGTTGAGAGTAAACTAAAGTCTGCTGAAAATCTTCTGTCCGAGAAGCCTTCCTCGGAGAAATCAAAGAGGAAATTGGTTGTGAAGAAATCTTTCAGCGCTGGCTGGGATAAAGGGTGGAACAAAGGTTTGGCTTCCATGATGTCACAAGTCGAATATGGCAGCCTCAAATACATTAGAGATTGGTGGGTCGCTGCTCTGCAAGAGATAAAGATTGATGAAAATTCTGAACTCTTTCAGCGACACATACCTGGTCCCCCTCCTACTCCTGAAGATGAAGAAGATGATGAAGCTGCCTCTGAGGAGTCTTCTATGGTGATGGGAGATCAAGTTTCTCATCTCCCAGCCATCCATCCTACTAACGAGGAACTTCAGCAACTCGTTACTTCATCCGAGCAACTGCCAGCGCTCCCCGAGCAACTCTCTGTTCCCTCCGATCAACCTACCTCCTCGTCCAAGCCTCCCGAGAAAGTTTTGGGAGACAAGGAAAAGGTGTAGAGTTGTTCGGGTTTCTCTCTATTTTATTTTTCTTTGTCAACTGTAACCCTGAACATGTAACTCTGATCTTTGTGATATAATAAAACTTGAACTTTTGTTTATGCATACTGTTATTTCTTATCTTCATGCTCTATTGGTACTCTTATTGATTATTTCTTTTTCTTCCTCTACTAGTTTCTCGCCAGGATGGAATTATTGTCTGCTCATGATACCAAGCTGTTACGGCAATGCAATGAGTACTTTAAGGCTGGTCATACAGATCTGAGTGCAGCACAAATCGTCGACATCCTCGGCCAAGATGCTTCGGAACAAGAAGTTTAAGCTTACCAATATTTGAAGTGTCTGCTTGATCGTTCGGTGGCCAATAATGTAGCTTATTATGATATGATTGAGGATCTCCAAGGCACTCTTAAAGACATTCAACAACAATATAAGGAATCCACTGCCCTCTTGCACGAGGGGTACGAGAAGAAGTATCAACAAATTGTTGTCGACAAGGGATACGAGAAGCGTTTTGCTGCTTACGACGTGCGGGAGAGAACGTTGAAAGCCGAGGTCGAGGAGCACAGGCAAATAGTCGAGTTGTTGGAGCAAGAAAATAACAACTTGCAAAGAGAAGCATCTCAATTAAAATCTGTTTCCTCCACCTCAAATGCTTTGGTCCCAGTGACTGATGAAGGATTCTCGTTCTTGGAGGTCGAAAACGCCAACCTGAGGGATGAGTTGGAAAGCTTGAAAAGAGCTGGCCCTTCTACATCTTCTCGTGGATGAGCAAGAGCTCCTCGGGGACGAGCAAGAGCTGCTCGGATTCCTGTCGAGGAACAGAGGACTCAATCTGCTTTAGAGAACTAGGCCTTCCAGCTGATGGCGAAGAACCAGGCATTGGCTGAGATGTCTAAGAAAATCAGGGACCTGGAAGAGCAGCTTTTCTACGCAGAAGTCTGTCTTGGAGAATAAAGAACTTTTCATCAAAAATCTCCACGAACAGCTGGAAAGATTGACATATCAATTCCACAAGCAGCCCAGGGAGTTCTGGATGGATGGCTACAACGAGGCTCTCTACCACTTGGACGATCGCATCCAAAATGCAAATAATGACGGCTACAAGCAGGGATAGTTGAATGCCTTAGGTGTGCTGCAACTGGAACAGGGTCATTACCTGTGGGATTACCATAATCCTGGGTTGCTCCACCTACCAGTGCCACCATTCAAGCTTGATATGAGTTGGATCCCTGCTCGGGCCATCCCCTGATGTCTGATTTCCAAATATCTCGGCGATTATAATCTCCATTCAAATGTCAAAATATCTCGTCCCGAGCACCTCCTAGATCGACCATCCGTGATGAATCTCAGGATGTTAAAAGATCTTAACTTCATAAATTCTCCTCTCGCTTTAAATGATCCACCTGCTGGCAAGGAACCTGCTTCAAAAGCAGAGGGGAAGAAACCAATAGAATAGGAATACTGATGTAATAAATTTGTATTCCATTCCTGATGTATCTTGTTCTACATTTAATGAAATAATATTATTTGCAAATCTTCACTGCTATTGTTTTGTAACACTTTACATCTGTGCATGTGTATCTGTTAAAAAGATAACAATATTGTGTTATTGGTTGACCAACTTATTGTCGAGTAGTTTGAATTTGTGGTAGTCATTTGGCAAAAATGATGTTTTGTTTCTCGACCAACTTAGTAATAATTTTAAAAAGTTATGAGTATCAAAAATTTTGCTCGATTACTTTCTCGTATTCATAAAATGTTTCCGACCAACCAAGGTCGGTAAATTTTCCTTTTCGACCAACTACAGTTAGTGGATTTTTCCTCTACGAGCAACTTTGGCACTTTCTGGAATAATTTTACCTCCCGACCAACTTTAGTTGGCATTTTCGAGAATATATTTACTTCCTAGCCAAAATAAGTTGGCATTTTTAGGAATACTTTTACTTCCCGAGGAATACATTTACTTCCTAACCAACATAAGTTGGCATTTTTAGGAATACATAGTTTTACTTCCCGTAGGAATACATTTACTTCCTAACCAACATAAGTTGGCATTTTTAGGAATACATAGTTTTACTTCCCGTAGGAATACATTTACTTCCTAACCAACATAAGTTGGCATTTTTAGGAATACATAGTTTTACTTCCCGTAGGAATACATTTGTTTCTCGACCAACCTTAGTTGGCGTTTTCGAGAATAAATTTGAGTAGTCCGAGTTTTGCCGAGTAGTTTGCTGAGTAGTGTGTAGCACTAGTATTCCCCGAAAAAATTTCAATAAAAGGAGAGAATTTGGCAGAATATCTTCGTTTTATTCATACTGACGGAATTGCGTTACATGAGAATATACATCACTGATAATACTTGCGCAGGTGCTCTGCGTTCCATGCATTCTTAAACTCCTCCCCTTCTA
This sequence comes from Sambucus nigra, assembly GCA_949130495.1. Classification (NCBI taxonomy): domain Eukaryota; kingdom Viridiplantae; phylum Streptophyta; class Magnoliopsida; order Dipsacales; family Adoxaceae; genus Sambucus; species Sambucus nigra. The sequence continues at coordinate 6,534,270 of OX422214.1, read as the reverse complement.
AAGTTGCTATTCGGTAAGTTCCTGGTCGAACAACTTATGTAACTCGGTATGGTCCATGCCAGTTTCCCTCCAGTTTGTTGTGCTTTTGAATCACTTTCTTTAGCACATAATCTCCTTCTTTCAGGTCGCACTTCTTCACCCTCTTATTGTAGAACAAAGTTGTCCATTGTTGGTATGCAGCCTTCCTGATGGATGCTTCTTCTCTAACCTCCTCGAACATGTCTAAATCCAATCTTCTCATTAAGTTGCTGACAAGGGAATTGAAATTCAGTACCCTGTGTGTTGGGAGGCCCAACTCGGCAGGTATAACATCTTCACTTCCAAACGCTAGCATATATGGAGATTCCCCTGTTGCTACTCGGGGAGTAGTTCGGTAAGCCCAAAGTACTGATTGTAGCTTGTTGATCCAATTTGCTTTCGCATCATCCAGTCTTTTCTTCAAGCCATTCAACAACGTTCTGTTTGTCACTTCAGTTTGTCCATTGCTTTGAGGATGGCCTGGCGCTGAGTGGATCTTCAAAATATTTGACTGATGACAATAGGCAGCGAACTCTTCGTTGTCAAATTGTGTTCCATGGTCTGTGATGAAGGCATGAGGAAGACCATATCAAAAAATGATGTTCTTCCAATTGAATTGGTACACCTTATCGTACGTCATATCAATGAGAGGCTCAACTTCAACCCATTTAGTAAAATAATCCACTACGACGACGAGGTATTTGAACCTTCCTCTGCTCATTGGCAGTGGCCCGACCAAATCTATTCCCCACATGGAAAATGGCCAAGGGGAAGTAATGGGTGTCAACAATGCTTGTGGAGTTCTTCGGATGGAGGAAAAGCGCTGGCACTTGTCACATTTCTTGGCATATGCTATACAATCAACCCTCATCGTCGGCCAGTAGTATCCCTGCGTCATCATTCTTTGCAAAAGCGTCCGACTTGCTATATGGGCTCCACAGGACCCTTCATGGATCTCTTCAATTAATTCTTTCACCTCGAAGGGATGTACACATCTTTGCAAACCTACCATAATTCCTCGTCTATATAGAATACCGTTAGTTAATACATACCGAGCAGCTTTAAATTTCAATTTCTTGGCTGCGAGCTTGTCAATTGGTAATTCTCCCTCCTTAATATATGCCCTGATGGGATCCATCCAAGATGGTCCTAAATCAAGGGTAATGAAATTCGTCGTCAGATCTTCATCTATGCTTCGACTAGCCAACACTTCAATTGGGATTGTTCTTCGTAGCTCGATACGAGTAGCTGATGCTAATCGAGCTAGGGCGTCTGCTCTTGCATTCTCCATTCTTGGTATTCTGACCAAGTGAATAGCAGCAAATTCTGATACCAACTCCATCACCTTTGCATGATACTTGATCATTAATTCTCCTTTGGCTGCATATATTCCCAAAATTTGATATACGATTAATTGAGAACCACTGAAGACAATAACCTACTGCGCCTCCATAATTTTTGCCAAATTAAGACCTGCAATCACGGCCTCATACTCAGCCTCATTATTGGAAGCTTTGAATTGGAATCGTAGGGCGTATTCCATGTCGACCTCGTCCAGGCTATTCAAAATGATCCCTACCCCACAACTTGTTGTGCAAGATGAGCCATCTACATATAGCCTCCATACAGGTAACTCGTCTTCAAATTTATGAGCTGACAGAGTTCCTCGGTGAAATATTTGTTGCTTCCTTTCATCCTCCCCTAATATTTATTGCTCTTCATCGATCATCTTTTCTTGCCCTTTTATCAACCTAAGTTTGTCTGGGCTCGAATTTGATGATCCTGTAGCATCCATTTGCCCTTTTACCAACCTAAGTTGGTCTGAGCTTGTGTTTGATGATCCTGTAACATCCACAGGTTGATCAATGAGCAACTTTTGCTCCTCGGGGGTATCAGGATAGGTGAACTCTGCTATAAAGTCTGCTACAGCTTGCCCTTTAAATGATGATCTGGGTTCGTAAATTATATCATATTCACCAAGCTCTATTACCCAGCACATCAATCTTCCTGACTTTTCTGGTTTATGAAGGGCTTGCCTCAATGGCATATCTGTATATACTACTATGGTATGAGCTTGAAAGTATGGCTTCATTATTTAAATTTCGTCGATCAATGCTAGTGCCAATTTTTCCAGCTTTGGATATCTGATCTTTGCTCCTCGGACGGCCTTAATTGTGTAGTAGATCGGTTTTTATATTCCATTCTCCATTCTTATCAATGCCGAACTGACTGCATTCTCGGACACTGCCAGATACAAGTATAATTTTTCTCCCATCACTGGCCTGGATAACAGTGGAGGTGCTCCCAAATATTTCTTCAAGTCTTGAAAAGCCTTCTCACATTCATCATTCCACTCAAAAGTCTTTTGGAGTGTTTTGAAGAATGGGAGACATCGATCAGTTGCTCGCGATACAAATCTGTTGAGTGCTGCTACTCGTCCTCTAAGACTTTGCACCTCTTTCTTCGTCGTTGGAGATCGTATCCCTAATAGATCTTTGATCTTTTCAGGATTTGCCTCAATGCCTCATTGATTGACAATGTACCCGAGAAACATGCCTTCTTGTACTCCAAATATGCACTTTGTCTGGTTCAGCTTCATTTGATATTTATCCAGTTGATCAAAAGTCTGACTTAAGTCAACTAGATGATCGACAGCTTTCTTGTTCTTTGTCAGCATATCGTCAACACAGACTTCCATATTACAACTGATTTGTTCAGCAAAGACCTTGTTCATCAGCCGCTGATATGTCGCACCTGCATTTTTCAAACCAAAAGGCATAACATTATAATAATAAGTTCCCCTAGGGGTAATAAAAGAAGTACTCTCCCTGTCTTCAGGTTTCATTTTAATCTGATTGTAACCAGAATAAGCATCCATGAAGCTCAGCAGCTCGTGTCCCGAGGTAGCATCGACTAGTTGATCAATACGGGGCAACATAAATGATCATTTGGACATGCTTTGTTGAGGTCGGTGAAGTCTACACACATCCTCTATTTGTTGTTCTTCTTTTTCACCATCACCACATTTGCTAACCAGTTTGTATATTTAACATCTTCAATGAAGTAAGCTTTCTGGAGCTTCTCGACTTCCTCCTGTATAGCTTGATTCTTCTCGGGACTAAATACTCTTCTTCTCTGCTTCACAGGCTTGATCTCCTTATTCACATTGAGTTAGTGACATAAGAAATTTGGATCTATCCCTAGCATATCCTCATGACTCCACGCAAAGGTTTGCTTTCTACTTCTTAGGAAAGTTATCAATTCCTGTTTTAGTGAGGCTTCCAACGACGAACCTACTTGAGTAGTTCGTTCAGGATGCTCGTCGTCCAGAATGATGTTTTCAGTAGCTTCCACCACTTGACCCTTCACGAGTTGTGAGTCATCTCTAGGATCCAATGTTTCAATTTCTGCACCTTCATCCACTTGATAGGTACTAGTCTTTTCCTTGATACCTCCATTTCTTCCTGCTCGGCGGATGAGTAATAGCATTCCCGAGCTACTTTCTGATCACCTTTCACAACCCCTACTCTAAAATTTGTTGGAAATTTTAGGCATTGATGTACCGTAGATGGTATAGCCTCGAACTTCTTCAATCCTACTCTTCCCATGATGATATTTTATGATGATTGAGCATTCTTATCAATCACAAAGAAGCGTATTCTTTCTGTTCGACAAGCAAGCCACGTACCAATGAATATGTCCAATTTGATCGTCCCAAGTGGAAATACTTTCTTTCCAGCAAAACCGAGGAGGGGTCTATGATAAGGCTCCAGTTGAGATAGCTTTAAATTTAAACTGTTAAAGCACGAGTAGAACATGATGTTTGCCAAGCTACCATTGTCGACCAGTACTCTTGAAATCATTACCTCCTTCATACTCATTTTGATCACCAATGTGTCATCATGAGGATATAGAACACCTGCGAGGTCGTTCTTTGAGAAACCAATGACCAATTTTTCTTTGTTCACCTTTCTCGGGTGATCCTCCTCAGCTAGATTTATTCGTTGAATGTACGAGCAAGCTTGAGCCTCATAAAGGTAAGCTTTTGTCTCTACAGTAAGGTCTCCTCCTCCTGCATCTCCACCTGTTATAACATTACAGTCAAATGACCCAAAGCGTATTGAAAATACCTCACGTTCTGGCTGCCTTGGTCTCTTGGGAAGATCGGGGTCGTCTTCTGGATCAACTTCATGGTTTCTTTTCTTGTTCTCCTCTGATCGACGAGGAGATCTAGACATCTCTCTTATTCGGTCGTTGTTTCTTCTTTCGCTTCCACGATCAACATACTTTGCCAGTTTTCTTCGTCTGATGAGTATTTCAATCTCATTTTGAAGAGCTATGCAATTTTTGGTCATATGGCCATGATCTTTGTGAAACTCGCAATATTTTGCTTTATTCCTCCTGTGAGGGCCTGCCTTCATTTTCTCTGGCCAGTTTAATTCCTCGTTATTCTTGATTTCTTCTAGAACATGGTTGACGTCCTTCTTCAAAGGAGTATAATTATCAAATTTCTTCATTACCTCCCATGTCGACCTAGTTTTTGAGTGTTTGTCATTACCATTGTTCTTATGCTCTTTCTTCTTAGCTTTATCACTTTCCACCTTGGTTTCTTTGGCATCAATATTCTTCTTCGCAGCCATAGCCTCCTCGGCATTCATAATCTTGGATGCTTTTCCCATCAGATCTGACATGGTTCTAGGTGGATCTTTGGCCAAAGTGTAGTACAACTTGTTGGGAAGTAGTCCACTCATCAAGGCGGTAATCGTTGTCTTTTCCTAATAATAAATGACTTCAAGTTTCTCGTTATTAAAACGAGTTATATAATCTCTGGTACTCTCACCAACTTTTTGTCTAACACTTAATAAATGCGCTACTCGTTTAACTGGCTTTGCCCCAAAACAGAAATTCCCAATGAATAACTCGTCCAGTTGAAGAAAAGTTGAGATCTTACCCCGAGGAAGATTATTATACCACATTTGAGCAGATCCGGTAAGAGTTCCCAAGAATTCTCTACATCTCATCTCATCTGGAACAGCATAGATGTCGGCTGCAGCTTGGTATTGTTCTATATGAAGGACCGGGTCAGTCTTTCCCTCATATTTGGGGGTCACAACAGGTGCTTTGAACTTTGATGGTGTTGGAAAATCTACAATGGCCTGGACAAAAGGTGTTCCTCGAACAAAAGTTCGTTGTAGAGGGTTCTTGGCTTTAGCCATTTCCCCTAATCTATCCTCCAGCCTCTGGATAGAGCCTTTCCACGCATCGTTTTCTTCCTCAGGCCTGTTGGTTCGAGCAACTGATCGCGTTGATGTGGCTTCCTGGGCTCTATCTTGACGAGCAGTTGGTTGCGACTGGGCAGATCCTTCCCTTAAATCTGATGGTCGTTGAAAACTCCTCGATGTGGCTCTAGGAGGACTTTTTCTCCTCCTAGGACCTAATCGATCAAAAGGAGATACTCTGCTTAATCTTTCTAGCGTACTGGTCCTTTCTGGGGAGAGAGTGATACGTTGTTCAGTATCTGTGGCTCGTACCGACGAAGTTCGCCCAGGTTGATAAGAAAAATCTTCAGATTCTTCAGTACGATATGAATCAGTACGCCTAGTACGTGAAGAAGGTAAATGGGTATTTCTTTGAATACTTCGCAGTCCTGAATGGGTTGGTGCACCGCCATGGAGGGTTTGTATGAGTTGTCGCATAGTTTCTTGTATGATGGTCTGGCCCTGGGCCAGATTTGTTATTATTCCAGCCAGATTTGGAATATTAGGCGGAGCAGATGGATTTGGAGGGCTTCCAGCGTTTCGATTGCTGGATTCTGGAATATCAGCCATTTGTGATGAATTGTTTTTTGATGAAAAACGATATTACCAGTCGTTTCCCACAGACGGTGCCAATCTGTTGATGTAAAAAATTAGATTATATCTAATTATTTAATCACAGATAAAATAAATGAGACAAAGAAGTTTTAAAGTGGTTCAGCCTTATAAGAATGGCCTACGTCCACTATTTCTATTATTGATGACTGTTTGGGAATTCTCGATTACAAGTTCAATCAAGAAATTCCGGTCCCTTTACAATGAGGGTAATACAATGTATTTATAGCCCTGAGGCTGTAATGTGAAAGGGTAATACATTAAATGCTGTACATGTGAAAGGGTAATACATTCAATGCCCCTTAAGTGTATACATCTTAATGATAAGTATTTAATGAACAGTCAAACTGTTGGTTATCCGGCTATTAATTCTTTGTTCGAGGTGCATCTCGGACTGCCTAAGTTGATCATACCGCCTAAGCTGTTCGGTACTTAGAAGCTCCTCTTAGAGTTCTTGTTGGTCGGAGCATATGAGTTCCTCGGGGAAGCAGTGTTCCTCATTATAGTATGGTTCCTCGGAGCTTCTGTGTTCCTCAAAAGTGTTTGTTGTTGCCACGTAGATTGCCACGTGTCTTCACTTAATTGAGCCATGTTAGCAGACTAAATTTGGTATCAACACTTAGCATCACTGTCGCATAAATAATAATACGAGACAACCACCAAATATTTTGAAAATGGATGTCATATATAATTTTGCAAATTTGATAAAAGCAATTTCCATCAATCAGTTTATAGCAAAAGGTTGATATATATATTTAACAGTTTAACAACATTTGTACAAAACATAACCGAATAGGCTGTCGGTTAACAGACTAAATACAAAAGAGTACACTAAGTATGATAGTATGTACGAATAATAAACTTGGTCAACACATCCGAATATAAAGATGGAACATAGCTAAAGTATCAAAAGAAATGACGCGTCTACTACAACATCCGCAAAATGTCGTAGCTCCTTAACAATGGGAAGGAAGGTCACATCGGGCGCCCATGCGGTGGAGCACTTGAACATATATAAGAACCACATAAGAAGGAGAAATATGAACGGGTCAGGGACCGGTTTGATATGATATACATGTGAATAAATGCATGAAAGTTATGAAAACTACTTTCATAAACAATACAATTCTCTCTTCATTCAAGGAATCGTCCTTACCTATCTTCTAAGTGCACATCTTAACGCATACAATTCATTTTAAGTTAAACTACCCATCTACTTAATATGAGTAACCTAACTATATTCCACATAACAAGTTTATCAATTGGAAATATATTCAGAAGTCAATAATCATTAGGGACCATAGGCAATTAAAGTTGATTCACAGTTTTCTTCAGTTAATTAATAAATTGGGTGAAATACCATTTCAATGAGAAGAGTTACAATCATAAGAATAACGGTTCTAAGACCATCCTTTCGGGAGTCACCCCACTGGATGCGCCCCTAAATACTATCATCTTCCAGGGCATATAACCAAGACCACCTGGGTATCCTAAAACGCAACACGTGGGAAGCGGCCATAGACCTTTGACAGTGAGTCATAACCGTACCCGAAATTACCTCAATTCGAAATATACAATCATACAACGTAACAACCGGCATCATGTCCTAAGGACTATACTCTCCCTGCATTATTAGCCAAGGGATTCACCTCTAACGCATACTTCCCCTATGATAGCATTTAGAGAGGTATGTGTAAACGTGCCATAATTACAAACTATATTAAATTAAACATACGATCCTTACATTTCGAAACCGTATGTACATACAATTTTGGCTACAAGATATAATTATTATCATACTAGCCCCCAAAGGTCCAACACACACTACCCGACTCTATACTAATCCTAATCTCGTTTACTAGATGAAATGAGAAATTATACCATTATAAATAGTCCTCGAAATAAGTCCTAACACTCCCGTACTGTCCAAGAGTACCACTCTCCTTATATGAGGTCATATTACTTCTCAATACATCCTAAGAGAAGGTTCCTAAGCCTTAAACCCAAAAGAGAAGAGTAGAAATAAAATCCTATTCTTGGGCTGAAAACAAAGTACCGGTCGACCGTCCCCTGACCCCCGATCGACCGCGTATTTGGAATTTTCCTTGCGAGCCAACCAGTAGGCTTTTCCCCTTAGGTCCGGTCGACAGGAAGCTTGGCCGCGGTTGATCGGTCGTACCAGAGAAGTCGGCCATCCCCCATTTTACTTATAAAAATTAAATCTTCCAATTCTTATTCTTCAATCTACAGCAACTATCATCAACAAATATTATCAACAACTGATTTCTATATGATCACCTACCAATATTCAACACTCAAATCATATCTAATTTATTTAGGTGAAGATTTTGAACAACAAACTCAATCAAAACTCTAAATGGGTTAAATCTTAATAATAACCACACCATTTATTCAACATAATCATAAGGTATTGCAAGTATAATAACTTGCCTCAAGATTGTAGCCTCGAATTTCTCTTCGTAGTTTCGATTTCAAGCTCCAACCAGCAATTTCTTCTTTTTCTCAATCTCTCACTTCTCTTTAAGTTTTAGGTTTAGAAAATACACAAATGAGATATAAGTGCTCTTGCAAAACTTAAATACCTAAATATAACTCAGATGCATTAAGTCCAACATTAAATGCTACTACACACTTAAAATGACTCATAACTTCTATTTAAGTCATAAATAGCCGAAAAGTACCCCCCGGAACCCAAAAATAACCCTGGCAATTATTTTTACTATCTCGACCCTTCCTGGACTAACTGTGCCCTCTAAACTGACATTCAGGATATTGTTCATAAATTTCTATTCCAGCGTCATATTAACATTTTAATAATAACTTGATTGGAATATAAATCATGATCGTCGTTTTAAAGGTCGACGACTTAACATAACATAATATTACACTATTTACATTCGCGACATGGTAAATATGCAATACTCATAAATATTAACTCTTAAATTACTTAAATTAATATTTACCTCTATTTCCTTTATTTTATATAACTAACCCACATGACAATTTTAATATAAAAATAATTACTCAAAAGTAAGGGGTATTACAACCTCACATGAGTTGTTAAACCACATTTGGTTGCCATTTGAGGTTTATAGCGAGTGTTGCACTAAGGAAATTTTTTTTTGTCTTCACTCCTTTCATACTCATAAAAGGACAACAAACCTTTCACTTTCCAGCTTCTAATTAAGTGTACCCTTTTGTATACCTTCAATAAGTTACTTCTCATTTCCTCTCCACTTCATAATTACCATGTCCGTCAGTATATACAATTTATTAAATCTTTAAAAATATGAATGGGTACTTGGATGACGAAATATAGCTGTAGAAAAATTATCATCTTGAAAAATATGTCCCTGAAAGATGAAGAGTGTTGTAAAAAAAATTATCGCAGGTTAGGAGAGAGAAATTCTACGGGGATATTTGTTAAAACTTATCTGCCAAGTGATTGCATAAATAAGCAGAGAACATAAATGTTAGGCTTACAAAGCATTTGTTAAAACTTCTCTTCCACATGGCTGCATAAATAAGAAGAGAACATAAATGTAAGGCTTACAAAAATATTTGTTAAAACATCTCTTCCACGTGGCTGCATAAATAAGAAGAGAAAATAAATATAAGGCTCCCGTTTTATATTATTGAATAGATGAACCGAAATACAGTGATTTGTGTTTTAACAAATGTATGTTATTTATCTAAAAATTTATTAAATTGAATAAAGTCAAAGTATAAAAAAGTAACAGGAAAATGGTAGTTGATGATTAAAATTTAATTAGCATTTAAAGAAAAAAATAATATTTTTATTCTAAAAAAAATTAAAAAAAATTATTTAATGATAAATAGAAAAAATACTAATAATGACAATACACTAAACTTGTTGTTAAGTTATATAGAAAATGAAAACAACACAGAATATAGTGAACCTGAATATTAGGAATTTGACAAAATTTAGTTTATGGTTAAGAATAAAACATATATTATTAATAAACTCATATGAGTTACTAACTAATCAGTTACTAGACTAAAAAATTAGTCAGATATGAACGGGTCATAAATGGATTTAGTTGAATTTGATCGGGTTAAAAATGGGTTATGATAATGTTCGGGATGAATATGAACGGGTTTGGGACGGATTGGTTTGGGTTAATTTGCACTTGCTTTCATTTTAATAAGAGAAACCTATTGTAAACAATATGACACACAAGATTAAAAGGGAAAAAAATAGATGAAACTATTAGACCATTATAGCAAACTAACTACTAATTCGAATCTCTCTTACATACGATAGCTCCCTCACAACAATTTTTAGTTTTCATAGAAAGTACCGTTTTGATCCGCAATTAACCCGTAAAGAAACTAGTTTAGTGATCCAGTAAACCCATTTGAACCCGCAATCAAAATAAGATGTAACTGGATACTTAATTTTTATCAGAAAATGCGTGGTTTCCTTCAAATGAAACCATATTATCGGGCCTAGTCATAACATAAGATAATATAAAAATGTAATGGAAATATGTATTTGACTCTTATTCATTACCATTACAAAGTAAATTGACATTAGTACATCTTCAGTGAAATCGAACTCACATTATGGTCTCAAATATACTACAACTTATTTTATTACCCACGTTGTCATCTAATTATATAAACAAAACTTAACCCATACCACATTTAAGTTATATACTTTATAACATAAATTAAAAATGACAAAGAATGAAGATAACCCAAATGAAACCCATTTCGAAGAAAATATAATGGAGATAACCATGTGGTTTCTATTCTTAAAAAAATTCTATGTTTTTGTTTAAATTTGATCTTCAAATTACATGGTATTCGATAATTCAGTGAAGGAAACATACATAAGGATAACACACACACACACACACACACACACACACACACATATATATATATATATATATATATATATATATATATATATATTGAGTACATAAAATATCATAATAAAGAGATCCACGAAAATAATCACAAAAGCAGAAAGTAAAGAGCAAACCCAATAATATACAAGGTTCAACAACTTGCCTACGTTCACAAAGATGTTACTGTTTCTATTAAGTGTCTCTCAAAATCTCAAATTACAATCCCTTTGCCCCGATTCAGGGTGTATTATCATAGACTTTGAGTTGTACAAGGAACTCAAAGCTAAAAAAATACATGAATATCTCCTCTGAGATTCTTGATACTAGATTTGACTATATTCATAGGTGTTCTAATGCATATAAAATGATTTGAATATAATCTAATTCATGATTTGGCACGGGAAGCGTGTTAATCCCTCTGGGTTGATTGGCTACTTTCACGAATTGTATTAAATGGCTCCCACAATTGCCCCTAAAATCTTTAGATTGACAACTTTGGGCCAATATATTTTAAACAAGTCTAAGTCCAAACTCTCAGAACAACGCCCAAAACTGAAGTGGCACACTTGTAATTTTTCAAGAGTTGAAGGGGTACGCTTGTCTTTAATAAAAACTGAAGCATTGGGATTTTTTACGGAAGTGCGACTCATCATTTGAGATTTTTGAAACCAGTTTATGTGTAAACTTAACCGTCAATTTACTGATTCTGATCATGCTTGTGCATACTTAGTCTCTAAGCTTCCCCTCTTGTTCTATGCTTCAAAATAAGAGTTATTCTTCTTCTTCTTTAGAGCTTTATTAATTCTGGTAAGTCTAACTCTTCTCTTCTTTAAGATTTTCTTTAGAAATCGTTCCATAGCTGTAGTTAGGGGTTTTCTCCCATATTAATGCAATCACAGGGATGCTAGATAGCAAAACAGTAGATGAATTTAAGTGTCAATACAATTTTCTGACTGGGTCATCATTAACTGTGACCCTCTTCCATTAGGCGTCCATAATATTAAAGGGGACACTGGATTCACACCCTCTTGATAACTCTAGGAGGTTTAACATATCCCCCAAACCAGTTGTTCCTTAGGTTTTATACATACTTTCAAATTATGCCCACTTAGTGTGCCCTAAATGTTTAGAAGATAGTCAATGGGGTCTATAGAATAAATAGCCTCTCTAAAATAAAATTAGGCCTTGTTGAGATCTGCTACTGCTATGTGTGGTCACGAACCATGGAAGGTCATCTATACTTGAAAATTAGAAAGGTTGAGCGAGTTTTTGTGGCGAACCTCTCGGATTCCCATAAGGTTTATTGGGAGCATGATTTCATTCCTAGGAACTGGCATTTCCCTCCTGGTACCAAGGGCGAGAGGTAACGGGGCCCTATAATTTTTTACTATGGAGAGGCCCAGAGAGATCTCTTCCTCTTTTCTTTGCTTAACTGCTTATTTCTTTCTTCTCAGTATTCTGTCCTTTTTATCTAATATTCTTCTTCCTTTGTTCTCATAGCTCGTGCTAAAAACCATAAGCTTAATATAAGCGAGATTGATGCTGATGAGCTCGTAAAATCTTGGAGCATTCGGGAAAGGTTGGCATACGGTGAGCATCCGAGGTCGGTATCTTTCCTACTAGAGTATAAGAACAAAGTTACCATCTTTACTTCTCAGCCGGTAGATAAGATTTTATTCTTAAAATCTCCTGAGGTCGGTCCTTGTGAACCTATTATGATAGAGGAAGGGGAAGATAAATATGAGGAGGAAGAAGATGAAGAGGAGCAATAATATGGAGAATAAGAGGAAGATACCCTTGATAAAAAGAATGAATCTAAGGATTCTTGATGATGATAATCAAGTCGGCTTGTCTGATCAACTTAAATCTCTAAAGGCATCTAATACTGGGTCCCCGAGGTCTTGTGGCTTTAGCCTAGTGGAAAAGGGGAAAAAGAAAGAGAAGAAAAAGAGAAAGGAAATAAAAGAGAAGAAGAGGGAGAGAGAGAGAGAGAGAAAGAAATGGAGAAAAAAAGATAAGAAGAGAGGAGGGAGGCCAAGAGGAGGTTGACTCCTGTTGTAACTGCTGAATGGGCTAGTGTGGGTGATGCCCCTACCTCATACCTAATTTGTAGAAGAAGGCAGTGCTCGCTTCTTATTGTGAGCGTTCCTTGAGGTTGGGGTCATCCCAGCTTGCCCTAAAACCTACTCAAGTGATGGCCCTGGTAATTCCTTATGCCTAAACTATTTCACTTTTCTCTATTTTCTATTCCTCTATGCTAACTTTGTGATTCTATTTTTCTTCGTGCAATTGTTATCTAATTTCACAACTCTACTAGACAACCACATTAATATGTTCAGGAAGGAGTAAGAGCTGAAAGATGCTTTGAAGGTCGAGAAGAAGTCCTTTATTTAAGCCCAACAGGCATGGGATCAAGAAAAGAGAAAATTATCCAACGCGTTTGATGATCTCTATGCTTCCGAGAAGAAGATGGTTGATGAAAAGGACAAGCTCATTGAGGAAAACTAGAGCTTATCGAGCAAGGTCACTAATCTAGAGGGGTACCTTTCTTAGGAGAAGGACGCTAGCTACCATGAAAGCTTAAACAAAGCCTACGATTATGCGGAGGGGAACCTCGCCTATGGTAAGAAGGTTGTCTTTAAAAAAGGTTAGGATCAGGCCCTAAAGGTTGTTAGAACCTTTACCGGGTCTGAAATTTCTAGTCTTCGTTCCTCTGGGCTAGATCCATATAAGGAGGAAGAAAAGGACAATGGTCGGACTTCTAGTGGTACAAAAATTATTCCTATTGAGGGTGAAATCGATGTTGGCAAAAGTTATAAAGTTGTTGATAAGAGGAAGGCTATGATGGATGATGAGCATGTGACAGAGTAGGGCTGGTAGACTAGGAACTTACTTTCTTCCCTTATACAAGTTTTTTCTTTTGAAAATTTGTACCTCTCCTTTTAAACCAGTTGTATTGGCCTAGGCCACCCTCTTATGAAATGAATGAAAAATGCTCTATTTTGCATCCTCTGATGTCTTATATGTGTTTGTTGACTTTTATTCATTTTGCTGACTATAGACCATTAATTTAGATGAATATATCCCGACTAGATCTCACCTAAGGCAGATCCTTGGTCCAAACATCAACTTGAAGGCTGACAAAGCCTTTGTAAAGATCTGTAAATCTTTGAGGGTGATAAGCAAGAAATACAAGTACCAATCTAAATTGGTCACCAAGATAAAAGACAATCTTCAAAACATGAAAGATATAGGTTCCTCAGTACGAGAAGAGGTCAATTCCTTGAGGGCCAAACTCCTAGAGAACACTAAAGTTAGCCAAGTGGCTGAAGTCCTTCAGGTAAAAAATGATGCTTTGAGACGGGAGGTAACTGTGATGAAAGCCAAGGTTACTGGTCTTGGAAAACATGTTGAGAGATTTAGAAATGCCTTTAAAATAAGACCTCGAGAATCTTGGTCGGAGGGATATAATGCAGGCTGGGCAGATGCAGAATAGTCTAGGGGTTAGCCGGTCCTCAAAAGAGTGCGGCACTAGCTTAAATATGGAGAGCATTCATGCATTTTAATTTAAAGAAATTTAATTCACTTGCTAAATATTTTCAAAATGTTTTGGGTTCTAACCCTTGATATCACATATTTTCAAAACCTTTTAGGTGTTCGACCACAGGGGCGCCAAACTTGATCTTATTCCAGGGTACATAGCTACGGTACATGTGGGTGCGATAGAAGTTATCCTAGATGCCTCTCTTATTCACTCCTAGATAAGGATAGTATCTCAGTTGTACTTTCGAGCATGTTGTTCGTGGCAGTTGTACATTTTATTTCAATTCAGATTGTACTAACTATATTTTCTATGTGTCGGATTTATTTTGGTTTGGTAGTTTTTAGTCGATGTTTATTCAGCTACCACTTGATTCAGATATTTGTGATATGCTCAGACTCTACTATATTGTGATGGTTCTATTATATCTCTTGTTGTACTTAGTGGCTTAGTTATTTAAAAGATAAAATTTTGACACCGACTTAATTAATCATTAGGTGGTCAGTAATTAATAAGTTTTCGACAGTGATGCTGAGAATAAACCAGATGAAAATCCTGTTTAATTTGATAAAGGCCTGATCACCTGGTATTTAATTAGGCAGGGTGTCACACATGGTTGGGTTAGAGTACATATAACTTGGGGACTCTTGCCTCCATATCAGTAAAATCACTCTCGACACTGTAACTCCACTCATTTTACTCTCTTTTTTTTAGAAAAAAATATTTTTTACATCAACGGATATTCATATTCTTAATTAGATTTTTTTAAGGGATTTAAACAAGACTACTAATTTGGGTTGAAGGAAGTGTATTTTCGTCCCAAAATAACATTGCCTGTATGGTAGTTATAAAATCTTGCTAATTTATTTATAAAAGAAAAAATAGTTATAAATCCTGCTAAAACTATTAAATAAAGGGAGAGAGGCGATGGAAGAGAAAATAGTAGAGGCAATCGTAGAATGATGTCTATAGACATCCATGCAATCCCCTAATCCCTTACGCTCGACTCATATTCTTAAGAGAGAGTCTAATAGCATACATTGCCTTTCTTTTATGTGCAAACAATGGCCCCTAGGGTTATGTGATGATTAGAGTGATCGGAAATCACAAAAAAAATGATGTTTTCCACATAAAAAATCCGGTTTTTTATTTTGATTTTTCCAGATATCATAAGTTTTTTTAAATTTCAAAAAATTCATGAAATAATCAAGGATAAAATAAGAAATTCTTAAAAAATAAGGAAAAATCCGAACTGATTTGAAAAAAGCTCAAAAAATTCCTAATTGGCTTCTATTTATAAAAAATAAAATAATATCATATCGCAAGAAAAATCATATATTTTTCTGAAAATTCAGATCGGTGTACTTTTGGAAAAAGAAGATAAAACAAATAAGGAAATTAGAAATTCCAAATTAATGAATGTTTTATGGTGATGAGAATTTGAATTCTACAGGGCTATAACAGAATGTTTGTGGCACTAGTATGTAATAATTTTAAAAAACCATTCAGGAAGGATGAAAGCTAACTGATGAAATGACCATTCTTTAAATTCTACATACTAAATCTAATCCTTCGTATTATTAAATGATAAGCTAGCAACAACAGCCACCACAAATGACTAATGGTCATTAATGGGTTTCAGTCTTTATCAGTGTTGATTTCATAAAAATCTACATAAAAATAAAATGCATAAACGATTATGATCTTCACCACCACAAATCACTAAAGACACCAATAGAATTCACCCCTATTTCAATTTTGGCTCCTAACAAATGTACATAAAAAGAAAATGGTAGAATGCAAAATTAACCCAAAATTTTAAGGGTTAACCCAATTTTTCAAAAGTTGCAACTTTAACCCTAATGCTTCAAAATTTGTGCAATTTTATCCCTCCATAACATTTTCATGAATAAACTTAATAGGAAAAATGACATGACATAATAGAATGCCATATCATCCTCTGTTTACAAGAAGTGAATGAGGATAAAATTACAAGAATTCAAAAACCAGGGCTTACTTTGTACATTTTGAAATCTTGGATCCAAATGTAAAAATGACATAAACTTGGTTAACAAAAGATTACGTGCTAAAGTCAAATGGTAATTGTATAACTTCATCCACAATAAATCAACAAGGGTGTGTTTTGTAACCTAGTTAAAAATTGTGTTTATTTGATAACTCCAAATCCATGACTCAAAATTTTGGTGTTTTCAATTCAAAATTTAAAAAATTTGAAGTGAAAGATTAAAAATTTTGAACAAAAAAGATTTAATTCAAATTTCGTGCACGGAATTGAAATTCCTAAACACCTCAAAAAGACCACAATCTACATCTCGAGTCCTTATCAGAGTTGAATGCAAACACAACTACCGACACACAGACTGCACATATAGTTTCACACAGAGAAAACATTTCAAAAAAAATGTGCACACACAATATTTATACAAACATGAATTTATAATTCTAATAAATGCACACCGTTGAATTCTAATGTCACTGATTTGTAATTCAATGAGGGTGAGTTTAGGAAACCGTGTTCCAACTCCATGGATTGGAATTGGAATTGAAAATATTTTTGTTCAAATTTTTTCACTTTTAAACTGATTTTTTTCCATTTCCAAGTCAAAGTCTTAGTCCAAACCATGGAATTTGGATTCCCAAACGTACCTTGAATTTAGATTTACAAAATTAGAATTCTAACTGAATTCTAATTCTAGGCATGTAACTTTTAAAACTCCCAAAACTTTTAAAATTTTGAACTAAAAATTTTCAATTCCATTTCCAAAGCATGAAGAGCAGAGTATATACCTGATTTCATTTGCAGTGTGATATCAATTTCACCACAACTCCACAATATAGTCATTCATTATTTCCTAATTAAACAATTGCAGAAGAACGAAGTATATACGTCATATTAAGCTATAAATAACTGAATACCTTTAGAACAAAGTCACCATAACCTCCTCACCTTAGACTATCACAAACTCCACCATATATAAAGTCATTTATTGTGTCCAAAATAAGCAATTGCAGCCGATTTTGTTCTTTTTGAACTAAAACAATTTCATTAAAAATTGAACTGAAACTATTCTGAACCCAAAAGGTAAAGAGAGAGAATGAAAAAGAATATGCCTAATTTAATTCACAGTGTGATGATTGTTTATCCAAAAACTCCATCTCAAATCACCATTTCCTCCACCATACAGTCATTCTACAAAATAACAAGTATGTTTTTCCATAAATTATAAATGCATATGTTTATAAACTAATTTAATATATTTACTAATTTCATAATATTTTTTTTAAGAAGTCTAATTTATTAGAAATGAAAAAACAAGTGTTCAAGATTTTTTACAACTAAATTTTAACAATTTTTAATAAAACATCTAACTTTATTCTTTACCAAATTAGTTTAGTATTTAAAAAAAAGTCTGTACAAAACAATAAGGTAAATTTTAGATATTTGTAGAAAGTGGTGGTGACTAAAATTAGTAAACAAGTTCTTAAGAATTATTTACAAAACAATTTTTTATTTTTTTTACAAAACAAAGAAGACAAAAAGTAAGGGTCCAGTCCGACCTTTATTTGTGAAATATTATCTAACATGCAACATAAGTTTGAAAATCAGAAGTTTCTTAAACTAAATCTGCTAGTAAGAGATAAAGAAGAATAAAAGTTGAAATTCTTGAGATTGAATGCATCTTATGCTATTCCTATATCCCTACCCTCCAGTATTTCCAAGTGGTATGCTTTTTGAAAGTCATCTCTGGTTACCTTGAAGGGTCCTTCCCAGTTTGGTCCCAGTTTGCCATCTGATGGTTTAACGGAACTACCGAGGACTTCCCTTGTGACATAATCTCCTATCAAAAACTTATTCGAATATACTTTCTTACTGTATTGCCTAGACAAAAATTGTTGGTAAGAAGCTAACTTGATCATTTACTAAGTTAAGTTCAGTACATAATGTGTCATCATTACGATCTTGGTCAACCAATGTGCTTCCTATGGTGGGGATACATACTTATAATAGGATGATGGCCTCTATCTCGTAGCTGACAACATAAGGTGTCTTCCCGATTGGTCATCCTAGGGTGGTTCAATAATCCCATAGGATATGGGAGAGCTCACCACTCAAGCATTTTTTGCCCTTTTCAACCGTTTCCTTAGTCCATCAAGAATGGTTTTGTTATAAGCCTATGCATGTCCATTGCTTTGCGAATATTCCACAAAACTAAAGTGGTGCTTGATATCATGTTCATCACAAAAACCTTGAAAGAAACCACTTTCTAAATATGTTCCGTTGTCGATGATGATAGCCCTTAGTACCCCAAAGCGCGTTATGATGTTTCTCCATATAAACCTGGTCATATATAAGTTACGAATGTTCACCAGTGGTTCTTCCTCTACCTATTTGTGAAGTAATTTGTGCCTACCAAAAGATACTTTCGATTCCCAAATGCGATAGGTAGTGGTCATATAATGTCTAGTTACCATTCTGTGAATGGCTATGGGCTTGTCAATAAGTTTAGGTCGTTAGCAGGCCAGTGGATCATGGGAAAATTCTTCTGACATTTTTTGCACTTGTAAACGTAAGTACTGCATCCTTCTACATATGAGGCCACCAGTAACCCTCCTTTATTGGTCGGAATGCCAGGGATCTTCCTCCTGCGTGACTTTCACAAATGTCATTATAAAGTTTACTAAGGACTTTCTCGATATCATGTGGGTGGACGTACTAGAAGTAGGAACCTGTGAGCGACTTTTGTAGAGATTTCATTTTAGGGAGAGATAGAAGAGAGAAACCTTGACCTTTAGTTAATGGGATGACCTATTGTCATCGAGAAGTGTGTTACTCCTTAGGTAATTTACGATGGGATCTATCTAATTGGGGGCCTTTGCTGTGACGAGGACCTGCTCGGCTATGACTGTCTGGTCCATGTTTGGCTGTGCGAGGAACTCTGATTGAATAATTCTCCTTAGGTCAATGTTGATTGATGAACTCAAAGCCACTAAGGCATCGGCATGGTTGTTCTGCCCCTTAGGGAACTATTGGATTTCCACTTTCTCAAAATCTTCTATAAGTCTTCATGCTATGGCGAGGTAGGCTTCCATCCACTCATCCTTGACGTTAAAGTCCCCGTTTACCTGCTTGGATACCAGTTTGGAATTATTGAATATGTGGAGGCACTTTGCCTCCATCAGTCTGGCTTTTTACAAATCGACGATCAGTGCTTCATACTCAGCGTCGTTATTGGAGGCCTCCAATACTAATCTGATTCCTTGCTCAATCACAGTGTCTTTGGGGGTGATGAGAATGATCCATACCCTTGAACTCCTAGAATTTGAGGCTCCGTCAATGTATAAGATCCAGTCCTTATTCAGTTGTTGGGCGCTCGACTTTTGGTTGATCTCCTATAAATTCAATAAAAATGTCTGCTTAGACTTGTCCCTTAATCGTCATTCTCGGTCGAAAGTGGATATCAAATCTCCCAAGTTCTATCGACCACTTTGAGAGTTGTTCAGAGAGGTCGACTTTCTTTAGAACAACTTTGAGGGGGTAGGAAGTAATTAAGGTTATTATGGGCCTCAAATTAATGCTTTAACTTTCTTGAGGTGATTAGAGTGCGTAGACGAGCTTCTCCAAGGGCGGGTACCAATGTTTTGCTTCCAGAAGTGTCTTGCTAGCATAATAAATCGAATATTGACTTCCTTCTTTTTCACATACGAAGGCAGAGCTTACATCATGGTCTGAAATTGTAAGGTAAAAATATAGTGGGTCTTCATTTTTTAGAATTACTAACACGGGTGGAATTTTATCTCTTTCAGAGCTTGTGAGAAGTCGTCTTCTATGTGAGGCATTTGTTATTCCTCAACAACTGAAAGAATGGTCGACAACATTATGAAGAGTTAGAGATAATGCGATTAAGTGTCGCAAGCATACTGGTAATATTTTAAACATCTCTCAATGTTTGAGGAGGCAGGAATCTAGTTATAGTGTTGACCTGATCCGAATTGGCCTCAATTCCACTTTTACTAACAAGATAGCCCAAGAACTTTCCTAACTTGATGCCGAATGAACAGTTACTTGCGTTAACCTTCATTCAGAATTTTCTAACGATCTCAAAAGCCTTGGATAAGTTAGTGAGGTGTTCACTTTTGTTCTTGCTTTTGACCAGCATATCATAGATGTAGACCTCCATCATATCTCCCCTTTATTTTTTAAACATCTTGGTGACCAATCTTTAAAAAGTTGCACCTGTATTTTTTAAGCCGAAAGACATAACCTTGTAGCACTAGAACCTAATGGGGGTTATAAAGAATTTTTATCCTGGTCGAGTCCGAATAAATGGATCTGATGGTAGCCAGAGTAGGTATCCAGGAATCTCATCCTTTTATGCACCGTTGTAGCATCGACCAACTAGTCTATTTTTGGAAGAGGGAAGTTATCCTTGGTTCATGCTCTGTTGAGGTTTTTGAAATCGATACAAACCCTCCAACTGTTGTTGCTATTTCTCACCACCGTTGAGTTGGACAACCAATTAGGAAACTGAACTTCCTTAATGGATCCTACATCCAGTAGCTCCCTATTTTGTTTTCCACTGATTTAGCCTTTTAGGGGCTATTCGGCGAATCTTTTGAGTGATTAATTTGAAGGTCAGATCAATATAAAGGCGATGATTGGCTATATCGGGATCAATATCTGGCAAATCGTAAGGTTCCCAACCAAAAAATGTTCGATTACTTTTAAGTCACATAATCTACTATTTCTTTTCTTGACCATCGAGCGAGGTTCCGACCAAAAATTTCCTTTCTGTTAAGTTATCATCGGTTGTAACTTCTTCTAGGTTTACAAAGACCTTATCAGTAGGGTGAACCCTAGTCTCCTCCACCCCTCGTTGACCGTATTGTAGTTTCTATTTGGAGGGTACATCCCCCTATCGAGCTCCTTCCTGAGCATACTCTGTCTCTTTCTTCCTTTATTTCTATTGGTGAATGGCTACAGTAAATCACTTCCTAGTTGTGGCCTGATCGTCACAGATTTTGACCAATCTTCGATCGGTAACACACTTCAACTTATGGTGGTACGTGGGTAGTATGGCCTTCATGGAATGGAGCCAACCTCTACCCAAAATATAATTATACGAGGACTTAATATCCACCATTGAGAACTCAATGAGTTTTGAGATGTTTCCCGCCCTAACTGGCAGGACTATCATCCCCAATGGTATAGTTATCCTTTCTGTAAAGCCGACCAACGAAATGATAGCTTCCTTGAGGTCGGTGATGTCCAATTTGAGCTTGCTGAATAGCTCTAGATACATTACTTCTGATGAGCTCCCCTGATCGACAAGCAGCTTGTCAATGTCCTAATTTCTAATTCAAAGAGTAATCACCAGTGCATTGTGATGTGGGGTTCTAACCCCAATCAAATCTTACTCTATAAACATGATATGCTTGGTGTAATAGACGTCCACTGATCATCAACATTTACCAGCTTGTGTATTGGGGGGGTCAATATAAAAATCTTATATAACGACAGTCACCTTCTTAAGCTCCATCCTCACAGTGTTCCCCTGGATCTTTTTAAGATTTGACGCTCCATGGATTACCGTGAACTCGTAGCCTGTGTCGTCATCAAGGCCTTTTTCTGTCTTTTGGTTACCTTTGGTCATGAACTTCACTGATTTCTTCTCGATGTACTCACTGAGGTGTCCAACTTAGGCCATCTCCTCTAGGTGTGATTTCCGAGCCTTGCCATTCTCAGTTTTATAACCGCCCTCCTTGTGGAATGCTCATCTCATTGCATTATTTCTTCTGGTCAGGTCGCCACCCATCTTTTTGGGCCATTTGACAAATGGCTTGTCCTTGATCTTGTTTAATATTTTATAGATGGGTTCCTTGAAGACTGTGTTAACAATCTGGAATGCCTTGGAGAGTTAGGTCTTATTTCCATTCTTAGAGATATTCTTGCCCCCATTCTTATTTCCCTTCTTCGGAGTATCAATTTTCTCTGTTCCCTTATTCTCCTTTGCTCGACCATTATCCCCTATATTAGAGTGAACCACATATTCCACCTTTGCATATTTCTCAATATGGGCTATAAGGTCGTCGATGGTATTGGCCTCTGTTGGAACACGAGGCCCCCAATTTTAGATTTAATAAAAAGATAATTTTCAATATCCTTTTGAGATGGGGAAGGGGGATGGTTTAATTAAATACACACAAATACCAAATTTTAATTTCTTTTACAAATTAAAATTAAACAAATTTCAAAGTGAAATTAAATTAATTAACAAATGAATTTTTCACTTTAACATAGTAACACAACTCAAGTCCTAGAAATTTGCCTAAGACATATTTTCAATATAACCAAATTAGGCCAAACCAATTTTAACAAATTAAGTGATGACTTGAATTACATTAACATTTACCCAAATTCAATTTGCACCAAATTAAACAAGTAGTGGTTCGTTCGAACGAGATTTCGGCGGGATCAATTTTTGGCAGTTTTTTTTTGCACTTTCCCACTACTTTGTCCCACTTCTCTTTCACAGAATTTAATGACTTCGGGACTAGAATTTTTAAAAGAACTTTTTCCATCTCCTAGAGAGTTTTGGAGAGCTTAATCCTTTCATAAAAAGTTCCCTTAGTGTTTGTTATTCAAATTGATTAATTCAAAGAACAAAACCAAGTTTACACCCAATTGTATGTTTTAATCCAAGTTTCTATCTATATATATATACATCTTTCTTGGATAGTTTGTTTGGCACCAGATTCATCTCTACCGAAAAAGAGAGTTTGGGTTTGCTTCTACATCCCACAAAGAAGAAGTTCGTTTGCGTTGACTTACCCACTTGGAGAAAGTCTCCTTATTCGGGTGGCGATGACGTTATTCGCTAGGCAGAGGTGTGTACAAGAGGAAGTGTCGGGGCTTGGACGGAGTCAAATAGAGTGTTGTAAGTCTTTAGTGTCTTATACTTGTAAAACCATACTTAGTGAATTTGTGGCTAGGGCCGTCCGAGGTTTTTTTCCGTTGTGGGTTTTTCCTCGTACATCGCGGCGTAGTGGTTTGTCTTTATTTTATCTTTTGTAAAATCACCTAGAACGCATGCTTAGGTAAAAAGATAAAATTGTTTTAAATCACTACTTGTTTAATTTGGTGCAAATTCAATTTGGGTAAATGTTAATGTAATTCAAGTCATCACTTAATTTGTTAAAATTGGTTTGGCCTAATTTGGTTATATTGAAAATATGTTTTAGGAAAATTTCTAGGACTTGAGTTGTGTTACTATGTTAAAGTGAAAAATTCATTTGTTTATTAATTTAATTTCACTTTGAACTTTTTTTAATTTTAATTTGTAAAAGAAATTAAAATTTGGTTTTTGTGTGTGTTTAATTGAACTATCTTGCTTTCGCATATCTTTGAAAAAGGAAATTACTTTTTGTGGTAAAGACTTTTAAAATTGGGGTTCTTCAGCCTCCTTTTTAGTTAGGGACTTGTGCAGCAAAGAAGTGGTTGTCAGATAAATTTTGAAGGATGCTACAACGACCTTCTTCGAGTAGTCCTTGATCTCATTATAATCTTCCCAATACCTTTTGGTGCAATCTTGGAGTTTCACATGTGGCTTCTTCATTGTAAGCAGTGCATCCATCTACTTAGGATGGGAACTGCTAGTTATGAAGCAAGCAGAGAGGGCCTCTATCAGAGCTGTATAGTTTTTGATCGACCCATAAGGCATCCTATGGCTATAGTGATGTGGGTTTCTATTGACGTTTCTCATATATGCATGGATGATGATAATTGGGATGTTTGGCTATAGCAATGTGCCATGCATGAACGTCACCAATATGCGCAGGGCTCATGAAATTGGGCCATCTCGCTATAGTGATAGGATTGGTTATGATGTGTGATAACATTTAGCGGCCTCAAATATGTGCAGGATCCATATATAGGTCGGTTGGGTATAGTGGTATGGATTTAAAAATAATTTAATTAAATAAAATAAAATAAATTAATAGTATTGTTATGATAAAATGTGGTAATCTTATTTATTAAACCTGAAAAGTGGGGTGTCTTAGTTATTTGGGTAGTTAGTGTTGTGTCACTTTACTCGCATGTAATTATATTGTTTAATTTAAAATACTCTATTGTGATGTTTGTCATGTATGATGCTTATGTCGATTCACAAACCCTAATTTATATGAGTAGCTAGTGTTCATGTGGTAGGCTCTAACCTATTGCAATGACTAACCTTTCAGGTCTAGTTGTTAAAGTATCTGAATATGATGGATTGGAGATCTTTGGAGCCCAGTTGGAGATTTATTCTATTGCTCTAGTAGTTTGGAGTATTTGTATTCTATCATTTTTATTTATGAGACAATTATTATTCATTTGGTGGGTCCTTTCGGCTCCACAGTTGTTTATGGTTTCATTCAAGGAATTTAGTTGGATTATTTATGTGGAGTTTGAAATCTATTTTTTTGGATTGGATTTTATCATGGTGATGAATTTTATTTGCATGGATGTTTATATTCATTGAATTTAGTAAAATTACATCTTATGGGAAAAGTTTTTAATGGATCATATTTCTGTCACATGCTAAGAATGATATTTTATTTAGTGATGCATGACATAGATGGGCGACGGTGTCTAGACAACCAGACGTCGATTCTACATGGGGTGTCATAAATAGTGTTGATAACAAAAATTATCCACCTACATGGACTAATCAGAAATAGACATTTCTCTCCTTATGTGGAAACAATCTAAGTCAGCAGCCATTTCACTAGTCCTGAAGATAGTTGCTCGACAGGCAGGCTGACCAACATGAAGAACGCTAACCATCAAAGTAAATAAATAGTCACCACTTGGGGAAACAACAAAGGTTCCTCTCATACGTGGACTAGACTATCAACAATCATATTCATTATGTATAAGTGTAAATGCTTGAATATATAAAGGAATTCCAACCCTTGATCTTCGGGTCACTATAAATACATTATATTCCTTTTACAAAAGGCATAAGAGAGAACGAATTCTAAGATATTATTCTTAACAAGGATGGATTTCTATAATCAATCAAATCAATACAATAACAGTGGATGCAGGCTTTATTACACAGCCGAACCACTTTAAAAACTCTTTGTCTCTAACTTGATTGTTTCATTACATTTTATATTTTATTTGTGATTAGAAAACTGGATCTCGATTTTTAACATCCACAGATTGACACCATCTGTGGGAACGTGTGTCTATTACCGTTCTCTTATTCATTGTTGTTCACTGGAAGATGAATGATCCCGAGAATAGTACCAGAAATGAGGCAATATTGTCAACCCATCTGCTCCACCCTCTACAGCGGACTTGAATGGAATTCTTCCCAGTATTGCGAGAGGTCAAGCTGCCATGCATGAATTCATGAGGTAATTGTCTCAGTAATTACAAGCTAGGTCTCCAACCCTTTCCAGGAAACATACGATTCCATCCCAGAGAAGAAAAATGCCACCTTTGCCTCATGGCATAGCCGATATAGTTATTCAAGGTCCTCAAGTGATAGTTCTTATCATCCAGGGGTAATCTCATCACTTAGATCCACAAAATACTATGATGGACATTCTCTTTATCTTAATAGGCATTCCGAACCAATAAACAACCAACTAAACATTGTAAACCTCAGTCAGATCTAGATCTAGCGTTCGATTAACTGTGCATGCTGAGCAGACTCCTCAGGAAGAGAGATCAACATAAACACATGGTCGAGATGGCCAAGCTACTTCGCCTAAATATGATGCAGACAATCCTTCATAGAAATGATCAATCCAACAATTGTAAGATTGGCTGGGAGAAATGGTCATGGCCAAGAATCCATTATAGAGGAATTTTGTTAAGGGGTCTCCTTTTATCCAGGTAATTGTCGATTTCCCAACTCTTTCCAAGTTTAAAATCCCAGTGAGCAATATAATGGTAAAACTGACCCAATTTTACGAATTGAGCAATATCAGGTTGCACCTAACATATATTCAGTACCTGATAAGATGAGATGTAGAGCTTTTTTAAGCACCATTACAGGTTCAACCCAGATATGTCACAATAACTTGCCTCAAGGATAAATTGCCAACTTTAATTAACTGGTTGAGCTATTCATTAGCAACTTCTATTTTAGGGCCTAGCCAGTTAAGAGATTAGCCCATCTCCTGAGTGTTAGGTAACAACCAGGGGAAATCGCGAGAGAATACATCACTGAATTTAACAACGAGAAATTAAAAGTGGTTGACTACGAAGAGAAGATAATCATCACCACTTTAAATGAGTGTATTACTTCCAGAAAAACTATACTACGCTTTGACAAAAGATCCTCCCAAAACCATGACTGAGCTCATGGCTAAGGCAGGAAAAATCATGAATGCCGAGGAAGCAATGGTTGTAAAGAAGAATCCTACCAGTAAGTCTGAGAAGAAGGAGAATAAGGAACAAAAATAAAAGAAAGATGATAAGCTCAAAAAGTTTGGAACATATACTCCATTGACGGTCAGCATTCACCGTGTCCTAGAGGAGATTAAGCATAATAAAGATTTGAGATGGACCGAGAAACTGGGGGCACCTCCCAATAGGAGGGATAAATCTAGATATTTTGAGTTCCATATGGATCATGGCCACACAACCGATAACTATATTACTCTGTAAAATGAAGTGGAATCCCTCATTCACCGAGAAAAGTTGAACAAATTTGTTAATCGGAATGAAAGCCAAGAAATAAAAGGAAGGTCAAGTTCTCCCTACAAACCCAGAGATGACACGAAGAGAAACCATGAAGATGATCATGACCTGCAAAATAATCCTAGGAAACCATAGTGCAAGGTAGCTATGATAAGTTTTGGTTATTTTAATTGTCATGGCATTACAGGTGGAGATGCAGGAGGAGGAGATCAAACTGCTGAAAGAATGGTCTACCTGAATGAAGCACAAACCTGCTTCTATATACAAAGGATAACATCATCGGTAGGGTCTTGGTAGATAATGGGTGCTTGGTTGATATCATGTTCTACCTTTGCTTTTAGAGTTTGAGACTGAAACTTAGCCAATTAGAACCATACCACTTGCTCTTGATAAGTTTTTCAGGTGAAAAAGTCTACCCCTTAGGAAAATCAAAATATAAGTGTTGTTCATCACATGGTCAGCAAGTCGTACCAAGAAGATATGTGATCAAGGGTGAAAACTAGAGCGTGTCAAAACGCCGATCGTTGTTTTCTGTTCACCACCTCAATAAAAAAACCCAAACTATTGAGTACACTCTTTTAAGGGAGTATAGCGGCTATTCCGGGTATAAAAAATGCACAGAGACGAGTTACTAGAATTAAATTGATTTAATACTTCTAAAATAAAAGTGTAAAAGGTATTTTGTTAACTAAAAAGAAATAAAAGATAAACTAGGCATGAGTGTATTTAAGCTAAATTAACAAAGAGAATAAAAACTATAGGTTGCGTTGGATATCACTCACCCCGAGTTAGTATAAAATGGTTACATGGATTGATGAGTCATTAAGATTGCGTCTCATTTCGACAGTTAATTAAATCAAGAGTTATCACACCACTAAATTCGCATAAAAGTTTAATAAGATTTTGGCATCAAGAAATACCCCGAAAATTACGCACGCAAGGTTTGAAATACGGAGCATTCATGATATACCCCGCTAAATCTCCTAGGCGTAATAACTAGGACAACCCACTCGAAATAAACATGTAAAAATCCATCACCAAAGCAAAGCAACCAACAAACCCTAGGTGAGTTCAATCTGACACAACCTAGATTAAATTAGACCCTAAGCATATTAAATGACATTAACTAAATTAACTAATTAATTGAAGCAAGTAATTAAATTAACAACAACAATTTAACTAGGCGTGGAAATAAATGCAAGAAATTAAACCTAATTATTCAAATCATGTAAACTAATTAGAAAGCAAGAAAAAATAAAGGAACAAGGTAAGAAATAGTATCCTCTTAAATAAATGGGTGTCAAACGACCAAGAAATGGAAGAGATGGGGTTATCTCCACAAAATCCCGAAAAAAAGTTCCCTAGGTCTAAAATAAGAGAAAACAACTAAAAACTAAGATTCTCTACAAAAATACATCAAAAGGTGTATTTATAGTAAGTTACAAATAAGGAAACAAAATAAAAAAAAAAGAAATAGAAAGGAAGATAATTCACCTATTAACTAAACAAAAAGAGAAATAAAAGATAAAGAAAGAAAGTAGCAGGTACAAATTTTGGCCAAAAATAACAGAGCATCGGTGGACCGCGTATTGAACTGGTCGATCACGCTAGAATGGAGGAGTAGACTATCTCGAGCCCAAGCAAAAAAAATGAAATTCGGTCGACCGGGGGCCCACGCGTGGTCGACAGGCACTGGTAGTACAACCCACGACAACTTCGCATCAACTGTTTTCATGCGAACCCAAGACCCATATGGGTCGGCCAACTCGCATCCGCAGCGCTTTAATCCATATCCGAGACCTAATAGAGGTGCCAAAGACAAAACCCCAAGAAAAAAGCTTAAGGGAAAGACCCATCTCCAAAAATAGGCAAAAAGCTCCATCTCCATTAATGGCCAAAACAATACCCATTTCGAGCTCGTGAGTGATTTGTGCAATCCAAAGCTCCATAATCGTGTGTTAAATTTGGTGAAAAGCATCCCAATTTGGGACGAACCCAAAACCCGAGAAAAACTCGAGCCTAGGGCCAAAATCGCCATGTCCGAAATGGGTTTGCTGCAAAAACCGATTTAGGGACACAAGGGGTATTATATGAATTGTTAAGGAAAGAGAAAAGGAACATGGAATAAAATTGTTATTTTCTTATAATTCTTTTCCAATTAAACGTATGTGTTTATTTCGTTCAGACTCCGATTCGCGTACCATTTATGGCCACACGAAGATTGGCCCAATGGCTACAACTTTCGTGAATACTTCGGGCAAAAATCCTGAAGTGTGAGATTATAAAAATTCCCCTGAATGTACAAATCGCGGCGAAACTTTATCGGAATGCGCTCAAACTTCATACTAAGAACCATAACACTTATAAAAGCTCAATAATACCTCAAATAACATGTTAGCATATAAAATGTGGGTTTTCAGATTAATGAGCATATTTATAGCAATTAGGGTACCCGAGGGGGCTAAAATACCTAATTTCGAAGGTATAAATATGCAATATTCGATACGAATCAATACGCTTCTTCGTTATGGAAAAAATGTTCAATCTTATTACAATGTGATCCTCGATAGGGTTGGACTATAAAAGTTAGAAGTAGTACCATCCACAATCCATCAGTGTTTGATGTTCCCAACTCACTTTAGGTTTGGTGTAGTGAAAGATGATCAAAAGGTGTCCAAAGAATGTTATATTTCCTCACCTGAGCAAGAATATGTGATTGATTTGAAGAAGAAGACCACGAATTATCAGGTAGACACAACGGATCCCAACAGTTAGTCCAAAGTTGAGACTCTGGATCCTCGATATAAAATGGAGTTAGTCAAAGGGCAGATTATTGAAGCCACCGAAAGCATAATCTTGGATGATAACAATCTAAAGAGAACTACCCAGATCATCTCTACACTGGATCCATTCCTTAAGCAAGAATTGACTGCATTCTTAAGACAACGGAGGAATGTGCTCGCTTGGAGTCATGAGGATATGCTTGAGATTAATCTAACTTCCTCTGTTATGAGATCAAATATTAATAAGGATACCATGTCGATCAAGCAGAGACACAAGGTGTTCAATCCAGAGAAAAAAAAAGTTATACAGGAAAAGGTGAAGTTACAAAAATCCCATTTCATTAAAATGTCAATTATCTAGAATGCTTGGAGAATGTGGTCATGGTTAAAAAGAAAAATGATAAGTGGCGAATGTGTATAGATTTTACCGACCTCAATAAGTCTTTCCCAAAAGAATACTTTCCTCTTCCTATACTTGACCAGTTGGTGGATGTTTCATCAAGACATGACTTATTGAACTTCAGGGATGCTTATCTGGGTATAACCAGATAAAAATAAAACCTGAAG
Organism: Sambucus nigra; assembly: GCA_949130495.1. Lineage (NCBI taxonomy): Eukaryota > Viridiplantae > Streptophyta > Magnoliopsida > Dipsacales > Adoxaceae > Sambucus > Sambucus nigra. The sequence goes on along the minus strand of OX422214.1, from coordinate 6,503,875 downwards.
ATAGGGAGAGCCCTTCTTTCAACACTAGCCGAGGTACTTATTGCTACAATGTAATTCCCTTCGGGCTAAAAAAATGTAGGAGTAAAATACCAAAGGTTGGTCAATAAGGCATTTGAAGAGAAAATTGCGAAAAATATGGAGGTTTATGTAGATGACATGTTGACTAAAAGAAAGAAATCTTCATACCATATCAAGGACCTTAGTTAGACTTTCAACCAGTTGGAAAGGCATCGAATGAAGTTAAATATGACCGAGTGTGTATTTGGTGTGCAGGAGGGAATGTTCCTCGACTTTATTGTAAACCAAAGGGGAATTAAAGTTAATCCTGCCAAAATTAAAGCCCTGATCGAAATGCAATCGCTAACCTGCAAGAAAGATGTTCAGAAATGGGTTTGTTTCCCGAGCAATGGATATGTGTTTACCATTCTTCAAGATGCTGAGAAAGACATTTGAGTTGAATGTAGAGTGTGAAGAAGCATTTCAAGAGTTGAAGAAATATTTGGATCACCCCCATTGGTATCCCGACCAGTTTAGGAGAAAGATTTTACTTGTAATTAGTTATTTCTGAATTCGCAGTTAGCTCAACACTAGTTTGATTGGATATTGGGATCCAGAAACTAGTCTACTACACCAGCAAAGCATTTCTAGGAGTTAAAATTAGGTATCCACGCTTAGAAAAGATATCCCTAGTACTTATGGAAGCCTCTCGGCGTATGAAGCCTTATTTTCAAGCACACACCATCATTATGTACACTGATCTACCTCTTTGGCAAGCACTCCATAAACCTGAAAAGTCAGGAAAATTGATGTATTGGGAAGTAAAACAAGGAGAGTATGATATTATCAATAAACTAAGGTCATTTTTAAACGGATAGGCTCCTATAGATTTCATTACAGAGTTCACTTATCCTGAGGTTACCGATCAACAAAACTTTCTTGTAGAGAAGATTTCTTCGTAAGAGAGCTCAGCTAAAAAATAAGCCAAAGTCGTAGCCGACCAACCTAAATCATCTAGAACTATTCTGGCATGGAGTCCTTGCTACAAAAAGATTTAGTAGTGATATTTCACTGTGGAACTTATATGTTGATGGATCCTCATGCGTATCTGGAAGTGGAGCAAGTATCATACTTAATACTCTCGACGATATTGATGTTGAATATGCCCTTAGATTTCAATTCAAGGAATCGAACAATGAAGCTGAGTATAAATATTTGATAGTTGGAGTGGAATTAGCCCATTCATTATCAACCAAGTGCTTCATATATGTGGAGTCAAGTGAGAGTTAATAACTAGATATTTAACCAAGATAATAGAAGTCAATTCCAAATTTCTAGGCGTGCAGATGAACAGGATACCAAGAATAGTTAATGCTCGAGATTGCGCACTTGCTCAGCATGCTTCAATAATAAGAATAGAAATCCGGAGAAGCATTACAATAGAGATCTTGTAATGTAGAAGAATATATGAAGATCTAATGGACAATTTGATCACTATAGATTTAGGACCTTCCTGGATGTATCCGATCAGAGCTTACATTAAAGAAGGAATTTTATCGGACGATCCAAAAGAAGTAAAAAAGATTCAATACAAAGCAAACTGGTATGTATTGGATAAAGGCATCTTATATAAAAAGGGCTTTACTATTTCCTTATTAAGTTGTGTCCATCCTCAGGAGGTTGAAGATTTGATCAAAGAGGTACATGAAGGTTCTTGTGGAGCTCGTTCCATAAGTCAGTCGTTATTCCATAGAATCATCATACAGGGATACTACTAGACAACTATGAGGGTGGACTGTAGGGCTTTATCAAGAAAGTGTGACAAGTGCAAGAGGTTTTTTGTAATTTATAAAACACCCAATGCTGCTCTAGCACCAATTACTTCTCCTTGGACATTCTCCATCTATGGAACTGACTTGGTTGGCCCACTGTCGACCACTAAAGGTAGATTCAAGTACCTTGTAGTTGTTGGTGACTATTTCATAAAATGGGTAAAAGATGAGCCATTGATAGATATGCCTTATGAGAAGGTATACCAGTTCATCTAGAAGAACATCATCTGTATGTATGGCATGCCTTATGCCTTCATTAAAAACCATGGAATCCGGTTCGACAATAATGAGTTCAAGGCATACTGTGTTCAGTCTAAGATTTAGAAACTCCACTCTTCACAAGGCCATCCACAAAGCAATGGTCAGACAGAAGTGACGAACAAAACCTTGCTCAATGGACTAAAGAAGAGACTTGATGCTGCTAAAGGAAAATGGATTAATGAATTACACTATGTTCTTTGGGCCTATAGAATAATGCCGAGGATAACAACTAGAGAAACACCCTATATGCTTACATTTGGGAAATAAGCCATGGTACTAGATGAACACTAGGAAAACTAACTTATTGAAGACGCCCGACGAACACTAGGAAACCTGACCAACATGGATAGTAAAATGCCAAAAGTTGTATTCATTAATGATTGTATAGATGTAAATTCCTATATTATAAAGGCATGCCATCCTTTGATATTCCAACACTTGTACACCCCCTAAGGGCTATAAATACATTGTAAACCCTACACCTAAGAGCGACGAAACAAGAGGCAATTAACAAGCCCAAGGAAATACATAATAGTGGATGCGGGCTCTTTTATTAAGCTGAACCATTTTAAAAATCCTTCGTCTCTTTCACTTATTTTTGTCTGTGATCAATTAATTAGATTAGTCTAGTTTTTTGCATCAACAGGTTCTATTACATGGCAAAAGAACAAAAAGAAAAACAAAGGAGTTAAACCTTATCCTTATCCTGCACATTACTCCCAGAGGGCTGGTCGACAAAGGGGTTGGCTTAATCAGTTGATTTTAAAGAGGATTCTTTAAATCCTTTCCCATCATCAAAACCTTCGTCCAAGTTTGGAGGAGTTCCTGGATCATGCCTAAAAAATAGTTCGAAATCCTCTACAGTGCCAACCTCCTTGAGGGCATCTGACCAGCTGTCCTTAGATGACTTTTTCTTAACATACTCAATTTGAGCAGAGGCAGCAAGAAATGCATTGTTACAGCCTTTATTGAATGACCCTTATTTTATTTTCTTATTTTTTGCCTTCTCTGCAACCAGTTCAGAGGTCAGACCAACAGTTTTTTTCTCAGAAGACTTCAAGAGAGATTGATTCTCTTTTCTCTTTAACCACCTTGGCCCTATCATTAGCAGCTGTAAAACTGGTCTTAGTAGCTACCAGTTTTCCTTTATTAGTGTTGGCTATATCATTCGCCTTCTTTAGTTCTTCCTCTTGAGCTTTTTTCTTAGACTCTAATAACTTCCATGAAATCTCCACAGATTGATTTAGACCCTCAAGGGCCTCTTCAATATTTCCTCTCGATGAACGTATTTTATCGTCGTTCTCCATCAGTTGATTGAAATTCACCAAAAACTGAATGAAGGATAACATCAGATTACAAGGAATATTAGGAACAAAAATAAGACATTAAGAGCAAGTAATAGAGGGGAAAGAGTTACCATAGACAATCTTTGGAAAGAATTTTCTGCTAACTTTAAACGTGGAAGAGGAGCAACAGTTACCCTATCAATAAAGAGAGTGCCATTTTTGATCAATTTCCTGGACACGCCAGGATGAATAATAATAGAGGATGATCCTACAACTACCATATCCTCCTGAATCTTTTTGACCAACTCTTGATCAACAGAACTCTTCTCAGCCTACTTTCATAACAAGACCTTTTTTATCCTCTTAAATTGAAGGGAAATAATGCCAACTTCCTCAGTGACAATGACCTGAGGAACATTTTCCTTCTCAATAACTTTGGAGGTTTTGTTTGGCTTCTTGGCATCAGCACCCTTGCCAATATTCTCGGCCGCTCTTTTAGCCACGAGAGATAAACCTCCAGTCATCAGGTCAGGAATTTTTCTCTTTCCCATGCCAAAAATTGGAGAGGTGAGAATATTAGAGATATCAAACGACCCAAAAGTAGATGAAGTCCCAAAATTCTTCTCAACCCCAACAGATTCCTCAACCAAAGAAGTGGGCACTGATTCCTCTTCTAGATTGGTGGGGACTAAAGTTGCTTCAGTGGTGGGCCTAGCAACAAAGGACGTGATTGAACTCCTATATTGCAGCAAGTACAAGATAGCTCGTGGGTGTTCCTTACCAATCCTATGGTGAATGCTACATAGGAATTTTAACTCACGAATATTGACGTCCTATTATTTGGGACACTTCTTCTTTCTCTTAACTGTGCAAAATAGGATAAGAAAACACTAGTCAGAATATCATCAAATAGTTGGTCAACAAAACAAATACATTAATTAAACTCAACAACCTATGCCATGTCCTACTTGGGGCACTTAGACCCATCATACACTTCTCCTTTTTGAAGAAGAGCATCTTGTCAATTCTTCGCAATAACTCCAAAATCAAAATAGTCTTTGTTGGTGTCTGGTAAATTAATAACCAGGGCTCTATTGACAAACCTAGTTTTTACAACCTCAACTCAGGGATGCCTATGTGGGTTCCATATATTTGATTAAGCCTATGTATCCCATTTACCACTTTCCAAGTGTTGGGATATACTCTAGCTGGGATGACATCAAAATACTGACAAAACTCTAGACATAAGCAATTGGGGGAAAAGTGAAATCATGTTCAGCTATGAAAAAGGAAGGAATCCAATGACCCTCTGACAATGACAACACCTCAATAGGGGGTACAGTCGTTTTTAACTCTACCCAACTAGGGATATTCCATTCCCACCTAAATTCATCAAGAGAATCCTCGTGAATTATGTAAGCCATGGTTACAGTAAATAAAGAAAAAAATCGAGAAGAAAGGGAAGAAGAAAGCATACAGATAAAATGGTGGGAAAAAAATGTAGGACGCAAAGAAACGCTTTAAGACAAAGAACTTGGAGAAGAAGGAGAGTTTTAAAGCTTAAAAAAGTTGTGGTACAAAAATCGGCAAAACTTTCATCTCTTATAGCTTACCTAGAAAACTTTGTAAGAATTGATTGCTTGTATCGACGATTGACATTCTGACGGTTCATATTTTTAAAAGTGCAAAAATACCAATATACCCTTTGTAGGTTTTCTAACTTTCAAATTATTTACAAAAATGACACCACAAGATCAAGACATGGAAAATTTTCACAAGTTCCACAAGTCGGCCCACGCCGACCAATTTTGAAAAAAAACATACTCCATCCTTTCAATAGCATCAAGAATGAAGTATTAGGGCCTTCTGTTGATAACAAAAATTATCCACCTATATGGAGCAATCAGAAATAGACACTTGTCTCCTTACATGGCAACAATCTTAATTAGTAGCCATTTCACTAGTCCCAATGATAGTTGTTCGATAGGCAGGCCAACCAACATGAAGAATGCATACCGTCAATGTAAATAAATACTCATCACTTGAGGAAACAACCAAAGGTCCTCTCGCACGTGGATTGGACTATCAACCATCACATTCATTATTATACGGCTATGAATGCTTAAATATATAAAGACATTTCAACGCTTAATCTCCAGATCACTATAAAAACATTGTATTCCTTTCATAAAAGGTAGAAGAGAGAACGAATTATTGGATATTCTTCTTAACAAGGATACCCAAATATCTATAACCAATCAAATCAATAGAATAACAGTGGACGTAGGCATTTTACATAGTCAAACCACTATAAAAACTCTTTGTCTCTTACTTGATTATTTCATTACATTTTATATTTTATCTATGATTTTAAAATTGGATCTAGTTCATTTTTTGACATCAACAAATGGTATCAGCGCATGGTCTTAGGTCTCGTAGGTTGTGAGTCCTTTTAGCTTTATCATTACCTACCTTTGATTCTTTTTTCTGATTTGTACTCTTATTTATTCCGAGCCTGATTGTTATTTGTTTCTGCCTTTTAAGATGGCAAAAACAAGGAGATCTGGATATAGGAGCACTACACCAAATCTGCCCATTTGTCAAGGTCATTGACCTTGACAAATTCACCTTGTCAAGGTCAATGACCGTGACATTTCGAGGCGAGACAACTTTTTTTGTCACGGTCGTGTCACGGTCATTGACCTTGATAAAAAACTGGCGTTTTGTGTCACGGTCGTGTCAAGGTCAATGACCGTGACACGTTTGTCACGGTTATAAACCGTGACATAACCGTGACCCAGAATTGTCACGGTCAATGACCGTGACAATTCTGGGCAGAATTTAAAAAAAATCTGTTGGGCAGTATGGCCACCGCCACTGCCCAGCAGTATATTTGTACCTGTTATAGCAACGTTGTACCTGTTCCAAACATCATATATCCAACACAAACTAAAGATAATGCAAATATATATTCATGATGATATAATCCAAATATTAAAAGTAAAAACAATATACATGACGATATAATCCAAATTTAATTAAAATGGACAAACTTAAAAATAATGTTACTACATGTCTTGGGTAAAACTGAGGAGGTGAGTAGGCCACACGACATACGAATTGACGCACCCACTAATATACGTCGTGCCGCATTGTTCGCGCAACCACAATAGGGAGTTCTCCTTCCCGGGTATGACATGCTTAACGAGCACCCTGGACCCCATCTGTTGAAGCGCACGTCCATGAACTATTCCACCCTCGACGATATTCGGGTCCCTCAACCCCCGCCCTATCCGCTGGCCATCAAATATGTCCAATATGAACACGCTCGGCCAACCAATTGTCGACACCCCACCCCCTGCCCCCTCCACCACCCCCTCCCCCACCCTGCCCCACCCCGCCCCACCCCCTTCCCCCTCCACCACCCCCTCCCCCACCCTGCCCCATCCCGCCCCACCCCCCACACACGCACACACATACACACATATATATATACACATACACACATAAATATACAGACAAATATATATATATAAATGGAAGAGAGAGAGAGAGAGAAATTGGACCTGAGAGAGAGAGAGAGAGAGCAGCGTTGAGTCGAGAGAGAGAGAGAGAGAGAGAGAGAGAGAGAGAGAGAGAGGGAGGGAACGGTGGGAGGGAAAAAAGAAGGGGGAAAGGGTTTTTGCTGGAAAAGTTGTCACGGTCGTGTCAAGGTCATTGACCGTGACACGAATTATCACGGTCATTGACCGTGACACGATCGTGACAAATTGAATTGTCACGGGCTTGTCACGGTCATTGACCGTGACAATTCGTTGTCACGGTCATTGACCGTGACAATTCGTTGTCACGGTCGTGCCAAGGTCAATGACCGTGACATAAAACGCGTGTTTTTTTGTCACGGTCAATGACCTTAACAAGGCTAGCCGGCTGAAAGGTGACAATTTGCCCATTTTGGTGTAGTGGAGGGAGGTTTCAGTCTCTGGTCCTATAGTTCAGGAGAGGCAGGGCCAGTTTGTTTTGGGTGCAAAGGAGTTAGCGACTATCATTCGAGAGGCCACTGCAGTTGGTACTGAGATAGGGAGACAGAAATGGATGTGTATAATCGTTAGATTTATTCAAATTATATCTTGTGGGAAAAGTTTTTAATTTATCATATTTCTGTTACGTGCTAAAAATGATATTTTATTTAGTGATGCCCGATGTAGTTTGACAGTGGAGGCTGCCCACCCCGACATTAAACCTGCATGGGGTGTCATAACTTATTATATCAATTGTAATTTTTTTTGTTGATTAAGGAATTATAATTATCATAGAAAATTATAATAATGGTTTATTTGTGCAATATCTTTGTCTGAGTTATTTTACATGAGCATTTTAATAGTTTTGTTTAATATGCTTGTGATTGCCTTTACATTTCATGCCAAAACAAACATTACACACCAAAACTAAAAGTCATTAGATCTCAAAATTCATTACATGCAAAGCCCACATAATTTAGAGTACATTGAGCCAAAATGCATTACATCTTACACAAGACATCATCCCTCATGCAAAATTCGAACAGTTACGCTGAAGGAAGTCACCCCATGTAATTCAAATGAAGTACTTGTCAATTATATTACAATTTTATACTATGTAAAAATTTAAAACATAAAATGAATGGTTCGTATAGTACCTACCGAATAATCATCTTCATCATTCGTATATATTTCGAATTAATTATTCAAACTTGGTTTATCATTGAAAGTGTTTGTACTGAAATGTAAAAAAATAATGATTTATACCTACATTACAATTGAAAACATAATTGGATTTTGCATGTTTACAGATTAGTGAGCATGGGGAAATTCCTTTTATGCTTGTCCAGCTAGTCCACACCCATGACAAAGTCATCCTTTAATTTTTTGGTCTTCCTAGAACCCTATCTTTCCCACACTTGAGGCATATGCCACAACCTTTAGATCTCACTTGATTCGGTTCACAATAATGAGGTCCCACGTTATAACTCATTTTTTAGACACATGTGATTGGATAACTATCAATAATTCCATTAGTCCTCTTGTCACATGTATCATAACCATCAAATAATTTAATCTTCTCAAAAGAACCACCCAAATCATTTATTAAAATTGATTTTGCTTCGTATTTGTGAGGGTTTTATCAACTACGTCCAAACAACATTGAACAAAATGACTTTATTTAAAGAGATAAGATCTATCATCAACTATCTATAGAAGTCTTGAATATTTGCTAGTAGGCAAGTAATTGTCCGAAAAACAAAAAAGTCTATTTTTTATGTTTTTCAAATTTTGAGGATTAAAACTTTAAACAAATTAACTTTATAAAATCTATGCACCAATTTTAAATGTTTCTTGTGAAAAATATGATAGATCACATAAAACATGCATCTAAGTGTTAAGAAGATAAAATAAATAAATCCAAACACAACACACTGATGTACGAGGAAAACCATAAAAGAAAAAATCTCGGATGTCCCAGCCAAACAGTTCACTATGATATAGAAGTACAAAAGTTGACAATAGAGTTACTTAATGACTCAATCCCCACAAGCCTTCATGCTCTTAAATCTTCGGTCTCTCCTCCATAGTGCAATATAGGAGTTCCACGTAAGCTACCATAATGCCCAAGTACATGCACACCTCGATATCCACTAATGAAGCTCAGTAATCGTCTACGGATTGGAACACGAATTCACTACTTCTTCACCGTCTCACCACAACCACGAAATCCACCATGTGTAAACAAAAAGTGTAAAATCCACAACACCAAACATGTTCTCTTTAGATGTAAAGAATCAAACCTTGGTGCCCAAACTTAAGATCGCAAAACATATGAATATGAAAATTTTGGTTCTTCAAATGCAAAGGGTGAAACTAGGGGTTTGGAACTTTAGTAAACATATAAGAAAACGCATTTCACCAAAAGTTCTTAAAAAATATGAGTCCAACATGCCTTAAACAGTGAATACATTAATTTTTAGGCAACGACCTCATTCGAACGTAAATACAAGGTCGTTTGAAAAAGATTATCTTTTATTTTAACGAAACACCAGTTTGTTCAAATGAAGAACCTTTCTCGTTTCATTTCCCTTCCAACGAACTTCTAACGAGTGTGGAATTACTAGATATAACTTCCTCATTCGATGTTTGTTAGATGGTCATTTTAACGAGATTTTAATTTCGTTCAACAAGATTAACTTCATTGGAATTAAAACTCAATTTCGTTCTAATGAGGTTAAATTCTCATTCTAACGAGATTAAAATAAAAAAATATTCTTATAAAAACATTTTGAAAATAGTTCCAAATGATTTTGTACAGAAACAAACACCCTTAACAAATATTCAAGGACCCATATTCATCACGCATTCACACCTGTGAGATCCTCAGTAAATATGAAGATAGACTTGGCACGATTAACTCAGCATGGTGTAAATTCAACTCTGAAACTTAGACGCAACGTCTTGATCAAACATGTCACAGGCTTATGGTATTAACAACACAAAGACTAACCTATGACTCAAATGTTTTGTCTGGAATTATGACAATTACAAATAAATTGACTCGATTGGAAATTTGTCCTTACAAATCTCCCCCTTTGGTGAGAGTGCGCTTTTGATCAAACAAAGAAATTATTTAATTAAACTCAATTTTTTCAATAAAATCCTAAGACATACATCTAGGTGTGATTGAAGACAATATAATCATGCAAGAACAATCAATCACAAACAAACACACAAATGGGGAAAAATCCTCCAAAGGGCTAAAACCTTTTTATTTTCACTATAATTTGTAAAGAACGATTTACATGGATTATACTAAAAACAAGAGTGACGTACGAAATACCCTCAGGTGTCGGTTCCGATATCATCGGCTGGAATCTTATACAAGAACTCCAGATGCGCAGTAATGGAAAAGAGTCAGCTTCTCCACAAGTTACTCCAGATGAGTAAAACGATCTTTTGAAGGTTTAAAGATTCACACACATATTTAGGAATGTTTTTGTGAATCAAAAGGCATTAAACCTTAAAAACTTGAAGTCTATTTTCTGGGCTGTAAATCGCAAAAATGTGTGCGAAAAAGACTTAGAAAAACGTGCAGAATGGGTACAGATATTTATACGAAAATCGAGGCGGTACTGTCATTTGAACGACATAGACATGTCGCTCGAGCGAGACACACGTGTCGCTCGAACGAGATCGCACGACATGCTCATGTCGCTTGAACGATAGAGCGATGTCGTTCAAACGAGCTCGACGACCAAGAAAGTTTGCTTCTTCACTTAGAAAAATTTCTGCATTTATGTTAAAAATAAATCAAACTTCAAAAAATATTTTTTAAAACATTCCCAAATATTTATGCAAATATTAACAACTCCAGTAAACCATTTTACCAATAACGCATCGTGGAGTAGTGGGAATGGTTGAGGAGCACATGACATGTAGCATGATGCACGTGTGAAGATGGTGGAAGCATGGATTCAGATCGAGGCCGTCGTGGATGATCATGTTGACATGCCAAATGTAGCGGTATAAGACACATATATAGTGATCTACGACAAATAGAAAATTTCTAGATTCTACCCCGAACATTTATAAAATTATGTCCTTACAAATCTCCCCCTATGTCTATGCCGGTACATACATAAAATCTGAATTATGCTATCTCCCTAAAGAAAATGACATATAAGATAATATCCCCATTAAACCCTCAAACTGAGAATAGTAACTGACATGTCGTCAATCAAACTTCCACATCTTCAAGTCTTCAGCTTTTCAGAAACTCTCAAAGCTTTTCTCATCAGGGTGTGTAATCCAATAATCATAAATTTTGTACCTACACATATGAGATAAAGCAGATACTCGTGACACACAACAGATTGAAATATAATGACATGCACAAATCGAATATCAATTAAGCTTAAGCAAATCATTGATAAATCAACCAAACAATGCTCCCCCATAATTCATTCTCCCCCTTTTTATGATGTACCCAAATAGATAGATATGAGAAGCACAAATAAATGCAAATGGAGAATGCCACAAGGTAATAAAGTTCCTATTTATGAATTTTTCAAAAATTTTCACACAAGATATATAACAAAGAATCACATCATGAAAGAACACAAAACAACCAAGTCGATGATAGAGGAAATGTATGGGTGTGAGCAAAATCGATAGGAAAATCAATGCATACAATCATAACATATGTGCATGATGAATATCGGGTACTCCTAACGAATGAACTCAACATCTTTCTTAGGTGTAAAAAGTTGGAATTATAAGAGATTGACTCAATCAAATCAGTAAATCAAAGCTCAACGAGATTTCCACACCAATAACGTCCAAAACTATTTAATGCCTTTTCAGGACTTTCAAGGAAGTGCAAACCCATTTAAATTATCCAACCAAACTCCCTCAGATTTATATTTTGTTTAGAGGTGATCTAAATTCTCAAACATTGGAGAATTGATGGTGAAACCTAATGGCCCATATTCGGCATGTATTGCTTTTTATTGTCGTTAAATTTTTTTTGGGGGGCTCTTTTAACCTCTGTGGACCCCGAATAATAAAATTCCTCAATTTTTTTAGGTCCAATGTAACGGTGGCTTAGTATTTGCAAAGGCCAAATGAACCTTTCGTAGTCCGACCCCATTTTTTTTAATAAAACACACAATCTCACCAAACGATTTTTACATGCATTCCAATCTTGTCATGTTTTATCGCATATGGTTCGTTGTATAGACAAAATTGAGATGGAAACACTCAAGCCAATATGTGATAGACAAGTACAATAATCAAATAAAGTCATACATGTGTGCAATAAAGGAGATAAAGAGCCAAACATATAGAAAGATATCACTAAACACATCTCAAAGACTCCAAATAATGTAAAGCACATGGATGAAATGATTTAGCGTCTCAAATCACTATTAAACAGTCACGTGAAAAATGGAAATGGAAGTTGTGCCTCGACTATCTTAAATGCTCATCCATAAAAGTTATAAACAAAATAGAAAAATGTTTTTGTGCTTTTCTAAAAATTTTTATAAAAAGAAAATCTTTTTGGATTTTTCAAAAAACAATATTCAAAATAATAATACAAATAATACAAACTAGCAATAGAAATCAAATGATATGGACATGATAGTGCATCATATCCTAGACACTGACCATCCCCTCAATCAACTGTACAAATCCTTACAAACTTCTTAAGACTCTCGAATCTAAGGGCATCTAAAGGTTTCATGAAAATATTGGCTAACTGAAGGTCAGTGGGTACGAAACTCAGGGATACGACTTTCTCCTCAACTAACTGTTGTATAAAGAGCTCGCGTATCATGATGTGCATTGTGCGCGAATGTTGGACTTGATTATGAGATATGTGTATCATGCTCGTGTTATCATAGGAGATGGTTATGGTGTCCTGTGAAATCTCATAATCCTCCAACATTTTCTTCATCCACAAGAGTTGCGTGCAATAACTCTCGGTGGCGATGTACTCAGCCTCCACAATGGATAAAGAGATGGAGTTTTGCTTCTTGCTCAGCCAGGAGACAAGGGCAGAACCAAAGTAGAAACACCCACCATAAGTGCTCCTACAACCATCTACATCCTCAGCCCATTCGGTATACGAATAGGCGGGCAAACGGTCATTGGTATCAAAGGAACAACAAATACCATAGGAGAGAGTCCCACTCACGTATTTGATAATAAATTTTAGAGTGAGTAAGTGTGACTCTTTCGGGGACACCTGATATCACGCACAGACTCCAACACTAAAGGCTATATCAGGACTACTGGCAGTCAAGTAGAGAATTCTACCTATCATACTCTGATACAAAGTTTGCTCTACATCCTTGCCTGAAGTGTCCTTACTAAGCTTGATAGAAGTACTCATACGTGTATGTGCATGCTTAGCGGAGTCTCAACCAAATTTCTCGACTAGGTCTCTAGCAAACTTGGATTGGGAGATGAACATCCCATCCTCTACCTGACGAACCTGGAGATCAAGGAAGAAAGTAAGCTCACCTACCATGCTCACCTCAAACTCACTTTTCATTTCCTCTTGAAAGTGGTGAGCATGCTGGAAGCATGTGGATCCAAAGAGTATGTCGTCCATATAGACCTGGGCAACCAAAATAGTACCGTCATCTCTCCTGAAAAACAACGTCATATCAACTCCCCCTCTCTTGAAGCCACAGGCTAAGAGATAGGAGTTAAGCCTCTCGTACCAAGAACGTGGTGCTTTCTTCAAACCATACCAGGCTTTCCTTAGGGCCTTTAAACCCTTTTAGTTATTCCACATAAACCTCCTCCTATAGAATTCCATTTAGAAAGGCACTCTTGACATACATTTGATATAACTTGAAGCGCAGATGATATACGATGGCGAGAAGTAAGTGGACGGACTCAAGCCTCGCAACAGGAGAAAATGTCTCCCCAAAATCTACACCTTCTATCTATGTGTAGCGTTGAGCGACCAACCTAGCCTTATTTTGGATTATGGTACCATTTTCATCTATTTTATTCTTAAAAATCCACCTGGTACCTATCACATTTATCTCACTAGGTCGGAGGACAAGTTCCCAGACATTGTTCTTGTTAAACTGAAGCAACTCGTCCTACATCGCAGATATCCAGTGTTCATCCTAGAGTGCTTCTTTATGGTTCTTGGGCTCCACTTTAGATGTGTAGCAGACATGGATAACAACATTCTTTAGCTGAGCACGAGTCTTGACCCCTAGGGTGGGATCTACTAGGATAGAAATAGGATCATGAATCTTGCGAACCCAAGCAGGAGTGTCCCCTAGAACAGGAGTAGGGTCCACCATGGATGTGGGAGACACACTGGGATCATAAAAAAGGAGTGCGTCATTCTCACTCAAATGGGTGGAGTCAACAGATGTCGAAGGTTCATTATCTTGCACAGTAACATTTATCGATTCCATCACTTTAGATCTCTTCAGGTTAAAAACTCGGTACACTCTACTATTTGATGAATATCCTAGCAATATTCCCTCGTCGCTTCGGGAGTCGAACTTTCCTAATTTCTCTCTATCCCGTAGGATGTATCATTTACTCCAAAAGACCGGAAAATATGCAAGATTGGGCTTCTTTCCAGTCCATAATTCATAAGGCATTTTAAGTGTGTGTGGATGAAGGTAAAACCTATTCACCTTATGGAATGCAGTAGACACTGCCTCTGTCCAAAATCTCCTAGCAACTTTATGACCTAGAAGCATAGATCTAGCCATTTCCTGAATTGTCATGTTCTTTCTCTCAACAATACCATTTTGTCGAGGAGTCTTCATAGTAGAAAACTCATGTTTGATTCCTAGACTATCACAATAAAGATATATTTTTTTCTTCATAAATTTAGTGTCATTGTCACTACGCATTCTGTTGATAGTGACCCCGTGTTGGTTTTGTAGGACACGACACTTGGTCATCAGAAACTTAACAGCATCGGATTTTTCTCTTAAAAAACCTACAATCGAATATCTACAAAAATCATGTACCATCACTAGGATGTACCTCTTACCATCCAGACTCTCTGTAAGAGTAGGACCCATGAGATCCATGTGTATCAACTCAAGTACTCATGAGCTGGTAATGGAATGCAATTTCCTATGGGGACTACGGATTTGCTTTCCAACCTAACATGGTCCACAAATCGTGGAAATTGGCTTTCCAAGTGTTGGTAAGCCACGTACTAGGTCATATTTAGCTAATCGCGCCAAATCTCTAAAGTTCACATGACCTAGACGTTAGTGCCACAGATCCATAGGAGTGATCGTGGTGCTGTTGTAGATAAGTGAGGACTTGGGCACAGTCCCCTAGAAATTATCTTCTGTTCTCACCCCTTGTACTAAAAGTTTACCGGCTTGATTATAGACATTACACATATCTCGATCAAACTTTATGGCAAAGTCAGCGTCACACAGCTGGCTAATACTGAGAAGGTTTGCTTTTAAACCTTTGACGTACAAAACATTCTCTAGCTTAGGAAATTCTGGTAACTCTACTGTACCTCGTCCTATGATGCTTGACTTTCTCCCTTCTCCAAATATGACTCCACCTTCCTTATAATCCTCTAGGTAGGTATAAAATGAGAAATCACCGGTCATATGTCTGGAGCACCCACTATCGAAATACCACTGTGAGGTATTATGGGCTTTTAGAGCGACATGAACGACATGGGACTTTGTGTCTTTATTAGGTACCCAAGAAGTGGTAACCTTTTGTTTACCCTTGTTGTTGTTGGTTTTAGCCAGGATGCAGGAAGCATTCACTAACAACAAAGATATTCTTCGAAATTCCTCCATCAAACTCCGTGATGTGGCAACTAAGAACTCAACACGCTCTTTCAGACTGGTAAAATCATCAGTACGATGTGGTGGAGCGTATGTATGCGAAGTTCGACATAAACTATAGCAATACTCTTTCAAGTGGCCTTTTCTTTTGCAGTATAAACAAAAGAACACAGTCTTGGGCTGACCATGGTTTTCTTTTCTTGGTCAAACTGTCCTTCTTAGTTTTTAACGATGGCTATATGGAGTTATAGTAAACTTAGGAAGTGGACTAGGTTCTATTTTGTATGTGGAGGCACCATCAAAACCTATTCCCTACCTATCACCAAAACCTAAAGCGGGACCGAGGAACATCTTTCCCATCTTTCCAGATCTATCCTCAATTTGAACCTTGACTTCCCGTGCTCTCTCAAGGTCATGAGTAAGCTGGGATACAAGGGCTTCAAGTTTCTTCTGAGTCTCCAGGGACGAATGGAGCTCATTCATAAGACTAGCCACTTGATTAGTCAAGTCCCCTTTATCTTTCTCAAAGAAACTTTCTCTCAACACAGGCAGACTCTCTCTCTCTCTCTCTCTCTCTCTCTCTCATGGTAGTGCAGGTGGAGGACTCTCTCTCTCTCTCTCTCTAGTTTCTCCTAAATCATCCTCTAAACCGGTGATCGTAAGAACTAACGCTTTGTTACGCTTTTTGGTTTTAAATGACTCAATATATAACTCAGTGTAGGCGCATTGAAGATTACTCTCGCTCTCACTTGCAGCATCCTTCCCCTCACTCACTTCATTCTCATTGTCAAGGTGTCCCTATGAAGCAACATCCTCATCGTTATGAGGAGCACTAGAGGTACTCATATGACTAGACATGAATGAGGTGAAGTTACACTCATGCGATGACTTGTCTCCAGAGTCCACCGACTCGACCTCACTGTCGTCACTGAGGGTAGCATTAAGGGCAAATTTTCCCCTTTCTTTAGCAAGTTTGTTCAGCTTAGTAGCATACTCAAAACCTCTATGACCCTTACCGTCATACTCATAACATCTCTCACCATATTTCTTAGGAGGGTCTTTAAAATCTTTTTCATTTTTATTTTCAAACTTATTTTTCTCAAAATTCTTTTTATCTTTGAAATTTCTATTTTTCTTGAAATTGAGAATTTTCTTGAAATTTTTTGCAAACAAGGTCAAATCATCTAAATCAAGGTCACACTCGGAATCAGACGTTTCTTTCTCCTTTTTTTCTAGATGACTCTACTCTCTTTCTTATTGACCCCTCACTCTTCCTATCCTGGACTTGAAGTGCAATTCCCTTATGTTTTGGTTTAACATACTTGGGAAACATGTCAATTTCAAAGGTTTGTAAGTCTCCAACCAATTCCTCTAATTTAAGCGAGTTTAAATTACCTATAGAATTTAGCACAGTGACTTTAGGGATAAAACGCTTATGTAGAGATCTTAGAATCTTTTTAACAACTCTAGCATTAGGAATGTGTTCACACAGATTAAAGATAGTGTTTACAATATGAGATAATCTAGCATAGAATTCATCAAAACATTCATACTCAATCATGGTGATAGTTTCAAACTGAGTTGTTAAGTTTTATAATTTTTATTCTTTTACGACATTAGTTCCTTCATGGGTAAGTTGTAAAGCATCACATGACTCTTTTGATGTCGTACATGTCATTATCCATCAGAACGCGTCAGGTGTGACGGATCCAGAAATAGCACTAAGACCCTTAGAGTAAAAAGCAAACCATTTAAATTCTTCTTCAGTCCATGCAGTCATAAATTTTAAATTTGTCACGTTGTCAATAGTGATGGAGGGAGGTGTCCACCCTCTTTCAACCAAAACCCAAACTCTTTCATCTATGGCTTTTAGAGAAGATTTCATACGGGCTGTCCAGTAAGCATAATTTGTCCCCTAAAAAACTGGCATTTTATGATATAATTTCTCCATTTTGAACATGCCCTTTTTCAAAAATCAATTTTTCAGAAAATTGATATCTTTAGAAAAATTTTGCGGAAAATTACACCGTATAATTGTGTAAATAGCTCTGATACCAATTTGAGAGTGTTCTTTTGTTCAAACAAAGAAATTATTTAATTAAACTCAGTTTTTTCAGTTAAATCCTAAAACATGCATCTAGGTGTGATTGAAGAAAATATAATCATGCAAGAACAATCAATCACAAACAAACACACAAATGAGGAAAAATCCCCCAAAGGGGCAAAACCTTTTTATTTTTAATATAATTTGTAAAGAACGGTTTACACGGATTATACTAAATACAAGAGTGACATACGAAATACCCTTAGGTGTCGGTTCCGATATCATCGGCTAGAATCTCCCGTAAGAACTCCAGATGGGCAGCAATGGAAAAGAGTTGGCTTCTCCACAAGTTACTCCAGATGAGTAAAAATGATCTTTTGAAGGTTTAAAGATTCACACAAATATTTAGGAATGCTTTTGTGAATCAAAAGGCATTAAACCTTAAAAACTTGATGTCTATTTTCTGGGCTGTAAATCGCAAAAATGTGTGATAAAAAGACTTGGAAAAACGTGCAGAATGGGTACAAATATTTATACGAAAATTGAGGCGGCACCGTCATTTGAACAACATACACATGTCGCTCGAGCGAGACACACATGTTGCTCGAACGAGATCGCACGACATGCTCATGCCGCTTGAACGATAGAGCGATGTCGTTCGAACGAGCTCGACGACCAAAAAAGTTCGCTTCTACATTTAGAATTTTTTTTGCATTTGTGTTAAAAATAAATCAGACTTCGAAAAATATTTTTTAAAAAATTCCCAAATATTTATGAGAATATTAACAACTCCAATAAACCATTTTACCAATAACGCGTCATGGAGTAGTAGGAATGGTTGACCATCATGTCTCATGTAGCATGATGCACGTGTGAAGATGGTGGATGCATGGATTCGGATCAAGGACGTCGTGGATGATCATGTTGACGTACCGAATGTAGCGGTATCAGACATATATACCGTGATCTAGGACAAATAGGAAATTCCTAGATTCTACCCCGGACATTTATAAAATTATGTCCTTACATTTGGCCATTCCAGGATAAAACCAAAACAAAAACCCTATGGGATGACAAGCTCTCTTAAAAGACTTAACCCCCAATAACCAAAATGAAAACGAGTACAAACGTTCGATAGGCACATAAACTCTGAGTAACTTTTCATTGCTTGATAAACTTTTCTATATGGTTGCAAATATGTAAATTTGTACTTAAAGACACCTTCAAATGCAAATGGAATATAACAATTATAAATCCCTAAATGAATAAACATCTATCAATGTCTAAAACAATCTAAACCTAGGTAAGATCTCTCCCCCTAATATAAAGATATCCTAATCATGAAAGGAAAGATACCATTTCTCCCATTTTTATTCAGGAATAGACAAAGCAAGATAGCATAAAACAATTATTCCCTAATAAAATAAATCTCCTCCTAAATATGTGATAAAATGCCAATTTTAAACATAGATAGAAAGGGATAAAATCATGAAGTGCTATAAATAGTAGTAAACAAACAGTATGGTGACTCAATCATAAATAGCCTAAACTATGATAAATAACATCAACATTAATACATAAAGGTACTAATATGAATAGGCAAAGAAGTATGATATCAATTTGAAATTACCAAATTAAGATAAGGAATTTCAAAGAAAAAATGGAGAGACATTAATATGATCATAAAGCATGCTAAATAAAATCCAATGATAAAGCATATGGCAAATATGGACTAAATTCAAACTGCAAAGACTCAAAATAAAAACAATACCATATATAAGATATACAAAATATACCAATGACAACCCGACATATATATATAGGTATAAACGACCATAAAAATCGACATAAAATACATAAGCTTTACACACTAGTATAATATCGATCTGTCTAAACATGCCAGATTGAATGAATGGGCATGATCTAGATATAAATGAATTGTGACCCAAACACTAAAAATGTTCAAGAAGTTCTAACTGATTGCAAAACTTCATCAAACTAAGATTTATGCTCAAGTAACAATATACATTGAACTCTACCAACAAACATGTACAATGCACACAAGCCTAGAATATTGATGATTATACAAATCAATAGCATCATGAAAAAATAAGAATAACTAAGATTCATTATGCAAACCCGTTGATCTTCAACTAAACACTTTTAAAAGATAGACATATATCATATTTTCTTTCCTTTTCTCAATTCTTTTGAAGCTATTTCTTTTGAAAGATAAAAAAAATTAACATGTTAGCCTTGACAATTTTTCTATTTATTTCCTTTAATCTATTCATTAGACTCTTACCAATGGTGACTTTCCCACAAAGGAGATTTGCTCCTTTCATAGCCCTTCTTCATGCACTCTTATATTTTTCAATACTAAATAAATAAGCTCATAAGTAATAGTTCTTACATTCACAAATCCCCATAGTCAAAAAATATGTAGATGATAAGATTGATGGGAGAATATCTCACGAAGATAAAATATACATGCAAAGTTAAAACCCAAAGAGCTCATGCATGTGTATGGAGGCATATACAAAGTTTAATCCATAAAGAAAATCAAGTTCGAAACAACTCCATGCAAGCATGATTAAGAATAATCTAACTATCAACAATCTTAATCAAATGTCCTAGTTACATGTATAGCAAGAAATGAATTGGATTTAAACACACCAATATGCCACACGAAATATGTAAAACTAAATACATAAAAAGCTAAAAATATTTTTGAGTTTTTCTAAAAATTTTCAAAATAAAATGCCCATTTTTGAAAACAAACTCTAACTCAAAAGACAACCTAAATATTTTTGTATTTTTTAATATGACTCAATAAATGAAAAATCAGAATACAAAAGATACACATATCATAACATTAGAAAATGTAGATCATGAAGCCCAAACTAGTGTATGACAAACATGGGACCATAATTAATCATAATATATAGCATGTAAAGAGTCATGTGCGAGCATGCGAGAATCAATCGGTCTAACATTTAGTGCCTCCAAAATGAATTTCCCAACCCAAGTAATTGTATGCCTAACGCATCAAGTTTTGAAAACCAAAGGGATACTCGACTTCAACTTCCTAAGTCCTTTTTGAGATCATATATAAAACTCCTAAGGTGACCTTTCTTACCATAGTATGTGAACGTGCAAATGATACGAGGAACATGATTTTTGGGCTGACCTTTTCTAGCACCATGGGATGAGGTTGACCCTCTAAAACAAAAAATGGTATTAGCTTTACCAACGAAAGTATTAGAATCGAGGAAATTTATACCATCACTACCAACACTATTCGAGGCTTTTAGATTATCTTTTAATTGTAAAATTCTAGACTTAACCAAATAATTAAACTCCTTAAGCAATAGTAAATCCTTCTTCAAATTTTCAATAATTCCTAGAAGATTATCTTGCCCCCCCTAATGAAATCGATCTTGTCCCTAAGATTCTTGTCACATGTCCTCAAATCATAAATCAATTTATCATTATCCTCAATGGCATGTACACTAATTTAATAAACTTTAGAGTCCTCTAGTTATTTCTCTAAGAACTGGACTCTATTCTCATTGTCTTTCTTGGACACTTCTAAGGATTTAATAATACAGTCCTTGTCCATAAGCTTCACAAGAAAGATATCTCTTTCTATTTGAATATGTTTCAAAAAATCCATTACGGCCTTGAAATGAAATTTTTCATTTTTAAAGAATTTAATTCTTTTTGCAAACTTTAAATTCAGGCGTGTTAATTTATCAATACGGTTAAGAAGATCATTAAACTTATCTCGAATATCTAAGTCATTATCACTAAACATATTGAACAACTTATCACTATGGAAATCCATCGAGAGTAAAGAAAATAATACCCGTATGCTAGAGAGGGATAAATAGACCACCTTAAACAACATGAAAATACGGATTTAAACATGATAATTTAGCAACCAACACTTTTGAGTGATTATTTTATATTAAATTTACCCGATGTGTTAAATAGATAAAACGGATAAAGTTAGAGTAAATATTATTTTAAGTGAGTTAAGAGATAATATTTACCAAGTTTTGCCTATTTACTGTTATGTGGATGTAAATAGCATTATGTTGTACTTTATTGCGTCGTTGTGCTTTAAGCGATGGTTATGACTTATATTCAAAATTGAACATTTTTAATGAATTAAAACAATGTTGGAACATAAAATATTATACGTTACTCTGGATGCCAATTTAGAGGGTGCTGTTAGTTTTGAAATAGTCGAGATAGTCAAAATAAGTGCCAAGTTGTATTTTTGAGTTCCGGACACTTTTGACAGGTTATGGCTGAATTATGTAGTTACGAGTCATTTTAATGGGGTGTCAACATTTAAAAGATGGGAATTTATAATTAGTGCCCGTTTAAGTCTTCCAAACCCCTTTTATTTCTCAGTTCATATTATAAGCTTAGAGAGAGAGAGAGAGAGAGAAGAGAAAGTTGGGAGAAAAGGGAGAGAAATTGAAGATTAGAGCTGGAAATCATTGCTACGGGAAGAGAATCCGAGACTACAAACTTGAGGCAAGTTTCTTACTTGCTAGAGTATGATTTAATGTGGATAAATTGCATTTATGGTTGTGTTTTTTGGGTTTTTGCCAATTATGGATTTTGGGGGTTTTTGGTGTTTTTCCTAAAGAGAAAAAGGAAATGTACATTCAAGTTGTGTAAAACGGAAATGAAATCTCAATAAAGTGAAACTTAGATATTTCTCTCATGCGTATATGAACATTGTGTAGTGTCACTGATACTTCGCTTGGTTGTTTGTAGATTGAGAGGTGAGAATTTCTATCATATTTGTGAGAGCGAGTTATGTTTATAATTGATGATAAAATATTAATAACTCTCATGCATTTTATTCACATGGTGATCATATCAAACCGGAACCTGACTCGTCTATATCTCTTTGTGTTGCATGAATTCTATATTAGCCCAGGTGCTCTATCGCAGGGACACCCGTAATGACCTCTCCATCCCAGTTGTCTTGGAGCTATAGCATATTGCGGATGTTGTAGGATATTTGTTATAGACGCTTCTACCGCTTGTACTCTAGTTATGATCAGTTTACATATTCGGGCGTGTTGCCCATGTTTTGTAACCGTTTAATATAATTTGATATTTAATCGTAATACTCGGTGTAACATGCTTGTATTGGTCTGTTAACTGACAGCTTATTCGGTTATTACTTTATGCATTACGGTTATGCTATTGCTCGTTGATTTTTATATCCACCTCCTTTTCAAATTGGATTTTCTAAATGCTTTTTCTTTTAACATACAAAATTAAATTTGACAGTCCATTTTCTAAAATAATTGGTGGTTATCTCGTATTATTATTTGAACGACAGTGATGCTAAGAATGGACCATCTATGATTCCTGTGAATATTGGAGTATCGGGTTGGCCACCTCTTATTTTAATTAGCGAGTTGTCACAACTTGAATACCTTCTAGTAAGCAAGCAATGGTCTGAATAAATAATAAGTCTATTTTTTATGTTCTCCAAATTTTAAAGATTAAAACTTTAAACAAATTAACCCTATAAATCTATGCACCAATTTTAAACCTTTATTGTGAAAACCCAATTTATTTAATTTTATCAAATAACCTAAAACATACATCTAAGTGACAAGAAAATAAAATAAATAAATCCAAACATAACATACCGATGTAGGATAAAAACCAGAAAGCGAAAGACCTCGAATGACCCAGCTAAATAGTTCACTACGATATAGAATTACAAAAATTGATAGTAGACTTACTCAACAACTCGATCCCCAGAAGCCTTGATGCTCTTCATTCTTCAATCGCTCCTCCACAATGCAACGTAAGAGTCTACCCATGCAAGTTACCACATTGCACGATTCCATGCACGCTTCGGTATCCACCGATGAGCTCAACAAATGTTACAAACTGGAACACGATATCCACCACTACTTCATCATATTACTACAACCAAAAAATTCACCACATGTAAACAAGAAGTTCTCTTGATATGTACAGAATACAAATCTTAGTGCCGAAACTAAAGATCTTAAAACATATGAATATGAAGAATTTGGATCATTAAATACAAATAGTGAAACTAGGGTTGTAGGACCTTGGTAAATGGATAGGAAAATGTTTTTTTTCCAGAAGTTCTTAAAAAATCCGAGTCCAACATGCCTTAAATAGTGAAAACCCAAATTTCTAGGCAGTGAACATGTTCGAACAAAAATACAAGGTCCTTCGAATGAGATTATCTTTTCATTCTAACAAAACTCCAGTTCATTCGAATGAACAAGATTTCTCATTCGATTATCCTTCCAATGAGTTTCTAACGAGAGTGGAACTACAATAAAGATCTTTCTGATTCGATGTTCGTTACATGGTCTTTCTAATGAGATTTTAATTTCGTTCCAAAGAGAATAACTTCGTTTGAATAAAAACTCAATTTCATTTCAACGAGATCATTCTAACGAGTTTAAAATAAAAAAATATTTTTCTGAAAAGATTATTTAAAAATAGTTCCAAATGATTTTGTACAAAAATAAACACCCTTAACAAATATCCAAGGGCCCATATTCAATATGCATTCATACTTACAAGTTCCTCAGTAAATGTGAAGATAAACTTATCATGATAAACTCGACACGATATACAACTAACTTTAAATCTTGGCCGCTACGTCTTCAGCAAACACGTCATTGCCTTATGTCATTAACAACGCAAAGCCTGACCTATGACTTAAATATTTTCTCCAAGATAATGCCAATTACAAAAAAATTGACTCGACTGGTTATTTATCCTTACACTATCTCCATACCACGACCATAAATCACCATATTTTACTTTTCTCGATTTAGTCCATGTCTTTAAAATGTATTGATCTGACTATATTTCAAAGACATGAAAATTACATAAGTACCCCAAAATGTGTCTGCATGGAATCACTGAGCTCTCAAATTATTTGCATGTGCATGTAGTGAAACCTGATCTTACATCATAAATTACATTCCAACCTTTATATATATCAATAACTTTTCATTGTACCTTATAAATGAGAATAGTATCCGCCTCGATTTGAACCTCAAATTTGTACTTAGAGATCTCACACAACTCATATGGGAATTTTGAATAGCAACTCGCGTGTGTAAACATCAAACATTTTGACTAAATTCTCATTCAAAGAATTATTTCAGTTTTCTCAATCAAGTCTCGATTATTGGCAAACAATGCTTGTTGACGTTGTCTTTGAAGAACCTTTGCAAATTGAACCACAAAATTAAGAAAATAATTTGTTTCCAAACAAACTTCTTAAAGAATAAATGAGAACTTTTACCCCGTTAACTACTAGACATATATGCTGAGAAGACATGCCTCACGTATGTGGGTACCCATATCTTTTTTAAATTTCACATATTATGTAGCCACTTCTTATATTATAACCCACTATTTTAAATGAGATCCATACATATCGAGTCAAACTCTTCTTTTCTCTTCTACTTCCAAATGAAATAAGAAAACTCCCTATTATATGCACTATATTTTAATGAATCTATTTTCAAAGAAAATTAGTCAATATATGCCAACTACAATACTAGTGGAAGGTACGAAGGAGATTTTGAGAGATTTATTTTGTCATTGTAGGTTCTTGGTTAGTTATTATGATTTCTGGGGCATCACCAGGCATATTGTCTAAAAATTGGTGGAAAAGCCAAACAAATGACTTGATAGTTTGATCACACAAAAATGCACAAGAAAAGTAATTACTTGGTCATGATTATTAACCTCCATTGGTGGTGCAGTTACCAGACCATATCAATTAGTGTTGTATGTAGTATAAACTATGATAACATCATCATAAAAATTATAATCCCTTAACACAAAAACACTAACAAATGCGATGTTCATCATAATTCTCAATTTTAAAAATAAATGATGGATTTTGCATTGCTCCAATTTCCTATACTCATAGAACATTTCATCACCATGCCCCTCTTTTGATTATATCTACCCCGTTCAAGATTATATAAATCTTTTTCAGTACACCCAATATTTTCAAAACAACTAACTTGGATTCCAAAGAGATTTTATTGTTGGTATCTTGGTATATTTACCATGCTAAGTTGTTGAGACAATAATTTTTTCTCACCTGAAACATTGCGATGAGGTCCCAACAAATTGTTTTCTCATGGAGGTGACAAAGGGTGATTATGGGGCTCGAGAAACATAGTGACTACAAACACACCTGATTTTAATTTCAAAAAAGAAAGTTCCACATTAAAGTTTTCTTTAAATGATACATGTCGTATTTTTGCATCAACGCCCATTATCATTGAACCCTTCCCATGATTAAAACATACATATTCTTTCCTCAAAATCTCATCACTTCTTGCCTCTTCCTCTGAGGCCATTTTATAATATTGAATACATAAGCCTTTGTGTATGCACTTTAAAAGTTATCAAAATCATCTAGCGGTAGAAATTGTCGAGCTATTTTTGGCTCGAGCTTTATTGAAAGTTGCAAATTATAATCCGCATCACATGATTTTTTCACATCATAATAACATTCTCATTACTCTCTACATCTATTTCAATCTTTTCACCCCTGCCCTTCCATATAAAAATTATTATTCTCACTTCGTGCTTCCAATTTCAAACTTTCCATTATAAAAAACTTGAATGAAAAAATGGATGCAATGGTAGATTAATGCAATGTGAACAATTAATGCTTCAACATTTTATAAGTTTATAGATTGAGATCTAACTATTTACCTAAAAAATTGTGTCATCCTGTATATTTTTAATAATTAGTTTAATTAAGTCTATTTATTAAAATTACACAGATTGTTTAAACAATTATACATTATCGTTAGCATGTAATATGAACTAATTAATGTAAATAAGTCAAGGTGAAAAACGATATTAGAAATCCTTAAATACTGATATATAGAAGTCAACCACCACTAATTTCATTAACATTTTTTTATCGATAACCAATACATAATAAATCTCTCTATTATCAACACTAAATAAAACCACTTAGGATAAATTAAACCTTCCATCTCTCAACATGAATTAAAACTTAAAACTAGACCCAATGTTTACATCTTCAAACCTAGATGGCGACTGGAAGGAAAGATCGAGTGCTCAAGTAACTTTAATATATCGGGTACATTAGAGCCTCTTTCTAACGATGTGACATGTTAAGCCCACCATAACAAGATAATAGCTACATGCTTGAGCAGTAAAATTATCAATCAAGAGTGTAAATAATGAGCTCCATAGTTATTAGATAAATAATTATACCTCAGCCTTAATGGTGTTAAATCATTTGAGCTAAGTATTTTCAATATCTTGCCTTGAATGATGAATAAAATTTCCAAATGAAAGAGAAGAGAAATCCCTTACCATTGTTCCTTAAAATCTTCAATTTATGTAGATAAGCTTCCAATTATATACAAAACAATCCTCTTGAGAAATAGTGGAATTATTCTTCCAACGTGTCCCCCATGGTGTTTTTTTTTGTAATTGGGTAGATGATTTCCCAAAACCAAGTTTAGCCCTAGTTTAGAATTGTAAGATATTTTCTTGTTAGAATAAAAACAGGTATTTTGCATGAAGTTTGAAATTTGGATTATGGGTCCAGGAGGCATTGGGGTTTCATTTAGTTTTATATTAATTCTCCTTAAACCTAGGTTTCTCTTCAACTGTGCTTTAATTACCTAATTACCCTTAGCCTTCCAACTAATTACTATATTAATACTCTCTAAACCTAGTTTTATCTCCAAGTGTGATAAAATTACCTTATAGATATCATCCACCCAACTAATTACTTTACTTAGTTTTCAAATCATAATTTAACGTCCGTATTTAAATTAAATCATAGTTAAACGTCTTAAATTGTATTCTTTTCTCAAATAAAAACTCAAATTCTAATTAACTCTAAATAAATCTTAAAGCTTCTAATTAAACTTTATTTTTCACTTATAAAAAAATGGTTTTCACTTAAACTAATTAAACTTTAAATTCCTAAAGATCCAATTTGACTAGTTATTTTAATTAATTATATTCTTTTAAATTTATGAGGTATTAAAATCTTCCCTCTAACAAAAAATAGTCATCCCCTGAATTCATAATTACCCTTCATGTTCTTAAGTTAAAACTTCTATCACCCTATATAATGTATGTCTAAACTATCTCCTCATATAAAATAAGTCAACTATCTCCTCATACAAAATGACTAAAAATCGTTTCCTCACATAGAATGAGTCAAAATAATCTCCTCATATAAGAATGAGTCAAAATAATCTCCTCATATACATAGAAGTTAAAATAATCTTCTGATATAACATGAATCAAAATAATTTCCTCATACAAAATGAGTCAAAATAATCTCCTCATATAAGAATGAGTCAAAATAATCACATTTTTTCATTTATAATCATACAAATCCCGAGCAATATCCTAACCGAAACCACCCTATAAGCCAAGGTAAGATAAGCCAACATTACCAATGAATAGTTTGTATATTGTATATATGATATATACATAACCAATCGACTCTATACCTAACCCCTAACCATAAATAATCATCAAAGTAGTCATCCAGGATAGGCCCTGCACATATAATTATTGCATATCCAGTCGACACTATACCCCGCACTATCAGAGACACCAAAAAAATTTATGCAAGAATTTAAACTTCCTAAAATTCTCAAATTTTGATTTTTCCTAAAGTCCATGCATGAGACGTCTTATAAAATAAAATTCAAACAAAGAACCACCTCGATACACTTTTTTCTAGGTTAGACGGTTGTCGAGACTCTACAATAATCATGTACTACTTAAAAATAACTATTTGATGTATACCTCCTAAATTCTTTACACTTACCCTCTCTATACACCATGTATGGGATGTGTGGTAAAGGAAATCCAAATGACTCCTCTCCCGATACACTTTTGTTAAGATTAGGTAGTTATTGAGACAACTACTATACTAATTTTCCTATATATCCTTTATTTTTAAGGCTACATATACCGACACACTTTACTCTTGTGGAACCTATATCTTACTCTATTATTAACATATCATACCGTAACCTCTCTTAACAATCTTATTATTTTCCAAAGTATTTCCATTACCTCTTGAAATGCTCATTTACTACAACCTAATTGTCCTCTAACATCAATTTTTTTAACAATCTTACAAGATAGGATTTTCTAAAGAAAAATGTCTATTATTCTCTTTATGTTAATAAAATTATTTTCTGTGCATATTTTCTTTTATTCCTACCATACAAGTATTTATCTCACCACTCATAGTTCCTAATACACCATTATAAAATCTCAAGCATAGTAATTCTCAAGGATAAATGTTATAGGTCAACGTCCTTCGCTAACACTTTCCAACATTCTATCCTACCCATAATCTCATCATTATATATTGAGTTATTTTAACAAAATCCACCTATCATCACAATATCCATAAGTCAGTACACACAGCTCCAATCCTTATAATATATTGCAATGAGTCAAACACCATTGATGATAAACATAAAGGAAAAGTCACTTAATCAAGTGTGTGACTATTCATTTAATCATAATTTTTTTACTTAAAACAATCCCTAATCTCATGATAGTCACTCTCACTAAATACCCAATAATTTTTCTATTAATGATCACCACCAAGATCCTTTAACACGATATCCCCATAACCCATTGTATAATTTTTTCTCCAACAACATAGAATAAGAATTTAAATTCTCAACATGATCTTCCAAATAATACAAATTACGTAATACCTACCTTCTGATTTCAATAATATAAGTATAAAATCAAAATTCTACATAATAATTTGTAATATCAAAGAATGTATTCTTTCTTCATCAAACTTATTCTTTCTAATCATGCATGTATAATACAAATTTATCCAAAATTTGGGTAAGATTTCATAATACATTTTCTAATTAGTATTCAGGTGGGATTTGTAAGGACATTTTTCTCATGTCCGTATGTTACATTAGTGTATGTCATACACCGCTACACCCATTAGAGAAGTTCAATCTCATATACGCATCAATACGGATCTGAACATCAAGAAATCTTCAACAAAGCCTCGACAACATTTACTTTGGTAAAGTTGAGTTTTAAATTCCTTAAAAGTTTCATTTTAGTACTAGGAATTTTTTAAAAATTCTTTTAGTAAATTGAGACATTTTTTATAAAAGAATTTTTAATTGCAAAGATCGAACCGAACTGATGCCATTTAACCTGGATCGGTTTGTTTCTATAAAAAGAACCGACCTGATAGAAATTCTACCCGGACCGGTTCTCTGTCGATAAATTTTTCCATCGCCTCAGATTTTTATAAATATGTATTTCAATGGTGTATATTTTTAAGTCTTTGAGAAAACGTTTTTAAGAGCTCAAACACATCAATACTTAAATTTTTGATGTCCAAAAACATCTTTTTGATTCACACAAAATTCCCAATTACATTTGTGAATATTTTGGAACCCAAGAACATACTTTGCTATTGCTCAACTTTTGAGGAGTGCGTCTCTATGTCTGAAGACTAAGGTCAATGAGGTTCGCTGCATGTGCTTCTTTGTTGAAGATTGGACTGCACTTCGTGTGGGTTTACTACGTGGAATCGATTTTTGACTCTAGACTTCACGTCTATGTAGGTTTACTGAGATAAACTTATTGCATATTTATTGTGATTGTAAATTGCGATTTAATTCATAATGAAGTAAAAGTTTTTTCCCTTAGGGGATTTTTCTTGAAATTTGTGAGTTAGCATGTTTGTGTTTATGGTGGATTGACACACGCACACATGTAGTTGTATGCTTAGGGGATGAGCTAACTTGGTTTAAAAATTGACTCTAATTAAATAAGTTTGTGGTTGAAATTTACGCGTTTATTTAAATCAGTATCGTACACAGAATTTTACAAATTGATATCAGAGTAGGTTATTCTAATTTATCGAGTGATCCTTTTTAAAAAATTGTGTGATATTGATTTGTTTGAAAATTTTGATTTTTGAAAATTTGTCGCAATGTTTCCAAACAAAAACTTATATAATCGGTTGCCAATTTTTTACCGTCTAATTATCTTACTGGAGAGCCGAAATGAAATCCCATTTGAAAGTAATCGATGAACGAGTTTGGTTAGTTTGTGAAAGAGGTTGGATTCCCCCCACTATCACTACAAATAATGCCACGAATTTAAAACTGATGTCAGACTAGACTTAGGATGAGTTTAGGTGGAACACTTATAATTCATGATGACTTAGTTCAATTTTTAAACACGTCACCCCCGACGAGTTTCGACGTATTATGATGTGCACCACGTCTAAAGAAGTATGGGATGTTTTGCAACTTACCCACAAGGGAATTAACGCGGTCAAAGAGTCTAAAATTCAAAATTTAACCACTCAATTTGAGACTATCACCATGCTTGAGATAGAGTGTTTTGATGACTTTTATGCACATTAGTTTGATATTGTCCCACTAGTTTTAATCTTGGTGAGCCATACCTGATGCACGAGTGGTTAAAAAGATTTTAATATTGCTACCAAAATGTTTTATCCCTAAAGTGACTGTTCTAAATACCTTAGGTAATTTGAGTCATCTGAAATTAGAAGAGTTGGTTGAATACCTCTAGACATATGAGATTGACATGTTCCCCGACACTATCAAACCTAAGGATAGAGGGATAGTGCTTAAAGCCCAGTCTAGGAAGGGAAAGGAAGTTTCCACGAGTGATAGGAAAAATAAAGTGAGTTTTTGTGAGTCCAAGTCAGAGGATTAGTCTGATTTTGATATGTCCATACTTGTGAAAAATTTCAAAAAATTTCTCAAGTTTTCAAAAAAACAATTATTCCAATAAAAAAGTTTTTGAGAAAAATAAAGAACGGCCAAAGAAAATTGTGAGAAAGAGAAAGAGGGTGAGGGAGGTTTAGAAAATAGTGACATGTTTTGAGTGTGAGGGCAGAGGGCATAATTCGTCTAAGTGTCCCACTAGGCTTAGGAGAAAGGCAAAAAAGTTGCTATGCTAGCCACCTTTGGTGATAGTGAGAAAGAGGTGAGTGATACCGGGGATGAAAATTCACAAGGGAAGTTTATCATTTTTTTAGATAGCCACGAGAGAACACATAGTTTGGCCCATGACGGTGATGACACTTGTGATTATGAGACTCCCGAGGATGATTTGTCTGTTTTGAGTGAGGGTAAAAGTGAGTGTGAAAGTGGAGACCAAAAAGTTTTTAGAGATTTATAAGCTGAGACCTTGAAAACAAAGATATTGAATAAGGAACTAGGTCTTAAGCTGATTTATTTGGAGAGAGAGATTGAAAGTTTGAGGCGTCAGCGAGTCAACTCGAAAAGGTGAAGATTAATTTGAGTGGGCAGTTGATCATCGTGAATAAGGAAAATAGTGAACTTATCCGCGTGTCACAATTAGAGAAAGATCATAAACACTCTCTGGAAGCTAAAGTCATTATTGATAACACATCTAATAAGGATGGAAATATGGTTCTCAATCCCATTTTGGGTAGTGGTGAGATTTTAGGAATAATTCATGAGAGTGCGTCTACTTCACATGCTGCACCCGAGCCGATTCCTGCTTTAGTGTTAGATTCACATGGATCTCGACCCGACCCACCTAGGCATCCCATACCTGCTAGGAGAAAGCATACGAAACATTTTGAGAGAGGTGTACCTAGGCCGATTTATGTGTGCGCACACTACAATAAGAGAGGATACCTTAGAGAGTTTTGTTTTAAGTTGTGTTGTGCGTCACGTTTTGCTACTACACATTTTGACACGCATGCACCCACACCTGACGCTCCCGATGACTACACGAGAGAGTTTGAACATATTATGGAGCTGGTAAAGTTTTTGTATAATACTTCACATGACTCTATGGAGGTCTTTCATTGGATGTCACCATCTTTGGAAAACTCCACCGCACCTACCGATTGAGGTTTAGACATGTTTCCTAGCATATGATGATTTATATGATGATATTTTATGACTATTTCTAGTATGTATCATTTTTGTATTTATATTTTCCATGTAGATATATTTTTTGAAAAACCAAAAAGAATTTTGTTTTTGAAAATTTTTGGAAAAATACAAAAAGATTTTCATTATTTTGAAAAAAATTTGGAAAGGACAAAAAGATTTTTGTATTTTGTTTACATCCTTTGTGAATGGACATTTAGGATGACCGAGTCACAACATCATTCCATATACATGTGACTGTTTGATAGTGTTTTGATATGTGTAATCATTTTATTTTTGTGCTTTATCATATGTGGAGTCATTAAGATGTAATTTTTTGTTACTACCTGCATGTTTGACTCATATTTGCCTTTAATGCACACTTGCATGAATTTGTTTAATTATCATACTTATTTATCACATGTTGGTAGGAGCGTTGTCATCTCAATTCTATCTTTAAGACGAACCAAATGCTATAAAACTTGATAATGGAAGTAGGGCATGTAATAACCGTTGCTAGTGAGGAATTTATTTAATTTAGGAAAATGATGAGTGTAAAATTGACTCGTTGTGAAAGCCACCGTTTGAAAAGAGCTCGAAAAAAATGAAAGGCAATAAAAAGAAAAATATGCAAAAAAGGGGCCATTTAGTTTATATCACCTCAACAAAAATAAATGCATTATTATTTAAGAGAGAGTTTGGTTGGAAAATAAAGAAATGGGTTTGCACATACTGATAGCGTCTTGAAAAAGCATTAAATAGTTTTAGACATTATTGGTGTGAGAATCACTTTTTACTTTGACGTGTTAATGGAAGTACTTAATGTCATTTAGATTCAACACTATTTGACACCTAAGGACTATTTTGAGTTCATTCATTAGGAGTATTCAGATTCATCTTGCACATACGTTATGCGTGATTACATTGATTTTTCTATCGAATATGTTCACACACACTCATTCCATTTTCATGATTTGGTTATCTTAGTGTAAATTCATGGTGTGATTTTTGTAAATTTCTTTTGTTTAAAAAATAAAAAATAGTTAGTGGATCCTTTGAGTATTTCCTATGCATGCCTGTAGTTTGATCCATATTTGTGCTGCTTGTCGTGACATCTCCATGTTTTGTTAATTTATTCTTTTCCTTGTCTATTTCAGACAACTAAAAAGGGGGAGATTTAACGAATTATGATTTTATGGGGATTATGGGGGAGATTTGAGTTTTGTATTGATTGATTTATTCTTATATCTCATTTCTAATGCGATGGGTCACAAAGGTATTTTGCTTTGTCTCATGTGTGTAGGTACAAAGTTGATGATCATTTTGCACACCTTGATGAGAAAAGCTTTGGGATTTGAAGTTGAAGATTTTAAAGAAAAGTTTGAAGACTTATCATTTTTCCTTTTCACTTATGGGTTCATGGGAGGGTAAATTTGTTTAGGTCATTTTGATTTTGATAATTTGGATGTTTTTAGTTTGTACCGGCATAGAGATATGGGGGATTTGTAAGGAGATTTTTCTCATGTATGTATGTTACATTAGTGTGTGTCGTGTGCCGCTACACCTATCAGAGAAGTTTAAGCTCATACATACATCAAGACAGATTCGAACGTTAAGAAATCTTCAACAAAGCCTTGATGAGATTAACTTTAGTAAAGTTGAGTTTTAAATTCCTTAAAAGTTTCATTTTAGTATTGGGAAATTTTTCTAAAATTCTTTTACTGAACCGAGGCATTTTTTATAAAAGAATTTTTAATTGCAAAGATTGAACCGAACCGATGCCATTTTACCCGAACCGATTTTTTTTTTATAAAAAGAACTGAATCGATAGAAATTCTACTTGGACGGGTTCTGTGCCGATAAAATTTTCCACCGCCTCAGATTTTTTAGATTTCTATAAATAGGTATTTCGGTGGTGTATTTTTTATAAGTCTTTAAGAAAACATTTTTAAGAGTTCAAGCACATCAAGACTTCCATTTTTGATGTCCCAAATCATATTTTTCATTCACACACAATTCCCAATTACTTTTGTGAATCTTTTGGAACCCAGGAGCATACTTTGCAATTGTTAAACCTTTGTGGAGTGCGTCTCTACATTTGAAGACTGAGGTCATTGCGGTTCACTGCATGTGGATCATTACTGAATATTGGACTATGGTTCGTGAGGGTTCGCTGCATGGGATCCATTGTTGACTCTAGACGGCGCGACTATCTAGGTTTACTGAGGTATACTTATTATAGATTTTGTTGTGATTGTAAATTACAACTTAATTCATAGTAAAGTAAAAGGTTTTGCCCTTTGGGGATTTTTCCTGAAATCTATGAGTTAGCATGCTTGTGTTTGTGATGGTTTAACACACGCACACACGTAATTGCATGTTTAGGGGATGAATTTACTTGGTTTAAAAATTCATTATAATTAAATAAGTTTGTGCTTGGAATTTGCGCCCTTATTTAAATCAGTATCGCTCACATCATTTTACAGGATTCTTATAAATTCCCCTAATATAGTGAGAGATAATTAAAATTTCTTAATGCTAACCGTGTTTTACGAGTACACCAATAAGTTTTAACCCTTTAAATTTTTTTTTATGTTTTATATCGAGCAAATCCATTTGTTTCCTACGGGTATTTTTATTTCATTACTTGATTAATATTAGGATTATAGCCCTAAAATACCATTTTTCATATAACGGCTATGTAATTTAGTCAATAAGTCTCAATATAATTATCCAATTATTCCATAACCAAATGAGTTCTTAATTCATTCATATATCAAAATGAGGTTGAAGAAAATGTATATAAAAATGGAATTCATATATATTTCCCACAACTAATCGTGTCCCAGAATCATTATAAGTAATTTGTATTAAAATTTTGCGAGACTAATCATAATTATATTTTACATTTCAATTCTCAAAAGAATCACATGAATTTTTTTTTAAATTATTGTCCCGTTAAGATACTACTCATCGTGTCATTACCATTTTTAAAAATCTATTATGAATACCCATTTCGTAGGCATTACTTCTTTGTAGGGATCTTAAGTTTTAATATCAGCAAATACTATCATAAGGATAATTTGGTTCATCTTGGACTAATTATATTTCTAATTTATTTTAGATAAATTCATATATAAATTTAAATAATATATAAACCATTTAAGTACTAGCGTAAGTATTACCTTTAATTTACTTCTTAAGTGAATCTACCTTTCTAACATTTTCTAGCTCGATTCTAAAATAATTTCCCGCCAAACAAATTCTTGAAGGCCACAATATTTTAGAATCTTTAAAATGTCGTAAGTATGTTTTAATTAACTTTAAAATATTTTTAATTGTGTGTTATTATTTGGGCCTTATTCTTTCTTCCTTCACTTTACTATTTTCCCCTTCAACTTCTATACAATAGCTCTAATAAATGGGACACCACACTTATAGTGATTATATATCTACTAATGCATTGAATACCTCCAAGATCATTCACATCTACCCATAATAATCTTCTACAACCTTAGTTCCCATACACTCAAAATATGATCTAATCGTTGTAATATGTATAATCATAAGTAATTTCACACTCGTAATAAAATATAATGATAACCGCAAGAGCATCCTATATAAATCAAGATTTGGGATCTAAGAGCAAAGAGTCCCTTTTCAATTTGTAAGAGGTACAACATCCTCTTGTACCTTCTCAACTATAATGTCCGCTCATAATGAGCCTAATTTCTTGAACATATCATAACTCGGTGTGTTTCTTTCCATATGTATAACAAGCACCTCTAAAATGCCCTCATCACCTAATGACAATCGCTTTCCCTATTGGGATCCTTGACCTCGAATTTGTGGAAATTGTGGGCCTCTATTGCCCTGCATCTGATCATACTCTACTTGGGTCCTCCTGCCATAATGTTCCTCACAAGGTCATTTTGATCTTTTAATTTAATCCTAGCATCACATACCCATATCTTGGTCATATCTAGACCACTTTTTCCCCTCTTCGCTAAACACTTTCGATAATTTACCCAATATTGCCAAAGAATAAAAGTGACATTCATTACTTGAGTATAAGTGGTAAAAGTTAGGTTTCCTAATATAACTTTCTTAATCAACCAAGTCAACCCTTAGGTGAAATAATTCTTCTTATTTTCCTTATTATTCACTTCTTCTGGGAAAAGTGAAGTTTGATTTGAAAAACTCTTGTTCATATACAGTCACGTATATGAATCTTTCTCTAGAGTGATTAACAAATATAATAGTATATGGGAAATATTTTTCATTAAATCTATACATAAATTTTCCATAATTCAATCGATTCCTCTCCTCGAGAGTGGTAATACCCTCCCACCATTGCAAGGCATTATTAGTTATCTTGAGGGTATGCAACCTTTGTTTCTGCACCTCCATGCATTCCACTATAATAAGGTGTCATTTCAAGTCTCCCCTGCATTGATGAACCACCATTGGGTCAAATCCACATGAGAATGTGAGCGGATTACCCTTGTGAAAAATTTCCCTCACTTTGTCCCATGCTGATACGAGAATTTCTTATTATCATACTAGTTGAGTTTTATCTCTCTGGATTCCTATCTCTATTTCAGCCGTTGTTGCATGATTCCTGCCAAATCTTCGGCTCGCACAATAAAATGACCTTATCTAGTATTTTCTACCAAGCCCCTCGCTGCATTTTCCATTAGGGTTTTCCAAGCTTCTCTCATCCTATTGTTCACCCTTCGAAAAGATGTGAACAAAACGTGTATTAGACTCAAAGTCTAAAGAGAGTATAAATTTACAAAAAGTATCAAATAATGGTACACGAAAAACTAGCATAGACCTATAACCCTCGAGACATAGGACCATGATTTAAAACCAAATGTGACACCTCATATATTTTTAATAATTAGGTTGATCAAGTTTATTTATTAAAATTACACATGTTGTTTAAACAATTATATTGCATCCTTAGCATGTCATAAGGACCAATGAATGCAAATAAGTCAAGGGGGAAAATATATAAGAAATCCTCAAATACCTATATATAGACATCAACAACCACTAATTTCATTAAGATTTGTTTGTCAATAATCAATACATAATAAATTCATCAATTACCAACATTGATTACAACTAATAGGAATAAAGTAAACATCACATCTCTCAACATTAATTAAAACTTAAAAGTAAAACCAACATCCACATATTCAAAACTCATTGTTGACCGAAAGGAAAGACTAAGTGCTCAAGTAGGATGAATATGTCGGGTACACTTGAGCACCTCAAACAAAACGATTGGTCTAGCCCACCGCAATAAAATAAAATTTACGCACTCAATTAGTAAAACTACCAACCATGAGTATAAATAATAAGCTCCATAATTATTAGATAGATAATTTCACCTCCCCTTAATGGTGCCAAACATTTGAGCAAAGTATTTTAAATTTCTCTGTCTTTAACTCCAAAATTTCCCATATAAGCAGAATTTAATAAGTAAAGGTGCACTCTTAAAGTTTTCATACAAGTAATTAAATTTAACTAAGTTAAATAATCTACGGGACCGATGCATATAGTCCAAAATCTTAGTCGTGCGCACGCCACAGTTCACACAATAAAACACTAACATTCACACAATAAAAACGTAGTCGTTCGAATATATGCCAGAACCAAAGTGGCCCATAAACAGATATGTCTACTGCTTGCACCTCTTGTCCTAAGACCATAACTCAAAATCACTATTTTCCTCCTAAAACGAGTTTCTATGTCCCAATACCCTCAAAATATAGCCTAAGATAATTGTTAAATCCATCATTTCTTAAGAATTTCACTTCCTCATATGTGCCTGTGATATTTTAACATATACTTCCATATCCAAGTGTTACATTAAAATTCAAAGGAAAATATACAAATACATGTAAATGAATAATTTATTGCATGATTTCATTTAATGAAGAACATATAAAAGGCATATACAGTTATGTAACCAAATTCCATTACACAAATTTAAGATAAATATAAAATTTCAACACATGAAAGTTTAGGAATTGGACTT
This sequence comes from Sambucus nigra, assembly GCA_949130495.1. NCBI lineage: Eukaryota > Viridiplantae > Streptophyta > Magnoliopsida > Dipsacales > Adoxaceae > Sambucus > Sambucus nigra. The sequence goes on along the minus strand of OX422214.1, from coordinate 6,465,058 downwards.
ATTCCTTTATGTACAAAATTACCATTTTTTAAAACATCAAATAACCATGATTATTTCTACAGCGTATATATCATTTATAGAAACTTGTTTAGATTGAAATCATTATTTACATCGTGAGAGGATAGAGTACAATTATGTTGCCTTAAATGATGAAAAAAATAAGAGAATCCCTTTGCAATTATTCCTAAAAATCCTCAGTTTGTGTAGAGAAGCTCCCAATTATGTAAAATAGAATACTCTTAAGAAATAGTTGATTTTTTCTTCCAAGATGTCGTCAAAAGAGTTGTGTTTTTGTAATTGGGTTGATCATTTCTCAAAAAGCAGTTTAACTCAAGTTTAGAATTCTAGAATTTTTTTAGTTGGAATAAAAGTAGGTATTTTTTGTGAAGTTTGGAAGTTGGATAATGGTATTATGAGGCATTAGTGTTTCATTATGTTCTTTTATTAATTCTCCTTAAACATATCTTTCTCTCTAAGTATAGTCTGAATACATTCTTAACCTCACCCATCCAACTAATTACTATACAAATCCTCTTCAAACCTAGCTTTCTCTTCAAGTATGCTCAAATTACCTTATTAATATCACCCTCCCGACTAATTACATTACTTAGTTTCCGAATAATAATATAACATCCTTATTTAAATTAAACTACAATTAAACATTTTAAATTTTATTCTTTTCTCAACTAAAATCCCAAATTCTAATTAATTCTAAATAAACTTCAAATTTTCTAATTAACTCCCAATAAATTTCAAATTTTCTTATAAAACTTTATTTTCCACTTATAAAAACTTGGTTTTCATTTTAAATAATTGTTTAAATTTCTTCCAAAATTTTCAAAATCCAATTTAAATCCCCAAATATTCGATTTAACAAATTATTTTTTGTTAATTAAATTCTTTTAACTTTATGGTATATTACAATATATGGAAAGCTATTGCAAAAACTTAAAGTAAGGAATGGAAAATTTTCACATTTACTCAGGTAGCCTTTGCTGGTGGAGGAGAATGGAAAAATTCGACCTTGATTTCGGAGGAGCTTAGAGAAAATGGAAGAGGGCTTCCTGGGCACAGGAGAGGGTTTAGTGTATAAGGAGAAGAGAGGGAAAGTTAGGTGGATTTTTGGGAACATAAGGGGTTCGTCTTTTTTACTGGTTTGATCTTTAAGACACAACCTCTCAAATTAGAGCCCCTTTCTCTTTTCTCATTTAATACGCAAGCGCGTATATATATATATATATATATATATATATATATATATATATATATATATATAGAGAGAGAGAGAGAGAGAGAGAGAAACGATCTCATACATACCAAGCACACATACTCGATGACACATATACTTTTTTCTAAAATATTAAAAAAATAGTTGAATATTTTTATGTGATATTTAAGCATTTCAAGGGACCCATATAAAAAACATCAGTTGAAAATAACTTTTTTTTGCTATTTTAAAAAAATCGGTCCCTTGAAATGTTTAAATACCATATAAAAAAGTTAGCTCACAATTTTTTTTTTAATATTTAAAAAAAATCGGTATGTATACTTGGTATGTATTGGATCCTGCCTTTGGGTGTGTGCATGTACACACACACGCACGCACACACACACACATTATTTTATGGTGTACGAGTGAGTGAGACTTATTTTGACTAGTACTAGCAAATCCAAATTTCGTATTTTTCCTCTTTAAATCTAGTTAAAATTGTGAGATGTTTCGAGTTTTTTAGTTAATGTTCTTAGTAAGTCACTAATATCGTGAATTTGATCCCTCCATTAAACGAATTATTATGAGCTAAAATATCCCTTTTAAATGCATGAACTGTTATGGAGGTGCATGTATACAAACATGCAATAAAAGAAAGCACATTTTATACAACTAAATGCCACTAACTTAATTAATATTATTGAACCCGAAATGTCCAAATTATAAATGAAACAAAATATTTACCAAAAATGTCACTTAGCGCACAACTTATAACCATGAATATAATACTAAAATATGTCAATCATAGTATGAAAATGTCATATCAACTTCACCAGATTGCGGAGGAGATTGTGGTGAACTCCTGCATCTATAGTAAGATTTGAGTCCTTATGATTAAACCAATAATACTAAAAAATGGAAAAAGTAAATTAACTATGGAAAACACATGAACCAACCATTAATCCATCCCTCAAGGGCATACAAAAGCCAAAAATTATTCTAAGAATGTATAAGGGTATTTTAAGTATCTAGTTTAATATGAGTGGTTTCAATGTAATTAGTAATGTTTGGAAAATTTGGTATGATGCCTTGTCCAAGGTGATATCTTTTTTAATTCAATGGGCTATGTGGATGTAGGGGAACTGCCATAGTTTACTATAGAACCCATTATATGGCCTCTTTCTAGATATGATATCTAAGAAGGAATCAACCAACTGTTATTTTGTAAAAAGAATCACTACTTAAATGAACCAAAAATATAAACGACACAATCCTAAGGACTATTATTATGTAAATTTTACCACTCAAGAGATATCAATGGAGTTGAGTCAAGTACATAATAACCTTGCAATGGAAAATGGAGAGAGCAGTTTATGGTTCAAACAGTGATGTTAGAAATAAACATAGAAGAGCATGAAACTTATGAGTCTCGAACATAATTCATTCCGGGAGACATTCAATATCATTAACATGCTTAATAAAATCAAACATTATAAAAAAGTGAAAAGAAAAAAATGTAATTCAAAAATTAAACACCATGAGACATAGGTAAAAGAAATAACAAACAAAGGAGATTAAACATTTGGGGTATTATCTGAATGCATATTTTATTTTGTTCAATTTTCATATCAATCAACCTTCATATTAATGAACATGTTCAAGGTTTAACGGTTCTTTCAGTTACCATACATATCACATTGCAAATGCATTTAAGATTTACATTTGAATAGCCCAACATCACTCATGGTAAAAGTAACCTATAAAAGACTTAAATAAAAATGGGGGAACCTATATACAAATAGGTTGTAAATATATTTTAACGGAGTAAAAGTGAAACAACTTAGTACTATAAATGCTATAATAACTTCTAAATTTTCAGCAACATTAAGGAAATAAATGAATAAAAATAATCAAAGGTAGATTATAAACAAAAGAAATATACCGATTCAACTAAACAAAATCTTACTGCTATCTTTTTTGTTCAATTAAACCTCAAGCTAATAAGTATGAAGAACACGTGATACTTTTGTATGTGAAGCACATAAATTTCAATAGCATCATCCCAATCACAGGTTAAACTAACAATATGAATGCCATTATTCTTATTCAGCATGTCCATTACCTCATGTTCCAAATATTTGATGAATTACAAATGAAGAAGAAAATCCCATTGCATAAAAAACACATAAGGAAGCCTAACTGAATAGTTAAAAGTATCTCCCTCATGAACCAAATCTTTGGATTTAAACAAAATCAAGAGAATATCTTTACTACCCAATCCTAACTAGTAAAGTTGTAGGTGATAGGCACCTTAGGTCATTATGCAAATGACTACAAATATCCTGGCCAACCATCGGAGGTATAGATTGACAGTGTCTAAAAAAATCTCATTTAACATAAGAGTGATTATACACAGTAATTTTTTTTGTGTGGTTGGTAATCATAACAATTATTACACTTTTACACACATTATTGAAGAAACAAAACAAAATAGTAAAAGAAAAAAAAAGTTGCATTTGATTAACCTCATACCTACCATATGATAAAAAATGTTGAATTTGATGATTTGTTTGGATCACCGCTTGAAATAAAAAAAAATCCAACGCAAAATGATCGAGAGAATTTAAAACCCAAATCATCAAAAAACCCAAACCTCATACATGACGTACGATACACCTGCTGCATATATGTTGTTGTAACTGCTACACATATGCTGCTGCATGCATATATGTTGCATATATGCATATAGTTGCTGCATATATGCTTCTATATGCGTATATGTTACATGTATGCTATCGTATGCATATATAAAACATCTATGCATATAAAAATAGGTTAATAGAAGAGGAATATAAAGGCTTATTAAAGCATTTGCAAAAAAAATAGAAGAGGAAAAAGCATCAAGCAACACATGCACATTCGTAAAACAAGGGTCTATGAGTGAACATGAGTGCAGATTCGTAAAGAAGGGGTCTATCATTCTTTCCATTAAGACTAAGGCCCGATTCTAGGAATGAACATGCATGGGTGGTCTGAGCATATTAATGGTTGAAAAAGCACTATTTTTTCAGCTCCACGATCTTTTATACTTATGAGAACAATCAGGAAAAAAGGGAAATGCAAACAAGAATTGAGGCCAAACAAATGAATAAAACTTCAAAACTCACCTATGTCATTAATGATATGTGTTATACAATAATATTCTTTAAAGATTTACTATGAAAAATGTTTTGAAATAATTTTATCTTCACTGACATCTAGAAGAGTTCACACAATTAATTCAAAATTTTAACTACCAACCGTACACCAAAATGAAAGTCGCAACAAATTTATCGGTCAATTCAATAGACTAATTTATGTCAAAATTCTAGATAATGCAGGAAATGAATGTGTGGTACTAAAATTCCAATGAATCATAAATAATGTGAGAAAATAATTCCTAATATGTTGTTGATCCAAGGGTCCTCTCAACTATTTTCTTTTCTATCAGTTTTCTTGTAATTTGCCCCACTTCTAAAACTTCATAAATATATTATTTGTTATAATACCTACAAAAGTATAAAAATAACATGTTATTCTTTATAAATCCAAAGTATATAATGTAACTCAATATGTTTTTTGTTTTATTTGAAAAGTTCAACTTTTGATTATGCATTCTAGCAGCATACCACAAAAGACAACCCTTTATAATGCATGCAACAAATACAAATATGCCAAAAAGTTTACAACATTAAAATCCCTAAAGTTCAAACAATAATTCGTGAAAGATAGGAAAACAGTATACCTGGATTGTATTGAATGCTCGACATTAAATTAGTACGTGGAAAGCCAAAATAAATACATAAATAAGCCTAAAAGTTTAATTAAAAGCCTTAAAATCAAGTTAATATACGAAGTGACAAACCAAAAACCCTAATAGGTAGAGAGAACACAATATAGTTAACTTCTTCTATTCGAACATTAGAACACTATATATTCAAGGACAACTTTATGAAACCCAAATCATAAAAAACAACAAACCATCAAACTAGAAGAATAAGTATACTTGTTTTAGGATTCAATTTGCAGAAAAATCATCAAAAAATCAAATTAACTATACATCTAAACAATATTAAACGAAATCTACAAATTAATGAATCTCAAGACCTCAATATTAACTCTAACAACATCCAAATCTGAAAGAAATTGAAGATATCTTCACTTTCAGAAATCATAGATTTACTCTAATTAATTAATGAAAGACTACCTTTCGGATGAATTTGGTCATGAAGGACGCATCCCGGAGTAAATGCGGTAACATGGAGCATATACGACAACCTTATATGGGAAAAAATCTTAAAGATCAGAAGGTGAGGGCATAGGCGTGGGAGTGGGTTAAAGATCAAAATGTGTCTCAGAAGTGCGTACTCTCCGGGCTCAAGTGCAAGCTTGTCGCTCATGTAATAATCTGATAAGTCGGGTATCGATCCTCAAGGAAATAGGACAATAGAGTTTTGATGACGTTGGACAGATGAAGAAATCCTAACTCTGACTCTAAAAATAAAGGAAGAGATGATTTGATTTGAGAATTGGCTACAATTAAATGAAATTTTGAAATTATGAAAGAAATGCAACTATTCTGAATTACCTAAAATAGCAACGATGAATGATTTAAAACTAGAACTATATGATGAAGGAAACAGGACGGGAATACAATCCCTCAACCCTAGTGTATTGATGGTATAAAACTAATCGTAAATTTAAATGATTAATTAGACCCAAAATTTAGAACTCCCAAGCATTACGTATATGAGGTTCAAGCCCGCACCATACTTAATTAGAGGTCGAGTAAATCGGTACACGCGATAGCGACACTCGCATTGCATTCTAAAGCATCCCGATTACCCGAAAGCAAACGAGATCCAAAGATCTATAATGGTTGTGTTGCTACGCAATACGATCATAATAAATCATTAAATTTATAGAATTAATTTTATACACATGCAACTACCACATCAGGTAGACTTCACGCATCCCGACCTTTAAAAACCTAGCCTAACATAATGAAATTAATGAAAACGCTTGTTGAATTACAGGAAATCATGATTAATCCTAAGGGAGAATTGAAGAATGCTGTAGAAGGAAGATTAGATAGAAGAAAGTAATCAACTAACTTACCATAGCACTATAATCATTAACTAAAATTAATTGTAATCACAGAAATCTGAACAAACTTCAATCTTGGAATTAAAATTGCAATAAATCTTCAAACTAGGGTTTTAACTGAAAAGGGGAAAATTAGATGACTTTTTCGCCCTTTAAAATGTTAATAAATCGGGTTTAAATACCCTACATGACTCCAAGAGTTTTAGCTTAACCAAGACTCTCCATTGGAGGAAGAGTGAAAAACCAAAATTGTGATAGCCGGACCGGTCCAGTACTCCTTCGGTTCGGTTTGTCATGGATTCAAATTGTTTCTTTTCTTTTCTGACTGGATTGATTCGTTTAATTTTCATCAGCTTCGATCCGTCTTCGGTCTGGGGTTCACTAGAACTTTGCATTTCGGATCGGTCCGATCCGGATCGGTCCGATTCTTCTTTTACTTTTTCTTCTATCTTTGACTGCTCATAACTTTTACACCAAAACTCCGATTGAGGTACCGTTTCTTCCTATGTACTCGTAAACTTGATATCTTCAAGTTTTCTTTAGATGTCTCATTCGAATTTCGGGTAAAAATTGCAACTTTTCCCTTTTGACTTTCCTTATTTTCTTTCTCTATTCTTCTGGTTTCTTTCTTTCTTTATTGACATCAAATACCTGTAAAATTAGTACGAAATACCAAAAACTCGGGGTACTCGTTAAAATAAGTCAGTAGCAAGATTATGGGATAAAATGAAATCGATTACATTATTTGAGGTGATAAGAGTAACTAAATTAAAGGGATAAATTTGGAAGAATTTATGCCTAATCAAACCCCCCTAACCTAGAACTTTGCGCGTCCCGACCATTGTAAAAGAATCCTAGCAAGGCTCTACTCTTGAAAATCATTTTATTGGGATACAATACCTTTTTTACGGGCAAGTGATTGCATTTAGCGTATGCAACAAGCCTTTAAACCCCTAGGTTACCCTAATAGGACGAGTTGTGTCTCGTGAGGGTTTGCAGAGCATATACCCACAAAATTCGACTCAAATAAATTTCAAAATACGCAAAAATTGTATAATTCAAACTTTCCCAAAAAATAGTCATCATCAAGTCATGTTCAAGAGTCTCAAATCATAGTGCGCGTGTGTGAAACAGGAAAACTTAATCGCAGATTTCCACCGATTGACCATTACGTTACTTTCCGAAAATTCATTTTGATTCAAATGCTCACGGGATGCTCTCACAAATGAATCACTCGGAATGTGGGTATTCTCTTGGTGTGCGGGATATAAAGAGTAAATATAATGGACACAAAGTCACGCACACAAATTGAAAGACAAAAATATATGGTGAATAGATCTTATCATCGGAATACAGTCATTGGGAAATGGGAACATCGCCTCTTTTTCACATATTTAATCCTTTTATTATCTTTTGGTGTCTTAGCTCTCCACACAATAATTAATTTATCAATCCGGACTCGGTTAGGACTTTTTCGGGCTATAGGTGTATTGGGTAACATGGAAATGGTTGGGAAATTCGAAATTGGAATATTTTTCTTATGATGTCCCTTAATGATTTTTCGGGCTCTTGCTCGTTTTCTTCTTCTTTTTCTATTTTTTTCACACTTTTCTTTTCTTGCTATTTTTGTTGAGCATTTCTATTCTTCTTCTTGCCCCTTTTTGTTTCACTTTTCGGACTTAAATTCGGACTTTTTCTATTTTTCACAATTTCGAGTTATTTGGGTTTTTCGGTTTGTCAAACGAAAGGAAAAATTATTCGGCTCAATTGGGTTACAAAATGGATGATTTTTCACAACTTTTTCTGGCCAATATTTTTGGGTAACAAACGATGGCCAACTTCATTGTCCGAATTACTTATTAATTTACCATATGCGTCTTGAGATTAATTTAATTAAGAGATTTGGAGCGTGCTTTTTGAGGCAACATTCCATTTCCCATAACCGATCAAAACAATAAAATAGAGATCATCAAGGACTTTTTAAAATGCTGAAATGAACTTTGAGTTAACAAATAGCTCGGATTGATTTATAAATTTCATAAAGATGAAAGGCTCGAATCTCACCGGGGTTGTTAATCTCCACACTTATTCGTTAAGTCATCAATTTCCTTTCAATTTCCATCTTTGGTCAATTTTAGCTTTGTGCATTGGGTTTTTACAATTAAAGACTTTAAACCGACTTTTAATGATATTTTTGAAAAATTTAAATTCCAATTTTTATTTATTTTGAAGAAAAATATTTTTGGATTTTTCAAAGTTTTATGATTTTTTTTTTAGATTTTTGGCCATTTTTGAAAATTTGTGAAGTTTTAGAAATGCGCACTTATCACCCCCGCTAACTGAGACTTTTGCATTATCCTCAAGCAAAAAGGACTAAAATCTAACTCAAAGCCAACGAAAAGTGCGGAAAAATAAAACAAACAAATATTTAAAATGTGGACTTTAATATATAAGGATTGTGGTACAATAAAAGGAAAGAGCATACAACCATGTGAACAAGTCAAACAACGAACAACTGACACATAAACCAATTAAAGCTTCATTGGGGCGGTGGGCGGGAAGAGCTGGGCGCGTCGGGGCCATAAGGGTCATAAAAGTAGGATGGCAATATCTCATTTGGATCCCCTTGGCGTCTATACAAGTCTGCTGGGAAATGAAAGATCATACTTGTACCGCGTCGGTAGTCGGTCATAAAATTGCTGAATTTTGTCTCGAGGGCCGACATTCTATTAGTGAGCTCGCCACCCGCCCATTCAAAATCTGGGTCATCTTCTTCTTCGACCGACACTTTATCAAGACCCACTTCTCCAATCTCCACATCGGGACCTGCGTCTTCCTCTTCCTCGCTCGAAGCATCATCGGCCTCATCATCACTTACACGCCTCGCCTGAAGGATGGCTAGATGTTTGGCGCTCCGAGTGCGAGTTCCTTATCCAAAGGGACCGGGGAGGTAAGTACGATCTAGCGATGCATCAATGCCAGTGTCTTTTAGAATTGAGGTTATCAGGCGTGAATATGGAAGTGGTGTTGTACCTTTCTCATCCATGGCTGCAACGATAATGTCAGCGTATAGGGTTCGAGCCAGGTGAATGGAAGTGTTGGGATCGAAGAGATGGTATGTCAATGTGGCTTGACGGGGTCGCATTGCAAAATCATTGGAAGTTTGTAAAATGTTAGCACATAAAATTTGGAATGTGAGGCGTGCTTTCTCGTTAAGTCGTCCAACAGGGACAGCCTCCACCCTCCAAGCAATGCCAGGGGCAATTCACTCCATAATCAGGTCCTTGGCTACCGGGGGGACATTCCTTGGGTGTGTGTAGTCTTGAAGATCTGGAACATCATATTTGGCCAACTTGGATGTGATAATGGCCAAAGATAAGGGAATGACGGTACCATCGACAAAGGCTTGAGACTCGAATTGGCCCGTTCGAACATGGGATCCATAGAAAGAGCGTACCTCGACGGCCCAAATTGTCTCATAGGGTTCATTAAGGAAACGACACCAACCCCTAGGCATGAAGAGGGAGATGACATAATTAGGCATCCCTGTCCATTGGACTGCTCTCTCCATGTCGAATTTGCGATCTGGACCAAAGAATCGGTTGCACCAACGCTCCTCTTGGCGGGAATGAAAATCACCATGGCCGGAGGGTAAAATTTTTATTGAGTCGTATTTGATGGGGGCAGCTCTTTGGTCCATTATGATAAGTAAAGGGTGCGGGAAAAATAGGTAGAGATAGAAGAGAAGTGATGTAGTTGAAGGTGTGGAGAAAAGTGGAGGATATGGGTGTGTATTTATAGGTGAGGAGTGTGGGAAGGGTTTGGAAATGGAGGGAAAGAGTTTAGAGGGTAAAGGGGATGTATTTGGGAGGGAAATTGAAGGGGAGGAAGTGGTTGGATGAATTTGGAGGGAAGGGAAAAGATTGGGGGAAGGGGGTGTACCTAGGGAAGGAGGAAAGACTACAAAAAATTTAACTAATTCGACTGTTCCAGGACCGAACCGATCCGATCCTTTTATTTTTCGAGTTCTTTAATCACCGGACCGATCCAGCTGTAAAAGAAACAAATCGATTCGGCTCAAAAATAAAAGAATCGATCCGGTATTTTCACTAAGCAGGATTTCTCCCCTAACTTAAATGCGATCGCTCTCTCCGAATTTTTTTGACACTCCACAATACTTCCTACCAATTTTGGACTCGAAACCCTCTCGATACCTATGGCAACGCAACGCAACTCGACTCATTTTCCCAAAACATGTGAATGCTCCAACCTTATTGTATCCTAATCCTAGGGACTCTCACTACTCATGCGACTCTCATCTACTATACACAAGAATTCACCCCATACGCATCGGGGGTGCGACGACCTCACTGTAACAGCTCACTTAGCCCCGTAAACGGGATCCGACAACCAAATGGTGTCGACTTCTTCCATACATGCATATAGATATGGCTTTAGGCATTGTCCATTTACCTTGAACGTATTTCCCCCTTTTAAATCGTCTAATTCCACAGCTCCGTAAGGGAAAACGTTCCGCACAACGAATGGGCCACTCCATCATGATCGCAACTTGCCTGGAAATAGATGAAGCCGAGAGTTATAAAGAAGCAATTTCTGTTTGGGAAGAAACAATTTGCATCGAATGATGTTATCGTGACCAAGTTTCATCATTTATTTGGAAAAAATTTCATTCTCATACGCATCATTGTGTATTTTTTCTAACTCATTTAATTGAAGCTTGCGAGCATCATCGGCTTTATCCATGTCATAATTCAGCTTCTTAATTTTTTCATGGGAATATGGAAAGGTTTTCCATATACAAAGAGGAATGGGGACATGCCGAGCGGATTTTTATATGCGGTGCGATAGGCCCATAGTGAATCGTTCAAGCGAAGGGACCAATCTTGCCGGTTAGGATCGATGGTTTTCTCTAGGATGTGCTTGATTTCTCAATTCGCTAGCTCGGCCTACCTACCCGTTCATTTGTGGGTGATAAGTAGTTACAACCTTATGAACGACGCCATACTTTCTCATGAGCTTCTCGAATGACCTATTGCAAAAGTGCATGCCATTATCACTAATTATCGCTTTAGGAGCACCGAAGCGGGAAAGTATGTGTTCATGTAAGAACTTAATCACCACTTTTTTGTCATTTGTCTTGGTAGCTATAGCTTCCACCGATTTAGAAACGTAGTCTACCACGACAAGGATGTACAGGAAACCAAAAGATGGTGGAAAAGGGCCCATGAAGTCAATACCCCAGCAGTCAAAAATCTCAATAATGAGTATTGGGGTCAATGGCATCATGTCTCGTCGGGTGATCTCTCTCATAATTTGACACCTAACGCATGATTTGAAACAATTATTTATATCACGAAAGATTGTGGGCCAATAGAGGACGCATTGAAGAATCTTAGTGGTCATCTTTTTCGTCGAAAAGTGGCCTCCACACGCTTCCGAATGACATAATTGGATGACTTTGGGGCTCCTGTGACAAGATAGATCAGGATATCCGTAAACCAGGGAAAATAAGAGGTAACAAAGAGTTAATCATCCAGAAAGTATTCATCTATGGGTATTGGATCACTAGACACGTCAGACGAAAGTCGTGATAAGTGGTCGGTAACGACGTTTTCTACTCCTTTCTTATCTTTAATGGAGAGGTTAAACTCTTGTAGGAGTAGGATCCACCTTATGAGGCACGACTTTGCGTCTTTCTTCGCAAGTAGGTATTTCAATGCCGTGTATTCAGTGAAGCAAGTGATGGGAGAATCGATAAGGTAGGACCGAAATTTGTCAAGGGCAAAGACTACTGCTAGCAATTCCTTCCCTGTAGTAGAGTAATTGAGTTGTGGTTTGGTAAGAGTCTGGCTAGTGTAGTAGATGACATGAGCCTGTTTGTCTTTTCTTTAGCCCAAAATAGACCCTATCGCGTAGTCGCTAGCATCACACATAAGTTCGAATGGTAAGGCCCAATCCAGAACTTGCATGATGGGAGCGGACACAAGCATGGTTTTCATTTTTTCAAAAGCTCTATGGCATGCTTTCGTCCACTAAAATGGGGTGTCCTTCATGAGTAGGTTTCTTAAGGGCCTAGCGATGGCTCTAAAGTCCTTAATAGACCTTCGATAAAACCCCGCCTGGCCCAAGAAGGAGCGCACGTCTTTGAGCGATTTTGGCGGGGGTAGATCGGCTATGACATATATCTTAGCTCTATCAACTTCTATCCCCTTGGATGAAACTATGTGGCCAAGAACTATTCCCTCAGTGACTATAAAATGACATTTCTCCCAATTTAGCACTAATTTCTTTTCCACACACCGGGCAAGTACATTTTCCAATTTTTCTAGACAAAGATCGAAAGAGGTGCTGAAAACGCTAAAATCGTCCATGAACACTTCAAGTCCTCTCTCGACCATATCGCTAAATAGGCTCAACATGCAGCTTTGAAAGGTCGCGGGTGCATTGCACAAGCAAAATGGCATACGCTTGTAGGCAAATGTACCAAAGGGGCAAGTGAAAGTTGTTTTCTCCTAGTCAAGTGCATCTACCTAAATTTGGTTATATCCGGAATAACCATCAAGGAAGCAATAGTACGAGTGGCCCGCTACTCTCTCAAGCATCTGATAAATAGATGGTAAAGGTAAATGGTCTTTCCTAGTTCCCGCGTTGAGTTTCTGGTAATCAATGCAAATGCGCCACCCGGTGGTGGTACGTTGGGGAACTAGCTCTCCCTTAGAATTATCAATCACTGTCATGCCTTACTTCTTGAGGACAACTTGAATAGGGCTCACCCATTTGCTATTCGAGATTGGGTATATAATCCCGACATCCAATAGCTTAATGATTTCGGTTCTCACTTCTTTCATATTGGGATTTAGCCTTCTTTGAATTTCTCTCAAGGGCTTGACATCTTACTCGAGGTGAATCTTGTGGGTGCAAATCAAAGGACTTATCCCCTTCAAATCGACAATACACCAACCGAAAGCATTTTGGTGCTTATTTAGAATCTTTAATAGTTTAACCTCCTGCTCTTTGTCTAGGTTAAAGGATACAACAACAGGAAATGTCTTATTCTCTACTAGGTATGCATATTTAATATGGGAGGGTAGTTTCTTCAATTTAAGTGTCACAAATTTGTCGCTGGAGGGAACCATGCGTGTCTCCTTCGGCGGTATCTCCTCGAATCGGGAAACTCAATTCACAACTCTCGCATCCTCATCCGACGCTCTCTTATCACGTAAATCTCTCAGCTCCTCAACATCCCTCTTGAATCCAGTGTACGTTCCCTCACTCTCGCATCTCGATACTAAACAGGACCCTAGGGCATCTCCATAATTGTTTTCCTCAAAATACTCCTCTACGAACTCGTCTATTAAGCTCACCGCGTGGAGATCATCTTCTTCCCCCGCATGTTTGGCTATATGGAAGATGTTAGTCTCTAAGGTCATGTTCCTAAAGTTCATTTGCATTTTCCCATTTCGAGTATTGATAATAGCATTAGCCGTAGCTAAGAATGGGCGCCCAAGAATGATGGGAACATGATTGCTCGAGGCGAAGGAGGGCTTCGTGTCCCAAATGACAAAGTCTACTAGGAAGTAGAAAGTGTCAACTTGGACGATCACGTCCTCAACTATACCTCCTGGGATCTTCACGGTTTGATCCTCTAACTAGAAAGTGATCTTTGTGGGCTTGAGGTCGCCCAGATCAAGTTGCCTATAGATGGTGTAAGGGAGGATATTGACACTTGCTCCTAAATCTAATAAGGCTTTTTCAATTTTATTTTCTCTAATGATGCAGGAAATGGTGGGTGCACCGAGATCTTTGAATTTGGCCGGGAGATCATTGAGTAGGATGGAACTCACGTTCTTTGCTAGAAAGACATTTTTCTTTACCTTCATCTTTCTCTTCACTGTTAACAAGTCCTTGAGGACTTTCGCATAAGCTGGAATTTTCTTAATGGCATCGAGGAAAGGTAAATTTAACTTTACTTGCTTAAGCACGTCTAGCACTTCATCACGGGGGTTTCCTTTGTGGGAAGGAACCAACCTTTGAGGAAATCGTGCCGGGGTGGGTTGTTTCACTATTACCTCGGGCTCACTAGTGTCGTATTTATCACTCTCATTCAAGGGGACATCTTCGGCCTCTTTCATGCAATGGGCGAAATCTCCTTGTCTTTGGTTGTGTCTTGTGGGGGGGGGGGGGGGGGGTGATAAATCAATGATTGTCCCACTACAAAGAGTGGTCATAGCTTGACATTGCTCTTGATGTTCTGTCGAGGTGGAACTAACACTAGTTTGACCTTGGGGCGGTCTTTGGCCCTGGACAGGAAACTTTCCTTTCTCTTGGATACTCAACGAGGATTGCAACTTCGAAATGTTCGCATTCATGTCATTGATCATGCGCTCATGCCTAGCATTAGTTGCATTCTGGGTATTGATAAATTGGTTGATCATATGTTCGAGATTTCTCCGCGGTAGAGTGATATATGCTCCTTGAGGTGGTGGTGCTTGCACATGTCCTTGCATGTGTGGAGCTTGTTGAAAGTGCGGTGGTAGAGGAGGGGCAACCTATGAATTAGGATTCATCGCAACATGTTGTTTCCCATAGATAAAACCATGATGGTTTTTTCATGAGGGGTTGTAAGAATTCCCGTGCGGTGCACCAAAAATACCCTTGAATCCTCTATACCACTTACTTATTCTTGAAGCATTACTTTGTAGGCGGGTATAGTCTGGCATCTTTAGTTGAATGGACCGCCTCACAAATTGCACACACCTTCTCGACAGGTTTTGGGATGGATCCAGTTAATCCTCTTCCTTATACTTCAAGTAGGTCTCTCTTTCCTTTCTCAATTACATCGAGTCGATAGTCCGTTATAGAATTATTTTCTACGTGAAATAGGCTGGACGCCAATGGAGTGGTGGTCACTTGGCGATTTTGATTTTGAGCATTAGGGTTAGATGTATCCCAGGATTGGGTAGTCTCGGCGACATACCTCAGGTGAAGCTCAACATCATTGGCGTCTAAGTCAACAAACAAACCATCGCACATGGTTTTAATGAGTTGCTTGGAATTAATGTTCAGCCCATTATGGATAAAGGAAATGATTTACATTTTATCAAAACCATGATGGGGACACGAAGTAATTAACTCATTGAAATGCTCGAAGCATCGATCGAACGACTCATTTTCTAATTGTCGGAAAGTTTGAATTTGAGCCTTGATGGGGTTCATTCGATGTGGAGGAATGAATTTCTCGAGAAATTTAGATTATAGCTCATTCCATGATGAAATCGAATTTGGAGGTAAAGACCATAGCCAGGTCTTAGCCTTATCCTTTAGCAAGACTGGGAAGAGTTTAAAGTGGAGCACATCTTTTGTGCAAGTTTGATCGTTGAGAGTCTCGCACGCCTCCTCAAATTCCATGATATGGGCAAATGGATTTTTCGAATCCAGTCCATGGTATGTAGGAAGTATCTGGATCATCCCATTCCTAAAGAGAAATTTCCCTCCATTATACGGGAGTAAAATGCATCCCGGAGTGACAGTGTGCTCGGGATATAAGACGTCTCTCAAAGGGCGATATGGGGTTTCTCCCTCACTGGAAGCTGCACTACCGTGTTATGACATATTTCTCATGCAAAGACTTAGTGTCCTCACTTGGTATACTCGAGGCGCGCTCTCAAGTGTCTCCTAAGAGGGAAAACATAGTGTTATTTGTGATTGAGTGTGACGGTGTGGGAGGTGGAACCCAGAATTGTGGAGCGTTAGGAGTGTGAGGGCTATTAGGTTCGTAATCAACAATCGGGTTTTCGTGAATGTGGGTTGGAGTATTATGGGGAGTTGGAGTGAGTTCAAAATTTCGCATTAACGGGATTATGAGAGATGATGATGAATATTTTTGTGCTTTTTTCAAATTTTTATATGTTTTTGGATTTTTAGAGATTTTTTGGTCAAAGTTTTAGATTGACTTGATCTAATCCTAAGTCTACCTAGCTCCCCGGCAACGGCGCCAAAAACTTGACGCGACTAAGAATGTGTCTCAGAAGTGCGTACTCTTTAGGCTCAAGTGCAAGCCTGTCGCTCAAGTAATAATTCGATAAGTCGGGTATCGATCCTCAGGAAAATAGGACAACAGAGTTGTGACGGCGTTGGACAGATGAAGAAATCCCAACTCTGACTCTAAAAAGAAAGGAAAAGATGATTTGATTTGAGAATCGGTACAACTAAATGCAATTTTAAAATTATGAAATAAATTCAACTATTCTGAATTACCTAAAATAGCAACGATGAATGATTTAAAACTCGAATTATATGATGAAGGAAACAGGATGGGAATAAAATCCCTCAACCCTAGTGTATTGATGGTATAAAACTAATTGCAAATTTAAATGATTAATCAGACCCAGAATTTAGTACTCCCAAGAATTACGTATATGAGGTTCAAGCCCGCACCATACTTAATCAGAGGACGAGTAAATCGATACACGCGACAGCGATACTCACATTGCATTCTAAAGCATCCCGGTTACCCGGAAGCAAACGAGATCCAAAGATCTACAATGGTTGTGTTGCTACGCAATACGGTCATAATAAATCATTAAATTTATAGGATTAATTTTATACACATGCAACTACCACATGAGGTTGAGTTCATGCATCCCGACCTTTAAAAACCTAGCCTAACATGATGAAATTAATGAAAACGCTTGTTGAATTGCAGGAAATCATGATTAATCCTAAGGGAGAATTGAAGAATGATGTAGAAGGAAGATTAGACAGAATAAAGTAATCAACTAACTTACCAAAGCACTAAAAGCATTAACTAAAATTACTTGTAATCACAGATCTGAACAAACTTCAATCTTGAAATTAAAATTGCAATAAATCTTTAAACTAGGGTTTTAACTGAAAAAGGGAAAATTAGATGATTTTTCCTCCCTTTAAAATGATAATAAATCGGGTTGAAATACCTTACAAGACTCCAAGAGTTTTAGCTTAACCAGGACTCTCCATTGGAGGAAGAGTGAAAAACCAAAATTACGACAGTTGGACCGGTCCGATCCTCCTTCGGTTCGGTTCGGCTTGGATCTAGATCGGTTCTTTTCTTTTCTGACCGAATCGATTCATTTAATTTTCATCAGCTTCGATCCATCTTCGGTCTGGGTTTCACTGGAACTTTGCATTTCGGATCGGTCCAATTCGGATCGGTATGATTCTTCTTTGACCTTTTCTTCTATCTTTGACTGCTCATAACTTTCACACCAGAACTCCGATTGAGGTACTATTTCTTCCTATGTACTTGTAAACTTGACATCTTCAACTTTTCTTTAGATGCCTTATCCGAATTTTGGGTAAAAATTACAATTTTGCCCTTTTGACTTTCCTTCTTTTCTTTCTCTATTCTTCCGATTTCTTTCTTTCTTTATTGACATCAAATACTTGTAAAATTAGTACAAAATACCAGAAACTCGGGGTACTCGTTACAATAAGTCAGTAGCAAGATTATGAGATAAAATCAAATCGATTACGTTGTTTGAGGTGCTAAAATAACTAAATTAAAGGGATAAATTTGAAAGAATTTATGCCTAATCAGTCAACACAAAGAGGAGAGGAGGAGGGGGCGACTAGTTCGTAAGAGGGAGAGAGGGAGGATAACGGTAGGGTTTTGAGGGAAAAATCAGATGAGTGATGGAGAGAGAATGATATATCGTGTAGGGTATGGGGGTTGGATGGGTAAGTTGTCTCATTTTCCATGTCACAATGCTGAAGTTATGACATGGTGCACTCTCACATCCTTAAATCGCACCAAATAATTATATCTCAACTTTTGATTCATTGGAATAGTAAAACACCCTCATCTCATATATATATAGGGGTTCATTTATTTTTAGCCCAAGAGAGTAACAAACCAGCCCAGTGTAGACGATCAAACTGCCAGCCTAAATAAGTTATTAATTAAAGACTCGTGTACTTAACATGCACATATATTCATAAGGATATATTCAATCGGTTACTAATAATATCGAAGGAGATATTTAGGGACACCAAGAGTTATCCACTATCTAATTGAGTTTCTTATACAACTCAATCTCTTACTGTACACATCTTTATTTTGTAAACCATGGCCCAGGGCAATGGGATGTAATCTTGAGCATTGAGAGACACTAATAAAAATATAGTAACCTCATAGTGGATGTAGGAAAGTTTCTGAACCATGTATATCTATTGTTATGTGTGGTTAATTTCTTTCATCTTGATATTACTTTTTTGATCATATATCATGATAATCTATGCACTCACAATTGGCTCCGTATGTGGAAATCAATTCTTTTTTCATACGAAAGCATTCATCAACAGAAAGTTCGCGATGTCTCACCACAGCAGTAATATTCCCTAGGTTATCGATGTGAAGGAAGACCCAGTCCCACCTAGGGTCAGGTCAAAGATTCTCCAGCAACCAAATGTTAGGTTTCGCCAAGAAAGACAACCTTCTGAAGAAATTTAGGGACCACCCAGGTCTTCTCAGATCTCCAGGTTGGTAGACACCTTCTGACGCGACTTTAAAAGTGTTTCTAGTGCGTACCAATATTGACTCAAGTGTAAGCCGGTCACTCAAGTATAAATCTGATAAATTGGATATCGACCACAGGGAATAGGACAAAAAATCTTTACGACAGATAGGAAAAATGCTTCACCCTAGAATTACTCAGAAAAAGAAAGGAAAATATGATGAGTTTGGAATTATACCTATCAGAAATGAAATGTGAATTAAATTAAAAATTAACTAATCATGCAAAAATGAACTAAATTAATCTTTTGACTATATGAGAGAAAATGGAGTAAGGGTACACTCCCCTAAACCATCAGTGTTTACATAGAACCTAAAAGATTCAAAAAGACAATTCTTCATTCAAAGAAACATCAAATACTCTCTAAGCATTTGGCATATGAGGACTAAATGTCGCATAATATAAAATTAAAAATTGTATTTGATGATAATGAAAAGTTATCAAAACTCCAATTGCACCCTTAAACATTTCGGTTACCTAGGGCAAACGAAATTAAAAGGCCAACATTTGTTTTGATAAAGTTCAAACCTTTGGATGAAAAATCATTTTTTATTCACTTTTAAATCCATATGTGTTACATAGGTTAGGTTCATGTACCCCAACCCTATAGAAATCTAGCCTAACAAGGAAAATTTAACACTACACATGAATTATATGTTGCATGAAATCATTCCTACGTGAAAAATGCAATCAAACATGTAAAAGAGAATTCTAACTACGAAATAATGAACCACAAACCAAAAAGATAAGAGAAATTGAAAGCAATAAAGGAACTGTACTTGTATTGATGCAAAACCTTGAATTTAATGCCAAAAGATGAATATTTCTTGAACACAATGAATCTTAGGGTTCTTGCCATCAAGAATATCTCAAAACTATGAAAAAGACATCATCTCTAATGTCTGGTGATACAATATTATATAACTCTCGCATTTTATGCAGTGTTTGAACCATGCACAACCCTAACTTTAAGAATACAAAAATAAAAAATCCACCCGCTAAACCGGTTTGATTTTTTTCATCAGTTCGGTTTGAACATTCTAGGGAGGGGGACCGGTCCCCTACTAGTGCTATCAGTTCGGTTCGCTGGATTTTTCTTCCTTCCTTTACTCTTAATTTCTTCTCAATTTGAAGTTTCATAAGTTTTCAATTGGGACTCAGATTTTGATGCCGTTTCTTCTTACATGCTTGTGGACTCGAGGTATTTAACTTTCTTTTACTTCAGTGTCCGAATTCGTGGTATAAAATTATTATGTTTCCCTTGACTTTTCTGCTTTTATTTTTTTCTTGAATTTGAGTTTTCTACTTTCTTCACTTATATGAAATACTTGAAAAATGTAAGATAAATACACGAAACTCAATGCACTATATAGAAAAGGTCAGTAGCAATGATATAAGATAAATCAACTCAATTTACATCGCACAAGATAAAAGCCTCTAAATTACGGGGATAAATAAGAAGAATTTATGC
Source organism: Sambucus nigra (assembly GCA_949130495.1). Lineage (NCBI taxonomy): Eukaryota > Viridiplantae > Streptophyta > Magnoliopsida > Dipsacales > Adoxaceae > Sambucus > Sambucus nigra. The sequence continues at coordinate 6,444,657 of OX422214.1, read as the reverse complement.
CTAATCAACCCCTCCTAACTTAGAACTTTAATCGTCCCCAGCAATGTGAAAGAATTAAATCTTTTAAGGTGTAACACTTAGCAAAAATATTATTAGGATAAAATACCACTTTTGTGGGAAAGATATTGCATTTAGCGTATGCAACAAGCATTTAAGCCCCTAGGTTACCCTAATAGGATGAGTGGTGTCTCGTAAGGGTTTGTAGTGAATATACCCATAAAATTTATTTTTGACTCAAAGAAAAATCAAAATACTAAAAAGTTATACAATTTAAACTTCCCCCAAAATAGTCACCGCAAATTCATATTCACAAGTCTTAATTCGTAGTGTGTGTACGAAGCCAAAATTAAATCGCTAACTTCCACCTATAGATCATTATATTACCTTTCAAAAATTCGTTTTGAATCAAATTCTCACGAACGCTCTCACAAAAGAATCACTCGGATTGTAGTTTTTTTCTCTCAGTATACGTGATTTAAAGACTAAATATAAAGGAACATAAATTCATCAACACAAGTTTAAAAGACGGAATTTTTATGATGAGAAGATCTCATCATCGAAATATGGTCAATGATAAATGGGAAATATCATTTCACACCAAATAATCTCTCATATTATCTTTTTGTGTCTTATCTCTCCATGCGGTAATTAATTTTTCTCTTCGGACTCGGTTAGGACTTTTTCGAGTTATAAGGTGTATTGGGTAAAAGGAATGGTTGGGAAATTTAGAATTGGAAAATGTTCTTATGATGTTCGTTAGTGCTTTTTTTGGCCTTTTCTCATTTTCTCTTCTTTTTCCATTTTTTCATTCTATTTTTCACATTTTTCTTCTCTTGCAATTTTTGTTGAGCATTTTTCTTTTATTTTTTTCTTTCCCCTTTTAATTTCACCATTTGGACTTTAATGATGAATTTTCAATTTTCACAACTCCGGGCTATTTGGGTTTTTCAGGTTATGAAACGAAATTAGAAAATTTTTTCAGCTCAATTTGGGTTGCAAAGGATAATTTTTCATAACTTTTGCTAATATTTTTGGGTAACAAACGATGGCCTGACTTCATTATATGTATTACTCATTATTTTACCATACGAGTCTCAATATTAATTTGGTTTAGAGATATTTTAGCTCATATTTAAGACAACATCTCACACGTTTCCCGTAATTGATCAAAATAAAGGAATTGAGATATTCAACGACTTAATTAAATGCTGAAAAGAACTTTGAGTTAACCATTAACTCGGATTGATTTAAATACTCGCAAAAAATGATAGGCTCGAAATCTCACCGGGTTAATTAATCTCCACAATTATTCGTAAAGTCATCAATTTTCACTCAATTTCCATTTTTGGTCAATTTCGGCTTTGTGCATTTGATTTTTTTACAATTTGACATTCTTAAACAAAATTTAATGGCATTTTAGAAAAAAATTAAATTCTAATTTTTATTTATTTTGAAGAAAAATATTTTTTACTTTTTTAAAAGTTCTTAATTATTTTTGGAAATTTTAGAATTTTCTATTTTTTTAAAATTTTGGGCATTTTGAAAATCTGTGAAGTTTTAGAAATATGCACTTGTCACCCCCTCCCCCCCCCCCCCTCCCACAAATTAAACTTTTGCATTGTCCTCAATCAAAAGGACTAAAATCTAAAGAAGAAAAATAATAAGTGCAAAAATAAAACGAATAAGTATTAAAATGCAATAAGACACTTATAACTCCAACACACGACTCAAAAATATAACAAAAATAATAAGGGGTGCGACGACCTATCTCTCTCTCCCAAAAACTCATCCGAACCCCTGTACGGGATCCGATGCTCTCCTTGTCTCGCCCGTCCTAACATCTTAAACAAATAGTCAGAAAAAGTTGGGACCATTCCCATAAATGAGGAAAACACCTTGAGGCTCGTGAAGACTGGGGTGAATGGGATCCTCATCGTGCCCAATCGAATCGCAACATACTTGTCCCGACTTGGAGGAAACATCTAGGCCAAAATTTGAGGGACATGCTAAACCTATATCTCTCTCAACTTCGGGAATGCATGGGTCGGGTTCTAAGTCGGATGAGACTCGAGTCTTCTCATTGATCTCATCCGAGAACTCAAGTGGCAAAGGTGGATGGTCACGAATAAGGAATTCATATATCCTCTCTTTCCATTCACTCTCTTCTAAGTTACTGCATGAGTCCAATGGAGATTGCACGTCAACGGTGAGTCTCTCATCCACCAACCCGAATTCTTTCTCAAAATTCTCTAGGCTTATGTCTCCTAACTCCATTTCTCGCTCATCCTCGGAATACTCTTGTGACACCCCGCCTAATTAAATACCGGGCGATCACTCCTTTATTAAATTAAATCCAGGTGAACAGTTGGTCCATTCTTAGCATCACTGTCGAAAAATAAATTTTTCCAATTTAACACCCTAATTAATTAAGCTAAGTGTCAAAACCATTTTCATACATACTTTCCAAATTTTATTTAAAGAAAAATCATTTATTTTATTAACAACATTCAATAAGTAAGAATTACACCACATTAAATTCCGCAACATAATCCAATTAATTTAATACATTCGTCAATCGAATGTCAACATACGAAATCTAATGTCACACATCCAAACTGAATAAAACCCGTAGTAACAATGCTGGAAATAACTGAAATACAAGAGTCCAATAACAACGGAATAATGGAAAGAGCTACACATGACCAACTAGATGAAAGTACTAAGAGTGGATCCGAATGAACGAAGTCGTCTAACCAAGAGACCTGCAACTCCCACCTAAGCTGCAGCGCGTTCCTTCCAAGAGATCCTAAGCAAGACGCCCCTGTGGCTGGGCACCTGTAATACATACATATATATACGAGAGAGAGAAAGAGAAAAAGAAACGGGTCAGAGCCCGATAGTGTGTTTGATTTAAAATACGTTTAGCAAGTATTTAAATTGATACAGGCCAATGCAACAACATATTAGTGCGACACTCTCTTGAGAAATTCTCACCTCTCTTCTAATGTGCACACTTATCGCACTAACCTTCCCAATGGTCTATCTCATCATATAACACGTTATTCTTTCCCAAATGGTTTAACTTATCTTTTATTACTCGTAAGATTCAAAATTTAACAATTCAATTGTTTGAAGATACTATTTCAATTAGTAACCAAAGTTCTCATTTTAACTTTATAAATCAATAAAGTTTCCCAGTGTCATATTATACTTTCTCAACACAAGTATTTATAATTTGAGTTATCAATCACGTCCTACATATCACATCACAATAGGCAGTTCTAGATTTCAAAATTTCATATATATATTAACCACTCGTAAAATATATATAAACCATAACAGCACCCCAAATAAAACCATGGTGCGGGCATACTCTACTATCTAAACCCCATGTCACTCACATTAAGGGGAATACAAATTCGGAATCACTCTCGAATTGTATTAACACATACTCAAACAATATTGAGGCGAAATATAGATTCCAAGTCCCTTAGGACCGTCTGAACTATCACTGCGATAGCCTGTACCAAGGATATCTATACACAAACAAAATGAGGCGAAGCATAGACTCCAAGTCTCTAAGAGGAAAGCATATACCCGCATCTCTTAGGACCGTCTGAACTATCATTCCGATAGCCTGTACCAAGGATATCTATCTTCTAGGGTACAAGTCAATATCCCCCATAAAGGTCCCATCGAGATAAGACTGTACCAGCGCGGAAACCTCAGGGATAGCAAGTAGCGTGGGCATGATTTTCACACATAGATAGTATATGCATACACAATCATATAACTATACTAAGATTACCATATCAATACTGGGTAAATTCTCAATTCCCATAATTACGTTATTCGCATTTATTTCACATTATATAGTTATCACGTATAACCATTTACATCTTACATTAATTTGATGAACTTTTCCACTTACTACACAACGCTCATGGATTCTATCCTCCCATTTATAAAATTCAGTAGGTATACACATTTGTCCCAAAGTAACCCTCTTACGTGTCTCTCTTTTTAAATCATAAATTCACCGACCCTTATATAATTATCCCAAAATACAATATCTGCCCGACATCAAGGGTCCTAAAATTTATTCACATATCCTACTGGTCTTCCCTATCTCCCAAAACATTATATTAAGGATACCCAAGAATTATCTCACAATAATTTGAATTTAACTCATTTAAAAGGGAAATCGGAGTCTGCCAGGAGGGGTCGATCGATCGAGGTCTGGGGCTCGATCGATCGAACCTTCGATCGATCGAAGCTCTGGGCTCGATCGATCGATCAAGCAGGTCTGCGAAATCTGCAGAATTGCAGTTACGGGTTTCATCTCCAAACTTACACCAAATACATATTTTCTAATCCCAATCGTCCCAGAATTGATGCTACTAACCTTATATCATCATATCAGGTATATTCAACGTAAAACATCTCAATTTACATCACTAAACATGGATTAATCATGCCATAATTCATTTAAAACTCAAGAACCCTAAAAATTTCTAACTCATGATTCAAATCTGTTTAATCCCATAATTTCTTTCTTATTTACACCAAAATTTCGTGGATTATCTTTCTACATCACAAGAGACTTCCAGAATAAGGTTTAAGTCTTTACTACATGCAAATTCCTATCACAATTTGGGTTTTCTTCCATATATTTCATCCCTAATCATTCCCAAACTAACATGGAAATTTCACCAACGAAAATAGCAAGATAAACACTTGCCTGGGATTTTTGACGTTCTGGTTTGCAGATGATTTCGGTGTGGTTGCGTAGTCCGTTGGACGATCTACGTGTTGGCGGTGACGGCGGTGCAAACGGGTAACTTTTTGGCCTTGAATTGCCTTGAGAGCTCTCTCCTCTCTTCTCCAATGGCCGTTCTAGGGTTTTGAATCTTCTAACCCTAAATGGCTAACCTAGATGGCTGATATAAGTTACTGATTTTCGTGGGTTTAATTACCCAAATATGTAAAATGACCAAAATGCCCTCCCGGGTTACTATTTAGGCCTAATAACGCCCCGAGATCCAAACTAAACCCCCGGGTACACTTTTCTGACTATCTCGACCCTTTCGGACGCGTTGGTGCACTCAAAACGACCATACGAACAACCTATAAATTATTCACTTTTATTAATCCACATTTAGTCCCGACACGACACAGGCGCGTCCCGACTTAAATTTCCTCAATTGTCATTTTATTCACACGTGACAATATTATAAAAATAAATCTCATATATTACTATACTCATCCAGTAATATGCAACAAATAATATATTCCCAATAATTACTAACTCTTGTCACGCTAGTAAATATTTAAAACAACATTTCGGATTAAAATTAAATTAATTTATCTCAATTAAATCTAATAAATCCTTTAATTTAAAATCCATGAAAATATGGGGTATTACATACTTCCCCCCTAATAACGGAATTTCGTCCCGAAATTCAGAAAATAAGGCCTACCAGGTAGCACAATTCTGGATATCCTTGTCAATACGCAAACTATCTACATAGTACGACGCTCAATCACTATAGCTTTTTCCTCACAGCAACATTGTATTACATTCTCATTGGAGACACTTCACATTCACTCCCCACTAACAACCTTTGAATAGGTTACTTCTACACGTTATAAATTCCATTATCTCGCTATCATTAGGAGGCCGCACCTCACTACATGACAACTACTCGGATTTATTCATACACAAAATTCCCATTCTGAGAAGATCATACGAACATTTGACCACTCTTGACTACCTAAAACATTCGTGGAATTCCACCATAGTTATCGGATCTTTTCTCGACCGATCCAAAAATCTGATTATCTACTCTCCTCTAAACATACGGAAGGAGAATAGTTGAGGATCTTCCATAACAAAACTTTAATAAGTACCTCGTACGCGACAAACAGGTACGAGTGCTTCTACAGAGCAGTCTTAAAATCATTGTACCAAGATTCTAAAATCTCCTTCACGTGGTTCCACTAATCTTTAATCACCATGCGCTTATTCCCTGGCTAAGGGTGATACATCCTACTCGAAACGAAATCTTATCTCCGCTGGTTCCTGAAATCCCATATCAAAGGTGGGATTCACCAATCTCATCCTGATTCAGAAATTTATACTGCGCCGGACCATGCACTGGCGCGATCCTTCTTTTAAAAAGAAGTCTGGGGCATACTAGTTAATATTGTAATCCATCCCAAAGGAATATCAATCACTTCATTCTCGGCGACTTAGTTCACATGTTCGGAATAAACCCTTGATCTTGTTTTGAGGATGGAAACCCATTCAATAACTGTACCAACTTTACCGACCTCTTCCAAATTCAGGAATTTTCGATAAACACAAAATTCTTTGGTTGATTCTCCTCTTTCAACCAAACCTTACCTATGGGCGGTGCATGTAGAGACTACTCACCACGTCTCGCTAAACATCGATTCTTCCCTTGAAATGTCTCACATTAAGTGACACGTAATACTCCCCTTCCTTCCTTGGAGTATGCCGAAAGTTTCGACCCGTGCTCTTATCTCCACGAAGCGCACTTCTGGATCTCTTATACTGTATTAACAGCATTACTCTTTGTATGCGCAAGTCGCTCTCACACTTGACTAATAATAACTCCGCTCTGGTTGTGCTTCATAACAATTAAATTCCACTCTATTCAAGGGATACAAATTCTTGAATGGCTTCCCACAACCTTCCAATCAAGTTAGGGCGTGCCATTCTAATTGCACACTTATGTATCGATTATCGCCCCTCATGTGACGTTTATCCACTCTATCACTTCCACTTCATTATACTAGTCCCACAAACATATATTTCACACGTCTATTACCATGTCCCTTCGACTCGGACTATTTTAACGGTAGTTAACCAAGATGCCCACATTTTTGCAACACTCCGACCGCCCTGGGAGAGCGAACGGCGTGGTACTCATCTGTAGGACTAACTAAATTCAACGGAATAGAAGGAATAGGGTATTCAAATTCCATGACAATAAAAGAGGAATAATAATTCTCAACCTTCCTCAGATAAGTATAACAATTTTCCCAAATCGGTACAACAACCAAAATAAATCACTAACGCTTTATTCATCAAAATAATTACAGGTCATCTCTTTTGTATGATATAAAGTTCTTTCCAGATAATCCATGCTAAAAATCATTCCAACTCTTTATTCACCTTATGTTCTCTACGCGGTTATGACATTTGGGTACTCTCAATCACCCTAAAAATCAAAATTCTTAAATTCTCCTTATCATCGTTCCACCCCTCGACTCGTGGGGATAACTTTCAATGCTTTCCTACCACAAAAATCCGGCTCCAATGACCTTAAAACAAAATTCAACTTCCAACTTACATACATACAAAAGAGATGCGCCTATCCTTAGGTGCGCGTCTCGGCTTGGGTACGCCTATCCTTAGGTGTGCGTCTCGAAGGCATCTAAAACGTAAACACATTTATTAGTCTACAGTTATCATCAATTCTCAAATAGTTGAAGACGTAATCGTAAAAGGAAGAATACAACAATCCTAAAATAGGGCTTTATAGCAAGAACGCTAAGCTGAAAGCGAAATAAGCCGTACAGATCCTAAAGGGCACTAGAACCTGATGCTCTGATACCACCTGTGACACCCCGCCTAATTAAATACCGGGTGATTAGTCCTTTATTAAATTATAACCAAGGTGAACGGTTGGTTCATTCTTAGCATCACTGTCGCAAAAATAACTTTTCCAATTAAACACCCTAAATAATTAAGCTAAGTGACAAAACCATTTTTAGACATCAATTTCCAAGTTTAATTTAAAACCAATATTTAAAACCTTACATAATCCATGGTTTAAAAATCACCCAACAATCTGACTGGAAAAAGTAATCCAAGCAATTTAAACATTCAACTAAATAAGTCCAACATTAAAACTTAAAGGAAAAACATCCTGACAATAGCTATTCCAAAATGTAAATACTGGAACTAAACAAATAACAATCTCTGATAAAAACAATTGAATAATGGAAAAAGGCGACACATGCCCAACTGGATAATATAGAGCTAGAAGTGGAATCAATAATGAGGTCGTCTAAACAAGAGGCCTGCAACTCCCACCTAAGCTGCAGCACGTTCCATCCAAAGGACCCTATGCAAGATGCCCCTATGGCTGGGCACCTGTAATATATACATATATATACAAGAGAGAAGAGAAAATAGGAAACGGGTCAAAGCCCGATTGTAAAACAGTTTAAAATTCAGTTTAACAAGTATTTAAAATGCTTACCGGCTAATGCAACAATCATATTAGTGCGGCACTCTCTTGAGAAATTCTCACCTCTCTTCTAATGTGCACACCTATCGCACTAATACTCCAACCAGTTTAACTTATCATAAATTTCTCATAAGATTTCCTGCCGACAATTTCTAATGTTGAGAAAGTTAATTTTATTTAAAAGCAAAGTTCTCACATAACCCTCATTTGATTATAAAGTTTCATAGTAACGTAATCATACTTTTCAAACAATTAATCCCAAGTTGAAATAATTATTCATTTCTTCCTTACCATAGTCAACGTAGATAGTTCCCAAATTCCAAGTTTAAATATATATCAAATACTCATATAATATATATATTCTACGGCACCCCACATAAATTTATGGTGCGTGCATACTCTACTATCCAATCCCCATATCACTCGTACTAAGGGGAAATACTAGTTCGGGATCACTCTCGAACTGTATTAGCACAAAACACATACAAATTGAGGCGAAGCATAGATTCGAGTCACTAACGGTCAGCACATACCCTCACATCTCTTAGGACCGTCTGACTATCGATCCGATAGCCAGTACCAAGGATTCCTTTGTTCTAGGGTACGAGTCAATATCCCCCATAAAGGTCCCATCGAGATAAGACTATCCCAGCACGGTAACCTCAGGGATAGCAAGTAGCGCAAGCATGATTTTTACACGTATATAGTATATGCATAAACACAGTCATATATGTATACTACTATTCTCATATTAAATTTAGGTACACTCTCATGACCCATAATTATGATATTTATCCCTATTACACATTACCAGGTTATCACGTATAACGGTTTGTCTCTTATTTTTAATTATGAAATTATCGCGACTTACTACGTAACACTCGTGAATTCCTATCTCCCCAAGTGTAATTTCAGTAGGTACTCATTTATTTTACAACGTAACTTCTTTACGAGTCTGACCCTTTAACACATGTTCCCATTGTCCCTTATATGTAAAACACCCCCGTGAAATGTTAATCTCATCTTACATTAATGGTTCCATATATTTCTAAAGTCCTACTGGTCTTCTTTATATCCCAAAATGTTTAAATAGAAATGACCAAAGATCACTATTCGCTTAAATTGAAATTAATCATTCAAAAAGGAAAATATAAGTCTGCAAGGAGGGGTCGATCGATCTATGGCAGGTGTTCGATCGATCGATCCATCGATGATCTGGGTTCGATCGATCGATCAAGCAGGTGTGGCAAATCTGCAGAATTTCCAGTTACGGGTTTCTTCTTCCAAACTCATCCAAACCAATATATTTGATTACCAAACTCCCAATAATTTATACTACAAGTGTTATATCCTCAAATAAGTGATATTCTACGTCAGGCATGCGGATTTTCATCATGAAAAATGAATTAAATGGGGCATAATCCATAGAAATATCAAGAACCCTAATACTTTCTTTGTTTAGTTTCTTCCCATTCTTTTACCAGGTTTCATACTCTTAATTTACTGTAATTTCATGATTCAACCTCTACATGTGAGTTTGGTTTCCAGAATACATCTCTAACCTATACATCATGCAAATCCAAGTCTCCAAAATAGGTTTTTCTTTCACAAAAACTAGTCCCAATCAATCCTAGACTAATATTAATGAAGCATTAACTGAAATGGAGCAAGATGGATACTTGTCTGGGAAATTTAGGTTCATATTTTGTGGAGAGATTGGTGTGGTGGTGTTCCTCGTTGCGCGATCTAACGTTTGGCGGCAACGGCGGTGCAAACGGTGGAGTTCTTGGCCTAGAACTCCTTGGAAAGCTTCTCCTCTTCCTCTCCAATGGCCGTCTTTGGTTTATGTTTGTTCTAACCCTAGAAGATGACTCCTACCATCTGATATACTCTTAGAATTTTCGTGGGTTTTCATGCCCAAAAGTGTAAAATGTCCAAAACGCCCTCTCGGGATGTTAATTAGGCCTAAAAACGCCCTGAGACCCAAACTAAACCCCGGGTACATTATCTTGACTATCTTGACCCTTACGGACAAATTGATGCACTCAAGATGACCATACAGGTGACTTATAATTTATTCACTTTTAATAGTTTGAATTTAATCCCGACACGACACAAGCGTGTCCCGATAAATTTCCAAAATTATCAAATTAGAGTCCCGTGATAATTGTACTAATTATAATTACATCTTTCACTTTACTCATAAACTAACTTACAACAAAATTCCAATAATTACTAACTCTCGTCACGCTAGTAAGTATTTAAATGATTTTTTGGATTAATATTAAATTAATATCTCTAAATAAATTTAATAAATGCCCAAAATTAAAAGTCATAAAAATACGGGGTATTACATACTTCCCCCCTAATAATGGAATTTCATCCCGAAATTCAAAAAAAAATAAGTAGTACCTGGCAAGAATATCTCTGGGTACTTCTCACGCATGTCTTCCTCATGCTCCCAAGTGGATTCCTCCACATTATGATGCTCCCACTGGACCCGGACAAGTGGGACAACCTTTGACCTCAATCTCCTTTCGCTATGGTCTAGGATAGCCACTGGTCTCTCCTCATAAGAGCTGTCAGGTTGTAAGTCAATCTCCTCAATCGCGATGTGGGTGTGGGCCATGTCATCTCGAAGGTATCGTCTCAATGAAGAGATGTGGAATACATCGTGAAGGCGGTGTAAGTACTCTGGCAGTCCCAATCTGTATGATACCTGACCAATCCTCTCGATAATGGGAAATGGTCCTACGTACCTCAAGGCCAATTTCCCTTTCTTCCCGAACCTCATAAGTCCTTTCATAGGAGATACACGTAGCAATACTTGGTCCCCCACATTAAATTCTCGAAAGAATCATTTTGCGTCGGCGTAGCTTTTCTGCCTGTCTTGGGCTACACGAATGCGACTCCTGATAATTTCAATCCTAGCGGAGGTTTCCTGAATTACCTCTTGTCCGAGCAACTTGTTATCCCCCACCTCTAGACAATAAGTTGGGGAACGACAAGGCCTGTCATACAATGCCTCAAACGGAGCCATGCCAATCGTGAACTAATATGAGTTATCATAATCAAACTCTACCAGTGGAAGATGTGGCTCCTAACCTCCCCCAAAATCAAGGACACGCATGCATAGCATATCCTCCAACATTTGATTGGTACGCTCTGTCTGTCCATCTATCTGTGGGTGATAAGCGGAACTCAACCTCAACTCGGTACCCATGGCCTCCTAAAAACTCTCCCGGAAACGCGACACCAAAATTTTGTCTCTATCTGACACAATATCCAGGGGCACCCCATGTAATCTAACAATCTCAGCGATGAACAACTGAACATATTGGCCCGTGGTATAGTCAGTCCGTACTGGCAGCAAATGAGCCACCTTGGTCAAATGGTCCACAATCACCCAGATGGAGTCATGTCCCCGCTATGATGTAGGCAACCCAGTAATAAAATCCATGGAAATACTCTCCCACTTCCACGCGGGTATTTCCAACGGCTGAAGAAACCCCGACGGTTTCTGGTGGTCCACCTTTACCAGATGGCAAGTAGAAAATTTGGACATGAACTCAATAATGTCCTTTTTCATCCCACTCCACCAGTATTATCGCCTCATATCCTGATACATCTTATCTCCCCCAGGATGCAGTGCAAATCAGGACCCGTGAGACTGGGTCATTACTCATGACGTAAGTTTGCTCCTTCGGGAACCACCAATCTCCCATTAAACCTCAAACCCCCATCGAAACTTATAGAATATGACTCATCACCCTCAGCTAAAAGTCGTACAATCTTCTCCTGGCAAAATGGGTCTGCTGTCTGTGCCTGTATTACCCTCGTAACAATCTCGGGTGTCACTGTCATGGAAGATATAAAGGAACGGGCTACCGCATCTTGGTGACCCAACTCTTTCCACTTTGCTTTCCAGACGTCTGCTACATCGTCTATCGATCTACGGCTCAACGCATCAGCAACTATGTTGGCCTTCCTCGGATGGTACTGTATGTCGAACTGATTGTATTTCATAAACTCTAACTACCTGCGCTGACGAATATTTAGCTCTCATTGAGTGAACAGGTACTGCAGTGACTTAAGGTCTGTGAATAAGCGAAATTTCTCCCCCAACAAATAGTGTGTCCATATCCTCAATGCAAAGACGACTGCTACTAACTCTAGGTCGTGTGTGGGGTAATTCCTCTTGTGCGTCTTAAGCTTGCGGGAGGCAAAATCTATAGCCTTCTCCTCCTGCTGAAGTACTCCCCCGAGTCCCCATAAAGGGGCGTCGGTGTAAACCAGACACTCCACGCCGGCATAGGTAAAGCAAGGACTGGTGTTGAACTAAGCTTGTCTTTCAACTCATCGAAATCCAATTGACAAGTGTCATTCCAAACATATGGTACCCCTTTGCGAGTCGGGTTCGTCAATGGACCCGCTATCTTGGAGAACCCTCGAATGAATCTCCTGTAGTACCCGGCTAACCCCAAGAAACTACGCAATTTTGTCGGTGTCGTGGGCTGTCCCCACTCCCTCACTGCTGACACTTTACTTGGGTCAACCTCTATCCCCAGTTCAGAAATAACATGCCCTAAGAACTGTACTTCTCGTAACCAGAACCCGCACTTCTCGTACTTAGCATATAAATGATGCTCTCATAGAGTCTGAAGAACCTGCCCTAAGTGCTCAGTATTCTCTTCCTTAGTATGTGAATATATCACGATGTCATCTATGAAGACGATGACAACCTAATCCAAGAACTCTATGAACATTCGGTTCATCAAGTCCATGAATATGGCTAGAGCATTCGTGAGTCCAAATGGCATCACTCTGAACTCATAGGACCCATATCTCGTCAAGAAAGCAGTCTTCAAAACATCATGCTCCCTAATACGTAGCTGATGGTATCCTGACCTCAAATCTATCTTCGAAAAGAAAGTTGTTCCCCTCAACTGGTCGAACAGATCATCGATTCGAGGCAACGAGTATTTGTTTCGTATCGTGACCTTGTTCATCTCTCGGTAGTCCACACATAGCCTCAGTGAACCATCTCTCTTCTTCACAAACAACATTGGAGCTCCCCAAGGTGAGGTACTCCTACGAATGAAGCCCTGACCTAACAACTACTCTATCTGATCTCGTAACTCTCGCATTTCTGCTGGATCCATACGGTATGGAGCGCGTGCTGTCGGTCAAGTATCCGGTAATAAATCTATGACAACATCTATCTCTCGACTGGGGGGTAGGCCTGGTATCTCCTGAAATACATCAGAATACTCATGAAAAACTGGGATCGAGTCTAAGGGAATCACGACCTCCTTAGAGGTATCCTCCTCTATGTAATACAAATGAGCGGTAGAGCCTCCCTCTGGGTGAGGCATCGCCACTACAAACATCTCTTGCCCTGGAATGGCAAAGATAATACTCCCACGGAAACAATCTATCATGGCTATGTATGCTGCGACCCAATCGATACCAATAATAATGTCGTGCTCATGCATATCTAAGACTAACATGTCTGATGGTAAGTTCAAGATACCAATATCTACTCCCATACCCCCGCATATAAATAAAATTAACGATCCATTTCCCAGTGGTGAGTCTACACATGTTACAGTGCCCTCTGCCGTGGCTAATAACCCTAAGGCCTTCATAAAATGAGTAACTATAATACAGTGTGTCACCCGAGTATCAAATAAAACCCGACCCATAGTACCATTGATAGGAAATGTACCCTCAATCGCGGGTGGTGCCTGTGGAGCTGCTGCCTGGTGGACGTTATAGACATGTTCGTACTGTAACTGTCCCTGCTGCACTGGAGCGGCTGGAATGGCTGGTAGGGCTGGTACTTGAGCTGGTGCTAGGAGGGAAGCTGGAAAAAGTGGCCTCTGTGGCTCATTACGGGCACCCTGCTGCTGTGGGTCCCTATCACCCTCTGGGCAATCCTGGCGCCTGTGGCCATTCTTACCACACCCGAAGCATCAGCCCCTAAAATTTCCTCCCCTTTGTCCCTATTGATTACGACCCTGCTGGCCGTTACCACCCCGCCATTGGCCCTACTGGTCCTGCTGAAAACGCTGTTTGCCCTGATGGCCTTGCTGCTGACCTTACGACTGAAAGAACTATGATAAATGAAATGCTAGAATAAATGAAATAAATAACTACAACTGAATATACCTCAAAGGAATAAACCCGAATAAGTTGTCGGGTCACAGGCAATACAATGACTGAAATGAAATAAATATACACATCTATAAATATCCCTTGGGTATAAACCTGATACACAACATGAATCCTACCTAGATTTTTAAAGAAGTAGGAAGTGACTACAAGATACATCCCGCAACAGTCCGCACATGTCACGGCTCCCAAGACTCTGGATAGAAGGTCATCTGGCATCCATGCGATACGACACCTGTAGTAATATATATATATATATATATATATATATATATATATATATATATATATATATATATATATATATACAGGCAGGAGAGAAAAGTAAACGGGTCAGAGCCCGAGTGTGAAAAATATTTAGCAAGTGTGTTAACCGTGCATAATAAATATCGGTGCACTTATTTCATAATTAAAGTGGAATCGCACTCTCGTGAGACCCCAACTCACCTCTCATCTAACGGTGCACACCTATTTGCATCCTGAGATTTTTTTGTTAAATTACCCCAATTATAAGGACAACCTAACTTAACCTAGGCCCCACCTATTCCCACGAGATTTTCCTTCCTATCTTAACCCAAGAATCCACACCTTTTATAATCATACATGATTATGTTTACAAACAATTATGCCTTAATAGGCTTAATGGATTCCGGTTTATAATTTATTTAATTATAATTCTTAATACGTTACCCATTTATATTTGGGTTGAGTCATATGATTTAATTACTAAATAATATGCATACAAATTATTATTGAAAAAACTTTTCCCCAATCTCAACATTGTACTACGTTTCGTGCGTGGGGTGTCTCGCAAAGCGAAATCCAAACAAGGAACCATCCCGTTACACTACTCCTTGACAATGTCGATCCTAGAGATCCATCATGCCATATATACCATATTATACTACTACTACTACTACTACTACTAAATTTTTAGACTACAATATGAAAACAACTTAAAATCTCCAATAATATCCTTGGGATGATGTAACCGAAATATTCCTTAAATGCGATACATCAACCCCCATCAATCTAGTACATCATAATCATCCAAGATGTACTCCACAAAGGTTCTATATCCTTTCATCTATAGGATATATATAAATATATATGTAGGCATTCATTCTAACCATATATATATATATATATATATATATATACCATCATCCATACCCATGACCAAGTGTACATATCACATCTGATGTACAATGGCCATGAACAAAAATATACCCGGCTATATATAGCGCCGATAAACTGCACCATGCTATCATCTTCCCAGTGCCCGGCTCACGTAGCAATACTGGGGACCACCATGGTGGGGCTAAACGACACCCATCTCGTGGTAAACTCACACACACGATGTCCCGGGAAGCAGTCATAGATCCAAACCGGCAATGAGACGAAACATACCCACCACGTCTCATCCCAAAAATATAAATCACATAATAACACATGGGACGACTATGACCTGGGGAATATCCACACCCTGCTCCTAGAGCCAGGATGCTCACCCTCTGCGCGGAAACTTCCCAATGATAGCATGAGCGGCGTATGCTTAACCACATAAGTATATATATCATTCACATGCACAATATACATACATCCATATGATCCCATCATACGATCAAACATTAAACCATTACATAAGGTTTAAATATTCATACCATGTATATCCACAACATAAATATATCCATATATTCATATCTATATAGATATATATATATATATATACATATATTCACATATCTTTATATCTATATATATACAAACTAATTCTCGCTCATATGTATAAGATATCTACACTCGGCTATAGGTATACACAATCCTCAATATACAAGTCGTCACCACAAACTCATTTAATTTACCTCGATATGTGAATACAATCCCTCACGTGAAGCATATTCATCCATTTTCCTATGATGAATAGTCTCCCAAACAACATACAAATATATATATATATATATCCAACATTAGGGTTATCTCCCAAAGTTTAGTGTAGGAAACCATCGCTACACCTCTCATCTAAACCCGAAAGCATATCAATATTTCCAATACAAATTTTGACTAAAGGTATACACCTAAGCAAAAGTCTACAAACCTCAACTAATCCCAACTTCATTTCAAGTGTTGGAATTCCAATGATTATTTCCACACAATTATGTGTATACTATCCTGACTAGAATTATACTACCGCCTATTCTAGTTGATAGTACTGTGACACCCCGCCTAATAAAATACCGGGTGATCAGTCCTATACCAAATTAAAACAGGAATCTCAGTTGGATCATCCTTAGCATCACTGTCGAAATTTTTTTAAGACTTACTAACCACCTAGTATTCCAAAAACTGGTGCCAATTTTTAACTTTTTAATTACACAAAAACCGTGCATGCGGAAATAAATATAAACCATTCACACAACTGAATAAAGTTAAACTGTAATAATTAATTACACAACTTGCCGAATAAACCATGGGCCACCAAAGTGAAATAATCCAATACACTATTCAACATCGGAATAAAAAAAATCTGAAAAACTGAACTAGAAGTCTGGGCGACATGCCCTAAATAAAACTGGGACTGATGAGTGATTCCTACTCTAGGAATGAAAAATGATGCGTCTAATCCAAACTCCTGCTAACATCCACATATGCTGTAGCTCCATGTCCCTGGAATAGTATATCAATCCTGGCGTCCCTGTGGCTGGACACCTAAAAGGTTTTGAAAATAGTTTTATTGCAAGGGTTAGAACCCAAAACATTTTGAAAATATTTAGCAAGTGAATTAACTGCAGTAATTTAAAATGCATGAATGCGCTTCATATTTAAGTTAGTGTCGCACTCCCTTGTGGCTCCACTATTGTGCACACCTACCGGTTACCTCAACCCCACCTAGTTGTACTACCCCGTCCAACTAGTCCTGGTATAACCTTCCCTTGCCATACTACTCTAACCCGAGTATAATAATTTCTTGAATTATAAGTTATCTCACAATTAACTTAATTAATTCCTCTTAAATAGTAGCATATAATCGTATCACAACTTATATAAAGTAAATACATCACGCACTGTATTATTACACGTATATAATATTTACAACAATTATATACGTACCTTTACCACAACTTCCACACATATAACATACGTATATCCATCCTTTCGAGTGTACCCTCGCCGGATGATTCCCTCTAAAATGCTATCTCACTATGTGTGCTCACAAAACCTAGTTTCCCCAAGTTGGAATCGCTCACCAACTTGGCCAAAAATATAAACGTGGTGGAGGCGGTCATATTCCTTCCCTGAAAGTGAGATAAATCCCTCACCCATATATACCGGATGCCATGACCTAGGGATATACTCGCCCTACTCCTCAAGCTAGGGGATTCACCCACATCGCGCAACCTCCCTTTATAGCATTAGAGTATTTAAATTGAATAAATATCTAGTCACTAATATTTAATATCACACCCAATATAAACACGTATATATATACTATCACTGTACCGTATATATATAATATAAACCCCAGCTTTACCGTGTATTCAAAATCCCATACACTGCCTGTAATTTAATATCACACACAATATATACACGTATATATATATACTATCACTACACTGTATATATATATTATAAACACTGGCTTTACCGTGTACTAAATATCCCGTACACTGCCTGAAATTTCCTGAGTTTGTGGCCCGACTCAACGTAATTAATTTTCTCACATAATAATTTATCATTTTTTCAAGTCTATGGTCCGACTCTAATATATTCAACTCATACCTCAATTTATATAATATTTTCCCCGAGTCTATGGTCCGACTCCAATTAAATTAATTAACACACCCGAGTCTACGATCCGACTCTTATTTAATTAATTCACACATTAATTAATCAACACAAATCCGTGACTGCAATCCGACTCTAATTAAATTAATTATCACATTTATTAATTTAATCCTACCCGAGTCTACAATCCGACTCTAATTAAATTAATTATCACATTTATTAATTTAATCCTACCCGAGTCTACAATCCGACTCTAATACAATCAATTATCACATTTATTAATTTAATCCTTCCCGAGTCTACAATCCGAATCTAATTAAATTAATTATCACATTTATTAATTTAATAACTTGGTGTCACCCAACCATTATCCCCAGACTCGCTCACTTGGCCCGTACCTCAACATTTCCCGAGTCTATGTTCCGACTCCAAACTAATTACTTTCTCTCAATAATTAATTTAACACTTAAATGTCACTTAACCAACATACCCGGACTCGCTCACTTGGTCCAATTTACATCTCATAATATCATACCCACATTTTCGCCTACAATGTGTCACACCTTTATTTCTATAATTTTCCCAATTATATTTACCTATAATTATTAACATACCCGGACTCAATTCACTTGGCCCGAAATTAAACATTTCCTGAGTCTATATCCCGACTCTAAATTAATTAGTTTATCTCCAAACATAATTCCCTACCTTGGCGTCGCTTAGCCAATATACCCGGACTCACTCACTTAATCCGTATTTCACCATTTTGGAATAAAACCTCTCAATTTCATCCATTAAGTGCCCCACATAAATTTATCCTAGTCCTAACTACTTTCTCCCATAATTGCTAGGAATATTTGTTTCATAATTATTTATCACTTATTAATGTATGAAACTTAACATTTAAAAAAATTTCCCTTTATATAACAAACTGGTCGAACTGCCCAGATTTCGCCATCATCGATCGATCGATCCCCCCTGGTCGATCGATCGATCGTTCCAGTATTCGTCTTTTCCAACCACTGTCAGCCATGGATGAAACTTTAAGCTTAAATTCTCAACCTAAGCCCTTACCCAATTACAAACAACACATCCTCCATGTGAGGAAAGGGTCTAAACATCTCACAGACCTAATTTCATCATCAATATCCATAAATTCCAAGGTTTTCCCGATTTGGGTATTATCCAGGTTTCAAATCCCCAATACGAATTTCATTTATTTTAACAGCAATTAACCATCTACTCTTACTGGTTTTAACATCTGATTCAGTTCTCTACATTCTAGAATCATAAACACGATCAATCTCCCCCTTAATCCCATTAAGGTATATAAATTTACAAAAACCCAATTTAGATTTTGGTGACACAACCAAAATGAATTTTCATTCACACATCACTATGATATGAATTGATTATCAAAATTTTAGAAATCACAACAGTTAACCTCTTGCCTGGATTGTTCGTAGTGTTTGATCCGTTGTTGATGTCCTTTAATTTGGCTCCAATAACCTCCAATTTTCTCTTGATTTGCTTTCCCCCAAATCCCCTCTCAAACCCTAGGTTTAGAGTTATGTTGGTTGCCATTCCTCAATCTCCCAACTAGGTTAAAAACCCTTAATCCCGTTTTTAGCCTAATGGGCTTAATTAAAGTGGCCCAACTCACCCCGTATGGGCCCGGCTATGCCCAAAAATACCCCGAGACCCAATTACTACCCCCAGGTACTCTTTTCTGACTATCTCGATCCATCCGCACGCAACCGCGCACTCCGAATTGCCATCTGAAATACTTTTTGACATCACCAAATTTCGACCTCAAAATACGATGCACGAGATTTGAACCATTAACTTAAAAGTCGCCAATTATAAATAATTCGGCTCACTCAATTAAATTCTCCAACTCATGAATTTAAGTTTCTCCAATTTAAATATTTTTATAACTCCCAAAAATAATTAAATATTAACTCAAAATTACGGGGTGTTACAAGTACGATCCAAATCGTTCCCAATTTCAACTACGGTTCAATTGATCTTTTGAACCCTTACTCCTATTGGGTTTACCAATTGTTCCTTAATTCAAACATTTCTAAGGATACATGACCCCTCTCTCTCGTTAGTCCCCAATTGTAACTTAATAGAATCCTATCGCTCTCGATTACTACTATGGTTCAATCACTTTTGTGAATCCCTTAGTCTAAGACCTCTCGGATTTACTTATTAAAGTTTATCATTACTAAGGGTATGTGACCACTCTCTTTCATTGGGCCCCAAATCGTATCTAAATCATATCCTATTCTTATAAGGATTCGATATAAATATCGGCCCAGAAATTTCACAACATAAACTCGCAACTCTCTCTAAGAGTTCTTAGCTTCCCATCACCTCTATACTTATAATTTGTCTATAAATAGGATTCTCAATCCCAAAGGTTTCCCCACAATCTCTATATACAACTCCAAATACATACATGTATATATATTTTTCCCAAATTTTCCCAAGGAGTCCCCATGATCATAATGTGTGAGAAACCCCCTTATATGTCTCCAAAACATATCTCTTACATCTTAAGAGAAAGATCCGAATCAATAAACCCAACCAAAAAGGGTTTGAATTCACTATAAAGAAAATTTCACAAAATGCCCTGTTTCCGAATTGATTCGGCCCTGTTCCGAATCGATTTGGCCCAGCGAATCGATTCGGCTTCAGAGACGAATCGATTCGGGTCCAAAGACCTGGGCTTCTGTCTCAGGCCAAATCGATTCGGCCTGTTCAGCAGGCTACGAAATGGCTATTTTTCTACAAAACCTAATTTCCCAAAAATTCGAAATCAACAATTTCTAAGTATAAATTGTAACCCAATCATGTTTCCAACATCAAAAGACATCCCATAATTTCCTCCCATCAATTTATACCCTTTAAACCCATGTTTAAACATTGATTTCAAGATTAAACCCAAAAATCTAGGTTTTGATATTTATACCCAAAATCCATTTCTTTTACCCACAAATTATGAAATCAAATACACAAATGACTTATTTAGCATGATTAAACACTTGCCTCAGATTTGTAGAGGTTGGATCGTCCTCGATGTCGCGTTAGAGCCGAAAATCTCCAACCTTTTCTCCTCTCTCTCTTCCTTTCTTCTTCTTTTCTCTCTTCTCTTCTCTTTTCTGTCTCTTTCTCTCTTTCTCTAAATGAGAAGGCTTGTCCCGTAAGCCTCTTAAAACTTTAAAACATAAGTCCCAATTTTAATTGTTAATACACACTTTAAATGACTCGTTTACTCCGATTCGAGTCAAACTGACTTAAAAATATTTCGGAGCCGAAATAAAACCCAATGACAGTCATTTTGACTATCTCGACCCTTCCGGGATTGATGGTACCCTCAAAATCATCATCCGGAATACTTTGAAACGTCCCCTATATTTGGACCTCAATTCCCAAATTTTAGAATTCTCCAATTTAATTAAATTTTATTTTCCCAAAAATTTAATTTCTCAGTCTAAAAAATCATGGGGTGTTACAATCTTCCCCCCTTACAAAAATTTCGCCCGCGAAATTTAAGACATGCCCAGGACCTCAAGATCATCTAGTCCTTACATCAACCCTCAGGATCACTATACCGATCCTTCCTAGTTCTCACGTCAAGCCATATAGATTTTAAAGCAAACTACTACCCAGGGCATCCACACACCCCGTACCCAAGCTTTCGCTCGTAGAATTGAAATCAGACTCCATTAGACTCAAATCAAAATATACTATCACTAATATAATCTATAATAATATATATTAACTATATACAAGTTTGAAAAAATTTCCCAATGGTTGAACTCTCCTCAATTCCTGACGCTAGCCACCTTCGTGCGGGGGAGGTCTCGCAAGTGAAATCCAAACAAGGAACCCCCCAATACACTACTGTGTAGCTGGGTCGGGGATTGAGATTAGTTAAACCAGGGTGAAGGTTTTATAAAAGGTTTTCTTATTTTATATACTGCCCGAAGGCCTATGTAACAATATATAATATAAATAAGTCCCGCGTCTTTCGACACGCCAAATAAATACCTTATGTTTAGAACACAAGGCCTCAACAAATACAATATTCTACCCAACACCTAGTCCTAAAACTAGTACAACCATGAGCTAAATTCTCCACTAAAAATAAATCCACTAAGCTTTAAACCTCCCAACCATACTAATTCTCTTCATCACTCCAAAACAACATTTCAAGGCAAGTCCTTGAATCTCAACTCAGGGTACTCTACTTATTCCAGGATAATCATTAATCCTAAACCTATTTCTCCACAAGAGAAACATCTTCCTCAAAATCCTTCCTAACCATTTTGAAGGACAAAAAATAATTGCGACCCCAGATAACTCCTTCGGTCCTTCTCAACGAACCCGAGTCTCCAATTTCTTACTCCCTCTTCCTAGAAGGCAATACTCCCGATATTGGGATAACTCCACCCACCTAACATCGGGAAAAGTTACCAACGTTAGGTTTCCTAACGAAGGTTGACGGGTTTCTCAAACTAAACCTCCCAAGGACTACAATATACACCTCTCCTCAGACTTACCTTATTAAGTCCAAGATTATCCATTCAAGAAATTTCCCTTCTTACTCAACCACCTATAGGTTACCCTGAACCACTGCTAGAGTTCTCTAATCTGGTCCTGTCCTAGACGACATAATCTAGGCAACATCTGAAACGAAACAAGAGCAACTGTTATTAGGATGTCAATCAAGTGAGTACACTTCACAGAAGAAAATAACGAAGTGAACACAATTGTCCTAATAGTAGGGATTTATATCAAGAACGTTAACGGAAGAACGCAGAAAACCCGCACAGATCCTAAAGACTCTAGAACCTGATGCTCTGATACCATCTGTAACAACCCGCTCAAAATAATAACGGGTGGCCAGCCCTATACTACATTAAATCAGGAGTTTTAGATGGCCCAGTCTCAACACCAACTGTCGGTACTATATAATATAGGACTAACTACCCGATATCATATAAGCGAGATGTTAAAATTGAATAAAATATGCAACAGACAACAAACCAACACTATGACACTAATAATAAAGGAAAGAAAGATGCATGAAAGAACTATGATAAATGAAATGCTAGAATAAAATGAAATAAATAACTACAACTGAATATACCTCAAAGAAATAAACCCGAATAAGCTGTCGGGTCACAACCAATACAATGACTGAAATGAAATAAATATACACATCTATAAATATCCCTTGGGTATAAACCTGCTACACAATATGAATCCTACCTAGATTTTTAAAGAAGTAGGAAGCGACTACAAGATACATCCCGCAACAGTCCGCACATGTCACGGCTCCCAAGACTCTGGATAGAAGGTCATCCGGCATCCATGCGGTAGGACACCTGTAGTAATATATATATATATATATATATATATACAGGCAGGAGAGAAAAGTAAACGGGTCAGATCCCGAGTGTGAAAAATATTTAGTAAGTGTGTTAACCGTGCATAATAAATATCGGTGCACTTATTTCATAATTAAAGTGGAATCGCACTCTCGTGAGACCCCAACTCACCTTTCATCTAACGGCGCGCACCTATTCGCGTCCTGAGATTTTTTTGTTAAATTACCCCAATTATACGGACAACCTAACTTAACCTAGGCCCCACCTATTCCCACGAGATTTGCCTTCCTATCTTAACCCAAGAATCCACACCTTTTATAATCATACATGATTATGTTTACGAACAATTATGCCTTAATACGCTTAATGGATTCCGGTTTATAATTTATTTAATTATAAGTCTTAATACGTTACCCATTTATATTTGGGTTGAGTCATATTATTTAATTACTAAATAATATGCATACAAATTATTATTGAAAAAACTTCTCCTCAATCTCAACATTGTACTACGTTTCGTGCGTGGGGTGTCTCGCAAAGAGAAATTCAAACAAGGAACCATCCCGTTACACTACTCCTTGACAATGAAGATCCTAGAGATCCATCATGCCATATATACCATATTATACTACTACTACTAAATTTTTAGACTACAATATGAAAACAACTTAAAATCTCCAATAATATCCTTGGGATGATGTAACCGAAATATTCCTTAAATGCGATACATCAACCCCCATTAATCTAGTACATCATAATCATCCAAGATGTACTCCACAAAGATTCTATATCCTTTCATCTATAGGATATATATAAAAATATATGTAGGCATTCATTCTAACCATATATATATATATATATATATATATACCATCATCCATACCCATGACCAAGTGTACATATCACATCTGATGTATAATGGCCATGAATAATAATATACCCGGCTATATATAGCGCCGATAAAATGCACCATGCTATCATCTTCCCAGTGCCCGGCTCACGTAACAATGTTGGGGACCACCATGGTGGGGCTAAACGACACCCATCTCGTGGTAAACTCACACAGACGACGTCCCGGGAAGCGTTCATAGCTCCAAATCGATAATGAGACGAAACATACCCACCACGTCTCATCCCAAAAATATAAATCACATAATAACACACGGGACGACTATGACATGGGGAATATCCACACCCTATTCCTCGAGCCAGGATGCTCACTCTCTGCGCGAAAACTACCCAATGATAGCATGAGCGGGGTATGCCTAACCACTTAAGTATATATATCGTTCACATGCACAATATACATACATCCATATGATCCCATCATATGATCAAACATTAAACCATTACATAAGGTTTAAATATTCATACCATGTATATCCACAACATAAATATATCCATATATTCATATCTGTATAGATATATATACATATATTCACATATCTTTATATCTATATATATACAAACTAATTCTCGTTCATATGTATAAGATATCTACACTCGACTATAGGTATACACAATCCTCAATATACAAGCCGTCACCACAAACTCATTTAATTTACCTCGATATGTGAATACAATCCCTCACGTGAAGCATATTCATCCATTTTCCTATGATGAATAGTCTCCCAAACAACATACGGATATATATATATATATATATCAAACATCAGGGTTATCTCCCAAAGTTTAGTGTAGGAAACCATCACTACACCTCTCATCTAAACCCGAAAGCATATCCATATTCCCAATACAAATTTTGACTAAAGGTGTACACCTAACCAAAAGTCTACAAATCTCAACTTATCCCAGCTTCATTTCAAGTGTTGGAATTCCAATGATTATTTCCACACAATTATGTGTATACTATCCTAACTAGAATTATACTACCGCCTATTCTAGTTGATAGTACGATCCAAATCGTTCCCAATTTCACCTATGGTTCAATTGATCTTTTGAACCATTACTCCTATTGGGTTTACCAATTGTTCCTTAATTCAAACATTTCTAACGATACGTGACCCCTCTCTCTCTCGTTAGTCCCCAATTGTAACTTAACAGAATCCTATCGCTCTCGATTACGACTATGGTTCAATCACTTTTGTGAATCCCCTAGTCTAAGACCTCTCGGATGTATTTCTTAAAGTTTATCATTACTAAGGGTATGTGACCACTCTCTTTCATTGGGCCCCAAATCGTATCTAAATCATATCCTATTCTTATAAAGGTTCGATATAAATGTCGGCCCAGAAATTTCGCAACATAAAGTCTCAACTCTCTTTAAGAGTTCTTAGCCTCCCATCACCTCTATACTTATAATTTGTCTATAAATAGGATTCTCAATCCCAAAGGTTTCCCCACAATCTCTATATACAACTCCAAATACATACATGGATATATATTTTTCCCAAATTTTCCCAAGGAGTCCCCATGATCATAATGTTTGAGAAACCCCCTTATATGTCTCCAAAACATATATCTTACATCTTAAGAGAAAGCTCTGAATCAATAAACCCAACCAAAAAGGGTTTGCATTCACTATAAATAAAATTTCTCAAAATGCCCTCTTTTCCAATCGATTCGGCCCGGTTCCGAATCGATTCAGCCCAGCGAATCGATTCGGCTTCAGAGGCGAATCGATTCCGGTCCAAAGACCTGGGCTTCTCTCTCAGGACGAATCGATTCGGCTTGGGTCCGAATCCATTCGATCACACATACGTGGGACTCTGCAACATTTTTAATCGATTCGGAAGGTGGCCGAATCGATTCGGCCTGTTCAGCAGGCTACGAAATGGCTATTTTTCTACAAAAACCTAATTTCCCAAAAATTCCAAATCAACAATTTCTAAGTATAAATTATAACCCAATCATGTTTCCAACATCAAAAGACATCCCATAATTTCCTCCTATCAATTTATACCCTTTAAACACATGTTTAAACATTGATTTCAAGATTAAACCCAAAAATCTAGGTTTTGATATTTATACCCAAAATCCATTTCTTTTACCCACAAATTATGAAATCAAATACACAAATGACTTATTTAGCATGATTAAACACTTGCCTCATATTTGTAGAGGTTGGATCGTCCTCGATGTCGCGTTTGAGCCGGAAATCTCCAAGCTTTTCTCCTCTCTCTCTTCCTTTCATCTTCTTTTCGCTCTTCTCTTTTCTTTCTCTTTCTCTCTTTATCTAAATGAGAAGGCTTGTCCCGTAAGCCTCTTAAACCTTGAAAACATAAGTCCCAATTTTAATTGTTAATACACACTTTAAATGACTCATTGACTCCAATTCGATTCAAACTGACTTAAAAATATTCCGAAGCCGAAATAAAACCCAATGACAGTCATTTTGACTATCTCGGCCCTTCTGGGATCGATGGTACCCTCAAAATCATCATCCGAAATACTTTGAAACGTCCCCTATTTTTGGACCTCAATTCCCAAATTTTAGAATTCTCCAATTTAATTAAATTTTATTTTCCCAAAAATTTAATTTCTCAGTCTAAAAAATCATGGGGTGTTACAAAATAAATACAATCACTTGCAGATGAATTCATTTCTTACAAATCATTTTATGGAGTCTGTGTGTCCATTATTATTAATAAGTTATTTTTGACTTTGACCACCATTTATTTGTGCAGATAACAAATCTGGCCCCTGAAGTTTTCAATTATTGTTCTTTGTTCGCTAAACGACCTTTTGAGACACTTTGTATCTCATGAATGTCACAAAAAAATATTGCGAAGTGTTGCAAAAGGTCATTTAGGCTGTCAGAGGCCATGGAATGAGAACTTTGGGAGCCAGACTACTAAGCCAAGATAAATGGGGATCAAATCAAAATTACCCTTTTTATGTCATTGCAGTATGCTGCTGCAATTTTTTTATCACTTATTCACTTGAAAAAAATAAAGTAAAAAAATGAACTTAGTGCAAAATAAAATATCTGAGCAAGGGAATGAGTGAAAACCTTCTCACTCAGGTCCAATACATCTTGGTTGTTTTTAAATTCAATGTAAATCCAATTGATTTCTTCTTTCCGATACTCCTCTTGCTCCATGTTAAATACATGCTAAAAGAACAAAAAAATTAACAATAACAAAAGCAATAACAGAAAAGTAGAAATAAACAAAATCAAATTCCCATGAATTGTAAATCACATGTCTAGTCAAATCAGTGCACACCTCATTAAAATGTCGTTAAAGCTTTTCATTTGCCAAATTAATGCGAAGTTGCTAAAATATGTCAAGTTATTATCATTTGGGAGGAGTTCATTAACAAATGAACCAACTACGCAAGCTAATAAATTTAGTTAGAAACATGTCCCCCGAATTTTATGGTTAACATTGGATATGATAGCAGCTTCACTTCTCATTATTTAATTATAGTTTCGAATATATATATATTTAATCCATGAAAATGACAATAAGAGGATAAAATAAAAAATAATATTAATAACATGATGATATTTAACGTGTTATGTTTAAAGCATTGAAATCCATATATGTCTAGGACTCCAATTGGCATCTGAGACTCGTGATCCTGACCAACAGATCTGTTAATCTTTTCAACAGGCCTAAAACAAACATATATACATATTTGGTTTCACATGAAACATTTGGATAAAAAAACAAAATAAAGGTCTTTGACAATGAAATAACAGACAACAGACGAATCAAACAGCTGAGCATATACACTCTTTGCTAAAGCATCCCGACTTGTAACAACATTACAGTCAAAGGCTTTAACAATGACCCCTTCATGAGTTTGGATTGAACGTGTGCTGAGCATGGCCAACAAAAGATTTACATCACACCTGAGGGAAAAGAGAAAAAAACTCCTATTGAGATTACAAAATCCAACCACCTATGCTAAAAGTGACTGTTTCATTTTCATTGATGGAGAATCAAAGTCTTAATACTCAAAACCATGTAATCCCAAGCTCAGTTCACTTCTCACTTATAATTAAACAATCATTATAACAATTTGCATCCACATAAATGGTTTGATTTGTAGAAGAAACGAGAAGAGATATGATTACAAATGTTAAACGAAATAGATAAGTCGGTTCTTGTATATCTCTATTATCATTTACACAATAATATGTATATTAGATGGTTATTTTGTGTTTATATTCATCTAGCTGTTCCTATATTGGGGCACTTAAGAAAAAGGGAAACATATTTTTTGCAGCCTTCTAAATAACATAAGGCCCTAAATGGCAAACCGATAATAATTTTGCCCGATGTCACTCTTTTGAACATGGGTCTATCAAATTAATAAAGACAATCATCCATACCAACCTTGTAATATTCGGCACTAAGAACAACAGGTAGTCCAACGGATAAAGTCTTGTACTTATCAATGTCACCTATAATGTGGATCACTTCGTTGTGTGCTAATAGTACGAGTATGTGGGCCAATACAAAGTACATTAAAGGTGGGCTTTATTGGGGCACTGCTTTGATTCTCAATTGGCTTGCAACTATTACTTTCATTGTTTTGGGTAACATAAATGTGTATATATATAGTCCGCTCGAACAAGAATATATGCAAAAAAATATACTTATTAAAATTTGGATATATCCTTGCAGTTAAGCGAGAGCCTTGTGCACTAGGTACGATGTTTTATTAAAATTTGGTTTTGTTTTAGGTATGTCTTAAAGTACCTGAGTTTTTTTAGATAAACTCCAGATGGAGAAAATCAAAGGATGCTAAATTACACACAAAGGGTATACAATATTTGGAACACAAAACTTTGGGGGAGAGAGTATCTCGTAACATTTCTACAAACAGCCAATAAACATATATAATTCTTTTCACTATAATTCTTAGTTCCAATAACCCGCAGTATACAAAAAATAATAAGCAACCATGTCTTAGGATACCATCTTCAATAGAACGACATACAGTCCAATGGGACAAGTGCTTGTATTCCTGCAATGGAATGACTACTAAACGCAAGTTGGAGCTAAAGCATTTGCTAGGATAACATTTATACGAGAAAAAAGGATCCAAATGAACAATATCACACCAAACTTAGCAGTATCCATTCATGTTCTTATTACTTAATAAGAAGGTCCCCAACTAACCTTTACAATTTCATACTAAACCCAAATGAAATTGGAAGTATGGTAATTATTCAAAAGCATACAATTAAGGAAACTAAACCATAGAATTTTTGCATTTCTTCTGCAAATAAGACTTATTGGAACCATAGTAAGGCCAGATCATAAGAACTTCTACTTTAAAATTCCTCAAAAAAATAAAATCAAACAAGAACAATGCCACCAACACCACAATATTTCCATAACTTTTAGGGATCGAAATTAATGATTCCCTAAATTGAAATCGTAACTTTGACACCATTTCTGAGAAAGATAAAAATTAAAATACTTCTATTATAAAATAGTTACAAGTACGCTGGCTTCATATTTCAAAAGTAGAAAGCAAATAAAGGTACTCAATAAAGATTTTCGTATAAATAGACCCAGTTAATAATCAAAACTTATGTCCAAAATTACCTGCATGAAAAGATCAGCAGCCATCTGCAAATGAAAATTAGATTTTGGGTCCTTTATCATAGATGAGTCGTGCTCTTTTCCTGGAGAAAATTCTAAGTTTTGAAGATGTAGAATGGCAGCCAAGGTCCAAAAAATGGCTTCCTGTTAAAAGGCTGAACCAACTTGACGAAATAAAAAGAATATGATAAGAGCACTGAAGTGAAAAAAATAAATGTAAGACCATCATTAGGAACCATGCAAGTCAAAACTTTAAAACCTGTTCTTGATGACTAATCCCAACAATATCCATCGCCTTTCTTGTCTTCATGTATTCCTCAACACTGTTCACTCCATCTAACTCATAAACCTTACTTTGATTCAAGTAGTGAAAGTTTCTTGGAGGCACTAGCTTGTACTCGTTTGCATCCTAGAATCATTAACAGTCCTTAGTATAAACCTGTAAGCTTGAAGAGTCTAGCTGAGCAAACATAGTAAAAGGATGTCACAAGGAAACAGTAAGAATTCTTCAAACAATAAAAAAACATTTTAACGGAAGATAATAATCATAAAATTTCCTTTTAAAGACCTTCAAAAGTTATCCCTGTAAAAACTAGAAATAGGAAAACAAATATATTTCTTTCTTTTTTCTTCCCCCCACCCTTATATATATATATATATATATATATATATATATATATATAATAATGCTCTTGTGCGGACTAGTCCGCATTTTAAGAATGCGAACCAAACATGTGTCACCTAACGATTTGCTTAGAAATTATTGCCTAAATTATCGGCACACTCTCTCTCTTTTCTGGGCTCACCGCCAGGTGACACATGTCCGGTCCGCATTCTTAAAATGCGAACGAGTCCGCACAAGAGCAGGACTATATATATATATATATATATATATATATATATGGTGATATGTATATTAAACATATCTTCAGCAACATATAAGTATCAAATTGTATCAGAACTAAACTACTGTTCTAAAAGGCGCTCCCAACTTCTGCCAGCGCAGCTAGGATGTCGGCTAAGCAATTATTATTTTATTTTTACACATAAAACTACAAGAAAAACAAATGGCCAAAACAAATTAACAATTCAACAAGAAATTCTGCATAACCAAATTAATGTAAGATTGAGGATAGAAAACGTCCCCCTTGAAGACACTTTTTAGCTATTGATTTTATGAATGAGATGAGAATAGATTTGGGATAAAAAAATATAAAAAAATAAAAAATAAATTCTTTTTTTGTGTGTGCAAGTGTGTAATTATATTAAGTCTTCTATTGGATTTACATCACCTTACCACCCACCCTAACACATTTTTTAGGCAAAAATTGTAAGGAAAGCTCATCCAAGCAATTACCAAAAACTTAATAAAATTACAATGGTCTTTGGGAACTGAATGGAAACCTTATTTCTCGAGTATTTAAATCGCATGTGCAAACATCTACAACACAAAATAAGATAAAAAAGAAAGTCGAAACATCACATGAGTATATCACTTACAATAAAAAAACATCTATTTCGAAGAAAATAAAATCATAATGATGGAAAGCAACAATCAGAGAGCACATAATCATCACCAACTTTAAAATGCATATCTATCTCAAAATTTATAGTGAAAGGGAAAGGGAGAGAGATTACCCTTCTAGATGCACGTAACTGATAAAAATAGTGGTAGTTCCTTTCAGGATTTGTAATCTGAACCACACGAGATCATTCCAGAAGGTATCTTCTGATTGCACCACCCAATATTCTACCATTTGTGTCAAATTGGATTTCAACAAACTTGCTAAAATGACTGCAGCCAAATAAAATGATTCATATAAAAAAAAAACGAAATACTAACCCTAGATTACATAAAATAATACAATTTGCCCTAAACATAATTATAATACCCACGAAACATAGCTAATGCAAGATTCCACTTTTCCCCATTTTTCCTGTCAGTGCATCCCCCATCACCTTCAACTCTCAATCATGGAAATATCGTCAAAACATCAGTTCAAGCAAGGTCTGTCACCAACAATCCTTTGCATGTCTCTCATAGTAATAGTGAAGAGGAATTTCTACTCATATAAAACCATAAAAGCTTCAAATTGCCTCAATATTATGCAACAAATCGTTAACCGGTCAAAAGAGATTACAAGTATCCTTTAAGGCAACTACCGCATCATAAAATATCATGATAAAAGTAACAGAGATATGTAAAGAAATTACCAAGATAATCATGTTCCTGACTTAACTCTTAAAACCTCTCCCAACATATCTCTCTATGGCCTACCCGGACCTATAAATTACCGATAACAATAAAAATAAATAAAAAAAATAAAGGGTTATTTGGGTTTTGGCTCCCACTAGTTATACCCGTTTGGGTTTTAGCCCCTATTAAAACTATTGTATGTTTAGTCCCCTATTTTTCACTTTTAGCTAAGCTTTTTGGAAAAAAAATATGTTGCCAAAAATATAAAAAAAAAATCAAAAAGTCAAGGTGCCAAACATACAATAGTTCTTAACTGGGGGGACAAAACCCAAACTGGTATAACTAATTGGGGCCAAAACTCAAATAGCCCAAAAATAAAACAAAACCCAACCCAAAAATAAATTTTAGCATTTTTTTTAACTCCCCATCCCCACCCCTTCCTTTTTATCTTCCCCTCAACCCTCTAAGACAGAGCTCTCCCATAGGTCCAAATTGGAGTTAACTCACACTGAACGAACACAATTGGCATTCTCCTTATTTTAGTTTCCGTTCAACCGATTTTATTTATTTATTAAAAATGCCCAAACACCGCCATAAAGGGCCAAAATAGACCCCTTCAAATACAGACCCAAAAGGGTCCTTCCTTAGGTTGGTTTCATCCCAATTCCAGTTCTCACCCAAAAGCTTACTGCCTTGTATGGCGAGAACGTCGGCAAAGGAATCAGTCATAAGCGAGGAACAAAAAGTCAAACCGGATAAAAGGGTGGTATAGAAAGCCAAATGATTAACATAAATCGTGAAGCTCACAGTTTTAATATTGGGATAAAGAATAAGACTAGTACAGGCCAGATTAAAGTAGCAGAGCAACAAAATTGATCAATACACAGACTTGTAGAAAACTTCATACACACCTCGGATTGTCATTTCTAGATGTGCTTGCATTACCGAATTCCTCCATAAGTGGGTTAGACTGAATCATTAAGAAAGTGAAATTAGCAATCTCAGTGATTGAAAATATATTACTCAATGTTAATGGAGAAGAGAAAGTTTGTATATAAAATGTTTAAAAACAAAACTCCACTGTGTTATCCCCTAATAAAAAATGAGGACATAACAACTGTGTTATCCCCAACTTATAAATGAAGCCGAAATAATTGAATACTTTTGTGCAAAAAATACCAATACAACTAAATTAAATTTGTCACCATACAAAGAAGGAGATGGTGAATTAACTTTTTGGCATACATGAGCAATAAATTAAAGAAAATAACATACCTATATTATGGAATGACCAACTCCAAGCGTTTTTATTCAAATCCACACCACTAGCCAAAATAGGTTTTATCGATTTTCAAACCCACAAAGTTGAGCTATTTTGCTCAGTACTTTTCCCAAGGACGCAAGAGTATAATTGTCCTTCAGAAGGAATTTGCTTTGCTACCTCAATATTTTCCTTTTTTTCCAAAATTTTGTTAGTTTGGGACCCAACTTTTTCTACATTTTTTCTAATTTTTTTTCATTAGTGGGGCAGTAAAACCAATGACGCCCGCGCACAAAACCTAGCCAACGCCTGGGCTTGACTGCACTTGTAAACTAGGTTTTTGCCCTGTAAAATTGCTAAACACTTGGGGTTGGTATAACATTATGATCAAGTAAATTAAGATCATACTTCAAGGACTTGTTGTTCAACTGTTCTATCGTCACTAGCAACACCGACACCAACATAAGTAAGATACTGCATGGGTAATTTTTTTGTCTCAGTCTTCCCAGCCCCACTTTCTCCACTAACCAATATAGACTAGCTTCGAACCTCACTCACCATTGCTCTGTCCCAACACAACCAAAGATAAGTTAACCATATCAATATGCCAACAACCATACGATTTTATTTCAATAAATGCACTTAAACCAACAGAAGTTAATGAAAGCACTTGTTCGTTTCATTACAGGTAGGGCTATGTTAAGTGAGGAACGGTAAATGAACTTTTGAAAAAATTTCTAAATTATTTGGCAAAAAAATGCCGATCTCGATTCCAATTTTCTCAAAAAAGGGGGATTCGGTGCCAATATCAAAAATTTCAGAAAAAATGGGAAAATCGGGAGTCGGGATAAAATTTTCAATGTTTCGGAAAAATCCAAATGAAAGAAAAATCAGAATAATTTCAGGGAACATGGGAAATTTTCGAAAAATTCTTAATCATCATATACTTAAAAAAAAAACAGAATAGTATACAGTTGGGAAAATGAGAATACCAGAAAATTTGGGAAAAATCATATCGGTATAATTTCTGAAAAGCGGATATAAAAAATAGAATTAATCCTGATTTCGATCTAATTTTTGTTGAAAAATCAAAATTCATTAATTGAAAAAATAATTCCAAAATCGGATTGCATTTTGGAAAACTTAGGAGTTCTAAAAAACGCCCCCAAAATACGGCCAGTTTGTTTCAATACCAATTACTTTCAATACGACTTTTTATAAGTAATTTCAAGACATCCACAAATAGTTAACAAACCTGTAAGGTGCATCAGCTAGGGCAAAAACATGAGGGCTCAGCTCACCAAATGGAGCTCCCTTATACTGCTCCATCATGTGCACATTATAAAGATGAGGAATCTTCGTAAACGGGTTAACAACAATTAAGATGCTTCTTGTGTATGTATATAATAGACATGAAAGAACAATCCACGTAAGCATCATCTCAAAACATGTCGCAAATGGAAAGGCAAATCTTTTGGCAGATTTTAAAAATAGAATAGTTCTAATAAAGATATGAATCTAATAAATAAAAATGACGCACTTACAAAAAAATTAGATGGTGAACAGGAACACATTTACTAGAGGAAAATTTTTCAGCAACTGTTTCTTTTTTCACAATATAAATCCCAAATCCGATACTCAGATTGTGGTACCTTTAAAACCACTCTGAATCTTCTCCACCGCCATTGCCATCGGTGACTAATGCCACATGGCTAGAAAATTATAACCTCGTCTCAAATGATGATGACCATCATGAAGGATTGTGGAGTGTTTGGCACTAAATTACAGAAATTATAAGGTATGATCTGTGGTGACCTAAGGAAGATATGAGGAGGTTTTGGTACAACTATGGATCAAATAAAGAAAAGATTACTCAATACTCAAGAACTGCAGAATAATATATTGGTATAACTTGAATATTTTTGCAAACAAAAGCTCCCGATATTGAAAAAATGGATGAAAATGGTGGTAAATTGGCAATTTACATTGGTTTGAGTTCGGAAGTATACAAAGCAGTGTTCTTAAAAAAGGCTTGGAAAGCCGCCTATAGGAAGAAGCTTATAGACCTTGTAATTTTATTAAAAAAAGGCTATGTGACATCCCGCTTAAAATAATAACGGGTGGCCAACCCTATACTACATTAAATCAGGAATCTCAGATGTCTCAACATCACAAACTATAATATAAATAGATAAGGCTAACTATCAGAAATCATATAAGCGAGAGCAAAAAAAATAAAAATAAATCATGCAATGGAAATCAAACCAATAATGTGGATATCTAGCAAAGGTAACATGTACACAAGTATCGTGATAAGATAAGTTCTAGAATAAAATGAAATAAGTACATTCAAGGAAAATATACCCGAATAAGCTGTCGGGTCACAGACAGTACAACATCCATAAAGAAGAAATATAAATAGCTATAAATAACTCTTGGGTGTAGACCCGATATACAACATGAATCATACCTATATTTTTTTAAAGAAGTAGGAAGTGACCACAATCTAAATCCCGTCACAGTCCGCAACTGCTACGGCTCCCAAGACTCTGGATAGAAAAGCATCCGGTATCCATGCGGTAGGACACCTGTAGTACAATATATATATATATATATATATAGCAGAAGAGAAAAATAAACGGGTCAGAGCCCGAGGTGTAAAGATATTTAGCATGTGTGTTAACCGTGCATAATAAATATAAATGCACTATTTCATAATTAGAGTGGAGTAGCACTATTATGAAACCCCAAACTCACCTCTCATCTACAGCGCGCATCTACTCTTATCCTGGAATCTTAATTAAGTTACCCTACTCATTAAAGGACAACCTACCTTACCATACGCACGACCTATATCTGTATGACCTGCCATTATAAGATAACCCAAAAATCCTTTCCATTCTAATCACACCTAAATATATTTTCACATATATGCCTTACTAGGCTATAGTGGTTCCAAATTATTAACTTACACCAGTTATGAGTTTTAATACGTTACACATTAACATTAGTCTTTAATATAAGATTTTACTCTCTAAATAACATGCATACAATTTAATAAGGATAAAACTTCTCTCCACTCTCAACATTGCACTGCATTTCGTGCGTGGAAGCGAAATCCAAACAAGGAACCCCCCGATACACTACTCCTTATCAATGTTGATCGCCGGGATCCATTATGTCATCCACACAAATTCTATTACTACAACTACTATAATTATAGATTACTGTCTAAGAACATAATTCAAATCTATAATAGATCCTTGGGTCGACATAACTGTAATTGTCTCTAAATACGATCCTTCGACCCCAATGAACTAGTACACCAAAATCACCTAAGATGTACATCATCGAAACTTCATATCCTCTTCATCTATAGGATATATAAATATAAATATATATATATATATATATATATATATATATATATATATATATATATATATATATATATATATAAGCAATCATTCATTCCCATAACCATGTATACATTTCACACATAATGTACACTATGCAATACACATAACATAACCGGCTATAGGATGCCAAAATACTGCACCATGCTATCATCCTCCAGGAATTACTCACTTTATCCCGGGGTCACCATCTATCGGACTATTATCACACCGCCATGGTGACAAAATCAATCATAGCGTATGGGAAGCGATCATGGTTCCTAACCGCCAGGTGAGAACGACCCATACCCAAGACTTCTCACCCCCAGAATATAAAATCAAATAAATAAATAAAATGGACGACTATGACCTGGAGACTATCCACACTCTGCTCCTCAAACCAGGGTGCTCACCCTCATCGCGCAACTTCCCATGGTAGCATGTGTCTGGTATGCTTCACACCACAAGTATATATATCATTCACACATTATATATACACATCCGTATGATCACATTATATAAATTAAACCATCACATATGGTTTAGATATTCACACCATGAGTATACACATATATACATATCTATATGGATATATATTTACATATACTCATATATATACACTATATCTCATTCACAGGTATGAAATTCCATAAATTTAGCTATATGTGTACATAGTCCTCATTATACTAGCTATAACTCCAAGCATGATAACTTAATTCGTTATATGAATACGATCCCTCACTTGAAGCGTACTCATCCATTACCCCTATAGTATGAATAGTTTTCCAACATTTCCAACATTAAGATTATTAACCCAAAATTTAATGCATATAACAATCACTAGACATCTCGTCTACATCCGAAAGCACATCAATATATCAAGTAATAATACCGACTATTGGTATGCACATAACTAATAGTCTACAGACCTCAAGCTCAATCCTTAAAATTCATTCCAAGATCCCATCCATAATTGGAATCCTCATTGTTAAACATACACCGATATATAACAACTATCCCGACTAGATTTACAACACACCCTATTCTAGTTGATAGTATGATCCCATCGCTCTCAATTTCGACTACGGTTCAATTGCTCCTATGAACCCTTAACATTACCACGTTTATGATTTTATACCTTGAGTTTAGCATCACTAAGGATACACGACCTCTACATGTCATTGGTCTCCAAATCATATCTTAAATAGAATCCTATCGCTATAAGGATTCGACACAAATATCGGCCTATAATGTCACACCGTACCCTCACCACTCTCTCAAAGAGTCCTAAACCTTAAATCATATCTAAACTCACTTATGACCTCAAACTAGGACTCCCGTCCTCCATGAGATCCCCCACTATACCTCGGAATGTCCATTATTAATACACACATAAGCAAAAAGGGGCTATCTCTACCATTTATAGCCATTTCATGATAACCCACCTCTACCATAATAAAATAATTTGCCAATCAATTCAGTCCCATAATCGTTTCCTTCCCAAAAAGAGGCATCCCACCCTCATAAATCAATTTTAACATAAGCTCGAAACCCCCTATTCATCCTAAAGAACAAATCCCTCAAAATTGTATCCTAACTCTCCATAACAAGCCCATTAAGAAGGTTCCTAAGAATAAAAACCAAAAGAAAAGGGGTTAAAAATAAATCCAAATCTTGGGCTAAAAACAGTGGACCGGTCGATCGGTACCTGACCCCCGGTCGACCGCAGGTCCAAATTTTGCCTTATGAAGAAAGAAGTAGGTTATTCCTTAAAGGCACGGTCGACCAGTACCCTGGGCGCAGTCGACCGGCCATACTGATATTTGGCCCCTTTTTCGTGATTGATCAAAACCCTAACTTTCCAAACACCCAAATATCATAATCTAACCCCCAATCTTTAACTTAATCATATTCCTCACATCAACACCAAACCTACATCTCATCTCATCAATTTAATTATCATCAATCCCATTTATACACATCAAAATCAAGTTATAGCCCCCAAAAAACTAGGTTTTCACATATAACCCAAAAATTCATTTCTTTTATCCATAAATTATGAAATGAAATACACAAATGAAATATTTAGCAAGATTAAACACTTGGCTCGAAAATGTAGGGGTTGAAACATCCTCGAGATTGCGTACGGGCCGGAATCTCCAAGCTTTCTCCTCTCTCTTTCTTCCTTTCTTCTTCTTCTTTCCTTCTTTCTCTCTTTCTCTAGGGATTTTCTCTCTCTTCTTTCTCTCTTTCAATCTCACAAATGATATTTTAAATCTCCCAAAGGCTCTATAAGTATAATCTTTCAAAACACTCAACCTAATTTACAATACACACTTTAAATGACTCCTTTACTCCAATTCGAGTCAAACTAACTTAAAAATATTCCGAAGCCGAAGTAAAACTCAATGACAGTCATTTTGGCTCTCTCGACCCATCCGGAATCAATGGTACACTCAAAGTCGTCATCCGGAATACTTTGTAATGTCCTCAATTTTTGGACCTCACTTTCCCAATTTTAAAATTCTCCAATTTAAATAAATTTTATTTCTCCCAAAAATTTTATTTCTCAGTCCCAAAGTCACGGGGTATTACATACTTCCCCCCTTATAAGAATTTCGTCCACGAAATTTAAGTTATACCTACGACTTCAAATCTCATCTAGTCCTTACATCTACTCTCAAGATTACTATACCCATCTCTACTAGTTCTCACATCAAACCATTCAAACTTAGAATCAAATTAGCTACCCATGGCGCCCATACACCCCGTACCCGAGCTCAAATCATAAAACAATAACTCGGCTTCACTAGCATCAAATCGTAACATAACTCTCAACAAATTAATCTATAATAGCGTACTGAGTATATATAACAGTTTAAAATTCCCAATGGTTGAACTCTTCTCAATTCCTGACACTGGCTACCTTCATGCGGGGGAGGTCTCGCAAGTGAAATCCAAACAAGGAACCCTCCCAATACACTATTGTGTAGCTATGTTGGGGATTTAGATCAGTTAAATCAGGGTTAAGGTTTTATAAAAGGTTTTAGAATCATAGATATGGACCGAAGGCCTATAGAACAATATAATATAAAATAACTTTATACATTTCAACACACCAACCAAATGCCTTGTATATAAGACATAAGGCACCAATAATACAATACTCTCACCAAACCCTAGTTCTCATAACTAGCACAATCAAGATCCAAATTCTTCACTCAATAATGAATCTACTAAACTCTGAACCTCTCAATTACACAGTCCCTTTACATTACATCAAAGCATTGCCACAGGATAAGTCTTTCCCTCACTAGAATACCATAATTACCCTTCCTAGCTTATCTATAAAACAAAAGAAAAATGCAGGATTTCCGAATCGATTCGGCCTAGCCGAATCGATTCGGACAGGAAAATGAGGAATCTGCATAATTGCCGAATCGATTCGGTCTATCCGGATCGATTCGGATCACCCAGACCTGGAAACTGTCCCAGGGCGAATCGATTCGGCCAGGCCGAATCGATTCGGTTCTACAAATTGCCAAGATTTGGCTATGGAGTTCTAAGCTCCAAATTTCTTCCCAACTCAAAACCAACCCAAACCGAGATCATCCATCACCACCAATACATAATAAAGGCCTCTAACTAACATTATTCACAATAATTATCATCTAAATCCATCTCCAAGGGTTAATACCCAATTAATCTAACAAACCCTAAAATGATTTAAACACAACAAATTCATAACTATCCATGCTAATTAATCCACTTAAATCATATAATAGCAAGTAGGTAACTTGCCTTGATCTTGCAAATGCAGATTTGATTTGGTGGAGGCAATGATCCAAGCTCAAATCTCCAAATTTCTCTCTTTCTCCAAAGCTCTCTTCTTTCTCTCTTAGTTAACAATTTAATCTTAAGAGGAATAGTGAGTTTTAGCAAGACTAAATCGGGCCATAAGTCTAAAAGGCCCAACTCTAATGGCTAATACGCGATAAAATAAATCGCAACTACACATTTAAGCTACAACCAGTCAAAAGTGCCCGAAATACCAAAATGCGATATGGCACTTATTTTGACTGTCTCAGACCCATCGGGACTAACTACACCCTCCAAATTATCATTTGGAAATTTTATAACTCATTATACATCCGGTTTCTCATTAAACCAAAAGGTCATTTTAATTCTTATGACACAACAATTTACCACATGGATATATTTACCTACGCATCAGGTAATCATACAACATTTTAGTAAATATTAACCTTTTTCATATTAAATTAATATTTACTCAACATCCATAATTTTATAATTAATTACTACACATATTAAATAAATATAAAATAGTCTACCAAAAGAGAGGGTTGTTACATTCTCCCCCCCTTATGAGGGAATTTTGCCCCCAAAATTCAGGTATACCTCGCAAGAAGAAATGCGGATACTTTTTCCGTAAGTTATCCTCGCGATCCCATGTCGATTTCTCGACACTGTGCTGACTACCTTGCAACATAACTAAAGGTACTACCTGCGATCTCAATCGCCCGTCTCCACGCTCTAAAATAGCAACCGACTACTCCTCATAAGGAACGGCAAGTCGCATCCCAAAATCTTAGAAAGAAATGTGCCTAAAGGCACCATCACATCTCTTGTACTACTTTACAAAGGAGATATGGATCACGTCATGAACTTGCTGCAAAT
The DNA here is from genome assembly GCA_949130495.1 of Sambucus nigra. Taxonomy (NCBI): domain Eukaryota; kingdom Viridiplantae; phylum Streptophyta; class Magnoliopsida; order Dipsacales; family Adoxaceae; genus Sambucus; species Sambucus nigra. The sequence continues at coordinate 6,402,938 of OX422214.1, read as the reverse complement.
ATTTTAGTAGAGAAAGGACCCACCTTTACATTTATAGGAAAGGTCCAATGTAACGCGATGCAAGTTTTCCTTCTACCCCAAAAACGCTTAATGCCCGGTATGGCGATATTCGCACCAACACTTGGTCCACCGACCTCAAACTCCTCATACCTTCTCCCCGCATCGACTTAGCTCTTTTGTCGATGTTGGTTATACGAATGCGATTTCGAATGAGCTCAATTTCCAAAGAAGTATCTCGGATCATTCCAAGTCCGAGAGACTTATCATCTCGCAAATCTAACCAACAAGCGGAAGATTCACAAGGCCTAACATACAAGGCTTATAAAAGCACCATCCCGATAGTGAATCGATATAAATCATTATAAACGAATTCAACTAGTGGAAGGCACTGTTCCCGACTACAATTAAAGTCAAGAACGCACAGAAGGAGCATATCCCCCAACATATGGTTTACCCTTTCGGTCTGGCCGTCTGTGGAGGATGATAAGAAGTGCTTAACCACAATTTGATTCCCATGGCTTCTTGGAAACTTGCCAAGAATGAGAAATGAAAGTCTTGTTTCAGTTGGAACTATAATCAAAGGCACCCTATGCAGTCCAACAACCATTCCATGCCCGGCCAATACTACTGGCGGCGCATAATTTAACACATTTTGTCATTACTCGGATGCACCATAAACTTAGAACCGCGAGATTCCACCATTTATGCCTTTCATAAGTCCTTCTCATTCGGGACAAAATTCTCTTATGGAAACGCACCCCACCCTCAAAGTCAAAAGAGCAGAGTTCTGTTTCCTCAAATCAGCAACTTGTATATGTGGTCTTAGCTCGCACTAAAGACTAAATTCTTCCCAGGAAGTAACACTTCCCTTTCCTACACAGCGGTCACCCCCACACTGAATTTTAATTCAAGCATGGGATAATACTATTGACAAGTTTAAACTTATGAGGCGCATCAACAATAAGTCGACACTCCAGTATTATTACTCCCCAACATGGCAGAGACTTGTCAATTGAATCCACCCTCGAGCTTAACAACATGGGCTCAGGAGTGAGAATCAATTCACCCTTCTTCCGAAAACTGAGTTCCCAACGTAACATTCTAACAACGAGAGGCCTCATCTCCTTCGGCCTAACCAACCAAACTTCTCAATATTTCCCACTTCTCATTACTAGGGAATCAATCCCTCTTAGAGTTAACACACAATCTATTCGTGCTCGACTCCCGACAACCTTCCTAAACTAATGTCACATAACTAAAGGCCTTCTGTCCAAACAATCCTAAAGTCTACCTACCTATATCCTAACTAAGTCGTGTACACCGAATACTAAGTATATCCCTATCGCCCAAGACCTTTCTCAACTCTCGACATTTGCTCGGTTTCGTGCGTGGGACGTCTCACCGAAGCGAAATCCAAACAAGGAACCCTCCCGTTACACTACTACCTCGCGTTGTCGATCATCAAGATATACAGGTCTAAGACACATGTTCGGGACCGAAAAGATTCTACTTATATACATTACCAATTAAATAACTGAAGAGTTAATAAATCAAACATTTACTTTTCATAAAGCCTTGGAATTATATACCCCACAATATATATATATATATATATATATATATATATATATATATATATATATATATATATATATATATATATATATAGCCTTCTTATCAAGGAATAGCCCGAAGTCTAAATTCGACTTCGCATCCCAGTCTCCCTCGCATCGTTCAGAGGAGAGAACTGTATACAGTGCTTCTATTTCGCACTTTAATAGCCACTAACCACTCTTCTACGTGATTCTTGGCTAAACCTTTCCACCCAACAAAAATAAAATAAAAAATAAAATTAACTAAAAGAAGAAAGAACAACATCTCTCCACTTCCAATGTCGTCGAGGTTCACGCGTGGAGCGTCCCGCAAAAGCGGAATCCAAACAAGGAACCCCTCCTATACGCTACTACTCAACTATGTCGGTCGTGGAGGTATGGCATACCAATCACATCATACCCGACCATGTCAAGGACGAGTAAATCGGCCTCAAAGCACAAAATACCACAATAAATCCCTATGTGTAAACAAACAAGGAATTGAGCAAACCATCACTCGTAGAAAACTCAACACTAGTAAAAATACTCTCAGCAGATCTTATCAAATTCGTAGTCTGAGAAGAGCTCATGAAACAACTGAGCGCGTAACACCCACCTCAAATAATACGTGACTCAAGCACCTCCGAAATAAAACTTACCCTTAATAGCGGGCGATTCTAACAAAGCTGGAGGAAGTATAACCTCCCGAATATAATAAAATCTCCCATAGAGTAGCTCTCCCTGCTGCACGGGAACAACCGGATCAGGTACCTGAGGTGGAAATTAAACGTATGGCTGCTGCGGAGCCCTAGGAAACTGACCCCCGTTATTTCTAAACTGGGAAATGCCCTGGCCCAAATGGTCTTTACCTCCATGAGCATCCCGACCAACATGTTGTAAAGCACCCTTTACCATGCCTAATGTTATTGCCACCCGCAATAAATCCTCCAAAACGTAGTATCTGAGATGAAACCCCCTTGTCGAGGGTCCTTCTCTTTCTGCTCATAATCAGAAGGTTGGGATGAGGTAAATGCTCCTCCTCCAATCCCATGTTCTCCAAGCTTTCCTGCTTTCCCCACGACAGTAGATTTCTTACTACCCGGTGTATATAACCGATGCTCATGGCAATGGGGCGAGGCTTCATTCATAACCTCACCAAAAGTTTGTAAAGCTGGATTACCCAGCAATTATTGTCGGATTCTCCAGTTTAGACCTTGCATAACTTTGAGATCTTCCGATCTTCTGGAGCCACTTCATCCGGGACAAGATACGTCAACCGTATAAACTCCTCTACATATTCCGCCACAGATCTCTCTCCTTGCACAACATCTTGGAGCTTCTTTCTCATCTCCCTATAAACTACGGGAGGAACGTACTCACGATCGAACAAAGTCCAAAACTCAGTGATCGTCATCGTGTCTCTCTGCTCTGGTGTGGTTATTGTTTCCCACCAGTATAACGTAGATCCGACTAACTTAAAAGTGGCAAGGACTTATTTCTTCACCTCGCTACATTCTATCATTCGAAGGTGGCATTGCCCGTTCTCTTTTCATGTATTGGCTTTAATAACATCCGTGCCTCCCTCGAATTCCGGGGGATTGCCTTTTAGAAAGGACTCCCAAACCCTTTTCCCACAGAAAAGGTCCCATAGGGCTTGAACATCGTGAGTACCTGGAAATTGTTGAATCACTGCGGTCATCGCGGCGCTAACCGCTTGAGCTACTATGTTTTCTACATCCACAGCATTAACGGTCCCTTGTGGAGGCGGTGGAGAATCTACCTCCTCTTCTACAACCCTATTACGTCTCGCTGGGCAACCTCTCTAGGTGGCGTTCGAGATGAAGAAACAATAGAGTTAAAATGTTATATATCTCGCAGAAGATCGCAAACATAGATAGCTACACAGTCCTAACCTTAGGCTCTTTATCAAAGAACGCTACGGTAAAACGTGACGAATCCACATAGATCCTAAAGACTCTAGAACCTGATGCTCTGATACCATCTGTGACAACCCGCGATCCGAGATAAGGGGTGGCCAGCCCGATACTCAATCCTAACAGGAATCATGGATGGATATCATCCTCAGCATCACAAAATATAAACTGAGTATACGGGAAAACCACCCAATAAATCAGAAAACGGGTTGCCAAAAAGTTTAAAATTTTAAAAAATGCAGTTATGAAAATTTAATTTAAACAACCCAATCTGATAAGCAAGTGGAATTCCACAAGAGTATATATAATACGACTAAGACGAATGTACACAAAAGGACCGAATAAGCTGTCGATCCACAGTAACATACAATGAAGTACAACAATTTAAATATTACGTAGTACATTCATTAAACAAGTACAAAAGTTTGGGCCACACGCCCGATGAAAAGACCCGAGCATATCTAGAATACAAAGATGAAAACGTCTAATACAATGTCCTGTAATAACCCGCAGAATCTTACAGCTCGTCGAAAGCAAAGGAATGAAAACATCAAAACGGGCGTCCTTGCGGGGGAGCACCTGAGCGGATACAATCATATACACAACAAGGAAAGTAAACCGGTCAGGGCCGGGTTCTATATGATCACCAGAAGAAATAAAAAAAACATGATAGAATTGAACAGTTATGCATGAATGATAAGGATGATAATATGGCATGTAATCTAGCATGTTAAACTTACATTTCAATTTAAGGAAATATAACTAAATGAAGAAACAAAATGTCATTAACATAAAAGAAAAAAAATAAATAACTTAAATGTAAAACCTTAGCTCATTAATCCAATTACTATATCCTTCTTACATTCCTTAATAGGAAATAAAACCATTTATTTGGTTTAAATCAAGAAGATATAATTTCCTTTCATTTATTAACTTCCATAGTTAATTATATTACCATTTCATCTTTCCACTCCTTAATAGGAATATCATTAATATCAAGTGCTCTTTATGGCACATATCTCATTAATCTCATTCCCATGCTCTTTATGGCACGTATACATGCTCTTTATGGCATATACCCATCAAGTCCCACTTGATGCAGAAAAGTTATATTCTCATACATATAACGATTCTAAGACCGCCCCTCCGAGTTTCCCCACTGGACGCGCCCCGTAATGACCATCATCTTCCAGGGGCCTATCAAACAAGGCAGCCTGGGATCATAACGTAACGTCAGGAAGCGGCCATATGCCTGCGAGAAAGTCAGGACCACACCTGGAATCCCCTAACCAGCGCAGAAAAAGATATAAAAACCCCGCATATGGCCTAGGACTATATCCTCCCTCCATTCATTAGCTAGTGGGCATCACCAAGCGCGCGAACTTCCCTTATGATGTCATTTAGAGAGGTGTGTTTAAGTAAATTAACATTTACCATTTTAATCTCATTTTCATTTCCAATTACCATTTCCAAAATTCCATTACCAATATCCATGTGTTTGGTTCTTTTTATTCGAACCTATCATAATTAAACAACCGGGTTCATTTTATTTGAGACTATCATCTTTAAACAATTTGGGTTCATTTTATTCGAACCTATTCCCGTTGAATATTATCATTAATATTCCTCAATATACAAGTCCCAACTAAATCTCCAAATGATCATTTTGATCTTACAAATCCCCAAAGTTCATATAACTTTGATAAGCCCTTAAGTCTCCAAGTTAGGGCATTTAACTTCCTAACTTCTAATAATTTTAATAAAAGAAGTAATGCCTTAACATTACTTTAAACCTCGTCGGAATAAACCCCAGATGAACCCATTTCTAGTCTAGGGTAGCGACCAAACTCAATAACTACTCTAGGACTCTAAGCTTACTTCTTTGAAGAAGGTTCCTAGGTCCTAACCCTAAAGAAAAAGGTTGAAATTTGAAAAGGAAAACAAAAGAAAAATGCAGGATTTCCGAATCGATTCGGCCTAGCCGAATCGATTCGGCCAGGAAAATGGGGAATCTTCATAATTGCCGAATCGATTCGGTCTATCCGAATCATTTCGGATCACCCAGACCTGGAAACTGTCCCAGGGCGAATCGATTCGGCTCGGTTCTGCAAATTGCCAAGATTTGGCTATGGAGTTCTAAGCTCCAAATTTCTTCCCAACTTAAAACCAACCCAAACTGAGATCATCTATCACCACCAATACATAATAAAGGCCTCTAACTAACATTATTCACAATAATTATCATCCAAATCCATCTCCAAGGGTTAATACCCAATTAATCTAACAAACCCTAAAATGATTTAAACACAACAAATTCATAACTATCCATGCTAATTAATCCACTTAAATCATATAATAGCAAGTAGGTAACTTGCCTTGATCTTGCAAATGCAGATTTGATTTTGTGGAGGCAATGATCCAAGCTCAAATCTCCAAATTTCTCTCTTTCTCCAAAGCTCTCTTCTTTCTCTCTTAGTTAACAATTTAATCTTAAGAGGAATAATGAGTTTTAGCAAGACTAAATCGGGCCATAAGTCTAAAAGGCCCAACTCTAATGGCTAATACGCGATAAAATAAATCGCAACTACACATTTAAGCTACAACCAGTCAAAAGTGCTCGAAATACCAAAATGCGATATGGCACTTATTTTGACTGTGTCACACCCATCGGGACTAACTACACCCTCCAAATTATCATTTGGAAATTTTATAACTCATTATACTTCCGGTTTCTCATTAAACCAAAATGTCATTTTAATTCTTATGACACAACAATTTACCACATGGATATTTTTACCTACGCATCGGGTATTCATACAACATTTTAATAAATATTAACCTTTTTCATATTAAATTAATATTTACTCAACATCCATCATTTTATAATTAATTACTACACATAGTAAATAAATATAAAATAGGCTACCAAAAGAGAGGGTTATTACAACATAAAACCCGCACAGATCCTAATGACACTAGAACCTGATGCTCTAATACCATCTATGACACCCCGCTTAAAATAATAACGGGTGGCCAGCCCTATACTACATTAAATTAGGAATCTCAGATGCCTCAGTCTCAACATCACAGACTATAATATAAATAGATAAGGCTAACTACCCGAAATCGTATAAAGGAGTGCCAAAAATAAAATAAAAAATAAAACATGCAATGGAAAACAAACCAACAATGTGCATATCTAGCAAAGGTAACACGTACACAAGTACCCTGATAAGAGATGTGCTAGAATAAAATGAAATAAGTACATATAAGGAAAATATACCCAAATAAGTTGTCGGGTCACAGGCAGTATAACATCAATAAAGAAGAAATATAAATAGCTATAAATAACTCTTGGGTGTAGACCCGATATACAACATGAATCCTACCTAGATTTTTCAAAGAAGTAGGAAACGACTATAATCTAAATCCTGCCACATTCCGTAACTGTTACGGCTCCCATGACTCTAGATAGAAAAGCATCCGGTATCCATGCGGTAGGACACCTGTAGTACAATATATATATATATATATATATATATATATATATATAGCAGAAGAGATATATAAATGGGTCATAGCCCGAGGTGTAAAATTGTTTAGCAAGTGTGTTAACCGTGCATAATAAATATAAATGCACTATTTCATAATTAGAGTGGAGTCGTACTCTCATGAAACCTCAAACTCACCTCTCAACTACAGCGCACATATAGTCGTATCCTGGAATATTAATTAAGTTACCCCACTCATTAAAGGACAACCTACCTTACCATACGCACGACCTATATCTGCATGACCTGCCATTATAACATAACCCAAGAATCCTTTCCATTCTAATCACACTTAAATATATTTTCACATATATGCCTTACTAGGCTATAGTTGTTCCAAATTATTAACTTACACCTGTTATGAGTCTTAATATGTTACACATTAACATTAGGCTTCAATATAAGATTTTATTCTGTAAATAACATGCATACAATTTAATAATGACAAAACTTCTCTCCACTCTCAACATTACACTGCGTTTCGTGCGTGGGGCGTCTCGCAAAGTGAAATCCAAACAAGGAACCCCCCCGATACACTACTCCTTGACAATGATGATCGTAGGGATCCATTATGTCATCCACAAAAATTCTATTAGGGAGAATAAGCATTAATTGTGCTAATACTACAGAGACAATAAAATTTATTATGCTCACCGAAAAATGAAACAGTTTTATATCTGAGATATTTTCATAGACAATTAAGATTTACTACGCAAATCTTAAAAAGACAATAATATTTACTATCTACGTAAAAAAAATAAGAAACCACGTCATCTTTATTTTTTTTAATATTTTCCATTGAATATGTGTCGTGTTTTAAAGGGCTCGGTTAGTAGCTGTAACAACCCTCGCTTTTAGGCGGCTAATTTTATATTAATTTACCGCATAAGGTAATTATATAAAATGTTGGAACTGGAGTAAATATTAATTTAATGAGTTAAAAGTTAATATTTACTAAATTGATGCATATTTATGGTATATGAAAGTAAATATCGTCAGGTTGCATAATTATAGTGTCATGTATTTTAAATGACATTTTGGTTAAAATGAAATTGGAACTGGAAATAATTTATAAAATTGTCGGATGCCAGTTTAGAGGCTGTAGTTAGTCCCAGAATGTCCGAAACAGTCAAAATAAGTGCCATATTGTATTTTTGGGTTTTGGGCACTTTTACCTGGTTTTAACTTAAACGCGTATTTGGGAGTCATTTTAATGTGGTATTAACCACTTAAGTTGGAGACTTTAGACTTAAGCCACGATTTTAAGTCTTGCCCCTTATTTTCATTTTCCTCATTTTATGTCTTACACTTAGAGAGAGAAAGAGAGGAAGAAAAAAATAGAGAAAAGCGAGAGTTTGGAGATTGAAGAATGGGGATTGCTTCTTCCACAAAGAAATCTGAGATATCAACCCTAAGGCAAGTTTTCTACTTGCTAATATGTGATTTAAGATGAATAATTTGTGTGATAATTATGTTTTGGCATTTGGGTGTCAAAAAAATGGAGATTTGGGTATTTAAACCTAGATTTTGGTTTTGATGATGATATTGTGGGTTTTAATGGTTATAATCCATGTAGGATAATCTTTGGGTAGATAAATATTGTTGGTTGTGTATAAAATGGAAGAGATTTGAGGTTGGGGAAAATTAGGGTTCATAACCCTTCGTAGCCATTCTTGGCAAAATCGCAGGACCGAATCGATTCGGTAAGGGGTAGCTTCCAGGTTTGCATAACCCGAATCGATTCGGGTTAAGGCCGAATCGATTAAGCCAATTGCAAAAAGTTGGTTTTGTGGTCCGAACCGATTCTCTTTGTGGGCAAATCGATTCGCTAGGGCAAATCGATTTGGCCCTAGGGCGAATCGATTTGTTTTCCTGCTATTTTTGAGTTGTTTTTATAACTCAATTTTGACCCTTTTTTTAGTGTTAGGACCTAGGAACCTTCTTGAATGAAGAAAACTTAGAGTCCTAGAGTTATACATGAGTTGGGAAGATACCCTATAATAGAATTGGTTTAGATGGCATTTTTCGGGGTTATGCCGATTGATGTTAGGGCATTCTTTCTTCTAGTTGATTTTTATGAAACTAGGAGATGTATTATTATGTTTGGGAGACTTTAGAAGCTCAATGGAGCTATGTTAATATTGGTGGTTTATAATACCTATTAATGAATCTTTGGAGAATAAATTGGGAGTTCATTTTTCCTTCGAGGATTGTAATGACGATATGAAATATCTATGGCTCCGGATTAAAAAGGTGAACTATTTATGAAACGTAGAGGGATATGATTTCGAATAAAATGAAACATACATTTGCTAAAATGTAAATGGAATTGGAAATGGTAAATGATAATTTACTTAATCATTAATATGATAAATGATGATTTGTTTAAACACACCTCTCTAAATGATATCATAAGGGAAGTTCGTGCGTGAGGTGAAGCCCCCTGACTAATGAATGCAGGGTGGATATAGTCCTAGGCCATGTGAGCGTTTGTTGATATATATTTTCTGCGATGGGTAGGAGATTTCGGGTGTGGTCTTGACTACCCCGCAAGCACATGGCCGCTTCCCGACGTATTCCGTTAGGTTCCTAGGTTGTCTTGTATAGATAGGCCCTGGAAGATGATGGTCATTTAGGGCCGCGCCCAGTGGGGAAACTCGGAGGGGCAGTGTTAGAATTCGTTATATGTATATAAATATAACAGTTCATAATCAAGTGGGACTTGATGTTTGTAATATGCCATAAAGAGCATAAAGAAGTGCCACAAAGAGCACAGTACAATGCCACAAAGAGCATTTAATGTTGATTATATTCCTGCTAAGGAATGGTAATGCCAGGATGGGCATGTAGTTGAAATAAAAGCCACAAAGAGCTTAAAATTGAGATAAAAGCCATAAAGAGCTTATAATTACAGTTATAATTTCCTGATAAGGAATAAACTATGAAATGAATCAGTGTATTTAATGAAACTTTTAATTATGTTAATCTTTCTTTTTCTCCTGCTTTATTAAATTACTCATGCTTTTTCTTCATTGTCTTAGTTTATGTTTTAGAACTGTGTAGATAGATTTTATTTTTGCCTAGCATGATTTTATTCATAACTGTCATACTCTTTATTCATCTGGTAATCATATAGAACTAGGCCCTGACCCGTTCATATTTCTTGTTGTGCTTGCATCTTGTATACGCTCACGTACTCCGCCGTAAGGATGCCTGATTTGAATTCCGATCCCGGTGTCTTTGGCGAGCCGTGATGATTTGCGGGTATTACGGGACATTTTGAAATAGACGCCATCATCGTTGCACTCTAGTTAAGACCGGGTCTTTTATTCGGGCGAGAGGCCCAAGCTTTTGTACTTGATTAATGTAATGTATTATGTAATGAATGAACTTGTTTAATATTGTTGTATGAGTCTGTGGCCGACAGCATATTCGATCCCTTGTTGTACATTTATGTGTATGTAATATAATTTCATCCGGGTTTCCACTTTCTCTTATTGGGTTGCTAAGTTGTTTTCTTTTATTAACTTTAAAAATCAAAATTTTTGACAAACCGTTTTTCTGAAATAAGGAGTGGTTATCCCGTATACTTCTTATTTTGTTGTGATGCTGAGAATGATTCCATCCATGATTCCGTTATTTTGGAGTATCGGGCTGGCCACCCCCTATTTCGGATGGCGGGTTGTCACAATAGCTTTCAAAAATATAAATATAGTAAAATTTGAAATTGTATAATGGAAATTGTAGTTTTTTAAAGTTTGAACGAAAAAATATAACTACGACTTTTAAATTTAAAGGTAATATAGGGACAGACGGATATTAATAAAGAAAAATCCATAAATTTAAAGAATAGGACTTAATTAATGGATGACTAGTCAATAGGACTTGATTAAGAAAAAATCTTTCAAAATAGGACTTAGATAAAATAATCATCTAAAAATACCTTTTGCGAGATTCATCTTAAAAGCACGATTTTGTTTCAAAAAATTATGGTATTGGGATACTAATTTTCATTATTTCAAACCGAAATTATCAAAAATTTGGTGGTTGATTTTGGTGTAATACCCCGTAATTCTACTAAATTTTAAATTACGTGAGTAGAGTAATTTAATGCTTTAATTAAATTACGTGAGTAGAGTAATTTAATGTGATTAAATACGTTTTATTTAAATTACGTGAGTAGAGTAATTTAAATAGATATTATGTTAATAAAGATGAATATGTGTTATAGAAAATTACTAAAGGTGAGTAGTAAATTTCAATGTTGATATGTACGGTCTAGTGACTATATGGACGTACCGGAGGTATCTCGACAAAATTAAGGATGAGAGTAGACAAATATTTACGAGACTCAAATGATAATTTAGAGTCCACGGTTGATTCCGAAAGGGTCGAATTAGTCAAAATAGTGTACCCGGGGGTACTAGTTGAGTGCCGGGTCATTTTCGGGCTAAACCGGGACCATTTGGGGGCATTTTGGTCTCTTTACAATTATGGGAAAGAAGACCTACGAATTTTGAAGCCCTAAATCTGATTATAAGAGTGGTGGCTAGGGTTAGGCAAATAGAGTTACACCATAGCCATTAGAGAAGAGAGAGAGAGACAAATTCCTAAGGCAAAAGAAGGAAGGATGGATCATCTTAGGAAGATTTCACCACAAAGATTGTTGGGAAGGAGGATTGAAGTATTAATATCATCAATCATCATCAACAACCACGAAATCAGACCCTACAAATCATAAGGCAAGTGGTTATTTGCAAAGTAATTGAGTTATAATACCCATGATTAAGCCTTAGGAAGAACATGATTTTATGATATTCTTAGGAACAAACAATTAATAATAATCCATGATTGATAAGGATTTGCATGTAGGACGTTTTTAAATTACCAAGTATGTTTATATCATAGAAATCTTGATGAGAAATTCGTAAGAAAATCTGGAGTTTGGATGAAAAATATAAAGAATGCTTTTTAGGGTTCTTGAATATTAGAGAGATTTTCAGTGAATTTGGCCAATATTTGTAATGATTTTGATGTTTTAAATCGTTAGTAATCATCCCAGAACATGTAGGAATGATTAGAAATTGTTAGTTGTGAATATGATGGCTTATCATGAAAGTTAGAGATGTAAAAATGGTGAAACCCGTAGGAAGAAGATGAACTGGGTCTGTCACTGCTTGATCGATCGATCGACCCTTGAATGTCGATCGATCGAGAAGTCGATCGATCGACCATTTTCCTTCGATCGATCGACCGTGTCTGAACTATAGAGAATTTGTGTATAAATTTCTTTAATTGCCGTTGCTTAATGGGAACCTTAGAAATGATATTTTTCCTATGAGGGGACTTCGAAATTACCAGTAGGTGTACCATTAGGTCCCTCCACTAATGATTGAGTAGGAATGTTGGAGAAATGGAATGACGAAAGAACGATTGACTTAGCCGTGGGTTGAGATGGTTAATTTAATTACGGAAAGAGTGAGACTTAATTCCAGAAAGAAAATACCAGTAGGTTAAAATTAACTTAACTACTGAATTAAGGGAGGGGTAACTAGGGCCCTTAGAGTTACGCGAATACTCAAATAAATACAATAGTGAGAGAAATTGTAATTAATAAGTACGGAGAATATAAGTAAAATATATTACGTACGGGTATGATTTATTAGGTCGAGTGTGTACCTACTATATCTATATAAATAGGTTTGGGTTAAGAGAATATTACCTAAACTAATTATGTTAGGGTCCATGTGACATTCCGAACTAACATAAAGTTATTATATATTTGGGGTCGATGTTAATGCCGAACCAAACTTTGAACTGGTGCCGCGATGAAAGAGTCCCGAACCAGAATATGTGTATATATTTATATTTGTAGATAGTTGGGGTTGATGGATCATTCCGAACCAACTTTCACTTGGAGTCGATGAATTATTCCGAGCCAAGGGTCCTTTGTGTGTAATAAAAAGGATATATTAGAGGTAACTAATATTAATTACATTGTTGTGGGATAAAATGTTTTTATGTACATAATCTACAAATTGAGAATAGTAGTCAATGAAATGATATGTGAATGTCTTAGTAATAATTTATAGCATGATGAAATTATTACAAGAATAAGGACAACGAACAGAAAATGAGTTAACTACGGTTATGGGAAGTATAACTAGGTAGACTAAGTATCCTCGATAGTTACGTACTACGTAAGAGAGGTGAGGAAGTTCAAGGGAGTGTGCGAAACCTTAATATGTGTAATCAATAACTTAATTGTGATAACTGCTTGCAAAATATTTTCAAATGTTTTGAGTACTAACTCTTGCTATGTAAAATTTTAAAAACCTTTTAGGTGCCCAGCCACAGGGACACCCAGCTTGATTTCATGTCAGAGATTTGGGAGCTGCAGCCAGTGTGGAGGTTGCAGGGATTGTTTAGACGCTTCCTCTTTTTCAGTTCTAGTACAGGATCTCAATTTATTATTCCTAGTTGGAACATGTCGTTCCACCTTTACTATTACAGTTTATTCTAGTTATGGATTTGTAGTTGTCTTTTTGGGCCGTGGTTTACGGCAAGACTTTAACTGCTTTCAGATTATTTTTGCATACTGCGTATTCATATCTAGTATTGGTAATGTGTGGTTTGGAATATTTGTTGTTTAAGAAAGATAAAATTTGGCACCCGTTTTAATTTTCATTTAGGTGGTTAGTAATTTTTAAAAGGCGTTCGACAGTGATGCTAAGAATGAACCATTAAAGAAACCTGTTTATATTAAAATAAGGCTTGATCACCCAAGGTTTAATTAGGCGGGGTGTCACATTTGGTTTACACATTTTAACTATCAATTTACATAAATTATTATACTAAAATCAAATACCGAAATTACCATCCAAAAAACCGACTTAATGTTCCAAATATACAAACTGTATATTATATATTAAAATTTATATCACTAGTTGAACTCACTTATCACAAAAGTTAATATAAAAGTGGACGAAAGTTTTATTTTTAGAAAGTATAGAAGTCATTCAAGTTAAGAATGCATGTTTATTCATTTATTTTGTCTTTAAGACAAACATTTTTCAGTTCTTATGTGGTTATACACCCAAGTCATTGGATAATTTATGTGTACGACGTATAACATATATTTAATTTATGTGTTAGTTTATATATATTGCATTTGAATATTTAAAATAGCTGAAAAATAATTAATAAAAAATGAGAAAAGAACTAAAAAGCCCGAAACTAAAATACCCAAAACATCAAAATTACCGAATTTTTTTTTTACAAAACATATCGCAAAAAATGAAATATCGAACAATTAGGTATTGGTATGCTTTTTGGTAAACCGAAAATCGAATGTATCAAAAAAAGTATGATATTGGTATGCACCAAATACCGACCAAACTTACCGATAAGTATCCCTAAGAAAACTCGATTTAAACACTATTTTTAAATAAAGTTTTTAAGTTCAGTTTTTTGTGTAAAAATATTGGTGTGAATTTGGTAAACTTGTTTTTAAATTCAATTTTCTTCAAAATTGACAAAATTGGTAAACATGTATATATATATATATATATATATATATATATATATATATATATGTATATATATATTTATTATGTATGTATGTGTATGTGTGTGTGTATATATATATTTTGACTATATATGTACATATATAGTCAAACTTTTCAGCATACCTCATTAAACATTCATTAAAACACATGACAGATTTATGCATGCATGAAATTTTTATGCATGTGTGTGTGTGTGTGTGTGTGTGTATATATATGTATAATGATATTGTAGTATAATCCACAATAAAATTATATACTTACATGAATTGATAATATTACTTAATACATATATACTATATGTATATTTTGTATTATTACATACATATATAACACTATATATATAAGTATCGTGTATTAATGGATAATAATATTTTCGGTAAATTATATCGAACTCCACTGAACTATAAAAAATTTACACCAAACCATTTTCATAAAAAAAGTTTATAAAAAATAATTTTATGCATAAAAATGTTCAAAATTTGTTAAAAATGGGTTGGGTGTAAAAAATTAATAGTTCGGGAGAGGATGTAATTTACCATATTATTTAACAAATAGATCATACTATACTATATAATTTAATAAAACACGCATTCGCGTAATTTTTCATACATGTACATATATAATTTTTAATTATTATAATTACACACATATATCTTCTTTTTAATATAATTAGTCCGCATAACATTATTCAAGAGTTCCATGTAAATCGTTTCCTTTATATAATTAGTTGTATTGTAAGTCATCACGTACGCACTACCATAACATCAACCCATTCCATTTTGACAATTTATATGAGTTCATAACATCATCATTAATAACTTAGAATAAGTCCTTATCCTTCACTCGGACAAAAACGGTATCGCACACCCTTTCGTAGAAAAATCATAACTAATTAAAAAAATCAGAAAAATATGCGATTGGTGCTCACGTGATCGTAAAGAAAAAAATCTAAAAGCAGGTGCCCTGAATAGATTCGGTCTCCCAACCAAATCGAATTGATTTTCCCAGTAAGCCAAGAACCAAGTTTCTTCCAAGACGAAATTTTCTAACAAAATTAATATGTGTCTCCAATCATTAAAAGGCTTCGAAAACTTAATATGTAGGATGGATATGATATTCAAAACAACATGGAATATTCCAGAATACTCAATAATTTCCAAGCATTCAACTTTTAAAGTTCATCTTAAATCTCAACAATTCATTTCTTCTAGAATATGATATCAATCTTGCAAGATAATTTCCCCAATCAAATCAATGGATTACATAACATCAATTTATATATAACATGGGATTTTAGGATCTACGTATGGATCTTATAATTTTTATCAATTCATGCACAGTTTAAAGAACCTCCAGATATGCAACCCTAGATCATGATTCAAATTCTATTCTATATGGATTGAACATTAATACAAGAAAGAACATTTTGAATAAGAATGGCAAGAGAATTCTTTCCTGAAATTGGTGGAGAACCTCCTCTTCCTCCTCCTAGGGTATTCCTTCCCCCTCTTCTTGGATAGTGTTCTTAGATTTTATTTAAAAGAAAAAATAAAATAATATTTTTCCCTCTGTCGTTCGAGTGACATGAGCATGTCGTTCAAACGACATAAGTATCTCCTGCGAAGCTCGTTCGAGTGATGCGTGTCATTGTTCGAGCGACAAAAGGAATTCGTTCGAGCGATCTGTCGACTCAAGTTTCTATATAAATCATGTTAAATAAGTCCTTTTTTGTTAAGAAGACCTCATGTTTTTCATTCTGTAAACACTAAAAATCGCCAGAACACTTTGCCTTCTTCAAATTAAGGTTTGATCCTATGTTTTCAATTGACAAAAATAAGAATTACTTTAGTGAATTGTTTGGAACCTAAAATACGAATTTTCTAGAGTTTCTCTTATAGGGAAGATAACCTACTGGTGATATAGGTGCCACTTGAGGGAGGTGATGGGCTGACGATTGACTGCGTGTCATAGGGAGTACTCGTGGGTGTTCCTGGGCTGATTGGACTACATGTCAATGTGAGTTTTATGAGGTTACTCCATTGCAGATTTCATTGTGTATATAAGTTGTGATCTATTTTACATAGTAAAATAAAAAGGGGGTTTTCCTTCGGAGATTTTTTCGTAAAATTATTTCTTTTACATGCATGCTTTATTTACTTAATGGCTTGAATCACTTAGATGCATGGTTAGGTTTAAGAAGATAAAATTGGGTTAAATAAAATTGGAAAAATTTGTCTTTACCTAAGCACACAATAACGGGACTTAAAGTGCATTCTCAGTTATTGGATGTGATCTCCTAATGAGGGATTTAACCCTTAATAAGCTTTATTAATCTTCAAATCCCGAGTTGGGCCTTAGGCAACAACTTTGAACCCCCAAACGAGCTCAATTACATTATTTAAATAGCCCGATAGCTACCTAACTCACACACACACACACACACACACACACACACATATATATATATATATATATATATATATATATATATATATATATATATATATATATATATATATATATATATATTTATATACTTGGGACCATTCCTAGGGGCCAAAAATGCTCAAAGAAGCCCGCAATACCTCTCAAAGTGTGTCCCGAATATTTTTATCCAAAAATATTTTTTAATTGTGACATGACACATGTAATTACTTTTCACTCAATATAAAATTCCTTTTTAGGTTTATCCCAAATCATTAAAGTTCAACTCTAAAATTTATAAATAACACTGAGTCTAATTACTCACAATCTTTATTAATGAATTTCATCAGACTAAATTAATCCCTATGACATTTTTTATTCCAAAAATATACGGGGTATTACATTCTCCCCTATAACGGAATTTCGTCCTCGAAATTCAAAGTCGCATGGAGTCACATTTCAATTTGTACCGTTAAATTATGTTCATACCTAGTTAGTCCACGCTGACATCCCATGAGATAAATGGAAGGCTCCTACATGTCTATCATAACATCATAGAGGTGCCCATACATATTCCATCTTATCGGTACATATATCATTAACAAAGATGAATGACACATATACATATAATATGTACCATTTATACCAAGCATATCCATACAACAAGTATACCACCACATACATGCATGTAAAAAGAAATAACCATCCTAGTATCCGACTTCCCTCAACTCCTCACTTTTGACAATGTTGTGCGTGGGACGTCTCGCAAGTGAAATCCGAAAAAGGAACCCTCCTGATACACTATTGCACAACTTAATCGGTTATCGAGGTCCGTCGGGCCAAGACAAAAGAAAAATAAAAATAACCATTTACGTTGATCATGTAAATTTCAATATTTCTTATTTTCCACACCAACCACTTATTCCATTATAAGAGTTATACCAAACTCCTTTAGATTCAACCGACCTTAACATACCCGATATCTCAATTACCACAACCTAGGTGGGACATTCTTCTCATGTATTTAATAGGTAAAGAACTTATTCATTTCTATGTCTCAAAAGGCCTACCCTTTTCTAATAAAGTTACCATTACTACTTTAATGATAACGTCACTATACCAACATTGAACACGATCATATACAATATTAATAATCGATGCTATCACTAGCCTTAATTCTAATTTGTTGCCTATACTCAATAAGGCAATACTTTACAAAATTATACCATAACGTCATCTCGCAAATGATTTTCCCCCGTATAAAATACCCTTGCTCCCACCTAAGCATCGCCCGATTTATTCCATAAATTTGAGTTTATTCACACGTATCTACCTCCTTGAGTTATTAAAATTTTTTAAATTGCACTCACATGTTGCTTCCCTAGGCATACTTAATTTTCTAAAGGTTCTTGGAAGACCAAATTTCCCATCGAAATTTATTGTTTCAAAACTAGGCTCACCCATAAAATTCCTCACAATAATCCTCACAACTATGTTGAACACTAACTCCTAATCAATTTTGTCCTTTAGACATGACCACAACTCATGACAACCCATATAATATTAAAATATTCCATGTAACTATAAATCCATTCCCGAAAAAAATATCATACTCCGACATAGCTATCAAATAGGCCTAAAATAACATAAGTTGACCAAATTCAAAGTCTATCCCTTCCAATGTATTAACAAAATCCAAGTGAACACTAAGTCCCAATATCAAACAAAATATATCCCACATACTCGAAAGTAGGAAATCACCTAATTTACCACCAATGCTATCATTAGTCTCTTTTTATGTTAAAAAAATTATCTATACTCCGACGCCCATCTCATTGTGGGTCCTGGCCTAAACGAACTAATCTCAGCTGATGCATTAGCGTACATTACCATATCTTTAAATTCTTTAAATTTCTTCCCCTAAATTACTAGGCACTAAATTGCACAAATTCCGCAAAATTCTAGCAAGTGACCCCTGTAACACCCCGTCTAATTAAATACCGGGTATCTACTCCTTTATCAAATTAATACATAATATCCAGTTGGTTCAGTCTTAGTATCACTGTCAAAAAACATTAAATTAATTAATAGCCACCTAATATTTAAAAAGAGAGATGTCAAATTTTATTAATTAAGCCAACAATTAAACAAGAATTTAATTAATAAACCATCAATCGCATAACTAATCTCATAAAAATGCTCATCGATAAAAAATCATATAAGTCTGGAGTAAACACTCCAATAATAAAGATGCCAGAGTAAATAAATGTCCCAATACAAGAGTCTGAATAAATAATGAATCGAAAACTGAAATACTGAAAGTTTGCAAATACAACCTCTAAATAAGAATGGGCGACATGCCCTAACTGATACGGATGACTCTGAAAGAATCAAGGACAAAATGAATCGTCTACTACCAAGATCAACTTCCACAGCTGCTACAACACGTCATCAGAATGTTCCTCCTATGCTTGGCGTCCCTGTGGCTGGGCACCTAAAATGTTTTTACAAAACAAAAATAGATTTGGAAGAAAACGGGTCAGAGCCCAATGTGAAAACAGTTTAAAAGTTTAGCAAGTGTTTAAATTACAACTAAACATCACATATTATAAACACGCTAGTTGCGTACTCTCACATGAGTTTCTTACCTCTCAATTACTGTGCATGCCTAATCTATGCCTTTAACCCATCCTAATTATGCCACTATCTAACTAGTTTGTACCTATCCTGCCTTCGCATTCTAACATGGAGTATCTACACCTAACCCCCAAATAAGCCATATTTATAACCCATGTTCACATTCATTAAATTACTTATCTCAAGTATTAGTTTAAATTCTCATTCTTAACCCATTCAAATATCTTAGTTATTCACATCTACTAAGCAACAATGCACCAGTCACAAGTACATAAGTATATCACTCTCAGTACATAAATACATATATGGCACCCCTAGGCTAAGATGCGGTGCACGTATACTCTGCTATCAAATCCATGTACATCACGTATGTAAGGATCACGTGTTCCGAATCACTCAGGAACCGTCTAAATACAAATCACACATATTGGAGGCGAACATAGTTCACATACCCATGGGTCACGCACATACCTACGCTCGCATGGTCAGGTGACTTATCAACTCACAAATAAGTCATTCATAGCCCTATGTCCTTAAGGTACCAGTCTAAATCCCCCCGAAGGTACACAAGGATAAGAGGGTCCTTTTCCAAAATAAAACTAACCCCTCATGATAGCAAGTATGGTAGGTATGCCATACACATAAGAAATCCATACATTAGGCATTCACACAACCTAAGTAATCATATTACAATATAAGTATTCACACATTTCATCTGGTAATGACTCGTACGTAGCAAGTTTACCCCGAACATAATACGTAATATATTTCCAGTTTGATAACTCCCTCGTTGTATCTATTTGAGTACTTAAACCTATCACAAAAGGTTACTAGGTCACTGATTAGTTTCTAATGTTAACTCAGTAATTAAAGTCCCTGTGTTACTGCCCTTAAGCTTACATCATCATTAATTTTCCAATATAGTTCCAATTCGAACAGTTTCTAATCATACCTCACTCGGTAGACCCTCGTAAGCAATGACATTAAATTCCATAAGTTATAACATTCTTCGATAATACTAAGACCCTACTGCCTTTATCTATGTCCCACAATATTATATTAATCACCCTAATAACCAACATCGGCTTTGGAATAATCATTAAACCTTAAAGAGAAACAATTGCCAAAAATCAGCAGGGGTCGATCGATCGAAGAAAAGGGGTCGATCGATCGATGGTTCGATCGATTGACATTCTTAAGTCGATCGATCGATCAAGCAGGTATCAGCCCAGAATTTCTTAACAGTTACGGGTTCTCCTCTTTTTACACCTCAAATTCCTCATCCCAATGTCCAAAACTCACAATTAAGTATACTAATCATCCTACTAACATGTTTACATCATTCCCCACGCTTTAGATTCATCAAATCAACATATAACATCAATTTGTTAGATCCAATTTACCCAATTTTCATATAAAAACCTAGTTTTCCTATTTCTTCAAGAACATCACATAAACCAATCAAATTTCATAAATTCTCTACCCATTAATCATAAATTCGTAGTTGTTATCATCTCCAATGTTTACTACATGCAAGACCTATCGAGATTATGATTTTAAACCTTTCAAAACCATTTAATTCTCATTATTTATGATAAATCTTCAATTCTATAATAATATGTAAACTATATTCTTTGAATCTTTGCAAGATAAATCACTTCCCTGAAAAAAGTTGCCTTTGATTTGTTGATGATGTTTAGAGCTAGTCCTCCTCCTTTCTCCGGCCACAATTCCGACGAAAATGGTGGTGGTGGATGGTGGTTTTGGTTTGGAAACCCTTTGACAACTTCCCTCTAACTCACGTAGCCCACTCTCTTGTTTTTGGTTGATAATGGCCCTAATGGATTTTCTAATAATATATTAATAAAATCTAAAATTCGTGGGTCTTAATTCCTTAATTTTTAAAATTATCAAAATACCTTTTCGGGTTGCCGGTTAGGCCTAAAAGTGCCCCGAGACCAAACTAACCCCCGACTAGTGTTTTCTGACTATCTTGAACCTTCCGGACACGTTGACGCAGTCAAAAAGATCATAAGGATGACATAAAAAAATACTTTTAAATCCATTAAATTGTCCTGACACGACTGACACGGGTGTCCCAACTAAATTACTGAAACTGCCGTATTTTCAACTCACGACATTTTTAATAAATTTAATGATCACATATTACCATAATCACTCAGGAATATTCAACAACATGTTAATAACAAGGGGTAAATTTACGATATAAGGCCAGAAGAGCCAGTTGTTAGTGAAGAAGTACTGATAATTTTGATTTTTGTTCGGATTAAAGGACGCATTGAGGTTAATAAGGATTTAGGATTTCGAATTCAGAGGTGATTGAGAACGCTCAAGTGGTATAGCCACGTTGTAAATGCTGCGGCAATAAAGAGTTTGGAATACGTATGAAGCGTATATAATGTTTAAAAATTGTATGATTGGGTTATAAGGGGTGCAGACATCTTGGTTTGCTAAGTAGTAATCGCCGGAAGAAGGGACATCAAATGGGTAAGATTATTACTTATGGGATTAAACGTAGTAAGAAAAGGTGTTAATGAATATCATGTGTAATCAGTGTAGCACGTCCGAATTTGGTGAAAAGGCATTGGAAAGCCATTTAATAAGAGGGTATCTCTTGAGAAGGCATATATTTAACTATTATGGACAATTTGGAGTAGAGTTCCGACCAATCAAATGCTGAGGGTCAAGAGTAAATAGAATGAGGATGTCAATAAGGTATAAAAAGTCCAGAAGTGCACAAAGTGGTGAAAAATGTAAAGGTTGAAACTTTTGGTATACACGGAGAGAAGAAGATCATTAAGTATCACTTAATCGGAGGAATTATACGTGAAAGTCGGCATTGAAAGGTGTGTAGTAAGTAGTAGAATGATTGGGGTTAGATGATCAAACAGATAATTTTGTATCAAGCCGACGATTCCAGGGATGGAACAGTCAAGTTGGTAACTTTCCTTGAGGGGTTTCCAACTTATAGATAAGTAACGAGTTCCTTCGCATATGTGGGACAGGTTGTCCAGAAGCAGAGAAATGGTTATATTGGGTGATTTACACTATTAGACAGTGAACACACGGGTACGTGGTCCTACGCAGTATTGTTTAGAACCAATAGGAGATCCCCTAAAGCCACCTTCAATGTGGGGTAGCAAGAAGTAGTGGAAATAACGCTTCGTTCTGAGGGTTGTATCGCCTATAGCACGAGGTGTAGGCGCAAGGTGATTGACGACTGGTGGATTGTATGAAAGAAATTTTGGATTCATTGCGATCTTTTCAATTCCAAATCGGGTACAACTAGTAAGTGAGGTATATTGTAGTAATGGGGAGAAGATATTACCTAATGGTAGAGTTGGGGGAAAGCACCCGTATCTATTTATAGTGGACAAGGTGCTTACAAATGTTTGTGTAACACCAACCGGTTGAAGTGGTTTTCCCTTGTGTAAAAATCACAACGTCGGGAATAGAGATTCAAAGAATGGGAAAGAATAGTCAGATCTGTTATTGATTTCTTCCAGGATGGAAGTTTGGTGTTTTGATAGACGCGGGAGTTAATGAGTAGTGAGGTGTGGACTCATAATAATATTGAGATAATGCGGCCAATGATGTACAGACTATTTTTATTTGAATGATGTTTAGTAAGAGCACAACGTGAGGTGAATTTATTGAAGTGTAATCTGATAAAGTATCAAGACTGTTAAGCAAGCTTGTTATGAAGCGAGGGCTTTAATGATTCGGCCTGTCTTTATATTTTTTTTTAGTACTTGAGGATACCTAATTTTTTTAGGTATGCCTTACTTTTCCGAATTTCGGGACGAAATTCCGTTATTAGGGGGGAAGTGTGTAATACCCCGTATTTTGATGGCTTTTAATTATTAAATATGAGGTTAATGAAATGGAATTGTTTTTAATTATGGGATTTATTAAATTAATTTGATGGCTTTTAATTATTAAATATGAGGTTAATGAAATGGAATTGTTTTTAATTATGGGATTTATTAAATTAATTTGGGATAATTAATTGGAAAACTAATTTGGATTTAAATGTTAGAGAGACGAGAGTTAGTATATGGTTATTAATATGTTGTTGAATATTACTGAGTGATTATGGTAATATGTAATCATCGAATTTATTAAAAATGGTCATGAGTTGAAAATACGGCAGTTTCGGTAATTTAGTTGGGACGCGCGTGTCAGTCGTGTTAGGACCTAATTTAATGAATTTAAAAGTATTTTATTTTTATGTCATTCGTATCAGCTTTTTGAGTGTGCCAACGTGTCCGGAAGGTTCGAGATAATCAGAAAACACTAGCCGGTGGTTTAGTTTGAGTTCTGGGTCATTTTTAGGCCTAACTGGAAACCCAGAAGGGTATTTTGGTGATTTTGAAAATTAAGGAATTAAGACCCACGATTTTTAGAGTTTAGTTATATATTATTAGAAAAGACATTAGGGCCATTATCAGCCAAAAACAAGAGAGTGGGCTATGTGAGTTAGAGGGAAGTTGCCAAAGGGTTTGCAAACCAAAACCACCACCCACCACCACCATTTTGGACATAAATTGTGACCAGAAAGAGAAGGGGAAGCAACCAATAACATCATCAATGGATCAGAATTGGTATTTTCAGTCAAGTGATTTATCTTCCAAATATTCAAAGCATATATTTTACATGTTATTATAGAATTGAAGATATATCATGAATAATGAAAATTGAATGGATTTGAAAGGTTTAAACATAATCTGGTTAGGTCTTGCATGTAGTTTAATATTGGAGATGATAACAGCCACGAATTTATGATTTATGGGAAGGGAATTATGAAATTTCATTGAATTATGTGATGTTCCTGAAGAAATAGGAAAACTAGTGTTTTTACATGAAAATTGGGTATTTTGATCCAAGAAATTGATGTTATATGTTGATTTGATGAATCTAAAACGTGGGGAATGATGTAAACATGTTAGTAGGATGATTAGTATACTTAGTTGTGAGTTTTGGACGTTGGGATGAAGAATTTGAGGTGTAAAAAGAGGAGAACCCGTAACTATTAAGAAATTTTGGGCTGATACCTGCTTGATCGATCGATCGAATCAAGAATGTCAATCGATCGAACCATCGATCGATCGACCCTTGTTCTTCGATTGATCCACCCCTGCTGATTTTTGGCAATTGTTTCTCTTTAAGGTTTAATGATTATTCCAAAGCCGATGTTGGTTATTAGGGTGATTAATATAATATTGTGGGACTTAGATAAAGGGAGTAGGGTCTTAGTATTATCGAAGAATGTTATAACTTATGGAATTTATTGTCATTGCTTACGAGGGTCTACCAAGTGAGGTACGATTAGAAACCGTTCGAATTGGAACTATATTGGAAAATTAATGATGATGTAAGGTTAATGGTAGTAATGGAAGGACTTTAAGTACTGAGTTAACATTAGAAACTAATAAGAGACCTAGTAATCTTTTGAGATTGGTTTAAGTACTCAAATTGATACGACGAGAGAGTTATCAAACGGAATATATATTATGTGTAATGTTCGGAGTAAACTTGCTATGTACGAGACTAACTAGATGAAATGTGTGAACATCTATATTGTTATATGATTACTGAGGTTGTGTGAATGCCTAGTGTAAGGATTTCTTATGTGTATGACATACCTACCATACTTGCTATCACGGGAGGTCAGTTTTATTATGGAAACGGACCCTCTTATCCTTGTGTGCCTTCGGGGGGATTTAGATTGGTACCTTAAGGACGTAGTACTGTGAATGATTTATTTGTGAGTTGATAAGTCAGGTGACCATGGGAGCGTAGCTATATGAGTGACCCATGGGTATGTGAACTATGTTCGCCTCCAATATGTGTGATTGTATTTAGACGGTTCGTGAGCAATTCGGAACACATGATCCTTACGTACGTGATGTCCATGGATTTCATAGCAGAGTATGCATGCACCGCAGCTTAGCCTAGGGGTGCCATATATGTATTTATGTACTGAGAGTGAAATACTTATGTACTTGTGACTGGTTCATTGTTTCCTTAGTAGATGTGATTAACTAAGATATTTGGATGGGTTAAGAATGATAATTCAATTGAAACTTGAGATAAGTAATTTAATGAATGTGAACATGGGTTATAAATATGGCTTATTTGGGGATTACGTGTAGATACTCTATGTTAGAATGCGAAGGCAGGGGTGGTATAAACTTGTTAGATAGTGGCATAACTAGGATGGGTTGAAGGCATACGTTAGGCGTTCATAGAAGTTGAGAGGTAAGAAATTCATGTGAGAGTACGCAACTAACGTGTTTATAATATGTGTTGTTTAATTGTAATTTAAACATTTGCTAAACTGTTAAACTGTTTTCACATCGGGCTCTGACCCGTTTTCCTCAAAATCTATTTTTGTTTCGTAAAAAACATTTTAGGTGCCCAGCCACAGGGACGCCAAGCATAGGAATTCCATTCTGATGACGTACTGTAGCTGCGGTGGAAGTTACAGGATCTTGGTAGTACACTCTCTTATTTTATCCTTGATCCCTTCAGAGTCATTTGTTTCAGTTAGGGCATGTTGCTCATTTTTATTTAAAGGTTGTAGTTGCAGACTTTCGGTATTTTTAAGTTTTTGGTTCTTTATTTATTCAGACTCCTATATTGGGAATGTATTTACTCTGGCATCTTTATTATTGGAGTGTTTACTCCAAACTCATTTGATTTCTTCTCGATGAGCATTTTTATGTGATTGGTTATGCGATTGATGGTTTATTAATTAAATTCTTGTTTAATTGTTGTATGAATTAATAAAATTTGGCATCTCTCTTTTTAAATATTAGGTGGCTAGTAATTAATTTAATGTTTTTCGACAGTGATGCTAAGACTGAACCAACTGGATATTATATATTAATTTGATAAAGGAGTAGCTACCCGGTATTTAATTAGCCGGGGTGTTACAAGAGGACAATTTAATGGATTTAAAAGTATTTTTTTATTTCATCCATATGAGCTTTTTGAGTGCACCAACGTGTCCGAAATGTTCGAGATAGTCGGAAAACACTATCCGGGGGTTTAGTTTGGGTCCCGGGGCACTTTTAGGCCTAACCAGCAACTCGGAAGGGTATTTTGGTTATTTTAAAAATTAAGGAATTCAGACCCATGAATTTTAGAGTTTATTAATATATTATTAGAAAAGCCATTAGGGCCATTATCAGCCAAAAATAAGAGAGTGTGCTACTTGACTTAGAGGGAAGTTGCCAAAGTTCCAAACCAAAACCACCATCCACCACCACCATTTTCGTCGGAATTGTGGCCATAGAAAGGAGGAGGACTAGCCCTAAACATCATCAACGGATCAAAAGAAACTTTTTTCAGGCAAGTGATTTATCTTGCAACGATTCCAAGCATATAGTTTACATGTCATTATAGAATTGAAGATTTATCATAAATAATGAGAATTAAATGGATTTAAAAGGTTTAAAATCATAATTTGGATAGGTCTTGCCTGTAGTAAACGTTAGAGATGATAACAACAACGAATTTATGATTTATGGGTAGAGAATTTATGAAATTTGATTGGTTTATGTGATGTTGAAGAAATTGGAAAACTAGATTTTTATATGAAAATTGGGTAAATTGGATGCAAGAAATTGACGTTATATGTTGATTTGATGAATCTAAAACATGGGGAATGATGTAAACATGTTAGTAGGATGATTAGTATACTTAGTTGTGAGTTTTGGACGTTGGGATGAAGTATTTGAGGTGTAAAAAGAGGAGAACCCGTAACTGTTAAGAAATTATTGGTTGATACCTTCTTAATCGATCGATCGACTCAAGAATGTCAATCGATCGAACCATCGATCGATCGACCCCTTTTCTTAGATCGATCGACCACTACTAATTTTTGGCAATTATTTCTCTTTAATGTTTAATGATTATTCCAAAGCCGATGTTGGTTATTAGGGTGATTAATATAATATTGTGGGACTTAGATAAAGGCTGTAGGGCCTTAGTATTATCGAAGAATATTATAACTTATGGAATTTAATGTCATTGCTTACGAGGGTCTACCGAGTGAGGTACGATTAGAAACCGTTTGAATTGGAACTGTATTCGAAAATTAATGATGATGTAAGGTTAAGGCCAGTAACGGAGGGAATTTAAGTACTGAGTTAACATTAGAAACAAATAAGAGACCTAGTAACCTTTTGAGATAGGTTTAAGTACTCAAATTGAGACGACGAGAGAGTTATCAAACGAAATATATATTACGTGTAATGTTCGGGGTAAACTTGCTATGTACGAGTCATTACCAGATGAAATGTGTGAATAGTTATATTGTAATATGATTACTTAGGTTCTGTGAATGCCTAATGTTTGGATTTCTTATGTGTATGACATACCTACCATACTTGCTATCACCGGAGGTTAGTTTTATTTTGGAAAAGGACCCTCTTATCCTTGTGTGCCTTCGGGGGGATTTAGATTGGTACCTTAAGGACATAGGACTGTGAATGACTTATTTGTGAGTTGATAAGTCACCTAACCATGTGAGCATAGGTATGTGCATGACCCATGGGTATGTGAACTATGTTCGCCTCCAATATGTGTGATTTGTATTTAGATGGTTCCTGAGCGATTCAGAACACGTGATCCTTACGTATGTGATGTACATGGATTTAATAGCAGAGTATGCTTGCACCGCAGCTTAGCCTAGGGGTGCCATATATGTATTTATGTACTGAGAGTGATATACTTATGTACTTGTGACTGGTGCATTGTTGCTTAGTAGATGTGAATAACTACGATATTTGAATGGGTTAAGAATGAGAATTTAAACTAACACTTGAGATAAGTAATTTATTGAATGTGAACATGGGTTATAAATATGGCTTATTTTGGGGTTACATGTAGATACTCTATGTTAGAATGCGAAGGAAGGAGTGGTACAAACTAGTTAGATAGTGGCATAACTAGGATGGGTTAAAGGCTTACGTTAGGCGTGCACAGTAGTTGAGTGGTAAGAAACTCATGTGAGAGTTCGCAAATAATGTGTTTATAATATGTGATTTTTAATTGTAATTTAAACACTTGCTAAACTTTTAAACTATTTTCACATCGGGCTCTGACCCGTTTTCCTCCAAATCTATTTTTGTTTTGAAAAAACATTTTAGGTGCCCAGCCACAGGGACGCCAAGCATAGGAGTTTGATTTTGATGATGTGTTGTAGCTGCTGTGGTAGTTAAAGGATCTTGGTAGTAGACGATCTCATTTTATCCTTGATTCTTTCAGAGTCATTCGTATCAGTTAGGGTATGTCGCCCATTCTTATTTAGAGGTTGTAGTTGCACACTTTCAGTATTTCAATTTTCGGTTCATTATTTATTCAAACTCTTGTATTGGGACATTTATTTACTATGGCATCTTTATTATTGGAGTTTTTACTCCAGACTTATTTTATTTCTTGTCGATGAGCATTTTTATGAGATTGGTTATGCGATTGATGGTTTATTAATTAAATTCTTGTTTAATTGTTGGCTTAATTAATAAAATTTGACATCTCTCTTTTTAAATATTAGGTGGCTAGTAATTAATTTAATGTTTTTTGACAGTGATGCTAAGAATGAACCAACTGCATATTCTGTATTAATTTGATAAAGGAGTAGCTACCCGGTATTTAATTAGACGGGGTGTTATAGGTGGTATCTGAGCATCAGGTTCTAGTGTCCTTTACGATCTGTGAGGCTTATTATGCTTCCAGCGTAGTTTTCTTTGATGTAGAGCCCTATGTTTAGGATTGTTGATTTCTTTGTTGAGATTTCATTCTCCTACTTCGATATATATCATAGTGAATATTATTTGCAATTGGGTGTGTTCGTGCGCCAAACAATGTAGTACGTCAGGTGAAGATAGTTGGGCGAACATCAGGAGGCAAGGATTAGTTGAGGTTATTAAATTTATTAAAGGAGGATGACCGTAGTTAAAGTCACCCATATTATGTCACGAAAGTCCTAGACAGTACAGACGGCCAAGGCACGACTTGTGACCTCCAGGCACAACTATAGTAGAAGATGGGGTCAAATTAGACTCACCCAACAAGGTTGGAATGGGAGAGAAGGAGTTAGGTGAAACATTAAAGAGAACCAGCAGTGGAAATACTCGAAATGTAGAGAGGGCATGTCCTATCCAAATGAACGTAATATATCCAAAGGCTTGGACATATGTCGGGGTATGGCCCGTTGGGAGTGAAAATTTGGGGTAAATTTTTCTTGGCTCGTGAGAGCGAAATTTCAATGGTGAGAGACAATCACCACACGTAGAAGTGGAATGTGATGTGGAGAGAAGGCGTACACGTATGGTTTGACCATAAGTTCCTTAATCAGATGTTGAGGGTGAAAGGCGAATGTTATTCTGAACTCCCACAAGAGGGACGACTAGAGGTCACTTTGTGAGGAGAAATTTATTTATGTAGCGGGCCTTACACCGGGTGAAGTAGGTGAAATGGATAAGAGGATATTAAAGGGAGAATTTACATACAAGAAGAATTGTTAGCTCTTCTGGGGAATTCTGCTTGGACGGTCAATGCAGATAGTAATAATGTCGCGTAGTGTTAATTTGGAGGTAAACGTTTCCTTGGGTGGGGAGATGCAAGAATAAAAAATTTTCTATAGAGTAAGACAGGGAAAATGGTATTGGAGAAGCACCATATGGGGAAGACCCAACGGAGAACCCGTTAAAATGATTCGGATAGCTTAATTATTATCGAGCGATAGTGATTCCAGTAAGGGATGTGGAAACTAGTAGCGTGTTCCTTAGGTCCATCAAGCTAAGGGAACAATGGAGGTAGTCATCAGAGCCAAGACTACCAATGTCCAAGAGAAGGACCACCTTATCTTGGTCAGTGTGACCGAAGATAAGTGAAGTATGTGTAGAGGTATTTTGTGGGGAGTGAAACCCGTGCGTTATAAATGTTTCCCGATGAAAGTGTAGAGATAAAGGTATTGTGCCTAGCAAGAGCAACAGTTATTGAAATATTCGGTTTGGTACGGACATGTGTGTTAAGTCCAGGAACCATTTGAGCTGCCAGGACGATTGTCAGGATAAAAGTATGGGTTATATCCTCAGATGATGTTGCATGTTGTTTGTTGCGTGAACGAGTTGCTAAAATTGCTATTACTTTTATTTTTGATGGCGAGTCGAGTTTAGTGAGTATCGACAATTTTATTATTTATGTTAATATCTTCCCTGATAGTGTGGGGTTACCTTTATTGTCATCCGCGGAGGAAGAATGCGTATATTGATAGCGGTATATACTTTATTAAAATTAATCATTTTAGTGTTGTTTTATACGAGTATTATATTATCCTAATTGTTGTTTTATATATGATTGTACCGATAGTGTGCTGGTATTGTAAGCTTATTGGGGTTACTACCTTATGGTAGAATCTTTCGTTCTCACGAGGCCCCATCTGTGAGAGGGTCGGGCTCGTAATTGTACTTTCGTATATATGTATATATATATTGTTGTGATTTCAAAAAGGTATCATGGTCTCAGATATTTAATCCCAGTATGCGTAGGGATTTAATTAATATGATTCGTATGTAATTGGTTTACTAACGCTCAGGATGTCGTAATAAGAAGAGTGTATTGTTTTATCACCCTTTAGAAATTTGGGAGTTTAAACTCATAGTTGTGTGTCTAGGGACTGGATTTTGAGAGCCCCGATTGTAATTGCATGATGTATATGAAATGTGATTACCATCAATGTCAAGAGAAAGTGTTTTTCGGAAGGAGTTCCTCGTTTAAGTATCATTGCGGAAGGAGATGTAACTTTGTTGTTAAGAGACGGGAATATAGGGGTACATGTTATGGACTGAAGGCGTAACGAATCTCTATGAACGACAATGTTAGGTAGTAGTGTATCGGGGGGTTCCTTATTTGGATTTCGCTTTGTGAGACATCCCACGGATGAAACTTAGCATAAAGTTGGTAGTAGGGAGATGTTTGACCACTCATCCATAAATTGGATACCTCGATCATTATGGAAGTAAGTAGTTATAACTGGAAGTTAACAAGTGGTAAATTTACGATATAAGTCCAGAAGAGCCAGTTGTTAGTGAAGAAGTACTGATAATTTTGGTTTTTGTTCGGATTGAAGGACTCATTGAGGTTAAGAAGGATTTAGGATTTCAAATTCAGAGGTGATCGAGAACGCATAAGTGGTATAGCCACGTTGTAAATGCAGCGGCAATAAAGAGTTTGGAATACGTATGAAGCATATATAATGTTTAAAAACCGTATCATTGGGTTATAAGGGTTGTAGACATCTTGGTTTGCTAATGTAATAATCGCCGGAAGAAGGGACGTAGATGGGTAAGATTATTACTTATGGGATTAAATGTCATAAGAAAAGGTGTTAATGAATATCATGTGTAATCAGTGTAGCACGTACGAATTTGGTGAAAAGGCAGTGGAAAGCCATTTAATAAGGGGGTATCTCTTGAGAAGGCATATATTTAACTATTGTGGACTATTTGGAGTAGAGTTTCGGCCAATCGAATATTAAGGGTCAAGAGTAAATAGAATGAGGATGTCAATAAGGTATAAAGAGTACAGATGTGCACAAAGTGGTGAAAAGTGTAAGGGTCGAAAATTTTTGTATACGCCGAGAGAAGAAGATCATTAAGTATCACTTAAGGGAAAGAATTATACGTGAAAGTCGGCATTGAAAAGGGTGTAGTAAGTAGTAGAATGGTTGGGGTTAGATGATCAACCAGATAATTCTGTATCAAGACGACGATTCCAGGGATGGAAGTGTCAAGTTGGTAAATTTCCTTAAAGGGTTGCCAACTTATAGATAAGTAACGAGTTCCTTCGAATATGTGGGACAGGTTGTCCAGAAGGAGAGAAATGATTATATACTTGGGTTATTTACACTATTAGATAGTGAACATGCCGATACGTGATCCTATGTAGTATTATTCAGAACCAGTAGGAGATCGTCGAAATCCACCTTCAACATGGGGTAGCAAGATGTAGTGGAAATAACGCTTTGTTCTGAGGGTTGTATCACCTATAGCCCGAGGTATAGGTGCAAGGTGATTGACGACTGGTGGAACTGTATGAAAGAAATTTTGGATTCATTGCGATCATTTCATTTTCAAAACGGGTATAGCTAGTAAGTGAGGTATATTGTGGTAAAGGGGAGAAGATATTACCTAATGGTACAGTTGGGTGAAAGAACCCGTATCTATTCATAGTGGACAAGGTGCTTAGAAATGTTTTGTGTAACACCAACCGGCTGAAGTGGTTTTCCCTTGTGTAAAAGTCACAACGCCGGGAACAGAGATTCAAAGAATGGGCAAGAGTAGTCAGATGTGTTATTGGTTTCTTCTAGGATGGGAGTTTGGCATTTTGATAAACGCGGGAGTTAATGCGTAGTGAGGTGCGGACTCACAATAATATTGAGATAATGCAGCCAATGATGTATAGGCTATTTTTATTCGAATGTTGTTTAGTAAGAGCACAACGTGAGGTGCATTTATTTATGTGTAATCTGATAAAGTATCAAGACTGTTAAAAAACCTTGTTGTGAAGCGAGGGCTGTAGTGATTGAGCCTTTCTTTGTATTTTACTTTGAGTACGGGAGGATTACAAATTTTTCCAGCTATGCCTATTTTCCGAATTTCAAGATGAAATTTCGTTATTAGGGGGGAAGTATGTAATACCCCGCATTTTTATGGATTTAAATTATGTGATTTAATAAATTAAATTTCCTTGAATTATGAGATTTATTAAAATTAATTTGGGATGATTAATTGGAAATTAATCTGGATTCAAATGCTAGCGAGACGAGAGTTAGTATTATTAATAATATGTTGTTGAATATTACTGACTGATTATGGTAATATGTGATCATTGAATTTATTAAAAATGTCGTGAGTTGAAAATATGGCAGTTTTGGTAATTTAGTTGGGACACGCGTGTCAGTCGTGTCAGGACAATTTAATGGATTTAAAAGTATTTTCTTTATTTCATCCGTATGAGCTTTTTGAGTGCGCCAACGTGTCCGGAAGGATTGAGATAGTCAGAAACACTAGCCGGGGATTTAGTTTGGGTCCCGGGGCACTTTTAGGCCTAACCGGCAACCCGGAAGGGTATTTTGGTAATTTTAAAAATTAAGGAATTAAGACCCATGAATTTTAGAGTTTATTAATATATTATTAGAAAATACATTAGGGCCATTATCAGCCAAAAACAAGAGAGTGGGCTACGTGAGTTAGAGGGTAGTTTTCAAACGGTTTCCAAACCAAAACCACCATCCACCACCACCATTTTCATTGGAATTATGGCCGGAGAAAGGAGGAGGACCAGCCCTAAACATCATCAACGAATCAGAAGCAACGTTTTTCAGGCAAGTGATCTATCTTGCAAAGATTCAAAGCATGTAGTTTACATGTTATTATAGAATTGAAGATTTATCATAAATAATGAGAATTGAATGGATTTGAAAGGTTTCAAATCATAATCTGGATAGGTCTTGGATGTAGTAAACGTTGGAGATGATAACAACTACGAATTTATGATTTATGGGTAGAGAATTTATGAAATTTGACTGGTTTATTGTAATACCCCGTATTTTTATGCTATATTAATTTGGGGATTTATTAAATTTAATGTGAATTAATTATTTAATAGAAATTCGGAAATTAATTATGTTATAATTATTAACGTGATGAGAGTTAGTAATTATGGGAAATTTGTTGAGTATTACTAATGAGCAAAGTAATATATAATATTGGTTATATTAAATGTCACGAGTGAATAAAATGGCAATTTTGGAAATTTGAGTCGGGACGCGCCCGTGTTGCCTCGGGACTAAATATTGATGAATAAAAGTGAATATATTATAAGTCACTAATATGGTCATTTTAAGTGCGTAAAAGTGTCTGGAAGGGTTGAGATAGTCAGAAAAGTGTACCCGGGGGTTTAGTTTGGGTCTCGGGGCGTTTTTAGGCTTAATTAGTACCCCGGGAGGGCATTTTGGACATTTCGCATTTTTGGGTAATTAAACCCACGAAATTTCAAGGGATATATCAGATGTCTAAGGTTGCCCTCTAGGGTTAAAACAACGAAAGACAAGTGACGGCCATAGGAGAGGGAAGGAGAGAGCTTTCAAAGCAATCCAAGGCCCAAAATCCATCCGTTTGCACCGCCACCACCACCAACGCGTAGATCGCACGACGGGAAACGCATCCACACCAAATTCGTCATCAAACCAGAACTCTGAAAATCCCAGGCAAGTGTTTATCTTGATTATCTTCATTAATGCATCACTCGTGTTAGTCTAGGGATGATTAGGATGAGTTTTATGGAAGAAAACCCAAAATTTGAGATAGGAAATCGCATGTAGTAATGATTTGAATGTAAATCTCGAAACCCCTTCACATGTAGAGGATTAAACCACGAAATTATGATGTTTTAGAAGAAGAAAATTCTGGAAAAGATTGATTAGAACCATGTTAAAGAAATTTTAGGGTTCTTGAGATTTTTATGAAGTTTTTGCCTATAAATCCATGATTAGTGACATAAATTTACATGTTTTACGTAGAAGATACATAAAGTGACATTATAATGTTAGTAGTACAAATTTTTGGGCGGTTGGGAATGAAAAGTTTGGATTTGGAGGAGGTTATGTGATAGAACTCGTAACTAATTAACTGCAGAATTCGCCATACCTGTTTGATCGATCGATCGAGCCAAGAGCTTCGATCGATCGAAGGTTCGATCGATCGAGCCCCAGACCTCGATCGATCGACCCCTTCTGGCAGATTCATATTTCCCCTTTTTAAATTAGTTGAATTCAATTTAATGAGAAATAATTCTTGGACACCCTTATTAAAATGTTTTGGGAGATAAAGAAGACCAGTAGGACATATGAATAATTTTGGGACCTTTAATGTAAGACAAGAGTTGTATTTTTTTTGGGATACTTACATATAAGGGATGATGAAACTATGTATTAAAGGAGGAGACGCGTAAGATAGTTACGTTGGAACATAAATGAATACCTTCTGAATTTTTCACTTGAGAGGATAGAGTCCATGAGTTTTACGTAGTAAGTTAAAAAAATCCCTCGAATCAAAGTAAGAAATGAACGATATTACGTGAGAACTAAATAATGAGATATGAGGACAAATGTCGTAATTATGGTATTTGAGATGTACCTAAATTGATATGGTAATATTAGTATAGTTATATGACTGTGTTTATGCATATACTATCTATGTGTGAAAATTATGCCCGTGCTACTTGCTATCCCTGAGGTTATCGCGTTGGGACAGTCTTATCTCGATCGTACCTTTATGGGGGATATTGAATCGTACCCTAGAAGATAGATATCCTTGGTACAGGCTATCGAATCGATAGTTCAGACGGTCCTAAGAGATGTGGGGGCCTGTGCTATCCTCTTAGAGACTTGGAATCTATGCTTCGCCTCAATATTGTTTGTGTATGTGTTAATACAGTTCGAGAGTGATTCCGAACTTCTATTTACCTTAGTACGAGAGATACAGGGATTGGATAGCAGAGTATGCACGCACCATAATTTTTATGTGGGGTGCTGTTAGAATATATATATATTATACGAATATTTAATATATATATGAAATTCTGAAATTTGGAACTGCCTACTGTGTTATGGTAACTAAGATATGAATCTTGACTTCAAATTGGAAACACTTGTTTTGAAAAGTATAATATGACACTGGGAAACTTTATTAATAAATAAAGTTAAAATGAGAGCTTTGTCACTGAATGTAATTATCCTCTTAAACAATTATGTTGTTTAGTTTTAAATCTTACGAGTAACCTAAGATAAGTTAAATCAATGGGAAGATTAGTGTGATATAAGATAAGATAAACCGTTGGGAAGGTTAGTACGATAGGTGTGCACATTAGAAGAGAGGTGAGAATTTCTCAACAGAGTGTCGCAATAATATGTTGTTGCATTGGCCTGTAAACATTTTAAATACTTGCTAAACGAATTTTAAATCTTTTACACTATCGGGCTCTGACCCGTTTCTATTTCTATTTCTCTCTTATATATATATGTATATATTATAGGTGCCCAGCCACAGGGGCGTCTTGTGTAGCATCCGTTGGAAGGAATGCGCTGCAGCTTAGGTGGGAGTTGCAGGCCTCTTTCTTAGACGACTTCATTTATTTGACTCCACTCCTAGCATATTCATTTAGTGGGGCATGTGTCACCCTTTCCATTATTCAGTTGTTTATTTGGACATTGTGATTCAGTTATGTGACACCCCGACTAATTAAATACCGGGTAGCTACTCTTTTATTAAATTAATACAAAATGCCAAGTTGGTTAAGTTAATAGAATCACTGTCAAAAACATTTAAGGATTACTAACCACCTAGTATTTAAAAAGTAAGTTGTCAAATTTTAAATTAAATCTGATTAACATGCAATAAAAGAATTTTGAAAGAATAACATAACCATTCACCATAAAGAAGC
The DNA here is from genome assembly GCA_949130495.1 of Sambucus nigra. NCBI lineage: Eukaryota > Viridiplantae > Streptophyta > Magnoliopsida > Dipsacales > Adoxaceae > Sambucus > Sambucus nigra. The sequence goes on along the minus strand of OX422214.1, from coordinate 6,365,694 downwards.
AATAGAATAACCAACGAATAATAATAAGTCTGGAGGAAATACTCCTCACAACAATACCACAACTGAAATAAATAAAATAGTGTATCCTGAATTAATTACAAACCAAAGTCTGAATAACTTAAATATAAAATGTCTCTAATGGAAATGGGTGACATGCCCTACAATGATGAAACTGAATATGGAATCAAGACTAGAAAAGAGGCGTCTATTGTCAAGGCCCTGTAACTTCCACAACAGCTACATCTCGTCACCTGAATGGAAATACTATGCATGGTGTCCTTGTGGCTGGGCACCTAAAAGGTTTTTACAAAAAAAAATAGATTTCAAAGAAAACGGGTCAGAGCCCGAAAGTGGAGAGTATTTTAAAAACATCAATTGCTTTAATAATATTTAAAACAATAAATGCAAAATACATGTTAGGACGTGCTCTCACATGAAATACTCACCTCTCGTCTAACTGTGCACTCCTAACGTTCCTGTACCCATTCATGTGTTTCTCATATCTATCTAGTTCATAAGAGTTTCTAACATTTCTACTCGGTTCACGTTTTTTATTACCAACCTTAACAATTAAATAGAGCGTTCTACTTTAATTCTCGGATTCCCAATTATTAACAAAACCATTTATTGGTATAATTCCCCCTTTTATCTTTTCAAATGTTACAAGAACCATACTCACAATTAAACATAACAAATTCCTTTTTCCTTTAACCGTATATTATTCACATCATAAATATACAATACAAGCACCCCGAGGCTAAGCTGCGGTGCACACATACTCTGCTATCCATCCCGGTACATCACGTACATAAGGATTACAAATTCTGAATCTCTCAGGAATTGTTGGAATAAACACCACACACAAAAATGGAGGCGAACATAATTCAACATATCCATGTTTACGTACATACCTACGCTCCATAGTCAGCTGGCTTATTAACTCACAAATTAGTCGTTCTCTTGAACTATGTCCTCGAGGTACCAATCTAAATCTGGGCAACACAAAGATTAGATGGCCCTAAGCGAACGTAAACCTCCCGTGATAGCAAGTATGGTAGGTATGTCATACACATAAAATCATATACTAAGCATTCACACATCTTAGATATCTCAATATTAATAAAGGTATACTCTACATCCTTATACCATTATTCCAATTTTATATATTTTAAGTCTCCCGGTAATATAAAATTTAAACTGTCGACATGTCTCACGTCATAGTTTCTTATACTTAAAACCTATCTCGAAGAGATTATTAAGTCCCCTATTATTCCCACATATAACATCATTATTCCTAAGGTCCTTACTTCTGCCCCAAACCTCATTTCATGAAATTATTCAAATTTGCTCTTTTAACCCTAATATTATCTCACTCATCGAATTTCATTAGGTTTTAGAATAATTCCTCAAACGAATTCTAATTAATGTCCAAGTTGTATAACCATACCTACTGGTCTTCCTTAAGTTTAAGGATATTCATAAAGTCTCCAATAATAATTTACTAAGGGTTAACAACATTAAAATTTAACTAGGAAAATTTTACTCATTCTGGGAAGGTCGATCGATCGACCTTTACCTTCGATCGATCGATGGTGGTCGATCGAACGACTGATGAATGTCGATCGATCGATCGCACCAGGTAGGCTACGGACTGCTTCGTTTTGCAGTTTTCAAAACATCTCAAAACACCATTATAATGCAAGAAACTCTAATCTAACGTTATAATATCATCATACAACCATCCTATAACATTGTTAACGTTCTAACTCCAATAATTCATCAACCAAGGGCTTTATTTGGATCAAAACTTCATCAAGAACCCTAATTTTCTATTTCTTTCAAGAACAATAAATAGTCTCTTCTTAAATCCATTTTTAGATCATCAAGGGTTATATTTTGAGTTCATAATTCGTCCAGAATATGTCTACATGCAATTCCTAACATGGTTCATAGTTTTAATCCTCAAATTCATGGGTCTATATCAATCTTCCAAGACAAAATTCGATAATTACCTAAACGTGGAAGAACACATTCATTGCATTAATTGAAACTAAATCACTTGCCTTATGTTCTTCAGATTTGTTGTTGGTCGAAGATGGTTGAATTCCTCTCTCTCTCTCTACATGTTCTTCTCAAGGTGACAATGGAGGTGGGGGTTGGTTTTTGGCAAGTTTGATATTTCTAAACTTCTCCCGTACCCCACTACCTTGATTGGGGTTGGAAATGGTTAAGTGGGTTAATACTAAGTCAGATTTTTAACTCTAATTTTCGTGGGTTTTAATTCCCAAAATTTCGAAATTACCAAACTACCCTTTTGGGTTGCCGGTATGGCCTAAAAATGCCCCGGGACCCAAACTAAATTCCCGGCTAGTGTTTTCTGACTATTTCGACCCTTCCGGACGCGTTGGCGCACTCAAAATGACCATACGATTGATAAAAATAAAATTAAATTTTTAATTTAAATAATTAACCACCTGACGCGACTGTCACGCGCGTCCCAACAAAATTTCCCAAATTGCCGTATTTCAGTCTCGCGACAATTTCAATATTTTCAATATTTATATATTTCCATATGTACACATTATAATTAAATGCCAACTCCCATCTCGTTAGTATTTTATCAATACTAATTCTCAATTAATTCACATTTAATTTAATTAATCCCATAAATAAATATCGATAAAAATGCGGGGTATTACATACTTCCCCCCTAATAACATAATTTCGTCCCAAAATTCGGAACTGGAAAGTACCTGGTAAGAACAACTCTGGATAACGTTCGCGCATCTCATCCTCGCGCTCCCATGTGGACTCCTCGACATTATGATGCCGCCACTGAACACGTACTAACGGAACTATCTTTGACCGCAGTTTCCTCTCACTTCGGTCCAAAATAGCAATCGGCCCCTCCTCGTAGGAGATTTTGGGTTGGAGATCGATGTCCTCCAAAGCAATGTGAGAATGAGCCAAATTGTCTCTAAGATATTTCCTTAGCGAGGAAATATGAAACACATCATGAATCCTGTGCAAATGCTCCGGTAACCCAAGTCTATATGCAACAGACCCAATCCGCTCGATGATAGGAAATGATCCCACATATCTCGGTGCGAACTTCCCCTTCTTCCCAAATCGCATAATCCCCTTCATAGGAGATACTCTGAGTAAAACCTGGTCCCCCACTTAGAACTCCCTGAAGAACCTCTTCACATCAGCATAGTTCTTCTGCCGATCCTGAGCTACCTGAATGCGACCCCGTATCAATTCTATCCTTGCCGAAGTATCCTGAATCACTTTCAGCCCAAGTAGTTTGTTGTCCCCCACCTCTAACCAACATGCTGGGGAACGACAAGGTCTACCGTACAACGCCTCAAATGGATCCATGCCAATGGTGAACTGGTAGGAGTTGTTGTAAGCAAACTCCACCAGTGGAAGATACTGCTCCCATCCACCCTCAAAATCAATGATGCACATACGCAACATGTCTTCCAATATCTGATTTGTATGCTCGGTTTGCCCATCGGTCTGCGGGTGATACGCCGTACTCAACCGCAATTCCGTGCCCATGGCCTCCTGAAAACTCTCCCAAAACCGTGAAACAAATATCTTGTATCTGTCAGACACGATACTTAGGGGCACACCATGAAGTCTCACTATTTCTGCAATAAAAAGCTGGGCATACTGTCCCATAGTATAATCTGTCCTTACGGGTAGAAAATGAGAGACTTTGGTTAACCTGTCCACAATTACCCAAATGGAGGTGTGACCACTCTGTGACGTAGGTAACCCCGTGATAAAGTCCATGGATATGCTCTCCCACATCCACATCGGGACCTCTAATGGCTGTAGAAGTCCTGCCAGTCTCTGATGGTCCACTTTTACCAGCTGACAAGTGGCGCATTTAAAAACAAACATGGCAATATCTCTCTTCATCCCGCTCCACCAATACTGACGTCTCATGTCTCGGTACATTTTGTCCCCACCGGGATGTACCGCGAACCGTGAGCCGTGCGACTCTGCCATTACCTCGTGTCGCAATTCCTCCCCTTCCGGAACTACTAGTCTCCCATTGAAGCGTAATCCCCCGTATGAGCTAACGGTATAGGACTCGGCTCCCTCTGATAATAATCGAACTATCTGCTCCTGACAGAATGAGTCATCTGCTTGTGCCTTCACCACTCTCGTGACAATCTGCGGTGTAACAGTCATTACCGACATGAATGACCGGGCCACTGCATCCTGGTGTCCCAACTCCTTCCACTTTGCCTTCCACACTTCTGGCACCTCATCTACTGGTCTACGGCTCAACGCGTCTGCTACCACGTTAGCCTTCCCCGGGTGATATTGGATATCAAACTGATAATCCTTCACAAACTCAAGCCACCTTCGCTGTCGCATATTCAACTCCTTCTGCATGAATAGGTACTGTAGGGACTTGTGGTCCGTGAATAATTGAAACTTCTCCCCTAAGAGGTAATGTCTCCAAATCCGAAGGGCAAATACCACTGCCGCTAACTCCAAGTCATGGGTGGGGTAATTCTTCTCGTGAGGCTTAAGCTTACGGGAAGCATAAGCTATGGCCTGACTTTCCTGCTATAATACGCCTCGAAGTCCTTGTAAGGACGCATCAGTGTAAACTAGATACTCAACTCCCGGTCTCGGCAATGCTAACACAGGTGCTGAAGTCAACTTGTCCTTCAACTCATCAAATGCCAACTGACAGGCATCACTCCAGATGAATGGCACACCCTTACGAGTCAGATGTGTCATGGGGCCCGCTATCTTGGAGAAACCCCGAATAAACCTCCTGTAGTATCCTACTAAGCCCAAGAAACTACGGATCTCAGTCGGTGTCATGGGCTATCCCCACTCCCTCACCGCGGATACCTTCCACGGATCAACAGATATCCCCTGGTCGGAAATAATATGTCCCAAAAACTGAACCTCCTTCAGCCAAAACCCGCACTTCTCATACTTTTCATACAGCTCGTTCTGACGTAGCGTCTGCAAAACCTGCCTCAAATGCTCGGCGTGCTCCTCCTCTGTCTGGGAGTAAACCATAATGTCATCAATGAAAACAATGACGAACTGATCTAGGAACTCTCTGAACACCCTATTCATCAAGTCCATAAACACGGCTGGAGCATTGGTCAAACCAAAAGGCATAACCCGAAACTCGTAGGAACCATATCTCGTTAAGAAAGAAGTCTTCAAGACGTCCTCCTCCCTTATACGGAACTGATGGTATCCCGATCTCAAATCAATCTTTGAGAGGAAAGAAGCTCCTCTGAGCTGGTCGAATACGTCATCGATTCGAGGCAATGGATACTTATTCCGTATCGTGACTTTATTCAACTCTCGATAATCTACACACAACCTCAACGATCCATCCCTCTCCTTCACGAATAACACAGGGGCACCCCACGGCAAAGTACTCCTCCGTATAAACCCCTGACCCAACAACTGCTCAATCTGATCCCGTAACTCTCTCATCTCAGCTGGAGCCATACGGTAAGGTGCGCGGGCAATAGGCCGAGTGCCCGGCATCAAATCGATCACAAAATCTATCTCTCTACTCGGAGGTAATCCAGGTATATCCTGAAATACATCGGCAAACTCTCGAACAACCGGAATCGAATCAAGTGGTATCACCACTTCCTTAGAGGTCTCCTCCTCTATATAGTACAAGTGATTGGACGATCCTCCCTCAGGACGAGGCATCGCCACTAAAAACATCTCCTACCCGGGAATGGCAAAGATAATACTCCTACTAAAGCAGTCAATCATGGCTCGGTACGCAATAATCCAATCCATACCAATAATGGCATCATACTCGGTCATATCTAATACTAACATATCCGCGGGTAAAGTAAACCTCCCGATCTCTATACCCATGCCTCTACATATAAGGGAAATCACGGAACCCCTACTCAACGGCGAATCTACACAAGTAACCGTACTCTCGGCGGTGTCTAACAACCCAATGTTGCGTGCAAATCTCATAGCAATAAAACAGTGTGTAGCCCCTGTGTCAAATAAAATACGCCCCTGAGTCCCCTGAATAGAGAACATACCCTCAATAGCTGGTGGATTCTGCGGGGCTGTGGCCTGCTGGAGCTGATATACTCTCCCATACTGTAGCTGTCCCTGCTGAACTGGGACCGCTGGAATGGGTGGTAATGCTACCACCTGAGGTGGTGGTGGGAGGGCGGCGGGAAACATAGGCCTCTGCGGCTCCTGTCGAGCACGCTGCTACTGTTGCTGTGGGGACCTTCCCTTATCAGGACACTCCTGACGTTTGTGGATAATCTTACCACAAATGAAACACTTCCCCGGGAAGTTTCCCCCTCACTGCCCCTGCTGACCACGACCCTGGTGACCGTTACCATTTCTGCCCTAGCCTTGCTGTCCCTGGTGAAACTGCTGTTGACCATTCTGCCCCTGCTCGCCCTGATGGCCGTTCGGACCCTGATGGCCCTGCCCAAAACCTCCCTGTTCGTGCCTGAAATTCCCCGATCTGAACCTCTTATGATCCCCCTGCTGAGAACCCTGGTCACCCTGCCTCTGCCCCTGAACAGATTGTGCCCCACTGGCACCATTTCCTCCAGTCCTGCCCTGATGGTTGGACTCTCCTGATCTCTTGATCTCAGCCATGTGAAAGCGGTGATCCTGGCAGTGTAACAGTGCAACGTTAACCACGTCAAAATAAGTGGCCAACGAGAGGTTCCCTAACAAATGCTGACGAATCGTCCATGTCAATCCATCGGTGAACTTCTGGATCTTTTTCTCTTCTGTCGGTATCTCATCTGGGACAATATTCAGTAGATTTGTAAATTTGGCCTCATACTCGGCCACAGTCTTTCCCTCCTGTCTGAGATTCATTAGCTTCCTCCTCATTTCCGTGTGAACTGCTGATGGAAAGTACTTGCGGTCAAACCGCACCCAAAACTCCTGTATCGTGAGAGTGTCTCTCTCCTCCACGGTGGTAATAGACTCCCACCACTGCAGTGCAGATCCAACTAGCTTGAAAGTAGCTAGCACCTTCTTTTGAACTTCGGTGCACTCATACATCCTCAAGTGCCGCTGAATGTCTTTCCTCCACTGACTCGAAACCACAACATCGGAGCTACCTGCGAACTCCGGTGGGTGTGCTTTCTGAAAAGCATCACATACGCGTTCCCAAGCATACGGGAATGCATGTGCCTGAACTGGCGCGGCTACTGGCGCCTGTGGTGGTGCCTGTTGTACACATGCTAGGGCGGCATTTACCGCTTGGGATACAATGGATGCAACCTCAGCGGCATTCATGGTGCCCTGTACTGGCGCTGGCTGGGGCTCCGGCTGTGCATTCCTAGGAACCCGTGGTGCACATCGTGGAGGCATCTGAAATAAGCGTAAAGTCTATAAGTTCGCAGTTATAAAATTAATATAGCTGAAGAGTGAAGCATACATAAATGAATACACCAGTCCTAAAATATAGGGCTCTACATCCAAGAAAGCTCAGCGGAAACATAATAAGCCGTACAGATCCTAAAGGACATTAGAACCTGGCTCTGATACCACCTGTGACACCCCGACTAATTAAATACCGGGTAGCTACTCCTTTATTAAATTAATACAAAATGGCAAGTTGGTTCAGTTAATAGCATCACTGTAAAAAAACATTTAAGGATTACTAACCACCTAGTATTTAAAAAGTAAGTTGTCAAATTTTAAATTAAATCTGATTAACATGCAATAAAAGAATTTTGAAAGAATAACATAACCATTCACCATAAAGAAGCAATAGAATAACCAACGAATAATAATAAGTCTGGAGGAAATACTCCTCACAACAATCCCACAACTGAAATAAATGAAATAGTGTATCCTGAATTAATTACAAACCAAAGTCTGAATAACGGAAATATAAAATGTCTTTAATAGAAATGGACGACATGCCGTACAATGATGAAACTGAATATGGAATCAAGACTAGAAAAGAGGCGTCTACTGTCAAGGCCCTGTAACTTCCACAACAGCTACAGCTCGTCACCTGAATGGAAATACTATGCATGGTGTCCTTGTGGCTGGGCACCTAAAAGGTTTTTACAAAAAACATAGATTTGAAAGCAAACGGGTCAGAGCCCGAAAGTGGAGAGTATTTTAAAAACAGCAAGTGCTTTAATAACATTTAAAACAATAAATGCAAAATACATGTTAGGACGTGCTCTCACATGAAATACTCACCTCTCGTCTAACTGTGCACTCCTAACGTTCCTGTACCCATTCATGTGTTTCTCATATCTATCTAGTTCATAAGAGTTTCTAACATTTCTGCTCGGTTCACGTTTTTTATTACCAACCTTAACAATTAAATAGAGAGTTCTACTTTAATTCTCGGATTCCCAATTATTAACAAAACCATTTATTGGTATAATTCCCCTTTTTATCTTTTCGAAGGTAGTTCCACTTGTACGGGTCCAGTGGGAGCATCATAATGTGAAGGAATCCACTTGGGAGAGTGATGTAGATATGCGGGAGAGATATCCAGATTTATTCTTACCAGGTATGCCTTATTTTTTCGAATTTCTGGATGAAATTCCGTTATTAGGGGGGAAGTATGTAATACCCCGTATTTTTATGCTATATTAATTTCGGGATTTATTAAATTTAATGTGAGATATTAATTTAATATAAATCCGGAAATTAATGACTTTATAATTATTAACGTGATGTGAGTTAGTAATTATGGGAAACTTGTTGTTGAACATTACTAATGAGTAGACTAATATAATATTGGTTCTATTAAAGGTCCAGAGTGAACAAAATGACAATTTTGGAAATTTGAGTCGGGACGCGCCCGTGTCGCGTCGGGACTAAATATTGATTAATAAATGTGAATAAATTATAAGTTGCTCGTATGGTCATTTTGAGTGCGCCAAAGTGTCCAGAAGGGTGGAGATAGTCAAAAAAGTGTACCCGAGGGTTTGGTTTGGGTCTCGGGACGTTTTTAGGCTTAATTAGTACCCCGGGAGGGCATTTTGGACATTTTGTAATTTTGGGTAATTAAACCCACGAAATTTCAAGGGTTATATCAGATGTCTAAGGTTGCCTTCTAGGTCTAAAACAACCAAATACAAGTGACGGCCGTAGGAGAGGGAAGGAGAGAGCTTTCAAAGCTAATTCTAGACCAAAAATTCATCCGGTTGCACCGCCACCACCACCAACACGTAGATCGCGCGATGGGGAACGCAACCACACCAAATTCGTCATCAAACCAGAAATTTGAAATTTCTAGGAAAGTATTTATCTTGCTTATTTTCATTAATGCAGCGTTCATGTTAGTCTAGGGTGATTATGATGAGTTTGGTAGAAGAAAATCCATGTTGGAGATAGGAAAATCGCATGTAGTAATGATTTGAATGATAATATGGAAACCCCTTCACATGTAGAGGCTTAACCACGAATTTATGATGAATTAGGAGTAGAAATTTCTGTAAAAATATTGATTATAAACATGTTTAAGAAATTCTACGGTTCTTGAGATTTATATGAGTTTTGGCCTATTAATCTATCGTTATTGATGGAAAATTGCATGCTTTACGTTGAAGATGTATAATATGGGGGTATACTGATTGTAGTACAAATTTTAGGGAGTTTGGGTGTGAAAAATCTGGATTTGATGGAGGTTTGATTATGAAACCTGTAACTGTTAATCTGCAGAATTTGTATACCTGTTTGATCGATCGATCGAACCAGGGGTGTCGATCGATCGACGCATCGATCGATCGAGCCCCTGACCTCGATCGATCAACCCCTTCTGCCAAAGTCATAATTCCCTTTGTAAATGGTTAAATTTAAATTAAATGAGTAGAAATATTTGAACAACCTTATTAAAATATTTTGGGGGATATAGATGAACAGTAGGACTTATTAATGATTATGAGACCTTTAATGTAAGGCGAGATTTTCATTTTTGGAGTATTTACATATAAGGGACGATGAAATGATGTATTAGAGGGAGAGATGCGTAAAATAGTCACGTTGGAAAAATAGATGAGTACCTACTAAATTTTACACTTGGGAGGATATAGTCCATGAGTGTTACGTAGTAAGTTGGATAAATCCCTCAATGAAATTAAGATACGAACCGTCATACGTGATAACTAAAGATTTAGAAATAAGGATAAACGTTATAATTATAGGTTATGAGCCGAACCTAAATTTGATATGGTAAAACTAGTATATTTATATGTTTGTGTTTATGCATATACTATATAGGTGTGAAAATCATGCCCGCGCTACTTTCTATCCCTGAGGTTACCGCGATGGGACAGACTTATCTTGACGTGCCTTTATGGGGAATATTGACTCGTACCCTAGAAGATAGATATCCTTGGTACAGGCTATCTGATCGATGGTCAGACGGTCCTAAGAGACGTGAGGGTATGTGCTATCCTCTTAGAGACTTGGAATCTATGCTTTACCTCAATATTGTTTGTGTATGTGTTAATACAGTTTGAGAGTGATTCCGAACTTGTATTTCCCTTAGTACGATTGATACGGGGATTGGATAGTAGAGTATGCCCGCACCATAATTTTTATGTGGGGTGCTGTTAGAATATATATATTATACGAGTATTTTATATATATATTAAATTCTAAAATTTAGAACTTCCTATTGAGTTTATGGTAAGTAAGAAATGAATAGTGACTTCAATATGGAAATACTTGATTTGAAAAGTGTAATGTAAAACTTTATTAGCAAATAAGGTTTAAATAAGAACTTTGTGTTCAAATGAAATTGTCCTCGTAAAAAATTAAATTGTTCAGTTTTAAATCTTACGAGTAACCTAAGATAAGTTAAACCGTTGGGAAGGTTAGTACGATAGGCGTGCACATTAGAAGAGAGGTGAGAATTTCTCAGGGGAGTGCCGTACTAATATGTTGTTGCATTGGCCTGTAAACATTTTAAATACTTGCTATACAAATTTTAAATCATTTACACTATCGGGCTCTGACCCGTTTCTATTTTCCTTTCTCTCTTGTATATATATGTATATATTACAGGTGCCCAGCCACAGGGGCGTCTTGCATAGGATCCTTTGAAAGGAACGCGCTGCAGCTTAGGTGGGAGTTGCTGGCCTCTTGCTGAGACGACTTCATTTATTTGATTCCACTCCTAGCATATTTATTCAGTTGGGCATGTAGAGGCCGTTTCCATTATCCAGCTGTTTTATTGGACATTATGATTTATTTATTTCTAGTATTATCACTTTGGGATTTATTACTGTCTGAATGTTTTACTTTAAGTTTTAAATGTTGGGATTTAGTTGTTGAATGTTTAAATTATTTGGATTATATGTTCCAGGATAATTGTGGTGTGATTCCTTAATATTGAATTATGTAAAGATTTAAATCTTGGTTTATAAAATAAAATTTGGAAAGTAATATCTAAAGAGGGTTTTGACACTTAGCTTAATTTTTTAGGGTGTTTAAATTGGAAAAGTTATTTTTCGACAGTGATGCTAAGAATGAACCAACTGTTCACCTTGATTTTAATTTAATAAAGGAGTGATCGCCTGGTATTTAATTAGGCGGGGTGTCACAGGTGGTATCAGAGCATCAGGTTCTAATGTCCTTAGGATCTGTACGGCTTATTTCGCTTCCAGCTTAACATTTTTTGCTATAGAGCCCTATTTTAGGATTGTTGTATTCTTGCTTTTACGTTTACATCTTCAACTATTTGAGATTTGATAATAACTGTAGACTAATAAATTTCTTCTAGTTTTAGATGCCTCCGAGACATGCACCAAAGGATAGGCGTGCCCAAGCCGAGAAACCAGCAGCTCCTACACAGGGTACGATGAATGCTAATGAGGTAGCCGCTATTGTGGCTCAGGCGGTGAATGTCATGCTAGCGGTGGTACAGCAGGCTCCACCCCAAATTCAGGCAGTGGTGCAAGTGCCTGCACAACTTCCATCTGCATGGGAGCGGGTTAGGGATGCCTTTCAGAAGGCGCATCCCCCTGAGTTCTCGGGTAGTTCAAATATCATCATCGTCAGCTAATGGAAGAAAGATATCACGCGGCATCTTCGTATGTATGAGTGCACAGACGTACAGAAACAATTGTTGGCTTCCTTTAAGTTAGTGGGGGCCGCTTTGCAGTGGTGGGAATCCACCACCACCTTGGAGGAGAGGGATATTATCCCGATTCAGGTATTCTAGGAGCGGTTTGATAGCAAGTACTTTCCACCCGCAGTGCATACTGAGATGAGGCAGAAATTACTGAACTTAAAATAGTAGAATTCTACCGTTGCTGAATATGAGGAGGAGTTCACGAGACTTCTCACCATAGTGCCAGATGAGGCACCTACCGAGGGTAAGAAGATAATGTTGTTTGTGGACGGGTTAGCTTGGAGGATCCGTCAGCACCTTATAGGGAATCTATCTCTCAGTACTTTCACTGATGTACTCAATTCTTCTTTACTACATTGCCAGGATCACTTCTTCCATCTGCAGGGAAGCAAGCGAGTAGGAGAGTCCGGGCTGCAGGGAAGGATAGGGGGTAATGGTGCTGGAGGAGCACCGACATCCCAGGGACAGACTCGTCAGCATGAGCAGAGTTCCCATCAGGGGGACCCTACCAAGTGATTATGATCAGGTGATTCTGGGCAGGGATTTGGGGGTTATAGGCAGGGTCAGCAGGGCCAGCCTAATCAGCAGGGCCAGCAAGGCCAACACCTACAGCAGTAGGGTCAGTAGCAGGGTCAACAACATTTTCATCAGGGCCAACAGGGCCAGTGCCGGGGTGGTAACGGCCAGCAGGGCCGTGGTCAGCAGGGTCATAGGGGAGGTAATTTCAAAGGCCGATATTTCGAGTGCGAAAAGAATGGCCATAGGCGCCAAGATTGCCCAGAGGGAGAGAGGGCCCCACAGCAGTAGGGTGCCCGTAATGAGCCACAAAGGCCACTTTTTCCAGCCGCCCTCTCAGCACCAGCCCAGGTACCAGCCCTACCATCCATTCAAGCAGCTCCAGTGCAACAGGGGCAGTTACAGTATGGACGTGTCTATAACGTCACCAAGCAGCTGCTCCGCAGGCACCACCCGCGATTGAGGGTATGTTTCCTATCCATGGTACTATGGGTCAAGTTTTATTTGATACTGGGGAAACGCATTGTTTTATAGCTACGCATTTTACGAAGGCCTTAGGGTTATTAGCCACAGCAGAGAGCACTGTGACGTGTGTAGACTCACCACTGGGAAATGGTTCGCTTATTTTCTTTATATGCCGGGGTATGGGGGTAGAGATTGGTAGTTTGGTATTACCTATAGACATATTAGTCTTAGATATGCATGAGCATGACGTTATTATCGGTATGGATTGGCTCGCTGCTTACAGAGCCATGATAGATTGTTTTGGTGGGAGTATTGTTTTTTCCATTCCGGGGCAAGAGATATTTGTAGTGGTGATGCCTCGCCCAGAGGGAGGCTCGACCGCTCATTTGTATTACATAGAGGAGGATACCTCTAAGGAGGTTGTGGTTCCCTTAGACTCGATTCCAGTTGTTCATGAGTATTCCAATGTATTTAAGGAGATACCAGGCCTACCCCCAAGTCGATAGATAGACTTTGTCATAGATTTATTACCGGATACTAGACCTATAGCACACGTTCCATACCGTATGGCTCCGGCTGAGATGCGAGAGTTACGAGATCAGATAGAGCAGCTATTAGGTCAGGGCTTCATTCGCAGGAGTACCTCACCTTGGGGCGCTCTAGTCTTATTTGTGAAGAAGAGAGATGGTTCACTGAGGCTATGTGTGGACTACCGAGAGCTGAACAAGGTCACGATACAGAACAAGTATCCGTTGCCTCGAATCGATGATCTGTTCGACCAGCTATGGGGAGAAACTTTCTTTTTGAAGATAGATCTAAGGTCGGGGTACCATCAGCTACGTATTAGGGAGCAGGATGTTTCAAAGACTGCTTTCTTGACGAGATATGGGTCATATGAGTTTAGAGTGATGCCATTTGGCCTCACAAATGCTCCAGCCATGTTCATGGACTTAATGAATCGAGTGTTCAGAGAGTTCTTAGATCAGTTCGTCATTGTCTTCATAGATGACATTTTGATATATTCACACTCCGAGGAGGAGCATGCCGAGCACTTGAGGTAGGTTCTTCAGACTCTACGAGAGCATGAGTTGTATGCTAAGTACGAGAAGTGCGGATTCTGTTTACGAGAAGTACAGTTCTTGGGGCATGTTGTTTCTGAGTAGGGGATAGGAGTTGACCCGAGTAAAGTGTCAGCGATGAGGGAGTGGGGACAACCCACGATACCGATGGAAGTGCGTAGTTTCTTGGGGTTAGCCGGATACTATAGGAGATTCATTCGAGGATTCTCCAAAATTGCGGGTCCATTGACAAACCTAACTCGCAAAGGGGTACCATATGTTTGGGATGATGATTGTCAATTGGCTTTCGACGAGCTGAAAGACAAGCTTACTTTAGCACCAGTCCTTGCTTTACCGAAGCGGGGTGTGGAGTACCTGGTTTACACCGATGCCTCTTTACGGGGACTTGGGGGAGTACTTCAGAAGGAGGAAAGGCTATAGCTTTTGCCTCCCGTAAGCTTAAGCCGCATGAGAAGAATTACCCCACCCATGACCTGGAGTTAGCAGCGGTCGTTTTTGCATTGAGGACATGGAGGCTTGGGGGAGAAATAATGCTTGTTCACAGACCACAAGTCACTGCAGTACCTGTTCACTCAGCGAGAGCTGAATATGCATCAGCGCAGATGGTTAGAGTTTGTGAAGGACTATCAGTTCGACATACAGTACCATCCGGTGAAGGCCAACGTAGTTGCTGATGCGTTGAGCCGTAGATCGGTAGGTGATGTAGCGGACGTCTGGAATGCAAAGTGGAAGGAGTTGGGCCACCAGGACGCAGTAGCCCGTTCCTTCATATCTATTATGACAGTGGCACTCGAGATTGTTATGAGGGTGATACAGGCACAGACCGCAGACCCATTTTGCCACAAGCAGATTGTACAAATTTTAGCTGAGGGTGCTGAGTCCTATTCTGTTAGTTCTGATGGGGGTTTGAGGTTTAATGGGAGATTGGTGGTTCCAGAAGGATCAAAATTACGTCATGCAGTGATGACCCAGTCTCACGGGTCCCGATTTGTGGTACATCCTGGAGGAGATAAGATGTACCGGGATATGAGGCGGCAATACTAGTGGAGTGGGATAAAGAAGGACATTGCTGAGTTCGTGTCCAAGTGTTCTACCTGCCAGCTGGTAAAGGTAGACCATCAGAAACCGTCAGGGTTGCTTCAGCCATTGGAAATACCCACGTGGAAGTGGGAGAGTATTTCCATGGATTTTATTACAGGGTTGCCTACATCACAGTGGGGCCACGACTCCATCTGGGTGATTGTAGACCGTTTGACCAAGGTGTCTCATTTTCTGCCAGTGCGGACAGACTATACCACGGGTTAGTATGCTCAGTTGTTCATTACTGAGATTGTTAGATTACATGGGGTGCCCCTGAATATTGTGTCAGATAGAGATAAGATTTTCATGTCGGGTTTCTGGGAGAGATTTCAAGAGGCTATGGGCACTGAGTTGAGGTTCAGTTCAGCTTATCACCCCTAGACAGATGGACAAACTGAGCGTACTAATCAGATGCTGGAGGATATGCTACACATGTGTGTCCTTGATTTTGGAGGAGGTTGGGAGCCACATCTTCCACTGGTAGAGTTCGCTTATAATAACTCTTATCAGTTCACGATTGGCATGGCTCCATTCGAGGCTTTGTATGGCAGGCCTTGTCGTTCCCCAACTTTTTGGCTAGAAGTGGGGGATAACAAGTTGCTAGGACCAGAGGTGATTCAGGAAACCTCGGCGAGGATTGAGATGATCAGGAGTCGTATCCGAGTAGCCCAAGACAGGCAGAAAAGCTACGTCGATGCGAAAAGTTCTTCCGAGAGTTTAATGTGGGGGACCAAGTATTACTACATGTATCTCCTATGAAAGGAGTGATGAGGTTCGAGAAAAAAAAGGAAATTGGACCCGAGGTACGTGGGACCATTTCCCATTATCGAGAGGATTGGGCTGGTAGCATATAGATTGGGACTACCAGAGCATTTACATCGCATTCACGATGTATTACACATCTCGTCGTTGAGACGATATCTTTGGGATTATATGGCCCATACTCACATCACGATAGATGAAATAGACTTACAGCCTGACAGCTCTTACGAGGAGAGACCGGTGGCTATCCTTGACGGCAGCGAGAGGAGATTGATGTCGAAGGTAGTTCCACTTGTACGGGTCCAGTGGGAGCATGATAATGTGAAGGAATCCACTTGTACGGGTCTAGTGGGAGCATCATTATGATACCTTTAATGTAAGGCGAGATTTGCATTTTTGGAGTATTTACATATAAGGGATGATGAAATTATGCATTATAGGGAGAGACGCGTAAAATAGTTACGTTGGAAAAATAGATGAGTACATACTGAATTTTACACTTGGGAGGATATAGTCCATGAGTGTTACGTAGTAATTTGGATAAATCCCTCAATTAAAGTAAGAGACGAACCGTTATACGTGATAACTAAAGATTTAGAAATAAGGAGAAATGTTATAATTATGGGTTATGAGACGAACCTAAATTTGATATGGTAAAAGTAGTATATTTATGTGTATGTGTTTATGCATATACTATATACGTGTGAAAATCTTGCCCGCGCTACTTGCTATCCCTGAGGTTACCGCGCTGGGACAGTCTTATCTTGACGTGCCTTTATGGGGAATATTGACTCGTACCCTAGAAGATACATATCCTTGGTACAGGCTATCTTATCGATGGTCAGACGGTCCTAAGAGATGTGAGGGTATGTGCTATCCTCTTAGAGACTTGGAATCTATGCTTCCCCTCAATATTGTTTGTGTACGTGTTAATACAGTTCGAGAGTGATTCCAAACGTGTATTTCCCTTAGTACGATTGATACGGGGATTGGATAGCAGAGTATGCCCGCACCATAATTTTTATGTGGGGTGCTGTTAGAATATATATATTATAGGAGTATTTAATATATATATATATATTAAATTCTGAAATTTAGAACTTCCTATTATGTTTATGGTAAGTAAGAAATGAATAGTGACTTCAATTTGGAAATACTTGATTTGAAAAGTGTAATGTAAAATTTTATTAGCAAATAAGGTTTAAATAAGAACTTTGTGTTCAAATGAAATTGTCCTCTTAAACAATTAAATTGTTCAGTTTCAAATCTTACGAGTAACCTAAGATAAGTTAAACCGTTGGGAAGGTTAGTACAATAGGCGAGCACATTAGAAGAGAGGTGAGAATTTCTCAGGGGAGTGCCATACTAATATGTTGTTGCATTGGCCTGTAAACATTTTAAATACTTGCTGTACAAATTTTAAATCATTTACACTATCGGGCTCTGACCCGTTTCTATTTTCCTTTCTCTCTTGTATATATATGTATATATTACAGGTGCCCAGCCACAGGGGCGTCTTGCATAGGATCCTTTGAAAGGAACGCGCTGCAGCTTAGGTGGGAGTTGCAGGCCTCTTGCTTAGACGACTTCATTTATTTGATTCCACTCCTAGAATATTTATTCAGTTGGGCATGTAGAGGCTTAACCACGAATTTATGATGAATTAAGAGTAGAAATTTTGGGAAAAAGACTGATTAGAAACATGCTTAAGAAATTCTAGGGTTCTTGAGATTTATATGAGTTTTGTCCTATTAATCTATGGTTTTTGATGGAAAATTGCATGCTTTACGTTGAAGATGTATAATATGGGGGTATACTGATTGTCATACGAATTTTAGGGAGTTTGGGTGTGAAAAATATGGATTTGATGGAGGTTTGATTATGAAACCCGTAACTGTTAATCTGCAGAATTTGTATACCTGTTTGATCGATCGATCGAACCTGGGGTGTTGATCGATCGATGCATCGATCGATCGAGCCCTTGACCTCGATCGATCGACCCCTTCTGGCAAACTCATAATTCCCTTTGTAAATGGTTAAATTTAAATTAAATGAGTAAAAATATTTGGACAACCTTATTAAAATATTTTTGGGGATATAGATGACCATTAGGACTTATTAATGATTATGAGACCTTTAATGTAAGGCGAGATTTGCATTTTTGGAGTATTTACATATAAGGGACGATGAAATTATGCATTAGTGGGAGAGACGCGTAAAATAGTTGCTTTGGAAAAATAGATGAGTACATACTGAATTTTACGCTTGTGAGGATATAGTCCATGAGTGTTACGTAGTAAGTTGGATAAATCCCTCAATTAAAGTAAGAGACGAACCGTTATACGTGATAACTAAAGATTTAGAAATAAGGACAAATGTTATAATTATTGGTTATGTGACGAACCTAAATTTGATATGGTAAAAGTAGTATATTTATATGTTTGTGTTTATGCATATACTATATACGTGTGAAAATTATGCCCGCGCTAATTGCTATCCCTGCGGTTACCGCGCTGGGACAGTCTTATCTTAACGTTCCTTTAGGGGGGATATTGACTCGTACCCTAGAAGATAGATATCCTTGGTACAGGCTATCTGATCGATGGTCAGACGGTCCTAAGATACGTGAGGGTATGTGCTATCTTCTTAGAGACTTGGAATCTATGCTTCGCCTCAATATTGTTTGTGTATGTGTAAATACAGTTCGAGAGTGATTCCGAACTTGTATTTGCCTTAGTACGATTGATACGGGGATTTGATAGCCGAGTATGCCCGCACCATAATTTTTATGTGGGGTGC
The DNA here is from genome assembly GCA_949130495.1 of Sambucus nigra. Lineage (NCBI taxonomy): Eukaryota > Viridiplantae > Streptophyta > Magnoliopsida > Dipsacales > Adoxaceae > Sambucus > Sambucus nigra. Next base: position 6,346,875 of record OX422214.1, on the reverse strand, counting down.
TGTTAGAATATATATATTATACGAGTATTTAATATATATATTAAATTCTGAAATTTAGAACTTCCTATTGTGTTTATGGTAAGTAAGAAATGAATTGTGACTTCAATTTGGAAATACTTGATTTGAAAAGTGTAATGTAAAACTTTATTAGCAAATAAGGTTTAAATAAGAACTTTGTGTTCAAATGAAATTGTCCTCTTAAATAATTAATTTGTTCAGTTTTAAATCTTACGAGTAACCTAAGATAAGTTAAACCGTTGGGAAGGTTAGTACGATAGGCGTGCACATTAGAAGAGAGGTGAGAATTTCTCAAGGGAGTGCCGTACTAATATGTCGTTGCATTGGCCTGTAAACATTTTAAATACTTGCTAAACAAATTTTAAATCATTTACACTATCGGGGGCTCTGACCCGTTTCTATTTTCCTTTCTCTCTTGTATATATATATGTATATATTACAGGTGCCCAGCAACAGGGGCGTCTTGCATAAGATCCTTTGAAAGGAGCGCACTACAGCTTAGGTGGGAGTTGCAGACCTCTTTCTTAGACGACTTCATTTATTTGATTCCACTCCTAGCATATTTATTCAGTTGGTCATGTGTCGCCCATTTCCATTATCCAGCTGTTTTATTGGACATTATGATTTGTTTATTTCGAGTATTGTCATTTTGAGATTTATTACTGTCTGGATGTTTTACTTTAAGTTTGCAATGTTGGGATTTAGTTGTTGAATGTTTAAATTATTTGGATTATATGTTCCAGGATAATTGTGGTGTGATTCTTTAATATTGAATTATGTAAAGATTTAAATCTTGGTTTATAAAATAAAATTTGGAAAGTAATGTCTAAAAATGGTTTTGACACTTAGCTTAACTATTTAGGGTGTTTAAATTGGAAAAGTTATTTTTCGACAGCGATGCTAAGAATGAACCAACTGTTCACCTTGATTTTAATTTAATAAAGGAGTGATCGCCCGGTATTTAACTAGGCGGGTGTCACAACCTTGAAGGGCTCTGAATTCCCATTCCAATGGTCTGTGTCATCCGTGAATCGACCTCACGGTTCACATGAACGATCCATTTTTCTTCAAAAACCCCCCGTCTAAAGACCATCGGGAACTTTCGAGTCTTGTTTGACTTCGGTCAACTCCTGAATGCACGAGTGGATCATGGATTCTTTAAGGGCTCTTAATATTCTTTCCAATGGTCCTTGTCGTTCATAATTTAGACTTATGATTTATATTTTATTCCCGCTTTTTTCAAAAAAATCCATTATGGACTGCCTATAGGCACCCCGGACCTCCTATCTATCGGCATGGTGTGCTTTTCTTGCCCAACAAGGCAGACACTGTGTCGATAAGCAATCCATGATCCATGTCGATCGGTACCCCTAACCATATATAGCACTATATAAAGGGCTCATTACCTCACCCCTAAAGGAGGTCCCTTTCAGCAGCCAAAAAATAATATCTCAAAATCAGAGCCTCCTCATTACCACAAAAGTCCGTTTTTCAACATTATCCCACCTCACATTCTAACCACACTTTGTCATCCAACTCACCCATCATATTACCTTCATATTACAACTATAAAAACCAACCTGCATACATTCCAAATTCAGCAACAAAGATTTACAAGTAGTTATATTCCTCACCATCTTTCTAGCTTGCTCATTTTAATGTTGTTATTCACTTTATTCTCATTTTGTGATATCTTTTAGTTTTATTTCATTATCACATCAAGTAATCTTAATTTTTTTATTATTTGTACTGCACACAATTTATTTTCATAAAAACTAAAAAAATACGAAAAAAGGGTTTATTCATAAATTACAAAAGTAGGACGTCTATTTTCTCACACTTTCACATTTGAACACATTGCTATCCTAAAGCACTCAACGAGGAGTCCTACATTTGTATTTGTAGGTTTAACCACACCCCACTGCTATTTTTTAACTACGTGGACTTTGATGCCCCTTGGGCTACGTAGACGTCTAGGGACAGCCCTGAGATTCGAGTCCACCCTTTTCATTTTATATCTTCTATATTATATTATATCTATTTTGTGAGTCTTTTACTCCTACATATTTGTGTCTTATACAACATGCACATTCGCTTTTTCTATACAGATTTGAGTTCTAAGGTTTTTAGCTGGTAGTCCAAGACACCACGTTCCGATTACAATCAATATCCCCAAAATGGGTGATGTCGCCCTTATTTATAATTTTAATGGTCCTACTCATGTATGACTTTCTATAACAGTCTTAATTATAAGTCATAAAATCCTATAAGTAGTGGTCTTCTAACTCGCCAACATGATCTTCCAAGATTTACACTTATCTTCCCATACATTTGTGATCTTTCAAGATAAGTCATGTGACATCCACGTGACACACGTTCGACTAGTCTCCCTTCAATTTCCCCCAAGGTCGGGGTGATGAGCCATCATGCTACTAGGTCTGACCTTATTTTTAAGCTATTGGACATATTTTATTAAGAAAATTATTTGAACGTATTTCTTGTGTTCGCACGCACTATTCCTCGGTCCACACGATGAGATTTTAATCATTTCTCTTGAGTCATTTTTCATATATTTCACTCCTTGGGCCACGTGATCCAACGTCACTTTCCTCGGTAATCATGGTGAATGACTTCGTGGTTGCCTACCCTACAGACGGTGGAGGGTTGATTTGATTGGAAATAGAAGGTATAAGGACCTGAAATACTTATACCTCGTTATTCTGATATCTACATATGTATTCTTATTTTTACTCTCTTTCTCTCTCTCCGTAACTTTTAGATACCTAAAATATTTTCTTCTTGTCTTTTTCTTTTTCCTCCTCTCAATTCCCCCATGTATAAACGTGGTAAAAAGTATGAGGTTTTCTCAGTTCATAACTTTCGATTTATGTGAAAAATATGGATCTTCCCTCTGGTCAGGTAGCTTTTATGATGGCTGTCATATTAGAAGGTGGGTTCTTTTCCCCTTCACCCATTGCTGTGAGAGTATTTCTCTACTATGAAATACTCATAATCCAAGAAAATGGTAGCTTCCACCAGATTATAATGGTTACAGTCGCCATCAATTAAGCTGATGGGATAAAACTAAGTATTTAGTACATTAAGTATTGTTATGGCTTGAGATCTTCCTTAAGCTCAAATATATATAATTTCCAGGCTAGGGAAACGTACTGCAACTTGGTTACATTTTTTCTCCAATCACAAAATGATACCAAAAGTAATATGTTTATGTTTTGTGGGGAATTATATGATGAAAATTACAACAACCTTAGGGTTCCTGCCACAAAAGGGGCGTCTGGTAGGTAGTCTGGTTGTTCTCATTTATCTTAAGTACATAAAAGTATCATCGCCATACATGATTTTTATGAAGATCATTTTCTAAATAGAAATTCTTACGAATAAAAGGTCAGTATTAGAGATTTTGTGAAGGTTTGGAAGCATAAAGGGGGTGTTCGTCCGTATTGGAGGGCAGATAACGTTTTCCTCGGCTACAGCTTGACCGTTCAGTCAATCAAAAACTTCACAATCCTTCCTAATATTTTGATCATCAATTATTACTCGATTGGATATAAATACATTAAAACTACCACCCCCGTCCCCACTGAGACTTCAATGGGTGTTTACTTGGGGAAATCGTCCTAATGCTTTATTTCAATTGGCTCTAATTCTGATTAGGATGGGGAAGTTGAAGAAGGCATTAACTCCTTCTTGAACTATATTGACCCACTTTTTACCTATGACGCCATCATCTTTGGTCATTCTTTGGAGGAGGTTAAAGCAGAAGATTTTTTTTCCATAAAATACTTCACATTCCCTCTAGTCCTCGGTTACCTAAAAGGGATGACTAGCAGACAGAGAAGGTCGGTCGATCTAACAACTGTTAGAGGCAAATTTAAAAAGTAGATGTCCACTAATAATGAGATCAAATAAAATTCTTATGAGAATAACCTCAAAGATATGGAGGCCTAATAGCTGGAGCGTCGTCATTAAGATGCCGAGCTAAGTGAAAAGAGGAGGATGGACAAGAACCAGAAAGGTCCTCCACCTTCCCCAACTACTATTCCAATTTGACCTGTTACAATCAATAATCCTCAATGGCAGTGGAGGGTATGATCAAGGACTCCTCCCCCCAAGGGAACTGAGCTCACCCTTAGGATATGTCTTTTTAAAGGAAAAAAGCCAGTAGTTAGGGACTTTGACATTGCGTACTCCGTTTCTTAGGAGGTGATGATGTTGTCTAACATGATTGAACTAAAGGGCTTTTATTTTGAGAGGCTCCATAGGAGGTTTTTGGCACAGTGTCCTGGTAAATCACATAACTTTCTATTTGTTATTGGCACCTATTTTGTTTTTAACCTTTTTACTCTTTTATACGCGTAGTATGCAGGTCACTTATGAACTCGTTGGACAAGTTGATCTCTATCCAAGGAACAATAATCACCTTGGGAAATATAATAATACCTTGAAGGTGGATATCCTCGCCCAACTAAATGATTTGGATGACCTCAACAACAAGTTGAAGGTTGAGGAGGATGCAAAAATAAAAGCAATGGAAGAATAAAATCGAACTCAAAATTAGTTCAACAGGGTGGATACCGAGCTGAAAAATTTGAAGATGTCTTTTCAATGTAAGGACCTTCAAAAGATAATCCTCCAGAGGAAAAAGAGTGTGATGGAGTGAGCTTGAGGGGACGATCTGGAAAAAGCGTACAACAAAGGATTTGAGGCAGATCACCTTGCAGCTAGACTATTATGATTTTATTGCATTTAATAAGTGATGGGTATCCAACTTGAGGAAAGGAAATGTTCACGAGGGTGATCCGGCCTATGCCAAAAACCTACCCTTGGTGAATCCCTTGAGGGGTGACCCTGTGGAAGACCCCTCCAGTTTTCGATCTTCCAATAACCCAGGTAGCTTCTAATTATTCCCCCCTACCTCTTAATGGTGCTCTTAGGGGGACCATTCATGATCCTCCAACAACTCAAGTTTTTTAGGCAATATCGATCAATCCACCTTACCTACTATGATCGATCTTAGGAAGACCAACCTCAACCTTTATTTTTGTTATTTCAGTGTGACAACTTGACTATTATAATACCAAATGGTCAATCATCTCCAAAAATCTAACAGGAATCTCAGAATGGATCATTCTCACTATCACTGTCGTAGTGATAATATAACATAAATAATAAAAATAGTCCATATAACTACAATAAATTAACTAACCATCATGCATAAATAAAATAAAAAGGGTGAACCAAATATACCATTGGTCACCAAATAACATCCACAATGTAAACTAAATAATAATTGAATACGAAAGTATAGGTTTGACAAAATATAAAAGTCTACTGTAAGATAAATACAATTATCAGAGGGAAACACGTACAACAGTATATTTGAATAACTGATCCTGACTAGAGCATAAACGAATGAAACGTCTAAGTAAGCATCCACAACTAGCATCGGCAAGAACGGATTTATCCTTGCTACCCTGGCTACTGCTACTGCACACCTGGGGTGTAAAAAGGAAAATAAGGAAAGACAAAAACATGCGGGTCAAAGCCCCTAGGGTAGAAAATATTTTCCCAAGTAAATAATTGTTTTAAATCATTTAAAACCTTAGTATATTACCTTCAAGATTAACTAGTCACACACATTTTAGATAAACCTCACCTCTCAAGTACAGTGCACACCTAACGTGTTCATTTTATTTATCCTAATTAAACTACCCGGTCTAACTAGGATACACAACCTCTATTTAAGTCCAACTCCGCTAATACACTCTATTAGCAGAGTCTAACTACCTTCACTAGTTGTTCATTTCAAACAGTATTTTAGTGACACACTTGCTATAGTTTAATAATCACGTGATAAACATACATAGCTACGCCCGTCCTATAAATAGATTTACACACTGTGTCATATAAACATACACATATAGGTCACTCACTTAATAAATATAACCGTATCCCCAAATCTTGGACCTCATAGACACATTTGGCGTGTATTATTCAGCTCGAGGTATCATGCCTCAAACTCAGCCATTGGGTCGGAATCTCACAACCGATCCCGAACGAATATACATACAGTGGAGACGGTCATAGACATACATCCGTGGGTTTCAACCATACAACATTTCCTCCAATCGAACTCGAAACGAACATTTATCCTCACATATGAATAGTGGTCATGGAGCAGTACTATAACCTGGGGAATCAACACAACACCCGCTGGTCAACGGCAGGGTGGGCTACCCACTGCGCACAACCTCCTATGATAACACTCCCTAGTAAGTATGGTTAAATAAAACAAGTAGAATGAATACATTCACACACACACACACACACACACACACACACACACACACATCCCTTGAACATGTATATATAATAGCTATCGAACTCGTATGCATATATTACCGCTCATGATTCGTCCAAATCTCTATGTTCCTCTTAACTTCATCATTTATTTATTTAATAAGTCCCTTATCTAAGCATCCGAGTTAATTATAAAGTTCCCACTAATAAATAGTGGCACAAAACTATTTTTAAGTAAATATACACTCACTTGGATAACCTCCCACATACTCACTTGAGTTCATAAAAATACCCGAAACATTTCCATGATCCCAACCTGACCCAAACCCATGGGTCGTTCGAATGAAAAACCCATCTCGTTCGAATGAAAAGCGGTGTCGCTTACGAACATGGTCGAATGAACCTGAAGAATTTTCTAAGGCGGGATTCATCCCCAAAATCCCACTTTCTTCCTTAAGGTTCTTTCTACCCAAATTCCAATAATTATAATGTATACATCATCCACAAAACACAATCCCATCAATATATATTTGATTCCAAAAATAGAGATCACCATAGATTCAAGATTACAATTCATATCCCAAGTTGATTATTAAGGATCTCATCTTTCACCTAAGTTCATCCCCTCTATTAAGAAACCTAGAATTTTATAAATATTTACTAGCATAATCAATCCAAATTTACCTATTTTATTTAATATCAATCAACATTTATCAATAGGTATTTTTATCATATCATCAATTTCAGTTTTTCATAATAAAAATCCCAAATTTCTATTTTTAGTCAAGAGAGTAATTAACTATAATTGGAATTGCGATGTAAAGCAAGTATTTACTTGCCTTCTTGGATTATAAATCCTAAGTCTCTAAATTGGGTTGAATCTTCTTTTCTCATCTTTGCCTCTTTTCTCTTCTCTAGGGTTCTCTTCTCTTAACCTTTTGTTTGGAATGTAAAAGGTGTGTCGTCATCCACCTTTCCAAACCGTTAAGAGTCTTCCCCAAAACCTAATCCCATTTTTCTGTTTAATTTTAAATATAAAATGACATTTATACCCTTATAAGGGTCATTTTATGTCTAAAAAGCCCTCGAAACCCGAACACAACACCCAGGTACCTATTTCAAACTATTTTGACCCTTTTCGGATCAATAGGGCACTCAAAAGGTCATCCGAGTCACTTAAATCCAATCACGCTAACTTTTCCTTAACTAGGTCCGACATGTGTGTATCCTACGCGTCGCTCATAAATTATATCGAGTCGTCGATGTCACACCCTATCGACCTATCACCAATTTAAACTGTCGTTGTCACTCATGCGCAACATATAATAAATCGTATAACTATTTACTTGTCACAAACAAGTAAATAATAATTCTAGTAAATATTAATCATTTATATCGCTAATTAATATTTACTAAATATTAATTTAATTTTATCCCAATTAAATTAATAAAATAAAGTAATTAATTAATACTAAAATTATAGGGTATTATATTCTTTCCCCATAACAATGGAATTTCATCCTCAAAATTCGAATGTACTTTCCACAAAGAGCTCAGGATAATTCTCCTGCATATCATCATCACGCTCCCACTTCTACTCAATAATTTTATGGTGTCCCCATTGTATACGCACTAGCAGTACCACCTTTGTTTTAAGCTTATGCTCCCTATGATCTAAAATGGCAACATGTCTCTCCTCATATATGATATCTGGCTGCAAGTTAATGTTCTCTAACGGTATGTGCCAGTGGGCCATGTCACCCATGTGATACTTCTTTAACAACGACACATGAAACACTTCGTGAATCCTAGGTAATTATTCTGGGAAGGCAAGCCTATATGCAACCGATCCAACCTCTCAATAATGGGAAAATGCAACTTCACCACTCCCTTCATGGGAGATACTCGCATTAACACTTGATCACCCACATCAAGCTGAACAAATCTTTGATTTGAGTTAGTGTAACTCGTCTTCCTGTCCCAAGCTACCCAGATGAAACTCCTAATCAATTTGATCTTCGATGACGTTTCCTGAATCAAATTTGGCCCAAGTAAATTCTTATCCCCCACCTCTAACCAAAACTAGGGTGAATGACATGGTCAAACGGTGCCATGTCAATAGTGAACTAGTAAAATTTGTTGTACGCAAACTCTACCAAAGGTAAATACTGCTCCTAACTTCCAATAAAATCCAAAATACACATCCTCAACATATCCTCTAACATCTAATTCATCTTTTTTGTCTGTCTATAGGTCTGGGGGTGATAAGTTGTGCTCAATCTCAACTCTGTTCCCATAGCCTCCTAAAAGCTCTACCAGAAGTGGGACACACAGATCTTATCCCAAATTGAGACAATGTTGAGAGGCACCCCATGTAATATCATTATCTTCACTATAAATAGCAGCGCATACTGCCCCATCATGTAATCCACCTGAACTGGCAAAAAATGGGTTACCTTAGTCAATGTATCCACAATGACCCAGATGGAATAATGTCCCCACTGTGATGTTGAAAACCTTATGATGATGTCCATTAAAATACTCTCCCATTTCCACATCGCAATTTCTAACGGCTGTAGAACCCTGAATGGTCTCTGATGATTGACTTTCACCATATGACAAGTGGTTTACCTGGAGACAAACTCTGTTATGTCCGACTACATTCTTACCTACTAATACTATCACCTCATATCCTAAAATATCTTATCCCTTTTGGGATATACCAAAAATCATGACCCATGCACCTTCTATATAATTGTGCATCGTAGGTCCTCATTATCTGGAATAATCAACCTCCCATTGAAGTGTAATCCATGCTCAGAACTGGTAAGACTATGATCCACCCGTTAATAACTGCTCGATCCTCTCTTGACAAGAAGGATATCCTGCTTGTGCCTTCACAACCCTCAAAATGATTTTAGGTTTGATGGTCATCAATTCTAAGTATGATCGGACCACTTTATCCTCCCGACGAAGCTCTACCCACTTTGCTTTCCGCACTGCTGCTAAATTCCCTTACGGTATACGGTTCAATGCATTTTCCACTAAGTTAGCCTTTACTGAATGATACTGAATGTAAAATTGGTAATCCTTCATGAACTCAAGCCATTTACACTATCTCATATTCAACTCCTTTTATGTGAAGAGATACTAAAGGGATTTGTGGTCTGTGAATAGACAAAACTTCTCGCCCAGAAGATATTGCCTCCAAATCCTCAAGGTAAATACGATTGTTGTTAACTCCAAGTCATGAGTGGGACAATTCTTCTCATGGGGATTATGCTTGTGAGATGCACAATATATGGCGTACTCCTCCTATTTTAGAACTCCCCCAAGTGTTTATAAGGACGTATCGATAAAAATAAAGTGATTCACTCCTCCCCCAGGCAATGTGAGTACTCGTGTTGAAGTCAACTTATCCTTTAGTTCATCGAAATCTAACTAACCATGGTCATCCCATACAAAAGGTACCCTCTTAATAGTCAAATATGTCAAGGGACCCACAATCTTTGAAAATCCTCTACTGAACTGGCAGTAGTACCCTACTAACCCCAGAAAATTGCGTACCTCTACAGGTGTCGTGGGATGGCCCCACTCCCTCACCACCGACCCTTTACTCAAATAAATAGAAATCCCCCTTTCAGAGATAATGTGACCTAAGAACTACCACTCATATAACCAGAATCCATATTTCTCGAACTTGGCATACAACTAATAGTCCCGCAAAGTCTGAAGAATCGTACGCCAGTGCTCTTCATGCTTGTCCTCTGTTCGAGAATAAATCAAGATGTCATCTATGAACAAAATGACAAACTAATCTAAGAAATCCCTGAACACACTGTTCATGACATCCATAAAATTTGTCGGTACATTAGTTAGCCCGAATGACATAAACCTGAACTCACAAGGCCTGTATATCATAAAAGAATGCAATCTTTGGGACATCTTCCTCCCTGATTCATAATTGATGGAACCCTGACCTCAGATCAATCTTATAGAAGTAGTTATTTCCTTTCAGTTGATCGAACAAGCCAACGATACGTAAGAACGGGTACTTGTTCCAAATCGTGACCTTGTTTAACTTCCAGTATTCTATGCACAACCATAAATATCTATCCTTATTCTTCACAAATAAAACTGGGTTTCCCCATGGTGAAGTAATTCTATAGATAACCTTGCCCGAATAATTATTTAATCTGATCCCTAGCTCGTGCATGTCTAAAGGATCCATACAATACGTTGCTAGCGTTATTGCCTAGTCCTCGATGCTAAGTCGATGACAAACTCAATCTACCAACTTGGCAAAACCCTGATATCTCCCTAAACACATCAGAATAATCCCTAAAAATATAGATAAAATCTAATGATATGACTATACCCTCGAAAGTCTCTTCCTCAATAGAGTACAAATGTGTGCTCGACCCTCCCTCCGGACGAGAGATGGCCATAAGAAATAGGTCATGCCCTGGTATAGGAAACACTTTAGTCCTATTGTAACAATCCGCCATCACCCTATACATCACTAATGAGTCCATACCTAAAATAATTTCATACTCATCCAAGTCTAATACAAGTAGATCCTTTACCAAATACAAGCCCCCGTGTCCACACCTGCCCCCTTGTAGATGGAACGAATGAGAGTCCCACCACCAACGGTAAATCTACAGTCATGATAATATCCTAGGCTAAATCCACTAATCTCATCAGTTGGAAAATGAATGTGACGCTCTCGTGTCAAATTAAACCTGCCCGTGTGCTCATGGGTAATAAAGATACCCTCAAGTGCTGGCGGTAAAGTTGATCCTCCAAGACGATACACATGCTAAAATTGACCCTGCCCCTACTCATGCGTAGGCGATAACACTGGAACTACCGGTAGGACTAGAAGCTGCTACACTTGCTGGTCACCCTACTCCTAATCCGTAGGCCTATTTGAGCATGAACGCCATATGTGGCACTACTCCCTCCACACACTCGAAGCATGTACCAGAAAAATCTTCCTATCTCTAGCCCTAATGAGACTGCTCTTGTTGGCTTAATAATCTTGGCCCTGCTGGCTACTTGCCTGATTCCCTTAGCCCTATTAAACCTAAGGGGTATGTTGTGGCCCTGATGTCCCTACCTAAAATTACCATTATCCAACCTGAACCTCTTAGCAGATTCCCCCAGCTGGAAACCCTGTTCATTCTGCCTCTACTACTTTGTGGTGCTCCATTGGAACTATTACTGCCGATTTTGCCCTGCTGGATAGACTCTTCGACTTTCTTAGCTCCCCTCAGGTAGAAGGGACGATCCTAACATTATAGCAATGCAACATTTACCACCTTAGTGTAGGTTTATAATGCCGAGTTCCCCAATAAGTTCTGGTGAATCCTCCAAATGTGTCCATCAGTAAACTTAAGAACCATTTTATCTTTCGTGTTCACCTCATCTGGCATAAACTTTACCAGGCTTAGGAAGTTTTCCTCATATTTAGACATTGTTCGACCTTCATGTGAATGGTTGAGAATCTCATCCTCATCTTTATTTGAACTTCTAACGTAGAATACTTGTGGTAAAATCGATCACAGAAATCCTCAAATAGTCGTAGTGTCTTTCTCCTTTGTTGTGATGACCGACTCCCACCACTGAAGTGTTTCACCCATTAGCTTAAAAGAATCTAGTATTTTCTTTTGAGAGTCGTTTCACTCAACCATGCATAAGATCCTCTGGATGTCTTTCTTCCATTGGCTAGAGGAAACCATATTCGCACTCCCCTGTAACTCTGAACGATGGCCCTTTTAGAAGGCCTCTCTGACTCTGTCCTAAACATATGGCACTGGATGACTTTGAACAACTCGTATACCTGGCTGTTGTGGCTGTTCTTGGGGAAAATGTTGTGCTAAGACAGTCATCGCGACATTAATCGCTAGTGCAATAATGGTGGAAACCTCTACTATGGTTACCGTCCCTTGTGTGGCCTACGGCTCTGGCTGACCCTCTTCCCTTTGGACCTCCTAATGGAACGAGATGGTCATCCTCTCCTATTATTTGACATATGAAACAAAACTAAAATGGTATGAGATTCACTTAAATCATAAATAATAGCAGAAGAACGTAAATGTGAAATAAGAAACAAAACTTCTAGATATGCGGCTATGCACAAAAGGAAATGAAACGCTGACAACATAGGAAGCCAGTAGTGATCCTAAGGACACTGTAACATGATTATCTGATTCCAGTTGTGATAACTTAAGTATTTTGATATCGAGTTATCAATCCTCTACTAAAATATAAGAGGAATCTTAGTATGGATCATTCTTGGCACTATCTCAATAATAATATAACACACGGAATAAGAATAATCCATACAACTATAATAAATGAACTAACCAACATGCATAAATAAAATAATAAGGGTGAACCGAATAAAACATTGATCACCATATAACATCCATATTGTAAACTGAATAATAACTAAATACGAAAGTACAAGCCTAACAAAATATAAAAGTCTGCAGTAAGATAAATACTATAATCTAAAGGCAACACACCCAGTAGTAAATGGAAATAACTAATCCTAACTATAGCAAAAATGATTGAAACGTCCAAGTAAGCATCCACAGCTACTATCGACAAGAATGGATCTATCTTTGTTGTCCCGACTGCTGCTTCACACTAGGTGTGTAAAAAGAAAAACAAGCAAAAACAAAAACATGCGAGTGAAAGCACGCAAAGTAGAAAATATTTCGGCAAGTAAATAATTGTTTTAAATCATTTAAAATACTAGTGTAATACTTCTAAGATTAACTGGTTGCACTCACTTGAGATAAACCTCACCTTTCAACTACAGTGCACACCTAACATGCTCAGTTTTTTAATCCTAATTAAACTACCCGCTCTAACTAGGATACACAGAAGCTATTTAAGCCCAACCCCATTAATACTCTGAATTATCTAAGTATAACTACTTTCACTAGGTGTTCATTTAAAATAGTATTTTAGCGGCACACTTCTTATAATTAAATAATTACGTGATAAACACACAGCTATGCCCGTTCTATAAATAGATATACACAATGTGTCATATAAGCATACATATATATGTCACTCACTATATACATATAACCGTATCCCCAGATCTTGGACCTCACGGATACATTCCTCGTGTGCTATGCAACTCCAGTCATCATGCCTCAAACCGAGCCACCAGGTCAAAATCTCACCACCGATCCCAAATGAATACACATACAATGGAGATAGTCTTAGATATACATTCGTGGGTCACGACCATGCCACATCGTGCCCAACCAGACTCAAAACCAACGTTTATCCTCACACATCAAGCAACAGTAGTACAACCTGGGGAATCAACCCAACACTATTGGTCGACGCCAAGGTGGGTTGCCCACTATGCACAACCTCCTATGATAGCACTTCCTAGTAAGTATGTTTAAATAAAACAAGTATAATAAATACATTCATATATATATATATACACATACATACACACACATGCCTCTAATATGTATATATAATAATTAACGAACTCATATGCATATCTTACTGCGCACGATTCGTCCAAATATCGAAGTTCGTCTCAACTTCACGATTTATTTATTTAACTAGTCCATTATCTGAGCACCCTAGTTAATTATAATGTTCCCACTAATAAATAGTGGCACAAAATTAATTTTAAGTAAATGTACACTCACTTGGATAACGTCCCACATACTCGCTTGAGTTCATAAAAATACCCAAAACGTTCCATGATCCAAACCTAACCCAAACACATGGGTTGTTCAAATGGAAAAACCATCTCGTTTGAACGAAATGTGGTACCTCTTTCGAAGGGGGTCAGACGAGGTCTGAACGAGATTATAGAGAATGAAACCGTAGTAGTTTTCTTAGGCGGGATTCATCCCTGAAATCTCAACTTTGTTCCTCTCAAATTCCTAGAAATATTATCTACATGTCATCTAGAGAACACAATCCCATAAATATATATTTGATTCTAAAATAGAAATCACCATAGATGCAAGATTACAATTCTTATCCCAAGTTGATTATTAAAGATCTCATCTTTCATTTAAGTTCATTCCCTTCCATGAAGAAACCTAGAATTTTATCTCTATTTATGTGACACCCTGCCTAATTAAATACCGGGTGATCAGTCCTATATCCAATTAAATCAGGTTTCTCATCTGGTTCATTCTTAGCATCACTGTCGAAAACTTTTTAAAACATTACTAACCACCTAGTATTCAAAAAGCCGATGTCAAAATTTTAATCTTTTTATTTAACAATCAACAACAAAACATTATTACATAAATACATCCCATGCAAATAGTAATATAAATCCATCCACAATATAAAAGACTAGAATGAAATAATACCGAATAAACCATCGGTTTCAAAATCCAATATAAAGTCCAACCTGAATAAAAGTCTGAATACAAGCTCTGACTGTCATAAATGAAATAACTGTGGGCAACATGCCCGAATAAAGTACTTCCATGCACCCTACACTAGGTGTAAAGTAACTGAATTGTCTAAGTCCAAATCCTGCAAGCATCCACAAGTACTGCAGCTACGCATCCCTAGAATAGATCATCCTGCTTGGCATCCCTGTGGCTGGACACCTAAAAGGTTTTGCATCTACGGGTCAGAGCCCAAGTAAAAATCATTTAAAAACATTTAGCAAGTAATTAAATAACAGTTTAAATGAATAGTTATTAGATACACATGTTAGGTTGCGAACACTCCCTTGAGTTCCTCATCTCTCATCTACAATGCGCACCTAACGTTTGCTACTCTACCCCACCTAGTCAATTCTAGCCAATCTAACTAGGCAACCATTATCCAATAAACCCAAATCAATATATCTCCTCTGTACTGCCCATGCAGTACACTATCGAATACCCTTAATAATTAACATCTCTCTTATGTTATTATTAAACCCTAGTTACCCTTTCTACGTAGGTTACAGTTCAAACTTTAGCATTTAAGTTTCTCTAATTAAACTTGATTTTAGATATTCACTAACTATCTTCCTACTTTTCACACATTAGTAGCTTCATCATTATATAGATATACCCTATCTAAGCTCCCTACTAATTAATCCTCAGTATATTAATCGTTCTTTAGATACATACTATCTCGTCTCTCTACTAGCACACATAAGTAGACTATTTGTGTTGTATATATATTTTACACACCATATATTATAAGTACTCATTCTGCTATTATATCCTTGTATCACACATTAAGGGCTATTGGTTCGTAATGTTACCCCGACCCCAATAGTTATTCCATATGTATTGGTTCGGAATGTTACCTCGACCCCAATATTCAGATTACTTTTATTTTAGATACACACAACTGTGACACCCCACCTAATTAAATACCGGGTGATCAGTCCTTTATTAAATTATAACCAACGTGAACGGTTGGTTCAGTGTTAGCATCACTGTCGCAAAAATAACTTTTCCAAATTAAACACCCTAAATAATTAAGCTAAGTGTCAAAACCATTTTTAAGACAACAATTACCAAATTTAATTTAAAACCGATATTTAAAACCTTACATAATCCACAGTAAAAAAAATCACATAACAATCTGACTAGAAAATATACTCCAAGCAATTTAAACATTCAACTAAATAAGTCCAACATTAAAACTTTAAAGGAAAGACATTTTGACAGTAAAAATCCCAAAGTATAAATGCTGGAAATGAACGAATCACAATCTCTGATAAAGCCGACTGAATAAATGAAATAGGGCGACACATGCCCAACTGGATAAAGTAAGACTAGAAGTGGAATCAATAATGAGATCGTCTAAGCAAGAGGCTTGCAACTCCCACCTAAGCTGCAGCACGTTCCTTCCAAAGGATCCTATGCAAGACGCCCCTGTGTTTGGACACCTGTAATATATACATATATATACAAGAGAGAATAGAAAATAGGAAACGGGTCAGAGCCCGATTGTAAAAAAGTTTCAATTCAGTTTAGCAAGTATTTAAAATTCTTATCGGCTAATGCAACAGTCATATTAGTGTGCGACACTCTCTTGAGAAATTCTCACCTCTCTTCTAATGTGCACACCTGCTGCACTATTTATCCTAACACTTTAGCTTATCTTAAGTTACTCACAAGGTCTCATGCTGACAATTCTAGTTGTTAAGAGAATTAATTTTAAAAGTGAAGTTCTCACATAACCTCATTTAATTATAAAGTTTCTCAGTTTTGCTTCACACGTTTTTCAAACACTTATACCCAAGTGGAAATAATTATTCATTACTTACCTACCTTTAATCACAGTAGATAGTTCCCACTTTCAAGTTTATATATACATATTAATCACTCATATAATATATATATATATATACAATCGGTACCTCACATAAATTTATGGTGCTGGCATACTCTGCTATCAAGTCCCCGTATCACTCGAACTAAGGGAAATACTAGTTCAGAATCACTATCGAACTGTATTAACACAAAACACATGCAAATTGAGGCGGAGAATTGTTTCAAGTCACTAAGAGGTCAACACATACCCTCACGTCTCTTAGGACCGTCTGATTATCGATCCGATAGCCTGTACCAATGATTCCTATGTTCTAGGGTACAAGTCAATATCCCCCATAAAGGTCCCATCGAGATAAGACTGTCCCAGTGCGGTAACCTTAGTGATAGCAAGTAGCGTGGGCATGATTTTACACGTATATAGTATATGCACAATCATAGTAATATATGTACACTATTATTCCCAATTCTAATTTAGGTACACCCACAACCCATACTTATGATAATTATTCTCATTGCACATTACTAGATTATCCCGTATAACAGTTTGTCTCTTTCATTCTTATTTATGGGATTATTCCAACTTACTACATAACATTCATGAATTCCTATCTCCCCAAGTGTAATTTGAGTAGGTACTCATTTAGTTTACAACGTAACTTCCTCATGAGTGTCACCCTTTAAACACACGTTCCCATTATTTCTTAAGTGTAAAATACCTTTGTTAAGTATTAAATCTCGTCTTAGATTAAGGGTTCCATTTTTATAAATTCCTATTGGTCTTCTTTAGTTCCCAAAATATTCTAACAGTAATGTCCAAGAATTTCTATGCATTTAAGTTGGAACCACCTATTTAAAAAGGGAAATTTGAGTTTTCTAGGAGGGGTCGATCGATCGATACTCCTGGTTCCATCGATCGATCAAGCAGGTATGGCGAATCTGCAGAATTTCCTGTTACGGGAATATTACACAAAAATCATTCGAATTAACATTTTTTATTTCCAAACTTCCAACCAATTACACCACAAGTGTTATATTCCGAAATAATGATTATTCTACGTAAGGCATGCGAGTTTCCATCAATTATAACGGGTTAAAATCCAGAAAATTTCAAGAACCCTAATAATTCCTTTGACTTAGTTCTTCCCATTGTTTTTCCAGATTTTCTACTCCTAACTTAATGAATTTCGTGGTTCAGCCTCTACATGTGATTTATATTCCCAACATATATTTTTTATCTCTACAACATGTAAATTAAAGTCTCCCAACATGATTTCTTTCATGAAAACTACTCCTAATTAACCCTAGACTAACATCATTGAATAATTAACTGAATTAGAGCAATATAAATACTTGCCTGGGATTTCTTGATTCTAATTTGTGGAAAATATTGGCGTGGTTGTGCCCCTCATTGCGCGATCTAACATTTGGCGGCGACGGTGGTGCAAACGGTGGAGTTCTTGGCCTAGAACTCCTTGGAAAGCTCTTCCTCTTACTCTCCAATGGCCGTCTATGATTTATGGTTCTTCTAACCCTAAAATATGACTCCTACCATCTGATATAGCCTTAGAAAAATCGTGGGTTTCCATGCCCAAAAATATAAAATGCCTAAAACGCCCTCCCGGGATGTTAATTAGGCCTAGAAATGCCCCGGGACCCAAACTAAGCCCCCGGCTACATTATTTTGACTATCTCGACCCTTTCAGACACATTGACGCGCTCAAAATGACCATACGGGTGACTTATAATTTATTCACTTTTAATAGTTCAAATTTAATCCCAACACGACACAGGCGCGTCCCGATAAATTTCTAAAATTATCAAATTAGATTCTCGTGATAATTTTACTAAATTTAATTACACCACTTACTTTACACATAAAGTAACTTAAAACAAAATTCCAATAATTACTAACTCTTATCACGCTAGTAAGAATTTAAATGATTTTTTGGATTAATATTAATTTAATATCTCTAATTAAATTTAATAAATTCCCCAAAATTAAAAGTCATAAAAATACGGGGTATTACATACTTCCCCCCTAATAACGGAATTTCATCTCGAAATTCGAAAAATAAGGTGTACCTCGTAAGAATAACTCTGGGTGCTTCTCGCGCATGTCCGCCTCAGGCTCCCAAGTGGATTCCTCCACATTATGATGCTCCCACTGGACCCGTACAAGTGGGACCACTTTCAACCTCAATCTTCTTTCGCTATGGTCTAGAATAGCCACTGGCCTCTCCTCGTAAGAGCTATCAGGCTGTAAAGCAATCTCCTCAATCGCGATGTGGGTGTGGGCCATGTCATCCCGAAGGTATCGTCTTAACGACGAGATGTGGAATACATCGTGAATGCGGTGTAAATGCTCTAGCAGTCCCAATCTGTATGCTACCGGCCCAATCCTCTCGATAATGGGAAATGGTCCCACGTACCTCGAGGCCAGTTTCCCTTTCTTCCCAAAACTCATCACTCCTTTCATAGGAGATACACGTAGAAATACTTGGTCCCCCATATTAAATTCTCGGAAGAAACGTTTTGCATCGACGTAGCTTTTCTACCTGTCATGGGCTACCCGAATGCGACTCCTGATAATCTCAATCCTAGCAGAGGTTTCCTGAATCACCTCTGGTTCAATTAACTTATTGTCCCCCACCTCTAGCCAAAAAGTCGGAGAACGACAAGGCCTTCCATACAATGCCTCAAATGGATCCATGCCAATCGTGAACTGATAAGAGTTATTATAAGCAAACTCCACCAGTGGAAGATGTGGATTCCAACGTCCCCCAAAATCAAGGACACACATGCGTAGCATATCCTCCAACATCTAATTGGTATGCTCTGTTTGTCCATCTGTCTGTGGGTGATAAGATGAACTCAACCTCAACTCTGTACCCATGGCCTCAAGAAAACTCTCGACACAAAAATCTTATCTCTATCTGACGCGATATCCAAGGGCACCCCATGTAGTCTAACAATCTCAGCAATGAACAACTGAGTATACTAGCCCGTGGTATAGTCTGTTCGTACGGGCAGAAAATGAGCCACCTTCGTCAAATAGTCCACAATCACCCAGATGGAGTCGTGGCCCGGTTGTGATGTAGGCAACCTAGTAATAAAATACAGGGAGATACTCTCCCACTTCCACGAGGATATTTCCAATGGTTTAAGCAACCTCGATGATTTCTGGTGGTCCTCTTTTACCATCTGGCAAGTAGAACACTTGGACACGAACTCAGTAATGTCCTTCTTCATCCCACTTTACCAGTATTGCTGCCTTATATCCTCGTACATCTTATCTCCCCCATGATGCACCGCAAATTAGGACCCGTGTGACAGGGTCATCACTGCATGACGTAAGTCTTCTCCTTCTGGGACCACCAATCTCCTATTAAAACTCAAACCTCCATCGGAACTAATTGAATATGACTCAGCACCGTCGGCTAAAAGTCGTACAATTTTCTCTTGGCAAAATGAGTCTGCTATCTGTGCCTGTATTACCCTCGTAACAATTTTGGGTGTCACCGTCATGACCGATATGAAGGAATGGGCTACCGCATCCTGGTGACCCAACACTTTCCACTTTGCTTTCCAGACGTCCGCTACATTATCTGTCGATCTATGGCTCAACGCATTAGCAACTACGTTGGCCTTCCCCGGATGGTACTGTATGTCGAATTGATAATCTATTACAAACTCTAACCACCTGCGCTGACGCATATTCAGCTCCCGCTGAGTGAACAGGTACTTCAGTGACTTGTGGTCTGTGAACAAGCATAATTTCTCCCCTAATAAGTAGTATCTCCATATCCTCAATGCAAAGACAACCGCTGCTAACTCTAGGTCGTGTGTGGGGTAGTTCCTCGCGTATGGCTTAAGCTTGCGGGAGGCAAAAGCTACAGCCTTCCCCTCCTACTGAAGTACTCCCCCGATTACCCGTAAGGAGGCGTTGGTGTAAACCAGATATTCCATGTCTGGCTTGGGTAAAGCAAGAACTGGTGCCGAAGTCAGCTTGTCTTTCAGCTCATCGAAAGCTAAATGCGAGTCAGGTTCATCAATGGACCCGCTATCTTGGAGAATCCTCGAATGATTCTCCTGTACTACCCGGCTAACCCCAAGAACCTACGCACTTCTTTCGGTGTCGTGGGCTATCCCCACTCCCTTACTGCTAACACTTTACTCGGGTCAACCGCTATCCTCAGTTCAGAAACAACATATCCCTAGAACTGTACTTCCCATAATTAGAATCCTTACTTCTCGTACTTATCATACAGCTGATGCTCTCATAGAGTCTGAAGACCCTGTCTCAAGTGCTCAACATGTTCTTCATTAGTGTGTGAATATATCAGAATGTCATTTATGAAGACGATAACAAACTGATCCAGGAACTCTCTAAACACTCGGCTCATCAAGTCCATGAATACGGATGGAGCATTTGTGAGTCCAAATGGCATTACTCTGATCTCATAGGACCCATATATTGTCAAGAAAGATGTCTTCAAAACATCCTATTCCCTAATACGTAGCTAATGGTATCCGAACCTCAAATCTATCTTCGAAAAGAAAGTTTCTCCCCTCAACTGGTCAAACAGATCATCGATTCGAGGCAACGAATATTTGTTCCGTATCGTGACCTTGTTCAGCTCTTGGTAGTCCACACATAGTCTCAGTGAACCATCTCTCTTTTTCATAAATAACACTAGAGCACCCCAAGGTTAGGTACTCCTACGAATGAAGCCCTGACCTAACAGCTGATCTATCTGATCTCGTAACTCTCGCATCTCCGTCGGAGCCATATGGTATGGAGCCCGTGCTATCGGTAGAGTATTCGGTAATAAATCTATGACAAAATCTATCTCTCGACTGGTGGGTAGGCCTGGTATCTCATGAAATACATCAGAATACTCACGAACAACTGGGATCGAGTCTAAGGGAATCACTACCTCCTTAGTGGTATCCTCCTCTATGTAATACAAATGAGCGGTAGAGACTCCCTCTGGGCGAGGCATCGCCAGTACAAACATATCTTGCCCCGAGATGGCAAAGATAATACTCCCACCGAAACAATCTATCAAGGCTCTGTATGTTACGAGCCAATCAATACCAATAATGATGTCGTGCTCATGCATATCTAAGACTAACATGTCTGCTGGTAAGATTAAGCTACCAATCTCTACTCCCACGCGCCGACATATAAAGAAAATTAATGACCCATTTCCCAGTTGTGAGTCTACGCATGTCACAGTGCTCTCTGCTGTGGCTAATAACCCTAAGGCCTTCGTAAAGTGAGTAGCTATAAAATAGTTTGTCTCCCCAATATCAAATAGAACCCGACCCATAGTACCATGGATATAAAATGTACCCTCAATCGCGGGTGCTGCTTGGGGAGCTGCTGCCTGGTGGATATTATAGACATGTTCGCACTATAACTGCCCCTATTGCACTGGAGCTGCTAGAATGGCTGGTAGGGCTGGTGCCTGAGATGGTGCTGGGAGGGTGACTAGAAAAAGTGGCCTCTGTGGCTCATTACGTGCACCCTGCTGCTGTGGGGACATATCTCCCTCTGGACAATCCTGGCACATGTGGCCATTTTTACCACACCCCAAGCATCGACCCATGAAATTTCCTCCCCTATGTCTCTGCTAATTACAGCCCTACTGGCTGTTAACACCCCGCCATTGACCGTACTGGCCCTGCTGAAAATGCTGTTGGCCCTGATGGTCTTGCTGCTGTCCCTGCGATTGACGATGTTGTCCTTACTAGCCCTACTGATTAGGTTGGCCCTGCTGACCCTGCTTAAATCCCCCAAATCCATGCCTGGAGTCACCTGATCGGAACCGCTTGGCAGGGTCCCCCTGATGGGAACTCTGCTCATGCTGACGAGTCTGACCCTGAGATATCGGTGCCCAACTAGCACCACTACCCTTGTCCTGCCCTGCTGGCTGGACTCTCCTGCTCGCTTGCTTCCCTGCAGATGGAAGCGGTGATCCTGACAGTGTAGTAAAGCAGCATTGAGTACGTCCGTGTAGGTACTCAATGACAGATTGCCTATGAGATGCTGACGGATCCTCCAAGCCAACCCGTCTACAAACAACAATATCTTCTTCCCCTCAGTGGGTGCCTCATCTGGCACTATAGTGAGAAGTCTTGTGAACTCCTCTTCGTACTCAGCAACAGTCTATTTCAGACTTAGTAACTTTCACCTCATCTCAGTCTGCACGGCGAATGGGAAGTATTTGCTGTCAAACCGTGATAATATACCTCTCCTCTAAGGTGGTGGTGGATTCCCACCAATGCAAAGAGGCCACCACTAACTTAAAGGAAGCCAACAGTTGTTTCTACACGTCCGTGCACTCATACATGCGCAGATGCCTCTGGATATCTTTCTTCCATTGGCTGGCTACAATGATATCTGAATTACCTGCAACTTTGGGGGATGCGCCTTCTAGAAGGCATCCCTAACTCACTCCCATGCATAAGGAAGTTGTGCCGGTACTGGCGCCACTGCCTGAACTTGGGGTGGAGCCTGCTGCACTACCTCTAGCGCGTCATTCACCGCCTGAGCAACGATGGTGGCCACCTCAGTTATGTTCATCATTCCCTGAGCCGGAGCTGATGGTTGCTCGGTTTGGGTACGCCTATCCTTGGGTGCACGTCTTGGAGGCATCTGAAACGTAGAGAAATTTTTATTTGTCTACAGTTTTTATCAAATTTCAAATAGCTGAAGACGTAAACGTAAAAGAAAGAATACAATAATCCTAAAAATATGGCTCTATAGCAAGAACGCTAAGCTGAAAGTGAAATAAGACGTACAGATCCTAAAGGAAACTAGAACTTGATGCTCTGATACCACCTGTGACACCCCGCCTAATTAAATACCGGGTGATAAGTCCTTTATTAAATTATAACCAACGTGAACGGTTGGTTCATTCTTAGCATCACTGTCGCAAAAATAACTTTTCCAATTTAAACACCCTAAATAATTAAGATAAGTGCCAAAACCATTTTTAAGACAAAAATTTCCAAATTTAATTTAAAACCAATATTTAAAACATTACATAATCCATAAAAAAATCACACAACAATCTGACTGGAAAATATACTCCAAGCAATTTAAACGTTCAACTAAATATGTGAAACATTAAAACTTTAAAGGAAAGACATTCTGACAGTAAAAATCCCAAAGTATAAATGCTGGAAATGAACGAATCACAATCTCTGATAAAACCGACTGAATAAATGAAATAGGGCGACACATGCCCAACTGGATAAAGTAAGACTAGAAGTGGAATCAATAATGAGATCGTCTAAGTAAGAGACCTACAACTCCCACCTAAGCTGCAGAACGTTCCTTCCAAAGGATCCTATGCAAGACGCCCCTGTGGCTGGGCACCTGTAATATATACATATATATACAAGAGAGAATATAAAATAGGAAACGAGTCAGAGCCCGATTGTAAAACAATTTAAAATTCAGTTTAGCAAGTATTTAAAATGCTTATCGGCTAATGCAACAACCATATTAGCGTGCGACACTCTCTTGAGAAATTCTCACCCCTCTTCTAATGTGCACACCTACTGCACTATTCATCCCAACACTTTAGCTTATCTTAAGTTACTCACAAGGTCTCATGCCAAAAATTTCTAGTTGTTAAGAGAATTAATTTTAAAAGTGAAGTTCTCACATAACCTCATTTAATTAGAAAGCTTCTCAGTTTTGCTTCACACGTTTTTCAAACACTTATACCCAAGTTAAAATAATTATTCATTACTTACCTACCTTTAATCACAGTAGATAGTTCCCAAATTTCAAGTTTATATATACATATTAATCACTCATATAATAAATATATATATATATATATATATATATATATATATATATATATATATAATCGGCACCCCACATAAATTTATGGTGCTGGCATTCTCTGCTATCAAGTCCCCGTATCACTCGTACTAAGGGAAATACTAGTTTGGAATCACTCTTGAACTGTATTAACACAAAACACATGCAAATTGAGGCGAAGCATATTTCCAAGTCACTAAGAGGTCAGCACATACCCTCACATCTCTTAGGACCGTCTGACTATCGATCCGATAGCCTGTACCAAGGATTCCTATGTTCTAGGGTACAAGTTAATATCCCCTATAAAGGTCCCATCGAGATAAGATTGTCCCAGCGCGGTAACCTCAGTGATTGCAAGTAGCGCGGGCATGATTTTTACACGTATATAGTATATGCACAACCAAAGTCATATATGTACACTATTATTCCCAATTCTAATTTATGTATGCCCACAACCCATACTTATGATAATTATTCTCATTGCACATTACTAGATTATCCCGTATAACGGTTTGTCTCTTTTATTCTTATTTATGGGATTATTCCAACTTACTACGTAACATTCGTGAATTCCTGTCTCCCCAAGTGTAATTTCAGTAGGTATGTGAGACCCCACCTAATTAAATACCGAGTGATCAATCCTTTATTAAATTAAAATCAAGGTGACGGTTGGTTCATTCTTAGCATCACTGTCGTAAAAATAACTTTACCAATTTAACACCCTAAATAATTTAGCTAAGTGCCAAAACCTTTTTAGACATTACTTTCCAAATTTTATTTATATAAACCAACATTTAAACTTGACATCATTCATAGATAAAGAATCACACAACAACTATCCTGGAATATATAAATCCAAATAATCAAACATTCAATTAATTGAATCTAACATTTAATACTTAAATAAAAAACATCCTGACAATACTAATCTGAAAGTGCAAATACTGGAGATAAATGGATTACAATATCCAATAAAATAACTGAATAATGGAAAGGGCGACACATGCCCAACTGAAATAATAATGCTAGAAGAGTAATCAAGAAGTGAGGTCGTCTAAGCAAGAGGCCTGCAACTCCCACCTAAGCTGCAGTGCGTTCCTTCCAAAGGATCCTATGCAAGATGCCCCTATGACTGGGCACCTGTAATATATCTATATAATAAAGGAGGAGGTTTTTTTTTTGTCCTCCCTACTAACGGTTCAAATTACATTTTGAGGAGTTTGGTCTTTATCAACTGGTGGCTGGGATTTAATCTTGAGAGTCTGAATCTAACGATTGTGAATACTTTGATATTGAAAAGATTCTTTGAACATTTACACCTTATAGCACAAGGCTCGAGGAAATTAATTTCTTTAATAGAGCACAAGGCTCGAGAGGGCTCTCTAACCAAACCTATCTCCCTTCATAAACTTGATTTCAAGTTTCATTTCAAGCGTCTCCGTCCTCAAGTTTATCTATCTCCGTAACACACCGCCCCCTCTCTCTCTCTATGTATTCAGGTGCGGTGTATGTTCATATTAATAGGTATTTGCTAAACATCTATAATACAACATTTACAGGTGCGGTGTATGTTCATCATGAAGTGGGTTTTTATTTCGGCGCTTTCGCTCTCAAGGTTTGTAGTTCATTCTCTCAATTTCAAGGGTGAACATACATATGTAAATGTTTTATTGTTGATGAAGAAATAGTTTTTTAGTGTTTTTTTGATGAGTGATGCAAGAATGTTTGTGTCCCCCATTTTCTCACAGAATAATGTCACCAACAAAGTTGGTTTAGGTCTATTTGCTAATATACGGATATATTTGATCCTACTAACATGATATGTGTTTTTTTTTCCAGGTAGGTTTGGATTCTTAGTGGGTTGATTCATGGTTGAGTTTGTTTGTTCAGGAGTTCTTTAATTTTGAAAAGGTTCTTAGTGTGTTGTTCATAATGAATTTTTCTCAGTATTTATTATGTAAATTCTCGAGTGATATTTTCTTCACTGTATAGTTAGAAACCATCGCCATTTTTATATCTCTTTTTACAGTTATGGGGGCGAGTATGGAGGTGTTGATTTTTGTTTTGCAAGTCAGGATTTTATTTATTTGTTTTTTTTAAACTTTGTATGATGTCAATTTGCAGTAGTGACTTAAATTGATTAATTTGCAGGTTTATGTACCCCTTATTTTGCGGTGTCTGTTGTTATATATTTATTAAGAATTTTGGGTGGGTATTTTTTTTATACATATAAGCTCACCTTTTGTTAAAACCACGTGAGCAAGTTGAAGATATTGCATCTAGGAAGCTTCGACAGATTTATTTGTATCCATCTATATATCACGAGGGTTTGTATATATCTATCTCTATATCCAGATTTTTTTGTATCCTTATTTTTGTATCTATCTTTATATCCAGATTTTTTTGTATCTATCTATCAAAAGGAGAATCATTAATTAATGTGAGACCTTACACAATCAGTACCTCGAGTCTCTCACATGTACCTCAAGCCTCTCACCCAATTCCTCTTACCTAGATACTACCTCCGTTTCTATCTAAAACCATGTGAAAAAACTCTCTCTCTGTGTGCATAACTCTGTTTCCATGAAATCAAATGTTCTATATTTTGAAAGAAGGAAGTTAATGGCCTTTTTGTGGTACAACTGTAATTTCAGCAAATGGAGTTTTATGAGTAGTTGCGTGTAGCTTTAAATTTGTTTATTTATTTTATTTATTGGATTAGATAATGCAACAAAAAAGGGTATCTATGATTTATTTATTATCATCTCTGACTTATTTTTCATCTTTGGTTTTTAATCTCACTATTTTTTGTCAACAGGGAGAATATTCGTGTGTGGAGTATGTTGTAATGTGACATGGTAGCTCAAGTTTTTTTTTTCATTATTATGTTTTGTTGAATACATGTTAATCTCTCACCTCTTTATTTATAGAAGTGATGTTTTTTCATTATATAGATCAAACATAGGCCTTCTGAAGGTAAGCAATGTGTTACGGACACCTGATTATATATATATGTATATACTTACAGGTGGTAACGTCCACAATTGGAAGTCCATCTCTACGTCCAGTCAACTGCAATCAGAAAAGGAGGGTAATTCATTTACACATTTCATCTGATTTTCTTTGCTTACAATACCAATCTCTAAGTTCAGTCAACTCCAACCAGAATAGGAGGGTAATTTATTTACACATTTTATCTGATTTTCTTTGTGTACAATACCAATTTCTAAAATGATTAAAGTGCATTTTTAAAGGCTCGAAGCGTCAATCACGGGTATATCTTATCATTCATATTGAAAGTTGCAGTGAGTAAAGGATAATGAAGTTTAACACTAGTTTTACAATTTTTTTAATCCACCTACTTTTTTCAAAGTTTCGCTCACCAACCTGAAAGGATCGAGGTGACAGTTGTAGTGATGGACAAATGTAGGGTCAACAGGCATCCTATGATACCAATTATTAAAAGCTTATAAAGCTTACATGTATAATGTGTAAAACAAAATATATAGACTATAGTCATATATCTTTTCAAAAAAGATACATGCCAGTTATAATCAGTCACCTCAAAAGACAAAAGCCAATTAATAAATAAACATTAATCATTTTCACAACCCATTATAAAGCCAAGTCTTATTCGTCCAATCAAGCAAACAAGTAAGGATATCTCCATAAGTCTCTTAATATATAGGGCACAATAGATCAAATCAATTGAATGCATCCCATATTGAAAATTGCGTAGGGAAAGACAATGAAGTTTAACAGTCCTTTTACAAAATCATTTTAAATCACTTATTTTTTTCACAAAGTTTAATGCATCAAGTTTAAGATTTGATTCAAATAAAATATGCACTTCAAATCAACACATGTACCATTTTATAATTGTTAGTATTGAAAGCGATGGAATATAAAATATTTTTTATCAACTAAAACAAGTATGTCACGGCATGAAATATATTTTATTATCAATCATAAACACTACCAAATTAAAAATGGCACAATATAAAATATTTTTTTTAAAAAACCTATTACAAAGTTGACCAAAATAAAAGTGACATGTCGCGTAATGAAATATTATTTTCCAACCAAAACTGAATTTGACTAAATTAAAATTTAATAATATGTATATTTTTAATGTTGAAAAATATTTACATTAAAATTTTAATGTAAAATATATATTTTTTTAAGAAGCTTAACCATTTGAAAATGTAGAGTGTCGGAGTAAGTGTAATAAAAGTATCAAAATAAAGAAAAACATTGTTCTAGCACGATTGAGCTATAACTTAAGATGTCATTTTTTTAACATGTCACAAATACGCAATATTTATTAATATAAAATTATATTTAAATTTAATTACATACATCAACAAATTTATTTACCTTAGTAAGTCATACATGTTTAATAATTTGATTATAATGTATATTTGAAGTTGGGAAAATGTCATTTTTGTCTGGAAATGAATCAAATCTAAATATGTGGGGAAATGTTGAAAATTTTGATTCTCATGAGAGAAAAAAAAAACTCTTATTCTAATAATTTTTGTGAAGACATTAATTTTAATGAATTTTAACTATATTTTAATTTTAATTATGTGTCCTTTATTCTTTGGCATAATTAATAATTATTTTGTGTTAAATTCATTAATCCTTATATTAACTTGAATGTTTCTTCAAGTTCAAGATTTTGCATTGTATAATAGACCTTAAATTTTTCATAGTCACACGCAAATATTTTATTTTATTTACATAGAACCCCTTAATTCAAAAAAATAAGTAAGAAGTAAACACCCATGAAAGTAAGTAAGAAATGAACACCCATAAAAAACAGAAAAAGGCACATCTTATAGTTTTTTTTTTTAAATTTATGTCCTACGTTTCACACTTTATAAAAAGAAGTTACAAAAGGTTTAATAATTTTACAAAACACTTTATTGTAAGTTATCAACAGTTTTTTAAGAAACAATTATAATTGTTATAAAACATGTTTAAAAAAATTCAGATTTTAGGTCATAAACCGTTTTTTATTTATAAAAAGATACTTTATAATAAAAATAACTTATTTCTAAAAAACTCACATTATGAAGAAAATGTTTTATAAAGAATTCAATTTTTATATCTATGATAAAAGGTTGTATTTATAAAAAAAAATTTATTATAACTTTTTTCTAATACCTTTTATTTGTAAAAAAAAACAACTTTTAACTTTTTTTTTAAAAATATATAAAAAAAATTGTATTATAAAATAGTTATAAAGAAATCATATTTAGACTCAATTACAATGTTTATATAGTTAGTAGGGAACTTTAGATAGTGCGTGAAAGAAACTAACGGGTTTGTACCATCGTTGGACAAAAGTGAAGTTAGGTTTAAATGACCTTAAATTAAAAATGGTGTTATATAATTAATTCAACGACAAATAGAAAATATAAAAAATAGTCATGATAAAAACAATTAAGAACATAAATTGTTTGCTCTAATTAAAGATGAGAGTATGGTTACATATGTGGAGAAATTGACACTACACATATTGCTCAAATTAAAGATCATTTCAAAAGTAACTTGAAATATAAATAAAATAAAAATTAAATCGGAGATTTAATATTTTGTTAGTATTTTTTGTAAAGTCGTGCAAAACAATCCTAATATTCTGCAGTTGAACAAGCTCGGGTTACTTTGAGAATGTATAATTTTAAAACCTTATTTGATGGATAATTTTTATTTACTCAAGTGAAATGAGTATCTTAGGCCATTAATTTCTTCTCCATTAGGGAGAAAATTTATCCCCATGGTATTACGTTTAAAATATAGTATTTATATTTGCAATATTGGCGACGCATTTAAAATACAAAATATTACGGGAACAAATTTATCGTCGTGCCATTGGCACGAGAACAAAATATTACGAGAACAGATTTATCGTCGTGCCATCGGCACGGGTACACCCTAGTACATATATATACAAGAGGGAAAAGAAAATGGAAACGGGTTAGAGCCCGATTGTAAAAACGATTTAAAATTTGTTTAGCAGGTATTTAAAATGTTTACTGGCCAATGCAACAACATATTGGTGCGACACTCCCTTGAGAAATTCTCACCTCTCTTCTAATGTGCACACCTATCGCACTAACCTTCCCAATGGTTAAACTTTTCTTATCTTAGGTTACTCGTAAGATTTAAACTGGCAATTCAACAGTTTAAGAAGTAAATTTCATTTAATAACAAAGCTCTCAATTTAACGTTATTTACTAATAAAGTTTTCCAATATCACATTATATCTTTCAAACAAGTATTTCCAAATTGAAATCATTTATCATCTCTTACTTACTATAAACACAGGAGGTAGTTCTCAAATTTCAGAATTTAAATATATATATTAAATACTCATTTAATATATATATATTCTAACAGCACCCCACATAAAAATTATGGTGCGGGCATACTCTGCTATCCATTCCCCGTATCACTCGTACTAAGGGAAATATAAGTTCGGAAGCACTCTCGAATTGTATTAGCATAAACACAAACAATATTGAGGCGAAGCATAGAGTCCCGGTCTCTAAGAGGTCAGCACATGCCCCCACGTCTCTATCTTCTAGGGTACAAGTCAACATCCCCCATAAAGGTCCCATCGAGATAAGACTGTCCCAGCGCGGTAATCTCAGGGATAGCAAGTAGTGCGAGCATGATTTTTACATATTTATAATATATGCACCATCACATAGTCATATATATAAAACACTTATTCACATTTCTCAATTTGGTTTACCCACAATCTATAATTATAACTTCTTGTTCTGAAGACATTTAACTCACTTATCCCGTATAACGGACTCATATCGTTTATTACGGTTATCTCCCTCTCGTGATCATTAAAGTAACCTCACCGTCCCAAATACTGAAATCCTCACACCTACACAACCCCAAAAACATTGTACTAATCTGAATTCATCGAATACTGGTTTTCCTAACTCAAATTAACCGATTTCCAAAATAGGGGTAAAATAGGAATTTCCCTAAAAATTAAAAATCTCGCTCGAACCAGAATGGTTCTCGCTCGTACGACTTGTACTGTTGCTC
This sequence comes from Sambucus nigra, assembly GCA_949130495.1. Taxonomy (NCBI): domain Eukaryota; kingdom Viridiplantae; phylum Streptophyta; class Magnoliopsida; order Dipsacales; family Adoxaceae; genus Sambucus; species Sambucus nigra. The sequence goes on along the minus strand of OX422214.1, from coordinate 6,315,327 downwards.
GAACTACTTCGAGAAACTTTTCCATCTCGCTCGAACGACTTCGCGCGACATTGACATCTCGCTTAAACTACTTCGCGCGACATCGCGTGAACTGCACTGTTTCGTCTTCAACCTTTGGCAGATTCATTTTTCACCATTTTTAAGCCTAAGAACCTCTATAGTTTAATCCCAAACGCTTCCTCTTCAATCCCAATCAATAATATCATGATTATATAACATTCATAACCTCCTAGAATCATTAATTCATCAAAAATCGTTTAGATTACATGAAGTCCCCAAATTAATTCGTAAGAACCCTAATTCCCAAATTTTCAATTAGAGAACCTAATCAACATCAATTATTTCATCCGTATTAGTTCCAAATTTTGTAATACAACCTCAACATATGAAGGGGTTTCCAGATTATCATAGATATCATTACTACATGAAATTTTTGCTATCTCCAACATGGATTTTCTTCTATGAAACTCATCCTAATCGTCCCTAGCCTAACATGAATGATGCATTAACGAAATTAAGCAAGATAAATACTTTCTTGGTAATTTGGTTCCTGATTTGTGTAAGAATATGGTGTGTTCGTGTTCCTCGTCGCGTGATCTACGGTTTGGTGGTGACGGCGGTGCGAACGACGGAGTTTTTGGCCTAAAACTCCTTGAAAAGCTTCTCCACTTCTTCTCCAATGGCCGTCTTTTGTTTTTGGTTGTGTTAACCCTAGATGACAATCCTTAACATATGATTTAACCTTTGTAAATTCGTGGATTTAATTACCTAAAAAAGCAAAACGTCCAAAATGCCCTCCCCGGGTGCTAAATAGGCCTAAAAACGCCCCGAGACCCAAACTAAACCCCCGGGTACACTTTTCTGACTATCTCGACCCTTACGAACACTTTGGCGCACTCAAAACGACCATACGAGTGACTTATAATTTATTCTCTTTTATTAATCAATATTTAGTCCTGACGCAACACGGGCGCGTCCCGACTTAAATTTCCAAAATTGTCATTTTATTCACTCGTGACATTTAATAGTACCAATATTATATTACTTTACTCATTAGTAATATTCGACAAGTTTCCAATGATTACTAACTCTCGTCACGTTAGTAATTAAAAATATTTAATTTCTGAATTTATATTGAATTAATAACTCACATTAAATTTAATAAATCCCCAAATTTAGAAAGCATAAAAATACGGGGTATTACATACTTCCCCCCTAATAACGGAATTTTGTCCCGAAATTTGAAAAATAAGGCATACCTGGTAAGAATAATCTGCCTCGCGCTCCCAAGTGGATTCCTCCACATTATGATGCTCCCACTGGACCCGTACAAGTGGAACTACCTTCGACCTCATTCTTCTCTCGCTATGGTCTAGGATAGCCACTGGTCTCTCCTCGTAAGAGCTATCAGGCTTTAAGTCTATCTCATCTATCGCGATGTGGGTGTGAGCCATGTTATCCCGAAGGTATCGTCTTAACGACGAGATGTGGAATACATCGTGAATGCGATGTAAATGCTTTGGCAGTCCCAATCTGTATGCCACCGGCCCAATCCTCTCGATAATGCGAAGTGGTCCCACATACCTCGGGGTCAATTTCCCTTTCTTCCCAAACCTCATCACTCCTTTCATAGGAGATACACATAGTAACACTTGGTCCCCCATGTTAAACTCTCGGAAGAGTCGTTTCGCATTGGCGTAGCTTTTCGGCCTATCTTGTGCTACTCGAATGCGACTACTGATAATCTCAATCCTCGCGGAGGTTTCCTGAATCACTTATGGTCCTAGCAACTTGTTATCCCCCACCTCTAGCTAATAAGTTGGGGAACAACAAGGCCGACCATAAAAGCCTCGAATGGAGCCATGCCAATCGTGAACTAATAGGAGTTATTATAGGCGAACTCTACCAGTGGAAGATGTGGCTCCCAAACTCCTCTAAAATAAAGAACATACATGCGTAGCATATCCTCCAACATCTGATTAGTACACTTTGTCTGTCAATCAGTTTGTGGGTGATAAGTTGAACTCAACTTCAACTCTGTACCCATAGCCTCCTGAAAATGCTCCCAGAAACGTGATATAAAAATCTTGTCTCTATCTGATACAATATTCAGGGGCACCCCATGCAATCTGACAATCTCAACAATGAACAACTGAGCATACTGACCCGTGGTATAATCTGTTCGCACCGGCAGAAAGTGAGCCACCTTGGTCAAACGGTCCACAATCTCCCAGATGGAGTCGTGGCCCCGCTGTCATGTAGGCAACCCTGTAATAAAATCCATGGAAATATTCTCCCACTTCCACGCGGGTATTTCCAATGGCTGAAGCAACCCTGAAGGTTTCTGATGGTCCACCTTTACTAGCTGGCAGGTAGAACACTTGGATACGAATTCAGCAATATCCTTTGTCATCCCACTCCACCAGTATTGCCGCCTCATGTCCTTGTACATCTTATCTCCCCCAGGATGTACTACGAATCGGGACCCGTGGGACTGGGTCATCACGGCATGACGTAAGTCTGCTCCTTCTGGAACCACTAATCTCCCATTAAACCTCAAACCTCCATCTGAACTAACAGAATAGGACTCAGCACCCTCGGCTAAAAGTCGTATAATCTGCTCCTGGAAAAATGGGTCTGCGGTCGGTGCTTATATCACCCTTGTAACAATCTCTGGTGTCACTGTCATGACAGATATGAAGGAACGGGATACTGCATCCTGGTGACCCAACTCTTTCCACTTTGCTTTCCAGATGTATGCTACATCGTCTACCGGTCTACGGCTCAACGTATCAGCAACTACGTTGGCCTTCCCCGGATGGTACTGTATGTCGAACTGATAGTCCTTGACAAACTCTAACCACCTGCGCTGATGCATATTCAATTCTCGCTGAGTGAATAGGTATTGCAATGATTTGTGGTTTGTAAATAAGCAGAATTTCTCTCCCAATAAATAGTGCCTCCAAATCCTCAATGTAAAAATGACCGCTGCCAACTCTAGGTCGTGAGTGGTGTAGTTCTCTTTTGCGGCTTAAGCTTGCGAGAGGCAAAAGCTATAGCCTTATCCTCTTGCTGAAGTACTCCCCCAAGTCCTCATAAGGAAGCATCGGTGTAAACCAGGTACTCCACGCCCGACTTAGGTAAAGAAAGGACCGGTGCTGAAGTAAGCTTGTCTTTCTGCTCATCGAATGCCAATTGGCAAGCATCATCCCAAACATATGGAACCCATTTGCGAGTCAGGTTCATCAAAGGCTCCACTATTTTGGAGAACCCCCGAATGAATCTCATGTAGTATCCGCTAATCCCAAGAAACTACGCACTTCCGTCGGTGTCGTGGGTTGTCCCCACTCCCTCACTGCTGACACTTTACTCGGGCCAACTACTATCCCTTGTTCAGAAACAACATGCCCCAAGAACTGTACTTCCCGTAACCAGAACCCACATTTCTCATACTTAGCATACAGCTGATGCTCTCGTAGAGTCTGAAGAACCTGCCTTAAGTGCTCGGCATGCTCCTCCTCAGAGTGTGAATATATCAAAATGTCATCTATGAAGACGATTACAAACTGATCCAAGAACTCTTTGAACACTCGGTTCATTAAGTCCATGAATACGGCTGGAGCATTTGTGAGTCCAAATGGCATCGCTCTGAACTCATAGGACCCATACCTCATCAAGAAAGAAGTATTTGAAACATCATGCTCCGTAATAAGTAGCTGATGGTACCCTGACCTCAGGTCTATCTTCGAAATGAAAGTTGCTCCCCTCAGCTGGTCGAACAGATCATCGATTTGAGGAAACAGATACTTGTTCCGTATCGTGACCTTGTTCAGCTCCCGATAGTCCACACATAGCCTTAGTGAACCATCTCTCTTTTTCACAAACAAAACTGGAGCGCCCTAAGGTGAGGTGCACCTGCGAATGAAGCCCTGACCTAACAGCTGATCTATCTGATCTCGTAACTCTCGCATCTCTATCGGAGCCATACAGTATGGGGCGCGCGCTATAAGTCGAGTATCCGGTAATAAATCTATGACAAAGTCTATCTCACGACTCGGGGGTAGGCCTGGTATCTCCTGAAATACATCGCAATACTCACGAACAACTGGGATCGAGTCTAAGGGAATCACAACCTCCTTAGAGGTATCCTCCTCTATGTAATACAAATGAGCGGTTGAGCCTCCCTCTAGGCGAGGCATTCCCACTACAAACATCTCTTTCCCCGGAATGGAAAAAACAATACTCCCACCAAAATAATCTATCATGGCTCTTTAAGTTGCGAGCCAATCCATACAGATAATAACATCGTGCTCATGCATATCTAAGAGTAACATGTCTACTGGTAATACCAAGCTACCAATCTCTATCACCACACCCCGACATATAAAGAAAATAAGCGAACCATTTCCCAGTGGTGAGTCTACACACGTCACAGTGCTCTCTGCTGTGGCTAATAACCCTAAGGCCTTCGTAAAATGGGTAGCTATAAAATAGTGCGTCACCCCAGTATCAAATAAAACTCAACCCATAGTACCATGGACAGGAAACATACCCTCAATCGCGGGTGGTGCCTGTGGAGATGCTGCCTGGTGGACGTTATAGACACGTCGGTACTGTAACTGCGCCTGCTGCACCGGAGTGGCTGGAATGGATGGTAGGGCTGGTACCTGAGCTGATGCTGGGAGGACGGCTGGAAAAAGAGACCTCTGCGGCTCATTACGGGCACCCTGTTGCTGTGGAGCCCTATCACCCTCTGTACAATCCTGGCGCTTATGGCCATTCGTGTCGCACACGAAACATCGGCCTCTGAAATTTCATCCCCTCTGACCCTGTTGACCACGACCTTGTTGACAGATACCGCCCCGCCACTTGCCCTGATGAAAACGATGTTGGCCCTATTGCTGATCTTACTATTGGAGGTGTTGGCCTTGCTGGACCTATTGATTAGGCTGGCCCTGCTGACCCTGCCTATATCCCCCAAATCCCTACCGGGAATCACCTGATCGAAACCGCTTGGCAGGGTCCCCCTGATGGGAACTCTGCTCGTGCTGACGAGTCTGTCCCTGAGTTGTCGGTGTTCCACTAGCGCCAATACCCCCTGTACTTACCTACTGGATGGACTCTCCTTCCCTTTTGCTTCCCTGCAGGTGGAAGCGGTGATCCTGGCACTATAGCAAAGCAGCATTGAGTACATCAGTGAAAGTACTCAGAGACAGATTCCCTATAAGGTGCTGACGGATCCTCCAAGCTAACCCGTCCATAAACAATAGTATCTTCTTACCCTCAGTGGGTGCCTCATCTGGCACTATAGTGAGAAGTCTCATGAAATCCTCCTCATACTCGGCAACAGTAGAATTTTCCTGCTTCAAGTTCAGTAACTTCCGCCTCATCTCAGTTTACACGGCGGGTGGAAAATACTTGCTGTCAAACCGCTCCCAGAATGACTGAATTGGAATAGTATCCATCTCCTCTAAGGTGGTGGTGGAGTCCCACCACTGCAAAGCGGCCCCCACTAGCTTAAATGAAGCAAATAACTGTTTCCTCACATCCGTGCACTCATACATGCGTAGATGTCGCTGGATATCTTTCTTCCATTAGATGACGATGATGATATCTGAACTACCTGAGAACTCAGGGGGATGCGCCTTCTGAAAGGCATCCCTAACCCGCTCCCATGCTGATGGAAGCTGTGCAAGTACTGGCACCACTTCCTGAATCTGGGGTGGAGCCTGATGTACTATCGCTAACGCGACATTCACCGCCTGAGCAACGATAGCGGCTACCTCATTAGCATTCATCGTTCCCTGAGCCGGAGCTGCTAGCTGCTCGGCTTGGACACGCCTATCCTTTGGTGCACGTCTCGGAGGCATCTGAAACGTGAAGAAATTTATTAGTCTACAGTTATTATCAAATCTCAAATAGCTGAAGACGTAATTGTAAAAGCAATAATAAAACAATCCTTAAATAGGGCTCTATAACAAAAATGTTAAGCTGAAAGCGAAATAAGCCGGACAGATCCTAAGGACACTAGAACCTGATGCTCTGATACCACCTGTGACACCCCGCCTAATTAAATACCGGGTGATCAGTCCTTTATTAAATTAAAATCAAGGTGACGGTTGGTTCATTCTTAGCATCACTGTCGTAAAAATAACTTTACCAATTTAACACCCTAAATAATTTAGCTAAGTGCCAAAACCTTTTTAGATATTACTTTCCAAATTTTATTTATATAAACCAACATTTAAACAGGACATCATTCATAGATAAAGAATCACACAACAACTATCCTGGAATATATAAATTCAAATAACCAAACATTCAATTAATTGAATCCAACATTTAATACTTAAATGAAGAATATCCTGACAATACTAATCCCAAAGTGCAAATACTGGAAATAAACGGATTACAATATCCAGTAAAGCAACTGAATAATGGAAAGGGTGACACATGCCCAACTGAAATAATAATGATAGAAGAGGAATCAAGAAGTGAGGTCGTCTAAGCAAGAGGCTTGCAACTCCCACCTAAGCTACAGCGCGTTCCTTCCAAAGGATCTTCTGCAAGACGCCCCTGTGGCTGGGCACCTGTAATATATACATATATATACAAGAGGGAAAAGAAAATGGAAACGGGTCAGAGCCCGATTGTAAAAATGATTTAAAATTTGTTTAGCAAGTATTTAAAATGTTTACTGGCCAATGCAACAATATATTAGTGAGACTCTACCTTGAGAAATTCTCACCTCTCTTCTAATGTGCACACCTATCGCACTAACCTTCCCAACGGTTAAACTTGTCTTATATTAGGTTACTCGTAAAATTTAAACTGGCAATTCAACTGTTTAAGAAGTAAATTTCATTTAATAACAAAACTCTCAATTTAACGTTATTTATTAATAAAGTTTTCCAATATCACATTATATCTTTCAAACAAGTATTTCCAAATTGAAATCATTTATCATCTCTTACTTACTATAAACACATGAGATAGTTCTCAAATTTTAGAATTTAAATATATATATTAAATACTCATATAATATATATATTCTAACAGCACCCCACATAAAAATTATGGTGCGGGCATACTCTACTATCCAGTCCCCGTATCACTCGTACTAAGGGAAATACAAGTTCGGAAGCACTCTCGAATTGTATTAACATAAACACAAATAATATTGAGGCGAAGCATAGAGTCCCGGTCTCTAAGAGGTCAGCACATGCCCCCACGTCTCTTAGGCCGTCTGACTATCGATCCGATTAGCCTGTACCAAAGGATCTCTATCTTCTAGGGTACAAGTAAACATCCCCCATAAAGGTCCCATCGAGATAAGACTGTCCCAGCGCGGTCACCTCAGGGATAGCAAGTAGCACGGGCATGATTTTTACACATTTATAATATATGCACAATCACATAGTCATATATATACAACACTTATTCACATTTCTCAATTTGGTTTACCCACAATCTATAATTATAACTTCTTATTCTGAAGACATTTTACTCACTTATCCCGTATAACGGACTCATATCGTTTATTACGGTTATCTCCCTCTCGTGATCGTTAAAGTAACCTCACCGTCCCAAATACTAAAATCGTCACACCTACACAACCCCAACAACTTTGTACTAATCTGAATTCCTCGAATACTGGTTTTCCTCACTCAAATTAATCGATTTCTAAAATAGGGGTAAAATAGGAATTTCCCTAAAAATTAAAAATCTCGCTCGAACGATTTGTACTGTTGCTTGAACTACTTCGAGCGACTTGTGCATCTCGCTCGAACGACTTCGAGCGACATTGACATCTCGCTCGAACTACTTCGCGCGACATCGCGTGAACTGCACTGTTTCGTCTTCAACCTTTGGCAGATTCATTTTTCACCATTTTTAAGCCTATAAACCTCTATAGTTTAATCCCAAACGTCTCCTCTTCAATCCCAATCAATAATATCATGATTATATAACATTAATAACTTCCTAGAATCATTAATTCATCAAAAATCGTTTAGATTACATGAAATCCCCAAATTAATTCGTAAGAACCCTAATTCCCAAATTTTCAATTTGAGAACCTAATCAACATCAATTATTTTATCCATATTAATTCCAAATTTTGTAATACAACCTCTACATATGAAGGGGATTCCAGATTATCATATATATCATTACTACATGAAATTTTTGCTATCTCCAACATGGGTTTTCTTCTATGAAACTCATCCTAATCATCCCTAGACTAACATGAATGATGCATTAACGAAATTAAGCAAGATAAATACTTTCTTGGAAATTTGGTTCCTGATTTGTGTAAGAAGATGGTGTGTTCGTGTTCCTCGTCGCGTGATCTACGGTTTGGTGGTGACGGCGGTGCGAACGACGGAGTTTTTAGCCTAAAACTCCTTGAAGAGCTTCTCCACTTCTTCTCCAATGGCCGTCTTTTGTTTTTGATTGTGTTAACCCTAGATGACAACCCTTAACATCTGATTTAACCTGTGTAAATTCGTGGGTTTAATTACCTAAAAAAGCAAAATGTCCAAAATGCCCTCCCGGGGTGCTAAACAGGCCTAAAAACGCCCCGAGACCCAAACTAAACCCCCGGGTACACTTTTCTGACTATCTCGACCCTTCCGGACACTTTGGCGCACTCAAAACGACCATACGAGCGACTTATAATTTATTCACTTTTATTAATCAATATTTAGTCCCGATGCGACACGGGCGCGTCCCGACTTAAATTTCCAAAATTGTCATTTTATTCACTCGTGACATTTAATAGTACCAATATTATATTACTTTACTCATTAGTAATATTCAACAAGTTTCCAATGATTACTAACTCTCATCACGTTAGTAATTAAAAATATTTAATTTCCGGATTTATATTAAATTAATAACTCACATTGAATTTAATAAATCCCCAAATTTAGAAAGCATAAAAATACGGTGTATTACAAGGTACTCATTTATTTTACAACGTAACTTCCTCACGAGTCTCACCCTTTAAACACATGTTCCTATTGTTTCTTAAGTGTAAAATACCTTTGTTAAGTATTAAATCTCGTCTTAGATTAAGGGTTCCATTTTTATAAAGTCCTACTGGTCTTCTTTACCTCCCAAAATATTCTAACAATAATGTCCAAGAATTTCTATTCATTTAAGTTGGAACCACCTATTTAAAAAAAGGAAATTTGAGTTTTCCAGGAGGGGTCGATCGATCGATGGCAGGTGCTCGACCGATCGATGCGTCGATCGAACGATACTCCTGGTTCGATCGATCGATCAACATGTATGGCGAATCTGCAGAATTTTCAGTTATGGGAATGTTACACAAAAATCATTAGAATTAACATTTTTGTTTTCCAAACTTCCAACCAATTACACCACATGTGTTATATTCCAAAATAATTACTATTCTACGTAAGGCATGCGAGTTTCCATCAATTATAACAGATTAAACGGGTTAAAATCCAGAAAATTTCAAGAACCCTAATAATTCCTTTAACTTAGTTCTTCCCATTCTTTTTCCAGATTTTCTAATCCTAACTTAATGAATTTCGTGGTTCAACCTCTACATGCGATTTATATTCCCAGCATACATCTTTTATCTCTACAACATGCAAATCAAAGTCTCCTAACATGCCTTCTTTCATGAAAACTACTCCTAATTAACCTTAGACTAACATCATTGAAGCATTAACTGAATTAGAGCAATATAAATATTTGCCTAGGATTTCTTGATTCTGATTTGTGGAAAAGATTGGCGTGGTTGTAACCCTCATTGCGCGATCTAACGTTCTGCAGCGACGGTGGTGTTCTTGGCCTAGAACTCCTTGGAAAGCTCTTCCTCTTCCTCTCCAATGGCCATCTATTATTTATGGGTCTTCTAACCCTAAAAGATGACTCCTACCATCTGATATAACCTTAGAAAAATCGGGGGTTTCCATGCCCAAAAATATAAAATGCCTAAAACGCCCTCCTGGGATGTTAATTAGGCCTAGAAACGCCCCGGGACCCAAACTAAACCCCCGGCTACATTATTTTGACTATCTCGACCCTTCCAGATACATTGACGCACTCACAATGGCAATACGGGTGACTTATAATTTATTCACTTTTAATAGTTCAAATTTAATCCCGACACGACATAGGCGCGTCCCGATAAATTTCCAAAATTATGAAATTAGATTCTCGTGATAATTTTACTAAATTTAATTACATCACTTACTTTACCCATAAAGTAACTTACAACAAAATTCCAATAATTACTAACTCTTTTCACGCTAGTAAGTATTTAAATTATTTTTTGGATTAATATTAATTTAATATCTCTAATTAAATTTAATAAATTCTCCAAAATTAAAAGTCATAAAAATACGGGGTATTACAACAACTAACTAGTTTGAAATCAAAAGTCTGCTACCCATAACTCATAGCGTCCACCTGTATTTCCATGCAAATACATTTATTAAATATATATCCATTTCTCTTTAATATGGGCAAGGCTTTTCAAATTTTTGGATTAAGTGTTCACATACTTAAGTCAAATAGGATTTCACTATCTTTCTCGTCCATTAATTTTACACGGTAGATAACATAACAAGTATATATATACATATATAACACGATACCTTCCAGACCCAGCTGCGGTGCACACTGTAAAATATATCAAAGGTATATATATTTATCATCCATTATATCTATACTAGTACGACACCCTTAGGCACAGCTGCAGTGCATGCATACTCTGTTGTCATGTATGGGTAAATCACTCATTGTACAAGGTACTATTGGGTCGTCTTCTCTCACGAACCATATATATATATCAAATCACACATATTGGAGGCAAACATAGTTCACATATTTATGGATCACGAACATACATACGCTCTAACAGTCAGCAGACTTATCGAGTCACAAATAAGCCCTTCACAATCCTATGTTCTCGAGGTACCAAATCTAAAATCCCCCTGAGGGCAACACAGGATAAGATTGTCCTCTTTCGAACGCCAACCACCCGTGATAGCAAGTATGGTAGGTATGTCATACACATAATAAACAATAATATAGGTACACATTCGACCTATATACATATAACATCAGTGAGATATTCACACAACCATATAATAACGATAGGTATTCACTCCACCTATATACATATATAATAACAATAGGGCATATGCACATCCCATATCACAAGCCTCATACATAGTATATTTATACCCCGAATATTCTACGGTTTCCATAATTTATAACTTCGTTTATTACCGTACATTCTCGAGTATTTCTCACCACTCGAAGGGTATCCTTTATTCCACATATAATATCAGAAGGTAAACTCTCTATCCCCAACTGGTCTAAGTCCTCGTTCCTCTCGAATTCTTTTAACTCGAATTATCATTAAATTTAGATTTTTCCTCTCTATTAATCAAAATTAATTTAGCCCTTAAACTTCCCTCGTAGGCCACGCCTAAAACCCAAACATGGCCTACTGGTGTTTCAATATAATTCCCTTATATTATAAATTAAATCCCACAAATTAATTCCAAATGATTTCCAAAGGTCCTAAACAAAAAAGGAAATTATTGGCCAAAACTGGGTAACCGAATCAATTAGAAAATTTTCTGGCAGATTAAACACCCTGTAGTAAAATATCGATTACTCCCTCTAGAGAACTCCGATTAACCTGATTCAAAGCTTATTTGAAAGATAAGACATAGATATTTCCAAGAATGTATGGATATCACTCTAATTCTAAGTACAATTTAAATACCACACGTTTAACGTTATGTCAAAAAATCGGGCAGTTACTATGCTGGCAAATCAAACACCCTATAGTAAAACATAGATTTATCCCTCTACGGAACTCTGATTGAACCTTTCCAAACATGTATGGATCTCAATTTAATTCTAAGTAAGATGAAAATGGCATACGTTTAAAGTTACATTAATAATTCTGGCAGATTGACATCTTGTGTTCATCAATTAAACCCTAAGTCATTCAGGATTCATGTTCTTCAATTAAGAACCCATCAAGATTCAATCTTAATGATCAAATATATTCTAATATCAGTTTATCTTCGTATAGAGATAAATTTCCAAAGAAAATTTACACAAAAACATCAAAGATTCAATCCAAGAATTAAATTCTCCTTTAATTAACATAAAACCCTAATTTTCTCATGTTCATCAACTTTATAAATAAAGAACTTATATTTCTCTCTTATTAATCAACCCAAACCCATTAATTTCAAAATATCATCATTAAGGAACATCTGTACATGCATTCCCACTTTAGTTTAAGAATTAAACCCTCCCAAATTCATATCAAACTTCCAAAAGAATGAAATCACACTCTAATCTACATGGGTAGTATAACATGCTTAATATAAATTACCATTTAAATACTTGCCTCTCAATAGCATGTCTGAATTTCATTAATATGATGGTGTGATAGTTCTTCCCTCAATCCGATCTCGATTCCGTTGCGTTTGGGGTAAAAAACTATGTAGGAAGTTTTGGCTCTCTCTTCCTCTTCCTATTCCTCTTTAATGGCCTCTCTTCTATTGTGATTGTGTTAACCCTAGACCCTTATCTCTAATGGAAGATATACACTTAATATTTTCGGATTTTTCTAAACCTCCAACTCCCGAATGACCGAAATAGCCTTAAACGATGCCGGGTTGGTCCAAAATCATCCCGGGACCCAAACTGTACACCCAAGTACACTTTTTCGACTATTTTGACCCTTTCGGAAGCAACCGTAACCTAAAAATCACCATCCGAGTCACTTTAAAAAAATATTTTAATTCCACCTCAAAATATCGAATGCGTGAAGTTAAACTTAAATTGAACTGATTTACTCTCAATCACCGAATTAAATAATTTCTCTAAATTAAATAAATTCCAAATCACCGAATCAAATAAATTTCAAATCATGGATTTAATTAAATCCTAGATCACCAATTTAATTTAATTTAATATCCTCATGAATATGGGGTATTACATACTTTCCCCCTTACAGTGGAATTTCGTCCTCGAAATTCGAATAAGTCTAGTACTCCTAGGTTTCGACACTAGCTTAAACATAGACTCTAAATATCACTACATATATTTCTACCCCTCCCAGTTGCGGGTTATATAAACATCTCCACCAACCAGGGTGCCCAAGAAACCTATAAATATGCATAACTTCATCGATGCTACCTGGCTCCACTAACCTCTCATTATCGTATAGTTATTATCCTTTAGATATCACTTTATAAATAAATAATACTCAAGGTAATAAACCCATGCCTTAATGGCTAATCATCTCCCCACTCCCAACATTATGCTAAGCTTCATAAGTGGGACGTCTCGCAAAGAGAAATCCAAATAAGGAACCCTCCCGATACACTACTACCTAGCATTGTCGGTCATTGAGATCTGTTAAGCCCTCAGTCCCTATTACGTACCCTCAAATACCCGTCTTTTGACATAAAAATATAATCGTCCACACTAATGCTACACAAGACAACATAATCACGACGCCTTTACTATCACTAGTTTCTTAGCGCTAAAAAATCACGAGCTATATCTCTTCATTCGACAATAAGCCTTTTTACCCTGAATCACATCAGTAACCATCCCTGCGCACCGGGATTAATTATGACTAGACAACATACACACAAAAGTCTACTACACAATATATATATAATATATATACGGATATATATAGGATCAACCCTCTTTCAGGTGATACCTCACAAAATAAATCATACCCTGGGACAGCGAATAGGAGATCTCACTATCACAATCTATGATTGCTCAACTCATTGCTAACTAGTTAACTCTTGTAAGTAGTCTACCCTATTTTCATAACTCTCAAAAGCAGTAAACTAATACATAATATAAATGTCCTCCTAGTTCATTCTCTTAGCCAAATTCCTCTATCGAAAATCTCGCTCCTCAGACGGTTTTTATGCCCTACTGACACCATTCCTATATACTTTTCCAGTCTGAGTAGTCTTACTTTCTCACTGTGGACAAGTTCAATATAGGTGGTCCAACTCTCTATGCATAGGACACGTTATTGTATCTTCTCTTTATCTTTGGCCCCACTAGCCACATCGGGGTGTCCCTCTCTCAGTCTTGGTAGTCTTGTTCTCAATTGCTACCCCTGTTATCCCTTTGGCTTGACTGTCCCTATGGAACTCGTTATTGGCCTCGATGGCCATGATTGAACTCACCATCACTTGGTAGGAGTTCAATTAGTCTGAATCATTTCAATGGGTTCCCGACTGGGTATGACCTCTTGTGCTCCTTCACTATCACTGTTTAATCCATTCTTTCTCTTCGGCTAGATTCTCCAACCCCATTGGCTCCCCTCTCATGGAAGCATTGATAAATTCATGTAAGCGTATGACCCTGACGAGGTCGACACTAATCATTCTAGCCAGATCTCCCATCCAGGCTTGTATATTCAATTCACAAGTCCATTATCAACTTAAAGAACCTTTATTTTCCTCATATTTCCCTTCATCGGTTACGAAGTTCCCTCAACAAGTCAGCTCATTTCTCATAATCGGCCTATAACTCGCTCACTTGTGATCAGTTTCAAAACTCAATTCACATCTATGTTCGAAAAACAGATGGAATATCTATTAATAAAATTTTACTCAAATTTGTCGTTTAATCCCATATACTCCTTATATATGGTAACTGACTCTCATCACTTTATGCGGCCCCTAAGAGCTCAAAAATTTTCGCTCGAAATTTTAATCTCGGGTGTCGCTACACTCCACCCTACACAATTGCCTTTGGATTTTATCCTTCCATTGGCCTATTACTCTCCTTTTTTTTTCCTTACAGATGACTCTCCCAAAGAGTTCCTCTATTTCCCCCCCACCTCTTATCGACAACACTGGGTGAGTCTAAAATTTGCACCAACATTATCTATAAAAGTGCTTGGGAAAACTTCTCCTCCCGAGTGATTTTCCTATTGTCACCATCCTGAACAATAATGATGGTGACTTCCATCTCAATCACCATTCCCAGAATACTACAGGTCTTTCTGCTGAGCCTCTCGTCCTGCAGTCCTTCTAACGGCCCTCACTGGTCGTCTTATAATGTTCGGTGTATGAAGCCCAACTGAACTCATATACGAATCACATCAACTATATATAATGGCAGGAGAATGTAATCTCATACGTCGAGAAATACAACAATCCTATAATAAGGCTCTATATCAAAGAACGCTATGTTGAAACGTGAAAAGCCGCACAGATCCTAAGGACACTAGAACCTGATGCTCTGATACCATCTGTGACACCCTGCCTAATTAAATATAGGGTGATCAGTCCTATATCCAATTAAAACAGGTTTCTCATCTGGTTCATTCTTAGCATTACTGTCGAAAACTTTTTAAAACATTACTAACCACCTAGTATTCAAAAGGCCGATGTCAAAATTTTAATTTTTTTATTTAACAATCAACAACAAAACATTATTACAAAAATACATCCCATGCAAATAGTAATATAAATCCATCCACAATATAAAAGACTGGAGTGAAATAATACCGAAGAAACCATCGGTTTCAAAATCCAATATAAAGTCCAACCTGAATAAAAGTCTGAAT
Organism: Sambucus nigra; assembly: GCA_949130495.1. Lineage (NCBI taxonomy): Eukaryota > Viridiplantae > Streptophyta > Magnoliopsida > Dipsacales > Adoxaceae > Sambucus > Sambucus nigra. Next base: position 6,299,705 of record OX422214.1, on the reverse strand, counting down.
ACAATGTCTGGTTGTCATAAATGAAATAACTGTGGCCAACATGCCCGAATAAAGTACTGCCCTACACCCTACACTAGGAGTGAAGTAACTGAATTGTCTAAGTCCAAATCCTGCAGGCATCCACAAGTACATCCCTAGAATAGATCATCCTACTTGGCATCCCTGTGGCTGGACACATAAAAGGTTTTGGAAAAGGTTTTGCAACTACGGGTCAGAGCCCAAGTAAAAATCATTTAAAAACATTTAGCATGTAATTAAATAACAGTTTAAATGAATAGTTATTAGATACACATGTTAGGTTACGAACACTCCCGTGAGTTCCTCATCTCTCATCTATAATGCGCACCTAACGTTTTCTACTCAACCCCACCTAGTCAATTCTAGCCAATCTAACTAGGCAGCCATTATCTAATAGACCCAAATCAATATATCTCCTCCGTACTGCCCATGCAGTACGCTATCGAATACCCTTAATAATTAACATCTCTCTTGTGTTATTATTAAACCCCAGTTACCCTTTCTACATAGGTTACTGTTCAAACTTTACCATTTAAGTTTCTCTACTTAAACTTTATTTTAGATATTCACTAACTATCTTCCTACTGTTGACACATTAGTAGCTTCATCATTATATAGATATACCCTATCTAAGATCCCAACTAATTAATCTTCAGTATATTAATCGTTCTTTACATACATACTATCTCATCTCTCTACTAGCACACATAAGTAGATTATTCGTGTTGTATATATATTTTCCACAACATATATAATATAAGTACACAGTCTGCTATTATATCCTTGTATCACACATTAAGGGCTATTGGTTTGTAATGTTACCCCGACCCCAATAGTTATTCCATATGTATTGGTTCAGAATGTTACCTCGACCCCAATATTCAGATTACTTTTAGTTTAGATACACATAACTAACTAGTTTGAAATCACAAGTCTGCTACCCATAACTCATAGCGTCCACCCGTATTTACACGAAAATACATTTATTTAATATATATCCATTTCTCTTTAGTATGGTCAAGGATTTTCAGATTTTAGGATTAAGTGTTCACATACTTAAGTAAAATAAGATTTCACTATCTTTCTCGTTCATTAATTTTACACAGTAGATAAAATAACAAGTATATATATATATATATATATATATATATATATATATATATATATATATATATATATATATATATATATATATATATATATATATATATATATATATATTCACAATTTTAATATATATATATATATATATATATATAAAACACGGCACCTCCCAGACCCAGCTGCGGTGCATACTGTAAAATATATCAAAGTTATATATATTTATCATCCATTATATCTATACTAGTTCGGCACCCCTAGGCACAGCTGCGGTGCGTGCATACTCGGCTATCATGTCCGGGTACATCTCTCGTTGTACAAGGGACTATTGGGTCTTCTTCTCTCACGAACCATATATATATATCAAATCACACATATTTGAGGCAAACATAGTTCACATATCCATGGGTCACACACATACCTACGCTCCCACAGTCAGCCGACTTATCGACTCACAAATAAGCTCTTCACAATCTTATGTTTTGAGGTACCAAATCTAAAATCCCCTTGAAGGCAACACAGGATAAGATTGTCCTCTTTCGAACGCCAACCTCCCATGATAGCAAGTATGGTAGGTATGTCATACACATAATAAACAATAATATAGGTACACATTCCACCTATATACATTTAACATCAGTGAGGTATTCACACAACCATATAATAACGATAGGTATTCACTCCACCTATATACATATATAATAACAATAGGGCATACACACATCCCATATCACAAGCCTCATACATAGTATATTTATATCCCGAATATTCTACGTATTCCATAATTTATAACTTCGTTTATTACCGTACATTCCCGAGTATTCTCAGCATTCGAAGGTTATACTTTATTCCACATATAATATCAAAAGGTAAACTCCCTACCCCCTACTGGTCTAAGTCCTCGTTCCTCTCGAATTCTTTTAACTCGAATTATCCTTCAATTTAGATTTTTCCTCTCTATTAATCCAAATTAATTTAGCCCTTAAACTTCACTTGTAGGCCACACCTAAAACCCAAACTAGGCCTACTGCTGTTTCAATATAATTACCTTATATTATAAATTAAATCCCACAAATTAATTCCAAACGATTTCCAAAGGTCCTAAACAAAAAAGGAAATTATTGGCCAAAACTGGGCAACCGAATCGATTAGAAAATTTTCTGGCAGATTAAACACACTGTAGTAAAATATCGATTACTCCCTTTACACAACTCCGATTGACCTGATTAAAAGCTCATTTGAAAGATAAGACATAGATATTTCCAATAATGTATGTATCTCACTTAATTCTGAGTACAATTTAAATGGCATACATTTAAAGTTACGTAAAAAATCTTGGCATTTACTATGCTGGCAGATCATACACTCTATAGTAAAATATAGATTTCTCCCTCTACAAAACTCTGATTGACCTCATTCAAAGCTCATTAGAAGGCCAAGACAAATACCTTTCCAAACATGTATGGATATCACTTTAATTCTATGTAAGATGAAAATGGCATACGTTTAAAGTTACGTTAATAATTTTGGCAGACTGACATCTTGTGTTCATCAATTAAACCCTAAGTCATTTAAGATACATGTTCTTCAATCAAGAACCCATCAAGAATCAATATTAATCATAAAATATATTCTAATATCAGTTTATCTTCGTATAAAGATAAATTTCCAATGAAAATATACACAAAAACATTAAAGATTCAACCCAATAATCAAATTCTCCTTTAATTAACATAAAACCCTAATTTTCTCATGTTCATCAACTTTATAAATCAAGAACTCAGATTTCTCTCTTATTAATCAACCCAAGCCCACTAATTTCATATTATCATCATTAAGGAACATCTCTACATGCATTCCCACTTTAGTTTATGAATTAAACCCTTCCAAATTCATATAAAATTTCCAAAAGCATGAAATCACACTCTAATCTACATAGGTAGTATAAAATGCTTAATATAAATTTCCATTTAAATATTCGCCTCTCAATATCAGGTCTGAATTTCATTAATATGATGGTGTGATTATTCTCCCCTCTCCGATCTCGATTCTGTTGCGTTCGGGGAGAAAAACTGTGTAGGAAGCTTTGGCTTTCTCTTTCTCTTCCTCTTCAATGGACTCTCTTCTATTGTGATTGTGTTAAACCTAGCCCATTCTCTTTAATGGAAGATATACACTTAATATTTTTGGAGTTCTCTAAAGCTCCAACTTCCGAATGATCGAAAAACCCTTAAAAGATGTCGGGTTGGTCCAAAATCATCCAGGGACCCAAACTGTACACCCGAGTACACTTTTTCGACTATTTTGACCCTTTCGGAACCAACCGTAATCTCAAAATCACCATCAGAGTCACTTTAAAAAATTATTTTAATTCCACCTCAAAATATTGAACGCGTGAAATTAAACTTAAATTGAACTGATTTACTCTCAATCACCGAATTACATAATTTCTCTACATTAAATAAATTCCAAATCACCGAATCAAATAAATTTCAAATCATCGATTTAATTAAATCCTAGATCACCAATTTAATTTAATTAAATATCCTCATAAATATGGCGTATTGCAATTTATAAGCATAATCAATCCAAATTCACATATTTACTCGAGACCAATCAACATTTATTAGTAGGTATCTTTATCCAATCATCAATTTCAATTTTTCATAATCAAAATCCCCAATTTCTATTTTTCATCAAGAAAGTAATTGACTACAATTGGAATTGCGATGTAAAGCAAGTATTTACTTGCCTTGTTGGATTATAAATATGGAGTCTCTAAACCGGGTTGCATCTTTTTTTCTCCTCTTCAAGATCCCGTCTCTTTGCCTATTTTCTCTTCTCTTGGGTTCTCTTCTCTCAACCTTTTATTTAGAATGTAAGGTGCGTTGTTATCTAATTTCCCAAACCCTTAAGAGTCTTCCCAAAAACCTAATCCCATTTTTCCTTTAATTTTAGATATAAAATGAAATTCCTATCCTTATATGGGTCATTTTATGTTTAAAAGGCCCTCGAAACCCGAACACAACAACCGAGTACCTATTCTAAACTATTTTGACCCTTTTCGGATCAGTAGTGCACTGAAAAGGTCATCTGAATCACCCAACTCCAATTATGCTAACTTTTCCTTAACCGGCTACACATCTTCCATAAATTACATCAATTCATCGATGTCACATCCTATCGGCTTGTCACTAATTTAAACCATCGTTGTCACTCATACGTGACATATAATATATCATATAATTATTTATTTATCGCATACAAGTATATAATAATTCTAATAAAAACTAATTCTTTTTCTCGCTAATCAATATTTACTAAATATTAATTTAATTTTCTCCTAATTAAATTAATAAAATAAAGCAATTAATTAATACTAAAATTACTATGTATTATACTTTGTTTGAATGTAACTTTTATTATACCCCTGAGGTCATTGCCTTTTAGACATATGACCATTTTTTTTTTGTTAATGATAAACACACTTACATTTTGTTTAATCTCTTATTGTGCATTTGTCTACTCTCTGGGACGCAACCATGATGTTTGTTTTTATAAGTTTTGCTTTGTAATTTGTGCTTTGAGATCATCTTAAGCCTTTGTCTGGCGTTATTTATCTTCTTAGGATTTATTTTCCTTTGACAGAAATCAAAATAGTTTGTATATAATAAATTGACCATGGTTGACCTCCCTCCCTTTAGTTTGGCCCATCTTTGGAAGTTTGAGGCTATGTTATTGAGTTCGGCCAAGTGGACCATTATTATGAGGTTTAGTGTTAGACCTGGGCGATCATACTCTTATTTTAAGCCGATCATAAGTGGTTGATATGCGTACTTTTAAGCCAACCTTAAGTAAATGACATGCCTAGTTTTAAACCGACCATAAGTAAATGATATGCCTAATTTTAAGTCGACCACACTTTATAGGGCCACACCACGCTTTCCAAGTGGGTTTAGTTTCAAATATAAATGACCAAATTACATCTGAGTTGTACCACACAAATCTTTACATGGTTTTTTTCCTCTTTTAGGCCGATTTACTTTAGTTCATATCACTTCTCAAGTTGGTTTTGGTGCATAACATAGGCAACCAACCCACGTCTAATTTGTACCACATAGTTTCTACATGGGATTTTGGCTTTTTTAGGACGATCTACTTTAGATCATACCACTTCTCAAGTGGGTTTTGGTGCCAAATGTAGGAGACCAGCTCATGTCTGAGTTGTACCACACATATCTTATGTTGGTTTTTGACTCTGCTAGTCCAATCTACTTTAGAGCATACCACTCTTAAAGTGGATTTTGGTGACAAACATAGGCAACCAACTCACATCTAAATTATACCATATATCTCTAACACGGGTTTTTTCCTCTTTTAGGTTGATCTACTTTAGATCATACCACTTCTAAAATTGGTTTTGGTGCCAAATATAGGCAACCAACTCACATATGGGTTATACCACATAGTCTTTATGTGGGGTTTTACCTCTTCTAGGCCGATCTAGTTTAGAGCGTACCACTTCTCAAGTGAGTTTTGGTATCAAACTAGGCGGCAAACGCATATATAGGTTATACCACACAATTTTTATGCGAGTTTTTGCCAGATTGCTAGGCGTTTGACCTTTTTACTAGTCGCACCACTTCTTAAGTGGGTTTAATTAAAAAAAGGTTTGAGATAACAAATTCGAATAATTTTAATGACTAACTAAAAATTGTTTTATTGTGCATAAAGAAAGAAACAATGTGTTCGACTTCCTATCTAATGTTAAAACTTCTCAAGGTTGACGGCATTCCATGACCTTGGGACTACTCTTCCATGGAATTCTCCTAAATGATACGATCCTCTGCCAACCTTCAAGACTACTTGGGAGGGTCCCTACCAATTTGAAGAAGGTTTCCCATATGACGTCTTCTTGGTTACGGGCATTATCTTTCTAAGCACCAAGTCATTGACCTGAAATTCTCTAACTGTAACCTTCTTGTCATGTTATCTTGCCAACTCCTACTGGTAGGCGACCAAATGTATCCGAGCTTGCTACATTCTTTCTTCTAGCAGATCTATCTCATGAGATATTCAGCCATCATTATGGTCATCTTAAAAAATCTCTGACTTTATTGTTGGAAGCTCGATCTATAAAAGGATGATGCATTCCATTCCATAGGCTAGGGAGTATAGAGTCTCTTTTGTTGGATTTTTTGGTCTTATTCTGTATGCCAAAATAACAGAGGGATATTATTCCACCAATCGTTCTTTGGCAGTTTCTAATCAGTGATTAATTGTAGATTAAAGAGTTCTTGTCCATTGTATTGGGGGAAGAGTATAGATGCATAGTGGATTCTGACTCCTTGTTATGCATAAAAATCATAGGAGTCAATATCAAAATGCAATTCATTATCGGTAACTAACACCCTTGGTATTTCAAATCACGTGTTGAGTTTCTTCCAAACGAATCTCTTGGCATCAACTTCTCTGATATGGGTGAGCTGTTAAGTCTTAACCCACTTTTTGAAGTAGTCGATCGATGTTATCAGATATCTTTAATTCCTTAGTGCAGCAGGTAATGGACCCACTATAGCATGTCCCACTAGCAAAAAACCATGGAATGGTGAGAGAATTCACATTTCCCACAGGCTGACCGATGATCGACGAAGCCCACTGACACTTCGTACACTTTTGAACGAACATCATAGAATCATTTTGCATAAAAGGCTACCAAATCCTTGAGAGATCACTCTATAAGATAGTGATCTTCCACCTATGTGTTCTTCGTAGTAGCCTTCATGCATCTCGCTTAATAATCCTTCCACTTGATCTGGGTGCGCATATTTTAGTAATTAACTGGTGAATGATCATTGGTAAAGCTTTCCCTTGGAGGTAAGGAAAAATCTAGTAGACCTGGTACTTAACATGTCTGCCTTTTTTCCATATGGGCGCAACTCCTCGGTCCTTAAGTAGGATAATATGGGATCCATACAAAATAGAGCTAAATTCACTTGCAGAATTCAAAGGCTTTTATCTGGTTCTTTGATGATCAATCGATCTATATATTTCCTTTCAATCATCATTTTCAAGTCGGAATCGATAGCTAAAGCTAAACTATAAAGAGTGTTTTTATAGTTCTGATTATTCCTTAGGAGTTGCTCCACTTAGAAAGACTTGAATTGTTAAAGAGGACTTCTTGCCTTATCACTGTAAGCAAGAATTTTGGAGTCCCTTGCCTCCTATTTTTTTTATGTTGATTTGTGATTAGTCTAGAGTCACATTATAAATCAATGTAACGAGTGACAAGATTCATTATTCTATAAAGACCATGCACCATGGACTCAGTTTCTACCTCGTTATTTGAACCTTTGAACCCTAATCTAATGGTTTACTCAATGATACATCCATGTAGTGTCACAAAGACTATTATAACTCCTTCTCTTATCTCATTTTATGTGACATCCACACAAATTTTCCATGTTTTTCATCCTCACTGACTTCCAATGACTTCATAATAGGATTTGACTGCTCGTCCCCATCTTTTGGTGATACGAAAAGTTCTTCTACGAAGTTTTCCATGACTTAACCCTTGATGTCAAACTACGCTAGCTCCAGGGACCACTTGGTCATTCTATTTGAGAGGTCGGATTTTTTAAGTCCATGCTTGAAAGGATAGATTATAATGATGATAATGGTATGAGCATCAAGTAATTCCTCAACTCTTTTTATTGCAGTTACAAACACCATAACTAATTTCTTGATAGGCATGTATATGATTACTGCCTCAAGGAGAGTATTACTAACGTTTTATACTGAGCTTTGCATCCCATCACGTAAAACAACCAATGCAACTTTGGTCTTGTGTTGTAAGATGGCTACATACATGTACAAATTTTTAGTAAGAGTGGAAATCCCAATTACTGTCAAAGTCCTTCCAAATTCTGATTGCACTCCTCTGTCCATATGGTGGGGCTTGCCTTCTTTAATTCCTATAGGAAGGAATAAAACTTATCTAAGAATCTTGAAATGAAGTGATTCAGAGTGCTAGATGTAATACCCCTTATTTATGAGTACTTGTTTTTATATTAATTGGCCTAGTGGGTTAATTATATAAAATAAAGGAAGTTGAAGTAAATATTACTTTAAGTGATTTAAAAGATGATATTTACTGAGTTTTTCATATTTAGTGTTAAGTGAATGTAAATAGCTTCATATCATGTTTTATTACGTCGTTGTGTTTTAAGCGATGGTTATGGTTTATATTCCAATTGAATTATAATTGAAGAATAAATATGGCATTGGAACATGAAATAAATGAATGATATATCAGATGACAGTTTAGAGGGTACGGTTAGTTCGAAAGTGGTTGAGATAGTCAAAATAAGTACCAATTGTGTTTTTGGGTTTCGGGACATTTTTTGACTAGTTATAACTTAATTATGTTGTTACGAGTAATTTTAATTGTGTAGTAGCATTTAAATGCTAGACTTAATGTATTTGGGTATTTGTCTTACAAGATCATTTTATTCCTCATTTGTGCATTTCTAAACGTAAAGAGAGTTAGAGAGAAGAGAGATCTTGGGAGAAAGAGGAGAGAAAGACGAGACTTGATATCTTTGGCTGAGAATCATTTCAACGAGCAAGAATCTGAGGCTATAATCCTGAGGCAAGTTTCTAACTTGCACATATGTATGATTGAGTGTAAATAACTTGTATATATATTTGTGTTCTTAGAGATTTGAATCATTTGTGGGTTTTGATGATTTTGGTGTTTAAACCCTTAGACTTGGATTTAGATATGATTTGAGTTGGGAATATTAGTTAGTTGTTTTGTAGGAGTAATTTGGGGAAGTTATTTTATTGAGATGTTGATAGATGTGTAAGAAAATAGGTTTAAAGATTTAGGTTTTGGTAAGGAAATTGGGTGTTGTCCATTGGAACTGGTGAGACCGATCGACCGCGGTCCTAAGGCCGATCGACCAGGCCTAAAGAGAAAATCCTATTGCATATCTCGCAAGGAAACTTTCTATAATGCGGTCAACCACAGTCCAGAGGATGATCGACTGGTCCTTAAGGTAAGAGATTGCTTCTTTTCTTACAAGGCCAATTTCAAGAGCACGGTCGACTGGGGGTTAGGGCCGGTCGACCGATGCCCTATTTTTAACCATGAATTTTAGATTTTCTTATATTCTTTCCTTTTAAGGTTTGAGTCTTAGGACCCTTCTTTTATCAAGTAAAATAGAGTCTTATGGCCTTGTATGAGGGGGATTAATACCCTAGGTTAGTAAAGGGGGTGGTCAGGTTTATGTCGAGGGATTAATTAATTGATTTATTTATGGAAGTTAGAGTCTTTTCATCAAGTAAGCTAGTTTAGGACTACGGGAGAGTTATGTAATATTTTTTTGGGCCTTTAGAGACTAGTATGAGGTAAATTACACTTGGTAGTTTATAGTGTTGTTGTGAACTCTCGGAGGTTAGTATGGAGGCAATTAAACTTTGTAGTTACGTCATTAGACTCATGTAGTTCTGGATATAACGAATGTACATTTTAAATTTACATATCTTGTGATTTATATCTTTCATGTACATACCTATCTAAATTCTATCATAAGGGAAGTCACACGAATGAGGTAAATCCCGTAGCTAGTAAATGCAGGGAGAAAAAAGTCCTGAACCATAGGACCGGTGGTTGCATTGTGTTGTTATTTTATACGAAGTGAGGTAATTTCTTTTATGGTTATGACTCACTGTCAAAGGAATATGTCCGCTTCCCATGCAATACGATTTAGGATGCCCAGGTAGTCTTAGTTATAGGCCCTGGTAGATGATAGTTGTTAAGGGGCGCATCTAGTGGGGTGACTCCCGAAAGGATGGTCTTAGAATCATTATATTTGATTGTAACTATTCTAAATAATGTGGCATTTCATAAATGGCTAATGCATTTATAAATCAATGGTATGGCATAAGTTTCCCGAATGACAAATGAACTTATGAAGTTATATTTTATGAGTTTGCAATTCAAGCATGTTAAAGTGGAATTTAGCTATCTCTCTTAAATCGATGAGTAATTTAATCTATAATGATCTAGTATGGCACTAGGATGTGCATTTAGATTAGAGGTGAGGATGATTCTTTTATTGAAGAGCGAACTTAACCTGTTTATGATGTTAGTAGTCATAACTGTTATGCATTTTATTCACACTTATATCATATCAAACCGGGGTCTGAACCATTTATATTTCTATGTTTTGTGGGGTTCTTATATATGCTCAGGTGCTCCACTGCAAGGACACCCATGTTGATGTTTCCTTCCTAGTGTCCAAGAGCTATATCATTTTTGCAGATGTTGTAGGACTTTTGTAATAGACGCATCAATATTTTGCATAATCTAGTCATGATCAGTCTGTACATTCGGGCGTGTTGCCTAAGTTTTGTAATTGTATATATTGTTTATTTCTTACTGTAATACTCTGTGTAATCTGTTTGTATTAGTTTGTTAACCGATAACTTATTCGGTTATTATTTTGTAGAATGATTGTTAAACTATTACATTTCTTTTGTATCCACCTTCTTTTATAAATTGGACTATCGAAATTATTTTTATCAAACTTGTAAAATTATTTGACACTCCATTTTCTAAAATATTTGGTGGTTGTCGCGTACTGTTGTTTATGCGACAGTGGTGCCAAGAATGGACCATCTATTATTCCTGTATTTATTGGAGTATCGGGCTGGCCACCTCTTATTTTAATAAGCGGGGTGTCACAGATGTTATCAGAGCATCAAGTTCTAGAGTCCTTAGGATCTACGCATACTTATCACGTTCTACCGTAGAATTCTTTGATATAGAGCACTATTGTTAGGAATGTTTTGGTTTGTGGCGCTGATGTGATTGTGGCAAATCAGTGGAAGAAAGATATGATTGTTGCGCTGATGTGATTGTGGCAAATCAGTGGAAGAAAGATATGCACTGCCATCTTCAAATAGTGGAATGTAGCAGGAAGCAGAAACAAATTCTTGCCATTTTTAAACTTGTAGGAGAAGCCCTACACTGGTGGGAGTCGGTGACAACTCCGGAGCAAAGAGATACCATGACCATTTCGGAATTTTGGGCTTTGTTTGACCGAAAGTAGTTTTATCCAGCGGTCCAAAAGGAGATGCGAATGAATCTTCAGAATGTTGTTCAAGGGGAATGGTCAGAGGAGAAATATGAAGAGGAATTTACACGTCTAGAGAACTTTGTGCTAGATTAAGTAATCCCAGAAGAAAGAAGGATTTTGAAATTTCTCGGGGGTTTGAATTGGAGGATAAGGCAGCACCTTTTGGGGAACCCAGCCTTGCAAACTTTTGGCGATTGATGAATGCTTCCTTAATCCATTCCAAGGATCATCGTCTTCACTTGAAGGGGAATAATAAGATTAGAGATTTTAGTCGGGCCAGTAAATAAGGAGGTAATGGTGCGAGTGGAGACCATCCAACACCACAACAGTCTGAGAGTAAGTAGAAGGAGCGGGACCCAAAGCAAGGGGACTCATCGAAGAAATAACGTTTTGGGGGTTTTAACTTTGGCAGAGGTGGTTTTAGGCACAGTTAGGGTGCTCAGCAGCAACAATTAGGCCGACAAGTCCAAGCAGGTAGAGGGGATAATGGAGGTTCAGGCCATCAAGGCTAAGGTGTGGGGAAGTTTTGAAATAATAATTGGGGCCAATATTTGGAAAATTTTGCAGGCCGTTATTTTAGTGTGGTGAATAGAGTCACTTTAAGAGAGCATGCCCACAGTTGATCAGGGGGTAGTTGCCTAGAGGTCCTCAGAATCAACAGGCACATCCACAACCTCCACCACCTATTCCAACCATCCCTCTACAATAGGGGCAACTTAAGTATGGGTGTGTGTATAATATTCATGATGCCTTATTTCCCCCAGCGTCGCCTGCACCGTAAGCTATTGAGGGTAAGTTTCCCATTCATGGGCATATGGGTCGAGTATTATTTGATATGGGCACGACACATTTATTGCTAGGCATTTTGCTCACTCGACGGGGTTGTTAAGTCTGCCAAGAGTACTTTTACTAGTGTGGATTCCTACATTGGTGATGGTTAACTTATATTCTTTTTTTGTAAAAGGGTAGGTGTAGACCTTGGTAATTTTTTTTGAGGCGAATTTACTCGTCCTGGATATGGTGGGGTATGATGTTATTTTGGGTATGAACTGGTTAGTGAAATACCGTGCTATGGTAAATTGTTATGGGAGGAGTATAGTCTTTTGCCATTCCGGGGAAAGAAATGTTCTTAGTGGATATGCCTCTTCCAGAGGGAGGTTTGAGCATGCATTTGTATTGTATTGAGGAAGAGACTTCACGAGGAATAGTTGTTTCTCCAGATTCGATTCCTACTGTTAGAGAATTTGAGGATATTTTTTGGGAGATTCTGGGCTTACCTCTCAGCCGTGACATTGATTTTGTAATTCATTTAGCACCAGGGACTTGACCAATTGCGAGGGATCCATACTGTATGGCTCCTTTGGAATTGAGGGAGTTAAGAGATTAAATTTAGCAACTATTGGAGCAAGGGTTTATTCGGCATAGCACGTCGCCATGGGGTGCTCCAGTATATTTGTGAGGAAGAGAGATGGTTTCCTTCAGTTGTGCATTGATTACCGTGAATTAAATAAGGTAACCACCAGGAATAAATACGCGTTACCTCGGATCGAAGATCTGTTTGATCAGTTAAGGGGAGCATCGTACTTTTCTAAAATCGATTTGAGGACTAGGTACCATCAACTACGAATTCTTGAGCAGGACGTGTCGAAAATTTCATTCTTGACAAGGTATTGATCTTATGAGTTTTTGGTCGTGCCTTTCGAGCTAACCAACGCTCCTGTCGTCTTTATGGACCTTATGAATCGAGTATTTCGAGAGTTCCAAGACCAATTTATCATAGTGTTTATTGACAAAATTCTAGTCTATTCTCGGACTGAACCTGATCATGCCAAACATCTGCGATTGGTCCTACTGACATTATGAGATCATCAACTTTATGCCAAGTTCGAGAAATGTGGATTTTGGTTGCAGGAAGGGCAATTTTTGGGGCACATTATGACGGCTGAGGGTATTTCTGTAGACCCAAGAAAAGTTATCACGGTGAGGGAATGGGGTCAGCCCTTGACACCCACCGAGATCCGTAGTTTTCTGGGTTTGGTTGGTTATTTTCGCTGTTTCATAAAGTGTTTTTCCAAGATTGCGGGCCCTTTGATGAACTTGACCTGAAAGGGAGTACGCAATTTTTGGGTTGATTCCTATCAACTAGCTTTCAATGAGCTGAAGGATAAGTTGACTTCTGCTCCTGTACTTGTGTTTCCAAGACCAGGAGTGGACTATTTAGTCTTCACAGACGCATCTCTACAAGGATTGGGAGGTGTGTTACAATAGGAGCATAGGGCCATGGCTTATGCATCTCGTAAGCTAAAGCCCCATGAGACGAATTATCCCGTGCATGATTTGGAGCTTGACGTAGTGGTTTTTTCTTTGAAGATATGGAGGCACTACCTCCGGGGTGAGAAATTTAGTCCTTTTACAGACCACAAATCATTGTAATATTTTTTTCCTGCAAAAAGATCTAAATATGCAATAGCGTCGGTGGTTGGAGTTCATAAAACACTATCAATTTGATATTCATTATCACCCAGGCAAGTCAAATGTGGTAGCGGATGCACTGAGTCAAAAACTCGTGGGGGAACGAGCGAAGGTGTGGAAGGCTAAATGTAAAGAACTTAACCAAGATGATGCTGTCGCCAGAGCTTGCAAGTCAGTGTTGACTGTTACGCCTACTATTATGATGCAAGTCATAAAATCTCAAGGAGGGGATAAGGATTGCCAAGATCGAGTATGCCAATTATTAACCGATGGAGCAGAGTCCTACTCACTTAGTTTTGAGGGTGGGTTACGTTTCCCCGGGAGACTTATAGTTCTGGACGAGGGAGACTTGAGATGTGCTGTCATGACCAAATCTCATGGTTCAAGATTTATGGTACACCCAAGTGGGAACAAAATGTACCAAGATATGAACCGTCAGTATTGGTGGGCGGGTATGGAGAGGTACATCTCTGAATTTGTTTCCCAATGTACCACTTGTCAACTGGTGAAGGTGGACCACAAGTGACCTACGGGATTGTTTCAGCCATTAGAAATACCTGTGTGAAAATAGGAGAGTATCTCAATGGACTTCATTACCCGATTACTGACGTCACAAAGTGGTCATGATTCTATTTGGGTTATTATCGATCGTCTGACAAAATCGACACATTTCTTATCGGTATGGATGGATTATAATATGGCACGTTACGCCTGGCTCTTTATTGCGGAGATTGTTAAGCATCATGGGGTGCCTATCAATATAGTCTCTGACCGAGACAAGATTTTTGTGTCCTATTTTTGGTGGAGTTTCCAAGGAGGGATGGGGACCGAATTGAAGTTGAGTACCTCCTATCACCCACAAACAGATGGAGAAACGGAGAGAGTCAACCAAATGTTGGAAGACATGCTTCAAATATGTGTACTTGACTTTAAAGTAGGTTGGGAGCAATACCTTCGATTGGTCGAATTTTCTTACAATAATTCATACCAATTCATGATATGAATGGAACCGTATGAGGCATTGTATGGCCGGCCGTGTAGGTCACCTGCTTGTTGGTTGGAATTAGGAGACAATAAGCTCTTTGGACCTAAAATGATCCAAAATACCTCTTCAAAAATTGAGCTTATCTGAAATCACATTTGAATTGCGCAAGATCGCCAGAAGAGCTATGTCGACGTGAATTATAGGCATGAAGAATTGGAAGTGGGGGACCAAGTTTTAGTGTGAGTATCCCCGATGAAGGGTGTAATGCGATTCAGGAAGAAAGGCGAACTTACGTCGCGTTATGTGGGACATTTTCCCGTTATTGCAAAGGTAGGCCCCGTAGCATATCAACTTGCTTTGCTAGAATGCCTACAACAAATTCATGACATGTTCCATGTTTCATCTTTAAAGAAGTATAAAAGGTGCGAGGGATCTCATGGGCATATTCCATTAGATGATATCGATCTATATTACAAATGAAGAATAACCGGTTGGTATTTTAGATCATGGGGAGAGTAGGCTAAGGTTCAAGGTGGTGCCTTTGGTCCGAGTCCAGTGGGGATACCACAATGCCGAGGAATCAACTTAGGAATGAGGGGACAATATTCGAGAGAAATAGCCACACCACTTTTTAAAAGGTACGTGAGAACGTATGTGCTTGCGTTCAAATGAGCAAATTATATATTAAACGTCTTTTAACCCAAACAAACCCTAAACATGCAACAATATGTGATTGAATAAAATGATGATCTAAGAAAGAACAATCAAACACATGCTTGTGAGGAAAAATCCCCCAAAGGGGCAAAACCATTTATTTCCATTATAATATTGTAACTGTACAATTTCGGATTACAATGAAAATACAAGTGACTAAGAATTACCCTCAGGTGTCGGATTTTGTAGTCGGCGGCTAGAACTATCCCTTTCCAGTAGGGCTGCAATGAAGAAGAAGAACGGTCTTCTCCACAATGATACGAACAGAAAAAGTGCGTTCCTGGGTTGCAAAGAGATTCACAAATGTTTGGAAATTTGTGTGAATCAAAAACCTAGAGTCTTGGGCTCAATAGGTGAAGACTTATAGTTTTTGTGCTCTGAAAATCGTGTATGTAAGTCTTAGAAAACCACTTCCCGTAGTGGGATTAAATAAGAAGTCTTGAGCCATAAAAATCTGAACACGATCTGTTTAAGTTTATCCCAAGCGGACCGGTCCGGGTCTGAGGCGGATCGATCCGGTTCACCGGATCGGTTCTTTTATTCCAGGTTTCATCGATTCGCTTGCAGTCCGGGGTATACTGGCCTTCAGCAGGAGGATCGGTTCGGGTCTGAGGCGGACCGATCTGGTTAGCCGGATCGGTTCTTTTATTGCAGGCGGACCGGTCCGGTCTGTCAGACTTTGATTCGTGTTATTCTTTTGATATTCGGATCCGTTGATGAATGTATAAATCTTGAATTTCTTCAACGGTGTAACGGTGTGTGACATAATAAATTGTTAATGGACAAAAATGTCCTTACAAATCTCCCCCTATGTCTATGCCGGTACATACATAAAAACAAACATCCGAATTATCAAACAACTAAAAATGCCTATACAAATCTACCCTTCCATGAACCCAAAACTGGAAAGATACAATTGAATAAGACTACAGCGCTTGCTCTTCAACTCTTCAGGAATCTCAAGACTTTTCTCATCAGGGTGTGCAATCCAATGATAATCCATGTAGTACCTACACACATGAGAAAAAGAAAAATACCAAGTGACATATCGAGTTTGAAATGAGATAAACATATATACCAATTTATGAGCAAACTCAAACTTTCAAAGCTCCCCCATAATAAGATAATTCATTCTCCCCCTTTTATGATGTCCCCAAATAGACAAATGAGAGAAATAAATCAAATAAGCAAGTGCGGGGTGTCACAAGTATAAAATCACACCATGAATGAACACAAAGCAACCAAGACGATGATAGCGTAAATGAAGTGGTGTGATCAAATTCGATAGGAAAATCAATGCATACAAACATGACATATGTGCACGATGATTATAGGATACTCCTAGCGAATGAACTCAAATGCGTCCTTTGGTGTAAAAGAATGACAATATAAGATATTGACTCAATCAAATCAACAAATCAAAGCTCAAAGTGATTTTCACACCAATAACGTCCAAAACGATTTTATGCTTTTTCATGACTTTCAAGGAAGTACAAACCCGTTTAAAGATTCTCCAACCAAACTCCCTCAGATATAATTTTGAATAGAGGCATTCTAAATTCTCAAACTTTGGAGAATTGATGGTGAAACCTAAGTGGCCCATATGTGGCAAGAAGTGCTTTTTATTGCCTTTAAATTTTTTCCGGGCTCTTTTAAACTCTTTGGACCTCGGATATTAAAATGCCTCCATTTTTTAGGTCCTTTTTAAAGGTGGCTTTTGTGCAAAGGATAGATGATTACCTTTCGCAACCCCTCCCCGTTATACAAAAACACACAGTCTAACCAAAACGGTTGTTACATGCATTCCAACCTTGTCAAGTTTTATCGCATATTGTACATTATATAGACAAGATTGAGATGGAAACACTCAAGCCAATATGAGATAGACAAGTGCAATAATCAAATATAGCCGTGCATGTGTGCAATAAAGGATATAGGAGTCAAACATGTAGGAAGATATCAATAATTACATCTCAAAGACTCCAACCAATGTAAAGCACATGGATGAAATGATGTAGCCTCTCAAATCTCTATCAAACAGTCACATGGATAAATGGAATGAAATTGTGACCTGGCTATCTTAAATGCTCATCCATAAAAGGTGCTTAAAATTATAAAAATCTTTTTGGTCGTTTTCAAAACATTTTATCAAAATAAAATCTTTTTGTGCTTTTCTTAAAAAAATAAAAGAAAATCTTTTTGTATTTTTCAAAAGAAATATAAAAAGCAAAAAGAATAAATAAAAGTTGTACAACTAAGCAATGGTACATATAAAATAGACTAGCAATAGGAAGCATATGATATGAACATGAAGAAGCATCCTATTCTAGACATAGACCAACCCCTCAGTCAATTGTGCAAATCCCCAAAGACTTCCTAAGACTCTCAAATCTAAGGGCATCTAAAGGTTTCGTGAAAATGTCGGCTAACTAACGGTCGGTGGGAACGAAACTCAGGGATACAGTGTTCTCCTCAACTAACTGACGAATAAAGTGCTCCCGTATCCTGATGTGTTTTGTGCGTGAATGTTGGACGGGATTACGGGATATGTGAATCGCGCTCATGTTATCACAAGAAATGATCATGGTGTCTTGTGAAATCCCATAATCCTCCAGCATTTGCTTCATCCACAAGAGTTGTGTACAACAACTCCCGACGGTTATGTACTCATCCTCCACAGTGGACAAAGAGATGGAATTTTGCTTCTTGCTCAGCCAGGATACAAGATCAGAACCAAAATAGAAACACCCACCAGAAGTGCTCCTACAACCATTTACATCCCCAGCCCAATCGGCATCTGAATAGGCGGACAAACGATCATCGGTATCAAAGGAATAACAAATACCGTATGAGAGAGTCCCACTTACTTATTTAATAATACGTTTTAGAGCAAGTAAGTGTGACTCTTTAGGGGACGCCTGATATCGCGCACCGACTCCAACACTAAAGGCGATGTCGGGATGACTGGCAGTCAAGTAGAGAAGACTACCTATCATACTCTGATATAAGGTTTTCTCTACATCCTTGCCTGAAGTGTCCTTACTAAGCTTGGTAGTGGTACTCATAGGTGTACGTGCATGCTTAGTGGAGTCTAAACCAAATTTCTTCACTAGGTCTCTAGCATACTTGGATTGGGAGATGAACATCCCATCCTCTAGATCACGAACCTGGATACCAAGGAAAAATGTATGCTCACCAACCATGCTTATCTCCAACTCACTTTTCATCTCCTCCTCAAAGTGGTGAGCATGCTGGAAGCATGTGGATCCAAAGACTATGTCGTCCACATAGACCTAGGCAACCAAAATAGCACCGTCATCTCTCCTGACGAACAACGTCATATCTACTCCCCCTCTCTTGAAGCCACAGACTAAGAGATAGGAAGTAAGCCTCTCGTACCAAGCACGGGGTGCTTGCTTCAAACCATACAAGTCTTTCCTCAGATATTAGACGTGCTCCGGGTGCTGAGGTTCTTCAAACCCTTTTGGTTGTTCCACATAAACCTCCTCCTACAGAATGCCATTCAAAAAGGCACTCTTGACATCCATCTGATATACCTTGAAGCGCAGATGACATGCGATGGCGAGCAGAAGACGGACGGACTCAAGCCTCGCAACAGGAGCAAATGTCTCCCCAAAGTCTACACCCTCTATCTGTGTTTAGCCTTGAGCGACCAACCTAGCCTTATTTCTGATTATGGTACCATTTCCATCCATTTTGTTCTTGAAAATCCACCGGGTACCTATCACATTAGTCTCACTAGGTCGGGGGACTAATTTCTAGACATTATTCTTTTTAAACTGAAGCAACTCATCCTGCATAGCAGATATCCAGTGTTCATCCTTGAGTGCTTCTTTATGGTTCTTGGGCTCGACATTGGACGTGTAGCAAAGATGGCTAACAACGCTCTCTAGCTGAGCACGAGTCTTGACCCCTAGTGTGGGATCGCCAACAATGTCAGAAGGGTCATGACTCTTGTGAACCCAAGCAGGTGTGTCCCCTAGCGCAGGAGTAGGGACCACAGAGTGTGTGAGAGGAACAGGTAAATCACTGTCAGAATAATTCTCATCCTCACACGGAAGGTTAGGATCAATAACTGTCGGAGGTTCGTCATCTTGCACGATGATGTTTATTGATTCCATAAACTTAGAGCTCTTCAGATTAAAAACCCGGTACGCTCTGATATTCGATGAATATCCTAGAAATATTCCCTCGTCACTTTGGGAGTCAAACTTTCCTAGTTGCTCTCTATCCCATAGGAAGTAGCATTTACTCCCAAAAACACGGAAATATGCCAAGTTGGGCTTCTTGCCAGTCCATAACTCATAAGGAGTCTGAAGTGTGTGTGGATGCAAATAAACCCTATTCACCGTGTGGCATGCAGTAGACACTGCCTCTGCCCAAAATCTCCTAGAAACTTTACGACCTAGAAGCATAGATCTAGCCATCTCTTGGATCGTTCTATTCTTTCTCTCAACAATCCCATTTTGCTGAGGAGTTCTCACAGAAGAAAACTCATGTTTGATCCTGAGGCTATCACAGTAAAGGTATACCTTTGCTTCTGTGAATTCAGTGCCATTGCTACTACGCATCCTGTTAATAGTGACACCGTGTTGATTTTGCAGGACACGGCACTTGGTCGTTAAAAATTCTACAGCATCGGATTTCTCTCTAAAAAAACCTACAATGGAGTACCTAGAGAAATCATCTATCATCACGAGGATGTACCTCTTACCACCTAGACTCTCAGTACGAGTGGGACCCATAAGATCCATGTGAATCAACTCAAGAACACGAGAGGTGGTAATGGAATGCAACATCCTATGAGGACTACGAATTTGTTTTCCCAACTGACAGGGTCCACAAGCGGTCGAAGTTGACTTTCCAAGAGATGGTAAGCCACGTACTAGGTCCTTTTTAGCTAAGCGATTGAGATCTCTAATGTTCACGTGACCTAGACGTTGGTGCCACAGATCCATAGGAGTGATCGTGGCGCTGTTGCAGACAAGTGAGGATGTGGGCTCAGTCCCATAGCAATTATCCTCGGTCCTCAACCCTTGCATCAAAAGTTTACCGACTTGATTGTAGACTTTACACGCGTCCCGGTCAAACTTTACGGCAAAGTCAGTGTCGCACAACTGGCTAATGCTGAGAAGGTTTGCTTTCAAACCTTTGACATACAACACATTTTCTAGCTTAGGAAATCCAGGTAACTCGATAGTACCATGTCCTATAATGCTAGACTTGCTCCCATCTCCAAAGGTGACTCTGTCATCCTGATAATCCTCAAGAGTCGTAAAAAATGAGGCATCACCTGTCATATGTCTAGAGCACCCACTATCAAAATACCACTGTGAGGTATTGTGTGCTTTGAGAGCAACATGAACAACGAAGGCCTTTTTATCTTTCTTAGGTACCCAAGCAGAGATGACCTTTTGTTTGCCTTTGTTGTTGTTGGTTTTAGGTGGAATGTGAGAAGAATTCACTAACGACAAAGACATCCATCGGAATTCTTCCATTAAACTCTGGGTCGTGGCAGCTAAGAACTCAACTCGCTCTCTCAAACTAGAAAACTCATCAGTATGACGTGGTGGAGCAGTAGTACGTCGTGTCCGACCCATGCTATAACAATACTCCCTAAGGTGGCATTTTCTTTTGCAATAAGTACAAAAGAACACAGTCAAAGGCGGACCTTGGTTTGCTTTTCTTGGTCGAACTCTCCTTCGAGGTTTTTGACGACGTCCATAAGGATTCGTAGTAAACTCAGGAACTGGTCCATGTGCAATTTGGGAGGTGGAGGCACCATCATAACCAATTCCCTGCCGATCACCAAAACCTAAAGCGGGGCCGAGGAGCATCTTTCCCATCTTTCCAGATCTGTCCTCGATTTGCACCTTGACTTCCCGTGCTTTCTCAAGATCATGAGTCATCTGGGCAACAAGGGCTTCAAGTTTCTTCCGAGTCTCCACGGAGGAATGGAGATGACCCGTAAGACTAGCCACTTGTTTCGTCAAGTCCCCTCTTTCTTTCTCTAAAACACTCTCTCTCTCTAAACAAAATCTCTTTTTCGACACAGGCAGATTCTCTCTCTCTCAGGGCGGTGACGCTGGAGGACTCTCTTTCTCTCACCTTTCTTAAATCTTCCTCTAAGCTGGTGATCTTAAGAACTAGCTCTTTGTTACAAATATAGTTTTAAATGACTCAGAATATAACTCAGCATAGGCGCGTTGAATATCACTCTCGCTCTCACTTGAGTCATCCTCCCCCTCACTCACATCGATCTCACTATCGAGGTGTCCCTGTGAAGCATCATCTTTATCGTCGTGAAGAGAACTAGGAGTGCTCACTTCACTAGCCATGAATGCGGTGAAGTTACACTCATGCGGTGACTCATCTCCTGAATCCACCGTCTCGACCTCACTGTCGTCACTAAGGGTAGCATTAAGGACATCTTTCCCTTTCTCTCTATTCAGACGAGTGGCACACTCAAAGGCTCTATGACCCCTACCATCGCACTCAAAACATCTCTCACTTTCTTTCTTAGGAGTATTTTTGGAGTCTTTTTCATTTTTCTTTTCAAACTTATTTTTCTCAAATTTCTTTTTATCTTTAAAATTGCCATTTTTCTTAAATTTGAGAATCCTCTTGAATTTTTTTGCAAAAAGAGCCAAATCATCTAGGTCAAAATCACACTCAGAATCTGACGTGTCAGTCTCTCTCTTTCTAGACGACTCTACCCTTTTTCTAGCCGACCCTCACTCCTTCTCTCTTAGGCATTAAGTGAAATTCCCTTATCTTTAGATTTAGCAGTTTTAGGGAACATATCAATTTCATAAGTTTGCAAATCTCCTACAAGTTCTTCCAATTTTAGCGTATTTAAATTACCCATAGAATTTAGCACAGTGACTTTAGGGATAAAATGCTTAGGCAAAGAACGAAGAATCTTTTTAACAACTCTCGCATTAGGAATATGTTCACCAAGATTAAAGCTAGTATTCATAATGTCAGAAAGTCTAGCATAAAATTCATCAAAGCATTCAGATTCATGCGTGGTGATGGTTTCAAATTGAGTTGTCAAATTTTGCAACTTAGATTATTTCACAACATTAGTTCCTTCATGGGTGAGTTGTAAAACATCCCATGCCTCTTTTGACGTGGTGCACGTCATTATGCGTTTGAACTCATCAGGTGTGACAGACCCAGAAATAGCACTTAGACCCTTAGAATTAAACGATGACCATTTAAATTCTTCATCAGTCCAAGAAGTGACAGGTTTCAAGTTGATCACATTATCAACAGTCACGGAGGGAGGAGACCACCCTGTTTCAACTAAGATCCAAACCCTTTCATCAATGGCTTTTAAAGCCGACCTCATTCGGGTTTTCCAATAAGCATAATTTGTCCCGTCAAAAACAGGCATTTTATTATATAACTTTTTCATTTGAACACGCACTTTTTCAATAATCAATTCTTTAGAAAAAATCATATTTTAGAAAAAATTTGCGAAAAATAGAAATACGCGATAGATTAGCGTAACCTGCTCTGATACCAATTTGAGAACGTGAGAAGACAAATTGTATCAGAAAGTAAATCCTCGAAAAATCAGGATCAGGCGATAAATTAGTGTAACCCGCTCTGATACCAATTGGAGAACGTATGTGCTTGCATTCAAATGAGTAAATTATATATTAAACGCCTTTTAACCCAAACAAACCCTAAACATGCAACAATATGTGATTGAATAAAATGATGATCTAAGCAAGAACAATCAAACACATGCTTGTGAGGAAAAATCCCCCAAAAGGGCAAAACCATTTATTTCCATTATAATATTATAACTGTACAATTTTGGATTACAATGAAAATACAAGTGACTAAGAATTACCCTCAGGTGTTGGATTCTGTATTCGGCGGCTGGAACTATCCCTTTCCAGTAGGGATGCAATGAAGAAGAAGAACGGTCTTCTCCACAATGATACGAACAGCAAAAGTGCGTTCCTGGGTTGCAAATAGATTCACAAATGTTTGGAAATTTGTGTGAATCAAAAACCTAGAGTCTTGGGCTCAATAGGTGAAGACTTAGAGTTTTTGTGCTCTGAAAATTGTGTATGTAAGTCTTAGAAAACCACTTCCCTTAGTGGGATTAAATAAGAAGTCTTGAGCCATAAAAATCTGAACATGATCTGAACACGATCTATTTAAGTTTATCCCAGGCGGATTGGTCCGGGTCTGAGGCGGATCGGTCCGGTTGATCGGATCGGTTTTTTTATTCTAGGCTTCATCGGTTCGCTTACGATCTGGGGTATACTGGCCTTCAGCAGGCGGTTCGGTCCGAGTCTGAGGCGGACCGGTCCGGTTAGCCGGATCGGTTCTTTTATTGCAGGCGGACCGGTCCGGTCTGTCAGACTTTGATTCCTCTTCTTCTTTTGATATTCGGATCCGTTGATGAATGTATGAATCTTGAATTTCTTCAAAGGTGTAACGGCGTGTGACATAATAAATTGTTAATGGACAAAAATGTCCTTACAGTACGCCTGAATTTTGAGGGAAAAATTCCCTTATAAGGGGGGGAGTATGTAATACCCCTTATTTATGAGTAATTATTTTATATTAATTGTCCTAGTGGGTTAATTATATAAAATAAATGAAGTTGAATTAAATATTACTTTAAGTTATTTAAAAGATTATATTTACTGAGTTTTGCATATTTACTGTTAAGTGAATGTAAATAGCATCATATCATGTTTTATTGCATTGTTGTGTGTTAAGCGACAGTTATGGTTTATATTCCAATTGAATTATGATTGATGAATAAATATGATATTGGAACATGAAATAGATGAATGATATCACAGATGCCAGTTTAGAGGGTACGGCTAGTCCGGAAATGGTTCAGATAGTAAAAATAAGTACCAATTATGTTTTTGGGTTCCGGGACATTTTTTGACTAGTTATAACTTAATTAGGTTGTTACGAGTCATTTTAATTATGTAGTAGCATTTAAACGCCAGACTTAATGTATTTGGGTATTTAGTCTTGCAATATCATTTTATTCCTCATTTTGGCATTTCTAAACCTAAAGAGAGTTAGAGAGAAGAGAGAGATAGGGAAAAAAAGGAGAGAAAGAGGAGACTTGATATCTTTGGCTTGGAATCATTTCAATGAGCAAGAATTCAAGGCTACAGTCTTGAGGCAACTTTCTAACTTGCACATATGTATGATTGAGTGTGAATAACTTGTATATATAGTTGTGTTCTTGGAGATTTGAATCATTTGTGGGGTTTGATGATTTTGGTGTTTAAAACCTTAGACATGGACTTATATATGGTTTGAGTTGGGAATATTAGTTAGTTATTGTGAAGTAGTGATTTGGGGAAGTTATTTGATGGAGATATTGAGAGATGTGGAAGAAAATAGGTTTAGAGATTTAGGTTTTGTAAGGAAATTGGGGGTTGGCCGTTGGATCTGGTGAGACCGGTCGACCGCGGTCATGAGGCCGGTCGACCAGGACTAAAGAGAAAAGCCTACTGCATCTCTCGCAAGGTAACTTTCTATAACGTGTTCGACCGCAGTCCAAAGGTCGGTCGATCGGGCCTTAAGGGAAGAGCTTACTTCTTTTCTTATAAGGCCAGTTTCAAGAGCGCGGAAGACAGTGGGTTAGGGCCGATCGACCGGTACCCTGTTTTTAACCCTGAATTTTTAGATTTTCTTTTACTCTTTCCTTTTAAGGTTTGAGGCTTAGGACCCTTCTTGTATGAATTAAAATAGAGTCTTAGGGATTTGTATGAGGGTTATTAATACCCTAGGTTAGAAAAGGGGGTGGTCGGGCTTATGTCGAGGGATTAATTAATTAATTTATTTATGGAAGTTTGAGTCTTTTCATCCAGTGAGCTAGTTTAGGACTATGGTAGAGTTATGTAGTATTGTTTTGGGCCTTTAGAGACTAGTATGAGGTAAATTACACTTGGTAGTCTATAGTGTTGGTGTGAACTCTCGGAGGTTAGTATGGAGGCAATTAAACATTGTAGTTATGTCGTTAGACTCACGTAGTTCCGGATATAATGGATTACATTTTAAATTGGCATATCTTGTGATTTATATCTTTCATGTGCATACCTCTATAAATGATATCATAAGGGAAGTCACACGAATGAGGTAAATCCCTTGGCTAGTAAATGCAGGGAGAATATATTCCTCGGCCATAGGACCGGTTGTTACATTGTGTCGTTGTTTTATTCGAAATGATGTAATTCTGAGCATGGTTAAGACTCACTGTCAAAGGTATATGGACACTTCCCAAGCGACGTGATTTAGGATGCCCAGGTGGTCTTGGTTGTAGGCCCTGGAAGATGATAGCTATTTAGGGGCACATCCTGTGGGGTGACTCCCAGAAGGATGGTCTTAGAATCGTTATATTTGATTATAACTATTCTAAAGAATGTGGCATTTCATAAATGGCTAATGCATTTATAAATCAACTATATGACATAAGTTTCCCAAATGAAAAATGAACTAATGAAGTTATAGTTTATGAGTTTGCAATTCAATCATGTTAAAGTGGAATTTAGCTATCTCTCTTAAATCGATGAGTAGTTTAAAATATAATGACCTAGTATGGTGCTAGGATGTGCATTTCGATGAGAGGTGAGGATGATTCTTTTATTGAAGAGATAACTTAACCTATTTATGATGTTAGTAGTCATAACTGTTATGCATTGTATTCACACGTATATCATATTAAACCGGAGCCTGCCCCATTTATATTTCTCTGTTTTGTGTGGTTCTTATTTATGCTCAGGTGCTCCACCGCAAGGATGCCTGTGTTGATGTTTCCTTCCTAGTGTCCAAGAGATATAACATTTTTTCAAATGGTGTAGGACTTTTGTAATAGACGCATCAATCTTTTGCGTAATCTAGTCATGATCAGTGTGTACATTCGGGCGTGTTGCCCAAGTTTTGTAATTGTATATATTGTTTATTTTTTACTGTAATACTCGATGTAACCTGTTTGTATTAGTCAGTTAACCGACAACTTTTTCGGTTATTATTTTGTAGAATGATTGTTAAACTGTTACATGTCTTTTGTATCGACCTTCTTTTTTAAATTGGACTGTCGAAATTTCTTTTATCAAATTTGTAAAATTATTAACACTCCGTTTTCTAAAATATTTGGTGGTTGTCTCGTATTGTTATTTATGCGACTGTGGTGCTAAGAATGGACCATCTATGATTCCTGTATTTATTGGAGTATCGGGTTTCCCACGTCTTATTTTAATAAGAGGGATGTCATACTAGCATTCCACTGATGACATGGATGTCTCTGATAATAGTCGGGCTCCTGATATCTAAAATCACCTACCCATTCTGATATGGCCTTAATTTGATCTGAATTCACCTATATACCTATATGTGTTACCAAATATCCCAAAAACTTAATAGATATAAGTCTGAACACGCATTTGGAAGAAGTGAGCTTTGTCTTTTATTCTCTAATGATCTTAAAGGTCTTCGTGAGGTCACTAATGTGATTGGCAACTTGCTTGCTTTGACGAGCATATTGTCGATGTACACTTCCATGCAGTACACCAAAACACTAATTTAGTAACAAACTATTTTTTATATTACTAACAATATTATACCACTGCTATTTCTTATCGTACATTACCGTTACTAATGTGAGATAAGTGTTAGTAATATTAGTTCTGTATTTTAAAAGTAATTATTTTTCTTAAAAAATAGGTTAATTTTTTCCTTCATAAATAATATTCCCCGACTCTCTCCAAAACTGAGACACCTGCTTTAAAATCTCCAAAACTTGAAGCTCTCCAAATCGTAAAGCTCTCCAAAAGTTCATACCTATAAATCGCGACCACCGTGCTAGGTTTCATACCACCAAATCGTGACCTAGGGTTCATATCTCCAAATCGCGACCACCAAATCGTTTACTCCAAAACTTCATTCCTGCAAATCATTACAACCAAATCGTTTACTCAAAACTTCATACCTACAAATCGTGACCACTAAATCATGACCTAGGGTTATGTGTCATCTCTGAAGCTCTCCAAATCATGACCTGTTCAACCTAGGGTTTGGAGAAACTAGGTATGTTTCTCTCTCTCTCTCTCTCTCTCTCTCTCTCTTTATATATATATACACACACACACACACAAACACACACACACACACACACACACACACACACACACACACATATATACTTATTTTGCATTAGGTAATTTTATGGAGATCTAATGTTATCAGAATGGGTACGTTTGAGTGTATATGTATACACACATATCGCTCAATTTATACATATATATTTAATATACACACATGTTGCACAATTTGTTTCATATTCTAACTTTATATCTGATATGTCGCTCAATTTGTACATATATATGTAATATACACACATGTCACTCAATTTGTAGACACACGCACACACATGCACACACACATACACACACACGCACACACGCACACACGCACACATACACACACAAACAAACACATGTCACTCAATTTGTTTCATATTCTAACTTTCGATCAGACATGGAGTTATTTATATGAATATTTTAACATATATGTTAATTTTTCTTCTCATTTATTGAAATTTATTTAGAAATTTTATGGTTTCTTTTTCAAGTACTAAATGATTTAATTCAACTTTGTATTTTATGGTTTTAATTTTGCAATTCAGACTTTTATTTTAAGGTTTTTAACAGGGGAAGCACTAGATTTCTCCACAATTAAAATAAATGAAGCAAGAAGCTTACTTTTGGATTTTAGTTCTTTTTAGATCCAATGTTTTGATTTTGTTTCATCAATTATGATTGTTTGAGTGTATATGTATGTAACAACCCGTGTAATTTTGGGGTATTTTCAAAATATAGAAGAAAATAAAGTTTTTGGTAAAATTATTTTTATTGCTCAAATATGTTTTATTTTATTTTTAAAGATGAGAATTTCAAACGGTTTTGAAATTGGAATTAAAATTGAGTTTTAATTGAATTTTTATTATATAGAAGAGTCCTCAAAACATAAAACTCTCTAAGAGTCCTCAAAACATAAAACTCTCTAGAAAAAAACAAATATTTAAAAATATTGAACTATTAGATTGAGCTGAAATTTTTTGGACAACTTCCTCTCATCTTCATCTAATTTTATATAAAATTTCATCCAATGCCAATGGTCCAATCGTTCAAAACAAATTTTTTAGTGTTTGTATCTGATTAGAAATCTTTTCTTAATCAAACACTTAATCATTTATATATCAACAAATTCGTGTCTTGGCTTTTCAATTCACATTTTCTCAAACTTTTCAATCAGAAGACCTCTCCAAAATTACTCCCTTTCATCTACAAACCATAGCCCCAAACTTATTCAACATTTCAACCATAGATTAGAAGGCTTATTTGTTATTTTCTCGAGTTTGGGCTAGAACTTGATTGGATTATTTTCGCGAGAGGAACGTTATGGTGTGATTAGATTTTGAGGCTGACATTATGTGATGATTTTAAGGTATGGGATTTTACACAATATGCTCCTTAATCTCGCGAGTGTTATTCCCTTTGTTTTCTTGTGATTATTGACTCATATTTGAATTGATAAATTCATTTGTAAATCTAAAAATATTTGTTGGCATCGAATTTCGATTTATGTGGTATTATATTTGGTGTTGAGCATATTTTCATGAGATTTCAATATGGCACTGAAGTTGGGCACCCGCTAATATTTCTTTTTCCGAATACGCTTGAAAAATGCATAGGCGTGGTACGATGGTGAGGTCTGGTGACCTGGTTAATGTGTTGTTGAGAAATTATATTGATATAATTGCTTATGAGATTCACATTTTATTTGAATATTCATACTCGTATTGTGACGTTTTATTCACCACTAATATTTGTTGAGCATCTTTCCTGTCATATTGTGTACTTCCCTATATTTTCTTTTAATTGGTAGGTTAGCGCGGATTTGAGCGCTACGGACCGATTGGGATGATTTTTAGCGTGGATTATTTTGGGACGAATATTCGAGAATACAATGAGAAGATTGTATTATTTTTTATGTATAGAGCATTGGAGATTTGTATTTTATTTTCGATTTAGATGTTGTAATTTATTCGAGAGAATTGTTATATTTATTTGAAGAGATTTGGGATTAGTGGTTTCTTTTCTATTATGGGATTTAGATGCTCTATACCTTGTTATATTGAGGAATTGATTTAGTTTATCGTAGTAGCACTCCGTTCGCTCTCCCCGGGTGGACGAGGTGTTACAATTATATATTGATTTTGGTGGATTGTAGGATTTTAGTTTGGAAGGGGCTAAATGTGGAATTGCATTTTTTGTTGAAAATTTTGCTTTGGCCAATTAGAGTTTTTTTCAGTTTACATGTTCAAAAGTTTTTTTCAGTAGATATGCAATGTTGTTGCAGTTGCAAGATTACTAAACGCAACTCTTGGTCTTACAAATTTTTTGTACCATAACGCTTGGATAGGTATAAGGTGATATTTTTCTTTCCTATGTATAAAGTGATATTTTATATTTCATTGGTTAGAGCTATGGTGAGATAAAAATAACTGCATGTTATAGTTGTGATTTTACTTATGCGTGTATCAATAATTCTGTTTTTGTATATTGGCATAGAACTTGTGTGTAAAGCATGATTTTTTTTCGTAGTGCAGAATGTCACAAACATTGAAGAAAGAATGGATGAATGAGAGGAATAGAATAAGTGAGGTGTACACAAATCGAGTTGCATCTTTTCTTAATTTTTGCAATTGCAAACAATGACCATCAGTTCTCGACCTTTACTTATCCATACGTTAAGTATCGAAATAAGAAGCATTTTTACTGCCGTAGATATCAAGGATCATTTGATAATGCATGGTATAGATAGGACATATACTACGTGGGCTTTACATGGTTAAACATTATCATCGACCATAACATATCCCGTAGTGGAACCTATTGATTGTGAAGACATAATAAAACTAATAGCAATGAGAATAAAAGGCTTCAAAAGATAGTTGACGCGTGTTACAGAGTGCACGAACAACATTGTGTGAAACCTGACCAGGAAAGATTCTCTAAAAAATTATATGTCGACAATGAGAAGTATTATCAATATAATAGATTAACGATTGAGAAATTGTACCCTTGATGTGAGGGTCCTGAGATTAATTTCTCTGTAATTATGGAATTGCATTATTTGAAGAATCAGTTTAGTTGGTCTCGAAATAGCGTGACCTCTCTCTTATCGGTCTTGAAGTGGTGACTTCCAAAAGGAAACACATTACCAGAAAATATCTGCACATGAAGAGAATGATGAAAGATCTAGGGATGAAAACAAATTACATTCATGTTTGTGTTAATAACTGTATTTTATAGTGGAAAAATAATGAAGATTTGGAGGAATGTCCTCAGAGTGGATAACCGGGATATGCAATGACCTCAAAGAAAGGGAAAAGGTTATGCAAAGAACTGATGAAAGTGTTGAAACATTTTCCTTTAATTCTAAGGCTAGTGAGATTGTATACTATACCTTGGATAGCACATGAAATGACATGGAACCGTCGGGCAATAAGTTCATGGGATTATTAGCGACATCCTTGTGATTCATCTCAATAGAGAATGCTAAAAGGTAGATGGCCCAATTTTTCCAAGGAAGGGCACAATGTTGGGCTTGCGATAGCAACAGATGGGCTCAATCCCTATGGTATTCAGTCTAATAGTTATAGTTGTTGGCCTGTCATGATCGTGCCTTATAATATGGGACCTTTTTTGTGCTTGATAGGGGAGTTCCAAATATTATCTTAATGATTCCTAGGCTAAAGGCATCGGGTCAAGATATTGATGCTTTTCTTCAACCATTAGTAGATGAGTTGAAGTAATTATAGGAAGGAGTTACAGCTATTGACATGCACAAAATGCAACCATTTACTTTGAGAGCTATGTTGATATGGGGTGTTGTATGTAAAAATTACACCTCCACGTGGACTAAAAAGAAGAGACTTCTCATTCAATATGTCAAGTTTACTTGCCTACTCAGCAACAAGAATACTTACTTGGAAAATAACACGACCAATAATAAAATGTCGACCAACCCTGGAAGGCCGACCATCAAGAATAACAAGGGTTAGTCTGCCCAAAACACCAACATGCACTGAATTCCAAAATACACATTTATTGTATATAGATGTAAACGTTTGGCATATGAAAACGTTCCATCTCTAGGGTTTCAAACCCCTATAAATGCATGGAGATCCCTCAACTTAAGGAACAACTTGAATCACATATGCACTGAGCTATTGTAACTAATGAGTAATAACAATCACAGTGGATGTAGGCTAAGTTATAGCTGAACCACTCTAAAATATTTTCTCTTGTGTGTGTGCTTTAAGTGTTTTATCTATTATTTTCTCTATGATTATAAAATTAGAATCAATCCAATTTTAGACATCAACATATTGACTCCGTCTGCGAGAACGTTTGTCTATCATCATTATCTACCAATTTGAATTATTGTGTTACTTTATTTTCAAAGATGAATTACCCCCTTAAGAGTTGTAATAGAAATGAGGGCAACCCTATTGTCCCTTCCATTCCTCCTATTACAGATGATCTTGGTGGAGCTCTGATAAATTTGGTCAAAGGATGAGAAATAATATAGGAAACTACGAAACAATTGGTTCAGGTGTTACAAACCAGATCTATGGCTCCATCCAGAAACACTGTCTCTCCATCGCATGGGAGACGCATGCCACCACCCAGCTATAGGAGCAATTACAATAATAAATCTAGATCTTCACGCGATAGGTCTTATCGCCCGTGAGTTGTTTCATTTATTAGGTCTTCCAAACCAGACTTGCAATCTCTAACTCCTGAAAGACCTAGTGCCATAGAAAGATTAAGGCGAGCATGGACATTTGATCGTCTAGGTCCCAGGGCTAAGAGAGGACCTCATGGAGACTTCTTACAATCACATGGCCGTCAGGCTGACCACCATAGAGAATCCTTCAGAACCAGATCAAGTGTTTGATAATCTATGTGTGCCGAATAGGCTTCTCAGGAAGAGAGCTCAGCAAAAATGCGTAGAAATGATGGACGAGTAGCTTCAAATAAATCCAACACTGAGTAAATTGCATGGCAAGGATCAATCCAGCGATTGGAAGATCAACTGGGAGAAATGGCCAAGGAAAAGTATCCGTTGTAGTGAAATTTGACTAAAGGGTCTCCTTTTATCCAAGTACTTATGGATTTCCATAGTCCAGACAAATTCAAACCACCTGTAATCACCCCTAAGTATAATGGTAAAACCGATCCCATTTTACATATTGAACAATATTAGGCTGAAGCAACTGTATATACTATTCCCGATGAGATGCGACGTAGGACTTTCTCAAGTATCATCACTAGCCCAACCCATATATGGTATAATAATTTACCTAGAGGATAAATCATAACTTTAGGCCAACTGGCCGAGCTATTCATCAGTAACTTCTATTTTGGGGTAAAGCCAGATAAACAAGTGTCTCATCTCTTGAATGTCAAGCAACGTGTGGGAGAATCTACAAGGGTGTATATTACTTTCTTTAACCATGAAAAGTTAGAGGTCATGAATTATGAAGAAAAAACCATTATTGCTGCATTAATGAGTGGTTTACTTACCCAAAAGCTATACTATGATTTGGAAAAACATCCACCTAAGACCACGGTCGAACTCATGGATAATGTTGGGAAAATAATGAATGCCAAAGAAGCTATGGATGATAAACAAGGGCAAGGGCTGACATCAAAACCTGCTGATAAAAAAGACTCAAAAAATCCAAAGGAAACAAAGGAGAAAAAAATGATAAGCTTAAGAATTAGCTGACTACACTCCTCTGACTGTGGGAGTACACCATATCCTAGATGAGATAAGGAAAATCAAAGGCTTGAAATGTCCGGGGAAAATGTAATTGCCACCTTATAAGAGGGATAAGTCCAAGTAATCTGAGTTTCATAAAGACCATGGACATACAACTAACAAGTGTATAGATCTGAGGAACGAAATTGAAATGCTCATCCAATGAGGAAAGTTTGACAAATATGTTGATTAGCATGGTGGACAAGAAGCTGATAAGAGGTCGGTATCACCCTGCAAGCCTAAAGACGATAGGAAAAGGGGGTATGATGACCAGGAAGATGATCCAGATCTTTTGGAGAGGCCAAAATAGCCGGAGGTTTACATAAAAATGATCATTTTCACTTCGTTTGATTATCAGGTAATTACTGGAGGATGTGCAGGCGGAGAAGATCAAATTGCTAAAAAAAAGCTTATCTAAATAAGTCTCAAGTGAGTGAACTTATCAGGATATTAATCTGAATGACAAAGATAATGATAGAACCAAGAAAGTGAAAAAAGATAAGCTAATTATTGACTTCTCAGATAGCTATTTGTCCGAAGTGTTATACCTCCCATGATGATCCTTCGGTGGTTACTATTAGAATTAATGAAGCCAAAATATTTAGGGTTTTGGTTGATAACGGGAGTTCGGCTGATGTTTTATTCTTTGATTGCTTCAAAAGTTTGGGGTTGAAATTTATTCAGCTGGAGCCATTTCATAGACCTTTGATTGGTTTCTCGGGAGAAAAAATATACCCTCTAGGAACTGTGAAACTGGAAGTATTACTCGACAGTTGGTCGATCAGTCAAACAGATAAGATTGATTTCTTGTTCCTGGATAATAATGTTAACTCAAAATATAACATGATTCTTAGTAGAGTAGGTTTGAAGAAGTTTGAAGTAGTCCCATCTACTGTCCATCAAGTTTTGAAGTTCCCCACTCATTTTAGAGTCGGCATGGTTAAAGGATATTAAAACGTGGCTAGAAAATTCTATTACACCTCTGCCAAGCAACATGATGTAGTCAATCTGAAGATGAAGTCTGCCACGTATCAAGTAGATACCCTAGACCCTAAAGACGAAGCTGAATTAGTCAAGGGGGAAAAGTTTGAAATAACAAAAAATGTGATCTTAGATGATGAAAAATCGAAAAGAACTACCCAAATTAGGTTTGCATTACTAATACCCCTCAAACAAGAATTAATTGTATTCCTCAAGGAGCGAAGAAGTGATTTTACTTAGAGTCATGAAGACATGCTCGACATTGATCCCAATTTCATTTGTCATGAACTCATAATCAGTATGGTTGTCAAACTGATCAAGCAGAGGAGCAGAGTTTTCAATGCCGAAAAAAATATGGTCATTCAAGAAGAGGTAGAGAAACTGCAGAAGGAAAAGTTCATTGAAGATGTTAAATATCCCGATTGTATTTTTAATGTAGTAATGGTGAAAAAAACAAAAAACAAATGGCGAATGTGTGTGGACTTTACAGATATTAACAAAGCATGACCAAAGGATCACTTTCCTTTGCCAAGGATTGATCAATTAGTCGATGCCACAGTTGGTCATGAACTTCTCAACTTTATGGATGCGTATTCTAGTTACAATCAGATCAAGATGAAGCGTAAAGATTGGTAAAGTACATTTTTCATTACTAGCCAGGGAATTTATTATTATAATGTAATGCCATTTGGACTAAAGAATGCAGGTGCTACTTACCAGAGATTGGTGAACAAAGTTTTCGAAGAAAAAATTGGCAGGAATATGGAAGTTTGTGTGGATGATATGCTCACCAAAATTAAGCAAGCAACATATTATATTGGAGACCTATCACAAACATTCGATCAATTGGAAAAGCACCAAATGAGACTGATTCCGGCCAAATGTGTGTTCAAAGTCCAAGAAGTGATGTTTTTAGGTTTCTTAGTAAACCAGAGGGGTATAGAGGTGAATCCAATAAAAATAAAGGCTTTGCTAGAAATTCAGTCACCGACTTGCAAGGAAGAAGTTCAAAAAATAACATGGAGGGTAGCTGCCCTAAATCGATTTATGTCCCCAGCCATAGACAAATATTTGTCATTTTTCCAAGTGCACATAAAGTCTTTTAAGTGGAACGAAGCAGTGAAAAGGTGTTCCTAGAGTTGAAAAATTATCTTGGCTCCTCACCATTATTTTCCCGACCAGCAATGGGTGAGAAATTGTACTTGTACTCTGCAGTATCTCAATCAGTCGTTAGTTAGGCGCTAGTTCGGTTAGAAGGAGTGATAAACTCGTATATTACACTAGTAAAGCTTTTAGAGGAACTAAAGTCATATATCTATGCCTTGAAAAATGGCATTGGCATTAAATGAGTCATCAAGGTGGATGAGACCCTATTTTCAAGCTCACACTATAGTGGTGTATACAGATTTACCTCTTCGGTAAGCCCTCCACAAGCCACGAAAATCAGGATGACTCATGTGTTGGGCGGTGGAGTTAGGGGAGTAGGGCATCACATATGAACCTCGGACGACGCTAAAGGGATATGAAGTTTCTGATTTTATTGTAGAATTTACATACCCTAAGCAGAATTTTTCGGAAGAGAGCTTAACTACGTCGCCAATTGCACCGACTACTTCAGAAGAAAATTTGATAAAGCAGACTTCTTCGCAAGAGAGCTTAAAGAAAACAAAGGTTGTTGCTGATCAACCTAAATATTGTTCAAGAGTTTGCTAAAAAATATGTGAAGGAGAGTACAAAGATCTTCAAGCAAGGAGTACTAACTCCTGAAAGTTTAGATGAAGAAATTCACTTGTGGAAATTATATGTGGATGGCTTTTCATACATAACCGGTAGTGGAGCTAAAATTATTCTTCACACTCCTGACAATCTTGATGTGGAATATGCTCTCAGATTCTAATTCCAAGATTTAAATAATGAGGCCAAGTACGAAGCACAAATTACAGGATTAAAATTGGCTTTGTCAATGGGCACCGACAAAGTTATGGCCCATAGTGACTCACAATTAATTCTTAATTATATCCTTCAAATTTATAAATCTAGAAGAGAATTGATGGTCAGGTATTTGGTCAAGAAAATGGACGTGATAACTAAAATCCCAAGGGTCCAATTATCTAAAATTCCACAAATTAAAAATGCTCGGGCAAATGCATTTGCTCGGCTAGTCTCAGCCACTAAGATAGAGCTATGAATAGGCATACTGATTGAGACCCTGTCGTCTAGATGTATAAAAGAAGACCTTAGGGTTCATTTCATCGCTATAGATTTGGGACCTTCATGGATGGACCCAATAAAAAAGTATATTGACAAATGTGTTCTCCCTATTGATCCAAAAGATACGAGGAGGTTGAAGTATAAAGCAGTTGGTTTGAGAAACGTGTGTGCTCGCGTTCAAATGATCAAACCATATATAAAACCCTTTTAACACAAACAAACCCTAAACATGCAGCAGTATGTGATTGAATAAATAGATAATCTACGCAAGAACATTCAAAAACATGCAATTAAGGAAAAATCCCCCTCAGGGGCAAAACCATTTATTTTTACTATAATTTGTAAGAGAACGGCTTACAATCGGATTACAATGAAAATACAAGTTGACTAAGAATTACCCTCGGGTATCGGATTCTGTAGTCGCGGCTGGAATTATCCCTTTCCAGTAGGGCTGCAATGAAGAAGAAGAACAGTCTCCTCCACAAGGGTTGAATAAACCAAAGTTGTGTTCTTGGGTTGCAAAAGGATTCACAAAGGTTTGGCAATGATGTGTGAATCAAAACATGAGTCTTGGGACTCAAAAATATGAAGACTAGATGTATTTGGACTCTCAAATTCGTCTCCTAAAGTCTTGCAAAACAACTCCCCCGAAGTGTGTATTTATAGGAAAAAATATGAAGAGTCCCACGTTCTTAAAACTCTAAAATTCTATCCAGCGTACAAAAAAAAAGCATTCTTTAAGGAATTTTCTCTATATTCAAAAGGTCATAACTCCTTCACCGTAGCTCGGATTGAGGTGCCATTTTTTCCAGTATCTTCGTTGCGGCGAGATCTTAAACTTTCTAGTTGACCAGACCTCCGAACTATGGATGTGCAATTACGAAAATGCCCTTGAACTCTTCTATTGTGCCTTTTTTTTCACTGTTTTGACTTCCCTTGCGTACCACTTGCATTAAGTCCCTAAAATCTTGGAACGTGAAGTCATTGAGGCAGATGTGGGACATATTAGTGGAGATAATGCATGCTTGATTCCCAGAATTCGGATAGAGGCCGTCATGTGAGATCGTGAGGAGACGTGCCAAATGTAGCGGCGTACGACATAAATAAATGAAACATTTCGGACATGTGAAAAATGTCCTTACAAATCTCCCCCTATGTCTATGCCGGTACATACATAAAAAATCCGAATTATCAAATATGAAATTGCCTATACAAATCTACCCTCCCATGAACCCAAAACTGGAAAAGGTACAAATGAATAGTCTTCATCGTTTGTTCTTTAATTCTTCAGGAATCTCAAAACTTTTCTCATCAGGGTGTGCAACATATAGATCTGCAATCTTCATACCTACACACATGAGACAAAGCAAATACCACGTGACATATCGAGTTTGAAATGAGATAACATGGATATCAATATATGATAAAAATATAAGCAACATCTCAAAAACTCCCCCAGAATTCAAACTCCCCCATAATATGATAATTCTTTCTCCCCCTTTTTATGATGTCCCCAAATGGACAAATTAGAGAAATAAATCAAATAAGAAAGTG
This sequence comes from Sambucus nigra, assembly GCA_949130495.1. Classification (NCBI taxonomy): domain Eukaryota; kingdom Viridiplantae; phylum Streptophyta; class Magnoliopsida; order Dipsacales; family Adoxaceae; genus Sambucus; species Sambucus nigra. Next base: position 6,261,614 of record OX422214.1, on the reverse strand, counting down.
CGGGTTGTCACTAGGATAAAAACACACCATGAATAAATAGAAAGCAACCAAGTCAATGATAGCGTAAATGAAGTGGTGTGATCAAATTCGATAGGAAAATCAATGCATACAAACATGACATATGTGCACGATGAATATTGGATATTTCTAGCGAATGAACTCAAATGCTTCCTTTGGTGTAAAAGAGTGACAGTATAAGATATTGACTCAATGAAATCAACAAATAAAAGCTCAAAATGATTTTCACACCAATAACGTCCAAAATGATTTTATGCTTTTTCAGGACTTTCAAGGAAGTGCAAACCCGTTTAGATTCTCCAACCAAACTCCCTCAGATATTGTATTGAATAGAGGCATTCTAAATTCTCAAACTTTGGAGAATTGATGGTGAAACCTAAGTGGCCCATATTTGGCATGAATTGCTTTTTATTGCCTTTAAATTTTTTCGGGCTCTTTTAACCTCTTTGGACCTCGTATATTAAAATTCCTCCATTTTTAGGTCCTTTTTAACGGTGGCTTTTGCGCAAAGGATAGATGATTACCTTTCGCAGCCCCTCCCCGTTATACAAAAACACACAGTATCACCAAAATGGTTTTTACATGCATTCCAATCTTGTCAAGTTTTATCGCATATTGTACATTGTATAGACATGATTGAGATGAAAACACGCAAGCCAACATGAGATAGACAAGTGCAATAATCAAATATAGCCGTCAATGTGTGCAATAAAGGATATAGGAGTCAAACATGTAGGAAGATATCACTAATTACATCTCAAAGACTCCAATCAATGTAAAGCACATGGATGAAATGATGTAGCCTCTCAAATCTCTATCAAACAGTCACATGGATAAATGGAATGAAGTTGTGACTTGGCTATCTTACATGCTCATCCATAAAAGAAGCAAAATACAAAAATCTTTTTGGATTTTTTTTAAAAATTTGGAAAAAAAAATAAAATCTTTTTGTGCTTTTCTCAAAATTTTTCTTAAAGGAAAATCTTTTTGTATTTTTTTTTCAAAAAAAATATAAAAAGCAAAAGGAATAAAACAAAGCTGTACAACAAAGTAATGGTACATATAAAACAGTCTAGCAATAGGAAGCATATGATATGAACATGAAGAAGCATCCTATTCTAGACATAGACCAACCCCTCAGTCAACTGTGCAAATCCCTAAAGATTTCCTAAGACTTTCAAATTTAAGGGCATCTAAAGGTTTCGTGAAAATATCGGCTAACTGACGGTCGGTAGGAACAAAACTCAGGGATACGACTTTCTCTTCAACTAACTGACGAATAAAGTGCTCACGTATCCTGATGTGTTTTGTGCGCGAATGCTGAACTGGATTGCGGGATATGTGTATCGCGCTCGTGTTATCACAGGAAATGGTCATGGTGTCCTGTGATATCCCATAATCCTCCAGCATTTGCTTCATCCACAAGAGTTGTGTGCAACAACTCCCGGCGGCTATGTACTCAGCCTCCGCAGTGGACAAAGAGATGGAATTTTGCTTCTTGCTCAGCCAGGAGACAAGAGCAGAACCAAAATAGAAACACCCACCAGAAGTGCTCCTACATCCATCTAGATCCCCAGCCCAATCGGCATCCGAGTAGGCGTACAGACAGTCATCGGTATCAAAGGAATACCAAATCCCGTATGAGAGAGTCCCACTTACGTATTTAATAATACATTTTAGAGCAAGTAAATGTGACTCTTTTGGGGATGCCTGATAACGCGCACAGACTCCAACACTAAAGGCGATGTCGGGACGACTGGCAGTCAAGTAGAGGAGACTACCTATCATACTCCGATATAAGGTTTGCTCTACGTCCTTGCCTGAAGTGTCCTTACTAAGCTTGGTAGTGGTACTCATAGGTGTACGTGCATGCTTAGCGGAGTCTAAACCAAATTTCTTCACTAGGTCTCTAGCATACTTGGATTGGGAGATGAACATCCCATCCTCTAGCTGACGAACCTGGAGACCAAGGAAGAATGTAAGCTCACCAACCATGCTCATCTCAAACTCACTTTTCATCTCCTCCTCAAAGTGGTGAGCATGCTGGGAGCATGTGGATCCAAAGACTATGTCGTCTACCAAAATAGCACCGTCATCTCTCCTGACAAACAACGTCATATCTACTCCCCCTCTCTTGAAGCCACGAGCTAAGAGATAAGAAGTAAGCCTCTCGTACCAAGCACGGGGTGCTTGCTTCAAACCATACAAGGCTTTCCTCAGATAGTAGACGTGCTCAGGGTGCTGAGGGTCTTCAAACCCTTTTGGTTGTTCCACAAAAACCTCCTCCTGTACAATGCCATTCAAAAAGGCACTCTTGACATCCATCTGATACACCTTGAAGCGCAGATGACATGCGATGGCGAGCAAAAAACGGACGGACTCAAGCCTCGCAACAGGAGCAAATGTCTCCCCAAAGTCTACACCCTCTATCTGTGTGTAGTCTTGAGCGACCAACCTAGCCTTATTTCGGATTATGGTACCATTTTCATCCATTTTGTTCTTAAAAATCCACCGGGTACCTATCACATTAATCTCACTAGGTCAGGGGATAAGTTCCCAGACATCATTCTTTTTAAACTGAAGCAACTCATCCTGCATAGCAGATATCCAGTGTTCATCCTTGAGTGCTTCTTTATGGTTCTTGGGCTCGACTTTGGATGTGTAGTAAAGATGGATAACAACGTTCTCTAGCTGAGCACGAGTCTTGACCCCTAGAGTGGGATCACCAACAATGGCAGAAGGGTCATGACTCTTGCGAACCCAAGTAGGTGTGTCCCCTAACACAGGAGTAGGGTCCACAGAGTGTGAGAGAGGAACAGGTAAATCACTGTCAGAACAATCCTCATCCTCACACTGAAGGTTAGGATCAATAACCGTCGGAGGTTCATCATCTTGCACGGTGACGTTTATTGATTCCATAATCTTAGAGCTCTTCAGGTTAAAAACTCGGTACGCTCTGCTATTCCATGAATATCCTAGAATTATTCCCTCGTCGCTTCGGGAGTTAAACTTTCCTAATTGCTCTTTATCTCGTAGGATGTAGCATTTACTCCCAAAGACACGGAAATATGCCAGGTTGGGCTTCTTGCCAGTCCACAACTCATAAGGAGTGTGAAGTGTGTGTGGACGCAGATACACCCTATTCACCGTGTGGCATGCAGTAGACATTGCCTCTGCCCAAAATCTCCTAGAAACTTTACAACCTAGAAGCATAGATCTAGCCATCTCTTGGATCGTTCTATTCTTTCTCTCAACAATCCCATTTTGCTGGGGAGTTCTCATAGCAAAAAACTCATGTTTGATCCCAAGGCTATCATAGTACAAATCAACCTTTGCTTCCTTGAATTCAGTGCCGTTGTCACTACGTATTCTGTTAATAGTGACACCGTGTTGATTTTGCAGGACACGGCACTTGGTCGTTAAGAAATCTACAGCATCGGATTTCTCTCTCAGAAAACCTACAATGGAGTATCTGGAGAAATCATCTACCATCACGAGGATGTACCTCTTACCACCTAGACTCTCAGTACGAGTGGGACCCATAAGATCCATGTGAATCAACTCCAGAACACGAGAGGTGGTAATGGAATGTAACTTCCTATGAGGACTACGAATTTGTTTCCCCAACTGACAGGGTCCACAAACGGTCGAAGTTGACTTTCCAAGAGATGGTAAGCCACGTACTAGGTCCTTTTTAGATAAACGATTGAGATCTCTAACGTTCACGTGACCTAGACGTTGGTGCCACAGATCCATAGGAGTGATCGTGGCGCTGTTGTAGACAAGTGAGGATGTGGGCTCAGTCCCATAGCAATTATCCTCGGTCCTCACCCCTTGCATTAAAAGTTTATCGTCTTGATTGTAGACTTTACACGCGTCCCGGTCAAACTTTACTACAAAGTTAGTGTCGCACAGCTGGCTAATGCTGAGAAGGTTTGATTTCAATCCTTTGACGTACAAAACATTTTCTAGCTTAGGAAAACCCGGTAACTCGATAGTACCTCGTCCTATAATGCTAGACTTACTCCCATCTCCAAAGGTGACTCTGCCATCTTGATAATCCTCAAGAGTAGTAAAAAATGAGGCATCACCTGTCATGTGTCTAGAGCACCCACTATCAAAATACCACTGTGAGGTATTATGTGCTTTGAGAGCAACATGAACAACAAAGGCCTTTTTATCTTTCTTAGGCACCCAAGCAGAGATGACCTTTTGTTTTCCTTTGTTGGTTTTAGCTGGAATGTAAGAAGCATTCACTAACGGCGAAGACATCCGTCGGAATTCTTTCATCAAACTCTGAGTCGTGGCAGCTAAGAACTCAACTCGCTCTCTCAGACTAGAAAACTCATCAGTATGTCGTGGTGGAGCAGTAGTACGTCGTGTCCGACCCATGCTATAGCAAGTTTCCCTAAGGTGGCCTTTTCTTTTGCAATAAGTACAAAAGAGCTCAGTCAAAGGCGGACCTTGGTTTGCTTTTCTTGGTCAAACTCTCCTTCGAGGTTTTTTACGATGACCATAAGGAGTTGTAGTAAACTCAGGAACTGGTCCAGGTGCAATTTGGGACGTGGAGGCACCATCATATCCAATTCCTTGACGATCACCAAAACCTAAAGCGGGGCCGAGGAGCATCTTTCCCATCTTCCCAGATCTGTCCTCGATTTGTACCTTGACTTCCCGTGCTTTCTCAAGATCATGAGTCAGCTGGGCAACAAGGGCTTCAAGTTTCTTTCGAGTTTCCATGGAGGAATGGAGCTGACTCGTAGGACTAGCCACTTGCTTGATCAAGTCCCCTTTCTCTTTCTCTAGAGTACTCTCTTTATCTAAACAAATTCTCATTCTCGACACAGGTAGATTCTCTCTCTCTCAGGGCGGTGCGGTGGAGAACTCTCTTTCTCTCGCTTTCCTTAAATCTTCCTCTAGGCAAGTGATCTTAAGAACTAACGCTTTGTTACGCTTTTTAGTTTTAAAAGACTACGAATATAACTCAGCGTAGGCGCGTTGTATATCACTCTCGCTCTCACTTGTGTCATTCTCCCCCTCACTCACATCGATCTCACTGTCGAGGTGTCCCTGTGAAGCATCATCCTCATCGTCGTGAGGAGAACTAGGAGTTCTCACTTGGCTGGCCATGAATGCGGTGAAGTTACACTCATGCGGTGACTCATCTCCAGAATCCACCGTCTCGACCTCACTGTCGTCACTAAGGGTAGCATTAAGGACAACTTTCCCTTTCTCTCTATTCAGACGATTGGCACACTCAAAAGCTCTATGACCCCTACCATCACACTCAAAACATCTCTCACTTTCTTTCAGAGAAGGATTTTTGGAAACTTTTTCATTTTTATTTTCAAACTTATTTTTCTCAAATTTCATTTTATCTTTAAAATTGCCATTTTTCTTAAATTTGAGAATCCTCTTGAAATTTTTTGCGAAAAGAGCCAAATCATTTAAGTCAAAATCGCACTCAGAATCTGACGTGTCAGTCTCTCTCTTTCTAGATGACTCTACCCTCTTTCTAGCTGACCCCTCACTCCTTCTCTCTTGGGCTTTAAGAGCAATTCCCTTATCTTTAGATTTAGAATTTTTAGGGAACATATCAATTTCATAAGTTTGCAAATCTCCTACAAGTTCTTCCAATTTTAGCGTATTTAAATTACCCATAGAATTTAGCACAGTGACTTTAGGGATAAAACGCTTAGGCAAAGAACGAAGAATCTTTTTAACAACTCTAGCATTCGGAATATGTTCACCAAGATTAAAACTAGTATTCACAATGTCAGAAAGTCTAGCATAAAATTCATCAAAGCATTCAGAATCATGCATGGTGATTGTTTCAAATTGAGTTGTCAAGTTTTGCAACTTAGACTCTTTCACAGCATTAGTTCCTTCATGGGTGAGTTGTAAAACATCCCATGCCTCTTTTGAGGTGGTACACGTCATTATGCGTTTGAACTCATCAGGTGTGATAGACCCAGAAATAGCACTTGTACCCTTAGAATTAAAAGATGACCATTTAATTTCTTCATCAGACCAAGAAATGTGAGGTTTCAAGTTGGTCACATTATCAACAGTCACGGTGGGAGGAGTCCACCCTCGTTCAACCAAAATCCAGACACGTTCATCAATGGCTTTTAAAGCCGACCTCATACGGGCTTTCCAATAAGCATAATTTGTCCCGTCAAAAATAGGCATTTTATAATATGACTTCTCCATTTGAACACGCACTTTTTCAAAAATCAATTTTTTCAGAAAATTGATATCTTAGAAAAATTTTGCGGAAAAAAAAAGGAATACGTGATAGATTAGCGTAACCTTCTCTGATACCAATTTGAGAAACGTGTGTGCTCGCGTTCAAATGATCAAACCATATATAAAACCCTTTTAACACAAACAAACCCTAAACATGCAGCAGTATGTGATTGAATAAATAGATAATCTACGCAAGAACATTCAAACACATGCAATTAAGTTATATCCCCCTCAGGGGCAAAACCATTTATTTTTACTATAATTTGTAAGAGAACGGCTTACAATCGGATTACAATGAAAATACAAGTTGACTAAGAATTACCCTCGGGTATCGGATTCTATAGTCGCGGCTGGAATTATCCCTTTCCAGTAGGGCTGCAATGAAGAAGAAGAACAGTCTCCTCCATAAGGGTTGAACAAACCAAAGTTGTGTTCTTGGGTTGCAAAAGGATTCACAAAGGTTTGGCAATGATGTGTGAATCAAAACATGAGTCTTGGGACTCAAAAATATGAAGACTAGATGTATTTGGACTCTCAAATTCGTCTCCTAAAGTCTTACAAAACAACTCCCCCGAAGTTGGTATTTATAGGAAAAAATATGAAGAGTCCCACGTTCTTAAAACTCTAAAATTCTATCCAGCGTACCAAAAAAAAAGCATTCTTTAAGGAATTTTCTCTATCTTCAAAAGGTCATAACTTCTTCACCCTAGCTCGGATTGAGGTGCCATTTTTTCCAGTATCTTCGTTGTGGCGAGATCTTCAACTTTCTAGTTGACCAGACCTCCGAACTATAGATGTGAAATTACGAAAATGCCCTTGAACTCTCCTATTGTGCCTTTTTTTTCACTGTTTTGACTTCCCTTGCGTACCACTTACATTAAGTCCCTAAAATCTTGGAACGTGAAGTCATTGAGGCAGATGTGGGACATATTAGTGGAGATAATGCATGCTTGATTCCCGGAATTCGGATAGAGGCCGTCATGTGAGATCGTGAGGAGACGTGCCAAATGTAGCGGCGTACGACATAAATAAATGAAACATTTCGGACATGTGAAAAATGTCCTTACAGTTATATCCTAGAAAGAAGTATTTTGTACAAAAGGGGATATTTATGATGTGTGCATCCTCTAGAAGTCCAAATTTTGGACAAGAAAGTTCACGAAGGGTCTTGCGAAGCCCACTCAGTTGGTCGATTAGTAGTATGACGTATTGCTATGCAAAGATATTATTGGCTAACCATGAAAGCTGATTGCAGAAACTTTGATAGAAAATGTGACAAGTGCTAGAAGCTTTCTACAATTGATAGAGGACTAGGGGTAACTCTTACACCAATTACTTGTCCATGGCCTTTTTCTATTTGGAGGATTGACTTGGTCGGACCACTACCGACCACCAAAGGTAGGTTCAACTATCTCATGGTTGTTGTGGATTATTTCACGAAATGGTTTGAGCTGAGAAGCTGATAGATATGCCATATGAGAAGGTTTTCTAGTTTATATGGAAACATATTATCTATAGATATGGGATGCCATAATTTCCAAATGAAAATTTGGAGGGTGTAGTTAGTCCCGGTAGGTGCGAGACAGTCAAAATAAGTGTCATATTGTGTTTTGGTATTTCGGGCACTTTTGACTGGTTATAGCTTAAATTTGTAGTTGCGTATATTTTATCGCGTATTGATCATTTAAGTTGGGCATTTTATACTTATGACCCGATTTAGTCTTGCTAGTCTTACTATTTTTCCCTCATTTCTCTTAAAACACATTGTTAGCCCTAGAGATAGAAGAGAGAGCTTGGAGAAAAAGAGAGATTTGGAGATTAAGCTTGGATCATTTCCTACACCAAATAAAATCTGAATTTCAAGATCAAGGCAAGTTATCTACTTGCTACTATATGATTTAAGTTGATTAATTTGCATTGATAGTTGGGGTGGTTATGATGATTTAATTTAGTTAGGGTTTTATTGGGATTTATGGGTATTAAACCCTTGGGATGTGATTTGGATGATTAAGTTTGTAAATGATGTTAGTTAGAGGCATTTATTATGTATTGGTGGTGATAGATGATCTTGGTTTGGGTTGGTTTTGAGTTGGAAGAAAATTTGGAGTTTAAAACTGTAATACCCCGTACTTTTATGAATATTTATTTATGGGATTAATTAAATTAAATGTGAATTAATTGGGAATTAATCCGGATAAAATACTAGCGAGTTGGTATTTGATTTTAATGTGTATATATGACAATATATGAATATCGAAAATATTGAATTTGTCGTGAGATTTAAATACGATAATTTGGGAAATTTAATTGGAACGCGCGTGTCAGTCGCGTCAAGAATGAATTTATGAGATTTATAAATAAATTATTTTTCTTTTGACCAAATAGTCATTTTGAGTGCGCCAACGTGTCCGAAAGGGTCGAGATAGTCAGAAAACACTAGCCGGGGGTTTAGTTTGGGTCCCGGGGCATTTTTAGGCCAAACCGGCAACCCAAAAGGGTAGTTTGGTAATTTCGGAATTTTGGGAATTAAAACCCACGAAAATTAGAAGTTAAAATCTGATTTAGTCTTTTCCCACTAAACCCACTAACAACACTAAATGACCTAATGGGCTACGGGAGTTATTGGAAGAAGTTTTAAGAGGTTCCTAAGGCAACCTCTAAACCACCATTGTCATCTTGGAGAAGAACTTGTAGAGAGAGAGAACTCTGCAGAGAGAGAGAAAGCAATTCAACGTTCTTCAACCAACAACAAATCTGAAGAACATAAGGCAAGTGATTTAATTACAAAGTATACAATGAATACATTCTCCATGTGTAGTGTAAATATAGAATTTGGCTTGGAAGATCGATGTAAACCCATGAATTGGAAGATTAAACCTATAACCCATGTTAGGATTTGCATGTAGACATATTCTAGATGAATTATGAATTGAAACTGTAGCCCTTGATGATTCAAAAACGGATTTAAGAAGAGAATTATTGTTGTTCTTGAAAGAAATCGAAAACTAGGGTTCTTGATGATATTTTGATCTAAATAAGGCCTTTGGGTGATGATTAATTAGTTTTAGAACGTTAACAATGTTTTAGGATGACTATTTGATGATATTATAACGTTAGAATGTAGTTTCATGCATTGTAATGGATTGTTGGGACGATTTGAGGACTGCAAAACGAAGCAGTCCGTAGCCTGTCTCGTGCAACCGATCGATCGACATTCATCAGTCGATCGATCGACCACCATCGATCGATCGATGTTCAAGGTCGATCGATCAACCTTCCCAGAATGAGTAAAATTTTCCCTAGTTAAATTTTAAGGATGTTAACCCTAGAAAATTATTGATGGAGACTTTGTGAGTATTCTTAGACTTAAGGAAGACCATTAGGTATGGTTGTGAAATCGGATAGTTGTCTAAAATCCAATAAAGTTCGACGAGTGAGATAATATTAGGGTTAAATGAGTAAATTCGAATGATTTGATGAAATGAGGTTTGTGGCAGAAATAATGACCTTAAGAATAATGAAAATAAATGTGGAAATAATAGGAGACTTAGTAACCTCTTTGAGATATGTTTTACGTATAAGAAACTAGGATGTGAGATGTGTCGACAGTCTACATTATATATTATCGGAAAACTTAAAATGCATAAAATTGGAATAATGGTATAGGGATGTAGAATATACCTTTATTAATGTTAAGATATCTAAGACGTGTGAATGCTTAGTATATTACTTATGTGTATGACATACCTACCATACTTGTTATCACGGAGGTCGTCGCTCGTGTTGGGCCAACTAATCTTTGTGTGCCTACGGGGGGATTTAGATTGGTACCTTAAGAACATAATACTAGAATGACTTATTTGTGAGTTAATAAGTCAGCTGACTATGGAGCGTAGGTATGTACGTGACCCATGGATATGTTGAATTATGTTCGCCTCCATTTTTGTGTGTTGTGCTTATTCTAACAATTCCTGAGAGATTCGAAATTTGTAATCCTTATGTATGTGATGTACCGGGATGAGATAGCAGAGTATGTGCACCGTAGCCTAGACTAGGGGTGCCTATAATGTATATTTATGATGTGAATAATATACAAATAATGTTCAATGAAATACTTAGTAAATTAACGATGTGTATATTGTGCTATTTTAATAGAGATTAAAATGAGAACTCCACATAATAAAAGGTTGTTAATAGGGAATTAAGGCACATGCATGGTATACTTTAATGACATGAATAAACCCTTAAACCTATAAAGTGAAGCCAGGTTTTGTATTAGAGTAGTTAGTTAGTAGCATAACAAGTACGGGCTATGGATGCGTTAGGAGTGCACATCAGTTGAGAGGTGAGGAGCTCATGTGAGTGCACGTCACTAACATGTATTTAATATTCACTGTTTATTATCATTAAACACTTGCAATTTTTTAAATACTCTCCACTTTCGGGCTCTGACCCGTTTGCTTTCAAATCTATTTTTTTGTAAAAACCATTTTAGGTGCCCAGCCACAAGGACACCATGCATAGGATTTCCATTCAGGTGACGAGTTGTAGCTGTTTGTGGAAGTTACAGGGCCTTGCTAGTAGACGCTTCTTTTGTCTTGACTCTATTCAGTTTTCATCATTTGTAGGGCAGGTCGCCCATTTCTATTAGAGACATTTAATATTTTGGTTATTCAGATTGTTGGCATGTAATTAATTCAGGATATACTGTTTTATTTATTTCAGTGGTGGGATTGTTGTGAGGAGTTTTCCTCCGGACTTATTATTATTTGTTGGTTACTTTATTGAGACTTTAGGGTGTATGGTTATGATATTCTTTCATAATTCTTTTATTGTATGTTAATCAAACTTAATTTAAAATTTGACATCTTACTTTTAAATACTAGGTGGTTAGTAATGATTAAAATGTTTTCGACAGTGATGCTATTAACTGGACCAACTTGACATTTTGTATTAATTTAATAAAGGAGTAGCTACCCAGTATTTAATTAGTCGGGATGTCACAAAAACTCCATAGCCAAAGCTTGGCAAATCTGCAGAACCGAATCGATTCAGCCTAGCCGAATCGATTCGCCTTGAGGAAGTTTCCAGGACCGAATCGATTCGGGTTGGTCGAATCGATTCGGCATTTATGTAGAAAGTCATTTTTCTTGACCGAATCGATTCGGCTAGGCCGAATCGATTCGGAAATCCTGCAATTCCAATTTTTTTATTTTTTATTTTAACCCTCTTTTCCATAAGATTTGGATCTAGGAACCTTCTTGCATGAAGTAAATCTAGGGTCCTAGAGTATTAGTTGAGTTTGGTATCCACCCTAGATTATAATTGGGTCATCTGGGGTTTATTTCCCGGGGTATTTAAAGTAATGTTAAGGCATTACTTCTTTGATTGAATCTCTAGAAGTTAGGAAGTTATATGCCCATGCTTGGAGACTTAGGGGCTTATCGAAGTTATATGAATTTTGGGAATTATAGAATCATAATGATCCTTTGGAGACTAAGCCGGGACTTGAAATTTGAGGAATATTAATGATGATATTTGATGGGAATGGGTTCAAATAAAAATGAACCCAATTTATTTATTTAATAATGTTAGGTTCGAATAAAAAGAACCAATCACATGGATAATGGAAATGGCAATTGGTAATGAATATTATAATGAGATTAAAAATGTAAATGTTAATTACTGATACACACCTCTCTAAATGACATCATAAGGGAAGTTTGCGCGCTTGGTGATGCTCCCTGGCTATTGAATGCAGGGTGGATATAGTCCTAGGCCATATGCAGGGTTTTTATATGTTTTCTGCGCTGGTGAGGAGATTTTGGGTGTGTTCTTGACTCTCCCGCAGGCATATGGCCGCTTCCCGATGTATCGCGATAGGTGCCCAGGTTGTCTTGTATAGATAGGCCCTGGAAGATGATGGTCATTTAGGGGCGCGCCCAGTGGGGAAACTCGGAGGGGCAGTCTTAGATTCATTATATGTATGAGAATATAACTTTTCTGCATCAAGTGGGATGTGATGGATATATGCCATAAAGAGCATGGATACATGCCATAAAGAGCACGGGATTAAGATATGTGCCATAAAGAGCACTTGATATTAATGGTATTTCTATTATGGAATGGAAAGATATAATGGAAGGATAATTAACTATAGAAGTTAATAAAATGAAGGAAAATTATATCTTCTTGATTAAACCAAATAAATGGTTTTATTCCTAATAAGGAATGTAAAGAGATATGACAATTGGATTTATGAACAAAGGTTTTAAATTAACGTTATTCACTTTTAATTCTCTTTTGTAGTTATGTTACATTTCATAATTAGTTAAAATATCTTAATTTGTAATTGTAGTTTAACATGCTAGTTATCATACCATATTATCATCCTTATCGTTCATGCATAACTGTTCATTTCTATCATGTTTTTTATTTCTTCTCGTGATCATATAGAACCCGACCCTGAGCGGTTTATTTTCCTTGGTGTGCATATGATTGTATCCGCTCAGGTACTCCTCTGCAAGGGTTCCCGATTTGACATTCATATTCCTTTGCTTTTGACGAGCTGTAAGATTTTGCGAATTATTACAGGACCTTAAATTAGACGTTTTCTTCTTTGTATCCTAGATATGATCGGGTCTTTTCATCGGGCGTGTGGCCCAAACTTTTGTACTTGTTTAATGAATGTACTAAGTAAGATATTAAATTGTTGTACTGTGTTCTATGTGGCTGTGGATCGACATCGTATTCGGTCCATTTGTATACATTCGTTTTAGTTGTATTATATATATACTCTTTTGGAATTCCACTTGCTTGTCAGATTGGGTTGTTTAATTAAATTTTCTTAACCGGTTTTAAATTTCTAAAATTTTTGGCAACCCATTTTCTGATTTATTGGGTTGTTTTCCCGTATATTCAGTTTATTTTGTTGATGCTGAGGATGATATCCATCCATGATTCCTGTTACGTTTGAGTATCGGGCTGGCAACCCCTTATCTCGGATCACGGGTTGTCACAAAAAGTATTGCACATTGAAGAGTAACAGGGACCAAAAAAGATAAGATGGTAGTTTTACAACCCTGTACCTGAAGCTTGTAAGAAGAACACGCATGCATTCTTACAGTAAATTGACACAACATCCTCAAAATTCAAGTTCTCATTCCATTCATCACGTAGATCGGTCGTGAAAGGTGATTTTTAAAACCTGGCACCACGTGATTGCCCTCATAATGTACACCAATCCTGCTGGCATGAATAAAATTCTTACATAATTAGAGAAAGATCCCACGTATATCATCCAAACTGAGTGGAGTCCACTTAATTTTTGCTTCACAAAAACGTTGGTTAACTAGAACTTTTTCATGCAATCCCCTCGTGAATAACGTATGGATGCAGTCTAGATACTTAGAGAGAAATCACACGTACCGTACATCTAATATGATAGTATCTGGAACGTATCCTCTGTTATGTCTACTATTTAATTAATATAAAAGTTTGTAAATTAGACTTAATAAAAGTTGTCCAGATTTTTCTTGACAGAATTTTGAGCAACTTTGAGCTCAAATTTAGGTGGGACCCACACCACGATAATTATGAGACCACATACGAATGCGTTATCCTTCGTAAGGAGATTAAGATAGTCTATTCATATGTCCAATTTCAATAAGTTATGAATAATAAATATGTCCCCAAAGTGACTCACAAAGAAATGAAAGTTAATGAATTGGGTATGTTTTAACTCTTGTCCCACATTGGAAGAGTAGTGGAAAAATGATGAGTTAATAAAACCCAAATGATGGACTAAGGCTTAGATGCCTTGGGTTATCCCAGCTATTTGAAGGGGAGATGGCCTACACTATGAATGTGTTGGGCTTGGTCAAAAAGCCCACATGTGTGCGTCGTCCGGCCGGCTCAGCTCGGTTAATTAATCAATTAAACTTTCTGGGGTTTTATTAATTAATTATTAAATAACTGTTTTGATAGTTAGTTTCGATTTTGATTGTTCCCAACCTTCAAAACCTTTGCTATAAATAAATCTTTGCCCCTACAGTTTTAGACTAATGAAAAATCCCCTCCATAAATTTCCGAAAATCCTCTTGCATTATCTCCTCACTCCAGAAAATCTGTCTCATTTTTTTTGCATTACATATACTGTTTGGTTGAGTAAAAACACATAAATTGTGTTCGTTGAATTTAATTATTGTCGTGCTATATAATTAATTTGAAACATATGTTCTATCTTGGGAGAAAATATTCATCAACCTCAGAGCACATTGGAGGGAATAAATTGTCTTAAGGACACTGTAAAGTGAAATTACATAAAATAACGGACGGCCGACCCAAGCCCAACACATGCATAGTGTAGGCCATCTCCCCTTCAAACAGTTGGGATACCTATAATACCCCGTATTTTTGTGATATTTATTTATGGGATTAATTGAATTAAATGTGTATTAATTGGAAATTAATCCGTATTAAAATACTAGCAAGATGTGAGTTCGTATTTGATTATTATGTGCATATATGATTATATATGAATGTTGAATTATGAAATTTGTCGTGAGATTGAAATACGGCAATTTGGGGAATTTTGTTGAGACGCGTGTGACAGTCGCGTCAGGAAAATAATTATGATAATTAAAAAAAGTGAATTTTATTTCTATAAACCAAATGGTCATTTTGAGTGCGCCAACGCGTCTGGAAGGGTCGAAATAGTCAGAAAACACTAGCCGGGGGTTTAGTTTGGGTCCCGGGGTATTTTTAGGCCATGCCGGCAACGTATAAGGGTAGTTTGGAAATTTTAAATTTTTGGGAATTAAAACCTACGAAAATTGGGAATTAAAAAGATGACTTGGTAATTACCCACTAAACCCACTAACCACATCTTAGGACTTAATGGGCTACGGGGGTTATTAGAATTGTTCCAAAATTTCCTAAGGCAAAAACCCTAGCCACCATTATCACTTTGGGGAAGAAGGCTTGTAGAGAGAGGGATAGAAGGATTCTGCAGAGAGAGAGAGAATACTCCATCAAATCGACATCAAAATCAGAGATTCAAATAAGGCAAGTGGTTTAATTTCGTTATTTTGCAAAGAATGTTTCTTCCATGTGTAGGAATTGATAAAATCTTATTGTTCTTGGGAGTAAATGAAAAACCCATTTTAATTGGAAGTAAAAGTTACATTTTTGATGAGGAATCGCATGTAGATTTGTATTTTGATGATTATTCTGATGATATTATAATTTAGATGAAACAAAAACGGATTTAATTAGGCTCTTTGATGATTTATAAATTCTAGGGTTCATGTTCTTATAATTGGGGGAAAATATGAAGAGATTTGATAATTGAATGAGGTTAGGATGAATTAACCCCACAAAATGCGTTAGTATATGACCTAAATATGTTTAGGGATGATTGGTGGCTTTGAACAATCGTTGGATTAATGTTTGGATGAGATCTGAGGTGTAGAGAAGTTGGAAAAACGAGATTAGAAAAATATGGGCTCGAAACTGGCCACTCGTTAGAAGACCTGCCCAGGTCGTTCGAACGAGCTTTTAACGAGTTGACCTTTAACTTCTAACGAGGGTGAAGTTCATTCGATGACTTCATTCGAACGAGACCTCGTTAGAAATCCCACTTCGTTCGAACGAACTCTCGTTCGAACAACCTCGTTCGAACGAGACTTCGAACGAGTTGACAGTTTAGGCTTTTTAGCCTGTTTCGATCCCGAGTGTCCCGTAACCTTATTTAATGGTAGAGATAACCTTCCCTTGATGATAAATTGATATAGTACGGACATTTGAGATATAATGAGGAGTAAAACCTAGAAGTGTAGTTTGAACCTAAGGAAAATTATGAATTAGGACGTGAGTGTCTATTACGATACGAGAATTATTGACGACCTAAATAATTATATTGACCGGGAACATATAAATTGTGTAGCAATCTATGTCAGTACAAGAATGAGAAGTGTACCACAAATAAATTATGGTGATTACTAAGATTTGTGCATACTTAGTATATGTATATGATTTATGTGTATGACATACCTACCATACTTGCTATCACGGGAGGTTTACGTTCGCTTAGGGCCTTCTAATCCCTGTGTTGCCCGGATTTAGATTGGTTACCTCGATGAACATTGGTCAGAGAAGGACTTATTGGGATGTTAATAAGTTTGCTGATCGTGGGAGCGTAGGTATGTGCGTGACCCATGTGATGTGACTGTGTTCGCCTCCATTATTTGTGATGTTGTTATCTGAGAACGATTCCTGAGATATTCGGAATACGTGATCCTTATGTACGTGATGTACCGGGATGGATAGCAGAGTATGTGTGCACCGCAGCTTAGTCTCGGGGTGCTTGTATTGTATATTTATGACGTGAATAATATACACTTAATTAAAGGGAACTTTCATGTTGGTATTGTGAATATAATTATGATAATGTTTTGAGTAAACATAACGGGTTAACCGATAGTGAATTGTATTACAAATTGAGAATCTGAGTTTAAGTAAAGCCCTCTATTTAATTGATAATGCTAGAATATAATATGGGAAGCGAGTAGTAAGGGGTAGAACTTATTACGGTTTGGTTAGATATGTATGTCATTTAGATGGGTACTGTACGTTAGGAGTGCACATATAGTCGAGAGGTGAGAATTTCATGTGAGTGCATGTCCTAACATGTATTTTGCATTTAATGTTTTAATGTTATTAAAACACTTGCTGTTTTTAAAATGATTTCCACTTTCGGGCTCTGACCCATTTGCTTTCAAATCTATTTTTGTAAAAAACATTTTAGGTGCCCAGCCACAAGGACACCAGGCATAGGATTCTCATTCAGGTGACGAGCTGTAGCTGTTTGTGGAAGTTACAGGACTTTTCTAGTAGACGCTTCATCCATCTTGACTCTATATTCAGTTTCATCAGTAGTAGGGCATGTCTCCCATTTCTAGTAGAAACATTTACTATTTCAGATTTTCAGACTTTCGGCATGTAATTAATTCAGGATTCAGACTTGTCTTATTATTTTCAGTTGTGGGATTGTTGTGAGGAGTTTTCCTCTGGACTTATTACTATTTGTTGGTTATTTCATTACTTCGTTATGGTGAATGGATTATGTTGTTCTTCCATTATTCTTTTATTGCATGTTAATCAGACTTAACTTAAAATTTGGTAACTTACTTTTTAAATACTAGGTGGTTAGTAATTATAAAAATGTTTTCGACAGTGATGCTATTAACTGAACCAACTTGGCATTTTGTATTGATTTAATAAAGGAGTAGCTACCCGGTATTTAATTAGTCGGGGTTTCACAGGTGGTATCAGAGCATCAGGTTCTAGTGTCCTTTAGGATCTGTACGGCTTATTATGTTTCCGCTGAGCTTTCTTTGACGTAGAGCCCAATATTTTAGGACTGTTGTATTCTCTTATATATGCTACGTTCTTCAGCTATTTTAAGTTTATAACTGCGAACTTATAAACCTCATTCTTATTTCAGATGCCTCCACGACGTGCACAACGGGTTCCCAGGGATGCAACGCCAGAACCACAGCCCACTCCAGTTCAGGGCACGATGAATGCCACCGAGGTTGCAGCCATTGTGGCCCAAGCGGAAAATACCGCACTTGCCGTAGTTTTGCAGGCACCACCTAAGGCGCCGATAGCCGCGCCAATTCAGGCACATGCATTCCCGTCTTCTTGGGAACGTGTACGTGATGCTTTTCAGAAGGCACACCCTCCAGAGTTCGCAGGTAGCTCCGATTTGTGGTTTCGAGTCAGTGGAGGAAGGACATTCAGCGGCACCTGAGGATGTATGAGTGCACAGATGTCCAGATGCAGATACTAGCTACCTTTAAGCTAGTGGGGTCTGCACTGCAGTGGTGGGAGTCTATTACCACCGTGGAGGAGAGAGATACTCTCACTATTCAGGAGTTCTGGGTGCGGTTCGGTCGCAAGTACTTTCCGTCTGCTGTTCACACGGAAATGAGGAGGAAGTTGATGAACCTTCGATAGGAGGGTAAGACTATGGCCGAGTATGAGGCGGAAATTACCAATTTGCTGAATATTGTTCCGGATGAGATACCTACAGAGGAGAAGAAGATACAAAAATTTACGGACGGGTTGACTTGGAGGATCCGTCAGCATTTGTTGGGGAACCTATCGTTGGCCACGTATTTTGATGTGGTTAACGCTGCACTATTACACTGCCAGGATCATCGCTTTCACATGGCTGAAGGCAAGAGGTCAGGAGAGTCCATCCATCAGGGCAGGACTGGGGGAAATGGTGCCAGTGGGGCACATTCTGTTCAGGGGCAGAGGCAGGGTGATCAGGGTTCCCAGCAGGGGGATCACAAGAGGTTCAGGTCGGGAAATTTCAGGCACGGACAGGGAGGTTTCCGGCAGGGCCATCAGGGTCCAAACGGCCATCAGAACCAGCAGGGTCAGAATGGTCAACAGCAGTTTCAACAGGGCCAGCAGGGCCAGTGAAGGAACGGTAACAGCCACCAGGGCTGGGGGCAGCAGACACAGAGAGGGGAGAACTTCCAGGGGAAATGTTTCGTTTGTGGCAAGACTGGCCATAAACGTCAGGACTGTCCTGATAGGGGCAGGGCCCCGCAGCAGCAGCAGGGTGCTCGATATGAGCCACAGAGGCCACTTTTTCCACCTGCTCTCCCAGCTCCAGCCCAGGTGCCAGCACTACCAGCCATTCCAGCAGTTCCTGTTCAGTAGGGGCAGTTACAGTATGGACGTGTCTATAACGTCCACCAGGGAGCAGCTCCACAGGCACCACCCGCGATTGAGGGTATGTTTCCTATCCATGGTACTATGGGTCGAATTTTTTTTGATACGGAGGCAACGCATTGTTTTATAGCTACACATTTTGCGAAAGCCTTAGGGTTATTAGCCACAGCAGAGAGCACAGTGACGTGTGTAGACTCACCATTGGGGAGTGGGTCACTAATTTTCTTTAAATGCCGGGGAGTGGGGGTAGAGATTGGTAGTTTGGTATTACCTACCGACATGTTGGTATTAGATATGCATGTGCACGATTTGATTATAGGTATGGATTGGCTCGCGGATTATAGAGCCATTATTGATTGCTTCGGTGGGAGCATTGTTTTTGCCATTCCGGGGCAAGAGATGTTTGTAGTGGCGATGCCTCGCCCAGAGGGAGGCTCGACCGCTCATTTGTATTACCTAGAGGAGGATACCTCTAAGGAGATTGTGATTCCTTTAGATTCGATCCCAGTTGTCAGTGAGTATTCCGATATGTTTCAGGAGATACCAGGCCTACCCCCAGTCGAGAGATAGACTTTGTCATAGACTTATTACCAGATACGAGACCTATAGTACGCGCACCGTACCGTATGGCTCCAGTTGAGATGAAGGAGTTACGGGATCAGATTGAGCAGTTGTTGGGTCAGGGGTTTATTCGGAGGAGTACTTTGCCGTGGGGTTCCCTTGTGTTGTTCGTGAAGAAGAGAGATGGTTCACTAAGATTGTGTGTGGACTATCGGGAGTTGAAAAAAGTCACGATATGGAATAAGTATCCGTGGCCTCGAATCGATGACTTATTCGACCAGTTGAGAGGATCTTCTTTCTTCTCGAAGATTGATTTGAGATCGGGATACCATCAGTTTCCTATCAGGGAGGAGGACGTCTCGAAGACTGCGTTCTTATCGAGATATGGTTCTTACGAGTTTCGGGTTATGCCTTTTGGTTTGACCAATGCTCCAGCCATGTTTATGGACTTGATGAGTAGGGTGTTCAGAGATTTCCTATATCAGTTTATCATTGTCTTCATTGATGATATTCTGGTTTACTCCCAGACAGAGGAGGAACACGCTGAGCATTTGAGGCAAGTTTTGCAGACGCTACGTCAGAACGAGTTCTATGCAAAATACGACAAGTGCGGGTTTTGGCTGAAGGAGGTCCAGTTTTTGGGACATATTATTTCCAACCGGGGGATATCTGTTGATCCGAGGAAGGTATCCGCGGTGAGGGAGTGGGGACAGCCCACGACACCGACAGAGATCCGTAGCTTCTTGGGCCTAGCAAGATACTACAGGAGGTTCATTCGGGGATTTTCGAAGATAACGGGCCCTTTGACACATCTGATTCGTAAAGGTGTGCCGTTCATCTTGAGTGATGCCTGTCAGTTGGCGTTCGATGAGTTGAAGGATAAGTTGACCTCAGCACCTGTGTTAGCATTGCCGAGACCGGGAGTTGAGTATTTAGTTTACACCGATGCGTCCTTGCAAGGACTTGGAGGTGTATTACAGCAGGAGAGTCAGGCCATTGCTTATGCATCCCGTAAGCTAAAGCCTCACGAGAAGAATTACCCCACTCATGCCTTAGAGTTGGCGACAGTTTTATTTGCCCTTCGTATTTGGAGACATTACCTTTTGGGGGAAAAGTTTTGATTATTCACAGACCACAAGCCCCTACAATACCTTTTCACGCAGAAGGAGTTGAATATGCGGCAGCGGAGGTGGCTTGAGTTTGTGAAGGATTATCAGTTCGATATCCAATATCACCCGGGGAAGGCTAACGTGGTAGCAGACGCGTTGAGCCGTAGGCCAGTAGATGAGGTGGCAGATGTATGGAAGGCAAAGTTGAAGGAGTTGGGACACCAGGATGCAGTGGCCCGATCATTCATGTATGTGATTACCGTTACACCGCAGATTGTCATGAAGGTAGTAAGGGCACAGGCAAATGACTCGTTCTGTCAGGAGCAGATAGTTCGATTACTAGCAGAGTGAGCCGAGTCGTATACCATTAGCTCAGACGGGGGATTACGCCTCAATGGGAGATTGGTAGTTCCGGAAAGGGAAGAATTGCGGCACGAGTTGATGGCAGAGTCGCACGGCTCACGGTTCGCGGTACATCCCGGTGGGGATAAAATGTACCAAGACATGAGACGACAGTATTGGTGGAGTGGAATGAAGAGAGATATTGCCATGTTTGTTTCTAAATGCGCCACTTGTCAATTGGTAAAAGTGGACCATCAGAAACCGGCAGGACTTCTACAGCCATTGGAGGTCCCGATGTGGATGTGGGAGAGCATATCCATAGACTTTATCATGGGGTTACCTACGTCGCAGAGAGGTCACGACTCCATTTGGGTAATTGTGGACAGGTTGACCAAAGTCGCTCATTTTCTACCCGTAAGGACAGACTACACTACGGGACAGTATGCCCAGCTCTTTATTGCAGAGATAGTGAGACTTCACGGTGTGCCCCTAAATATCGTGTCTGACAGAGACAAGATATTTGTTTCACGGTTTTAGGAGAGTTTTCAGGAGACCATGGGCACAGAATTATGGTAGAGTACGGTGTATCACCCGCAGACTGATGGGCAGACCGAGCGTACAAAACAGATGTTGGAAGACATGTTGCGTATGTGCATCATTGATTTTGAGGGTGGATGGGAGCAGTATCTTCCACTGGTGGAGTTTGCTTACAACAACTCCTACCAGTTCACCATTGGCATGGCTCCATTTGAGGCGTTGTACGGTAGACCTTGTCGTTCCCCAGCATGTTGGTTGGAGGTGTGGGACAACAAACTACTTGGCCCGAAAGTGATTCAGGATACTTCGACGAGGATATAATTGATACGGAGTCGCATTCGGGTAGCTCAGGATCGGCAGAAGAGTTATGCTGATGCGAAGAGGTTCTTCAGGGAGTTCCAAGTGGGGGACCAGGTTTTGCTCAGAGTATCTCCTATGAAGGGGATTATGCGTTTCGGGAAGAAAGGGAAGTTGGCACCGAGATATGTGGGACCATTTCCTATTATTGAACGGATTGGACTGGTTGCGTATAGGCTTGGGTTACCGGAGCATTTGCATCGGATTCACGATGTATTTCATATTTCCTCGCTAAGGAAATATCTTAGAGACGATTTGGCACATTCTCACATTGCTTTGGAGGACATCGATCTCCAGCCTGATAGCTCCTACGAGGAGGGGCCGATTGCTATTTTGGACCGAAGTGAGCGGAAACTGTGGTCAAAGATTGTTCCGTTAGTACGTGTTCAGTGGCGACATCATAATGTCGAGGAGTCCACATGGGAGCGCAAGGATGAGATGCGCGAACGTTACCCAGAGTTGTTCTTACCAGGTGTAACACCCCATATTTTAGAGGATATATAAATTAATTAAATTAGTGAGTTGGATTTATTTAATTTGGAGAAATTCATTTAATTTGGTGATTTAAATTTAATTTATTTAAATTGGAGAAATTATTGAATTTGGAGATTTAGAATTTATTATTTAAATTTGGGGATTTCGAAATTCAAATTAATTCGGGTTATTGAAAATTTTCACGTGTCGCATTTTGAGGTTGAAATTGGAAAATTTTATAAAGTATCTCGGATGACAATTCTGAGTGCACGGTTGAGTCTGGAAGGGTCGAGATAGTCGGAAAAGAGTACCCGGGGGTAGTAAATGGTTCTCGGGGCATTTTTAGACATGACCGAGCCCATACGGGGGCATTTAAGTCATTTTTAATTGGCCAATAGGCTTAATTACGGGATTGAGGAATTTTAACCTAGGTTTAAGTGTGTTGGGCAGCCATGAGTCATTCCAAAACACAAAGGGTTGAGAGAGGAGAGAAAGGAGAAAGAAGAAGAAGGAAAGGAGGATGACAAGAGCAATCCGGGCAAGAATTTCGACATGGGATCGTCGGATTTAATCCCCCAAGGCAAGTGTTTTCTTGCTTTAATTTGAGTTGTAGTTAATGATGTAAATAGTTGTAATTATGTCAATTAATTCTGGAAATTTGGAAGTAGGAATTTGAATTGAAATTTGTGGATTTATGGTGAAGAAGATGAAGAATAACCATTGATAGGGGATTTTTAACTTTGTGAGAAATTGGGCTAATAGTGAAATTATAACTTAATTTGAGAAGTGAACAACATGATTAGATCTTGGTTTTTGAATCTCCATTAGTGGTATTGTTGGAAGAAATTGTTAATGATAAAGTTTGGGTGGATTTATGATGAATCTTGGGAGGTTTTTGGATTAAAAGATCTGGGTATAATCGAAGGTTTTGGAGCTTTAATGGAGATTCTGCCCTGTAGAAAATCGCGTTTTCTACATTTTGTTGTCTCACGCGCTGCCTCCAAAACTGCTCCAAAATGCCTCAAAACATCAATTTATTAATCTGGGCAGCAGAATGTGGGAAAACTTTTTAAGAAAGGTTTTTTTTTAAATCTTCTTTGAGGTGAATCTTTATAATGCCCTAAATTTTGGCATACGGACTCGGATTAGTGTGCCGTTCACGGACACACAAAGATAGCGAAGAGTATTACGCTGTCATGGGAATGTTTTTAATTAGACACAAAAATTGAAAGGTCTAAAATACTCTTGAAGACGGAACGAGTTATTTGATTTTTAGCACAACTTTAAATGAGCATAACTTTGTCATACGAATTCGAATTTACGTGCCGTTTGTGGCCACGCATAGCAAATCGAGAGTAGTAAGCAGTACTAGGAATTTCATTACTGAGGCATATATTGTGAAATGTCTAAAATACCCTTGGAGTTTTAATTAGTGACGAAACTTTCCCGAATTGAAACTAAAAATTGCTGGGAACTTTGTGAGACTAATATGAACTTAATCAAGTATATATGAGGTGAGATATATAATTATATAAATTATATTAAATAGTGGGATGTAGCTATTTTGGTATTGGATCGTATTTAATACGAGCGAACTAGTAATAATTGGAATATATGTATATATATATATGAATGTGTGAATTATATATATAAATATGGGAATACATAATCCAATAGAAAAATGATAAGGTTACGGGAATACCTAAAATAATGATAGGTTGTGTGAATACGTAAAATAATGAAAGGTTGTGTGAATACCTAATATTTTAATAGGGTGTGTGAATACCTATTTGATTGTTTTATTATGTGTATGACATACCTAGCTGCTTGCTATCACGGGGGGTTGTGTAGAGACGGTCTTATCCTGAGTGACCTTCGGGGGAATATTTTACTTGTATCTCAGAACATAGGACTGTGAAAGACTTATTTGTGAGTTGATAAGTCCGCTGACTATGGGAGCGTAGGTATGTGCGTGACCCATAGGTATGTGAACTATGTTCTCCGCCAATATGTGTGATTTGTTTATATGGTTCGTGGGACATTTCCGAACCGATAGTCCTTGTTTGAGTACGAGATGTACCGGGACATGATAGCAGAGTATGCAATGCACTATAGGTGTATCCTTAGGGTGATGTGTTAGTATATATATATAATGGTGGTGGATATATATGTGTACTTGTGTTATACTTACAATGTGATAATTGTAGGCTATTAAGATTGTGTTAATACGTATATATAATAGTGAAGTATGTATATGTATGCTTATGGTATATCTACAATGAGATAATTACAGACTATTAAGATAGTGAAATCTTATATAAACGTAAATAGTAAATACGTGACTTTAGTGTGATAACACTTATTTAAAAATGATAATTGTTGAGATCAAATATGATATACTACTACTAGGGAAGACTTTTTCCTAGTTAGAAGTGTGTCAGATGGCTAGGCGGAATAAATGAATGCGATAGGTGTGCACTATAGAAGAGAGGTGAGATTGTCCTTAAGAGAGTGGTACCGTAAAAGCAATTATGAACATTATATACTACGCATTTCATTTATTGCAATAAAATGCTTGCTAAATATTTTTATAAATCGGGCTCTAACCCGTTTCTTTTACTTCTTCTCTCTTGTCTATGTATATGTATATTAACAGGTATCCAGCCACAGGGATGCCATAGTTGACTTATCTATTCCAGGGTTACGCAGCTGCAACATTGTGGATGGTTGCAGGATTTGATTTAGACGTATCATTTCTTTATTCCTAGAGTAGGATTCTTATCTCAGTTGTAGATTCATTCAGGTCATGTTTCCCCTTTTACTTTTAGACTCGGTATTTGGTTTATGTATTCATTTATTGAATTATTATTATTGGGATTTTGAGTCGATTGTTTATTCGGCAGGTCATTTAGTCATTTAGTACTGTTTTAGACTCATGGTTTGGATGTATGGTTTATTTGTTATTCATCATCCATATTTAATTGTTTAATAAAAAGATAAAATTTGACATCAGTCTTTTTGAATACTAGGTGGTTAGTAAAGTTTTAAAAAGTTTTCGACAGTGATGCTAAGAATGAACCCCTGAGATTCCTGTTTTAAATATGATATAGGACTGATCACCCGGTATTTATTTGGGCGGGGTGTCACACCAGGTACTTTCTAGTTCCGAATTTCGGGACGAAATTCAGTTATTAGGGGGAAAGTATGTAATACCCCGTATTTTTGTGATATTTATTTATGGGATTAATTGAATTAAATGTGTATTAATTGGAAATTAATCCGGATTAAAATACTAGCAAGATGCGAGTTGGTATTTGATTATTATGTGCATATATGATTATATATGAATATTGAATTATGAAATTTGTCGTGAGATTGAAATACGACAATTTGGAGGAATTTTGTTGAGACGCGTGTGACAGTCGCGTCAGGAAAATAATTATGATAATTAAAAAAAGTGAATTTTATTTCTATAAACCGAATGGTCATTTTGAGTGCGCCAACGCGTCCGGAAGAATCGAAATAGTCAGAAAACACTAGCTTGGGGTTTAGTTTGGGTCCCGGGGCATTTTTAGGCCATGCCGGCAACGTATAAGGGTAGTTTGGTAATTTTGAATTTTTGGGAATTAAAACCTACGAAAATTGGGAATTAAAAAGCTGACTTGGTAATTTCCCACTAAACCCACTAACCACATCTTAGGACTTAATGGGCTACGGGGGTTATTAGAATTGCTCCAAAATTTCCTATGGCAAAAACCCTAGCCACCATTATCACATTGGGGAAGAAGGCTTGTAGAGAGAGGGATAGAAGGATTCTGCAGAGAGAGAGAGAATACTCCATCAAATCGACATCAAAATCATAGATTCAAATAAGGCAAGTGGTTTAATTTCGTTATTTTGCAAAGAATGTTTCTTCCATGTGTAGGAATTGATAAAATCTTATTGTTCTTGGGAGTAAATGAAAAACCCATTTTAATTGGAAGTAAAAGTTACATTTTTGATGAGGAATCGCATGTAGATTTGTATTTTGATGATTATTCTGATGATATTATAATTATGATGAAACAAAAACGGATTTAATTAGGCTCTATGATGATTTATAAATTCTAGGGTTCGTGTTCTTATAATTGGGGGAAAATATGAAGAGATTTGATAATTGAATGAGGTTAGGATGAATTAACCCCACAAAATGCGTTAGTATATGACCTAAATATGTTTAGGTATGATTGGTGGCTTTGAACAATCGTTGGATTAATGTTTGGATGAGATCTGAGGTGTAGAGAAGTTGGAAAAACGAGATTAGAAAAATCTGGGCTCGAAACTGGCCACTCGTTAGAAGACCTACCCAGGTCGTTCGAACGAGCTTCTAACGAGTTGAACTTTGACTTCTAACGAGGGTGAAGTTCGTTCGATGACTTTGTTCGAACGAGACCTCGTTAAAAGCCCACTTCGTTTGAACGAACTCTCGTTCAAACAGCCTCGTTCGAACGAGTTGACAGTTTAGGCTTTTTAGCCTGTTTCGATCCTGAGTGTCCCGTAACCTTATTTAATGGTAGAGATAACCTTCCCTTGATGATAAATTGATATAGTAGGGACATTTGAGATATAATGAGGAGTAAAACCTAGAAGTGTAGTTTGAACCTAAGGAAAATTATGAATTAGGACGTGAGTGTCTATTACGATGCGAGAATTATTGACGACCTAAATAATTATATTGACCGGGAACATATAAATTGTGTAGCAATCTATGTCAGTACAAGAATGAGAAGTGTACCACAAATAAATTATGGTGATTACTAAGATGTGTGCATACTTAGTATATGTATATGATTTATGTGTATGACACACCTACCATACTTGCTATCACGGGAGGCTTACGTTCGCTTAGGGCCTTCTAATCCTTGTGTTGCCCGGATTTAGATTGGTTACCTCGATGAACATAGGTCAGAGAAGGACTTATTGGGATGTTAATAAGTTTGCTGATCGTGGGAGCGTAGGTATGTGCGTCACCTATGTGATGTGACTGTGCTCGCCTCCATTATTTATGATGTTGTTATCTAAGAACGATTCCTGATAGATTCGGAATACGTGATCCTTATGTACGTGATGTACTGGGATGGATAGCAGAGTGTGTGTGCACCGCAGCTTAGTCTCAGGGTGCTTGTATTGTATATTTCTGACGTGAATAATATACACTTAATTAAAGGGAACTTTCATGTTGGTATTGTGAATATAATTATGGTAATGTTTTGAGTAAACATAACGGGTTAACCGATAGTGAATTGTATTACAAATTGAGAATCTGAGTTTAAGTAAAGCCCTCTATTTAATTGATAACGCTAGAATATAATATGGGAAGCGAGTAGTAAGAGGTAGATCTTATTACGGTTTGGTTAGATATGTATGTCATTTAGATGGGTACGGTACGTTAGGAGTGCACATATAGTCGAGAGGTGAGAATTTCATGTGAGTGCACGTCCTAACATGTATTTTGCATTTAATGTTTTAATGTTATTAAAACACTTGCTGTTTTAAAATGATTTCCACTTTCGGGCTCTGACCCATTTGCTTTCAAATCTTTTTTTGTAAAAACCATTTTAGGTGCCCAGCCACAAGGACACCAGGCATAGGATTCTCATTCAGGTGATGAGCTGTAGCTGTTTGTGGAAGTTACAGGACTTTTCTAGTAGACGCTTCAGCCGTCTTGACTTTATATTCAGTTTCATCAGTAGTAGGGCATGTCGCTCATTTCTAGTAGAGACATTTACTATTTCATATTTTCAGACTTTCGACATGTAATTAATTCGGGATTCAGACTTGTCTTATTATTTTCAGTTGTGGGATTGTTGTGAGGAGTTTTCCTCCGGACTTATTACTATTTGTTGGTTATTTCATTACTTCGTTATGGTGAATGGATTATGTTGTTCTTCCAATATTCTTTTATTGCATGTTAATCAGACTTAACTTAAAATTTGGCAACTTCCTTTTTAAATACTAGGTGGTTAGTAATTATAAAAATGTTTTCGACAGTGATGCTATTAACTGAACCAACTTGGCATTTTGTATTGATTTAATAAAGGAGTAGCTACCCGGTATTTAATTAGTCGGGGTTTCACAATACCCCAAGGCATCCAAGCCTTATTCTATTATTTCGGTTTTATTAACTCATAATTTTTCCACTACTCTTCGAATGTGGGAATGTGGGACAAGAGTTAAAAGATATCCAATTCATTAACTTTCATTGCTTTGAGTCACTTAGGGGACATATTTATCATTCATACCTTATTGAAATTGGACATATGAATATACTACGTTAATCTCCTTGCGAAGGTGAACACATTCGTATGTGGTCTCACAATTATTATAGTGTGGGTCCTACCTATATTTGAGCTCAAAGTTGCTCAAAATTCTGTCCAGAAAATTATGTACAACTTTTATTAAGTCTAATTTCCAACATCCTCATAGCTAAAGTACTTGGAATTTAAACAAAAAATTTCCACCAGGTATAGAATAATTATTTGTAATGTTTAAGAGGAACTCTCTTTAACAGTCTTCGAAGATGAATGAACCAAGGAGTACTGTTCCTAGATACTCCTGTCCATTTTTTACTCCACCAAGTATAAGTGAATTCCGTAATGGATTGAACTTGTTAAGGCAATTGTACATCAAATGAGTCAAATAGTTGTGCACCTCTTTATAAGTCGAGGAACTCGCATAATCCCACGTATTGTCATACAAGCTGTATGATCCAAACACATAAAAAACTACTTTATAAGTTAATCCAAATTAATAAATCCTCAAACATAAATAGTAAAATAAAAAACAAAATAGCTAACCCAAGATATTACTTTTTAAGCAACATTCCTAGAATCAATACATACGTTAGTTCATCAAGGGAGTGTAAAATCTCCTGGAAATCACTAATATCTCAACTTGCGCCAATAAGAGGATATTTACAATGGATTTAAATCACTCTGTGATCTTGTAGCGCAGGGTAGACCCTGTAAATGGAAAGCATAATTCACATGATAAGGATACCATTTATGAAATCATAATAATTTATGATTCAGCTGTCTACATGAAAGCTTAAAGAAAGACACAAGCAACATGATGATTCAACTAATACCAATTGACCTAATATGAAAAGGTTGTAGCCTCATTGATTTTCACTCTTGTACACTACTCAAGAAAGAAAACATAATTGGACGTCTTGTACAAGATATTTGCATTTCGAAACGAGAGAAACAACAGGAACATGAG
Source organism: Sambucus nigra (assembly GCA_949130495.1). NCBI lineage: Eukaryota > Viridiplantae > Streptophyta > Magnoliopsida > Dipsacales > Adoxaceae > Sambucus > Sambucus nigra. The sequence goes on along the minus strand of OX422214.1, from coordinate 6,231,957 downwards.
CGTGTGACCTTAGATCTAGAGAAAAAAATTAATTTGGGGACTACAACAAGATATTCTTGTTCAATGGTTTGGTTCAAGATCCAAGCTTTATTGCATACATTTTGTAGTCCGCATTTCAATTTTTGCATTCATGAAGTCAAGATTCGCACAATGTAATAAAATACGGGTATAGTTCCAAACTGAACTCCTAGTAATCCTGATTCTTATTCTGTTCGTGAACTCAAATTTCGCACCGTTTATTCTTGTTGCGTTCGTGATTCGCGCACCGTGTATTCTTATTGCGTTCGTGAACTCAAGATTCTCGTTCTGTGTGGTAAATATTCACACCATATAATACATAACGAATGACATAAAGAAATAGGATGCCAAGTCATCCTCTATTAACAAGACGTGAATGAGGATAAAATTGCACGAATTCAATTACAAGGGCTTACATTGAACGTTTTAAAATATTTAATCCAAATGTCGATACAAAACTTCAAGGTAAATTTTTTAATTTAACCAACTTCAAAAGATTACATGCTCAAGTCAAGTGGAGTTTTTACAGCGTCATCCACGATAAATCACCAAGGGTGTGCTTTGTAACTCCAATGGAAAATTTTATTTATTTGGTAACTCCAAATCCATGCCTCAGAATTGTATTTTTTGCAGTTCCAAATTTAAAAAATTTCAAGTGAAAGATTAAAACTTTTAAACAGCGAATATTTCAATTCCAATTTCATGGCACGGAATTGAAATTACACACACCTCCAAAGACCACATATTGGAACTCGAGTCTTTAACAGTGCTGATCACAAATACAACTACTCACACACACTGCACATGTAGTTTCACACACACACACACACATGGTTTCAATAACACAATAATAACAACAAAATTGTGTGCACCCAATATTTATACAAACATAAATTAAGAATTCTAATAAATCCACACCGTTGAATTCTAACATCACGAATTTAAAAATATTGAGGGTGTGTTTAGGAGACCCAATTCCAATTACATGGCTTGGAATAGGAATTAGAAATTGGAAAAAATTTTGTTCTAAATTTTTTTAGTTATTGAACTAAAATATTTCCATTTCTAATTCATAGTCCAAGACATGGAATTAGGGTTCCCAAACACACCTTGAATTTAATTTTCCTTAATTAGAATTCTTACTGATTTCCAATTCTAGGCATAAAAAATTATAAAAATTTCTAAACCTTTAAAATTTGAACTGAATATATTCCAGTTCCCAATCCAAGCCATGGAATTGGGGATTCCCAGCAAACATGACTTCATTCGCAGTGTAATGTCAATTTCACCATAACCTCCACCACATATACAGTCAATCAAAACCCATACCAGGAAATGAAAATGAGAAGAAAATAAAAAGTAAAACATAAATTATAATTATGGGTTTGAAACCTTAAGAATTAAACTAAACCGATTCTAAACCCCAAAAAAGTGAAGAGGCAATGGGAGAGAATATATCAGAGAGGTAATCACAGCGTATGCTTGACTTGAAGCAATAAATACATTTATACCATAAGAACAGAGTCACCATAACCTCCTATATCTTAGACTCTTTGTTTCCTAATTAAACAATTGCAATTAACTTCGTCATTTCTGAACTGAAATAATTTCACTAAGAATTGAACTCAAACAATTCGGAACCCCCCAAAAGGAGAGAAGCAATGAAAGAGAATAGATCAGATTTCATTTGCATTGTGATATCTGTTTATCCATACTCTCGTACCACCATAATCTCCACCATACAGTCACTATCCTAAATAACAAGCATTTTTCATAAATTATAAATGCAAATGGTCATTAACAAATTTAATAATATTGGACTCGAGACATGGGAGTAACATCTCCACATATATATATGGGGGTAAGGCAAGCCAACATCCGCCTCTCCCAGACCCTGTAGTGTAACAACCCTCTCTTTTAGGAGGCTAGTTTTATATTGATCTACCGCATAATGTAATTATATAAAATGTTGGAACTGGAGTAAATATTAATTTAAGGAGTTGAAAGTTAATACTTACTGGATCGTTGCGTATTTACTTTATGTTTAAGTAAATATTATTTGGTTGTATGTTTTATGGTGTCATGTCTTTTAAATAACATTATGATTTAAAGGAAATCGAAACTTGAAATAGATTATAAAATTTACCGGATGCCATTTTAGAGGGCGTAGTTAGTCCCGGAATGTGCGAGACAGTCAAAATAAGTACCATATTGTATTTTCGGGTTCCGGGCACTTTTAACTGGTTTTAATTTAAACGCGTATTTGGGAGTGATTTTAATGTGGTATTAACCACTTATGTTGGGAACTTTATACTCAAGACCCTATTTTAGTCTTCCAAATCCCCTAATTTCCTCATTTTATGTCTTAAAACTTAGAGGAAAAAGAGAGAAAGCTAGAGGAAGAGAAAAATGGAGAAAGAAGAGAGAAGTGGAGATTGAAGATTGGGAATTCCATCTACCACAAAGAAATCTGAGATTTCAACCCTAAGGCAAGTTTTCTACTTGCTAATACATGATTTAAGATGAATATATTGTGTAATAGTTGTGTATTTGCATTTATGGTTCAAAAATGGAATTTATGATGTTTGAGCCCTAATTATGGTTTAGGTTGAAGAAATTTTGGGTTATAGTAGTTAATAATTATGTAGGGTCATTTGGGGTAGACCAATAAGGTTGGAAGTGAATAAGAATGGAAGAATTTGAGTTTGGGGAAGATTAGGGTTCATAACCCTTAAAGCCATTCTTGGCAAATTCACACAAGGGCGAATCGATTCGGCCTAGCCGAATCGATTCGCTAAAGGGGCAGAGTCCAGGTTAGAGTGGACCGGCCGAATCGATTCAGCATTTATGCAGAAGTCACTCTGACCGAATCGATTCGGCCAAGCCGAATCGATTCGGAAATCCTGCACTTTTGAGTGATTTTCTTGGTTTAATTACAACTCTTTTTCTTTAAGTTTAGGACCTAAGAACCTTCTTGTATGAAGTAAATTTAGTGTCCTAGAGTCCTAGATGAGTTGAGGGATTTCCCTACATTAGAAATAGGTTATGTGGGGGCTTTTCCGGGGATATGCCAATTGATGTCAGGGAATTCTTTCTTGTAGTTGATTATTATTAAAATAGGAGTCGTAGTGTTATGTTCGGGAGACTTTAGAGGCTCCATTGAGACATGTTAGTTTTGATGTTTTATAGTAACTTCACAACGTATCTTGGGAGAATAAATCGAAAGCTTATTTATTCATCAAGGTTACAACGATAAAATGTATTAAGTAAGGCTCCGGGTATAATATGAGGTATTTACAATAATGTAAATGATTATGGTTTCGGATAAAATGAAACATATATATGGAAAGAAAATGAAATGGAAATGGTAATAATGATGGTAAATGATAATTTACTTAATCATGAACATGGTAAATGCTAATTTACTTAAACACACCTCTCTAAATGACATCATAAGGGAAGTTCGCACGCTTGGTGATGCCCCCTGGATAATGAATGCAGGGTGGATATAGTCCTAGGCCATATGCGCGATTATGTTATGTTTTTCTGCGCTGGTGAGGAGATTCCGGGTGTGGTCTTGACTCTCCCGCAAGCATATGGCCACTTCCTGACGTCTTGCGTTATAAGTGCCCAGGCTGCCTTGTTTGATAGGCCCCTGGAAGATGATGGTCATTTAGGAGCGCGCCCAGTGGGAAAACTCGGAGGGGTGGTCTTAGAATCGTTATATGCATAAGAATATAACCATTCTGAATCAAGTGGGACTTGATGTATGATAAATGCCATAAAGAGCATATGATAATGATGATATTCCTGATAACGAATGGAATGCCACAATAGCATATAAATATGATTATAATTCCTAATAAGGAATGGAACTATGAGATGAATCATAGTATATAATGGGAGTTTTTAGATTAATTTTATTTATCCTTATTCTCTTGCATAACTTAATTAAATTTATTGATTAATTAAAATGTATTAGATTATTTTTTAAATTGTGTAGGTAGATTCTTATTTCTTTTAGTCATGATTACTGTTCATAACTGTCATACTCTTTATACATCTGGTGATCATATAAAAACGGGCCCTGACCCGTTCATATTTCTTCTTGTGCATGCATCTTATATCCGCTCAGGTGCTTCGCCGCAAGGACGCCTGTTTTCACTTTCCTAAATCCAGTGAATTTTGGTGAGCCGTGATGCTTTGCGGGTATTACGGAACATATTGCAATAGACGCTGTCATTCTTGCACTCTAGTTAAGATCAGGTCGTTTACTCGGGCGTGAGGCCCAAGCTTTTGTAATTCCCAAATGTAATGTATTATATAAATTATTGAATTTGTTTAATACTATTGTAGAGTCTGTTGACCGACAGCAAATTCGGTCCTCTTATTGTTTACATGTAATTATTGTAATAAAAAAGTCTTGGGGTTTCCACTTTCTCTTTTCAGTAATGGGTTGTTTAAATTCTTTCTTTAAATTATGAAGAGTGGCCCGGTGTGTGTGTTTTCAACAAAACCAATTTTTCTTCGAAAAACATCCAACTTTTAATTATGCACCAAACCAAGTTGTGAAATCCCAATTCTCATTTTAAACCAATTTTATCTTGATTAATCCTAAACATTCATCTAGTGATTAAAGCACGTAAAGTAAAGTAAAGAATACTCACAACACCGGATGTACGAGGAAAAAACCCAAAACGGGAAAACAACCTCGGACGGCCCAAGCCAGACAATCAATATGAATAAAGGTTTTACAAAGACAGATTAGCCTTACACTAAGACTCGATACCCACGGGTGTTGACGCTCCTTCTGATCTTCAACCGTTCTTCAATAGTGCCCATGCATAAATTTCGTCTTTTACGATCTCTTTCCATGACACACGCGTCCACGTATGTCTCGTTGTCCACCGATATGGCTTTGGTACGTCTACGATGTCGAACATGATGTCTGTCGCTTCTTCACTACAAAACCCTTTGATGTTCAATGTGTAGAAAAACAACTTTGGTGCAGCAAGATCACATAATCAAATAAGAACGATAACTCGGATCTTTTCAAACTCTAAGGACGTGTTTAAGACTTTTAAACCTTAGAAAACATGTGCAAACAAGGTTCTGGTTCGTAAAACTTTTTCCAGAAAGCACACCAACGAAATTATGATGCAAACACTGTTTAAATAGGATTTAAACACCGCCTCGAAAAACGTGTCATTCGCGTGACATTGTATCTCGTTTGAGCGACTTAAGCATGTCGTTCGCGCGACATTGTATCTCATTCAAACGAGATCCAATGTCATTCGAGCGACCTAGCGAAAGTTTGGTTTTCAGATAAAAACGTCTCTTAACACAGAGATTCAAATCAGTCAAACTCTATTTCGAGCTTATCATCATAAAATGAAGTTTAAACCATTAAAACATTTTTAAAACATTTAAAAACATTTTTCTTTATAAAAAATACATCCTTATCTTTTATAAAAATAATTCCGAGCACCATTAATTATACGCATTCATACCTGAGTGATATTGGAATGAAATTAACTTTGAAGACGAGTAAACTTGCACTAAATAAACATCGGCATGATTATTTCTTTGATGCTTTGATGCGACGTCTTCAATTTCTTCAATACGTCATAGACCAAGTGGGATCGTGACAAAATAAAATTCTCCCTATGACATATTACAAACACAGTTTTGTTCACGAAATTAAGTCAAAATAATACAGGGACTTAATTGGAAATTTATGTCCTTACAAATCTCCTCCTTTGACTATTCCGGGACAAAAGTAAACCAGTGAAATTCCTAATCGGTCCGTCAAGCCGTATGACGCCTAAATCCCATCCCATAAACCCAAAATCAAAAATACAAGACACGGACTAATATATATAGCACCGACAAGCATGAACTGTCTGAATGTGATGTAGACTTGAAATCTCAAATCAATGTAGCATTCCTACACACATGAAACAAACAAACAAACAAATACCAAGTGAAGTATGGATGAACAAATGAAACCAATTTATATATTCAATAAGAGCATATCATTTGAAAACATGTGAGCAATTATTTGATACGAATTTGTTACCAATTTGAAACATAAAGTAGCATGCAACAAATCTCCCCCTACATCACATACATCTCTCCCCCTTTTTGTCTCGAATAGACAATCCGGTGAAAAGATAAACCAATATGAAATATCTAGCATGAGAATATGATACCAAATAGAATCAAGTTGATACCAATTGTGAAAAATGAAAACCTCTAGATAAACATAAATCAACCAGCTAAATAAGATCATGTAATGCCAAAATAGTAGCTAGTAAACCAAGGAATCACACAAAGAGTATTCAAATCAAATCAAGTGTGATAAACGGACTTATATGCAAAGTACCAATGTGGAATAGAAAAGAACATGCATATAAATTAAACAGTCCAGAAATGCTTCCCGCAGTACCAAAAATACACCAATATGAACCTGAGACTGCAAACCAAACAGAAGCAATTTTATCACCCTGTCATTCGAACGATCCAGGGACTTCGCTAAAACGAGATGAGGAAGTCGCTCGAACGAAGTACAATGTCATTCGCGCGAGATGAAATGTCGTTAGAATGCCTTCACGCAACCTGTCAAAATTTCCCAGATTCCCAGAAATATTATAAAGTATTGCCCAGTGAAAAAATTTCCACAAAAAAATTCCAGGAAGGGACCGACAAAAGCAAAACACTGCTAAAACAGTAAGCTTTTCTCACAAAACGCAAAAACTCATTAAAACTAAAAATGCGAGTTACATGCAAACATAGTACTGATGTGCTCAACATGGACATGGAATGAATGGTCGTGAAACTACAACAAATGAGTCACAATTCCAACACATCGAAACGACCAAGAAGCTCTAATTGATAACGATAAATCATCAAACTTTATCATAGTCAAATGACAATTAAAGTGTGAGCTTAATGAACTAAACATACTACATGCACACAAATCCAGAATTTTGACGATTCTACAAACAATAGTTTCAAATTGCAATGTTTCAACATTAGGATTAGATGTGCAAACCCGTTTAAATTTTCTCCAACCAAACGCCCTCATAAAAATATACTTTTTCAAGTTCTTTTGAGTTTTCTAGCATTCTCAACTTAGAGAAAATCTTATTGGCCCTTTTCTTAGCATCTTGCTTTTTCTTTTTGGGCTCTTTTTAAATGGTGGCTTTCACAACGAGTTAAATTGAACTCTCGCAGCCCTTTCCCATGAATCACTCATCATTTTTCCAATTTTAAATCCTCACGGTAAACGGTTATTACATGCACACTTCTCCTTAAGTTTACTTACGCATAGATGACAAGATTGAGATAAGAATGCCTCACCAAATTCAAATATGCAAGAGAAGTCAAACATTCATATAAACTCGTGCATGTGTGAAATGTTGGCATATATACAAAGTCGAATCAAAATGCATATCAACTTCGAAACCACCCCATATAAACAATGGTTAATATCATTCTAAGTGTCGATAATAATGACCAAATGTCCTAGCCACATGGATAATGAAACGAGGGGGGGGGGGTCCTAGCACACCAATATGCCACATCAAACATGTAAACTCAAAAACAAAAAAACAAAAATCTTTTTGGATTTTCAAACATATTTTGACTCAAAGAAAAGCAAAATCTTTTTGGATTTTCAAAAGTTTTCTCAAAAAAACAAAATCTTTTTGTATTTTTCAAAATAGGACTCAAACTATAATACAATATGATACACATGTCATAATACTAGCAATGAGTATATCATGAAGAAAACTAGCATATGATAAACATGGCAACACTATCATCCTTTAGATTTAGTATGGGAAGAATCAAGCGCACCCAAATGAGAATCATGAAGTTTAATTCCTAAAGCCACTAAATCCGATTTCCTAACCCAAGTAAGTGTAAAACGACGCATGGGGGTGTGGGGAACCGGGGCAACTTTATTCCTAAACTTCCTAGGAGCTTGTCTAAGGTCGTAACAATAACGCCTAAGGTGACCTTTCCTACCACAAAATGTGCAAGTGTAGCGATGGTGGGAATGATTACCTTTATGGGGACCTTTTCTAACCATCCTAGTGTTTCTCACACATGCGAGGGGAATGGGAACAACTCTCTCGCTAAAACCTATACCTCCCCTATCTCCCTTAATTTAGACGGTGCCTAAGATCTTATCTAACTTATCCTACCTAGCCTCGAAATCAAACTTGACTCTTGACGAGTCTTTCAACCTATCCTCCAACTCAAGAATCCTAGACTCGAGTAAACGCCTAGTCTCTTCAAACTCTAAAATCTTCTTTTTCAAGGACTCCATCAAACCACGGAGATTGTCTCTCTCTTTCTCCACAAACTCTAGTTTCTCCCTAAAGTTCTTCTCTCGTGCCCTAAGATCCTCAATCAAACTATCATTATTTTCTATGGCACGCTCATTCAACTTATATTGCAATTTTGAGTTAGCCTTTTTCACCTTCACCATTTCGGCATACAACTCATTAAACGCATTTTGTAATTCTTTCATATCTATCTCCTCCTCGTCACTCTATTCACCCTCACTAACATGAGATACACTCAAAGCCTCCTCAGAAGTGTCATTCACATGAGTATTGTCGTCGTCGCTCACATGACATGCCATAAACGCAGTAAAGTTACGTTTAATGGGGGAACTCTCTCCCTCTTCCGGTTCACTATCACTTAAGGTGGCACTATAGACAATGGGTTGCTTGCCCTCTTTCTTAAGTTTAGTGGGACACTCCTTAACCTTGTGACCGTACTCCTCACCCCCAAAACACTTATCTGACTCATCTCTCTTCAGCTTTTCAAACTTATCCTTAGAGGTGGGATCCACTTTGTTGTTCTTGAATTTTTCAAATTTCTTGGCACCTTTTGATTATTTTTTAAACTTAATAAATTTTTTAAATTTCTTTGCCAACAAATCAACATCCTCAAAATCGGAATCAGAATCCGAAACTTTAATTTCCTCCTTCCGGGTTTTCAAAGCAATACCCTTTTCTTTCTTAGGCACTTGCTTGGAGGTAATTATGTTGATTTCACAGGTTTGTAAGTCACCTACAATCTCTTCTAGTTTCGTTGACTCTAACCTACCCAAGGAGTTTTAAATGGTCACTTTCGCATCAAACCTACTAGGCAACAACCTAAGGATTTTCTTAATGACCCGGTTGTCGGGAATTTTCTCACCTAGGTTAAAAGACGAGTTGACAATATTGGACAACCTAGCATAAAACTCATCAAAGGTCTCACTCTCTAACATCCTAATGGTCTCAAACTGTGTAGTGAGAATTTGAAGTTTTGATGCCCTAACCGTGCTAGTTCCCTCACGAGTCAGTGCCAAAATATCCCAAGCCTCTTTTGATGTTTCACAAGTCATAATTCTATTATATTCTTCGTGTGTGACATGTGAAGCAATAACGTGCAGACCCTTAGAATTATATTGTGCAAGTCTTTGTTCAGTTTCGTTCCAAGACTCAACAGGCTTTAAACTAGTGACCTCACCTACAATAGTGACTGGGGGTGTCCAACCTTTTTCAACTACAAGCCAAACTCGCTCATCAATAGATTTTAAAGCACATCTCATTCTCTCCAACAAGTGTAATTAGTGCCATCAAAAACAGGAGTTCGACAAAATTCATTATATCCAGAATTCATCTTTGAACACACACGGGATCAAAAAACAAATAAAAATGTTTTCTAGCTCTGATACCAATTTGAAGAGTGGCCCGGTGAGTGTGTTTTCAACAAAATCAATTTTTCCCGAAAAAGATCCAACTTTTAATTATGCACCAAACCAAGTTGTGAAATCCCAATTCTTACTTTAAACCAATTTTATCTTAATTAATCCTAAACATGCATCTAGTGATTAAAGCAAGTAAAGTAAAGTAAAGAATACTCACAACACCGGATGTACGAGGAAAAAATCCAAAACTGGAAAACAACCTCGGACGGCCCAAGCCAGACAATCACTATGAATAAAGGTTTTACAAAGACAGATTAGCCTTACACTACGACTCGATCCCTACGGGTCTTGATGCTCCTTCTGATCTTCAACCATTCTTCAATAGTGCCCACGCTGAAATTTCATCTTCTACGATCTCTGTCCACAACACACGCATCCACGTATGTCTCGGTGTCCACCAATATGGCTTTGATACGTCTACGATGTCGAACATGATGTCTGTCGCTTCTTCACTACAAAACCCTTTGATGTTCAATGTGTAGAATAACAACTTTGGTGCAGCAAGATCACATAATCATATAAGAACGATAACTCGGATCTTTTCAAACTCTAAGGATGTGTTTAAGACTCTTAAACCTTAGAAAACATGTGCAAACAAGGTTCTGGTTCGTAAAACTTTTTCCAGAAAGCACACCAACAAAATTATGATGCAAACACTGTTTAAATATGATTTAAACACCGCCTCAAAAAATGTGTCAATCGCGCGACATTGTATCTCGTTCGAGCGACTTAAGCATGTCGTTCGTGCGACATTGTATCTCGTTCGAACGAGATCCAATGTCGTTCGAGCGACCTAGCGAAATTTTGACTTTCTTTGACTTTCAGATAAAAATGTCTCTTAACACAGAGATTCAAATTAGTCAAACTCTATTTCGAGCTTATCATCATAAAACGAAGTTTAAACCATTAAAACACTTTTAAAACATTTAAAAACATTTTTCTTTATAAAATATACATCCTTATCTTTTATAAAAATAATTCCGAGCACCATTAATTATACGCATTCATACTTGAGTGATCTCGGAATGAAATTTACTTTGAAGACAAGTAAACTTGCACCAAATAAACATCGGCATGATTATTTCTTTGGAGCTTTGACGCAACGTTTTCAATTTCTTCAATACATCATAGACCAAGTGGGATCGTGACAAAATAAAATTCTCCCCATGACATATTACAAACATAGTTTTGTTCACGGAATGAAGTCAAAACAATACAGGGACTCAATTGGAAATTTATGTCCTTACAAATTATAAAAATAAAATTTTTGGCAATCCGTTTTTCTGAAATAATGGGTTGTTATCCCGCATACTTTTTATATTGTTGTGATGCTGAGAATGATTCGGTAATACCCCGTATTTTCATGGCTTTTAAATTATGGGATTTATTAAATTTAATTGAGATCAATTAATTTAATTTTAATCCGAAATGTTGTTTTAAATATTTACTAGCGTGACAAGAGTTAGTAATTATTGGAAATATATTATTTGTTGCATATTACTAGATGAGTATAGTAATATATGAGATTTATTTTTATAATATTGTCACGTGTGAATAAAATGACAATTGTGGAAATTTAAGTCAGGACGCGCCTGTGTCGTGTCGGGACTAAATGTGGATTAATAAAAGTGAATATTTTATAAGTTATTCGTATGGTCGTTTTGAGTGCGCCAACGCGTCCGGAAGGGTCGAGATAGTCAGAAAAGTATGCCCAGGAGTTTGATTTGGGTCTCGCGGCATTTTTAGGCCAAATTAGTACCCCGGGAGGGCATTTTGGTCATTTTGTATTTTTTGGTAATTAAACCCACGAAAATTAAAGGGGTTATATCAGATGTTTAGGTTATCTCCTAGGGTTAGATAACTCAAAACACTAGAATGGCCAATGGAGCGGAGAGGAGAGAGCTCTCAAGGCATTCCAAGGCTCAAAACTGAACCGTTTGCACCGCCGCCACCGCCAACGCGTAGATCGCGAGACGGGGAACGCAACCACACCAAATTCAACACCAAACCATATTTTTAAAAATCTCAGGCAAGTGTTTATCTTTCTTATTTCGTTGATGCATCTTTCATATTGGTTTAGGAATGATTAGGATTAAGAGTTTGATTAAGAAAAGAGTTCTAATAAGATACAAACACTAAGAAAATTTATTCCGGACGATCGGACCGTTGGAATTGGATGAAATTTTACAGAGAATTAGCTGAAGAGGAGAGGCAGCTAAAGAAAAAAAATTCAGCTCGATCAGACCGTTCAAAATTTTTTAATATTTTTTTTCTAGACAGTTTTATGTTTTGAGGACTCTTAGAAAAAAAATCAATTAAGTATATATTAAAGGGGAGGCACGTAAGAGAGAGTTACGTTGGAACATAAATGGATATCTACTGAATTGTACATTTAAAAGAATAGAGTCTATGAGGGTTACGTAGTAATTTGGAAAAACCCTTCGAATTAAAGTTAGAAACGAACCATTATACTTGATAAATAATAATGGGAAAATAAGGATAAATGTTGTGAATGTGGGTTATTGGATAAACCTAAATTGATATAATAAAAGTGGTATATTTATATGATTGTGTATGCATATATTATATATATGTGAAAATCATGCCCACGCTACTTGCTATCCCTGAGGTTTCTGCGCTGGGACAGTCTTATCTCGATGGGACCTTTATGGGGGATATTGACTTGTACCTTAGAAGATAGATATCCTTGGTACAGGCTATCAGAATGATAGTTCAGACGGTCCTAAGAGACGCAGGCATGTGCCATCCTCTTAGAGACTTGGAATCTATGCTTCACCTCACTTTGTTTGTGTATAGATATCCTTGGTACAGGCTATCGCAGTGATAGTTCGGACGGTCCTAAGAGGCGCAGACATATGCCATCCTCTTAGAGACTTGGAATCTATGCTTTGCCTCAATATTGTTTGAGTATGTGTTAATACAATTCGAGAGTGATTCCGAATGTATTCCCCTTAATACGAGTGATACGGGGTTTTGGATAGTAGAGTATGCCCGCACCATAGTTTTTATTTGGGGTGCTGATATGATATATATATTTTACGAGTAGATAATATATATATGAAATTCTGAAATCTGGAACTGCCTACTGTGATTTGATAAGTAGGACATGGTCGATGACTCAAATTGTAAATACTTGTTTTGTGAATGTATAATATGACACTGGAAAACTTTATTGATTAATAAAGTTAAAAATGAGAACTTTGGTTACTAATTGAAATATTCTTGTCAAACAATTGAGTCGTTAAATTTTGAATCCTGCGAATAACCTAAGATAAGTTAAACCATTGGGAAAAGATAGTGTGGTATATGACGAGATAAACTATTGGGAAGGTTAGTGCGATAGGTGTGCACATTAGAAGAGAGGTGAGAATTTCTCAAGAGAGTGTCGCACTAATATGTTGTTGATTGGCCTCTATCAATTTAAATACTTGTTAAATGAATTTTTCAATCATATAAACTATCGGGCTCTGACCCGTTTCTATTTCTTTTTCTCTCTTGTATATATATGTATGTATTACAGGTGCCCAGCCACAGGGGCGTCTTACTTAGGATCCCTTGGAAGGAACGTGCTGCAGCTTAGGTGGGAGTTGCAGGCCTGTTGTTTAAACGACTTCATCCATTTGATTCTACTCCTTGTTCAGTTTTATCCAGAAGGGGCATGTGTCGCCTTCTTTCTATTATTTTGTTGGTATAGTCAGAGATTGAAATTTTGACTTTCAGTACCTTTATTTCGGGATTTATTACTCTCAGGATGTTTTCCTTTAGTGTTGTAAATGTTGGGATTTATTATTGATGATTAAATTTGTGTATGTTCAATTCTATTTTTTTTATTCTTAATGTGTGACTCTTTAGATGTTAATGGTTTAAGGTTTTATAACCGGATTTAATAAAATGAGAATAAGGTTTTAAATGGTTTTGACACTTAGCTTAATTATTTAGGGTGTTTAAATTGGAAAAGTATTTTTACGACAGTGATGCTAAGAATGAACCAACTGTTCACCTTGATTTTAATTTAATAAAGGAGTGATCGCCCGGTATTTAATTAGGCGGGGTGTCACAGGTGGTATCAGAGCCATCAGGTTCTAGTGTCCTTAGGATCTGTACGACTTATTATGCTTTCAGCGTTGCTTTGTTTGTTATCGAGCCCTATGTTTAGGATTGTCGATTCCTTTGAGGAGATTTCATTCTCCTGCTATAATGTGTATACATTAGTGTATTCTAATTTCGTTCGGATGTGTGCGTGTGCCGAGCGATGATGGACGTCAGAAGAGGACTGTTAAGCGTACATCAGGAGGCAGGGCTCAGTTGAGATGATAAAATATATCCGAGGATGATGACCGTAATCGAGGTCACCTCCATTATGGCACGAGAAGCCACGACTAGAAAGGCGACTAAGGAGCAACAATGATTTTCAAATGCTGTTATAGTCAAATGAGGTGCGAGGGTAAACTCACCCAACGTATTACAAAAACGTGTAGAGATTGTACGTGGGAAATTTTAGAAACGCGAAAATTGTATGGGTTTACCAAAGGAGGTAAAGTATCCAAAGGCTTAAATATAGGACGGAGTGTGGCAAACTGAAAGTAAAAATTTAGAGAAAATTTTCTTGGCTTTCGGGACTAAGTTATAATTGTTTGAGTCAACCACCAATTTTAGAAGTGGAATGCTATGCGTATAGGAGAACCTTAGGTACAGTGTTGACCGTATGTTCCTTCCTTAACTTTTCAGGATGAGAAGCAAATGTGGTTCTGAACTCATCGAGAGAAGGCATGTCAGGGGTCCATTCGTGAATGTGAATCTTTATCGTTAGCAAATTTTGTATCGGAAGATGTAGATAAAAGTGGGGGAAACAACTCTGAGTGGGAGGTCGACATGTAGTAATAGTTGATAACACTCAAAGAGGTAATTCTGATGGACGAACGATTCAGAGGTTGACATTGTCATATTTTGTCAAAATAGATGATAACGCTTCTTTGTGGGGGAAGTTAAAGGAATCGAAGAATTTAGTCGAGAATGAGACTGAATGCAACGATGGTGGTCTAGCACCACAAAAGGATGTGGATACACATCAGGAAAACCATTTAAATACTTCAGATAGTTAAATTCTTACCAAGTGATGGTAAATTCAGTAAGTACTATTATAGATAGTAACATGATCTTTATGGCCTAAAAAGCAAAGGGAACAACCGGGATGGCTAACAGGAATCGAGTCTACTAAAGTCCGAGAGAAGGACAATCCTAACCTGGTTAGTTGGACATGTGTTTAATGGATTATGTGTTGAGGTATTTTGTGCGGAGTGAGATCGCTCACGATAATATGTTCCAAAATGAGAAAAAGGACAAGAATACGGTGCCTAGTAAAAGGCAACGATTAAAATAATTTTGTTTTGGTTTGGGCAGACGTGTTAAGTCCGAAAACCATTTGTGGATTCAAGACGATTGCCAGGATGGAAGTATAAGTTGTATCCTTAGAGGATGCGGCGTGTTTATGTGACACGAGCGAGTCACCATATTTTGTTCATTGCTAGATTAGCATGTGAGACGAGTTTAATGCATATCATTATAAATGTTACCATTATGTGAATATTTTTCCATGGTATAGCGGGATTTTTCTTTGGTGCTATCCACGAGGGATGATTGAGTATATTAATAGTGTTTTATACTTTATTGAGGCTACTCGTTGTAGTGATGCGATACACGAGTATGACATCATCTTTGTTAAAATGTTATAGAAATGGGTAGTATGATAGTGGGCATTTATTGCAAGGCTATCGGAGTAGTTACATTAGTTAAACATGTTTTTTTTTTGGCGAGGCTTTACCTGCAAGAAGGTTGGACTCGCACTTATATTTATCCTAGAGACTTCGGACGAGATAGTGGGCTCGAGATATTCGATACCAATGTATGTATATACTTTGTGAGTATGATTCAGTATGTACCGGGATTTACCGTTGAGCGAAAAGACTTGACTCGGTATTATGTTTAGCACTCCGGACTTAGTGATAGGAAGAGTGCAGTGTTATATTTATCCTTAAGAGATGTGGGAGTGAAGAGTTATACCCCTAATGTTAGAAAAAGGAAATTTAGAGAATTTCGATCCTATGTATCTGAGGTTTATAGAATGGAATTACCATCAACCAATACGGGACGATAGTGAAATTGGTGTAACGTTCTTTGTTAAGCATAATTACGGGAGAAGTTGTAAATTTTCTGTCAAGGAACGGAATAAAGGGGTATATACTTTGGACAGAAGACCTAACGGATTTCGATAACCGACAATGCTAGGTAGTAGTGTATCGGGGGGGTTCCTTGTTTGGATTTCGCTTTGCGAGACATCCCACGCATGAAACTTAGCGTAAGGTTGGAAATAGGGAGACGTTTGGTCACTATTACATGAGTTCGGTACCCTGGTCGAAATAGGATAAAGTAATTATGTATGTAAGTTGGAAGTTGAATTTTGTTTTAAGGTCATTGGAGCCGGATTTTTGTGGTAGGAAAGCATTGAATGTTATCCCCACGAGTTGAGGGGTGGAACGATGATAAAGAGTTGGAATGATTTTTAGCATGGATTATCTGGAAAGAACTTTATATTATACAAAAGAGATAACCTGTAATCATTTTGATGAAAAGAGCATTAGTGATTTATTTTGGTTGTTGTACCTATTTGGGAAAATTGTTGTACTTATCTGAGGAAGGTTGAGAATCATTATTCCTATTTTATTATCGTGGAATTTGAATGCCCTATTCCTTCTATTTCGTTGAATTTAGTTAGTCCTACAGATGAGTAGCATGCCGTTCGCTCTCCCAGGGCGGCCGGAGTGTTGCAAAAATGTGGGCATCTTGGTTAACTACAGTTAAAATAGTCTGAATCGAAGGGACGTGTGAAATATATGTTTGTGGGACTAGTATAACGAAGTGGAAGTGATAGAGTGGATTAAACGTCACATGAGGGGCGATAATCCATACATAAGTGTGTAATTAGATAGCACGCCCTAACTTGATTGGAAGGCTGTGGGAAGCCATTCAAGAATTGATATTCCTTGAATGGAGCAGAATTAAATGATTATGAAGAACACCCGGAGCGGAGTTGTTATTAGTCAAGTGTGAGAGAGACTTGCGCATACAAAGAGTAAGGATGTTAGTATAGTATAAGAGATCCAGAAGTGCGCTTCGTGGAGAGAAGAGCACGGGTCGGAACTTTCGGCATACTCCAAGGAAGGAAGGGGAGTATTACGTGTCACTTAATGCGAGACATTTCAAGGGAAGAATCATTGTTTAGCGAGATGTAGTGAGCAGTCTCTACATGCACTTCCCATAGGAAGGGTTTGGTTGAAAGAGGAGAATCAACCAAAGAATTTTGTGTTTATCGAAAATTACTGAAATTGGAAAAGGTTGGTAAAGTCGTTAAAGTTCTTAGATGGGTTGCCATCGTCAAAACAAGATCAAGGGTTTATCCCGAACATGTGAATTAAGTCTCCGAGAAGGAAGTGATTGAAATTCCTTTGGGTTGGCTTACAATATTAACTAGTATGCCCCAGATTTCCTTTGAAAGGAAGGATCATGCCAGTGCATGGTCTGGCGCAGTATAAATTTCTGAATCAGGATGAGATTGGTGAATCCCACCTTTAATATGGGATTTCAGGAACCAGCGGAGATAAGATTTCGTTTCGAGTAGGATGTATCACCCTTAGCCAGGGAATAAGCGCATGGTGATTAAAGATTAGTGGAGCCACGTGAAGGAGATTTTTGGAATCTTAGTACGATGATTTCAAGAATGCTCTGTAGAAGCACTCGTACCTGTTTGTCGCGTTCGAGGTACTTATTAAGGTGTTGTTATGGAAGAACCTCGACTATTCTCCTTCCGTATGTTTAAAGGAGAGTAGATAATCAGAATTTTTGGATCGATCGAGAAAATATTCGATAACTATGGTGGAATTCCACGACTGTTTTAGGCAGTCAAGAGTGGTCAAATGTTCCTATGATCTTCTCAGAATGGGAATTTTGTGTATGAATAAATCCGAGTAGTTGTCATGTAGTGAGGTGCCGCCTCCTAATAATAGTGAGATAATGGAATTTATAACGTATAGACGTAACCTATTCAAATGTTGTCAGTTGGGAGTGCAATGTGACGTGTCTCCAATGAGAATGTAAAACAATGTTGCTGTGAGGAAAAAGCTATAGTGATTAAGCGCCGTACTATGTAGATAGTTTGCGTACTGACAAGGATATCCAGAATTGTGCTACCTGGTAGGCCTTATTTTCCGAATTTCGGGACAAAATTCCGTTATTAAGGGGGAAGTATGTAATACCCCGTATTTTCATGGCTTTTAAATTATGGGATTTATTAAATTTAATTGAGATAAATTAATTTAATTTTAATCCGAAATGTTGTTTTAAATATTTACTAGCGTGACAAGAGTTAGTAATTATTGGGAATATATTATTTGTTGCATATTACTGGATGAGTATAGTAATATATGAGATTTATTTTTATAATATTGTCACGTGTGAATAAAATGACAATTGTGGAAATTTAAGTCGGGACGCGCCTGTGTCGTGTCGGGACTAAATGTGGATTAATAAAAGTGAATAATTTATAAGTTATTCGTATGGTCGTTTTGAGTGTGCCAACGCGTCCGGAAGGGTCGAGATAGTCAGAAAAGTATACTCGGGAGTTTGATTTAGGTCTCGGGGCGTTTTTAGGCCTAATTAGTACTCCGGGAGGGCATTTTGGTCATTTTGTATTTTTGGGTAATTAAACCCACGAAAATTAAAGGGGTTATATCAGATGTTTAGGTTATCTCCTAGGGTTAGATAACTCAAAACACTAGAACGGCCATTGGAGAGGAGAGGAGAGAGCTCTCAAGGCATTCCAAGGCTCAAAACTCAACCGTTTGCACCGCCGCCACCGCCAACGCGTAGATCGCGAGACGGGGAACGCAACCACACCAAATTCAACACCAAACCAGATTTTTAAAAATCTTAGGCAAGTGTTTATCTTTCTTATTTTGTTGATGCATCTTTCATATTGGTTTAGGAATGATTAGGATTAAGAGTTTGATTAAGAAAAGAGTTCTAATAAGATACAAACACTAAGAAAATTTATTCCGGACGATCGGACCGTTGGAATTGGATGAAATTTTACAGAGAATGAAGACGAGAGGAAGCTAAAGAAAAAAAATTCAGCTCGATCAGACCGTTCAATATTTTTTAATATTTTTTTTTCTATACAGTTTTATGTTTTGAGGACTCTTATGAAAAAAAAATCAATTAAGTATATATTAAAGGGGAGACACGTAAGAGAGAGTTACGTTGGAACATAAATGGATATCTACTGAATTGTACATTTAAAAGAATAGAGTCTATGAGGATTACGTAGTAATTTGGAAAAACCCTTCGAATTAAAGTTAGAAACGAACCATTATACTTGATAAATAATAATAGAAAAATAAGGATAAATGCTGTGAATGTGGGTTATTGGATAAACCTAAATTGATATAATAAAAGTGGTATATTTATATGATTGTGTATGAATATATTATATACATGTGAAAATCATGCCCACGCTACTTGCTATCCCTGAGGTTTCCGCGCTGTGACAGTCTTATCTCGATGGGACCTTTATGGGGGAAATTGACTTGTACCTTAGAAGATAGATATCCTTGGTACAGGCTATCGGAATGATAGTTCAGACGGTCTTAAGAGACGCAGGCATGTGCCATCCTCTTAGAGACTTGGAATCTATGCTTCGCCTCACTTTGTTTGTGTATAGATATCCTTGGTACAGGCTATCGCAGTGATAGTTTAGACGGTCCTAAGAGGCGCAGACATATGTCATCCTCTTAGAGACTTGGAATCTATGCTTTGCCTCAATATTGTTTGAGTATGTGTTAATACAATTCGAGAGTGATTCTGAATGTATTCCCCTTAATAGGAGTGATACGGGGGTTTGGATAGTAGAGTATGCCCGCACCATAGTTTTATTTGGGGTGCTGTTATGATATATATATTTTACGAGTAGATAATATATATATGAAATTCTGAAATCTGGAACTGCCTACTGTGATTTGATAAGTAGGACATGGTTGATGACTCAAATTGTAAATACTTGTTTTGTGAAAGTATAATATGACACTGGAAAACTTTATTGATTAATAAAGTTAAAAATGAGAACTTTGGTTACTAATTGAAATATTCTTGTCAAACAATTGAGTTGTTAAATTTTGAATCCTGCGAATAACCTAAGATAAGTTAAACCATTGGGAAAAGATAGTGTGGTATATGACGAGATAGACTATTGGGAAGGTTAGTGCGATAGGTGTGCACATTAGAAGAGAGGTGAGAATTTCTCAAGAGAGTGTCGCACTAATATGTTGTTGCATTGGCCTGTATCAATTTAAATACTTGCTAAACGAATTTTTAAATCATATACACTATCGGGCTCTGACCCGTTTCTATTTCTTTTTCTCTCTTGTATATATATGTATGTATTACAGGTGCCCATCCATAGGGGCGTCTTACTTAGGATCCCTTGGAAGGAACGTGCTGCAGCTTAGGTGGGAGTTGCAGGCCTGTTGTTTAAACGACTTCATCCATTTGATTCTACTCCTAGTTCAGTTTTATCCAAAAGGGGCATGTGTCACCCTCTTTCTATTATCTAGTTGGTATAGTCAGAGATTGAAAATTTTACTTTCGTTACCTTTATTTCGGGATTTATTACTGTCAGGATGTTTTCCTTTAGTGTTGTAAATGTTGGGATTTATTGTTGATGATTAAATTTGTGTATGTTTAATTCTATTTTTTTTATTCTTAATGTGTGACTCTTTATATGTTAATGGTTTAAGGTTTTATAACCGGATTTAATAAAATGAGAATAAGTTTTTAAATGGTTTCGACACTTACCTTAATTACTTAGGGTGTTTAAGAATGAACCAACTGTTCAAGTTGATTTTAATTTAATAAAGGAGTGATCGCCCGGTATTTAATTAGGCGGGGTGTCACGGGTGGTATCAGAGCCACCAGGTTCTAGTGTCCTTAGGATCTGTACGGCTTATTATGCTTTCAGTGTTGCTTTGTTTGTTATCGAGCCCTATGTTTAGGATTGTCGATTCCTTTGACGAGATTTCGTTCTCCTGCTATAATGTGTATACATTAGTGTATTCTAATTTTGTTCGGATGTGTGCGTGTGCCTAGCGATGATGGACGTCAAAAGAGGACTGTTAAGCGTACATCAGGAGGCAGGGCTCAATTGAGATGATAAAATATATCCGAGGATGATGACCGTAGTCGAGGTCACCTCCATTATGGCACGAGAAGCCACGACTAGAAAGGCGACTAAGGAGCAGCAATGATTTTCAAATGCTGTTATAGTCAAATGAGGTGCGAGGATAAACTTACCCAACGTATTACAAAAATGTGTAGAGACTGTCTGTGGGAAATTTTAGAAACGCGAAAATTGTATGTGTTTACCAAAGGAGGTAAAGTATCCAAAGGCTTAAATATAGGACGGAGTGTGGCAAACTGAAAGTGAAAATTTAGAGAAAATTTTCTTTGCTTTCTGGACGAAGTTATAATTGTTTGAGTCAACCACCAATTTTAGAAGTGGAATGCTATGCCTATAGGAGAACCTTAGGTACAGTGTTGACCGTATGTTCCTTCCTTAACTGTTCAGGATGAGAAGCAAATGTGGTTCTGAACTCATCAAGAGAAGGCATGTCAGGGGTCCATTCGTGAATGTGAATCTTAACCGTTAGCGAATTTTGTATCGAAAGATGTAGATACAAGTGGGAGAAACAACTCCGAGTGGGAGGTCGACACGTAGTAATAGTTGATAACACTCAAAGAGGTAATTCTGATGGACGAACGATTCAGAGGTTGACATTGTCATATTTTGTCAAAATAGATGATAATGCTTCTTTGTGGGGGAAGTTAAAGGAATCGAAGAATTTAGTCGAGAATGAGACTGAATGCAACGATGGTGGTTTAGCACCACAAAAGGATGTGGATACACATCAGGAAAACCATTTAAATGCTTCAGATAGTTAAATTCTTACCAAGTGATGGTAAATTCAGTAAGTACTATTATAGATAGTAACATGATCTTTATGGCCTAAAAAGCTATGGGAACAACCGGGATGGCTAACAGGAATCGAGTCTACTAAAGCTCGAGAGAAGGACAATCCTAACCTGGTTAGTAGGACAGGTGGTAAGTGGATTATGTGTTGAGGTATTTTGTGCGTAGTGAGATCACTCACGATAATATGTTCCAAAATGAGAAAAAGGACAAGAATACGGTGCCTAGTAAACGGCAACGATTAAAATAATTTTGTTTTGGTTTGGGCAGACGTGTTACGTTCGAAAACCATTTGTGCAGTCAAGACGATTGCCAAGATGGAAGTATAAGTTGTATCCTTAGAGGATGCGGCGTGTTTATGTGACACGAGCGAGTCACCATATTTTATTCATTGCTAGATTAGCATGTGAGACGAGTTTAATGCATATCATTATAAATGTTACCATTATGTGAATATTTGTCCTTAGTATAGCGGGATTTTTCTTTGGTGCTATTCGCGGGGGATGAATGAGTATATTAACAGTGTTTTATACTTTATTGAGGCTACTCGTTGTAGTGATGCGATACACGAGTATGACATCATCTTTGTTAAAATGTTATAGAAATGGGTAGTATGATAGTGGACATTTATTGCAAGGCTATCGGAGTAGTTACATTAGTGCAACACGTTTTGTTTTGGCGAGGCTTTACCTGTAAGAAGGTTGGACTCGCACTTATATTATCTATCCTAGAGACTTCGGAGGAGATAGTGGGCTCGAGATATTCGATACCAATGTATGTATAGACTTTGTGAGTATGATTCAGTATGTACCGGCATTTACCGTTGAGCGAAAAGACTTGACTCGGTATTATGTTTAGCACTCCGGACTTAGTGATAGTAAGAGTGCAGTGTTATATTTATCCTTAAGAGATGTGGGAGTGAAGAGTTATACCCCTAATGTTAGAAAAAGGAAATTTAGAGAATTTCGATCGTATGTATCCGAGGTTTATAGAATGTAATTACCATCAACCAATACGGGACGATAGTGAAATTGGTGAAACGTTCTTTATTAAGCATAATTATGGGAGAAGTTGTAATTTTTCTGTCAAGGGACGGAATAAAGGGGTATATACTTTGGACGGAGGACCTAACGGATTTCGATAACCGACAATGCTAGGTGGTAGTGTATCGGGGGGGTTCCTTGTTTGGATTTCGCTTTGCGAGACACCCCACGCATGAAACTTAGCGTAAGGTTGCAAATAGGGAGACGTTTGGTCACTATTCCATGAGTTCGGTACCCTGGTCGAAATAGGATCAAGTAATTATATATGTAAGTTGGAAGTTGAATTTTGTTTTAAGGTCATTGGAGCCGAATTTTTGTGGTAGGAAAGCATTGAAAGTTATCCCCACGAGTTGAGGGGTGGAACGATGATAAAGAGTTGGAATGATTTTTAGCATGGATTATCTGGAAAGAACTTTATATTATACAAAAGAGATAACCTGTAATCATTTTGATGAAAAGAGCATTAGTGATTTATTTTGGTTTTTGTACCTATTTGGGAAAATTGTTGTACTTATCTGAGGAAGGTTGAGAATCATTATTCCTCTTTTATTGTCGTGGAATTTGAATGCCCTATTCCTTCAATTCCGTTGAATTTAGTTAGTCCTACAGATGAGTAGCACGCCGTTCGCTCTCCCAGGGCGGTCGGAGTGTTGCAAACATGTCGGCATCTTGGTTAACTACAGTTAAAATAGTCCGAGTCGAAGGGACGTGTGAAATATATGTTTGTGGGACTAGTATAACGAAGTGGAAGTGATAGAGTGGATTAAACGTCACATGAGGGGCGATAATCCATACATAAGTGTGTAATTAGATAGCACGCCCTAACTTGATTGGAAGGCTGTGGGAAGCCATTCAAGAATTGATATTCCTTGAATGGAGGAGAATTAAATGATTATGAAGAACACCCGGAGCGGAGTTGTTTATTAGCCAAGTGTGAGAGCGACTTGCGCATACAAAAAGTAAGGATGTTAGTATAGTATAAGAGATCCAGAAGTGCTCTTCGTGGAGAGAAGAGCACGGGTCGGAACTTTCGGCATACTCCAAGGAAGGAAGGGGAGTATTACGTGTCACTTAATGCGAGACATTTCAAGAGAAGAATCGATGTTTAACGAGATGTAGTGAGAAGTCTCTACATGCACTGCCCATAGGAAGGGTTTGGTTGAAAGAGGAGAATCAACCAAAGAATTTTGTGTTTATCAAAAATTCCTAAAATTGGAAAAGGTTAGTAAAGTCGTTAAAGTTCTTGGATGGGTTGCCATCCTCAACACAAGATCAAGGGTTTATCCCGAACATGTGAATTAAGTTGCCGAGAAGGAAGTGATTGAAATTCCTTTGGGCTGGCTTACAATATTAACTAGTATGCCCCAGATTTCCTTTGAAAGGAAGGATCACGCCAGTGCATGGTCTGGCGCAGTATAAATTTCTGAATCAGAATGAGATTGGTGAATCCCACCTTTAATATGGGATTTCAGGAACCAGCGAAGATAAGATTTCGTTTCGAGTAGGATGTATCACCCTTAGCCAGGGAATAAGCGCATGGTGATTAAAGATTAGTGGAGCCACGTGAAGGAGATTTTTGAAATCTTAGTACGATGATTTCAAGAATGCTCTGTAGAAGCACTCGTACCTGTTTGTCGCGTTCGAGGTACTTATTAAGGTTTTGTTATGGAAGAACCTCGACTATTCTCCTTTCGTATGTTTAGAGGAGAGTAGATAATCAGAATTTTTGGATCGGTCGAGAAAATATTTGATAACTATGGTGGAATTTCACGACTGTTTTAGGCAGTCAAGAGTGGTCAAATGTTCGTATGATCTTCTCAGAGTGGGAATTTTGTGTATGAATAAATCCGAGTAGTTGTCCTGTAGTGAGGTGAGGCCTCCTAATGATAGTGAGATAATGGAATTTATAACGTATAGACGTAACCTATTCAAACGTTGTCAGTTGGGAGTGCAATGTGAAGTGTCTCCAATAAGAATGTAAAATAATGTTGCTGTGAGGAAAAAGCTATAGTGATTAAGCGCCGTACTATGTAGATAGTTTGCGTACTGACAAGGATATCCAGAATTGTGCTAGTGGTAGGCCTTATTTTCCAAATTTCGGGACGAAATTCCGTTATTAGGGTGGAAGTATGTAATACCCCGTATTTTCATGGCTTTTAAATTATGGGATTTATTAAATTTAATTGAGATAAATTAATTTAATTTTAATCCGAAATGTTGTTTTAAATATTTACTAGCGTGACAAGAGTTAGTAATTATTGGGAATATATTATTTGTTGCATATTACTGGATGAGTATAGTAATATATGAGATTTATTTTTATAATATTGTCACGTGTGAATAAAATGACAATTGTGGAAATTTAAGTCGGGACGCGCCTGTGTCGTGTCGGGACTAAATGTGGATTAATAAAAGTGAATATTTTATAAGTTATTCATATGGTCGTTTTGAGTGCGCCAACGCGTCCGGAAGGGTCGAGATAGTCAGAAAAGTGTACCCGGGAGTTTGATTTGGGTCTCGGGGCGTTTTTAGGCCTAATTAGTACTCCGGGAGGGCATTCTGGTCATTTTGTATTTTTGGGTAATTAAACCCACGAAAATTAAAGGGGTTATATCAGATGTTTAGGTTATCTCCTAGGGTTAGATAACTCAAAACACTAGAACAGCCATTGGAGAGGAGAGGAGAGAGCTCTCAAGGCATTCCAAGGGTCAAAACTCAACCGTTTGCACCGCCGCCACCGCCAACGCGTAGATCGCGAGACGGGGAACGCAACCACACCAAATTCAACACCAAACCAGATTTATGAAAATCCTAGGCAAGTGTTTATCTTGCTTATTTCTTTGATGCATCTTTCATATTGGTTTAGGAATGATTAGGATTAAGAGTTTGATTAAGAAAAGAGTTCTAATCAGATACAAACATTAAGAAAATTTATTCCGGAATATCGGACCGTTGGAATTAGAAAATTTTTTACAGAGAATTAACTGAAGACGAGAGGAAGCTATAGAAAAAAATTCGGCTCGATTAGACCGTTCAATATTTTTTTAATATTTTTGTTGCTAGACAGTTTTATGTTTTGAGGACTCTTAGAAAAAAAAAATTCAATGAAGTATTTATTGAAGGGGAGACACGTAAGAGAGAGTTACGTTGGAAGATAAATGGATATCTACTGAATTGTACATTTGAAAGAATAGAGTCTATGAGGGTATGATTAAGTGTGAAAATTAGCGCGTGTAAAGACGCTAATCGTTGTTTTCGTTTCGCCAGCTCAATACAAAAACCTAAGTTACAACTACACTTGCGGGGCAAGTAGAGCGGTAAGTCGGGTATCGAGAATCCACAGAGACGAGTTGTTAGAATTTATAAGGTTTAATATTCCGAAATAAAAGTGGAAAAGGTGAATTACAAACTAAAAGAAAAGATGCATGAAAGGGAAAGATTAATCCAGGTGAGGGAAATTAAACTAAATTAATAAAGAGAATAAAAACTATAGGTTGCGTCGAATATCCCTCACCCGAGTTAATTAGTATAAAATGGTTACATGGGTCGACGAGTTATTAAGGTTGCGTCTCGTTTCGACAGTTAAGTAAATCAAGGGTTGTCACACCCCTAAATTTGCATAAAATCCACATACGATTTTGGTGTCAACAAATACCCCGGAAATTACGCGCGAAAGGTCGTAAGCACGGGACATACATGATATGCCCCGTCAAATCTCCTAGGCGTAATAACTAGGACAACGCAACCGAAATAGGCCTGTAAAATCCATCACCAAAGCAAAGCAACATGTCAACCCGGAATGAGTTCAATCCGACACAACCTAGACTAAATTAGCCACTACACATAATTAATGACATTAATTAAACTAACTAAATAATTAAAGCAACTAATTAACTAATGAAAACAATAAATAACAATAATTAAACAAACTACAAAGTATGGAAACTAGCTAACAAAGAAAGAAAACAACAAAGAAGAGAATGAATAGTAGAGTTCTTACATAAAATGGGTGAAAACCCAATTGAAAATGGAGGAGAGGGTGAGCTCCCAACAAAACCCCCAAAATGTCTTCTAACCTTATCTAACTAAAACAAGATATCTCAAAGAAAAGCCCCAAACATTCATTTAATACCCCAAAATAAACCCCCAACAATACCAACCCAAAAAACCCAAAATAAGCCAATTTTCGTACATATCTGATGGGACCGGTCGACCTCTATTTTGGGACCGGTCGACCACACTTTTGGAATTTGCCCCCCTTTTCCACTCCGAACCAATTTTGACGCGCTGCACGGAAATGGCCATAACTCCCTCATACGGAATCGAAATGAGGCGTGGTCAGAACTGACGCGAAGCTAATTCAATTCTCTACATGATTCTGTTTTGAAACCCTCCAAATTATGCAGTATGAAATTACCAAAATGCCCTTGAAGTAGAAGAAAATACCGAAACCTTCCGGAAATGGGCATAACTTCCACATACGGAGTCAGAATGACGCACGATCAGTGGCCACGGAAAGATAATTTGATGATCTACATGTTGTTAACTTCATTCCATAAAAAATAGTGAGTTTGAAAAGACCAAATTTCCCTTGAAGTAGCATTCGACGACGGAACTTCTCCAAAATGCAACCGAACCTCACTTTTAGCGTTCCAATACCTACAAAAGCACAAATAACCCCTGCAAAGCATGTATATATCCAAATCCAAGGTTGTCTGGTTAATGATCACAATTATAGGCATTTAGGACCGTAAAAGTGCTAGAATGCATAAAGATAACGGGCGGAATTATGCAATATTCGATACGAATCACACCCCCTAACTTAAACATTGCTAGTTCCTAGTGATGAAACAAGAAAAACTAGTCCACAGAAGGAAATACAAAACGTATATATGCATGGAAATATAATTGCCACTTTCGTAGGGAACACGATTGCATTTAGCATATGCAATAAGCCGTTAAACCCCTAGGTTACCCTAGTGGACGAGTGTCATCTCGTGAGGGTTTTCAGGGATGATACCCACAAACATCATATGGTTTCCTCAAAATATGCCCAAACCAACGTGCGACAAGCCCAACAATGACGAAAAGGATTTCATACGCATTATTAGCAAAGTGAATGAATTCACACAAAAGTCCAAATTATTAACATTACAGAATGCACCTCATAGAATTGAAACCTTAAAATGTGGGAGGGGAGCGAGCACATGCAAAGTGTGATTTGGCAAAAACTTATATAAACCGGATAATTAACATTAAAGCATGCATATATTCATTCCTCATGGGCATTACGCTCATCAAGCGAATTCACTCGAAACAGGGAGGTAACACACATGCGGGCTAATGAGTAATTGTAAATGGAAACTAGGCCGCACACATGTCATAATGAAGAACGCTATATAGGAAATAAAAACTTGTAATCTCAATGAAAGATACCGCACACTAAAAGAGGCGAAATGCATTTTCACAGATTATCACAACTATTATGACTTTTAAATTACATCAACCTAAGATCACATAGGACTTTAATAGGGTTGTAATGTAGGTATGGCTAGGGTATGAAATGAAAGGAATGTATATACGGATTCAAAGTGTTCGGGATGAAAACTCGGGATAATGAGAAAATGCGGGCAATATCAAAATTGGAAAACAAGTTCCAAAACGGCATTAGATATATCATCGGGGAGAGTAATCAAAGCTTATTGAACTATATACAACATTTACAACTTTTTTTTTTTTTTTTTCTCATTTTCTCCTTTGTTTTCTTTTGCTTTTTGCTTTCTCTTTTTCTTCACTTTTTTCACTACTTTCTTTTCTTTACTTATCAAACTCTCATATGCCCAAATTGCAACCGACATCATAACAACAACATTCAATCCCAAGTAACATTCCAAACAAAGGTATGGAAAGTGTATGTATGGGTTCAAACTCCAATTTGGAGTTGGTTATGGGATTTGGAGTTATGAAACGAAAGGCTAATATTTAGGCTCAAAGGGGTTAACGAGGGTAAACATATAAGGGTGAGATCAAGGCTAATATGGGTGATATAACAAAGAGGGTCTATGATCATTTCCAAAATTTTACGTAATTCTCGAATCAAAACAATATATGAAAATCATGATCAAGTAACACATTTCAAGTATGAACTCAATTAATGAACGGTCAAATGAAAGAATAGTGAGATTACCGACGAATTCAACGTTTTCAAAGAGGAAAGAATAGTGTATACACTCACAAACGACGAAAGGTACAAAGCTTACTCGGTGTAAGTATATACAATGCAACAAAAGATTACCGAGTTAAAAAAATCTTAAACCAAATCAATATAACCATAAAAGTGCATGTGCTCATGGGATTAAAGTTCAATTCATGAAGTTATTCATAATATCAATAAGTGAGACTAAAGTCTAATAACTTCTAAAATCGAGAACATTCATCATTAGGTTGTCTATTGGATCGGGCAATTATTGAAATTTATCATCGAAAACAAAGGCAAAATGCCCAAAAAAGGAGAAAAAAAAAGAAAATCTTTTTGAAATTTTTGAATTTTTCTAAGAAAAGCATACTAAGTAACTAACATGTGAGAAAAAACATGGACTAAATAAAGAAATGGATAGAATATGCCACACCCCCTAACTTAAAACTTGACATTGTCCTCAATGTAAATTAAGAACCAAGTCAAAGAGAGGAAAATAGCGATATTACCCAAAAGTGGAGCGATCCCCATAAGAACAAGTCCAAAGAATCTACAAAATAAGTTAGTACCGAGCATAGCAAAAAAAAATAATAAAAAGTTAACTAATTACATTAGACTAAATTAAAAAGGAAGGAAAAAAATAAAAAGAAAAAATAAAGAGCTAACTATATACAACCTACTATTTAGACTTCACAATAACTGTACACTAGAAGTCTAAATAGCTGAGGGTCCACCATAAGAACGATTTGACTTTGGAGGATAACCGGTGTACCCTCACATACAAGCATGCCTTCCGAAAAATATGAATTCCGTTTTAACAACGGAAGGCATGTGTAAGGCGGAAGAAATGAACCATCGGCAATTAAAAGTTTTGGAGGGACGATGGGGGGTTTGGATTGAACGGGTGACAAAAACAAGTGGGGACCGAGAAAAGCCGAATATCCTCCCAAGAATTTTGAAGTTAGAATGGGAGGCGGCGCACACAAAGGCAAAGATGCGATCGTTGAGGGCGACTCGAGCAAGTACTCCTCATCGGCGATAGGGTTTAAAATATTAAAGTTCGAAACCGAATCATCGGGTACTTGTTCCGGTGGGGTAATAGAGAATGAAAAAGGGGATGAAAGAAATTCAAACTCAAGAGATGAATCATCATCGCATGAAGTTGGAATTTCAAAGGAAATAATATCATTTTCAATGAAATGTTCTTCTTTGGGGGCCAAAGAAGAAATCATTTCATTGCAAATAGATATTACGTCATTTTCATCCTCACTTTCAATATATATTACGAGATGGGCAAAGTCTTGAATGGATTGTTCCAAAGTAGGTACAAGTACCTCATTTGGTTCAAAACATTCCTCGACTTCAAAAGTCTCGGAAGCAAAATCGTCGTCGGACTCAAATAATAAATCCAACTCATGTTCCCACGAACGATTTTCTTCCCTATAGCGATTTTCAATTTTTTCATTTTCATACATACGCAAGCCCTCACCGAATGTCATAGGTCGAGGTGCGGATGCATTAGAATGGGAACTTTGAAAATTACCATCGGACTTAAACGAAAACTCATTATTATAGGAATTTTGAAAACTATTGCAATTCGTTTCAAAATTCCTATTATAAGGAGGTAAAGGCCCAAAATCATTGTCATCATCATCAAAATTCCAATAACCTAAATTTTGACTTTGGTTATACTCGCCCAAAGTAATATTTGAATTTGCAAATTTTTGGGATGCTAAGTATTCACCGAAAGTCATAGGCCTAGAATTTTGAAAATTATAACAAGGATTACCGAAAGAATTGGAATAAGACATGCTTACCCCAAAAATGGCTCAAGTGGCGAATTCGACAAAATAGGTGCGCACGTGAAATTCGAGCGTTTCTAAGTGCTCAAATGTGGAAGTCCTGCAAAATATTAGCAAATAATACAAATAGGAAGAAAATACTATGAAATATTAAATCAAATAGAGTCTAAAACAAACTAGTCCCCGGCAACGGCGCCATTTTGATTAAGTGCGAAAAGTAGCGCGTGTAAAGACGCTGATCGTTGTTTTCGTTTCGCCAAATCAATACAAAAACCTAAGTTACAACTACACTTGTGGGGCAAGTAGAGCGGTAAGTCGGGTATCGAGAATCCACAGAGACGAGTTGTTAGAATTTATAAGGTTTAATATTCCGAAATAAAAGTGGAAAAGGTGAATTACAAACTAAAAGAAAAGATGCATGAAAGGGAAAGATTAATCTAGGCGAGGGAAATTAAACTAAATTTATAAAGAGAATAAAAACTATAGGTTGCGTCGAATATCCCTCACCCGAGTTAATTAGTATAAAATGGTAACATGGGTCGACGAGTTATTAAGGTTGCGTCTCGTTTCGACAGTTAAGTAAATCAAGGGTTGTCACACCCCTAAATTTGCATAAAATCCACATACGATTTTGGTGTCAACAAATATCCCGGAAATTACGCGCGAAAGGTCGTAAGCACGGGACATACATGATATGCCCCGTCAAATCTCCTAGGCGTAATAACTAGGACAACGCACCCGAAATAGACCTGTAAACACCATCACCAAAGCAAAGCAACATGTCAACCCGGAATGAGTTCAATCCGACACAACCTAGACTAAATTAGCCACTACACATAATTAATGACATTAATTAAACTAACTAAATAATTAAAGCAACTAATTAACTAATGAAAACAATAAATAACAATAATTAAACAAAGTACAAAGTATGGAAACTAGCTAACAAAGAAAGAAAATAACAAAGAAGAGAATGAATAGTAGAGTTCTTACATAAAATGGGTGAAAACCCAATTGAAAATGGAGGACGGGTGAGCTCCGAACAAAACCCCCAAAATGTCTTCTAACCTTATCTAACTAAAACAAGATATCTCAAAGAAAAGCCCCAAACATTCATTTAATACCCCAAAATAAACCCCCAACAATACCAACCCAAAAAACCCAAAATAAGCCAATTTTCGTCCATATCTGATGGGACCGGTCGACCTCTATTTTGGGACCGGTCGACCTCACTTTTGGAATTTGCCCCCCTTTTCCACTCCGAACCAATTTTGACGCGCTGCACGGAAATGGCCATAACTCCCTCATACGGAATCGAAATGAGGCGTGGTCAGAACCGACGCGAAGATAATTCAATTCTCTACATGATTCTGTTTTGAAACCCTCCAAATTATGCAGTATGAAATTACCAAAATGCCCTTGAAGTAGAAGAAAATACCGAAACCTTCCAGAAATGGGCATAACTTCCACATACGGAGTCAGAATGACGCACGGTCAGTGGCCACAGAAAGATAATTTGATGAACTACATGTTGTTAACTTCATTCCATAAAAAATAGTGAGTTTAAAAAGACCAAATTGCCCTTGAAGTAGCATTCGACGACGAAACTTCTCCAAAATGCAACCGAACCTCACTTATAGCGTTCCAATACCTACAAAAGCACAAATAACCCCTGCAAAGCATGTATATATCCAAATCCAAGGTTGTCTGGTTAATGATCACGATTATAGGCATTTAGGACCGTAAAAGTGCTTGAATGCATAAAGATAACGGGCAGAAATATGCAATATTCGATACGAATCACACCCCCTAACTTAAACATTGCTAGTCCCTAGTGATGAAACAAGAAAAACTAGTCCACAGAAGGAAATACAAAACGTATATATGCATTGAAATATAATTGCCACTTTCGTAGGGAACACGATTGCATTTAGCATATGCAATAAGCCGTTAAACCCCTAGGTTACCCTAGTGGACGAGTGTCGTCTCGTGAGGGTTTTCAGGGATGATACCCACAAACATCATATGGTTTCCTCAAAATATGCCCAAACCAATGTGCGACAAGCCCAACAATGGCGAAAAGGATTTCATATGCATTATTAGCAAAGTGAATGAATTCACACAAAAGTCCAAATTATTAACATTATAGAATGCACCTCATAGAATTGAAACCTTAAAATGTGGGAGGGGAGCGAGCACATGCAAAGTGTGATTTGGCGAAAAACTTATATAAACCGGATAATTAACATTAAAGCATGCATATATTCATTCCTCACGGGCATTACGCTCATCAAGCGAATTCACTCGAAACAGGGAGGTAACACACATGCGGGCTAATGAGTAATTGTAAATGGAAACTAGGCCGCACACATGTCACAATGAAGAACGCTATATAGGAAATAAAAACTTGTAATCTCAATGAAAGATACCGCACACTAAAAGAGGCAAAATGCATTTTCACAGATTATCACAACTATTATGACTTTTAAATTACATCAACCTAAGATCACATAGGACTTTAATAGGGTTGTAATGTAGGTATGGCTAGGGTATGAAATGAAAGGAATGTATATACGGATTCAAAGTATTCGGGATGAAAACTCGGGATAATGAGAAAATGCGGGCAATAACAAAATTGGAAAACAAGTTCCAAAACGGCATTAGATATATCATCGGGGAGAGTAATCAAAGCTTATTGAACTATATACAACATTTACAACTTTTTTTTTTTTTCTCATTTTCTCCTTTGTTTTCTTTTGCTTTTTGCTTTCTCTTTTTCTTCACTTTTTTCACTACTTTCTTTTCTTTACTTATCAAACTCTCATATGCCCAAATTGCAACCGACATCATAACAACAACATTCAATCCCAAGTAACATTCCAAACAAAGGTATGGAAAGTGTATGTATGGGTTCAAACTCCAATTTGGAGTTGGTTATGGGATTTGGAGTTATGAAACGAAAGGCTAATATTTAGGCTCAAAGGGGTTAACGAGGGTAAACATATAAGGGTGAGGTCAAGGCTAATATGGGTGATATAACAAAGAGGGTCTATGATCATTTCCAAAATTTTACGTAATTCTCGAATCAAAACAATATATGAAAATCATGATCAAGTAACACATTTCAAGTATGAACTCAATTAATGAACGGTCAAATGAAGGAATAGTGAGATTACCGACGAATTCAACGTTTTCAAAGAGGAAAGAATAGTGTATACACTCACAAACGACGAAAGGTACAAAGCTTACTCGGTGTAAGTATATACAATGCAACA
This sequence comes from Sambucus nigra, assembly GCA_949130495.1. Classification (NCBI taxonomy): domain Eukaryota; kingdom Viridiplantae; phylum Streptophyta; class Magnoliopsida; order Dipsacales; family Adoxaceae; genus Sambucus; species Sambucus nigra. Next base: position 6,197,757 of record OX422214.1, on the reverse strand, counting down.
AAAGATTACCGAGTTATAAAAATCTTAAACCAAATCAATATAACCATAAAAGTGCATGTGCTCATGGGATTAAAGTTTAATTCATGAAGTTATTCATAATATCAATAAGTGAGACTAAAGTCTAATAACTTCTAAAATCGAGAACATTCATCATTAGGTTGTCTATTGGATCGGGCAATTATTGAAATTTATCATCGAAAACAAAGGCAAAATGCCCAAAAAAGGAGAAAAAAAAAGAAAATCTTTTTGAAATTTTTGAATTTTTCTAAGAAAAGCATACTAAGTAACTAACATGTGAGAAAAAAACATGGACTAAATAAAGAAATGGATAGAATATCCCACACCCCCTAACTTAAAACTTGACATTGTCCTCAATGTAAATTAAGAACCAAGTCAAAGAGAGGAAAAGAGCGATATTACCCAAAAGTGGAGCGATCCCCATAAGAACAAGTCCAAAGAATCTACAAAATAAGTTAGTACCGAGCATAGCAAAAACAAATAATAAAAAGTTAACTAATTACATTAGACTAAATTAAAAAGGAAGGAAAAAAATAAAAAGAAAAAATAAAGAGCTAACTATATACAACCTACTATTTAGACTTCACAATAACTGTACACTAGAAGTCTAAATAGCTGAGGGTCCACCATAAGAACAATTTGACTTTGGAGGATAACTGGTGTACCCTCACATACAAGCATGCCTTTCGAAAAATATGAATTCCGTTTTAACAACGGAAGGCATGTGTAAGGCGGAAGAAATGAACCATCGGCAATTAAAAGTTTTGGAGGGACGATGGGGGGTTTGGATTGAACGGGTGACAAAAACAAGTGGGGACCGAGAAAAGCCGAATATCCTCCCAAGAATTTTGAAGTTAGAATGGGAGGCGGCGCACACAAAGGCAAAGATGCGATCGTTGAGGGCGATTCGAGCAAGTACTCCTCATCGGCGATAGGGTTTAAAATATTAAAGTTCGAAACCGAATCATCGGGTACTTGTTCCGGTGGGGTAATAGGGAATGAAAAAGGGGATGAAAGAAATTCAAACTCATGAGATGAATCATCATCGCATGAAGTTGGAATTTCAAAGGAAATAATATCATTTTCAATGAAATGTTCTTCTTTGGGGGCCAAAGAAGAAATCATTTCATTGCAAATAGATATTACGTCATTTTCATCCTCACTTTCAATATCTATTATGAGATGGGCAAAGTCTAGAATGGATTGTTCCAAAGTAGGTACAAGTACCTCATTTGGTTCAAACATTCCTCGACTTCAAAAGTCTCGGAAGCAACATCGTCGTCGGACTCAAATAATAAATCCAACTCATGTTCCCACGAACGATTTTCTTCCCGATAGCGATTTTCAATTTTTTCATTTTCATACATACGCAAGCCCACACCGAATGTCATAGGTCGAGGTGCGGATGCATTAGAATGGGAACTTTGAAAATTACCATCGGACTTAAACGAAAACTCATTATTATAGGAATTTTGAAAACTATTGCAATTCGTTTCAAAATTCCTATTATAAGGAGGTAAAGGCCCAAAATCATTGTCATCATCATCAAAATTCCAATAACCTAAATTTTGACTTTCGTTATACTCGCCCAAAGTAATATTTGAATTTGCAAATTTTTGGGATGCTAAGTATTCACCGAAAGTCATAGGCCTAGAATTTTGAGAATTATAACAAGGATTACCGAAAGAATTGGAATAAGACATGCTTACCACAAAAATGGCTCAAGTGGCGAATTCGACAAAATAGGTGCGCACGTGAAATTCGAGCGTTTCTAAGTGCTCAAATGTGGAAGTCCTGCAAAATATTAGCAAATAATACAAATAGAAAGAAAATACTATGAAATATTAAATCAAATAAAGTCTAAAACAAACTAGTTCCCGGCAACGGCGCCATTTTGATTAAGTGCGAAAAGTAGCGCGTGTAAAGACGCTGATCGTTGTTTTCGTTTCGCCAAATCAATACAAAAACCTAAGTTACAACTACACTTGCGGGGCAAGTAGAGCGGTAAGTCGGGTATCGAGAATCCACAGAGACGAGTTGTTAGAATTTATAAGGTTTAATATTCCGAAATAAAAGTGGAAAAGGTGAATTACAAACTAAAAGAAAAGATGCATGACAGGGAAAGATTAATCTAGGCGAGGGAAATTAAACTAAATTAATAAAGAGAATAAAAACTATAGGTTGCGTCGAATATCCCTCACCCGAGTTAATTAGTATAAAATGGTAACATGGGTCGACGAGTTATTAAGGTTGCGTCTCGTTTCGACTGTTAAGTAAATCAAGGGTTGTCACACCCCTAAATTTGCATAAAATCAACATACGATTTTGGTGTCAACAAATACCCCGGAAATTACGCGCGAAAGGTCATAAGCACGGGACATACATGATATGCCCCGTCAAATCTCCTAGGTGTAATAACTAGGACAACGCACCCGAAATAGACCCGTAAACACCATCACCAAAGCAAAGCAACATGTCAACCCGAAATGAGTTCAATCCGACACAAGCAAGACTAAATTAGCCACTACACATAATTAATGACATTAATTAAACTAACTAATTAATTAAAGCAACTAATTAACTAATGAAAACAATAAATAACAATAATTAAAAAACTACAAAGTATGGAAACTAGCTAACAAAGAAAGAAAACAACAAAGAAGAGAATGAATAGTAGAGTTCTTACATAAAATGGGTGAAAACCCAAGTGAAAATGGAGGAGAGGGTGAGCTCCCAAAAAAAACCCCAAAATGTCTTCTAACTAAAACAAGATATCTCGAAGAAAAGCCCCAAACATTCATTTAATACCCCAAAATAAACGCCCAACAAAACCAACCCAAAAAACCCAAAATAAGCCAATTTTCGTCCATATCTGATGGGACCGGTCGACCTCTATTTTGGGATCGGTCGACCGCACTTTTGGAATTTTCCTTGGGCTGCTGGCACTCCCTTTTCCACTCCGAACCAATTTTGACGCGTTGCACGGAAACGGCCATAACTCCCTCATACGGAATCGAAATGAGGCGTGGTCAGAACCGACGCGAAGCTAATTCAATTTTCTACATGATTCTGTTTTGAAACCCTCCAAATTATGCAGTATGAAATTACAAAAATGCCCTTGAAGTAGAAAAAAATACCGAAACCTTCCGAAAATGGGCATAACTTCCACATACGGAGTCAGAATGATGCACGGTCAGTGGCCACGGAAAGATAATTTGATCATATACATGTTGTTAACTTCATTCCATAAAAAATAGTGAGTTTGAAAAGACCAAATTGCCCTTGAAGTAGCATTCGACGACGGAACTTCTCCGAAATACAACCGAACCTCACTTTTAGCGTTCCAATACCTACAAAAGCACAAATAACCCCTGCAAAGCATGTATATAGCCAAATCCAAGGTTGTCTGGTTAATGATCACAATTATAGGCATTTAGGACCGTAAAAGTGCTAGAATGCATAAAGATAACAGGCGGAAATATGAAATATTCGATACGAATCAGGTTACGTAGTAATTTGGAAAAACCCTTCGAATTAAAGTTAGAATCGAACCATTATACTTGATAAATAATAATGGGAAAATAAGGATAAATGTTGTGAATGTGGGTTATTGGATAAACCTAAATTGATATAATAAAAGTGGTATATTTATATGATTGTGTATGCATATATTATATACATGTGAAAATCATGCCCACGCTACTTGCTATCCCTGAGGTTTCCGCGCTGGGACAGTCTTATCTCGATGGGACCTTTATGGGGGATATTGACTTGTACCTTAGAAGATAGATATCCTTGGTACACGCTATCGGAATGATAGTTCAGACGGTCCTAAGAGACGCAGGCATGTGCCATCCTCTTAGAGACTTGGAATCTATGCTTCGCCTCACTTTGTTTGTGTATAGATATCCTTGGTACAGGCTATTGTAGTGATAGTTCAGACGGTCCTAAGAGGCGGAGACATATGCCATCCTCTTAGAGACTTGGAATCTATGCTTTGCCTCAATATTGTTTGAGTATGTGTTAATACAATTCGAGAGTGATTCCGAATGTATTCCCCTTAATACGAGTGATACGGGGTTTTGGATAGTAGAGTATGCCTCACCATAGTTTTTATTTGGGGTGCTGTTATGATATATATATTTTACGAGTAGATAATATATATATGAAATTCTGAAATCTGGAACTGCCTACTGTGATTTGATAAGTAGGACATGGTTGATGACTCAAATTGTAAATACTTGTTTTGTGAAAGTATAATATGACACTGGAAAACTTTATTGATTAATAAAGTTAAAAATGAGAACTTTGGTTACTAATTGAAATATTCTTGTCAAACAATTGAGTTGTTAAATTTTGAATCCTGCGAATAACCTAAGATAAGTTAAACCATTGGGAAAAGATAGTGTGGTATATGACGAGATAGACTATTGGGAAGGTTAGTGAGATAGGTGTGCACATTAGAAGAGAGGTGAGAATTTCTCAAGAGAGTGTCGCACTAATATGTTGTTGCATTGGCCTGTATCAATTTGAATACTTGCTAAACGAATTTTTAAATCATATACACTATCGGGCTCTGACCCGTTTCTATTTCTTTTTCTCTCTTGTATATCTATGTATGTATTACAGGTGCCCAGCCACTGGGGCGTCTTACTTAGGATCCCTTGGAGGGAACGTGCTGCAGCTTAGGTGGGAGTTGCAGGCCTGTTGTTTAAACGACTTCATCCATTTGATTCTACTCATAGTTGAGTTTTATCCAGAAGGGGCATGTGTCCCCTCTTTCTATTATTTAGTTGGTATAGTCAGAGATTGAAATTTTTACTTTCAGTACCTTTATTTCGGGATTTAGTACTGTCAGGATGTTTTCCTTTAGTGTTGTAAATGTTGGGATTTATTATTGATGATTAAATTTGTGTATGTTCAATTCTATTTTTTTATTCTTAATGTGTGACTCTTTAGATGTTAATGGTTTAAGGTTTTATAACCGGATTTAAGAAAATGAGAATAAGGTTTTAAATGGTTTTGACACTTAGCTTAATTATTTAGGGTGTTTAAATTGGAAAAGTATTTTTACGACAGTGATGCTAAGAATGAACCAACTGTTCACCTTGATTTTAATTTAATAAAGGAGTGATCGCTCGGTATTTAATTAGGCGGGGTGTCACAGATTCCATCCATGATTCCGGTTATATTGGAGTATCGGGTTGGCCACCCTGTAATACCCCGTATTTTTATGCTATATTAATTTGGGGATTTATTAAATTAAATTTGAATTAATTATTTAATAAAAATCTGGAAATTAATTATGTTATAATTATTAACGTGATGAGAGTTAGTAATTATGGGAAAATTTGTTGAATATTACTAATGAGCAAAGTAATATATAATAGTGGCCATATTAAATGTCACGAGTGAATAAAATGACAATTTTAGAAATTTGAGTCGGGACGTGCCCGTGTCGCGTCGGGACTAAAATTTTAGAAATTTAGTCGGGACGCGCCCGTGTCGCGTCGGGACTAAATATTGATAAATAAAAGTAAATATTTTATAAGTTGTTCGAATGGTCATTTTGAGTGCGCCAACGCGTCTGGAAGGGTTGAGATAGTCAAAAAAGTATACCCGGGAGTTTGATTTGGGTCTCGGGGCGTTTTTAGGCCTAATTAGTACCCCGGGAGGGCATTTTAGTCATTTTGTATTTTTGGGTAATTAAACCCACAAAAATTAAAGGGGTTATATCAGATGTTTAGGTTATCTCCTAGGGTTAGATAACTCAAAACACTAGAACGGCCATTGGAGAGGAGAGGAGAGAGCTCTCAAGGCATTCCAAGGCTCAAAACTCAACCGTTTGCACCGCCGCCACAACCAACGCGTAGATCGCGAGACGGGGAACGCAACCACACCAAATTCAACACCAAACCAGATTTCTAAAAATCCCAGGCAAGTGTTTATCTTGCTTATTTCGTTGATGCATCTTTCATATTGGTTTAGGAATGATTAGGATGAATTGTATGGAAGAAAAACCCAATTTGAGATAGGAAATTGCATGTAGTGATGACTTAAATGATATTCTGGAAACCTTTTGCGATGTAGAGGATTAAACCATGAAATTTTGATGTTGTATAAGAAGGAATCACGAAATTTTGATGTTGTATAAGAAGGAACCACGAAATTTTAATGTTGTGTAAGAAGGAAACCTTAGAGCCAATCTGAATAAAGGAGGCAAATTCCGCATCAGGCCCCTCAAACCGGTTCGCATGTACCCCTAACCGGTTCGCCCCTGGGTTCGCGAATGTTTGCTGGTCTGGGGTGCTTTTTCTTCCATTCAACACTTAGATTTTTCTTCAACTTCAACGGGTCATAACTCATCAACCGTAGCTCGGATTTGGGTACCGTTTCTTCTAGTGTTCTCGTTGTTCCGAGCTCTTCAACTTTCTAGTTGACTTCTCCTTGGGGATCTGGCTAAAAAATTACCAAAATGCCCTTGAACTTGCCTTCTTAGCTTTTCTTTCATTGTCTCGCTTTCTCTTTTGCGCTGCTTGCATAATTAACCTGTAAAACCAATAAGAGAAGCACGAAATACGAAATACGAAATATGAAATACTTGCCAGAGAAGATTAGTAGCATAAATGTGCGTTAAATCCATATGGGTTACATCACCCGGGTTCACAAATGCACTAAAATTAGGGGAATAAATATACAATATTTATGTCTAATCACGTAGTAAGTTGAAAAAACCCTTCGAATTACAGTTAGGAACGAACCATTATACTTGATATATAATAATGGGAAAATAAGGATAAATGTTGTGAATGTGGGTTATGGGATAAACCTAAATTGATATAATAAAAGTGGTATATTTATATGATTATGTATGCATATATTATATACTTGTGAAAATCGTGCCCATGCTACTTGCTATCCCTGAGGTTGCCGCGCTGGGACGATCTTATCCTGTGTTGCCTTATGGGGGATATTGACTCGTACCCTAGGAGATAGATATCCTTGGTACAGGCTATCGATTTGATAGTTCAGACGGTCCTAAGAGACGCGGATATGTGCCATCCTCTTAGAGACTTGGAATCTATGCTTCGCCTCAATATTGTTGTGTATGTGTTAATACAATTCGAGAGTGATTCCGAATTTGTATTTCCCCTTAATACGAGTGATACAGGGTTTGGATAGTAGAGTATGCCCGCACCATAGTTTTTATGTGGGGTGCTATTATGATATATATATTATACGAGTAGTTAATATATATTTGAAATTCTGAAATCCGGAACTGCCTACTGTGATTTGATATGTAGGACATGGTTGATGACTCAAATTATAAATAATTGTTTTGAGAAAGTATAATATGACACTGGAAAACTTTATTGATTAATAAAGTTAAAAGGAGAACCTTGGTTACAAATTGAAATCTTACTTTTTAAATACTTGTGTTGTTCAGTTGTAAATCCTGCGAATAACCTAAGATAAGTTAAATCATCGGGGAAAGGTAGTGTGGTATATGATGAGATAAACCATTGGGAAGGTTAGTGCGATAGGAGTGAACATTAGAAGAGAGGTGAGAATTTCTCAAGTGAGTGTCGCACTAATATGTTGTTGCATTGGCCTGTATCAATTTAAATACTTGCTAAACGAATTTTTAAATCATATACACTATCGGGCTCTGACCCGTTTCTATTTCTTTTTCTCTCTTGTATATCTATGTATGTATTACAGGTGCCCAGCCACAGGGGCGTCTTACTTAGGATCCCTTGGAGGGAACGTGCTGCAGCTTAGGTGGGAGTTGCAGGCCTGTTGTTTAAACGACTTCATCCATTTGATTCTACTCATAGTTGAGTTTTATCCAGAAGGGGCATGTGTCCCCTCTTTCTATTATTTAGTTGGTATAGTCAGAGATTGAAATTTTTACTTTCAGTACCTTTATTTCGGGATTTAGTACTGTCAGGATGTTTTCCTTTAGTGTTGTAAATGTTGGGATTTATTATTGATGATTAAATTTGTGTATGTTCAATTCTATTTTTTTATTCTTAATGTGTGACTCTTTAGATGTTAATGGTTTAAGGTTTTATAACCGGATTTAATAAAATGAGAATAAGGTTTTAAATGGTTTTGACACTTAGCTTAATTATTTAGGGTGTTGAAATTGGAAAAGTATTTTTACGACAGTGATGCTAAGAATGAACCAACTGCTCACCTTGATTTTAATTTAATAAAGGAGTGATCGCCCAGTATTTAATTAGGCGGGGCGTCACACACCCCTTATTTTGGTAATCGGGTTGTCACATGCAGTAAGCGGGAACCTTGTGCATTGGGTATGACTTTTTTTTAACAAGTCCTATTGTTTTGTACAAATAATGTTTTTTAAAAACTAAATTGTTATGGTAAAGAACAAAGATTAAATGTGTTGTAAAAATTGTTGTAAAGAAATGTTTTTAAGAATTATTTACATAACAACATTCTTGTACAAAATAGTGAGTTTTGTACAACACAAAATAATGATTTTTTTCTACAATAAATAAATTTAACTGCACAAATGTTTATCTTTTACTTTTTCAGAAAAAGGAAAAGTCATCACTCAATTTATACAAAAACGAACAACGGATCCAAACTTAACATAAATAATAAAATAGAGGTGGAGAAAAACTAACGGACCTATATCACTTGGTAAGGAGTGGGAGACAAAATCGGCTACCAAAATCTGAATGAGAAAATTTATATACGCATTCCCCTTCTCCCATAACAACGTTGCCATATGAATGAGAAGCCTAAATTTGAATTGTGATTTTAGAACACATATCAGGAAATGAAATTGACATGGGAACAATCTCTCCATATAATACACGAGGGTAAGGTCATCCGACATCCACCTCTCCGAAACCCCAGAATAAAGTAGGAGCTTTGTGCAGTGGATACAACTTTTTTTTAGGAAATGAAATTGAGAAAGAAAAAAACTCTGGAACATAAATATCTTAAGAACAGAGTATATATATGTGTTAAAATACTATTGTTTCTCTCAACATTTGTACTAAACATTAAAACTAAACATATATTGTAAGATCTATACACCTGAGTGTCAGTTTTTTCTCTTGGAAGCATGGTTCTTTTTTCTAAATTACATATGTATAATACTGTGACACCCCGCCCAATTAAATATAGGGTGATCAGTCCTCTACCAATTTAAAACAGGATATTCAGCTGGTTCATTCTCAGTATCACTGTAGAAAAACTTTTTAACATATTAATCTCCTAATATAAAATTAAGCTAGGTGTCAAACATTTCCAATTTTAATAAAACCAAGTAAATCCATTTCTTTTCATCTTAAAATATAAACCATTAACCACACATAGGAATGTAAATAAATACTGAACATGAATAAAGTAATGCAATAAATAAGACTGAGTAAAACTCTCAGTTCAAAACTCCAAACCATCAACTAAACTGAATACAATAACTCTGATGAAAGAACTAGAAGTGGGCAACATATGCCCTAAACAAGAAGTCTAGATAAAACTGAATGGAAAGGATAGATGCGTCTACTACAAGGACCTACAACTTCCACAGCAGCTGCAGCACGTCAAGCAATCCAAATCTCTAAATCTGATACTCCTGTGGCTGAGCACATGATATAATACATATATATAGAAAAAGAGAGAAGAGATACAAGAAACGAGTCAGAGCCCGATGTGTAAAAATGATTTAGCAAGTATTTAAAACTGGTTCTTAAAACAAGTCTTATAATCATGTTAGTTATCGAACTCTCACATGAGTTTCTCACCTCTCATCTATTGTGCACGCCTAACGTACATCTAATCTTCACCTAGTTGTACCTCCCAGTCTAACTAGTCAGAAACCATACTAATATTAACTATGCTCACAAGTAGTGTTCCCGTATCGCCCATACAATACGCTATTCAGATAGTTTATCTCACATACTAAATTTCATTATTCACCATTTGAATGGTTAATGTTTTATTCACTAAGATCGTTTTACTTCTCATTTTCATTTTACCTACTAGTCTCACAAAGTAGAAAGTTACCCAAGTACACTCATACATATATATAGTCTCATCATCCCAATATATATACACTAATCCTGCACCCTTAGATTAAGACCGCATGGTACAATGTAATAATTATTATTATTACCAAATCTACTAATTTCACACGGTAGTAATACTCACAAGTCCATATATATATATATAGTCACATCATCCCTATACATATATATATATACTAATCCTGCACCCCTGGCTAAGTCCCATTAGTGCACATATCCAGAAAATCATGCATTCCCGGGTTAGCACCCATTAATGCACCTATCAATAATAATTCAGCACCCCCGGGCTATCACCCATTAGTGTGCCTAACAATAGAATATTGCATCCTCGAGTTAGCTGCCATTAATGCACCTATCAATAATCATTCAGCACCCCCGAGTTATCACCCATTAGTGCGCCTAACAATAATCATCTTTGTACCCCCGGGTTATCACCCATTAGTACACTTAATAATAGAGTTTCTGCACCCCCGAGTTATCACTCATTAGTGCTCTTAACTATAAGGTTCTTGCACCCCCGAGTTATCACCCATTAGTGCTGTTAACAATAATATCACATAATAGGCATACACACATCCTATTATAATTTGTAAGTATGCCTCCAACCTTCATCTATACTCTTCGTACGTATTTTAATCTCATCTCTACGTATTGTATAAATATTTAGATTACTATCGCTCTCGTAATCTCCAAGGTATACTCTCCCTCTCTATACCGAAATAATTAAAGTATTTATTCTCACATACTTTCCTGAAATTTCATCTTATTTAAATTTACTAATTGGCAGTTCCTCTCACTCCAATAAACCGGTAAGTTCAAAACTAGACTTTGAGAAAAATCCACAAAATTCCCTCTGTCCCTCAAACCAGAAGGGTTGTCGTTTGAACGACTTCCACATGTCGTTCGAGCGGCTTCGCGTGAGATGCCATCTCGCTCGAACGACTTCGTGCAAGATCTCCATCTCGTTTGAACCACTTCGTACGAGATCGCACGAGATTGCACTGTTCGTCTTCTTCCCCAAACTTCAACATTTTTCAGCATTTTTGAACCTAAAAACCTCTAAGATTCAATTCCTAACAAATCATTATCAATACCCATCAACCCCTAACAGGTTATAGATCATTTCTATCATCCTAGGATCCTTAATTCGTTATTAATCATCATAATTACATAAAGCCCCAAATTAATTCACATGAACCCTAGTTTTCCAAATTCCAATTCAAAAACCTAATCAACCCAGATTCTTTCATCAATATATAATCCAATTACATGATTAATCCTCTACATAAATGAATGAATTCAAACCACTAATTAAACCAATCCTTAATCATAATTTAAATCTCCAATTTTCACCTAAATTAACATATAAATCATGATTAATTCCACCTAGACTAACATGAGCATGATTATTGCTAACAGAAAGAAAGTAATAAACACTTGCCTCGAATATGACGGTCTGATCCGTTGGTGATGTTGGTATATACGCATTCCTCTCTTCGCGATCTATGCGTTGGTGGTCACGGTTGTGCAAGGTGATGCTAAATGAGCCTTCTCTCTTGGAAATTGGTTCTCCCTCACACCCTCCATGGCCGTTCTTGATTTGTGTAACCTATTAACCCTAATGTCCTTTCCTTAACTGATATAATTAATCCCAATTTTCGTCCATTAATTTAGCCCAAAAATACAATTTACCAAAATGCCCTCTCGGGGTGCCGGTTAGGCCTAAAATCACCCCGCGACCCAAACTAAACACCCGTGTATACTATTTTGACTATCTCGACCCTTCCAAACTCAACGGCGCACTCGAAATGACCATCCGAGTTAATAAAAATAAATTCTCTTTTTATTCCATTCAATTAGTCCCGACACGACTCACACGCGTGTCAGACTTAAATTACCAAACTGCCGTATTTCTCACTTACGACAATTTATCAAATATCATAATTCCATATTACATATCACACGGTAATATTTAACAGGTCACAAAAATAAGTATTAACCCTTGGCACGCTAGTTAATAATTATTTTAAAACCGGATTAATAACAAATTAATTTCTCACATTTTAATTTAATTAATCCAACAACAATAATTAATCACATATTTATTCCTATAATAATAATTAATCATATAATTATTTAAATCGTCAAAAATACGGGGTGTTACATACTCCCCCTTACAACGGAATTTCGTCCCGAAATTTGGAAAAAGTATACCAAGTACATACAACGCTGTAAAAATATTATGCATCGCATCCCGAAGCTCACAAGTAAGCTACTCCGTACCACCCATATAGTACGCTATCAAATACCCTTAATAATGAACACTTCACATGTGTTTGCTTTAAACTCCAGGTTACCCTGTCGTATACGCTCTTGCCCAAGCCTTTCTGCTTAAGTTTCACTACTTCAACATTATTTTAGATATTCACTATCTAGTCTTCTACTATTAGCATCTTAGTAGATTTATCCTCTTTTCATATACATACGACTTCGTCTCGTGTCGTTCATACAAGTAAATTGGTGGTGCAATATATATTTCACACATAATATATACGATAGTATCGATTCTTCTCTGACATTTGTAGTCATAACTGGTCCCTCACCTTTAACTATCAATTAGGACAACAACAAAGTTTATTGTGCCATACTTCCACTAGCACTCTTCCCGAACGTGATATTATAGGAATTATTTGAACACAAACTCCACTAGTGGAAAGAACTACTCGCGTCCTCCCCTAAGATCTCACGGTTCACATAAAATTTTCTCTCCCGCATCCGATTAGACCACTTGTCCTGACCATCCCTCTGTGGGTATTAGGTCGTACTCAATCGCATTTTAGTACTTATAATCTCACCATCCCAGATACATGAGAAGATCCTTGGGAATACTTTTCCATTCTTTAGTCGAAGAAGCCCCTACCGGTTTCGAATTTTCCGCCCTTTTCTAACAGTTAGCTGACCCACTGCAGACTAACTTTGAAGGTTACTCTACATTAAACCCATCACCACTGTTGTTTGTATTCTGACACATCTTGTCTTTCTTGAATAAATTTCAACTTATCTTGAAACGTAAGTCTCTGACAAAACTTCATTAATAAGCTTCGGCTTACCCGACTACATGTCATCAAATTCACATGCTAATCATAATCCACTACCTAATTCAATCCCTTAGGGCGCCCATACACCCTATGCCTCACACATCATTATACTAAAGACATAAAATATTCTTACCTCAATTCTTGCACACTCGGTATGCTGATGTGGCAGGGTTGCACTCAACCACCCCACTAGTCATGACTTAAACCATCTTTCAATGGCTTCATTCATCTATTCCGAAAAATACTAAGGCTAGACGACTCTATTAGCCTTAAGTCATAAAAGAATTATTAACTCTCAATTATATTCCTTTATAGGCATAATAATTCCACATACAAAACTTATGTACTATCGACCAAACTTCTCTCCAACTCCCAACGTTTGCTAGTTTCATGCATGGGATGTCTCGCAAAGCGAAATCCAAACAAGGAACCCCCCCCCCCCCCCCGATACACTAGTATCTAACCTAGTCGGTTATTGAGGTCCGTAAGGCCTTCAGTACCTACTATGTACTTTCCCACAATCTACGTATTGTGACATAAAAGTTTTACTCGTCCACTCTCATGTCTCTAAAAATGTAACATGAAGAGCCCTCACTATCCCAAGTACTTGGCGCTATAAATATATAACGAGCTATTTTTCGCCGCTCGATAAGAACACAATGTATTCTAGGTCTTAACAGAGAAATAAATTCCTATGCTCAAAAATTACATATAATTAGACACTATACTCGCTGAGGTCTATAATACCGTGAAAGTTTCATATATATACTCATATATGGGCCCAACCCTATTTCAGGTGGCACCGCACAAAACTAAGATCACTCCTCCCGGAGTATCTGGCACGATAGTCATATCACTACATTTTTACTATCGTTTAACCATAAGGTAGATAATCACTACACATACCATAATAAACTTTACTAAAACTGACTCAATGCAGTAGTAAATTATAACAACAAAACATATTCTTAGGGCCCACCCGATTTATTCACGGGCAATCATCAAAATGCCCTGCTAACAACGAGAAATACGTTTGTAACAAGACTGTTAAAACTAATGTTCCCACTAAACTCGACCCGCACGCGAAGTTTAGGGTTTTCAATGTACATAAAAGTTGTGGCACACCCATGTCATTAGAATCTATACTTTTCTCACAAGGAAGAAGCAAAACCTCACCAGTCTCGCGAAATCACAGGGTCTCAGCACGTGGCTGCCATCACGACCCATGAACATCTACCATTGTCATACATCCTAGGATTTCATCCTATAGTTGTCCCCTCTCACCATGGAAAATTTATTCCATCTTATGGGTTTCAATCCCATTATTGAAACGTTGGCCCAAACTTTCCAGGTCTCAAATATAGCTTTATTAAGCTCCCGTTTACATCCTGGGTCCCATAGACCCTGACATACTGTATGCTACTATTAACGAGGACTCCACTGGTCCAGCCTGAACCCATCACTCTCAGGTTATAAATTTCCTGGGCCTAATTCTCTTGACCCCAAATTCTTTTGCTGGAAGTCTCGCTCCTCCAGTCGTTATGCCTAACTGGCACGGTTTACCGTTTCTAATCTCTTCGGTCTCACTTCTCAATTGTGGACACATTCAACACTTGTAGTTCTACTTCCTTCACATAAGGAAAACTTCATGAACTATTTCCCATCATTGGTCCCACTGACCATTTTGGGATTGTCCTTCTCTCGGACCGACAGTCTCAACTCACTATTATTCTTCCATTGTCCCTTTGGCTATGCTAGCTATTCAGAACTATGGTTGGCCTCTACAGCCTGATTGACTTCATCATCCTCTTGAAGTTAATCACTTAACATCATCTAATAAAGTTCCCTATTGGGTATACTCTCACGTGGGGTTTCACTAACACCATTAAATTCAGTTTCTTCTCTTCAGCAGGTTCGTTAACCCTCTTTACTCCCTTCTCTTGGAAGGACTGCAATCATTAGCAACCGTATAACTTGACGACATCAACATTAGTCATCCTAGATGGATTTCTCATCCATACTGGTATTCTGCTCACGGGTTCTTTATCAACTATAAACCCTTTAGATAATTTATACCCCTCTGCTAGGTATGAAGTTCATTATGTAATTCAACCTCTCTCTTATGATCGGTTTCCATCTTACCCATCATTTTAACATCAAAATTTCACTCACATTTTGTTACCACATCGAATGGAAGACTTCACAGTCAAATCATACCTAAATTTCTCTCTAAATTTCAAACACACTTCTTCATGTATGGTGATTGTCTCTAATCACTACACGATGCTCCTAAGAGCTGTAGCTTTTAACTCCAAATTAAATTCTGAGTGTCATCACGCCCCACTCTACACAATTGCCTTCGGATTTTCTACCTCCGCTGGTCTGTTACACTTTCTCATTTTATTTTCTGCATCTTCACCTATAGGTTTTCAAAAGAGTACCCCTGATTTCCCTTTTTAATCAATTATGCTAGGTGGTCCTGAAATCATTCCACCGTTATCTATAAGTGTGCCTTGGGAACCCACAGTTCCTGAGTAACAATTTTTACTACCTCTTACTTAGGTAATTCTCGTGGTGATTTTTGTCCCAATCACTCTTCCCCTAATTACTCTATGTCTTCTATTGAGCCTCTTCTCCCGTAGTTCTTCTTACGACCCTCGCTAGTCGTGCTAAAATGTTCGGTGTTCGAATCACACTGAATTTCATGTAATGAGTCACATCCATTATAATTCGTAGCTGAAAAGAGCAGATTGTCCCAATTTAAAATATTTAATTTCCTTTTTAAAATTAAACTCAATAGAGACGCGGAAGCGTTATAAAGGTGATGGTTCAACTTCCAAAAAATTAACAACAACAAGTTTTAATTAAATCCAAGTCCTAGAATTTTCCTAAGTCATAATTTCCAATTATCCAAAGTTTAGGCGAAACCAATTTTAGCAAATGACTTGAATAAACAAAATTTACCCAATATTTAATTAAGTCCCAAATTAAATGAGTGTGATAAATTAAACCAAATTTTATCTTGAAATTATCCTAAGCATGGATTCTAAATTATTGAGCAAGATAAAATAAACAATATCACACTACGCCGAGATGTACGAGGAAAAACCCAAGACGGGAAACAACCTCGGACGGCCCTAGCCACAAGTCCACTAGATACGGAATTACAATTACAAGACAGATAGACTTACAACGACTGACTCGATCCCTCTCAAGCCTCAACGCTCCTTCTCGTAGAAACCTCTTCCTAGCGAACAACCACGGAACACCACCGCGGTCTCGGAATCCACCGATGGGACTTTATATGGTCACCGTCACCCAAGCATGGAGCCTTTCTCTGAGTGGGTAGAATCTTCAACAAAAAGTCTTCTTCTTTGATGGATGTAGAAGCAAACCAAAAACTTCTCTTCTTGCATTCGGTAGAGATAAACCGGTGCCAAAACTCCAAGCAATTGATATAAATATAGAAACTTGGATAAACACAATTGGGTGTAAAACACTAGAGTGGTATATGTATTTTTCTTTAAAAAACAACCCTCAAAACTTGAAAATTTTCCTAAACTCTTTTTGCTCTCAAACTCTCTCTAGGAGATAAACTAGGTTGGAAAAGTTAATTAGAAAAATGTGTTTCTCGTCCTTAATAAGTCTTGAAAAAGTTGGTTAAAAACCAAGTGGGGAAAGTGGGTGAAAACTGCCAAAAACTGCCCAAAACTGTTCCTGCCCTCGCGTCTCGTTCGAACGAACTTGACTCTCGTTCGAACGAGACTTCTAACGAGCGACCAGCCTGGGCTCATTAGAAACTCGTTAGATATCTCGTTAGAACGCCCAAACTCGTTCGAACGACTGACCAGTTTAGGGTCGTTGGCAAACTCGTTCGAACGAAAACTGGTTCGAACGAGAAACTCGTTCGAACGAAACCTGGTTCGAACGAAAAAACTCGTTCGAACGACATTTCTAATGAACGACCAGAAAGTTTGTAAAATTCGATTTTGGCCCAGAAACTTTTATATACTTATTTTAAAGTTCTAATTGATTCTTTCTGAAAATAAAATGCAGTTTTTATTACACCTAACACCCAATAAATATTGTTCCAAGCTCCTATATAAATATAATTTCATTCATACCTTGGGAGCATGGAACCTTAGTTGATGACGTAGAAACGAGGCACGCAAACCGGCATTTTGATGAAGCTTTATATTCTTTGCCGCTACGTCTTCAACACACACTTATTAGGCTTGAGAATATTACAATTGAATACTATCCTATGAATAAATGTTTTCGTCCGGAATTGAGCCAAAACTATATATGGACTCAATTGGAAATTTGTGTCCTTACAAATCTCCCCCTTTGGCTATTCCGGGACAAAAACCAAACAAAAATCCTAAAGGGCCGTCAAGCTCTACTAGACTCAAAACATACCCCGACCAAACTTGACTCAACCCAAGGATCAAACGCTTTGCCATAGAAAGTTGTCGCTTTAGTATATAATTCCTGCACACTTAAGCAAACTCATCAAATGCATAGGGAATATCAAAATATTAAATGCAATTAATTAATTACTCCCCCTAAATTAATTCTCCCTTTTAAACACATGACATACTTAGAAAGACGTCTCCCCCTAAGATAAATCTCCCCAAACTAAGAGACGATAATAATAGGATTAGATACCATTTCTCCCCCTATCATCATTCTCCCCCTTTTTGTTCAAGAATAGGCAAAGGATAAAGAACTAATAAACAGCATGTGGAAGCTTAAAGTGATAAGACATGAAAGCATATGGACAATAAAAGCAGGGCAAAGACAAATATCATATATATAGATACTGTAAGAGGGTAGTTTAGATAAGATGGAGGCGTAACCCCTTTTAAGTATGGTGATGACAAGGTTAGTTAGAAAAGCACTAGTGATTTAGCCACAAGACACAAAGAGCAGTTTGGAATGTATGGAACCCATCTTATACTCACAAATCTCTCGTGTATAACTCACAATATAATAAAGAACTTTAGAAATAACTTAGCTAGAGGGAGAGAGAAGTAAGCACCCTAGATACACCTTAGTAGGCAGGCAAAACATACTAAAACTCTCAAGGATCTCTGTTATGTATTAAAAGCTTCGTAATAAATGACAAAAATGGTGGGTGGCAGAACTCTCTGGTTCTTTTAATAAATCTCTCTCTAGTAAATAAATTTCTCTAGTAATAACTTTTGAACTCTCAAAAGATCATCCTTTCCTCAGAGGTGGTTGGGGTCATTAAATAGCCCCCCACACCACCCCCGAGGCAACTCAGTCATTAAAGACTATGAAAGACATCCCTCATACTTTATGTCACAACATTAAATGCCTGATGCACTAGTTGTCTCCTATGTCATAAACATTAAATGCCAAGACATGCCTTTTGCCTAACCACTGTATGTCAGGGGGTTGTTGTTGCAGAGGTAGCTCACCAACTATCTGACAGCCCCAAATACCACGGTGGTTTACTCAAGTGCATGTCTGACATTGTTTAGAAGGCTAGTGACATCACCCGCAGTAGATGTGACTTTTAAGTAGAGGGTTGTTTGGTTCATAACTTAATGCCCGATGGAACTCCAAGCTGCTCCGCTTGAGGTTCCACGGTCAGGGTCCTTCGGTGTTTTACCAGGTGTATCTAAGATGGTCAGGACAAGCCCCAACGGTGCCCCACTTCTCAATCCTCCAAACCAAATCCCTCTAAAGTTCCCACGGTGAGGTTGTTCGATAGAGCATGAAAGCTCTCCCAGGCCCTGCCAAGCCTGGTCTCTCGCGAGTACCGTTCGACCTCATGCCCATTCATTATTCTCGTTACAACATTACAGTCATTACAACTCGTAGTAAATATAAACAAAGCTATAATATGGCAAAGTAACAATAAGCTAAAGTACGAGTTGCCACGCCAAGCTGCCTCACCAAGATGCCACGCTTGAGTTGCCTCACCAAGATGCCACGCTTGAGTTGCCACGCTGATCTGCCTCCTTGAGTTGCCACGCTGATCTGCCTCACCAAGATGCCATGCTTGAGTTGCCACGCTGATCTGCCTCCCCAAGATGCCACGCTGATCTGCCTCACCAAGATGCCACGCTTGAGTTGCCTCACCAAGATGCCATGCTTGAGTTGCCACGCTGATCTTATCCTTAGAACACTGTTGCTAATTGGTGGATTATCCCTAATCCCAGGATTACCTTCAGGCCCCCTCTACATTTGCCCCTTCGTGGAGGGATTTGTTGTGGGAAAAAGAAGTGCCTCCACGAAAACTTCTTAATCCGATGAACCTTCTCTGTCTGGCCTGCAGCTTTTTTCTAATGCTGAGCCTCAACTGTTCCAACTTGAATATCTGAAATTCTCCCGAAGGACCTGCTAATATTCTCCCAGTAATGTTCGAAAAAGCAAAAAATTCTCCTCGATGTAACTGAGTCATAACTAAACAACGTTTGAGCTTCTGTCGAGGGGACATTGTGGCTTTTTTGAACCGTTGGGACACCTTCTTCGTGGGGGGGGGGGGGGGGGGAGGGGTTATTGGATATGTCAGAGAAAATCTTGGCACCCAAAACTCAATCTTGCTTAGGAAGGTAACGGTGGCTGTTCCCTAGGTGTCACTTCATTAATTGATGGCAGTTCCCCAGGTGTCACGTCATTGAATGACGTAGCGTTGTCTTTTCCATGTCAGAACACTTCCCGAAGTGCCACGTGTACATTTGAAATGATTGCAGGCGGCCACACACGTGCAATGGTGGGAAACTTAAACGACGAACTTTAAAAATTAAATGGCCAAATCACTTAAAACCATTCTTTTTCTTGCTTTCCCACTACTTGCTTCAAATTTCCTTCATTTTTTTTAGAGAGAGAGAGAAAGAGCTTCCATTGTTGATCGTCTGAAACCTCTATTGTTGTTCGACCTTGTGCCGTCCTGTTCTTGCTCTCATCTTCTTCGCCACCTCCTGTGGTTGTTCTTCCGCCATTGTCGTGCTCAGGCTCCTCTGACTCAAGGTTGTTTTTTGGTTGCTCTAACAATCTGTCATGGCGTCTCAAAGTTACCCCACCATCTCTTCAACCAGTGCGCCGCCTGCTACTGTTGTTGCCACCACTACTGGTGCCTCTGCCTTGGACGTTGTTCGTCGTGAACAGTTAAGGTTTTATCGTCGCTCTCCCATTTTTGGTGAAGGTGATGGCTTTGCTGCTGCTTGCAAGACTGTCAATTTTGAATGCAAGTTTGAGACCTTAGTGCTGGGTGACGAGGACGAAGAACCCTCGAAGTGGGATTTCTTCCTCCAGAGGGGACTCTCCGGTTTCGTCTGGAGCGAGGGGACTTCCAATGGTCCCAAATTGACTGCGAAGCACCAGGTGGTTCTCCTGCCCATTTTGCTGCTTGGAACTCTCACATGGTGAGTTCCTATGGTGATATTTTGAGTAAGATTGGCCTTCAACGGGCCAAATGGTTTGGTGAGTTTACTCTCTCCAAAAATAATGCTGCTCTCCCCATTCTTGTTTCTCGTTGGAACGTGACGACTCACACATTTATTGCTGCGTGGGGCGAGTTCACGATAACCCTAGAAGATGTCTGCGAGCTTCTGGGGCTCGAAGCAACAGGTCATGAGCCTTATACCGATGAGCCTCTCGACGCCGAAGAGACTGCTGACCGTTTGGCGTTGGACCGAATATGCCGAAGTTGCATCGTTTCTTCAAACAAAGCTACCTTCACTCCGCTGATTAATTATTTCTTCAAGGGTTCTAGTGAAGGTAGTTCTTCAATTTCAACGGATGCCCCTGGCCAAGGTACTTCGTTAGAGCTCCCTGCTTACATCCTTGTGATTCTTTCTTGTTTTCTTTTGACGGGAAAACCAAACGATCAGCCCCGAAGGGACCTTATCAACATATCCCTTCATTTGGCCCGGGGCATCAAACTTCCTTTGGCTACAATTGCCCTAGGGTCCCTCTACACCTGGCTTGACAGAACGTTGTTCGACATGGAACGATCACTTGGCCGTTATAACCTGGCCAATTTTGCTAACAGCGTCCTTCTAACCAGCTTTCTTTACGTGCGCTTTACTGTTGTGGCGGCCAAGGCCAACCGTCCTCCTTCTGGGGAAACCATTCTGCCCCCACGCTCTTACATTTATCACAAGAGGCAGAGCCGAAAAGAGATGATCGCCTCAATTGATCGTTTTGAGGACTTTGTTATGAGGCCTTACGGAGAGGAGGCCTTTGTTCATACTTGTGATTTCTTTCAGCACGAATCCAGGGTGGTACAGGTGGGGGTAGACATTGAAGATCCTCAGTTCGACGTGGTGCTTCTCCTTTCTTTGGGGTATCTGCCTTCCTACACCGAGTGGGGATATTCCAGCGAACATTACAACCGCAATCGGTGTAGTCGTCAATTTTGGTTTGATCAGGGGGCTCCTCGCTCAGTTTTTCAATCGTCAACCCCAAAGGTTAGCTTTAGCGAGGCATGTTCCTTATTTTCCTCCACTGCTGCGTGGGGGATAAGTGAATCAATGGCTGGGAGAGTCACCATTCCCTCCAACAAGAGGCAAGGGAATGTGACCAGTCTATTTGCCACGAAGTTCTGGCCGAGACAACTGGCTAACATTGCTGAATTCATAGATGGCGAGCCTGTGTACCCTCCAGTTCTTTCATTTTCTGCGTTGGAGCTGGGACTCAAAGGAAACTCCGTTCTGGGGATTGAGTTCCCTCTAAGCAAAACCCCTAAGAGGCCTTCCGAAGAGCTACCTCCGTTATGCCCCATGACTCCCACTGCCATATCCAAAGCGAAAAGTGTTGGGGTATCCAGGAAGACTGCTCCTTCGACTGGAGCTACTGCTGATGAAGGGTCTTCGCAGCCGTCGACCAAGAAGGCCAAGAGTGGGGTGGTTTCCACGAAAAAGGCAAAGTCCAAATCCCAGACTCCTGTGGCAGCCCTTCCCATAGCCTCCGTTCCTCCTCCCATGTCTCCTGAAAGGGCCGAGAGGTTAAGGAGGGAGACGCAGGCTGAGGTAGATCGGGTGAATGCAGAGTTTCAACGGCGCGCTGTCGTCGTTCCTCCCTCGATTACCTTCCCCACGATCGTCGTTGATCCCACTGAGCCAGCTGCAAGGAGGAGAAAAAGTTTGAAGGTTCCTCAAGCCACTGGCAGTGACGTGACAAGGCTGAGGAGGAAGACTTTAGGCACCAAGTCCCAGCGGAAGAAAGTTTCCCCGGTGCAAGCTTCTCATTCTTCTTCCCAATCTGAGGTATGTACACTTATCTTGTTCTCTTTTCTTCTTTGGTTAGAACAAGCCGGATTTGCTTATATATATTGTTCTTAACTACTTTGGTGCAGGGACTTAAAGAAATGGGGCCTCGTTCTCCTAGCCCCCCAAGTCCCCCTATTAGCCGTTTCGTGGGCGGTCGCTGTGGGGCCATCTCATCCGATACGACCCCACCCCGTTCGCCGATGACCGGGCTTACTTACGCCCGTCGTTCAATCTCACGACGGGCGAGGGAGGCATTTGGGGAGGGTGAGGTTGTAGAGCCCATGGATGTCTCTTCGCCACCAGAGACAACACAATCTGAGATGCCTACTCCAGTCCCCTCTGGCTCACTGGCTTCCTCTGAGGCTGTTCTCCCCATCGTTCTGGTTGCTGCAGGTGATCCTGAGGTAATTATTTCATATTTAAATTTGTCTAATCTGGCATTCCTTCTCTTTCACCCCGTTCTGTGTGCTGAATTTAGGATGATGGTTGCCCTAGGTCGAAGTATCCTCGCTGCTAGCAGACATTCTTCATCCAACGGTGCTGGCGAGACCTCTAACCACAGTGCCCATTTTCAACGTTCTGACTGAGGTAAGTTATTCTTGGATACATTTCGCCCTTTTTTCTGTATTTGTTCCTCTTTACTAACATTGGCTTTTATATTGCAGCTTTCTCCTGATCTTTCACCACCGTCATCTATTTCCGATGAACCCCTTGCTCTTGCTTTGGTACCTTATGTGGGCGAGGGAACTATGCCGATGGTTAAGGTTTCTGGGGCCAGAGACCCCGTTGAGGCTGATGAGGTAACAAGTCCCCTCCCAATAATTCCTGCCACTTTAACCTCCATGATGACTCCCACTCCTGCCCCTGTTATGATTCAGGTACTTTCTTAATTCTTTATATAATCTCCACCTTATAACGGTGACTTAACAATGAAAACACTTGTTAATATTTTTATATAACCTCCACCTTATAACGGTGACTTAACAACAAAAACGTTTGTTAAGATTTTTATATAATCTCCACCTTATAACGGTGACTTAACAATGAAAACACTTGTTAAGATTTTTATATAATCTCCACCTTACAACGGTGACTTAACAATGAAAACACTTGTTAAGATTTTTATATAATCTCCACCTTATAACGGTGACTTAACAACGAAAATGTTTGTTAAGATTTTTATATAATCTCCACCTTATAACGGTGACTTAACAATGAAAACACTTGTTAAGATTTTTGTATAATCTCCACCTTATAACGGTCACTTAACAACGAAAACTTTTGTTAAGATTTTTTATATAATCTCCACCTTATAACGGTGACTTAACAATGAAAACACTTGTTAAGATTTTTATATAATCTCCACCTTACAACGGTGACTTAACAACGAAAACGTTACAATCTCACTGTTTCTTATATCTCTTCTCAGGTTGCTCAGGAGGATTCCTCACCAGCACTTTCACTTATAGGCACACCACGTCAGGAACCTGCTGTTTCGGAAGAATCTGACCAGGCTGACCAAGGTTCCACGACTGGTGTTGAGGCCGAAAGTGAGTCTGGGTGCGAATTGCCTCTCCCTGACTTAACTCCTCCTGCCTTTTGCCTAATGGTGCTTCACAATTCTCCCCAAATGCCCGTGAGCCATCGCTTGGTGATTGAGAAGTTGGTAAACCATCACCCCGAGACCTTCACCGTGGACTGCCAACGGTCCAATATTCCCGTGATGAGTTATCGACTGCAAGGCATGGCGATCGTTGTTGCTGAGATTGCCAATACTCCCACTTCCCGTGTAACCCGAACCCTCATTAATCAGTTTCTGGGTTTTCTGAAGGAATTGGGTCGTGACGGTTTCCGTTTCGACTTGCTTATGGCGTATTTGAAAACGTTGAAGGGCCAGCAGCTGATCGGCCAGAGGGAACTGTTGAGGAAGCACCAGGAGGACCAACGGGCTGAGGAAGTTAAGTTAGCTGAGCTGGTACCTCTTTTGGAATCAGCGGATGAAGAAATAAAGAATGCCGAAGAGGCTCTTCATTTGGTGAAACTGAAACGGGAGAGACTTCTTATTGAACGCGCCCAGGTGCAAATCGGGCTAGAGGTTGCTGTCAACGCTCAAAGCTCCTTTGCGTCAGCTTCTTCGGGCCTTCCTGGGGATTTTTTCTCTTCCCCAGACCTATGGTTCCTTTTAGGGTAGCAAGCTCTTGTATATATTTTCCTTCTTCGTCCATTTATGTAATTCTTGGGCAATAGTTCCCAATTTTTTTGTAATGCTCTCTTGTTTATTGAATGAAAGAAAGTATATTTTCCCGTTTTATCTTTGAGTTGTGACTGCTTTCATATCGGTGTCTATACTTCACGTCATCAATAAAACTTGTATATTCATAATCAAAGACTAGATACATCGATGGTACAAACTTAATTGTTTACACATGATAGACTTTCAACCATTTATTATTAATTTTGAATGGCTTGTCTTCCTCCAACTTAGAAATTAGGCAATAACCTGAATCATGAGCTTCCTTCACGACGAAAGGTCCCTCCCAATTGGCTGAGAATTTTGGCAGAGGAAGTCCCCTAATGTGTTTCACCGCTGCTTTCAAAACGAGATCCCCCTCTATGAACCTCCTTGGTCTTACCAGGTTGTCATATGCCCTAGAGAGCTGCCTCGTATACATTTGAAAATGTTGCATTGCGTTGTCTCTGTGTTCATCCAATGCCTCCAGCTGCACATGCCTGTTCTGAGGGAGCATGCTACTTCGCAAGGCGTATCGAGCAGAGGGAACCTCCAACTCCACTGGAAGGATTGCCTCATCCCCGTAGACAAGGGAGAACGGAGTGTACCCTGTGGGCCTCCTCTTTGTCGTTCGATAGGCCCACAACGCTGCTGGTATCTTGTCATCCCACGATCCTGGAAAGTCTTCCATTATTTTAGCCAGGATATTAACCAGAGTTTTGTTAGTTGCCTCGGCCTGACCGTTCCCCTTCGGGTATGCCACCGTTGAAGTGTGATGAATGATGGAATACTTGTCTGTAAGAATTGTTACTTCTGAGCTTCCGCATCGTTACTAGTTTTAGGGATCTTCTCGGCTTTAGAAACCTTCTCGCTTTTATCATGTTTAGAAGTATCAAATTTCTTAAAATCATTTTTAACTTTATCTTTGTTAAATTTAAGAAATTTTCTAAATTTACGAGCAAACAAAGCCATATCTTCCGAGTCACTATCACTATCGCTCTCTACTACTTGTTTGACCTCTTTTCGGGCTTTTAAAGCAACACCCTTTTCGATTTTATTTTCAATTTTAGAGGGAAACATATCTAGTTCATAGGTTTGTAAATCACCTACAAGCTCTTCTAATTTCGTAGAGGCTAAACTGGGTAAAGAATTTAAAACGGTCACCTTTGGAATAAATCTATCGGGTAGGGACCTTAAAATTTTCTTTACAACATGGTCGTAGGTATTTTCTCTCCCAAGTTAAAAGATGAATTAACAATATCAGAAAGTCAAGCATAAAATTTATCAAAAGTTTCTAATTCATCCATTTTGATAGTTTCAAATTGAGTGGTGAGGTTTTGGAGTTATGAAGCTTTAACGACACTAGTTCCTTCATGAGTTAATTGTAAAATATCCCAAGCTTATTTAGTGGTTTCACACGTCATAATACGTCGGAATTCATCCGGTGTGACAGCGCTAAACAAGGCATTTAAACCTCGGGAATTAAAGTTGGCAAGTTTAAACTCATTTTCAGTCCATCTATCGGCGGGTTTGATAACACGTTCATTTTCAACTAAGTAAGTTGGTGGGGAATACCCGTTAACAACAGACATCCAAACTCTCTCGTCGATAGATTTTAGTGCCGATCTCATTCGCGCTTTCCAATACGCGTAGTTTGAACCATCGAAAATAGGAAATTTTGAAAATGGGGAAAAATCCATTTTAGCCAAAAATTTAAACGATCTTAACGAAATAATTTATCGTTTTTGGCTCTGATACCAATTTGTAAAGAGCAGATTGTCCCAATTTAAAATATTTAATTTCCTTTTTAAAATTAAACTCAATAGAGATGCGGAAGCGTTATAAAGGTGATGGTTCAACTTCCAAAAAATTAACAACAACAAGTTTTAATTAAATCCAAGTCCTAGAATTTGCCTAAGTCATAATTTCCAATTATCCAAAGTTTAGGCGAAAGCAATTTTAGCAAATGACTTGAATAAACAAAATTTACCCAATATTTAATTAAGTCCCAAATTAAATGAGTGTGATAAATTAAACCAAATTTTATCTTGAAATTATCCTAAGCATGGATTCTAAATTATTGAGCAAGATAAAATAAACAATATCACACTACGCCGAGATGTACGAGGAAAAACCCAAGATGGGAAACATCCTCGGACGGCCCTAGCCACAAGTCCACTAGATACGGAATTACAATTACAAGACAGATAGACTTACAACGACTGACTCGATCCCTCTCAAGCCTCGACGCTCCTTCTCATAGAAACCTCTTCCTAGCGAACAACCTCGGAACACCACCGCGGTCTCAGAATCCACCGATGGGACTTTATATGGTCATCGTCACCCAAGCATGGGGCCTTTGTCCGAGTGGGTAGAATCTTCAACAAAAAGTCTTCTTCTTTGATGGATGTAGAAGCAAACCAAAAACTTCTCTTCTTGAATTCGGTAGAGATAAACCGGTGCCAAAACTCCAAGCAATTGATATAAATATAGAAACTTGGATAAACACAATTGGGTGTAAAACACTAGAGTGGTATATGTATTTTTCTTTAAAAAACAACCCTCAAAACTTGAACATTTTCCTAAACTCTTTTTGCTCTCAAACTCTCTCTAGGAGATAAACTAGGTTGGAAAAGTTAATTAGAAAAATGTGTTTCCCGTCCTTAATAAGTCTTGAAAAAGTTGGCTAAAAACCAAGTGGGGAAAGTGGGTGAAAACTACCAAAAACTGCTCAAAATTGTTCCCGCCCTGGCGTCTCGTTCGAACGAACTTGACTCTCGTTTGAACGAGACTTCTAACGAGCGACCAGCCTGGGCTCGTTAGAAACTCGTTAGATATCTCGTTAGAACGACCAAACTCGTTCGAACGACATATCGAACAACTGACCAGTTTAGGTTCGTTAGCAAACTCGTTCGAACGAAAACTGGTTCGAACGAAAAAACTCGTTCGAACGAAATTTCTAACGAACGACCAGAAAGTTTATAAAATTCGATTTTGGCCCAGAAACTTTTATATACTTATTTTAAAGTTCTAATTGATTCTTTCTGAAAATAAAATGCAGTTTTTATTACACCTAACACCCAATAAATATTGTTCCAAGCTCCTATATAAATATAATTGCATTCATACCTTGGGAGCATGGAACCTTAGTGGATGGCATAGAAATGAGGCACGCAAACCGGCATTTTGATGAAGCTTTATATTCTTTGCCGCTACGTCTTCAACACACACTTCATAGGCTTGAGAATATTACAATTGAATACTATCCTATGAATAAATGTTTTTGTCCGGAATTGAGCCAAAACTATATATGGACTCAATTGGAAATTTGTGTCCTTACAGTAGCAGGAGAACGTAAGTCGCATACGTAAGGGAACACAACAATCCTATCATAAGGCTCTACATAAAAGAACGATGCGCTGAAACGTAATAAGCCGCATAGATCCTAAGGACACTAGAACCTGAAGCTCTACTACCACCTGTGACACCCCACACAATTAAATATAGGGTGATCAGTCCTCTACCAATTTAAAACATGATATTCAGTTGGTTCATTCTCAGCATCACTGTCAAAAAACTATTTAACATATTAATCTCCTAATATAAAATTAAGCTAGGTGTCAAACATTTCCAATTTTAATAAAACCAAGTAAATCCATTTCTTTCCATCTTAAAATATAAACCATTCACCACACATAGGAATGTAAATAAATACTGAACATGAATAAAGTACTGCAATAAATAAGACTGAGTAAAACTCTCAGTTCAAAACTCCAAACCATCAACTAAACTGAATACAATAACTCTGATGAAAGAACTAGAAGTGGGCGACATATGCCCTAAACAAGAAGTCTAGATAAAACTGAATGGAAAGGATTGATGCGTCTACTACAAGGACCTACAACTTCCACAGCAGCAGCAGCACGTCAAGCAATCCAAATCTCTAAATCTGATACTCCTGTGGCTGAGCACCTGATATAATACATATATATAGCAAAAGAGAGAAGAGATACAAGAAACGGGTCAGAGCCCGATGTGTAAAAATGATTTAGCAAGTATTTAAAACTGGTTCTTAAAACAAGTCTTATAAGCATGGTAGTTATCGAACTCTAACATGAGTTTCTCACCTCTCGTCTATTGTGCACGCCTACCGTACATCTAATCTTCCCCTAGTTATACCTCCCAGTCTAACTAGTCAGAAACCATACTAATACTAACTATGCTCACAAGTAGTATTCCCGTATCGCCCATACAATACGCTATTCAGATAGTTTATCTCACATACTAAATTTCATTATTCACCATTTGAATGGTTAATCTTTTATTCACTAAGATCATTTTACTTCTCATTTTAATTTTACCTACTAGTCTCACAAAGTAGAAAGTTACCCAAGTACACTCATACATATATATAGTCTCATCATCCCTATATATATACACTAATCCTGCATCCTTAGGTTAAGACCGCATGGTACAATATAATAATTATTATTATTACCAAATCTACTAATTTCACACAGTAGCAATATTCACAAGTCCATATATATATATATATATATATAGTCACATCATCCCTATACATATATATATACTAATCCTGCACCCCCGGCTAAGTCCCATTAGTGCACATATCTAGAAAATCATGCATCCCAGGGTTAGCAACCATTAATGCACCTACTAGTAATAATTCAGCACCCTCGGGTTATCACCCATTAGTGTGCCTAACAATAGAATATTGCATCCCCGAGTTAGCCCCCATTAATGCACCTATCAATAATCATTCAGCACCCTCGGGTTATCACCCATTAGTGCGCCTAACAACAACCATCTTTGTACCCCCGAGTTATCACCCATTAGTACACTTAATAATAATGTTTCTGCACCCCCGATTTATCACTCATTTGTGCTCTTAACTATGAGGTTCTTGCACCTCCGGGTTATCACCCATTAGTGATCTTAACAATAATATCACATAATATGCATACACACATCCTATTATAATCTATAGGTATTTCTCCACGCTACATATATACTCTTCGTACGTATTTTAATCTCATCTCTACGTATTGTATAAATATTTAGATTACTATCGCTCTCGTAATCTCCAAGGTATACTCTCTCTCTATACCGAAATAATTAAAGTACTTATTCTCACATACTTTCCTGAAATTCCATCTTATATAAATTTACTAATTGGCAGTTCCTCTCACTCCAATAAAACGGTAAGTTCAAAACTAGACTTTGAGAAAAATCTCCAAAATTCCCTCTGTCGCTCGAACTAGAAAGGTTGTGTGACACCCCGACTAATTAAATACCGGGTAGCTACTCCTTTATTAAATTAATTCAAAATGCCAAGTTGGCTCAGTTAATAGCATCACTGTCAAAAACATTTTATTTTTACTAACCACCTAGTATTTAAAAAGTAAGTGCCAAATTTTAATTAAAGTCCGATTAACATGCAACAAGCGTAATAAAGAATAAATACACCATTCACCATACAGAAGTAAAACTAATAACCATCACATAGTGTAAATAAAGTCTGGAGGAGAACTCCTCACTACAAATCCCACAACTGAAAAGTAAACTGAATACTGAAACAATATATGCTAAAGTCTGAAAACTGAAATGTAAAAGATGCTCTAAATAGAAATGGGCAACATGCCCTACAGCTGATAGATAGTGACTCTGGAATCCAAAAGATAGAAGCGTCTATAAGTAAATCCATGTAGCTTCCACAAACAGCTACATCTCATCACCTGAATGAGAATCCTATGCTTGGTGTCCTTGTGGCTGGGCACCTAAAATGGTTTTACAAGAAAAAGATTTGAAAAGCAAACGGGTCAGAGCCCGAATGTGGAGTTATTTTAAAAACCTGCAAGTGCTTTAAAAACATTAAATGCAAAGTACATGTTAGGACGTACACTCACATTATATTCTCACCTCTCGTCTAACTGTGCACTCCTAACGTAAGTACCCATCTATAACGACACAAACCACTAGCTAGGTGACATCATCTCTAGCTAGACTATCATAGGTCCTACCCTTTTTACTCGGTTCTAATTAACATCATAACGCTCGTAATTAAATAGGGTTTAACGTAAACTCAGATGCTCAATATGCAATATATATATCACTATCAGCTAACTCGAAATAATACCGTAATTATATTCACAACAATAACGTGAAGGTTCCCATTAATTAAGTGTATATTATTCTCATCATAAATATACAATACAAGCACCCCGAGAACTAAGCTGCGGTGCACACATACTCTGCTATCCATCCCGGTACATCACGTACATAAGGATCACATATTCCGAATCTCTCAGGAATAGTTCAGATAACACAAATCACAAATAGTGGAGGCGAACACAGTCACATCACATGGGTCACGCACATACCTACGCTCCCACGATCAGCGGACTTATTAACATCCCAATAAGTCTTTCTCTGACCTAAGTTCATCGAGGTACCAGTCTATATCCCCCCCGTAGGCACACAAGGATTAGAGGGTCCTAAGCGAACGTAACCTCCCGTGATAGCAAGTATGGTAGGTATGTCATACACACAATTCATATACTAATACTAAGTAAACACACGTCTTAGTAATACCGTATTTTAGTCGTAGTACATATCGCATTCTCGTACTCACTTATACTTATCACAATTTATACTATTCCGGTTTGTAATCCTACGCGCCATAATTTACTCTCGTAGTAGACACTCACGTCTCAACCCAAACCGTCCATGTAATACAACCCTCGTATGTAAATTCCTTCTCATAAATACCCAAATGTCCCAATTCTATCATTACTACATCTACGGAATGATATCTATATCCTCGAATAAGTTTACGGAACTCCAAATATCAAAACAGTCCAAAAAGGACCAAACTGTCAACTCGTTAGAAGTCTCGTTCGAACGAGACTGTTCGAACGAGATTCCTCTGCCAACTCGTTAGAAGTCTCGTTCGAACGAGGCTGTTCGAACGAGGTCCCAGTTCGTTCGAACGAACTGTACCTTCTAACGATATCTCGTTCGAACAAGATATCGAACGAAATCCATTCTCGTTAGCAGCGACTGGTCAACTCGTTAGAAGCTCGTTCGAACGAGTTCGTTCGAACGACCTGGGTAGGGGCTTCTAACGAGCTACCAGATTCGGCACAGATTTTTCCCCAATTCGTTTTTAACCATTTTAACACTTCTAATCTCATCCAAAGTTCATCCCAAAAACGTTTTATGGTCTCTAAGTGATCCTAAACATATTCAAGTCAACTCCTAACATGTTTTCAAGGATTAAATCTCTTCAACATCAATCAACATATGAATTTCTACACTTTTCCCCAATTATCTCAAGAACATGAACCCTAACATTTTGAATCATGAATTAACCCAACAAAATCCATTTTAATTTCTTTCCAATCATGTATATCATCAGTAAGAACATCTACCTATCATTCTACATGCAATCCTTCTCAAATTTCTCAAGTTCTATGATCTAAACTACATGGGTTTTCATTATCTTTCAAGAATAATAGATATTCTCCAATTTCTTACATGGAAAAGACATTCTCTGAAATTAAATGGAATAAAGTCACTTGCCTTGATTCGATTTCTGACTTTGGTGTAGGTTTGATGATGTTTTTCTGCAGAATTTCCTCTCTCCAAGCTCCTTCTCCAATGGTGGCTTAAGGTGGCTAGGGTTTGTTTTGGGGAAAGTTGTAAACCTAAAGATAAGCTCCGTAGCTTAATGGTTTAATATGGGATGGTTAGTGGGCTTAGTGGGTTTAATCCACATCAGATTTACATCTCTAATTTTCGTCACTTTTAATTCCTAAAAATGTAAAATTACCAATATACCCTTTAAGTTGCCGGTATGGCCTAAAAATACCCCGGGACCCAAACTATACCCCCGGCTAGTGATTTCTGACTATCTCGACCCTTCCGGACGCGTTGGCGCACTCAAAACGACCATACGGATTATAGATTTTAAATTCACTTTTATTATCAAAATATTATACCGTGACGCGGCGGTCCCACGCGTCCCAACAAAATTTCCAAATTGCCGTATATAAATCTCACGACAACTTTCATAATTTCAAATTCATATATAAAAATATATGCACATAATCGAATACCAACTCGCATCTCATTAGTATTTATAACCCGGATTAATTTCCAATTAATACGCATTTAATTAATTAATCCCAAAAATAAATATAGCCAAAAGTACGGGGTATTACAGGTTGTCCTTTGAAAGACTTCCACGTGTCGTTCGAGCGTCTTCGCGTGAGATGCCATCTCGATCGAGTGGCTTCGCGTGAGATCTCCATCTCGCTCGAACGACTTCGTGCGAGATCTCCATCTCGTTTGAACCACTTCGTGCGAGATCGCGCGAGATTGCACTGTTCGACTTCTTCCCCAAACTTCAACGTTTTTCACCATTTTTGAACCTAGAAACCTCTAAGATTCAATTCCCAACAACTCATCATCAATACCCATCAACCCCTAAGAGGTTATAGATCATTTCTATCATCCTAGGATTCTTAATTCGTCATTAATCATCATAATTACATAAATCCCCTAATTAATTCACATGAACCCTAGTTTTCGAAATTCCAATTCAAGAACCTAATCAACCCAGATTCGTTCATCAATATATAATCCAATTCCATCATTAATCCTCTACATACATGAATGAATTCCAACCACTAATTAAACCAATCCTTAATCATAATTTAAATCTCCAATTTTCACCCAATTAACATATAAATCATGATTAATTCCACCTAGACTAACATGAGCATGATTATTGCTAAAAGAAAGAAAGTAATAAACACTTGCCTCGAATATGACGGTCTGATCCGTTGGTGATGTTGGTATACACGCGTTCCTCTCTTCACGATCTACGCGTTGGTGGTCACGGTTGTGCATGGTGATGCCAAATGAGCCTTCTCTCTTGGAAATTGGTTCTCCCTCACACCCTCCATGTCCGTTCTTGATTTGTGTAACCTATTAACCCTAATGGCCTTTCCTTAACTGATATAATTAATCCCAATTTTCGTCCATTAATTTAGCCCAAAAATACAATTTACCAAAATGCCCTCTCGAGGTGCCGGTTAGGCCTGAAATCGCCCCGTGACCCAAACTAAACACCCGGGTATACTATTTTGACTATCTCGACCCTTCCGGACTCAACGGCACACTGGAAATGACCATACGAGTTAATAAAAATAAATTCTCTTTTTATTCCATTCAATTAGTCCTGACGCGACTCTCACGCGTGTCAGACTTAAATTACCAAACTGCCGTATTTCTCACTTACGACAATTTATCAAATGTCATAATTCCATATTACATATCACATATCACATAGTAATATGTAACAGTTCAAAACAATGAGTATTAACCCTTGGCACGCTTGTTAATAATTATTTTAAATCGGGATTAATGACAAATTAAATTCTCACATTTTAATTTAATTAATCTAACAACAATAATTAATCACATATTTATTCCCATAATAATAATTAATCACATAATTATTTAAATCGTCAAAAATATGGGGTGTTACAAATACTTTGAATTTGAATACAGAATATGTGGATATGTTTTGTTATAATGAAGATTTTTACGTTATTAGACATTTGAAGTAATTATTTTCCTAAAATAATTGATATTTTTTAAATCATGTAGTGGAAATTTGATAAAGGTATTTATAAAGGGTTAGAGCCTCCAAAAATTACTATAGGAGAGATGAAAATAAAGCTTTAACATTGGTTTTACAAAAAGAAAGGCGCATGGGACAAATTAAATGGCAACTTGAGTGGAACATTTTTAACCCCTTACACCTTTTCAAAGTTCAACATAAAAAACCCAACTCAAATTTTGTCATTAGCTTAGTCCAAATAAAAAAATCTACCTAAAATTAAACGAATGATGATTGACTTGTCCCCGAGTCATATTAACTACTACAAAAAAGATGTGAATTAATAAAACAGGTAACAAATCAAACTTGCTTACTAATTCGTATCGAATATTGAATATTTCCGCCCATTATCTTTATGCATTATAGCACTTTTACGGTCCTAAATGCCTATAATTATGCTCATTAACCAGACAACCTTGGATTTGGATATATGCATGCTTTGCAGTGGTTATTTGTGCTTTTGTAGGTATTGGAACTCTAAAAGTGAGGATCGGTTGCATTTTGGAGAAGTTCCATCGTTGAAGGCTACTTCAAGGGCAATTATTCTTTTCAAACTCACTAATTTTTATGTAATGAAGTTACCAACATTTAGATCATCAAATTATCTTTCTGTGGCCACTGACCGTGCATCATTTTGACTCTGTATGTGGAAGTTATGCCCATTTCCGGAAGGTTTCGGTATTTTCTTCTAATTCAAGGGCATTTTGGTAATTTCATACCACATAATTTGGAGGGTTTAAAAACATAATCATGTATATATTTGAATTATCTTCACGTCGGTTCTGACCACGCCTCATTTTGATTTCGTATGAGGGAGTTATGGCCGTTTCCGTGCAACGCGTCAAAATTGGTTCGGAGGAAAAAGTGGGCTCTCTCCAGCCCAAGGAAAATTCCAAAAGTGCGGTCGACCGGTCCCAAAATAGAGGTCGATCGGTCCCATCAGATATGGACGAAAATTGGCTTATTTTTATTTTTTTGGGTTGGTTTTGTTGGGGGTTTATTTTGGGGTATTAATAGAATGTTTGGGGCCTTTCTTAGAAGAGATACTTTCATTTTTCGAGCTTCTCTCTCCTAGGGTTTGTACCATTTGGAGTGTTTTAAGAACTATTCATCTTCTTCCTCATTTATTCAACTTGTTTTAGCTTGTTTCTTGCTTTCTTAATTATTTACATGCCCAGATAACTTGTTTTAGTATATTAATTTCTTGTTGGCTTAGTTAATTAGTTGTTAAATTAATTTTATTCATGTGTAGTGAGTAGATAACGGGTTGGTATTGCGTTTCCGCCATTAATGGGCGTTGAGCTCCGAAGGTTAGGTTTTTGTGTAAAATTGCATTTTATTGAAACCTCGCGTATTAGAGTCGGATTATTATGCGTTTAACTTTCTTTATCACGCAACGTTAGTGTTTATAGCACTAATCCGAATTTAAGATGTGTGTGACCATTTTTTGTTAAATGTTTAGTCTCGCAACTTTGGGTTAAATTCCTTATTGTGTGATGTTTATACTTAATTGAAAATGCTCGATTAAATGTTTTCGAACCGAAATTCTAATTATTAGTTGTTAGCCCATGGTGGGGACACGATCCCGACTCTCGTTTTATTAATTCTAGTTTAGACTTAACTTCTTAATTTTTCCCTTTTCTCTATTTCCAACCTATCACCTTTTACACTTTTATTTTAGGAGTATTAAATCCTATAAATTCTAGCAACTCGTCTCTGTGAATTTTTTATACCCGACTTACCTCTATACTTGTATCGCAAGCGCAGTCGTAATTTAGGTATTTGTATTGATGTGGTGAAACGAATTCAACGATTAGCGTTTTGACGCGACGCTACTTTTCACCCTTAATCACTTACAATATTTTGAACTTTAATTTTTTGTAAAAATGTAAATTATGTAATATGCAATGTTTTTATTAAAAATATGTCAATTAAATAGGCATACCTAGGGCACTGGTATGGACACGTAGCACTTGGGTGTCGATACATACACATGAACATACTTATATTTGTACCATTTGTCATTATTAGTTATAGATAAAATTAATATATGTTGACAAATAAGAAACAAATAATATTATACTCCCTCCATCCCAAATTAAGAGTCCACTATTCTATTTTGGGCTATCCTAATTTAAGAGTCCACTTCCACTTTTTGGACATAATCAACGAACCAAATTCCATGATAGTGAACAATGATTGATCTTGTGTGACACCCCGCCTAATTAAATACCGGGTGATCACTCCTTTATTAAATTAAATCAAGGTAAACAGTTGGTTCATTCTCAGCATCACTGTCGATAAAAAATAATTTTTTCCAATTTAACACCCTAAATAATTAAGCTAAGTGTCAAAAACATTTTTCGTACAAACTTCCAAATTTTAATTAAAGAAAAGATTTACTTATACAAAACAACATTTCTACAATATAGAATCACACCACGAAGAACTAAAATAAAACCATACATTCGTCAATCGAATGTCAACATAATAAAACCAAACATCATAAACTATCCTGAATAAATCCCATAAACCAATACTGGAATAACTGAAAATATAAAAATCCCAACAAGTAAATGAAATGATGAAAGGGGCGACACGTGCCCAATAAATGAGAGTAATAAGAGTGGAGTCAATAACAGAAGCCGTCTACTCAAGTGACCTGCAACTTCCACCTAAGCTGCAGCTCGTTCTTCTCAAAGGATCCTAAGCAAGACGCCCCTGTGGCTGGGCACCTGAAAATATACATATATATACACAAGGGAGAGAGAGAAAGAAACGGGTCAGGGCCCGAAAGTGTGTTTGATTTTTAAAATACGTTAAGAAAGTATTTAAATTGATACAGGCCAATGCAACAACATATTAGTTCGTCTCTCTCTTGAGAAATACTCACCTCTCTTCTAATGTGCACACCTATCGCACTAGCTTTCCCCACGGTTTGTTTTAACATCTAACATACTCGTCTTTCCAAAAGCTTTAACTTAACTTAGCTTACCCGCAAGATTTACAAATTTACGACCTTATTTTAAAAGAATATTCCAAACAGTAACCAAGGACCTTCATTTTAATTTTATAAAAACCCTAAGGTTTTACCGTGACATGTTATACTTTTTCAAAACAAGTATTTAATAGTAAGAGTCCACACTATGTTCTACTTATCAAATTCAGTAGACAGTTACAAGTGACAAAATCTCATATATATATATATATATATATATCTATATTAACTACTCGTATAATATATATATAACAGCACACCGAATAAAACTATGTTGCGTGCATACTTCCACTATCCAAAGCCCCATATCACTCACATAAAGGGGAATACATTCGGAATCACTCTCGAATTGTATTAACATAAATACACAAACAATATTGAGGCGAAGCATAGATTCCAAGTCTCTAAGAGGGTAGCACATACCGGCGTCTCTTAGGACCGTCTGAACTATCACATCGATAGCCTGTACCAAGGACATCTATCTTCTAGGGTACAAGTCAATATCCCCCATAAAGGTCCCATCGAGATAAGACTTGTCCCAACGCGGAAACCTCAGGGATAGCAAGTAGCGTGGGTATGATTTTCACACGTATATAATATATGTACACACAATCATATAAATATACCAATGTCATAGTAATATAGGTTCTTCCCATCACCCGTAATTATACTGTTTATCCTTAATTCCACAATTATAGAATTACGTATAAGTTTTTATTCATAACCTTAACTCGAAGGGTTTTCTCACTCATTACCTAACCCTCATGGATTATATCCTCGCAAATCTGAAATTCAGTAAGTGACTTTATTTGATTCCAACGTAACTCTCTTACGCACCTCACCCTTAAATTTCATAAATCTACTAACCTAAAGTACATATCCCATAAATACCATTCTCGTTGAAGATTAAAGGTTCTAACATTTATCCATATATCCTACTGGTCCTCAATATCTCCCAAATCATTTTATTTAGAATGCCCAAAGGTTCTTCTATGATAAATTAATTCAACTAATTAAATAAGAGAAATAGGAGTCTGTCAGGAGGGGTCGATCGATCGAAGCTTGGGGCTCGATCGATCGAACCTTCGATCGATCGAAGCTCTATGCTCGATCGATCGATCAAGCAGGTCTGGGCAAAAATTCTGCAGAAATTGCAGTGACGGGATTGATTAAAGTTCTACATCAAAACTCATATTTTCCAACACTAATCGACCCAAAAAGTCTACTGCTAACATACTAACATAATTCCAGATATCTTTAACGTTCAGCATGCGTGTATACATCATTAAACATGGTTAAACAACCTAAAATCTTATCTAATCATCAAGAACCCTAAAGTTTTCTTAACTTTTGTTCTAATCAGTTTTCTCCAGAATTTCCTTCTAACAAATCATCACAAATTCGTGGGTTAATCATCTACTTCACATAATATTTCCAGAATATGGTTATAATGATTTCTACATGCAAATCCCTATAAAAAATTGGGGTTTTCTTCCATTGATTATACTCCTAATCATTCCTACACTAATATGAAAATTGCATCAACGAAAATACGCAAGTTAAACACTTGCCTGGGATTTCAGAGGTCTGGTTTTCCTGCTGATATTGAAGTGGTTGCGTTCTCCTCCTCGTGATCTACGCGTTGGTGGTGACGGCGGTGTAATCGGTGGTGTTTTGGGCCTTGAATCACCTTGAGAGCTCTCTCCTCTCTTCTCCAATGGCCGTTCTAGGGTTCTGAATGCTCTAACCCTAAAAGGCTGACTTAAATGGCTGCTAAGGATGGCTGAAATTCGTGGGTTTAATTACCCTAATTTGTAAAATGACCAAAATGCCCTCCCGGATCACTAATTAGGTCTAAAAACACCCCGAGGCCCTAACTAAACCCCCGGGTACACTTTTCTGACTATCTCGACCCTTCCGGACGCGTTGGCGCACTCAAAACGAC
The DNA here is from genome assembly GCA_949130495.1 of Sambucus nigra. NCBI lineage: Eukaryota > Viridiplantae > Streptophyta > Magnoliopsida > Dipsacales > Adoxaceae > Sambucus > Sambucus nigra. Next base: position 6,158,450 of record OX422214.1, on the reverse strand, counting down.
CATACAGATAACTTATAAAATATTCACTTTTTAATTAACATAATTAGTCCCGACGTGACACGGGCACGTCCCGACTTAAATTTCCGAAATAGTCATTTAATTTACTTATGACATTCAATATAACCAATATAATATATTACTATGCTCATTAGTAATATTCAACAAGTTTCCCATAATTACTAACTCTAGTCACGTTAATAATTATAACATAATTAATTTCCGGATTTTTATTAAATAAATCATCACATTAAATTTAATAAATCCCCAAATTAAATATAGCATAAAAATACGGGGGGTATTACATACTTCCCCCCTAATAACGGAATTTCGTCCCGAAATTCGGAAAATAAGACATACCTGATAAAAACAACTATGGATATCTCTCGCGCATATCTGCCTCATGCTCCCAAGTGGATTCCTCCACATTATGATGCTCCCACTGGACTCGCACAAGTGGAACTACTTTCGACCTCAATCTCCTCTCACTATAGTCTAGAATAGCCACTGGTCTCTCTTCGTAAGAGCTATCCGACTGTAAGTCTATCTCATCTATCGCAATGTGCGTATGGGCCATATCATCCCGAAGATATCGTCTCAGCGACGAGATGTTGAATACATCGTGGATGCGATGCAAATGTTCTGGCAATCCCAACCTGTATGCTACCGGCCCAATCCTCTCGATGATGGGAAATGGTCCTACATACCTCGGATCCAACTTCCCCTTCTTCCCGAACCTCATCACTCCTTTCATAGGAGATACACGCAACAACACTTGATCTCCCACATTAAACTCCCGGAAAAACCATTTCGCATCGGCGTAGCTCTTCTGCCTATCTTGGGCTACCCGAATACGACTCCTGATTATCTCTATCCTCGTGGAGGTCTCCTGAATCACTTCTGGTCCTAATAACTTGTTGTCCCCCTCCTCGAGCCAACAAGTTGGAGAACGACAAGGTCTGCCGTACAAAGCCTCAAATGGAGCCATGCCAATCGTAAACTGATAGGAGTTATTATAAGAAAACTCTACCAGTGGAAGGTGTGGCTCCCAACCTCCTCCGAAATCGAGAACACACATGCGTAGCAGATCTTCCAACATCTGATTAGTACGCTCTGTCTGTCCATCTGTCTGTGGGTGGTAAGCTGAACTCAGTCTCAACTCTGTACCCATAGCCTCCTGAAAGCTTTCCCAGAAACGTGACACAAAAATCTTGTCTCTATCTGACACAATATTCAGGGGCACCCCATGCAATCTGAGAATCTCAACGATGAACAACTGGGCATACTGACCCGTGGTATAATCTGTCCTCACTGGCAAAAAATGAGCCACCTTGGTCAAACGGTGTACAATCACCCAGATAGAATCGTGGCCCCGCTGTGATATAGGCAACCCGGTAATGAAATCCATGGAAATACTTTCCCACTTCCACGCGGGTACTTCCAACGGCTGAAGTAATCCTGACGGTTTCTGGTGGTCCACCTTCACTAGCTGGCAAGTAGAACACTTGGACATAAATTCAGCGATGTCCTTCTTCATCCCACTCCACCAGTACTGTCGTCTCATGTCCTGGTACATCTTATCGCCTCCCGGATGTACTGCAAATCGGGACCCATGAGAATGAGTCATCACTTCATGACGTAGCTCCGCTCCTTCTGGAACCACTAATCTCCCATTAAACCGCAACCCTCCATCCGAACTAACAGAATAGGACTCAGCACCCTCGGCTAGAAGTCGTACAATCTGCTCCTGACAAAACGGGTCTGTGGTCTGTGCCTGTATCACCCTCGTAACAATCTCAGGTGTGACTGACATCACGGATATGAAAGAACATGCTACTGTGTCCTGGTGACCCAACTCCTTCCACTTTGCTTTCCAGATGTCCGCTACATCATCAACCGGTCTACGGCTCAACGGATCAGCAACTACGTTGGCTTTCCCTGGATGATACTGTATATCGAACTGGTAATCTTTCACAAACTCTAACCATCTGCGCTGACGCATATTCAGCTCTCACTGAGTGAACAGGTACTGCAGTGACTTATGGTCTGTGAACAAACGGAATTTCTCGCCCAATAAATCGTGCCTCCAAATTCTCAATGCAAAGACGACCGCAGCTAACTCCAGGTCGTGGGTGGGGTAATTCTTCTCATGCGGCTTAAGCTTGCGGGAAGCAAAAGCTATAGCCTTCTCCTTTTACTGAAGTACTCCCCCAAGTCCTCGTAAGGACGCATCTGTGTAAACCAGGTACTCTACACCCGGCTTCGGTAAAGATAGACTGGTGCCGAAGTAAGCTTGTCCTTCAGCTCGTCGAAAGCCAACTGACAAGCGTCATCCCAGACATATGGTACCCCCTTGCGAGTCAGATTCATCAATGGACCCGCTATTTTGGAGAATCCCCGAATGAACCTCTTGTAGTATCCGGCTAACCCCAAGAAACTACGCACTTCCGTCGGTGTCGTGGGCTGCCCCCACTCCCTCACCGCTGACACTTTGCTCGGGTCAACTGCTATCCCTTGCTCAGAAACAACATGGCCCAAGAATTGTACCTCTCGCAACCAGAATCCACACTTCTCGTACTTAGCATACAACTGATGATCTCGAAGAGTCTGAAGAACCTGCCTCAAGTGTTCGGCATGCTCCTCCTCGGAGTGTGAATATATCAAAATATCATGTATGAAGACGATGACGAACTGATCCAAGAACTCTCTGAATACTCGGTTCATCAAGTCCATGAAAACGGCTGGGGCATTTGTGAGTCCGAACGGCATCACTCTGAATTCATAGGACCCATATCTCGACAAGAAGGCAGTCTTTGAAACATCCTGCTCTCTAATTCGTAACTGATGGTACCCCGACCTCAGATCTATCTTCGAAAAGAAAGTTTCTCCCCTCAACTGGTCGAATAGATCATCGATTCGAGGCAACGGATACTTATTCCGTATCGTGACCTTGTTCAACTCCCGGTAGTCCACGCACAATCTCAGTGAATCATCTCTCTTCTTTACAAATAAGACTGGAGCGCCCCAAGGTGAGGTACTCCTACGAATGAAGCCCTGACCTAATAGCTGCTCAATCTGATCTCTTAGCTCTCACATCTCTGCCGGATCCATACGATACGGTGCGCGTGCTATAGGTCTCGTATCCGGCAATAAATCTATAACGAAGTCTATCTCACGACTGGGCAGTAGGCCTGGTATCTCCTGAAACACATCGGAATACTCCCTAACAACTGGGATCGAATCCAAAGGAATCACAACCTCCTTAGAGGTATCCTCCTCAATGTAATATAAATGAGCGGTCGAACCTCCCTCTGGGCGAGGCATCGCCACTACAAACATCTCTTGCCCCGGAATGGCAAAAACAATGCTCCCACCGAAGCAATCAATCATGGTTCTATAAGATGCGAGCCAATCCATACCAATGATCACATCATGCTCGTGCATGTCTAAGACTAGCATGTCTGCAGGCAATACCAAGCTACCAATCTCTACCCCTACTCCCCGGCATATAAAGAATATAAGTGACCCACTCCCCAGTGGTGAGTCGACACACATCACGGTGCTCTCTGCTGTGGCTAACAACCCTAAGGACTTCGCAAAATGCGTAGCTATAAAATAATGCGTTGCCCCTGTATCAAACAAAACTTTACCCATAGTACCATGGATAGGAAACATACCCTCAATCGCGGGTGGTGCCTGTGGAGCTGCTTCCTGGTGGACGTTATAGACACGTCCATACTGCAATTGCCCCTGCTGCACTGGAGCTGCTGGAATGGCTGGTAGGACTGGCACCTGGGCTGGAGCTGGAAGGGCAGGTGGAAAAAGTGGTCTCTACGGCTCATTACGGGCTCCCTGCTGCTGTGGGGCCCTATCACCCTCTGGGCAATCCTGGCGCCTATGGCCATGTTTGCCGCACCCAAAGCATCTGCCTTTGAAATTACCGCCCCTCTGACCCTGCTGTCCACGGCCCTGCTGGCCGTTACCTCCACGCCACTGGCCCTATTGGCCCTGATGTGCACGCTGTTGGCCTTGCTGGCCCTGCTGCTGTCCCTGCGGTCGGTGTTGGCCCTACTGGCCCTACTGATTAGGCTGACCCTGATGGCCCTGCCTGAATCCTCCGAATCCCTGCCTAGAATCACCTGAACGGAATCGCTTAGCAGGGTCCCCCTGATGGGAACTCTGCTCGTGCTGACGAGTCTGTCCATGAGTTGGTGCCCCACCGACACTATTACCCCCGGTCCTGCCCTGCTGGCTGGACTCTCCTGCTCTCTTGCTTCCCTGAAGATGGAAGCGGTGATCCTGGCAATGTAGTAACGCTGCATTGAGTACGTCAGTGAAAGTACTCAGGGATAGATTTCCAATAAGGAGATGACGGATCCTCCAAGCTAACCCGTCGACGAACAACAAAATCTTCTTGCCTTTAGTGGGTGCCTCATCCAGCACAATAGTGAGAAGTCTCGTGAACTCCTCCTCATACTCAACTACTGTAAGGTTCTCCTGCTTCAGATTTAGTAATCTCCTCCTCATCTCAGTCTGCACTGTGGATGGAAAATACTTGCGGTCAAACCGCTCCCAGAACAACTGAATAGGGATCATGTCCCTCTCCTCCAAAGAAGTAGTGGACTCCCACCACTGTAATGCGGCTCCCACCAGCTTAAAAGAAGCCAATAACTGCTTTTTTACTTCGGTGCACTCATACATACGAAGATGCCGCTGGATGTCTTTCTTCCATTGGCTAACCGTGACAATGTCGGAGCTACCGGAGAACTCAGGGGGATGTGCTTTCTGAAAAGCATCCCGAACCCTCTCCCATGCAGATGGAAGCTGTGCTGGTACTGGCGCCACTGCCTGGACCTGGGGTGGAGCCTGCTGAATCACCGCTATCGCGGTATTCACCGCCTGAGCAACTATGGCGGCTACTTCATTCGCATTCATTGTGCCTGGTGCCGGAGCTGCTTGCTGCTCGGCTTGGGCACGCCTATCTTTCGGAGCACGTCTCGGAGGCATCTGAAACGTGAACAAGTTTATTAGTCTATAGTTATCAACAAATCTCGAATATCTGAAGATTTAAACGTAAAAGCAAGAATACAACAGTCCTAAAAATAGGGCTCTATAGAAATAACGTTAAGCTGAAAGCAAAATAAGCCGTACAGATCCTATGGACACTAGAACCTGATGCTCTGATACCACCTGTGACACCCCGCCTAATTAAATATCGGCCGATCACTCCTTTATTAAATTAAATCAAGGTAAACAGTTGGTTCATTCTCAGCATCACTGTCGATAAAAAATATTTTTTCCAATTTAACACCCTAAATAATTAAGCTAAGTGTCAAAAACATTTTTCATACAAACTTCCAAATTTTAATTAAAGAAAAGATTTACTTATACAAAACAACATTTCTACAATATAGAATCACACCACGAAGAACTAAAATAAAACCATACATTCGTCAATCGAATGTCAACATAATAAAACCAAACATCATAAACTATCCTGAATAAATCCCATAAACCAATACTGGAATAACTGAAAATATAAAAATCCCAACAAGTAAATGAAATGATGAAAGGGACGACACGTGCCCAATAAATGAGAGTAATAAGAGTGGAGTCAATAACAGAAGCCGTCTACTCAAGTGACCTGCAACTTCCACCTAAGCTGCAGCTCGTTCTTCTCAAAGGATCCTAAGCAAGACGCCCCTGTAGCTGGGCACCTGAAAATATACATATATATACACAAGGGAGAGAGAGAAAGAAACGAGTCAGGGCCCCAAAGTGTGTTTGATTTTTAAAATACGTTAAGCAAGTATTTAAATTGATACAGGCCAATGCAACAACATATTAGTTCGTCTCTCTCTTGAGAAATACTCACCTCTCTTCTAATGTGCACACCTATCGCACTAGCTTTCCCCACGGTTTGTTTTAACATCTAACATACTCGTTTTTCCAAAAGCTTTAACTTAACTTAGCTTACTCGCAAGATTTACAAATTTACGACCTTATTTTAAAAGAATATTCCAAACAGTAACCAAGGACCTTCATTTTAATTTTATAAAAACCCTAAGGTTTTACCGTGACATGTTATACTTTTTCAAAACAAGTATTTAATAGTAAGAGTCCACACTATGTTCTACTTATCAAATTCAGTAGACAGTTACAAGTGACAAAATCTCATATATATATATATATATATTAACTACTCGTATAATATATATATAACAGCACCCCGAATAAAACTATGGTGCGTGCATACTTCCACTATCCAAAGCCCCATATCACTCACATAAAGGGGAATACATTCGGAATCACTCTCTAATTGTATTAACATAAATACACAAACAATATTGAGGCGAAGCATAGATTCCAAGTCTCTAAGAGGGTAGCACATACCGGCATCTCTTAGGACCGTCTGAACTATCACATCGATAGCCTGTACCAAGGACATCTATCTTCTAGGGTACAAGTCAATATCCCCCATAAAGGTCCCATCGAGATAAGACTTGTCCCAGCGCGGAAACCTCAGGGATAGCAAGTAGCGTGGGTATGATTTTCACATGTATATAATATATGTACACACAATCATATAAATATACCAATGTCATAGTAATATAGGTTCTTCCCATCATCCGTAATTATACTGTTTATCCTTAATTTCACAATTATAGAATTACGTATAAGGTTTTATTCCTAATCTTAACTCGAAGGGTTTTCTCACTCATTACCTAACCCTCATGGATTATATCCTCGCAAATCTGAAATTCAGTAAGTGACTTTATTTGATTCCAACGTAACTCTCTTACGCACCTCACCCTTAAATTTCATAAATCTACTAACCTAAAGTACATATCCCATAAATACCATTCTCGTTGAAGATTAAAGGTTCTAACATTTATCCATATATCCTACTGGTCCTCAATATCTCCCAAATCATTTTATTTAGAATGCCCAAAGGTTCTTCCATGATAAATTAATTCAACTCATTAAACAAGAGAAATAGGAGTTTGCCAGGAGGGGTCGATCGATCGAAGCATGGGGCTCGATCGATCAAACCTTCGATCGATCGAAGCTCTATGCTCGATCGATCGATCAAGCAGGTCTCGGCAAAAATTCTGCAGAAATTGCAGTGACGGGATTGATTAAAGTTCTACATCAAAACTCATATTTTCCAACACTAATCGACCCAAAAAGTCTACTGCTAACATACTAACATAATTCCAGATATCTTTAACGTTCAGCATGCGTGTATACATCATTAAACATGGTTAAACAACCTAAAATCTTATCTAATCATCAAGAACCCTAAAGTTTTCTTAACTTTTGTTCTAATCAGTTTTCTCAAGAATTTCCTTCTAACAAATCATCAAAAATTCGTGGGTTAATCATCTACTTCACATAATATTTCCAGAATATGGTTATAATGATTTCTACATGGAAATCCCTATCAAAAATTGGGGTTTTATTCCATTGATTATACTCCTAATCATTCCTACACTAATATGAATATTGCATCAACGAAAATACGCAAGTTAAACACTTGCCTGGGATTTCAGAGGTCTGGTTTTCCTGCTGATATTGAAGTGGTTGCGTTCTCCTCCTCGCGATCTACGCGTTGGTGGTGACGGCGGTGTAATCGGTGGTGTTTTGGGCCTTGAATCACCTTGAGAGCTCTCTCCTCTCTTCTCCAATGGCCGTTCTAGGGCTCTGAATGCTCTAACCCTAAAAGGCTGACTTAAATGGCTGCTAAGGATGGCTGAAATTCGTGGGTTTAATTACCCTAATTTGTAAAATGACCAAAATGCCCTCCCGGGTCACTAATTAGGCCTAAAAACTCCCCGAGGCCCTAACTAAACCCCCGGGTACACTTTTCTGACTATCTCGACCCTTCCGAACGCGTTGGCGCACTCAAAACGACCATACGGACAACTTATAAAATATTGACTTTTTAATTAACATAATTAGTCCCGACGTGACACGGGCACGTCCCGACTTAAATTTTCGAAATAGTCATTTAATTTACTTATGACATTCAATATAACCAGTATAATATATTACTATGCTCATTAGTAATATTCAACAAGTTTCCCATAATTACTAACTCTAGTCACGTTAATAATTATAACATAATTAATTTCTGGATTTTTATTAAATAAATCATCACATTAAATTTAATAAATCCCCAAATTAAATATAGCATAAAAATACGGGGTATTACATCTTGGTCATTGATTGAATGCATCCTTAAACTATTCAAAAAATGAATATGGAGTCTTAATTTGAGACAGAGGGAGTCTATAATAATACTAACATGGTGCTAAGCATATATTTTAACCAAGTGGAATGTGTGATTGCATATAAAGGAAGGTTATTGCACGAGGTAATATGAGAGTTATTTATGTATTTATTTACTTTTAAATTACAATAGAATCATGCATTATATAACTGTATTTTTTATAAAACAGTTCCTGGTGTTCTACAATAGTGGGAGATCAATTTTTCTTTCTTAATTTTATAATTCTTACTATTCATTACGATGTCTTATTTTCCTAAATATATTAGTTTCATCTATTTGGTTTAATCTAATATTTCTAACATAAGGTTTAAGTCATATATGTTTCCTTTTGGCATTGCAACAAACAGATAGGTAACAAAGTTCATCACATGTGCAAAAATAATAATGCAATTTCATTTGCCCCGCTTATATCTTATTGGGGATTTATAAAACACTCATCGTAACGAAATTCATTGATGATGAGTCTTAGAGAGTGAAATCTTTGTTAGTAAATGATTATAGTTTCATTCTAAAAAGTCCTATGAAACTACTAAATGAATAATTTGTAAATTATTACTAAACGTGTAATTGGTTCATATTTACTGTGCCAAGTCAGTAATTTTTCCAGGATTTAGGCATGATGCAAGCAACATTTTATAGCGTGCAAATGCGACGAGTGAGTAGTATAAATGCAACAAATGATTTTATAACACACATGTTTCATAAATCAATCAAATGAACTTTACTACCATGCCTTTGGCATAGGTACACCCTAGTTTGTAAAACAATGAACACGGGCTCCACACTTAACATTAATAACAAAAATGGGTTGAGAAAAACTAACGGACATGTATCACTTGATGAGGACCAAAATCCATTGAGAACATGTATATAGACATTCACGCATTACCCTACTCCCATATATGCAGCGTCATTTCACTTGGATGAGAATCCTAAATCTAAATTGTGATTTTATAACCAAAATCAGAAAATGAAATCGAGAATAAAAAAACATTAATAACTTAAGAACAGAGTATATATCTGTCAGTTTCACCATAAGCTCCATCTCAGACCACCATATATATTCGCATTTTGATCAAGAAATTTATTTGAAACCCTATTGTCTATTTCATTTGCAGTTTGGTTCCTGATCAGCATTGCGAAAATCGAGTCGTACATTGTATAAGCAACTCGTACATTCCATTTTTTCAATTAGAAAAACATATATAAATATAAATAAATAAATAAGTTCAAACAATATCTCCAAATAATGTACTACATCACTTCAAGTAGCATTTTGAATTGCCAACCTTAACCATTAATTTTTAGGGTTCTCTCGATCTTTCAAAAGTTGCAACCTTTACCTTAGCGTTTTAAATTCGTGCAATTTTATTCCAGCATAACATCTTCGTGAAGAAAATTAACAGGACGAATGGCATATCGAAATAGGATGCCTAGTAATCCTTTCTTAATAAGACGTGAATGAGGATAAACTTTCATGAATTCAAACACCAAAGCTTACATTGCATAGTTTGAAATATTGGATCCAAATGTAAAAACGATATAAAACTTCAAGGTAAATTAATCAATTTAATCAGCTTCAAAAGATTACATGCTTAAGTCAAGTGGTAATTGTACAACTTCATCCACAATAAATCATCAAAGGTTTTTTTCGTAACTCCAGTTAAAAATTTTGTTTGTTTGGAAACTCCAAATCATTTCCTCGGAATTATAATATTTTTAGTTCAAAATATAAACATTTTGAACAGAAAATATTTTAATTCCAATTTCTTTGCACGTAATTGAAATACCCAAGCATCTCCCAAAGACAACACACAGCAGCTCGAGTCTATACATATATTTTCACATACACACCCATAGTTTCAATAACACAACAAAAAACATGCGCAAACACAATATTTATTCAAACATAGATTTAGAATTCTAATAAATCCATACTGTTGAATTCTAATGTCACAAAGTATAAGTGGGATCGAGTTGGATCTTGAAGATCATAATATACGTAAAAGTAATAATGTCTATTATTTAGCCTAAAATATCCATAGAGATAGAATTAAAGTAGGCTGGGACAAGAATAGAAGTGAAATTGGCATAGTGCGTGATTGGTGTGTAACTATGAAGTTATAAGGGCAACTACAAAGGGCGGGAATCAGACTTGACATGCAATACAAGCACTGCTAGTGTTTGAGAGAAGAGAAGCAATATAATCAAAAAAAGATCTCGGTTGAATTATGAGTGTTAAGTTTATAAAAAGGGAATAAACTTTGAAGATGAAAATCTCCGTGAAATAGTAGTAGTAGATCATATATAATATAATTTTTTTTTTATCTTGGATGGTTTGGGCAAAATAGACCTAGACTAACAAGTTCCCTTAAGGAAGAGTGATTTAGTTGATTGTAACACCCCGCTTAAAATAATAACGGGTGGCCAACCCTATACTACATTTAATCAGGAGTTTCAGATGGTCCAGTCTGAACATCAACTGTCGGTGCTATATAATATAGGACTAACTACCCGATATCATATAAGCGAGATGTTAAAATTAAATAAAATATGCAACATACCACCAACCAACACTATAACACTACTAATGAAGTAAAGAAAGATGCATGAAAGAAACAAGATAAATGAAATGCCAGAATAAAACAAAATAAATAGCTACAATAAAATGTACTTCATAAAATAGACCCGAATAAGCTGTCGGGTCACAGCCAATACAATAACTGGAATGGAATAAATATAAACATGTATATAAATATCCCTTGGGTTCAAACTCGATATACAACATGAATCCTACCTAGAATTTTTAAAGAAGTAGGAAGCGACTACATTCTACATCGCGCAACAGTCTGCACCTATCACGGCTCCCAATACTCTGGATAGAAGGTCATCCGGCATCCATGCGGTAGGACAACTGTAATAATATATATATATATATATATATATATATATATATATATATATATATATATATATATATATATACTGGCAGGAGAGAAAAGTAAACGGGTCAGAGCCCGAGTTGTGAAAAATATTTAGCAAGTGTGTTCACCGTGCATAATAAATATCAGTGCACTTATTTCATAATTAAAAGTGGATTCGCACTCTCGTGGATTCCCAACTCACCTCTCATCTAAAGGCGCGCACCTATTCGCGTCCTCAACTTTTAGTTAAATTACCCCCATTTATTAGGACAACCTAACTTATCATAGGCCTAGCCTATACCCACGGGAATTTCCTTCCTAACTTAATGCAAGAATCCACCCCCTTATGGAACACAGTTCAGTATTTATTTTCAATCGTATATGCCTTATTAAGCTTAGTGGATTCCGGTTTATAATTTAACCATTTTATAAATTTAATAAGCTACCCAATATGCATTTGGGTTGAAACATATGATTTAATTTCTAATTAATAAGCATGCAAAATTATTATTGACACAACATCCCTCCAATTTTAACTCTGGGTTGCGTTTCGTGCGTGGGGTGTCTCGCAAAGAGAAATCAAAACAAGGAACCACCCAGTAACACTACTCCTTGTCAACGTCGATCCTGGAGATCCAATATGCCACACATAAATATCGACATAACTTCTCTCTAATCTCAACAATGTACTACGTTTCGTGCGTGGGGTGTCTCGCAAAGCGAAATCCAAACAAGAAACCACCCCGTTACACTACTCCTTGACAATGTCGATCCTAGAGATCCATAATGCCATACATACCATAATTGGAAGAACTTTTCTCCAATTTCAACACTGCACTGCGTTTCATGTGTGGGGTGTCTCGCAAAGCGAAATCCAAACAAGGAACCACCCCGTTACACTACTCCTTGACAATGTCGATCCTAGAGATCCATAATGCCATACATACCGTACTATGCTACTAATACTAAAGTTTAAACTACAATATGGAAATAACTAAAATCTCCAATAATATCCTTACGATGATGTAACCGAAATTTTTCTTAAATGAGATACATCAACCCCCATCAATCTAGTACACCATAATCATCAAAGATGTACTCCACAACGATACCATATCCTTTTATCTATAGGATATATAAATATAAATATATATATAGGCATTTTATTCTAACTATATATATACCATCATCATCCATACCCATGACCAAGAGTACATATCATATCTGATGTACAATGGCCATGCACAAATAATATACCCGGCTATATATATCGCCGATAAAACTGCATCAATGCTATCATCTTCCCAGTGCCCGGCTCACGTAGCAATACTGGGGCCACCATGGTGGGACTAAACGACACCCATCTCGTGGTAAACTCACGCACACGACGTCCCGGGAAGCAGTTATAGCTCCAAACCGGCAATGAGATGAAACATACCCACCACGTCTCATCCCAAAAATATAAAAATGTAAATCACATAATAACACACGGGACGACTATGACGTAGGGAATATCCACACCCTGCTTTTCTAGCCAGGATGCTCACCCTCTACGCGCGCAACTTCCCAATGATAGCATGAGCGGGGTATGCTTAACCAAATAAGTATATATATCATTCACATGCACAATATATACCTCCATATGATCCAATCATATGATCACATATTAAACCATCATATAAGGTTTAAATATCCATACCATGTATGTCCATAACATAAATATATCCATATATTTATATCTATATAGATATATATACATATATTCACATATCCATATATCTATATATATACAAACTAATTCTCGTTCATATGTATAAGATATATACTCTCGGCTATAAGTATATATAATCCTCAATATACAAGCCGTCACCACAAACTCATTTAATTTACCTCGATATGTGAATACCATCCCTCACTTGAAGCATATTCAATCAATTTTTACTATGATGAAATGTCTCCCAAAATATATATATATATATATATATATATATATATATATATATATATATATATATATATTCAATATTTAGGTTAACACCCAAAGTTTAGTGTAGGAAACCATCATTACACATTTCGTATATCTCCAAAAGGACATTCATGACTCCAATACTAGTTTCGACTATTGATATGTATATATATACATAACAATATTCTATAAACTTCAACTTAGCCCAACTATTATTTCAAGTATGGGAATCCTAATGATCATTTCCAAATATTTCCTAAGGTTCAATCGTTCTTGTGAACCCTTACTCCTATCGCATTACCAATTATTCCTTAATTTAATAATTTCTAAGGATTCGTGACCCCTCTCTGTCTCGTTAGCCCCCAATTATAACTTAATAGAATCCTATCGCTATAAGGATTCAATATGAATATCGACCAATAATTTCCCAACATACCTTCTCAACTCTCTCTGGGAGTTCTAGACCTCCTATCGTATTTATAATTACTTTGGATTTATAAGTAGGATTCTAAACCCTAACGAGGTATCCCCAAAATCTCTATACACAACTTTAATACAAACATGGACATATTTCTCCCCAATTATTCCAAGGAGTACCAAAAATCATAATATGTAAGAAACCCCTTATGTGTCTCCAAAAACATCCCTCTTACATCATTTGAGAAGACCCCAAATCAACAAACCCAATCAAAAAGGGTTTGAAATCACCACAAGGAAAATTTCTCAAAATGCCCTGTTTCCGATTTGATTCGGCCCCTCCGAATCGATTTGGCCCCACAGCGAATCGATTCGGCCAATCAGAATCGATTCGGTCCAAGGGACCTGAGAGTCTGTAACCTTCCGAATCAATTCGATAGGGGCGAATCGATTCGGCCCTAAAGACCTGAGGCTTCTGCAACCTGGTGAATCGATTCGGTTGGGGCGAATTGATTCGGCCAGTTCAGAAAGCCACAAAAATGGCTGATTTTCTACAAACCCAAATTCTCCAAAATTCAATTTATACTTCTACTAGCCCTTAGTCTTCAACCCCAACATAATTTCAAACATCAAAACTCATCATTTATCTAATCTCATCAATTTATATCTCTTAAACCCAATTATAATCTTAAATTTCAAGATTTAAACCAAAATTTAGGTTTTGATGTTTATACCCAAAAACCATTTCTTTAACCACAAATTATGAAATAAAATACACAAATGACTTATTTAGCACGATTAAACACTTGCCTCGGATTTGTAGAGGTTGGATCGTCCTCGATATCGCGGTTTGGCCGGAGTTCCCAAGCTTTTCTTCCTCTTTCACTTCGTTTCTTCTTCTTTCCTTCTTCCTTTCTCTTTCTCTCTTTCTCTAATTGAGAAGGCTTAATCCGTAAGCCTCTTAAGCCTTAAAACAAAAGTCCAAAATTTTAAATGTTAATACACACTTTAAATGACTCGTTTACTCCAATTCGAGTCGAACTGACTTAAAAACATTCTGGAGCCGAAATAAAACTCAATGATAGTCATTTTGACTATCTCGACCCTTCCGGGATCAATGGTACCCTCAAAATCATCATCCAGAATACTTTAAAATGTCCTCTATTTTTGGACCTAAATTCCAAATTTTAAAATTCTCCAATCAAATTAAATTTTATTTTCCCAAAAATTTAATTTCTCAGTCTCAAAAATCATGGGGTGTTACATTGATATTAATGGTAAGGCTTGGGAAATACGTGGACCTAAATTGACTTCAAATTAGATTTTTAAGAACATAAAACCTTCTAATTTAACAAAGAATATTGAGTTATAGATATTGAGCAGAGTATATTAATTCTAATTTACCTCATCGGGGTCAACCAAAGTGTCACGATCGCCCAATCTCTCCAAAGTCACATAAAAAAACAAGAAGATGAATTAGGTAAAACTTGCATAACCATCATATGAAATTTTTTATTAACCATGCCACTAAGCGATGTCGTGCAAACATAATACTCAGCATCTGGTCCAAACTAGGATGTGAAGTAGACAACACCCTCCATGGTGTCTTGAAGTGTAATATGATCCCTTGAACTGACGTTATTATTAACATAGTTACCGATGGAAATTAGGGCTAGTTTAGTATATTCTGTATTCTCATTATATTTTTCTTTTCTTAGTTGCCGTTTGTTTTTGTTATTTTCCTTAGTTGTATTATAGGGCTTGTATGGTGAAGGCTTCTCGAAGGGGAATCTTAGGTATATTTTGCAAAAGGGTATGCTAAGGTCGTGTGACATCACATGGTCCTAGGCCCACTTTCTTATTTAGGGTTATGAATGCCCCTTCTAGATCCTTCCCTACTCCCCTATAAATATCCCCCTTATGTCATTAATGCAATTCATTCTACGCTTCTAAAAATCGAGTGTTAATTTTCTCACTTGCGTGTCTTTTTTTTATTGCCATTGACGGTTCATTTTACGCCAGTTACTGCATTTGTAGTCAATGTGTAAACATTACAACATATTGGTGAAAAAATGCCAACTTTCTTAGAAATAGAATAATATATCAACACACGAATGAAACATAGCTCGACCCATATTTATGGGAGAGAGTCTAATAGCATACCCTGCCTTTCTTTTATATGTATAAGAAAACATCTTCAGATTATTTTACCAATTAACGCTAGGGGTGTCGACTACACATATTAAAATTCAGATGCAAAAAAATCATATTTTTTTATTCATATTTTCAAGAAATCACAAGGCCTTTAAACTCTCAGCAAATTTGTGAAAAAATCAGTAAATAAAATGGGAAATTCTAAAAAAATAAGGAAAGTTTGGAACGATTCCTGAAAAACATCAAAAAATTCCTAATTGGCATCTATTAAGAAAATATCACAATAGTATCACATTAGGAAAAAAATTGTACATTTTTCTGAAAGTTCAGTTTAGCATACTTTTACAAAAAAGCAGATCAAAGAAATCAGGAAATCAGAAATTCAGGACTGATTTCGAATGCGATCTGATTTTTGGGAAAATTAGCAATTAAAAATTAAAAGTTCAAGATATTCAAAACTCAGAAAAATAGGATCAGAATACCAATTATGTTATTGTATAACCAATGAATAATCAATACCATTTGCATATTTATTGACTAGGGTATGCCCGTTCCCACGACACGATTAAAAATTCATTTTTAGCAATGGTTCGTGCACCATGTTCTGTATGGTCTTGCCTACATTACACGTGTTATACCCCCAAAACCCAACCAATGAAAATAAAATTTAGATAAATAAAGATCAAATATTTCTATCATATTCAACAGAAATCACAATAAACCATCTTAAAAAATAATATACCTGTAATTACACAAGAACGTGCCTCAACACGCGTAGTGCAATAACCAAAAATTAATTACTAATTTTCATGAATGATATAATGAAATTGGTGTCCAAAATACACCCTATGAGATAAATAATCATCCCTTCGGTGGTTAGTTTTACCATCACTACCTTTAACTGAGCAAGTTGGAACCTTAACTAACCGTAAGGAATCACCCTTAGGTAATAAGCTTTGTAATAATCTTTAAAGCTTCAGATAAAATCTTACTATTGTTTAGGCCAGAGTACATTATATCGATAATGGAAAAAAAAACATATTAGTATAAACTATACGGCTAAAAATCATACTTTTACAATCCAAGTAAATGTTAGTATTAGAATTTGTAACAATGAGTAATATGTATTAAAATGAAACTGCAATTGATATGGCTTTATCAAAAAAATAAATATAATTATAAAAATGCACACCTACTTCATCTCGCTTCTTTAACCAAACGTATCTCAACCATAATTTTAGGGATGTTTAGCTGTAAAATGCCATTTGCCAAGTAGATAATTGCAATAAAAACAATCAACTGATGTACATTCATTTGTTACTTAAACTATGAAAATCCTTAACCATATCGCAATCCTGCCTAAAGCAATACATTTTGATCAACTACTCAATTTTTAAAGTAATTTCAAACTTCTCCAAATAGTAAATTACATAACTAACAAGCAAACTGTAAGTATATACACGTACACGCAGACTATGAGATAATTTCTCATTTAAAGAGTAAACACAAAAGTTAAAAAAATGAAATGTTCCATGTCGCTTGCAAAAGTAAATACAAAATTTTGAACTTGTTTACTCAATGGCACTATCGAACACGAGTCATGATCAATGCAACTAAAAATAGTAAAACTCAAACAATAATTTTAACTTCGGTAGATTAAATGCCATTTTCACTATGTTGGAAAATTCCTACCCTTAGATTACTTTTGATAAGATGAATAGGAAAACACCCTTCCCCAATGTCACTTACGTAATTTGTTTTCTGAAAGTAATCGCTACACAACTAACCACCATACCCAATGCACATGCGCCAAAGAACTAAAATATAATTAGAAAGATAAAAAGGAAAAAGTAAAACCCCCTTGCATTTAGCATTGTCTATATCCCAAATGGCGAGTAACAAAATATATTGTTAATAATGGGGATTTTAATCGGCATAAATAAAAAAAGATCAAATACCAAAAAGTCCCTCAAACATTTTTTATACATATTTAGTCCAAGCATTTTATTTTGTACCAAAAGGTCCCTTATTCTCTTACTTATAAAGGTCTGTGCTAGTGGCATGGTAAAGGGATTTTTGAAGGCTTGAACTAAATGTGTATTAAAAAAATGTTAGAGGGACTATTTGGTATATACCCCAATAAAAAAAATATTGCCAAAGTAGGCCCATGAACATGATTTGAATGATACTCATTAGGCCTAAATTCTTCACATTTATCCCCTTAATTTTGGTATTTTTATGATTCCGTGCGGTGTAAATAGCTTGTATTTGTATCATATTTAGGATACTAACCCTTTTTGCTAAGTATTTCGTATTTTGTGTATCTCTTATGTGTTTTACAGGTATTTCATGCAAGTTAGTGCCAAAGAGAACTCAAAATAGTGAAAGAAAACTATGAAATGAGGAGTTAAAGGGAATTTTTGTAATTTTAGAGCCATAGTCCGGAGGTGGGGCCAACTGGAATGTTTAATAGCCTTCAATTACAAGAACACTGGAAAAAATGTCACCCCAATATGAGCTACGGTGAAGAAGTTATGACCATTTGAAGTTGAGAATGAAATCCAAGAAAAAAACTGTTAAGGCGGAACCGAACCGAAGCTGAGGAAAAAGAACCGATTCGCCCATTTGTCATGCACCAAATCCGTTACAAAAGTAGTCACGCTTTCTATGTGTGACAAATTTCTAGATACAGGATTTTTATTTAGCCAAAAGAGTTTTATGTTTTGGGGACTCTTCTAAACGACCTCTAGCCTATATATTTAGTCATTAGGACTCTTTTTATTCCTATTTCATTCATGTAAAAGCTCCATAATAAGTAGAAACATCTAGGAGAAAGATTCACATATTTTGCACCTTTAATTAAAGAGCTTTTCGAGTTTTTCTTCAAACTTTGATTTCTTGTTGCATGTTCTTGTTCTTCAATCTTAGTAACTTTTATTTCCAGCACTTTTATTATTATTTCTCATATTTCATCTCTCTTTCCAAGCAATTATGAGTTCATGCAATGTAGATAACATAGTTTTCATTAATTTCACCATGTTAGGCTAGGTTTTTAAAGGTTGGGATGCATGAAACCAACCTGATGTGGTAGTTGCATGTGTATAAAATTACTCCTTTAAATTTAATGATTTATTACGACCGTATTGCATAGAAATTCGACAATTGTAGATCTTTGGATCTCGTTTGCTTCAGGATAACCGGGATGCTTCAGAATGCAATTCGAGTGTAACTATCGTAATACCGATTTAATCGTCCTCTAATTATGTATGGTGCGGGCTTGAACCTCATATATGTAATGCTTGGAAGTACTAAAGTCTGGGCCTAATTAATCACTTAAATTTATGATTAGTTTTATACCATCCATACTCTAGGGTTGGGGGATTGTGCCCCTACCGTAATTTTCTAATTAGTTTTAGTTAACTTCTTTATTTTCCCCCTTTTCCTTTATCACTCAATCATCATCTTTTACACTTTATTTTTTGAAGTAATAAATCAATTAAAATCTATCAGACATTCCCTGTGGATTCGATACCCAGACTCGCCACTATACTCCGCAAGAGTGTAGTTTAAGTTTAGGATTTTTTTTTGTATTGTGGTCGGAAGCCAATAACAATGATTAGTGTATTTACACGAATGCTCGGTTTTCAAAACGATTAGATACATAGACTCCCAATATTGTTTCCAAGAAAAATAACATCTCTACACTAATTATAAGAAATGAATTCAACAATTAGTTCATTAAGTCTTGAATTTTCACAGAGAATAGGTCAACTGTATTCAAATGGCAACCGATCAGTATTGACTTTTATCAAACCACAAAGGAACACAGCATGGCGACTTTATATGTTGTAGGAAGCTTATTGAAGAAGTCAAATGTATACAATTAAATTATTTGAGAACATAGTCATTTTTTATTTTTCATGTCCAAAAATATATGAGTACAAAACAACAATTTTCAAAAATACCCCCAAAACGCCTAAAGATTAGACAGTAAAAAAAAGAAAGACAACTCATAAAACATTCATAGGAAAGTTATAACCTCCCCATTAGAGCATGGATACCTTCTCATGTATTAGTGCAATAGTGTATTTGGATCTGTAACTTGTTTAAAAGAAGGGATTGGTTAACCAAAAAGAACAGACTGGTTCAAGCACATATACACAGTGAAATTAGACACAGAAAACTAACTTGAGTTCTGTAATAGAGAATGATACATAGAGTAATAGAGAATTATATAAAATTAGAATTCTAACTGAATTCCAAATCTAGGCATCAAACTTTTAAAATTCCCAAAACTTTTAAAATTTTGAACTATAATTTTTCCAATTCCATTTCAAGGTATGGAGAGCAGAGTATATACTTGATTTCATTGGCAGTGTGATATCAATTTCACCATAACTCCACAGTATAGTCATTCATTGTTTCCTAATTAAACAATTGCAGAAGAACAAAGTATTTGCGTGACTTGAAGCCATAAATACCTAAATAAATAGCTTTATAATAGAGTCACCCTAACCTCCTCATGTCAGACTACCATAACCTCCACCATATAAAATCATTTGTTGTGTCCAAAATAAGCAATTTCAGCAGACTTTGTCCTTTCTGAACTAAAATAATTTCCTTAAAAACTGAATTGAAACTATTCTGAACCCAAAAAGTAAGGAGAGAGACTATGAAACAGAATATACCTGATTTCATTCGCAGTGTCATGACTATTTATCCATAGACTCCATCTTAGATCGCCATAACCTCCACCATATGTCATTGTACAAAATAACAAGTGTTTTCTTCATAAATTATAAATGAAAATGTTCAGTAACTAATTTAATATATGTACTAATTTCATAATACTTTTTTAAGAAGTACTCATTTATTAAAAATGAAAAATAAGTGTTCAGGACTTTTTACAACAAAATTTTAACAATTTTTACCAAACATTTAACTTTATTCATTACCAAATCAATTTAGTAATTAAAAAAAATAATTTGTAAAAAACAATTGGGTAATTTTTAGTTATTTACAGAAAGCGGTCGTGACTAAAATGAGTAAACAAGTTCTCAAGAATTATTTACAAAACAGTTTTTTTTGTTTTTTTTACAAAACACAAAAACAAATTATTTGTACAAATGTTTATCTTTTACGTTTCAAAAAAGGAAAAACCATCTTTTAATTCATACTAAAACAAACACGGGCCCCAAACATAACATAAATAACAGAAGAGTGTAACAACTCGAGGTTTTAGGGCAGCAATTTATTTATTTTGGGAGAAATAAATATCATTTTATTTGGAGAATTATTAAATTGGAATTTGAGGTTAAAATTTGAAGTTGTTAGAAAGTGCTTCGAATGGTGATTCCGAGGGTTTTCGAAAGGGTCGAGAAAATCGAAATGACTGTACTTGGGGTCTATTTAGGTTCCGAAATATTTTAAGTTCGTTTGGCTCAAATTAAAGTTACCGAGTCATTTAAAGTGTGTATTATCATTTAAAGTTGTGTATCTTGGAAGACAAGGCTTATTAAACCTACGGGAGAAACAATTCTCCTTAGAGAGAAAGAGAAATAGAAAGAAAGAAAGAGAGAAGAAGAAGAGAAGAAGAAGAAAAAGAGAGAGAAAGTGGATTTTCCGGCCAGTACGCGATCTCGAGGACGAATCAGACCATAAGAACTTGAGGCAAGTGATAAAACTTGCTAAATAATTGTCATGTACCATTTATTTCATGATTTTTGGATTAGATTTATGGGTTTTAGGTTTTGGGTTAAAGAGAAATGAAGAGAAAATGATAAAAATGAGTTTTGGAGATTTTAGGCTAAATAAAAGGTAGCCATTTTCGTGAGTTCTGCAGAGCCGAATCGATTCGGTTCCTTACCGAATCAATTCAAAAATGTGCAGTTTCCCAGGTCTGAGTGACCGAATTGATTCGGATCCCAACCGAATCCTTTCGTCTTGAGACAGAATCCCAGGTCCAAAGACCAGAATTGATTCGCCTTGGAGGCCGAATCGATCCACAGGGCCGAATCGATTCGGAATTGGCCCGAATCGATTCAAAAATAGGGCATTTTGGGGAATGTTTTCGATGGAGAATTTCATTCTGTTTCGCTCGAGGTTATCGATTGGGAACCTCTATGGGAATTATATGGAGTATGTTTTGGAGATAATTATGAAAACATACGAAAGAATGAGAATGAATTTAGAGATATTGGATTATTAGAATCAAATCCCAAATGGGATAACTTTAAAGGTTCATATTATTAATTGAACCATATTATGGATTGAGAATTATAAATGATAATAAATGTGCATACGGATATAGGAATATCCTTATTGATGATTGATTTCGGAGATGTCTCACAAAATAAGAAATGAAAATCGAGGTGCATTAGGATACATAATATCGTTAACATAAATAGAATTGAGAGACAATTCATAATCAGAAGTGATGCGAAAACTTCAAGTGAGAAGTAGTACAGTGTATACTAAGTGGGGAAGATGTGTGAGAATTGACGATTAGTATATCAAGAGAGAGAATATACTAAATAATGATATTAATTCAACTACGTCAAAGTGCATACTACGAAGGTATAAACTATGTGATATGTATACCTTATATTATGGTATATCTTTATATGATGTGATGACATATGCATGCCTTATGTGATGGTATATATATATATATATATATATATATAGTGAAGCATACCCCCTCCTTGCTATCATTGGGAAGTTGCGCGCGATGAGGGTGAGCATCCTGGCTCGATGAGTAGGGTGTGGATATCCCCCATGTCATAGTCCTCCATGGTGATTATTATGTGATATACATTATTATTTTGGGGGTGAGAAGTCGTGGGTATATGTCGTTCTCATTTTCCGGTTAGGAGCTATGACCGCTTCCCGAATGTTATGTGTGTGAGTTGATCACAAGGTGGGTGTCGTTTAGCCCCACCAGGTGGTCCCCGGTTTTCTACGTGGTTTGGGCAACTGGAGGATGATAGCATTGTGAGCTTATGTCCTCAAGTTATAGCTCGTTTGAATGGTTATTATATTATTGATGTGATTGGTTATTTGGGTATCGAGGGCATAATGAACCTCAACGACCAACATTGCCAGGAGTAGTGAATCGGGGGGGTTCTTTGTTTGGATTTCGCATTTGCGAGACGTCCCACGCATGAACCACAGTGTAATGTTTGGAATTTAGGAGAAGTTAGTCCTTAATGCTCATATTCATATATATAGTATATCTCGACAATTGACACTGCCAGGAGTAGTGTTTCGGGGGGGGGGGGGGGAGGGGGGGGGGGTTCCTTGTTTGGATTTCCCATTTGTGAGGTGTCCCACGCATGAAACGCCGTGCATTGTTGAGAATTGGGAATAATTAAATTAATTAAAATGGAGTAATAAGAATTTTGGTTTGATGCATCATGCATTGAGGACATAATGAATCTCAAAAATCAATACTGTCAGGAGTAGTGTAACGGGGGGGTTCCTTGTTTGATTTCGCATTTGCGAGACGTCCCACGCACGAAACGTAGTGCAGTATTGAGAATTGGTAGAAGTTTAGTCCTTAGCACTTAGATGATAATAACTCATATATATTTATATGCTTATTGTTGGCATAACTAGAATATATGAAATTCTAGTAAAAGAGAATGTTTATGTATATTGTATGATGGATTGGAAAATGTTTATGTAAACCTTATATGTTATGTAACTGAACAAATGAAAGAGAACAACAACATTAAAAAGTAAAGTATATGATTTAAATGGAATTTAGATAAGCGTAGATTGGGAGATAAGTTAGATAATTTTAATTGAATATTTATATTGGGATTCAGTTAGATTTATTTCCCTAGATAGATTTAGGCATTTATTTGGAGATCACGTGCATACGTTTAGTTGTGCGCTTTAGTTGAGGGGAGAGTTAGATTATTATGGAGAGTGAGACTCCACTAAATCATGTCATAATGTATTTATAATTATTATGCATTTTAATGCACTTGTTATAAAATGTTTTCACCTCGGGCTCTGACCTGTTTATATTTTCTCGTGCTATGCATATATATTGTATTACTTTAGCTGTTCCTCCGCATGGACGCCATTGATGTTATCCATCCAGGGTTTTTGGGAGCTGTAGCAGTAGCAGACTGTTGCGGCACTTTGTCTTAGTCGATTCTTATCTTTGGTACTTCTAGATTAGGATTCAGTTTGTATATCGGGTTTATACCCTAGTGTTGTAGATTAACACTTTTATATCTTCTTTCTCAAATTATTTGTATTGTCTGTGACCCGACAGAATATTCAGGTATTTTACTTTGTACATTTTGTTGTACTCTTTTAAACATTAATGGAGTTTGCGCATCCCTCATCATATTTAGATGTTATGTTATTGGTTAGTGGTTGTATGGTTGGTTTTACATTGGTGTTAAATGTAAAGTTTAAGATTTTTGACATACGCTTTTAATTGTTTCGGGTAGTTAGCCTTATATTATTTAGTATTGTCAGTTGGTGTTGAGACTGATCCATCTGAGATACCTGATTTAATGCAGTGTAGGGCTGGCCACCCGTTATTATATTGAGCGGGTTGTCATAGATGGTATCAGAGCATCAGGTTCTAGTGTCTTTAGGATTTGTGTGCGTTGCTGCGATCTTTCGTAAGCGTTCTTGATGTAGAGCCTTATTATTAGGACCATTTTATTCATACGTCCATATTTCTTCTGTAATAAGAAAACATTTGAAAGGCGTTCTGATACACTTGTTCTTATTTCAGATGCTAGCGAAGAGAAGTCGTTCAGTCAGGGAAAATAAAGGTCTTAAGAATGTGGAACCCCAAATGCCTCAAAGTAACATGACTACAGATGAAGTTGCCAATATTATGGCACAACTAGTAAGTTCTTCCATTTCTACGATGGCACATCAACCTGCCGTTCAAGTAGACCAAACCCATTTAGGATTGTCCTTATGGGAAAGAGTGAAGGAATATTTTAGTAAGGGGCATCCTCCAAAGTTTGTAGTGGGAGTTGATGCAATGGCTGCAAATCAATGGAAGAGTAGTATGCAAGGTCACCTCCGTATGGTTGAGTGTAGTGAGGTCCAAAAGAAATTTTTCTTTAAGTTAATGGGTCGAGGTCTCCAATGGTGGGAGTCTGTCAACACATCAGAACAGAGAGATACTTTACCTACAACAGGTTTTTGGGAACTCTTTGATCAAAGGTATTTTCCTTCCCCAATTCAGAAGGAAATGAAGAAGAAATTGATGGATGTGTTTCAAGGTAATAGGACGGTGGAAGAATATGAAGAAGATTTTTCTAGATGGGCGAAATTAGTACCTGATGAGGTAAATACGGAAGAAAAGCATATATCGAAGTTTATTCGAGGTTAGATTGGTGAATTCGACAACCTTTGTTAGAGGGCCCGGTGTTAGTGACTTTCGTCGAGGTAGTGAATGCGGCACTGTTGAAGTGTCATGAATATCGTCTTCGTTCACAAGAGGGTAAGAACTTTAGAGATTCATGTTCATCAACTAGGTTTGGCGAATAGAATTCTAGTAATACCAGTGGATATAAGTCGGACTATAGAGAGTCGCAACAGCATTTTGTTCCCCAGAGTGGGCAGAGGGGATTTACGGGTAGATTTTTCTTTCGTAAAGATATAGGTCATAGAAAGAGAGATTGTCCTAAAAGAGGTAAAGGACCATGTTTTGATGAAGTTTTTGAAGTGCAACCCCTACAACAGATTCGAAGTCATTTTAGACTAGGGGACTTTGTTTGGTAGCCCAATGATGAGGATGGGCAATTGGACCAGAGATGGATGGTGTAAGTTATTTTCTTTTGTGAATATGATTATTACTTTCTGAAGTTTTGGGAATATCGTACGGGATATAGTTATGAGAGGGTAGTGCTATAACCCTATTATGCATGGAATGACCCAAGAGGGGAATTTTGAGCAAGTGAGGCTCCTATGTTATTATATGTTGAGAGAATAGATAATTTTGTGATGTGCTCAAAGAGATCTATAATCTTGTTATGAATGTAAGAATTGTTCTGTGTATCAAGTAGTAATAATAAAACTACTTATTTGTATATAGTCATGTTAGACTTATATAATTGTTGTATTCCAGATATAGAAGAGCCTAATAAATGGCAATTTGTTAATGTGATATAAGATATTATTTCAGAAAAGAGTTCAGAATTTGGGGATTATTGGGACACATGAAAGTTTACCTCATAATTATGCTAATTTTTAGGAGTTGTATGTTGTTATATATATATATATGAGGATTGTCAAGACCTTGTGTCAGGGACATAAGGCACTTTATCTAAATATCGTAAGATATAAACCATTTTTTCGTAAACTCTTTTTAAAATAAACTATTTTAAAATAAAACTTTCTATAGGCCTTTGGGCCATATCGAAATGATTTTTCGCTAAAATATTTTCAAACTCTAGCTCGAATTTAACAAACTCTCAATCCCCGACGTCACTACATAGTAGTGTGTTGGGAGGGTTCCTTGTTTGGATTTCGCTTTTGCGAGACGTCCCCCGCACGAAAGTGGTGAATGTCAGGAATTGAGAGGAGTTATTTCTTTGGACCATTCAAAATTTTTACTCCATTAATATGCTAGTATAATTTATATATCTATTGGATTATGGAACTTTGGAGGCAAACGAAGCCTCATTACGATTAGTACGAGTAAAGCTAAAAAAAAGGTGTATGGGAGCCCTAGTGGTTAATGAATGGATGTTGTAAAACTTAAAACAAATTAAAATAATTTGTCATGGGGAGTTAGAGGTTTGGGTATAGTTTTAATGAGGATGATGTCATAGGAACTAGTTGAGCTTTGGAGAATTAGGCTTAGCTAAATTTTGAGGACGAAATTTTTGTAAGTGGGGAAGTTTGTAACAACCTGAGGTTTTAGGACGGAAATTTATTTATTTTGGGAGAAATAAATATCATTTTATTTGGAGAATTATTAAATTGGCATTTGAGGTCAAAATTTGAAGTTGTTAGAAAGTGCTTCGAATGGCGATTCTGAGGGTGTAGTTATTTCCGGAAGGGTCGAGAAAGTCGAAATGATTGTACTTGGGGTCTATTTAGGTTCCAAAATATTTTAAGTTCGTTTGGCTCGAATTAAAGTTACCGAGTTATTTAAAGTGTGTATTATCATTTAAAGTTTTGTATCTTGCGAGACAAGGCTTATTAAGCCTATGAGATAAAAAATTCTCCTTAGAGAGAAAGAGAAATAGAAAGAAATAAATAGAGAAGAAGAGAAGAAGAAGAAAAAGAAGAAAAAGAGAGAGAAAGTGGATTTTCCGGCAATACGCGATCTCGAGGATGAATCAGGCCCTACGAACTTGAGGCAAGTGATGAAACATGCTAAATAATTGTTGTGTACCATTTATTTCATGATTTGTGGATTAGATTTATGGGTTTTAGGTTTAGTTTGTTAAAACCTAACTTTTGGGTAAAATATTAGATTTGTTATGTAGATCTTGGATTTGATGTTAGAAATTAGTTTAAATGTATTCTCGGATGAATTTAACACTGTATATGTGATTGGATTGAAGAGAAATGATGAGAAAATGATAAAAATGAATTTTGGAGATTTTAGGCTAAATAAAAAGTAGCCATTTTCGCGAGTTCTGCAGAGATGAATCGATTCGAAAATGTGCAGTTGCCCAGGTCTGAATGATCGAATCGATTCGGACCCCAACCGAATCGATTCGGCCTGAGACAAAATCCTAGGTCTGATGACCCGAATAGACTCACCTTGGAGGGCGAATCGATTTGCAAGGCCAAATCGATTCAGTATTGGCCCGAATTGATTCGGAAACATGGCATTTTGGGGGAATGTTTTCTATGTAGAATTTCATTCTGTTTCGCTCGAGGTTATCGATTGGGAACCTCTATGGGAATTATATGGAGTATGTTTTGGAGATAATTATGAAAAAATATGAAAGAATGAGAATGAATTTAGAGATATTGGATTATTAGAATCAAATCCCAAATGGGATAACTTTAAAGGTTCATATTATTAATTGAACCATGTTATGGATTGAGAATTATAAATGCTAACAAATGTGCATACGGATATAGGAATATCCTTATTGATGATTGATTTGGAAGATGTCTCACACAATGAGAAATGAAAATCGAGGTGCATTAGGATAGAGAATATCCTTAACATAAATAGAATTGAGAGACAATTCATAATCAGAAGTGATGCGAAAACTTCAAGTGGGAAGTAGTACTCTGTATACTAAGTGGGGAAGATGTGTGAGAATTGACGATTAGTATATCAAGAGAGAGAATATACTAAATAATGATATGCGAAAACTTCAACTATGCCTAAGTGCATACTACAAAGATATGAACTATGTGATAGGTATACCTTATATGATGGTATATATTTATATGATGTGATGATATATGTATGCCTTATGTGATGGTATATATATATATATATATATATATATATATATATATATATATATATATATATATATATTGAAGCATACCCCTTCCTTGCTATCATTGGGAAGTTGCGCGCTATGAGGGTGAGCATCCTGGCTCGATCAGCAGGGTGTGGATATTCCCCAGATCATAGTCGTCCATGGTGATTATTATGTGATATACACTATTATTTTGGGGGTGAGAAGTAGTGGGTATGTGTCGTTCTCACCTGCTGGTTAGGAGCTATGACCGCTTCCCGGATGTTGTGTGTGAGTTAATCACGAGGTGGGTGTCATTTAGCCCCACCAGGTGGTCCCCGGTTTGCTATGTGGTTTGGGCAACTGGAGGATGATAGCATTGGGAGCCTGTGTCCTCGAGTTATAGCTCGTTTGGATGGTTATTATATTATTGATGTGATTGGTTATTTGGGTATCGAGGGCATAATGAACCTCAACGACCAACATTGCCAGGAGTAGTGTATCGGGGGGTTCCTTGTTTTGATTTTGCATTTGTGAAACGTCCCACGCATGAATTGCAGTGTAATGTTAGGAATTTCGGAGTAGTTAGTCCTTAATGATCATATTCATATATATAGTATATCTCGACAATCGACAGTGCCAGGAGTAGTGTATCGGGGGAGTTCCTTGTTTGGATTTCGCATTTGCGAGACGTCCCAAGCATGAAATGCCGTGCACTGTTAAGAATTGGGAATAATTAAATTAATTAAAATGGAGTAATAAGAATTTTGGTTACATGTATTGAGGACAAAATGAATCTCGAAAATTAATACTTTCAGGAGTAGTGTATCGGGGGGGTTCCTTGCTTGGATTTCACATTTGCGAGACGCCCCACACATGAAATATAGTGCAGTATTGAGAATTGGGAGAAGTTTAGTCCTTAGCACTTAGATGCTAATAACTCGTATATATTTATATGCTTATTGTTGGCATAACTAGAATATATGAAATTCTAGTAAAAGAGAATGTTTATGTATATTGTATGATGGTTTGGAAAATGTTTATGTAAACCTTATATGTTAAGTAACTGAACAAATGAAAGAGAACAACAACATTAAAAAGTAAAGCATATGATTTAAATGGAATTTAGATAAGCGTAGATTGGGAGATAATTTATATGATTTTAATTGACTATTTATATTGGGATTTAGTTAGATTTATTTGCCTAGATAGATTTAGGCATTTATTTGGAGATCACGTGCATACGTTTAGTTGCGCACTTTAGTTGAGGGGCGAGTTGGATTATTATGGAGAGTGCGATTCCATTAAATCATGTCATATTTCATTTATAATTATTATGCATTTTAATGCACTTGCTATATAATGTTTTCACCTCGGGCTCTGGCTCGTTTATATTTTCTCCTACTATGCATGTATATTGTATTACTTTAGGTGTTCCTCAGCAAGGACGCCATTTTTGTTATCCATGCAGGGTCTTTGTGAGCTGTAGCAATAGCGGACTATTGCGGCACTTTGTCTTAGTCTATTCCTATCTTTGGTACATCTAGATTAGGATTCGGTTTGTATATCGGGTTTATACCCTAGTGTTGTAGATTAACACTTTTATATCTTCTTTCTCAAATTATATGTATTGTCTGTGACCCGACAGCATATTCGGGTATTTTACTTTGTAAATTGTGTTGTACTCTTTTATACATTGATGGAGTTTGTGCATCCCTCATCATATTTAGATGTTATGTTGTTGGTTAGTGGTTGTATGGTTGGTTTTATATTGGTGTTAAATTTAAAGTTTCAAAATTTTGAAATCCTCTTTTAATAGTTTTGGGTAGTTAGCCATATATTATTTAGTAATGTCAGTTGATGTTGAGACTGATCCATCTGAGATACCTGATTTAATGTAGTATAGGGCTGGCCACCCGTTATTATTTTAAGCAGCTTGTCACAAAGAGGGGTTGAGAAAACTTACAGGCCTGTAGCATGAAATCGGCTGCCAAAATCTGATTAGAAAATAAGGCAACAGAGGTTTATAAGGGATGAGATGAGTTAGTGATTAAATTTGTAATGGTATGGTCAAATTGATTTATTGGTTTTTTTCGCAGCCCTAGGGTTACCAAGAACATAGTATATACCATAGAGGCAATCATAGTGGGATTTATATTTCACCATCTGAATTGTGATGGCGTTCATTGTTTCTTAATTATGAGTTCGTCATTTTAACTTGAAGCCTTCATTTACGATCAAACAATACTCGACTTGAAACTGTGTTGTTCGATCATAAATGGAGGCTTTTAACCAACGATCAAACTTAGGGTTTTTTCGAACTTGTATTTATGAGTCTCATCAAATGAAAGAGGGAGAAGGTTTTGTGTTGGCTATTCCAACTTTGAATGCTTAGCAAGGAAGGATTTTGTGTGGGTTTGAATAAGCATAGCAATGCACAAGCTATAAGGCATTGTCCTAACATAAATAGCTTAAGAACATAACAGAAGGGAACATAGTATATACCTTATTAAACAAAAATCCATTAAAATTGAGTAGTTGGATCGTAAATGGAGAGTTTAGTGTTGTTGGCTAATTCAACGTTGAATGTTTAGAAGAGAGAGAGGGTTTTGTTTTGTGTGGGTTTGAGGGAAGAAGATAAATCTTATTAAAACTAATATCTTCAAACCGTAAATAAATAGCCCAACAAGAGAGAATTTGATTCACCAAATATCTTCACAACCTGATTTTAGAAGGTTCACCCAATAATTTGGGCATTTAAACTAGGAACGTTTTATACCCGTAACTAGTGCGTGTGCAATGTTTATTGGTGCTGATACTAAATTAACAAAAAGAAAATTGACTAATGTTGTATATTAAAGATTTTACCCATTAAATATTAATAATTCATTATTAGAAAAATGAAGTGAAATATAGTGATTTGTGTTTAAAAAAATGTATGTTATTTATCTAAAAATTTATTAAATTGAATAAAGTCAAAGTATAAAAAAGTAACAGGAAAATGGTAGTTGATGATTAAAATTTTATTAGCATTTAAAGAAAAAATAATATTTTTAATTCTAAAAAAGATAAAAAAAATATTTAATGATAAATAGCAAAAATACTAATAATGATAATACACTGAACTTTTTATTCAGTTATATAGAAAATGAAAATAATACAGAATATAATGAACCTGAATATTAGGATGTTGAAAAAAATTAGTTTATAGTTAAAAATAAAACATATATTATTAATAAAATCATACGAGTTCCTAACTGATCTGTTACTAGACTCGAAAATTGGGCAGATATGAACGGGTCATAAATGGATTTAGTTGGATTTGATCGGGTTAATAACGTGTTGCGATGAAATTCGAGTCGAATATGGAATGGGTTGGATTATTTCGCACTTTCTTTCCTTTTAATAAGAAAAAACTATTGTAAACAATATGACAGAAAAGATTAAAATGGAAAAAAAATACATGAAACTATTAAACCATTAAAGCAAACAACCAACTAATTCGAATCTCTCTTACATACAATAGCTCCCTCACAATAATGATAGATAAAGATGACAACCGACTAATTTTTAGTTTTCAGAGAAAGTACCATCTTGAACCATAATTGATTCGCAAATAAACTAGCTTAGTGATCCAGTAAACCCATTTGAACCCGCAATCGAAATAAAATGGAACTGGATAATTAATTTTTGTTAGAAAATGGGTGGTTTCCATCATAGGAAACCATGTTGTCGGGCCTAGTCATAACATAAAATAATATAAAAATTTAATCGAAATATGTATTTGACTCTTATTCATTACCATTTCAAAATAAATTTGCATTGGTACATCATTAGTGAAATCGAACTCACATTATGGTCTCAAATATTCTACAACTTATTTTATTACCCACTTGTCATCTAATTATATAAACAAAACTTAACCCATACCACATTGAAGTTATATACTTTATAACATAAATTGAAAATGACAAAGAATGAAGATAACCCAAAAGAAACCCATTTCTAAGAAAATATAATGGAGATAACCATGTGCTTTCTATCCTTCAAAAAATTGTATGTTTTTGTTTAAAATTGATCTTCAAATTCCATGGTATTGTATAATTTAGTGAAAGATATATATATATATATATATATATATATATATATATATATATATATATATATATATATATATATATATATATATATATATGTATATTGGGGTGACAAAAGTCTCAATACAAACAATAATGAAAGAAAACAATCACCAAGAGATTAAGAACAGCAAACAATCATAATCACAAGATAAGAATGCACGTGGTTTGCCAAATTACCTACGTCCACGGAGAGGTCTACTGTTTTATTAAGTAACTCTCAAGAAGGTTTTTGTTACATGCCCCTATGCCCCGGGTCAGGGGTACAATATATATTATGTTCATTGAGGATGGTTGTAACCAACACGTTGGGCCTGTATCCCTTGAATATCTCTCCGAGATTTTTGGGGATAGACTCGGTCTTATCTTCAAGTTTAATTGCTAACCGAGGATCGTAATTTGGGTCGGACACTTAATAAGCCTTCCTAGGCTTGGCCGGCTACTCTTATGGGATTGATAGATAATGGGTATCCATAATTGCCCCTAAAAAATTTAGGGTCACAATTTGGGCTCACAAGTTTTTAAAAAAGCATCGCTCCCCTCTCTTGATGGCATTGTTGCACTTTACACAAATACGAGGGTTGTGGATTGTAATTTTGCTCTCTAGTTGAGCGACAAATCTACTTCGATCAATATGCGCTATCATTGAAGAGTTTATATTCAAATGAGGGGCTAATATGATCGTCACTTCAACTTTCTTATTTCTCTTGCTTCCTAAGCTATCTCTTACTCTTCATCTTCCAGGCTGTTTCTTTCTCTTTGCCTTCTCAAATTTGTGGTCTTCCATCATTTCGAGCTTGTTTATTACCTCGTAAGTCCTCAGTTCTCTCCTTTTAATTTCTTTCTATCGTTGTTTTTCTTTCTATTGTTACTAGGGTTTTTCCATGGAAAAAATAGATAAGAAATCTCTAACTGAATATAGAAAATGCTATAATATCCCCGGCTGGGTAAATATTGAGTGTGTCCCAGTTCCCCGCAATGTTAGAGACATTGAGGATGGACACTGGATACACATCCTACTCCTATCGTAGGGGGGTTTAACTTTTCCCCCAAATCCTCTATTTTTACATTTCTTTCAATACTTTGAAATAGCTCCTGTCCAATGTTCTCCAAATGTTTGGAAAATTGTAAATGGCTTCCATAGAATAAATCAACTTTATAGCACCAATTTAGGATTGGCTAAAATTTACTTCTGTTATAACTTTTCTCCACAGGTTCTAGTCTTCTGTCTTTGAAAGATAATAGTCCGGATAGGGTATTAGTAATGAATCTACCTGATTCCCACAAGGACTATTGGTCTGAAGGTTTCATTACTAAGAACTGGCAATTTCCTCCCCAAGAAGAGGGTACATGAAACGGAGTGCACGTGCATTCAAATAGAGATATTATTTAATTAAGCTCAGTTTTTATCAATTAAGTCCTAAACATGCATCTATATGTGATTGAATAAGATAATAAAACAAGCAAGAACATTCAAACACATACACGTGAGGAAAAATACCCCAAAGCGGCAAAACCTTTTATTTTTACTATAATATTGTAAGAAATGGTTACACAGATTACAGTAAAAATACAGTGACATAGAAATACCCGCAGGCGTCGGTTCTATAGTCAGCGGCTGGAACTTTCCCTTTCTAGGAGGGCAGTAATGAAGAAGAAGGACGGTCTTATCCACAAGAGTATGAACAAACACAAGATTGTGTTCTTAGGTTGCAAATTGATTCACAAAGGTTTGGCAAAGTTGTGTGAATCAAAACATGAGTCTTGAGACTAAAAAAGGTGAAGACTTGAGTAAATAGGACTCTTAAATTCGTCTCTAAAAGTCTTGCAAAATAACTCCCCCGAAGTTGGCTTTTATAGGGAAACCAATAAAGAGTTTTAAAAAACTAAAAATCTATCGAGGGTTAGGAACCCCAAATCGGTTTAAGTGTACCACGAACCGGTTCGCCCCCCGAATCGGTTCGGCCCTCGGTTCATGAAAAATCGCTGGTCAAGGGGCTTTAAACACTTAGCAAAATTCCAAGGTTTTTTCTTGGAATTATCTCCATTTTAATGGGCCATAACTTGTTAACCGTAGCTCGGATTGAGGTGCCGTTTCTTCCAATATCTTTGTTGCGGAAAAATCTTAAACTTTCCAGTTGATCGGTACTTCGGATAGTGGCTATAAAATTACCAAATTGCCCTTGAACTTCCCTATCGTGCCTTATTTCACTGTTTTGATTTCTCTTTCGTACCACTTGCATTACGAGCCTAAAATCATGAAGTCGTTGAGGAAGATGAGGGACACATGTTGGAGATAATGAATACTTGATTCCCAGAATTCGAATTGAGGCCGTCATGTGAGATCGTGTAGAGACGTGCCAAATGTAACGGCGTACGGCATATACAAATGTACAATAACGGATATGAGAAATATGTCCTTACAAATCTCCCCCTATGTCTATGCCGGTACATACATAAAAAATACGAATTATCAAAAATTTGCCTATACAAATCTACCCTTCCATGAACCCAAAACTGGAAAGATACAAATGAATAAGTCTTCATCGCTTGATCTTCAAATCTTCAGGAATCTCAAAGCTTATCTCATCAAGGTGTGCAATTCGATGATCATCAATGTAGTACCTACACACATGAGATAAAGAAAAATACCAAGTGACATATCGAGATTGAAATGAGATAAACATAGACACCAATTTACAATGAAAGCATATGACAAATCTCAAATCTCAAACTCCCCCATAATATGATAATTCTTTCTCCCCCTTTTTATGATGTCCCCAAATAGACAGATATGAGAAGAAGAAATAGATGCATGCGGAGAATGTCACAAGGAAATAAACTTGCTACTTTTCAATTTTCACTGGAAATATATAAACAAAGAAACACACCATGAACGAGCACAAAACAACTAAGTAGATGATAGCGTAAATGTATGGGTGTGATCAAATTCGATAGGATAATCAATACATACAAACATGACATATGTGCACGATGAATATTAATACTGCTAACGAATGAACTCAAAATCTTCCTTTGGGGTAAAAAAATGGAAATATGAGACATTGACTCAATCAAATGATCAAATCAAAGCTAAAAATGATTTCCACACCAATAAAATCCAAAACGATTTAATGCTTTTTTAGGACATTCAAGGAAGTGCAAACCCGTTTGAATTCTCCAACCAAACTCCCTCAGATTTATATTTTGTATAGAGGCGATCTAAATTCTCAAACTTTGGAGAATTGATGGTGAAACCTAATGGTCCATATTTGGAATGTATTACTTTTTATTGCTTTTAAATTTTTTGGGCTCTTTTAACCTCTTTGGATCTCGGATAATAAAATTCCTCAATTATTTAGGTCCTATTTAATGGTGGCTTAGAATCGCAAATGCTAAATGAACCTTTCGCAGCCCTTCCCCATTTTCAAATAAACACACAGTCTCACCAAAATGGTTTTACATGCATTCCAATCTTGTCAAGTGTTATCGCATAGTGCACGTTGTATAGACAAAATTGAGATGGAAACACTCAAGCCAATATGTGATAGACAAGTACAATAATCAAATATAGCCGTGCATGTGTGAAATAAAGGAGAAAGGAGTCAAACATATACAAAGATATCACTAATCACATCTCAAAGACTCCAAATAATGTAAAGCACATGGATGAAATGATGTAGCATCTCAAATCTCTATCAAACAGTCACATGGATAAATGCAATGAAATTGTGACTTGGCTATCTAAATGCTCATCCATAAAAGGTGCAAATAAAATACAAAAATCTTTTTGTGCTTTTCTAAAATTTTTTATAAAAGAAAATATTTTTGGATTTTTCAAACAAAATAAATAATACAAATTAATGGTACATGCTAGCAATAGGCAAAAAAGACATCATGAAAACCACGCTATGCTAGCAGACATGTCAAGGCCTCAACCGGGAAGAGCGGTGGAGTTTTCCAAAGATGGTGACATCTTTTGGACCAACTCCATAAGATCATTTGTGGGCTTGATCAAAAACTTCACTTGCTCGCGATTGTGTGCAATCTCTCTATCATTATGTGCAAGCAAGGTATCATGAGTGGGTGCATGTGCATGAATGTGTGAAGTGGAATGATGTGACACAAAACCCAACTTAGAACAAAACTCCCTAAGATGTCCTCGTTTCTTGTAGTGGGAGCAAACATAAACCGGTTTAGGAACTAGTTTATCAAAAAATTTGGGATGAACTATCCTAGACAGATACTCATGAGAATCACTCACCAAAGTGGAGATAGGCTCGAGCGCATTAGAAGTAATGAATGCACCGTCATGACCTTTTCCAACATTCTCACCACTATTCAAATTAGGATAGGGAACCATCTTATCAACCTTCTCAGATGTGTTCTCTAATGAGACTTGGACCTCCCGTGTTTGAATGAGTTCATCCTCAAGCTGGGATACTCGTGTCGTTAGACTAGACACCGTGTTGGTCAAGTCACATTTTTCCCTTTTTAGCTCAAGATTCTCTTCCTTCAACTCACAAATATGAAGACCTAGAATTCTATTTGACCTTTTTGTTTCTGTGGTCTCGATAAACAAGTTTCTAAAAGCTTTTTGGATCACACTTTCATCACCCTTCTCATCCTCACTATCGCTTAGGGTAGCGGGCATGGAAACTTTCTTGCCCTCTCTCCTAAGTCTGGTGGGACACTCAAATTTCTTATGCCCTATCCAATCACACTCAAAACATCTTATTTTCTCAAGGTTTTCCTTTCTCTATTTTTCTTTCTCACAAAAACTTTCTCTCTCTCCAAACAATCTTAACTCTTTATCTAAAGCGGTGATTCTAAGAACTAGCGCTTTGTTACTTTTTTTGGTCACAAATGACTCAGAATAAAGCTCAACATAGGCGTGTGGAAGATCACTCTTGCTCTCACTTGTGTCATCCTCCCCCCCACTCACATAACTCTCACTATCGAGGTGTCCCTGTGAAGTACCATCCTCATCGTTGTGAGACGCACTAGAAGTACTCACATGACTAGCCATGAATGCGGTGAAGTTACACTCATGCGGTGATTCATCTCTGGAATCCACCGACTCGACCTCACTGTCATAACTAAGGGTAGCATGAAGGACAACTTTGCCCTTTTCTCTGTTCAGACTAGTAGCACACTCAAAAGCTCTATGACCCTTACCGTCGCACTCAAAGCATCTCTCACTTTCTTTCTTAGGTGGATCTTTAAAAACTTTTTCATTTTACTTTTCAAACTTACTTTTCTCAAACTTCCTTTTATCTTTAAAATTACCATTATTCTTGAATTTGAGAATTCTTTTAAAATTTTTAGCAAACAGGGCCAAATCATCTAGATCAAAATCACACTCAGAATCTGACGTATCAATCTCTATTTTTCTAGATGACTCCCACTTTCTTGCCGACCCCTCACCTTTTCTCTCCTGGGCATTAAGTGCAATTACCTTATCTTTAGGTTTGGCAGATTTAGGAAACATATCAATCTCATAAGTTTGCAAATCTGCTACATGTTCCTCCAATTTAAGTGTATTTAAATTACCCATAGAATTTAGCACAGTGACTTTAGGGATAAAAATCTTAGGTAGTGATCTAAGAATCTTTTTAACAACTCTAGCATTAGGAATGTGGTCACCAAGATTAAAGCTAGTGTTAACAAAATCAGAGAGTCTAGCATGAAATTCATCAAAGCATTCAGATTCAAGCATGGTGATGGTTTCAAATTGAGTTGTTAAATTTTGCAATTTAGACTATTTCACAGCATTAGTTCCTTCATGGGTGAGCTGCAAAAAATCCCACACCTCTTATGACATGGTGGACGTCATTATGCGTTTGTACTCATCAGGAGTGACAAACCCAGAAATAGCACTTAAACCCTTAGAATTAAAATATGACCATTTAAATTCTTCTTCAGTCCATGTAGTAACAGGTTTTAAATTGGTCACGTTTTCAAGAGTGACGGAGGGAGGTGTCCACCCTCTTTCAACCAAAATCCAGACACATTCATCAATGGATTTTAAAGCAGATCTCATGCAGGCTTTCGAGTATGCATAGTTTGTCCCATCAAAAATGGCATTTTATTATATAACTTCTCCATTATGAACACACTCGTTTTCAAAAATCAATTTTTTCAGAAAATTGATATCTTAGAAAAATTTTGGGGAAAATTACAAGGGAAAATTGTGTAACTGGCTATGATACCAATTTGAAACGGAGTGCACGTGCGTTCAAATAGAGATATTATTTAATTAAACTCATTTTTTATCAATTAAGTCCTAAACATGCATCTATATGTGATTGTATAAGATAATAAAACATGCAAGAACATTCAAACACATACATGTGAGGAAAAATACCCCAAAGGGGAAGAAACTTTTATTTTTACAATAATATTATAAGAAACGCTTACACGTATTACAATAAAAATACAGTGACACAGAAATATCCACAGGCATCCATTTTGTAGTCGGCGGCTAGAACTTTCCCTTTCCAGGAGGGCAGCAATGAAGAAGAAGGACGGTCTTCTCCACAAGTGTATGAACAAACATAAGGTTGTGTTCTTGGGTTGCAAACTGATTCACAAAGGTTTGGCAAAGTTGTGTGAATCAAAACATGAGTATTGGGACTCAAAAAGATAAACACTTGAGTAAATAGGATGCTTAAATTCGTCTCTGAAAGTCTTGCAAAATAACTCCCACGAAGATGCCTTTTATAGGGAAACCAATAAAGAGTTTTAAAAAACTGAAACTCTATCGAGGGTCAGGTACCCCGAACCGGTTCGGGTGTACCGCGAATCGGTTCACCCCCCAAATCGGTTCGGCCCTCAGTTCGTGAAAAATCGCTGGTCAAGGGGCTTTAAACACTTAGCAAAATTCTAAGGTTTTTTCTTGGAATTATCTCTATTTTCAATGGGCCATAACTTGTTAACCGTAGCTCGGATTGAGGTGCTCTTTCTTCTAATATCTTTGTTGTGACAATCTCTTCAACTTTCCAGTTGATCGGTCCACTGGACGGTGGCTGTAAAATTACCAAATTTCCCTTGAACTTCCCTATCGTGCCTTGTTTCACTGTTTTGACTTCTCTTTCGTACCACTAGCATTATGAGCCTAAAATCATGGAACGTGAAGTCGTTGAGGCAGATGAGGGACAAATATTGGAGATAATGAGTACTTGAGCCATTGTGTGAGATCGTGTAGAGACGTGCCAAATGTTACGGCGTACGACATATACAAATGTATAATAATGGACATGAGAAATATGTCCTTACAGTACAAGGTATAGAAGTGCTCGAACACCTACATATGGGGAGGAGTACATAGGTTGTTGTCCAAACTTTTTGTTAGTTACTTACTTAACTTTAATGTGTTCTTTCACTAATATCCTCTTCTTTTTTTTCGAGGAACGGCTAGAAACCAAGAACATGTTACGCGAGAGATCCGAGATTCTAAGTTGATCAAGGCTTGGAGATTAAGGGACTCCATAGCTAAGGGTGAACACCCTAGGTCTGTGGCCTTCTTATTGGAATATGATAATACTACCACTAGATTTATTGCTTGTCTGGTTGAAACCATTCCCCGCCTCAATATCCCAGAGGAAGTTGGTGCCCCTGAACCCATCGAGCTAGACGATGAGGAAGGGATCATCTCAGAGGTTGGAAGTGTTGGAGATGGTCGAGGTGGTAGTGGTGAGGTAGGATCTAGTGGAGAAGGATCCAACGAGGAGGGATCCAATGGGGAAAGGTCCAGCGAAGAAGGATCCGATATAGGTAAATCTAGCGAGGAAGAGATGTCTCCCTCAAGAAGAAAAAACTTGATCCGAGATGACGATGATGTCCTGTTGTCCAAAATATTAAAGTTTCAAAAACAAAAGCCTAGGGATACTACTAGTAGTTCCAAGACAGCAACCCATAAGAAAGAGGTGGAGAGGAAGAGGAAAGAAGAATAAGAGCATAGGCAGAGAGAGAGAAAGAGGGAGGAAGAAAGAAGACGAGAGAAAGAAAAAAGTTGAGAAGAAGAGAGAAGATGGGAGAAGGAGAAAAGAATAGAGGATAAAGAAAGAACACACCTCTCTAGTGCCTATGGTTGTTCCATATAAGGGGGGATATATGGTTGTGGACCCTCATCTTGCCCCCATTGATGTTTGAAAAAGAAATACTCTTACCCCAGTGACCATTCTATGAGCATGGGCCCTAACCAGTTAGTCCTGAAATCAACTCAAGGGCTTTCTCTGGTAAGGCCACTTCTGAGGCGACTAAGAATGTGTCTCAGAAGTGCGTAATCTTTAGGCTCAAGTGCAAGCCTATCGCTCAAGTAATAATCTGATAAGTCGGGTATCGATCTTCAGGGAAATAGGACAACGGAGTTGTAATGATGTTGGACAGACGAAAGAATCCTAACTCTGACTCTAAATAAAAGGAAAAGATGATTTGATTGGTGAAGTAACTACAACTAAATGCAATTTTGAAAATTATCAACTAATGAACTGAAGTATCAATGGAATGCAACTATTCTAAATTACCTAAAATACTGATGATGAATGACTTAAAACTTTAACTATGTGATGAGAAAATAGGTCAGGGATACAATCCCTCAACCCTAGTATATTACAGGTATAAAACTAATCATAAATTTAAGTGATTAATTAGACCCAGAATTTAGCACTCCCAAGCATTACGTATTTGAGGTTCAAGCCCGCACCATACTTAATCAGAGGATGAGTAAATTCGTATTGCGATAGTTACCCTTGAATTGCATTCTGAAGCATCCTGGTTACCCTGAAGTAAACGAGATCCAAAGATCTACAATTTTCACGTTTCTACGCAACACGATCGTAATAAATCGTTAAATTTAGAGGACTAATTTTATACACATGCAGCTAGCACATCTGGTTGAGTTCATGCATCCCGGCCTTTTAAATCTAGTCGGACATGTTAAACTGAACGATGCATGAAATAATTACGTTGCATGTGAACGAACTCATGATGAAACTATATTGAAACATGCAAATACGTATTATGAACCCAGAAATTGTTTAAATCAAATAAGAGAAATAACCATGCAAGAACAATAATAAGAAGAATGAAACTTGGATTAAAACTTAAACACAAACCCGGAAGGAATCAATCTTGAAGCAAATAATTCAAACTATGTTCCTAGATGATCTTCTACCTTTTTATCTATCAAAAACTATGAAAAACTATCAAGAACTTCCTTTTTAAGTCATTAGCTTTGTAAAAATACATTTTAAAATGAGTTGTAACCTAATGGAACTCTTTGGACCAATCAGAATAAAGGAGCAATTTCGCGCATCAGGCCCCCGAACCGATTCGCAGGGACCTCGAACCGGTTTGACCCTGAACCAGTTCACCTTGGGTTCGGGAATTTTCGCTGGTTTTGGGTGCATTTTTCCTCTTTTCAATACTTAGAATTTTTCTCATGTTTTCTTATTTTCTTCTTTGATTTTTTCTCAACTTCAATTGATCATAACTCTTCAACCGTAACTCGAATTTGGATGATGTTTCTTCCATGGTTCTCATTTTTCTGAGCTTTTCAACTTTCCAATTGACTCCTCCTCCGGGATTAGGCTACGGTATTACAAAAATGCCCTTGAACTTCCCTTCCTAACCTTTCTTTCATTGTTTCGATTTCTCTTTCGCACCGCTTGCATAATTAACCTGTAAAACACATAGAAGAAACACGAAACATGAAATACTTTCCAACGAAGGTTAGTATCATAGATGTGACTTAAATGCATATCGATTGCATCACTCAGGTTCACAAATGTACCGAAATTAGGGGAATAAATATACAATATTTATGCCCAATCAAACCCTCCTAACTTTGAACTTTGCACGCCCCAAGCAATGTAAACGAGAAAGAATAAAGTCACAACTCTTCAAAACATATTATGGGGGTAGAATACCTTTTTTACGGGTGAGCGATTTCATTTAGCGTATGCAACAAGTTGTTAAACCCCTAGGTTGTCCTAGTAGGACGAGTGTTGTCTCATGAGGGTTTGCAGTGAACGTAACCACAAACTTTGACTCAAAGAAAAATCAAAACACGTAAAAATTTTATACTTCATACTTTTCCCAAAAATACCCATCATCGAATCATGTTCAAGAGTCTCAAATCATAGTGCGTGTGTGTGAAGCCAGAAATTTAACCGCGAATTTCCACTGATTGACTATTACGTTACTTATGCAAAAATTCGTTTTGATTTCACAATCTCAGGGGATGCTCTCACAAATGAATCACTCGAAATTGTTGTTATTCTCTCGATATGCATGATTAAAAGAGTAAATGTAATGGATGCAAAGTCATGCACATAAATTGAAAGAAAAAAATTATATGGGTAATCAGATCTCATCAAAGGATTACGGATATAAGAACGGGGACATTGCCTCTAATTCACATTTTTGCTCTCTTTTATAATCTTTTGGGTGTTTTAGCTCTCCACGCGGTAACCAATTTCTAAATTTTGGACTCGGTTAGGACTTTTACGGGTTAAAGGTGCATTGGGTAAAATTAGAAAAGGTTAAGAATTTCGGAATTGGAAAATTTTGCTTATGATGCCCGTTAGTGCTTTTTTGGGCTTTTACTCATTTTCTTCTTCTTTTCTATTTGCACGCTTTTCTATTTTTTTCTTGCTATTTTTGTTGAGCATTTCTATTCTTTTTCTCGCCCCTTTTTGTTGCACTTTTCGGACTTAAATTCTAACTTTTTCCATTTTTCACAATTTCAGGCTTTTTGTGTTTTTTGGGTTGTCAAACGAAAGGAATACTTACTAGACTCAATTTTGAATTACAAAAGGGATGATTTTTCACAACTTTTTATGGCCAATATTTTTGGAACACGAATGATTACCTACTTCATTGTCCAAACGACTAATTGCGTTATATGCGTTTCGAAATGAATTTAATTTAATTTAGAGATTTATTCGGCACATTTTTCAAGGCAATATCACACACATTTCTCTAAACCGATCAAAGTGAAAGACTTGAGATCCTCGACGACTTGTTAGACTGCTGAAAATATCTTTGAGTTAACAAGTATCTCGGATTGATTTATAAATTTCACAACAATGAAAGGCTCGAATCTCACCGGGGTTGGTAATCTCCACACTTATTCGTTAAGTCGTCAATTTTCGCATAATTTCCATCTTTGGTCAATTTTGGCTTTATGTATTGTGTTTTTACAATTTGAGACTTTAAACCAACTTTTAATGATATTTTTGAAAAATTTGAATTCCAATTTTTATTTATTTTGAAGAAAAATATTTTTGGATTTTTCAAAATTTTATGATTTTTTTGAAATTTTTGGGCATTTTTGAAAATTTGTGAAGTTTTAGAAATACGCACTTGTGACCCCCCCCCCCCCCTAACTTAGACTTTTGCATTTTCCTCAAGCAA
Organism: Sambucus nigra; assembly: GCA_949130495.1. Classification (NCBI taxonomy): domain Eukaryota; kingdom Viridiplantae; phylum Streptophyta; class Magnoliopsida; order Dipsacales; family Adoxaceae; genus Sambucus; species Sambucus nigra. Next base: position 6,114,720 of record OX422214.1, on the reverse strand, counting down.
AAAGGAATAAAATCTAACTCAAAGCGAATGAAAAGTGCGGGAAAATAAAACAAACAAATTAAAACATAAATGCATAATTTTATTATAACAACGGAGGATCAAGTGTTACAAAAGAGGTGAGAGAGCACGTGACTAACAATTTTTAACCACCGACAAAAAAACACAACCAACAAATAAATCAAAAACAGTCATGGGCTTCATTGGGGAGGAGGATGTGAGGACCCGGGTGTGCTCGGATCATAAGGATCATAAAGGAAAGATGGCGGGGGTCCGCCGAAGTTGAGCTCGTAAAGGTGGACTTGGAGCTGGTGCATCATACTTGTGTCCCTCCGATAAGCCTCTTGATCCCTTTGATAGGCGACTTGATCTTGATTGTATTGGGTGATGATCCCGTCAAGGCGGGATTCTACCACCAAGAGGCACCTATCGAAATTTTCCCTCGAGGGCTCGAAATCTGAATCATCATCTTCTTCTTCATACTCCTCTTCTTCCTCCCCCACATCTGTCATGGGGTCATCATGTCCTTCCTCCCCTCACACTCGTCGATAATGGGATGGTCGGGGTGAGCCACCCGCATTTGGCGTTCACTCCTTGAAATCGACCCGTAGGCCCCCAATTTTAAAATTTTAAAATCAATTTCCTTTTGAGATATGCGGAAGCGTAAAATGGTTCACGAAAATTAAAAGGATACCAAATTTTAATTTATCTTTCAAATTAAAATTAAACCAAGTGAAATATGATTAAAACACACACTTATGTAATTTAAATTAAACACAATTAATCCATGTCCTAAAAAATTTGCCCAAGTCATATTTCTCAATTTTAACAAATTAGGCCAAACCAAGTTCTACCACATTAAATTAATGACCTGAATTAATTAAACATTACCCAAAATTAATTTGCATCAAATTAAACAAGTAGTGATTAAATTAAATCAATTTTATCTTTTTACCTAAGCATGCGTTCTAGGTGATCTTGAAAAAGATAAAATAAACAATTAATCCACTACGCCGCGATGTACGAGGAAAAACCCACAAAGGGAAAAAACCTCGGACAGCCCTAGCCTCAAATCCACTAAGTACGAAATTTAAAAATACAAGAAAGATGACTTACAACACTCGAATCGATCCCTCTCAAGCCCCGACGCGTCTTCTTGTATCAACCTCTTCTTAGCGAATAAGCACGGAGCTCCACCGCTATCTTGGAATCCATCGATCGAACTTTATATGGTCACCGTCACCCGAACTAGGAGCCTTTCTCCAAGTCGGTAAATCAACGCAAACTTCTTCTTCTTTGTGGGATGTACAAGCAAACCCAAACGTCTCTTCAAATGGTAGAGATGAAAAACCGGTGTCAAACACTACAAGCAAAGTATATATATATGGAACTTGGATTAAACAACAATTGGGTGTAAACAAGTGTTTAAAAGATTTTTCTTGAAGAATTAGACACTCAAAAACCATGAACTTTTTCCCTTTTGATTTCTCTCTCAAAACCCACACTTAGAGGTTGTAGGATATGAAAAATTTAAGTTAAAAACTTTGGTTCCCTCACTTAGATATTATGTCGAAAGTTAGTGGGGTAAAGTAGTGGAAAAAATGGGAAAAACTGCTCAAAATTGCCAAATACCTGTTCCCGGCAAATCTCGTTCGAACGAAATTTTCGTTCGAATGAAATCTCGTTCGAACGAGGCTTCTAACGAAGTTCCAGTGTGAACTCGTTAGAAATCTCGTTCGACCAACCATCTCATTTGAACGACATTTCGAACGAAGTTCCAGTGGCCAATATTGGAACTCGTTGACAAACTTGTTCGAACGACATCTGGTTCGAACGAAAAACTCGTTCGAACGACATATCGAACGAACTTCCAGAATGTTCGAAATATTCATTTTTAGCCCAGAAAATTTATAAACTTTATTTAAAGTTTTAATTAAATCTTTCTGAAAACACCCATTATAAAATGTTCCAAGCTCCTATATATATATATATATATATATATAAATGCATTCATACCTTAGGAGTAATGGAACCATGTTGATGACGTAGAAACGAGGCATAGACAAACTCGACAATGTGATGAAACTTTATACACTTGGCCGCTACATCTTCAATAAACACGTCATAGGCTTGAAGGATGATCAATGAACTCTATCCTATGACTCAAATATTTTTGTCTGGAATTGAGATAAAACTACAAAGGACTCAATTGTAAATTTGTGTCCTTACACTCTGAGTGGTGGAGGTGGCGCCAATTAGGCGGGGGTGTCGAATTTACTGCCCGGGGTCTTCTACCCAGGTATCCATCAAAAGTTCTGTAATGAAGCGAGAATATGGGAGCGTGACCTTCCCCCACTCATCGTAGGAGACATTGATGATATCCGCGAAGAAGAGTTGGGCTAGATTGATTGTGCTCTCAGGGTCGAGGAAGTGGTAGAGGAAGTTAGCATGACGTAACCGAACCACCGAGTCATTGGTGGTTTGGTGGATTGCTCCACAAGAAACTAGGTGCGTGAATCGCACCGTATCCGAAAGAATTCCAATGGGAAAAGAATCCCGCACCCATTCCTCCCCGGGTGCCATTCGAGCAATGCATTCTTCTTTGGTGCGAAGGGCACCATTTGTGGGGTATTGGAAAGGCACGGGGAGGACAACCCCTTTGGCACGCATTTTGCGCACGATGATGGCGGCCGAAAATGGAATTTTGGTACCGTCAAGGTAGGCCTCATAACGCATGGAGGATTTTCGAATGAGTGTTGCATAAAATTGGCGGATGGTGGATTTAAACACGTGATTGCTCGTAGGAGCAAGAAAAGAGCACCACCCTCGGCGGTCGAATAGGGCGGTGACGTCGCCGGGAAGTTGGTCCCAAGTAACAAAATGCTCGAGGTGGATTGGGCATGTGGCCGAGAAGTATTGCTCATCCCAATGAAATTATTGGATGCTTCAAAACACTCCCTTATCCTCATCATCAAGGATGGTGGTGTCATCATATTTCTTAGGGTGGAGGTTGGCTCGGCGGGGACGCGGTATGGTGAGAGGGAGAGATATGTAGAGAAGAAGGATATGGGATGAAGGAGAGGGAGAGTGCATTTTGGTGTGAGAAATGAATGTGGGGTGGGGGTGAATTTATAGCTGTTGGGGATGGATTTTTGGTGGGAAATGGGAATGTGTTTGGAAGGAGAGGAAGGAGGGAAGGGATTGGGATTGAAAGTGAAAGGGGGGAAGGTTTTGGAGGGGGAAAAGTCGTAGGGAAATGAATGGAGGGAAAAATGAGGGAGGAGAATGAATTAGGAAAACAGGGGGGAATTGTAATACCCCGTATTTTTGTGATATTTATTTATGGGATTAATTAAATTAAATGTGTATTAATTGGAAATTAATCAGGATTAAAATACTAGCGAGATGCGAGTTGGTATTTGATTATAATGTGCATATATGATTATATATGAATATTGAATTATGAAATTTGTCGTGAGATTGAAATACGGCAAATTGGAATTTTTGTTGAGACGCGTGTGACAGTCGCGTCATGGAATATAATTATGATAATTAAAAAGTGGATTTTATTTCTATTAACCGTATGGTCGTTTTGAGCGCGCCAACGCGTCCGGAAGGGTCGAAATAGTCAAAAAAACTTGCCGGGGGTTTAGTTTGAGTCCTGGGGCATTTTTAAGCCATACCGACAACGTATAAGGGTAATTTGGTAATTTGGAATTTTTGGGGATTAAAACCTACGAAAATTGGGAATTTATATCTGATTTAACAATAACCCACTAAGCCCACTAATACCCAAATAGACTACGGAGGTTATTGAAACTTGTTCCAAAAGAATTCCTATAGCACAAACCCTAGCCACCATTAATTTTGGAGAAGAAAGCTTGTAGAGAAGGAAGAGAGGAGAAATCTGCAGAGAGAGAGAGAGGATACTCCATCAATCCCTCATCAAAATCAGAGATTCAAATAAGACAAGTGGTTTAACTTCAATTAATCTCAGAGAATGCTTCTTCCATGTGTAGGAATTGATAAAAATCTTATTGTCCTTTGGAGTTTGATAAAAACCCATTAATTTGAAATTAGAAACTTGTATTGTGATGAGGATTTGCATGTAGAACTATATGTAGGTGAATAATCTGATGTTAATACGTTTTTGATGAAACAAAGACGGATTTATTTAAACTCTTTGATGATTCATAATTGTTAGGGTTCATATTCATATAATTTGGGGATAAATGAAGAGATTTGAAAACTTGATGATGTTTAAGATGAGTTAGCCCTATATAAATGATTGATTATGACCTATGAGTGTTTAGTACGAATTATGAACCTTAAAATGATGTTGGGTCGATTTTTATGTGGGATTAAGAGTGAAGAAAATCAAGAAAAATGAAATAAGGATTTCTGGGCTCGAAACTGGCCACTCGTTAGAAGACCTGCCCAGGTCGTTCGAACGAGATTCTAATGAGTTGACTTTTGACTTCTAATGAGGGTGAAGTTCGTTTGATAATCTCGTTCGAATGAGATCTCGTTAGATAGCCGAGTTCATTCGAACAAACTCTCGTTCGAACAGCCTCGTTCGAACGAGACTTCGAACGAGTTGACAGTTTAGGCTTTTTAGCCTGTTTTGATCCCGAGTGTCCCGTAGCCTTGTGTATACATAGAGATAACCTTTCCTTGGTGATTAATTGATATATTTGGGATGTTTGGGATATAATGAGGAGTCAAACCTAGTAGTGTAGTTTGAACCTAAGGGTAAATATGAAGTAGGACGTGAGTGTCTATTACGATGTGAGAACTATTGACGGCCTAATTTATTATATTAACCGGGAACATATAAATTGTGTAGTATTATATGTCCGTACGAGAATGAGAAGTGTACCACCAATATATTATGGAGATTACTAAGACGTGTGCATACTTAGTGTATGTATTGATTTTATGTGTATGACATACCTACCATACTTGCTATCACGGGAGGTTTACGTTCGCTTAGGGCCCTCTAATCCTTGTGTTGCCCGGATTTAGACTGGTTACCTCGATGAACATAGGTCAGAGAATGACTTATTGGGATGTTAATAAGTCTGCTGATCGTGGGAGCGCAGGTATGTGCTTGACCCATGTGATGTGACTGTGTTCGCCTCCATTATTTGTGATGTTGTTATCTGAGAACTATTCCTGAGAGATTCGGAATATGTGATCCTTATGTACGTGATGTACCGGGATGGATAGCAGAGTATGTGTGCACCGTAGCTAGTTCTCGGGGTGCTTGTATTGTATATTTATGACGTGAATAATATACACGTAATTAATGGGAACTTTCATGTAATAGTGTGAATATAATTATGGTAATGTTTTGAGAAAACATAACGGATTAACTGATAGTGAAGTGTATTACAAATTGCGAATCTGAGTTTAAGTAAAGTTCTCTATTTTAGATTGATAACGCTAGAATGTAATATGGGAATCGAGTAGTAAGGGGTAGAACTTATTACTGTTTGATTAGATAAGTATATCATTTAGATGGGTATGGTACGTTAGGAGTGCACATGTAGTCGAGAGGTGAGAATTTCATGTGAGTGCACGTCCTAACATGTACTTTGCATTTAATGTTTTAATGTTTATAAAACACTTGCAGTTTTTAAAATGATTTCCACTTTCAGGCTCTGACCCATTTTCTTTCAAATTCTATTTTTGTAAAAACCATTTTAGGTGCCCAGCTACAAGGACACCATGCTTAGGATTCTCATACAGGTGACGAGCTGTAGCTATTCGTGGAAGCTACAGGACTTTGCTAATAGACGCTTCATCTACTTTGACTCCATATTCAGTATTTTATCAGTTGTAGGGCATGTCTCCCATTCCTTTTAGAGACTTTCCATTTATTTCAGTTATTCAGACTTCTAGTATGTAATTAATTCAGGGTATTTTGTTTTACTTACTACTGTTGTGGGATTGTTGTGAGGAGTTTTTCCTCCGGACTTCTTATCATTATTGTTGGTTATTTCATTACTTCGTTATGGTGAATGGATTATATTGATTCTTTCAGTATTCTTTTATTGCATGTTAACCAGACTTAACTTAAAATTTGGCAACTTACTTTTTAAATACTAGGTGGTTAGTGATAATTAAAATGTTTTCGACAGTGATGCTATTAACTGAACCAACTTGGCATTTTGTATTGATTTAATAAAGGAGTAGCTACCCGGTATTTAATTAGTCGGGGTGTCATAGGTGGTATCAGAGCATCAGGTTCTAGTGTCCTTTAGGATCTGAACGGCTTATTATGTTTCCGCTGAGCTTTCTTTGATATAGAGCCCTACATTTTAGGACTGTTGTATTCTTTTATATATGCTACGTTCTTCAGCTATTTTGAGTTTATAACTGCAAACTTATAAACTTCATTCTTATTTCAGATGCCTCCACGACGTGCACAACGAGTTCCCAGGGATGTAACACCAGAACCACATCACGCACCGGTTCAGGACACGATGAATGCCGGTGAGGTTGAAGCCATAGTAGCCCAAGCGGTAAATGCCGCACTAGCTGTAGTTCAGCAGGCACCACCTCAGGCGCCGATAGTCGCGCCAGTTTGGGCCCATGCATTCTCATCTGCTTGGGAACGTGTACGTGATGCTTTTCAGAAAGCACACCCTCCGGAGTTCGCAGGTAGCTCTGATGTGGTAGTTTCGAGTCAGTGGAGGAAGGACATCCAGCGACACCTGAGGATGTATGAGTCCACAGATGTCCAGAAGCTGATACTAGCTACCTTTAAGCTAGTGGGGTCTGCACTGCAGTGGTGGGAGTCTATTACCACCGTGGAGGAGAGAGATACTCTCACTATTCAGGAGTTTTGGGTGCGGTTCGACCGCAAATACTTTCCGTCAGCTGTTCACACGGAGATGAGGAGGAAGTTGATGAGCCTCAAGCAGGAGGGTAAGACTGTGGCCGAGTATGAGGCCGAATTCACTGATCTTCAGAACATTGTTCCGGATGAGATACCTACGGAAGAGAAGAAGATACAGAAATTTACTGACGGGTTGACATGGAGGATTCGTCAGCACTTGTTAGGGAACCTCTCGTTAGCCACTTATTCTGATGTGATTAATGTTGCATTGCTCCATTGCCAGGATCACCGCTTTCACATGGCTGAGGGCAAGCGCTCAGGAGAGTCCAGCCATCAGGGCAGGACTGGAGGACATGGTGCCAGTGGGGCACAACCGGTTCAGGGGCAGAGGCAGGGTGATCAGGGTACCTAGCAAGGGGATCACAAGAGGTTCAGGTCGGGAAATTTTAAGCATGGACAGGGAGGTTTCCGACAGGGCCATCAGGGTCCGAACGGCCATCAGAACCAGCAGGGTCAGAATGATCAACATCAGTTTCAACAGGGCCAATAGGGCCAGTGGAGGAATGGTAACGGCCACCAGGGCCGGGGGCAGCAGGGACAGAGAGGGGGAAACTTCCCGGGGAAGTGTTTTGTTTGTGGAAAGACTGGCCATAAACGCCAGGACTGTCTTGATAGGGGCAGGGCCCCGCAGCAGCAGCAGGGTGCTCGACATGAGCCACAGAGGCCACTTTTTCCACCAGCCCTTCTAGCTCCAGCCCAGGTACCGGCTCTTCCAGCCATTCCAGCAGTTCCTGTGCAGCAGGGACAGTTACAGTATGGACGTGTCTATAACATCCACCAGGCAGCAGCTCCGCAGGCACCACCCGCGATTGAGGGTACGTTTCCTATCCATGGTACTATGGGTCGGGTTTCATTTGATACGGGGGCAACACATTATTTTATAGCTACACATTTTGCGAAGGCCTTAGGGTTGTTAGCTACGGTAAAGAGCATAGTGACATGTGTAGACTCACCATTGGGGAGTGGGTCACTTATTTTCTTTATATGCCGGGGAGTGGGGGTAGAGATTGGTAGTCTGGTATTACCTGCAGATATGTTGGTATTAGATATGCATGTGAACGATGTGATTATCGGTATGGATTGGCTCGCAGATTATAGATCCATCATTGATTGCTTCGGTGGGAGCATTATTTTTGCCATTCCGGGGCAAGAGATGTTTGTAGTGGCGATGCCTCGCCCAAAGGGAGGCTCGACCGCTCATTTATATTACATAGAGGAGGATACCTCTAAGGAGGTTGTGATTCCTTTAGATTCGATTCCAGTTGTCAGGGAGTATTCCGATGTGTTTTAGGAGATACCAGGCCTACCCCCAGTCAAGAGATAGACTTTGTCATAAACTTATTACCAGATACGAGACCTATAGCACGCGCACCGTACCGTATTGCTCCAGCTTAGACGAGGGAGTTACGAGATCAGATTGAGCAGTTGTTGGGTTAGGGGTTTATTCGGCGGATTACTTCACCGTGGGGTGGCCCTGTGTTGTTCGTGAAGAAGAGAGATGGTTCACTAAGATTGTGTGTGGACTACCCGGAGTTGAACAAAGTCACGATACGGAATAAGTATCTATTGCCTCGAATCGATGACTTATTCGACCAGTTAAGAGGAGCTTCTTTCTTCTCTAAGATTGATTTGAGATCGGGATACCATCAGTTGCGTATCAGGGAGGAGGACGTCGCGAAGAATGCGTTCTTATCGAGATATGGTTCTTACGAGTTTCGGGTTATGCCTTTTGGTTTGACCAATGCCCCAGCCGTGTTTATGGACTTGATGAATAGGGTGTTCAGAGATTTCCTAGATTAGTTTGTCATTGTCTTCATCGATGATATTCTGGTTTACTCCCAGACAGAGGAGGAGCACGTCGAGCATTTGAGGCAAGTTTTGCAGACGCTACGTCAGAACGAGCTGTATGCAAAATATGAGAAGTGCGAGTTTTGGCTGAAGGAGGTCCAGTTTTTGGGACATATTATTTCCGACCGGGAGATATCTGTTGATCCGGGGAAGGTATCTGCGGTGAGGGAGTGGGGACAACCCACGACACCGACAGAGATCCGTAGTTTCTTGGGCTTAGCAGGTTACTACAGGAGGTTCATTCGGGGATTTTCGAAGATAGCAGGTCCTTTGACACATCTGACGTGTAAGGGTGTGCCATTCATCTGGAGTGATGCCTGTCAGTTGGCATTCGATGAGTTAAAGGATAAGTTGACCTCAGCACCTGTGTTAGCATTGCCGAGACCGGGAGTTGAGTATTTAGTTTACACCGATGCGTCCTTACAAGGACTGGGAGGTGTATTGCAGCAGGAGAGTCAGGCCATAGCTTATGCTTCTCGTAAGCTGAAGCCTCACGAGAAGAATTACCCCACTCATGACTTGGAGTTGGCGGCAGTTGTATTTGCCCTTCGTATTTGGAGGCATTACCTTTTGGGGGAGAAGTTTCGATTATTCACAGACCACAAGTCCCTACAATACCTATTCATGCAAAAAGAGTTGAATATGTGGCAGCGAAGATGGCTTGAGTTTGTAAAGGACTATCAGTTTGATATCCAGTACCACCCGGGAAAGGCTAACGTGGTAGCAGACGCGTTGAGCCATAGGCCAGCAGATGAAGTGGCAGAGGTGTGGAAGGCCAAGTGGAAGGAATTGGGACACCAGGATGTAGTGGCCCGATCGTTTATGTCTGTGATGACCGTTACAACGCAGATTGTCACGAAGGTAGTAAGGGCACAGGCAAATGACTCGTTCTGTCAGGAGCAGATAGTTCGATTACTAGCAGAGGGAGCTGAGTCCTATACCGTTAGCTCAGACGGGGGATTGCGCTTCAATGGGAGGTTAGTAGTTTCGGAAGGGGAGGAATTGCGACACGAGGTGTTGGCAGAGTCGCACGACTCACGGTTCGCGGTACATCCCGGTGGGGATAAAATGTACCAAGACATGAGACGACAGTATTGGTGGAGGGGGATGAAAAGAGATATTGCAGAGTTTGTTTCGAAATGCGCCACTTGTCAGCTAGTAAAAGTGGATCATCAGAGACCGGCAGGACTTCTACAGCCATTGGAGGTCCCGATGTGGATGTGGGAGAGCATATCCATGGACTTTATCATGGGGTTGCCTACGTCACAGAAAGGTCACGACTCCATTTGGGTGATTGTGGACAGGTTGACCAAAGTCGCTCATTTTCTACCCGTAAGGACGGACTACACTGCGGGACAGTATACCCAGCTCTTTATTTCCGAGATAGTGAGACTTCACGGTGTGCCCCTAAATATCGTGTATGGCCGAGACAAGATATTTGTTTCACGGTTTTGGGAGAGTTTTCAGGAGGCCATGGGCACAGAACTGCGGTTGAGTACGGCGTATCACCCGCAGACCGATGGGTAAACTGAGCGTACAAACCAGATGTTGGAGGACATGCTACGTATGAGTATCATTGATTTTGGAGGTGGATGGAAGCAGTATCTTCCACTGGTGGAGTTTGCTTACAACAACTCCTACCAGTTCACCATTGGCATGGCTCCATTTGAGGCGTTGTACGGTAGACCTTGTCGTTCCCCAGCATGTTGGTTGGAGGTGGGGGACAACAAACTACTTGGGCCGGAAGTGATTCAGGATACTTCGGCGAGGATAGAATTGATACGGAGTCGCATTCGAGTAGCTCAGGATAGGCAGAAGAGCTATGCTGATGCGAAGAGGTTCTTCAGGGAGTTTCAAGTGGGGGATTAGGTTTTTCTCAGAGTATCTCCTATGAAGGGGATTATGCGTTTCGGGAAGAAAGGGAAGTTGGCACCGAGATATGTGGGACCATTTCCTATTATTGAGCGGATTGGACCGGTTGCGTATAGGCTTGGGTTACCGGAGCATTTGCATCGAATTCACAATGTATTTCATATTTCCTCGCTAAGGAAATATCATAGAGACAATTTATCTCATTCTCACATTGCTTTGGAGGACATCGATCTCCAGCCGGATAGCTCCTACGAGGAGGGGCTGATTGCTATTTTGGACCGAAGTGAGCGGAAACTTCGGTCAAAGATAGTTTCGTTAGTGCGTGTTCAGTGGCGACATCATAATGTCGAGGAGTCCACAAGGGAGTGCGAGGATGAGATGCGCGAACGTTATCCAGAGTTGTTCTTACCAGGTACTTTCTAGTTTTGAATTTCGGGACGAAATTCAGTTATTAGGGGGAAGTATGTAATACCCCGTATTTTTGTGATATTTATTTATGGGATTAATTAAATTGAATGTGTATTAATTGGAAATTAATCCGGATTAAAATACTAGCGAGATGCGATTTGGTATTTGATTACAATGTGCATATATGATTATATATGAATATTGAATTATAAAATTTGTCGTGAGATTGAAATACGGCAATTTGGAAATTTTGTTGAGACGCGTGTGACAGTCGCGTCATGGAATATAATTATGATAATTAAAAAGTGGATTTTATTTCTATTAACCGTATGGTCGTTTTGAGTGCTCCAACGCGTCTGGAAGGGTCGAAATAGTCAGAAAACACTAGCCGGGGGTTTAGTTTGAGTCCCGGGGCATTTTTAAGCCATACCGGCAACGTATAAGGGTAATTTGGAATTTTTGGGAATTAAAACCTACGAAAATTGGAAATTTATATCTGATTTAACAATAACCCACTAAGCCCACTAATACCCAAATAGACTACGGAGGTTATTGAAACTTGTTCCAAAAGAATTCCTATAGCACAAACCCTAGCCACCATTAACTTTGGAGAAGAAAGCTTGTAGAGAGGGAAAAGAGGAGAAATCTGCAGAGAGAGAGAGAGGATACTCCATCAATCCGTCATCAAAATCAGAGATTCAAATAAGGAAAGTGGTTTAACTTCAATTAATTTCAGAGAATGCTTCTTCCATGTGTAGGAATTGATAAAAATCTTATTGTTCTTTGGAGTTTGATAAAAACCCATTAATTTGAAATTAGAAACTTGTATTGTGATGAGGATTTGCATGTAGAACTATATGTAGGTGAATAATCTGATGTTAATACGTTTTCGATGAAACAAAGACGGATTTATTTAAACTCTTTGATGATTCATAATTGTTAGGGTTCATATTCATATAATTTGGGGATAAATGAAGAGATTTGAAGACTTGATGATGTTTAAGATGAGTTAGCCCTATATAAACGTTTGATTATGACCTATGAGTGTTTAGTATGAATTATGAACCTTAAAATGATGTTGGGTCGATTTTTATGTGGGATTAAGAGTGAAGAAAATTAGGAAAAACGAAATAAGGATTTTTGGGCTCGAAACTGGCCACTCGTTAGAAGACCTGCCAAGGTCGTTCGAACGAGCTCGTTCGAACGAGCTTCTAACGAGTTGACTTTTGACTTCTAACGAGGGTGAAGTTCGTTCGATAATCTCATTCGAACGATATCTCGTTAGATATCCCAGTTCGTTCGAACGAACTCTCGTTCGAACGAGACTTCGAACGAGTTGACAGTTTAGGCTTTTTTGCCTGTTTTGATCCCGAGTGTCACGTAGCCTTGTGTATACATAGAGATAACCTTTACTTGATGATTAATTGGTATATTTGGGATGTTTGGGATATAATGAGGAGTCAAACCTAGTAGTGTAGTTTGAACCTAAGGGTAATTATGAAGTAGGACGTGAGTGTCTATTACGATGTGAGAACTATTGGCGGCCTAATTTATTATATTAACCGGGAACATATAAATTGTGTAGTATTATATGTCGGTACGAGAATGATAAGTGTACCACCAATATATTATGGAGATTACTAAGACGTGTGCATACTTAGTGTATGTATTGATTTTATGTGTATGACATACCTACCATACTTGCTATCACGGGAGGTTTACGTTCGCTTAGGGCCCTCTAATCCTTGTGTTGCCCGGATTTAGACTGGTTACCTCGATTAACATAGGTTAGAGAAGGACTTATTGGGATGTTAATAAGTCTGCTGATCGTTGGAGCGCAGGTATGTGCGTGACCCATGTGATGTGACTGTGTTCGCCTCCATTATTTGTGATGCAGTTATCTGAGAACTATTCCTGAGAGATTCGGAATATGTGATCCTTATGTACGTGATGTACCGGGATGGATAGCAGAGTATGTGTGCACCGCAGCTAGTTCTTGGGATGCTTCTATTGTATATTTATGACGTGAATAATATACACTTAATTATGGGAACTTTCATGTAATAGTGTGAATATAATTATGGTAATGTTTTGAGAAAACATAACGGATTAACTGATAGTGAAGTGTATTACAAATTGGGAATCTGAGTTTAAGTAAAGTTCTCTATTTTAGATTGATAACGCTAGAATGTAATATGGGAATCGAGTAGTAAGGGGTAGAACTTATTACGGTTTGATTAGATAAGTATATCATTTAGATGGGTATGGTACGTTGGGAGTGCACATGTAGTCGAGAGGTGAGAATTTCATGTGAGTGCACGTCCTAACATGTACTTTGCATTTAATGTTTTAATGTTTTTAAAACACTTGCAGTTTTTAAAATGATTTCCACTTTCGGGCTCTGACCCATTTGCTTTCAAATTCTATTTTTGTAAAAACCATTTTAGGTGCCCAGCCACAAGGACACCATGCTTAGGATTCTCATACAGGTGACGAGCTGTAGCTGTTTGTGGAAGCTACATGACTTTGCTAATAGACGCTTCATCTACTTTGACTCCATATTCAGTATTTTATCAGTTGTAGGGCATGTCGCCCATTCCTTTTAGAGACTTTCCATTTATTTTAGTTATTCAGACTTCTAGTATGTAATTAATTCAGGGTATTTTGTTTTACTTACTACTGTTGTGGGATTGTTGTGAGGAGTTTTTCCTCCGGACTTCTTATCATTATTGTTGGTTATTTCATTACTTCGTTATGGTGAATGGATTATATTGATTCTTTCAGTATTCTTTTATTGCATGTTAACCAGACTTAACTTAAAATTTGGCAACTTACGTTTTAAATACTAGGTGGTTAGTGATAATTAAAATGTTTTCGACAGTGATGCTATTAACTGAACCAACTAGGAATTTTTTATTGATTTAATAAAGGAGTAGATACCCGGTATTTAATTAGTCGGGGTGTCACAGGAATCTGCCAGGTACCCCGAACCGGTTCGCGAGTACCCCAAACAGGTTCGGCCCCCGAACCAGTTCGACCTGGGTTCGAGGAAATTTGCTGGCCAGAAAGGTTGGGTTCTCTCTTCTCTCAAAATCTAAGTGTTCTTGTTGATCTCTTCTCGTGCGTATTGCCCCTAAAAATGTATTAGACCCTCGGGTGCCCTAAAATTGCCTCGACCAAGCCCTAGAAATATGTGCAAACTCTCTCAAAAAGTGTGATAACTCAATCCCTCTTGTGAACCATGCTCCGAACTCAAAAATAACCTAACTCATAAACAACTACTATACATAAGAATTCACCCCATACTCGTCGGTGGTGAGACGACCTCTAATTTTAAGCTCACTCTACCCCGTAAACGGGGTTCAAAAACCAAACGGTTTCGACTTATTCCACACACGCTTCTAGATATGGCTTTAGGCGTTGTCCATTTACCTTGAAAGTATTTCCCCCTTTTAAGTCGTCTAATTCCACAGCTCCATAAGGGAAAACATTCTTTACAACAAATGGGACACTCCATCGTGACCGCAACTTGCTCGGAAATAGATGAAGCCGAGAGTTATAGAGAAGCACTTTTTGTCCGGGAAGAAACTCTTTACGGCAAATGATGTTATCATGAGCGAGTTTCATCCTTTCTTTGGAAATTTTTGCGTTCCCATACGCATCATTACGTATCTCTTCTAATTCATTCAATTGAAGCTTGTGAGCTTCACCGGATTGATCCATGTCATAATTCAACTTCTTAATCACCAAATACGCCTTGTGCTCTAATTCCACGGGAAGATGGCAAGGTTTTCCATACACATAGCAAAATGGCGACATGACGAGCGAATTATTGTATGTGGCACGATAGGCCCATAGTGAGTCGGTCAATCGAAGTGACCAATATTTTTGGGTGGGATTGACGGTCTTCTCAAGAATATTCTTGATCTCCCGATTCGCTAGTTCGGCTTGCCCATTCGTTTGTGGGTGATAGGTCGTTTCAACCTTATGAACGACGCCATACTTTCTCATGAGCTTCGCAAATGGCCTGTTGCAAAAGTGTGTGCCATTATCACTGATTATCACTTTCGGAGCACCGAAGGGGGAAAGTATGTGTTCCTATAGGAACTTAATCACCACTTTACTATCATTAGTCTTGGTAGCTATGGCTTCTACCCATTTAGAAACATAGTCTATCGTGATAAGGATGTATAGGAAACCAAAAGTTGGGGGGAAAGGGACCATGAAGTCAATACCCCAGTAGTCGAAAATCTCAATAGTGAGTATCGGAGTCAATGGCATCATGTCTCATCGGGTAATCGCTCCCATCCTTTGACACCTATCGCATGATTTGCAACAATTATTAACATCCTAGAAGATTGTGGGCCAATAGAGGCCTCATTGAAGAATCTTAGCGGCCATCTTTTTTGTCAAAAAGTGACCTCCACAAGCTTTCGAATGATAGAATTGGATGACTTTGGTGATTTCGTCATCCGGTACACAACGTCGGATGATTTGGTCGGTGCAATATTTAAACAGGAAAGGATCATCATAGAAAAACATGCATGACCAAGTAATAAACCTCTTCTTATCTTGATGTGTCCAATTGGGAGGGATGACTCCCGTGACAAGATAGTTCACGATATCCGCAAACCAAGGAAAAGAAGAGGTATGAAAGAGTTACTCATTCAGGAAGTATTCATATATGGGTATTGGGTAACTAGGTACGTTGGACGAAGGCCGTGATAAGTGGTTGGCAACGATGTTTTCCACTCCTTTCTTATATTTAATGGAGAGATTAAACTCTTGTAGGAGTAGGATCCACCTTAGAGGTGCGGCTTTGTGTCTTTCTTCGCAAGTAGGTATTTTAATGGTGCGTGGTTGGTGAAGCAAGTTATGGGATAACAGATAAGGTAGGACCAAAATTTTTTAAGAGCAAAGACTACCGCTAGCAACTCCTTCTCTGTGGTGGAGTAATTCAGTTGTGGTCCAGCAAGAGTCCGGCTAGCGTAGTAGATGACATGAGCATGTTTGTCTTTTCTTTGCCCCAAAACAACCCCTATCACATAATCTCTAGCATCACACATGAGTTCGAATGGTAAGGACCAATCCGAAACTTGTATGATGGGAGCGAACACAAGCATAGTTTTTATTTTTTGAAAAGCACTATGTCATGCTTATGCCCATTCAAATGGGGTGCCCTTCATGAGTAGGTTGCTTAAGGGTCAAGCGATGGCTCTAAAGTCCTTAATGAACCTTCGATAAAACCCAGCGTGGCCCAAGAAGGAGCGCACGTCTTTGAGAAATTTTGGTGAAGGTAGATCAGCTATGACATCTATCTTAGCTCTATCAACTTCTATCCCCTTGGTTGAAACTATGTGGCCAAGAACTATTCCCTCAGTGACCATAAAATGGCATTTCTCCCAATTTAGCACTAAGTTCTTTTCCACATACCGGGCAAGTACTTTTTCCATTTTTTCTAGACACCGATCAAAAGAGGTGCCAAAAATACTCAAATTGTCCATGAACACTTCGAGTCCTCTCTCAACCATGTCACTAAATAAGCTGAACATGCACCTTTGAAAGGTCGCGTGTGCATTACACAAGCCAAATGGCATACGTTTGTAGGCAAACATACCAAAGGGGCAAGTGAAGGTCATTTTCTCCTGGTCAATTACATCTACCTCAATTTGGTTATATCTAGAATAACCATGAAGGAAGCAATAGTAAGGGTGTCTTGCTACTCTCTCGAGCATCTGATCAATAAATGGCAAGGGGAAATGGTCTTTCCTAGTTACCGCATTGAGTTTTCGGTAATAAATGCAAATACGCCACCCCGTGGTGGTACATTGGGGAACTAGCTCTCCCTTAGCATTCTCAATCACTTTCATACTCGACTTCTTCGGGACAACTTGAATAGGTCTCACCCACTTTCTATCCGAGATTGGGTAGATAATCCCGACATCCAATAGCTTAATGATTTCGGTTCTCACCATTTCTTTCATATTGGGATTTAGTCTTCTTTGCATTTCTCTTGACGGATTGACATCCTCTTTGAGATGGATCTTGTGGGCGCAAATCAAAGGACTTATCCCCTTTAAATCAGCAATACACCAACCGAAAGAACATTGGTGCTTCCTCAGAATCTTTAATAGTTTACCCTCATGCTCTTTGTCTAGGATAGAGGAGACAACAACGGGAAATGTCTCGTCCTCTCCTAGGTATGCATATTTAATATGGGAAGGTAGTTTCTTCAATTTGAGAGTCGAAAATTTTTCGTATGAGGAAACCATGCGTGTCTCCCTCGGCGGTAACTCCTCGAATCGAGAAACCCAATTTACATCTCTCGTGTCCTCGTCCGACACTCTCTTGTCAAGTAACTCTCTTAACTCCTCAACTTTCCTCTCAAATTAGGTATACGTTCCCTCACTCTCGTGGCTCGATACTAAACAGGACCCTTGGGCATCTCCATAATAATTTTCCTCAAAATACTCCTCTACGGTCTCGTCGATTAGGCTCACCGCGTGAAGATCATCTTCGTCCCCCGTATATTGGGCTATATAGAAGATGTTAGTCTCCAAGGTCATGTTCCCAAAGGTGAGTTGCGTCTGCCCATTTTGAGTATTGATAATTGCATTAGCTAAAGCTAAGAATGGGCAGCCAAGAATGATGGGAACATGATTTCTCGAGGTGAAGGAGGGATCCGTGTTCCAAATGACAAAGTCTACTAAGAAGTAGAAATTGTCAACTTTGATGATCACGTACTCAACTATACCTCTTGTGATCTTCGCGATTCTATCCTCTAACTGGAGAGTGATCTTCGTGGGCTAGAGGTTGCCTAGATCAAGTTGCCTATAGATAGCGTAAGGGAGGATATTGACACTTGCTCCCCAGTTAAGGCTTTTTTGATTTTACTTTCTCCAATGATGCATGAAATGGTGGGTGCACTGGGATCTTTGAATTTGGGCGGGAGATCATTAAGTAGGATGGAGCTCACATTCTGTGCTAGAAAGACGTTCTTCTTTACCTTCATCTTCCTCTTCACTATTAACAAGTCCTTGATGACTTTTGCATATGATGGAATTTGCTTAATGGCATCGAGGGAAGATATATTTAATTTTACATGCTTAAGCACGTCTAGCATTTCGTCACGGGTCTTTCCTTTGTGGTAAGGAACCAACCTTTGAGGAAATGGTGCTGCGGTGGGTGGTTTCACTACTACCTCGGGTGCACTAGTGTCGTCTTTATCACTCTCATTAAAGGGGACATCTTTGGCCTCTTTCGTACCGGGAGAAATCTCCTTGTCTTTGGTTGCGTCGTGTGGGGGAGGAGATAAATCAACGACTCTCCCATTACGAAGAGTGGTCACACCTTGACATTTCTCCTAATGTTCTGTCGAGGTGGAGCTAACACTATCAAAACTAATTACACTTGAACAAATCATTAATTTTCAACTAGATATAACATAAAGAAACTAACTATTTTGGAAAAAATAATAATATATCAACGGACTTTATGATCTAAAGAAAATTTATGCAACATATTGCTAATGATTAAAACATTAAAGTTGTATATAATATTAAGCTTTTAACATGTCAGAGATAATAATATGGATTTTTTTATTGGTTACCATCTTTATTAATTTTCAAGACTTGAAGTACATAAAGCTCAGGAGATGAAATCACTGGTCATTTTCAATATAGTCTCTTAAATCAAAAGCTTAGGCTTTGCGTTCTCACTTTTTCCTTAAAATGCTCTTGATTTAGTATGCCTAAACACAAAACATATGGAATAAAAACAAATAGTTGATGAAAGCCAAATATAATCAATCATTAACTTTAGACACAACTCAAGGTTAAGAAGATGGATAAAGAGATCGGTATGGATCACAATATAGTGTTTCTATTTAACAATAAAGATATCATTTTGAGAATTATCCAGTTTCTGACAAAGAATCAAATACGTTAAGATATTTGTTCCATAATCCATAAATCACTCAGTTGCACATACACACAAATAGAAAAAAATATAGATAGCAACTTTCAACAAATCTTAGTGCCAATGAGAATCCTGATAAAGTCTCTATGAACAAATAACTAAGAATTTAATTAACTAATTGTACTCCAAATGACCAAAATATAAATCTAAATTCTTGTGCCGAAAAGACTATTAACTAATGGTATTGATACAAGCTCAAAAGAATTAATAAAATAAACCACACAATTCAAAGGACAGATATTATCTAAATTCTTATGTAGGTACGAGTCAATAAATTAGCTCTTACCACATAAGAATTACTATCGAGAGTTGTATTTCAAAATTATTTCAGAGAAAATTCAAATACATAATATTATTGCAACGGGTATCTCTTTGATTAATCTCTATGAACCCAAATGACCCATATACTGCATGCATTATTTTGTTAAAAATAATCTCTATACGGTTACATTGCAATGTCACAAAGGCTATTATCAGAAGGTATCGAAACATACTAAAAAGAATAAATAGTCACTTCTTTCAATTAACCAAACTCATCTATAAAAAAGTATCTCAGTACCACAACCTAGTAATATTAACAAATGGATAAATAGTCACTTCTTTCTGAAAAATGATAGGGCCCCCAATTTTTTAAAATCTTACAAAAAGTCAATTTCAATTTCCTTTTGAAGATGCAGAATAAAGATGGCTCGACAAATTTTTCATAAACTAAATTTTAATTTCTTTTAAATTAAAATTAAACTTAACTCAAAGTGAAATTAAATTAATCAACAAATACATGTTTAACTTTAACTTATTCACTCAACCCAAGTCCTAGAAATTTTCCTAACAATAAATATTCAATTTGCAATATTAGGACAAAAAAAATTTTATCCAATAAAATTAATGACTTGAATTAAATTAACATTTACCCAAATAGAATTTGCACCAATTTAATTAAGTGTAACAATTAAACCAAATTTTATCTTGTATTATCCAAAGCACGCATTCTAAGTTATTTAGCAAGATAAAAGGTAAATTAGTTAAACTACGTCGCGATGTACGAGGAAAAACCCATAACGGGAAAAAACCTCGGACAACCCTAGCCTCAAATCCAGTAAGTACGGTATTACAAGTACAAGACAGTAAGACTTACAACACTCTACTTGACTCCATCCAAGCCCCATCACTCCTTCTTATACACACATCTGCCTAGAACATAACCACGGAGGTACATAGTGGTCTCGGAATCAACCCAGAGGACTTTTAGGAACCCATCAACCACACACGATGCCTTTTACTGTTTGAGAATGTCGAAATAATAAAAAAGTTTTCTTCTTTGTGGGATGTAGAAGTAAACCCAAACACTCTTCAAATGTGTAGGAGGGTAGTGAGACTGGGGTCTATGAATAACTGGAAAGGGTGAGGCGTAACCCACTCCAATGGACGCTGTCTGCAAGGTTCTCACGAACTTCTAGAGCAACTTCTGATGAGACCTTCTCCTTTTGGTAAAAATGGAGCTCAAGCTGGAACTCCCTCCCTGCAAGAAGACCAACTTCCACAACAATAATAGTAATTTTCTCAAGAGGATCTCCTAAGAGTGATGGCTGTCAGTGGGGAGTGAAATAACAAGGCACTTAGCACTTAGAGAGAGGAGGGAGAGAATACTAGAGAGGTTCTGGTGTGATTTTGACAGAGTGACTTTGCTGTTCAGTTTTTCTATATTTCATGACCTTGCCCAAGGGTCCTATTTATACTTGGGTACTAAGGCTGGGTTGGAACTTTTGGCACCAAAACTTAGAGGGTTGGTGAGGGACAAAGTCTGCAGTGTACTATTTGTCCATCCCTGCAGGTAGCTCTGCCTGTCCCTTCTGGCAGATGCCCTTGGTGCCAACCAAAGTTCAAAAGAAAATATGTCTTCTAATGGAGACAAAATATCTAATTTGCTAAATATCTTTTGAAACGGTAACTTTTGGTACAAACTTTGTAAACATGAGGGGGGGTCTCGAGGACCACCTCCTCTAAAATCTTTGTAAGCTTGGGGGGGGGGGGGATCTTGAGGACCCCCTTCTAAAATCATTTCTCTTGAGAGGGGTTTAGATGACCCTCTCCTTTAAAATCATTTCATAAACAGTTCTTTTCTTATGAGCAGCCATCCCTTTGGCTGCTCACTTCACTTGTGACTAAGTTTGAAGTGTATGTAATCTTGAGTGACTTTTGGGTCTTCCTACTAGTATTCTCTCAATCCTATAGTGCTAAGTGGTTGGGCTTGCCCAAAATACCTTATCCTTCAGCGGCCAAGCCAAAAACTCCCAGGAGGTCCCAACTGGCCTATTTGAGCCCTGCCTGCTCAACTAGGCTACCTGTATAAGAAAGAAAAAGTGTTAATACTGTTGTTATTTTAAAGAATGACGTTTCATGATGAGGAGTTTCCCATGATAGCCACTCCCTCATCCTTGCCTATTTTTTGGAATCTGAGGGGGAGGACCTTGACTGCTCCTCACCCTGACATTATCTATTGTTAAGGGACCTTGAGGGTTCCTTCTCAATATGAGTTTATGCCGACACCCTGGGGGTTCCTGCTCAATATAACTTTGTGCCGGGACCCTGGGTGGGTTCCTTTTCAATATGAGTTTCTGCCGGGACCCTGGGGGTTCCTGCTCAATATGAGTTCCTGCAGGGACCCTGGGTGGGTTCCTTTTAAATATGAGTTTTTATCGGGAACCTTGGTCGTTCCTTCTCAATATGAGAATCTATCGGGACCCTGAGGGTTCCTGCTCAGTATGAGTTTTTGCCGGGACCCTGGGTGGGTTCCTTCTCAATATGAGTTTATGTCGGGACCCTGGGTGAGGTTCTTTCTCAATATGATTTTCTTTCGGGACCCTGGGGTGGTTCCTTCTAAATATAAGTTTCTACTGGGACCCTAGGGTGTTCCTGCTCATATTGAGTTTCTGCCGGGACCCTGGGTGGGTTCCTTCTAAATATGAGTTTCTTCCCCTGGGGTGGTTCCTTCTCGATATGAGTTTATACCGGGACCCTGGGTGGTTCCTGCTGGGACCCTGGGTGGGTTCCTTCTCAATATGAGTTTCTGTTGGGACCCTAGGGGTTCCTGTTCAATATGAGTTTCTACCGGGACCCTGGGGTGGCTCCTTCACAATCTTTAATTTATGTAATGGCCCTTGCGGGGCACTTCTCAAATGTAATTTCCATAGCGACCCTTGTGGTGGCACTTCTCGAATGTCATTTCTGCAGTGATCCTTACGGCGGACCTTCTCAATCCTGGACTTTTGCAGTGGCCCTTATGCGGTACTTCTCAAATGTCATTTTCGTAGTGACCCTTGCGGTGGCACCTCACGAATGTCATTTATGCACTGACCCTTGCGGCGGCCCTTCTCAATCCTGGACATCTGTAGTGGCCCTTATACGGTACCTCTCAAATGTCATTTCCATAGTGACCCTTACGGTGACATTTCACGAATGTCATTTCTGCAGTGACCCTTGCGGCAACCCTTCTCAATCCTGGACTTCTGCAGTGGCCTTTACGCGACACTTCTTAAATGTCATTTTTGCAGTGACCCTTGCGATGGCGCTTCACGAATGTCATTTCTGAAGTGATCCTTACGACAGTCCTTCTCAATCCTAGACTTTTGTAGTGGCTCTTACGTGGTACTTCTCAAATGTCATTTCTGGAGTGACCCTTGCAGTGGCACTTCACGAATGTCATTTCTGCAGTGACCCTAGGTGGAGTGGCCTCGGTGGGATCCTCTCAATATCTTCAAAAAAAGTATTTTTTGTATGTAGACACCCTTTTACATTAGCCCCTCGTGCAAAGTCTTTTGTGTTGGGTAGACCAAATGGCTTTGTACACCATAAATTCAGTTTTTTTCAAGGACCCTAGGGTTTCTTCATCATTCTCCCTAGGGTCATTAAATGTTATGTCACTTCATCCCATGT
Organism: Sambucus nigra; assembly: GCA_949130495.1. Taxonomy (NCBI): domain Eukaryota; kingdom Viridiplantae; phylum Streptophyta; class Magnoliopsida; order Dipsacales; family Adoxaceae; genus Sambucus; species Sambucus nigra. The sequence continues at coordinate 6,091,781 of OX422214.1, read as the reverse complement.
TTTGTAAATGAGGCCACTTATAGTGGACCTCCTTATCTGGGTATAAACCTGGGCGTACGGGTTACTCGCAGTGAGCCCCTCATTTTTACCCTTCTTCTATGGCCTTCTACTTTATTTAAAGAGGTTGCTCATGGTGAGCCCCTCGCCCTTGGCCTTTTTTCTGTGGCCTTCTATCTTGGGTAGAGGGGTTGCTCAAAGTGAGCCCCTCACCCTTGGCCTTCTTCTATGTCCTTCTTTCTTGGGCAGAGGGATTGCTCGTGGTGAGCCCCTCGCCCTTGGCCTTCTTCTGTGGCCTTCTATCTTAGGAGAGGGGTTACTCGTGGTGGGCCCCTTGCTTTTGGCCTTTTTCTATCGCCTTTTATCTTAGGCAGAAGGGTTACATGTGGTGAGCCTTTCGCCCTTGGCCTTCTTCTGTGGTTGTTCATCTTGGGTGGTGGGGTTACTCACAGTGAGCCCCTCACCCTTGGCCTTTCCTATTCGGCGGAGGGGTTACTCGCGATGGGCCCCTCGCCCTTGGACTTCCTCTGTCGCCTTCTATCTTGGGCGTAGGGTTACTCGCGGTGAGCTCCCCACCCTTGGCCTTCTTTTGTGGACCTTCATCTTGGGTGGAGGGGTTGCTCATGGTGAGCCCCTCCCCTTGGTCTTCTATCTTGTACCGAGAGGTTACTCGTGGTGATCCCCTCGCCCTTGGCCTTCTTCTGCGGACTTTCATCTTGGGCGAAGGGGTTACTCGTGGTGGGCCCCTCACCCTTGGCCTTTTTCTTTGGCCTTCTATCTTGGGCGGAGGGGTTACTCACGGTGATCCCCTCGCCCTTGGCCTTCTTCTGTGGCCTTTTATCTTGAGTGGAGTGGTTACTCGCGGTGAGCCCCTCGCCTTGGCCTTCTTCTGCAGCCTTTCATCTTGGGCGGAGGGGTTACTCGTGGCGAGCCCCTCACCCTTGGCCTTATTCTATGACCTTTCACCTTGGGCGGATGGGTTACTTGGAGTGGGCCCCTCGCCCTTGGCCTTGCATTTTGGGCGGAGGGGTTACTCGCAGTGAGACCCTCGCCCTTGGCCTTCTTCTGTGGCCTTTCATTTTGGGCGGAGGGGTTACTCACGGTGGATCCCTCGCCCTTGGCCTTTTTCCGTGGCCTTTCATTTTGGGCGGAGGGGTTACTCATGGTGAGCCCCTCGCCCTTGGCCGTATACTGTGGCCTTCTTTCTTGGGCGAAGGGGTTACTCGCGGTGAGCCCCTCGCCCTTGGCCTTCTTCTCGGGCCTTTCATCTTAGGCGGAGGGGTTTCTCGCGGTGATTCCCTCGCCCTTGGCTATTTTTTTCTCAAACTTGCAATCTTGGGCAGGTGGAGCCACTCTAAGTGGGTCCCCACCCTCCAAGCATATTTTATTATTTTTTCACTTGCTTGAGGACTTCTCAATATTATCCCCCTCGTGCAGAAGTGTCTTATAATGTCGAGAGACTTGTGCACAAAATTATCGTACCCTTTATTTATACTTGGCAGTTGCTGAAGACTATGAGTCCCCTGGTGCCCTTGGATCCTTAGGTGCTAAACTGTCTCACCTTACATTTATACTTGATACTTGCTCAAGACTATGAGTGCTCCGGTTCCCTTTGAGCCTTAGGTGCTCAACTGGCGCACCTTATATTTATACTTGATACTTGCTCAAGACTGTGAGCGCTCCGGTGCCCTTGGAGCCTTAGGTGCACAACTGGTGCACCTTATATTTATACTTGACACTTGCTCAAGACTGTGAGCGCTCCGGTGCCCTTGGAGACTTAGGTGCTCAACTGGCGCACCTTATATTTATACTTGGCACTTGCTCAAGACTGTGAGTGTTTCGATGCCCTTGGAGCCTTAGGCGCTCATCTGGAGCACCTTACATTTATACTTGGCACTTGCTCGAGATTGTGAGCGGTCCGATGCCCTTGGATCCTTAGGTGCTCATCTGGAGCACCTTACATTTATACTTGGCACTTACTCAAGACTATGAGCGCTCTGATACCCTTAGAGCCTTAGGCGCTCAACTAGCGCACCTTATGTTTATACTTGGCTCTTGCTCAAGACTGTGAGGGCTTCGGTTCCCTTAGAGCCTTAGGAGCTAAACTGTCTCACCTTACATTAACACTTGTCACTTGCTCAAGACTGTGAGCGTTCTAGTGCCCTTGGAGCCTTAGGTGCTCATCTGGAGCACCTTAAATTTATACTTGGCACTTGCTTAAGACTGTGAGCGCTCAGATTCCCTTGGAGCCTTACGTGCTCATCTGGAGCACTTTACATTTATACTTGGCACTTGCTCAAGACTGTGAGCGCTCTGATGCCCTTGGAGCCTTAAACGCTCAACTGGCGCACCTTATGTTTATACTTGACACTTGCTCAAGACTGTGAGCGCTCCTGTGCCCTTGGAGCCTTAGGTGCTCAACTGGCCCACCTTATATTTATACTTGGCACTTGCTTTAGACTGTGAGCGCTCTGGTGCCGTTGGAGGCTGAGGTACTAAACTGTCGTACCTTTTATTTATACTTGTCAATTGCTCAATATTATGAGCGCTCCGATACCCTTAGAGCCTCAGGTACTAAACTGTCGTACCTTATATTTATACTTGGCAATTTCTCAATACTGTGAGCGCTCCCATGCCCTTGGAGCCTTAGGTACTAAACTTTCGTACCTTATATGTATACTTTCACTTTCTCAATACTCTGAGTTTCTCTATTTTATGTGAGAACTTCAAGATCGAACTTCCCCCTTCTAACTGTGGGGTATTTGCATATGAGATGAGAAAGTTGAAATTTGGAAGCTGCCCCTCTAGCTACGGGGTACTTGCATATAACTGAGCAAGTTAAAATTTTGAAGTTACCCCTCTAACTGCAGGGTACTTGCATATAACTGAGCAAGTTAAAATTTTGAAGTTGTCCCTCTAGCTGCGGGGTACTTGCATACAACTGAGAAAGTTAAAATTTGGAAGTTGCCCCTCTGACTGCGAGGTACTTGCATATAACTGAGCAAGTTAAAATTTTGGATTTACCCCTCTAACTACGGGGTACTTGCACATGAGCTGAGCAAGTTATATTTTTGAAATTTCCCCTTTAACTACCGGGTACTTTCATAGGCTGAGCATGTTAAAATCTTGGAGTTACCCCTCTAACTGCGGGGTACTTGCACATGAGCTCAGAAAGTTATATTTTTGAAATTTCCCCTCTAACTGCGGGGTACTTTCATATAGGCTGAGCAAGTTAAAATCTTGAAGCTTCCCCTTTGACTGTGGGGTACTTGCATATAACTGAGCAAGTTAAAATTTGGATGCTGCCCCTCTAGCTGCGGGGTACTTGCATGCATATAACCAAGCAAGTTAAAAAATTCGTAAGCTTCCCCTCTAACTGCGGGATGCTTGCATATAGGCTTACCATCTGCAAATTTTGAAGTTTCCCCTTTAATAGTGGGGTACTTGCATATAGCTGAGCAAGTTATATATATTTTTTAGTGCAGCCCCATGTGACTGTGCGGTACATTTAGTGCAACCACGTGTGACTTGGGGGTATTTTGTTATGCATATTCATTTCTTAGGAAGTAACTAAGAGATGGGGTTATCCCTTCTCCTTCCCACAAACTTTGCATAAAATTTGACATATATTATAAGTAAAGAAATAATTATTTCTTTATACTAAAATTTCCATTGATCTGCAGGGTCCTTGTTCCAAAATTTTCTTAAGAATATTTTTTGTCTTATAAAAATAACAAGTTTAGAGAGGGGAGGTAGACCCGCTTCTCTTTATTTTCTGAAAACTGGTAAATTAGAATTTTTCTTGAGAACAGAGGTTAGGACTTCTTCTCTAGGCTATAAATCTGTATGGAATAATAAAAAAATGTAGTGAACTTTTTTATTATTATTACTAGGAGGATAAACTCCTGCTGGTCTTGTCGGGTCTTTAAGGATTTTACTCACTATCCTTTTACTTTTGGGATGGATATACCTCCAAGTATAATGTGGAAAGTTCCTTATATCGTGGGCCCTATTCTAATCTAGTAAAGGTTCTACCCTCCTTATGAGAAAAGAACATATAAATATGGTGTACCCACCGCACAATGCAGGTAAATGAGTCATGCACAAATTTTGAAGTGCCAACAAAATATAACTAGTACGCATTTTTGCATTGTAGTCACTCTTTGTATTTCTTACAAAGAGTGTGCTCATATAATGTTTTTTTTTTCTAAAAAAAAAAAATTCTGCACTTAGATCAAGTGGTTCAATCTTTTTAGAAAATGAAACTTGGCAAGAGTTAGGCATAGTACCATTTTAACCATAGTGGTAAGCTGGCGGGGGGTTCTCATTAACCTCTACTGGTGGAATCTGTAAAGTTCCATTGGCTACCTGCTCGCCAAATGAAAATAATCTTTGGTGGCATGTTGATCCCTCTGGTGGAGCTCACAAAACTTTACATCCACTTTGTCTGAAATGTTGGGATCTCCCGATTTGAGTGAGGGAGTCTTGTTACCCCCTTCTCGTACTAGTTTTTAGAAGTCTGTCTGGATAGGAGATTTTTTGACGGCGGATTGAATTTTGGGGTGAGGACCTCTAAGGGTCCCTCGTCTCTTTCTGTGGTAGACGAGGGTTCCTCGTCTGAGGCCTTGAATTTAGGGATACCTCATTCGCCGCATTGGATTCGAGGGGTTCCTCGGCCAGATGCTTTGCTACAGTGGATTCTTCATTTGAAAGTTTAAACTTTAGAGGTACCTCATTCACCCCTTGATTTTGTGTTCTCACAAATTATCCCGGTAAGTGGGGGGTGTTTAATGAAGTGAATCAGGGTGGTTAGATTTAATTTCGAGCAAAGAGAGATAGCTCGGGGTTTACTTTGCACTAGGACTAGTGATAGTAAGGGCGCGGTATTTTATGTTGTCTTTAGTAGCATAAGGGTAAGCATATAAACTTTTGTGTTGAGAGACAAGTATTTATGGGGAGATGTTTGGACGTTTGCACATGGGTTGGGTACCCGGTCAGTAGATATATATGTATATATATATTTATATATGTGATATGACTACGGGATTCGAAGTTATATTACGGGTTACGACTAGCATAGTCGGGTAACTTTCGTGCGGTAGAGCGCGGGGATAGGGTGTATGGGCACCCGGGTTAATTAAGGCAAATTTTGTGCGGTTAAGCGCGGGTATAAGGTGTATGGGCGCCATGGAAAATTTTAAATGCATACTTGTGTAGCGTATGGTTAGAAGCGGATGGGATAGATATAGCGGGCTTGGGGGCACATGACTAGTGAGTAATATGTGTATATTGGAACACTAGGTTTATCTTAATTTCGAGGACGAAATTCCTTTGTAAGGGGGGAGTATGTAACACCCCGTATTTTGTACATTTAATATTGAATTAATTCAAGAATTTTAAATTACTTGTGTGTTGTAATTTTTAATTGAATTAATTATGGAAATATATATTTAAATATTAATCGGGGAGTGAATGGTTAATGTTTAGGTAAATATATTTACTAAGTGAATAGTAAAAATGTAATCACGTCTTTTCGAGTATTAATGACGAGGTATACACTTATCCCAGCCGGGAGTCGGTATAGACTAAATTGGGTGTGAGATAAGGATTTTTATAAATTAATTCGGATGCCAATTCTAAGTGTGCGGTTGAGTCCGGATCGGTCGAGATAGTCAGATAAGAGTACTCGGGGGTAGTAATTGGGTCTCGGGGTATTTTTGGGCATAGCCGGGCCCACACGGGGTGAGTTGGGTCACTTTAATTCCCATTAGGTGAAAAACGGGATTGAGGGTTTTAACCTAAGTGATGGATTAGGAAATCAGCCGCCAACACAATTCTAAGCCTAGGGCTTGAGAGGGAAATTGGGGAAAGCTTAGCAAAAGCCAATTTGAGGATTTTGGAGCCAAATTGAGGGACTATGCCAACAGATCAGACACTACGAACACTTTCAGGCAAGTGGTTAACTATTGTGATTTCGAAATTGATGATAATCAATTCATATCATAGTGATGTGTAAACCAAAATTCGTTTTTGGGATAAATGGGTACAAAATGGGGGTTTTGTTCATGAAACTATTGAATGAGATTCATAGTAAAAATTATTGTGTTGAACATATCTGAGTATAGATATTTGATTGGAATAATAATTCGGAATATAAACTGAGGGGAAATATGGATTTGGAAATTGGTTTGTAGAACAAGATTTATGAATTTTAATTGGAATACCCATCTTTAAATATAGTTAGATATCGTATGAATCAGGAAGGCTAAAACAGTTTTAGATGATTGAGACTTGTTTGGGGAGTAATTGATTGGTTAAAAATTATTACTTACGTTTGGAAAATGGAGAGGTAAAACCTTGGAAATTCGGTCATGGATGAAACAGCAAGCCGAGGAAGACGGTCGTGTTCGATCGATCGATCGACCCAGGGGGCTCGATCGATCGAGGGTCCCAGGAATTTGGCAGTTTGGCCAGTTTGTTTATAATGAGGGTTTAATTTAAGTTTTAATTCCCTTACTTTTATTTGGTGATAAATTTATATGTGACATATGTTCCTTAACAATTATAGGGTGATATAATTGGTTTTAGGAGGGTGTGAACGGTATGTCATGAGACGAACATATTTGGAGAAATTATCCAATTATTGATATTGGGCCGAAGAATGATATTCGGGAATTGTAGTTGGGTGACACTACATTATTAAAGGAATTTAGGTGAAATATTTAATTATGGACCAAGTGGGTGAGTCCGGGTGTGCTAACAATTATAGGTAAATATAATTGGGAAAATTATGGAAATAAATGTGTGACACATTGTGGGTGAACATGTGAGAATGAAATTATGAGATGTAAAATGGACCGAGTGAGCGAGTCCGGGGATATTGGTTAAGTGGCATCAAAGTAGTAAATTTATTATTGAGAGGAAGTAATTAATTTGGAGTTGGAACATTGACTCGGGAAATATTGAGGTACGGGCCAAATGAGTGAGTCCGGGGATAATGGTTGGGTGACACCAAGTTATTAAATTAATTAAGATTTATAATTAATTTAATTAGAGTCAGATTGTAGACTCGGGTAGAATTAAATTAATGGGTGTGATAATTAATTTAATTAGAGTCGGATTGTAGACTCGGGTTGAATTAAATTAATGGGTGTGATAATTAATTTAATTAGAGTGGGATTATAGACTCGGGTAGAATTAAATTAATAGGTGTATTAATTAATTATATTAGAGTCGGACCACGACTCGAATTTGTGTTGATTAATGAATGCGTAAATTAATTATATGAGGGTCGGACCACAGACTCGGATTGTGTTGATTAATTAATGTGTAAATTAATTAAATAGAGTCAGATTGTAGACTCGAATAAGTATTAAATTAATATGGGTGTGTTAATTAATTTAATTAGAGTCGGACGATAGACTCGGGGAGGTATTAAATTAATAAGTGTGTTAATTAATTTAATTAGAGTCGGACCATAGGCTCGGGGAAAGTATTATTTAAATTTAGGTGTGAATTAAATATATTAGAGTCGGACCACATACTCAGGAAGATGATAAATTATTAAGTGAGAAAATTAATTACGTTGAGTCGGGCCACAGACTCAGGAAATTACAGGCAGTGTACGAAACTTTGAGTAGACGGTAAAGCCGGGGTTTATATTATATATATACGGTGTAGTGATAGTATATATATATATATAGTATATATATATATATATATATATATATATCAAGGTTCTAAAAAACGCGAGGCGTGACCAAGGCGTGCAGGCCAAGCCTTAAGCCTTAGAAGCCTAGGCGGGCCTTGGCGTAAAAAGGCGTGAAAAGGCGTTTAGGCATTTTTTAATATATTTTAATATTTTTGGACTATGACAAGGCTATTTAAAATACTAAATTGATACATACCTTAAAAATATGTCTAAATATTTGTAAATTAAAATACATTTTTTTAAAATACAAAAAATAAACAAAAAAATTGCCTCTTTTCACGCCTTACTTCTAAAAAACTCGCGTTTTTTCACGCCTTACCCCCCCAAAAACGCGCGTTTTTTCACACCTTGCCCCAAAAAACGTTGACCATCGTTGACCACGCCTTGATCCACGCCTAGGGTCAAAACTTGGCGTATCTAAAAAGCCTCGTGCCTAGGCGCGTTTTTTAGAACACTGATATATATATATATATATGTGTGTGTGTGTGTGTGTGTGTGTGTGTGTGTGTGTATATATATATTGTGTGTGATATTACATTACATGCAGTGTACGGGATTTTGAGTACACGGTAAAGCCGGGTTTATGTTATATATATACAGTGTCGTGATAGTATATATATATACGTGTACATATTGTGTGTGATATTAAATATCAGTGATTAGATATTGATTTAATTTATATACTCTAATGCTATCAAGGGAGGTTGCGCGATGTGGGTGAATCCCCTATCTTGAGGAGTAGGGCGAGTATATCCCCAGGTCATAGCGTCCGGTATATATGGGTGAGGGATTTATCTCACTTTCAGGGAAGGAATATGACCGCCTCCACTACGTTTATATTTTGGGCCAAGTTGGTGAGTAATTCCAACTTGGGGAACTAGGTTTTGTGAGCACACCTAGTGAGATAGCATTTTAGAGGGAATCATTTGGCGAGGGTATACTCGAAGGGATGGATACTGTGGTAAAGGTACGTATATAATGGTAGCAAATATTATATACGGGTAATAATATGGTGTGTAATGAATTTACTTTATATAACTTGTGACACGGTTATATGTTACTATTTAAGAGGAATTAATTAAGTTAATTGTGAGATAACTTATAATTCAAGAATCATTATACTCGGGTTAGAGTAGTATGGCAAGGGATGGTTATACCAGGACTAGTTGAACGGGGTAGTACAACTAGGTGGGGTTAGGGTAACCGGTAGGTGTGCACAATAGTGGAGGGGTGAGAATGTCCACAAGGGAGTGAGACACTAACTTAAATATGAAGCGCATTCATCCATTTTAAATTACTGCAGTTAATTCACTTGCTAAAAATTTTCAAAATGTTTTGGGTTCTAACCCTTGCTATAAAAATATTTTCAAAACCTTTTAGGTGTCCAGCCACAGGGACGCCAGGATTGATATTCTATTTCAGGGACACGGAGCTGCGGCATATGTGGATGCTAGCAGGAGTTTGGATTAGACGCATCATTCATTCATTCCTGGAGTAGGAATCTTGTATCAGTTTCAGTTTTATTTAGGGCTTGTCGCCCAGACTTCTCGGTACAGTTTTCAGATTTGTTTTATTCCGATGTTGAATATTGTATTGGATTTTTTCACTTTGGTGGCCGATGGTTTATTCGGCAAGTTGTGCAATTAATTATTTCAGATGAGTTCTATTCAGTTGTGTGAATGATTTATATTTATTTCCGCATGTATTGTTTTGTTTAATTAAAAAGTTAAAATTGGCACCAACTTTTGTAATACTAGGTTGTTAGTAAGTTTTAAAAAGTTTTCGACAGTGATGCTAAGGATGATCCAACTGGGATTCCTGTTTTAATTTGGTATGGAACTGATCACCCGGTATTTTATTATGCGGGGTGTCACAATACTTCTTAAAGGAAGGTTCCTAAGCCTTGAAACTAAAAGAAAAGGGATAAAACCAAATCTAGGAAAAATCTCACAAAAATAGGGTTTCTGAATCGATTTGCCTAGAGCCGAATCGATTCGCCCCGAACTGTGAATCGATTCGCCCAAAAGAGAATCGATTCGGGATAGAAAAACCCACCTACTATCCCAACCCGAATCGATTCGGACCTACCCCGAATCGATTCGGTCTCCCAGACCTGTAGCCACCCCTGCTTGGGAATCGATTCGATGGTGAGGCAAATCGATTCGGCCTGCTAGCATTCCCCAGAAATGGCTACGGGTTTAAGAACCCTAAAATTCCCACAAGCCCAAATCTTCCACTTCTCTCAACATCAACAAATAATAAATAATTCAAATCACTCACACACAATGACTAACCAATATTTTCAACTCAATTCCAACTTAAATCAAGGATTAAGGGTTTAATGCACAAAAATCATCAAAAACCCATTAAGGGTTAAAACCCCAAAATATAACTACCTACACAATTTATTCACACAAATCATACATATTTGCAAGTAAAAACTTTCCCCATGATCGTAGTCTCGGATGCTTGTCCCGGATCAACAATTCCAATCTCCAATCTCTATTTCTCTCCTTTTCTCTCCAATTTCTCCCAACTCTCTCTTCTCTCCTTATCTGACTGACTCTTTTAGGTTTTAAAACATAAAATGAGCTCAAATGATCAAGAATTAAAATACCCAATTTCAATGAGTCTAGCACTTAAATGCTACTACACAATTAAAAAGGCTCGTAACGACATAATTAAATTATAACTAGTCGAAAATGTCCCGGAACCCAAAAATACTACTAGGCCCCTATTTTGACCATCTCAACCAGTTCTGGACTAACCGTACCCTCTAAATTGGCATTCGGAATGTCATACAATGTTTCATATTCCAGTGTCATATTAAATTATTTACAATGACCCAATCGGGATACAAATCATAACCGTCGTTTAAAGTACAATGACGCAATATAACACACTATAATGCTATTTACATTCACTCAACAGTAAATGTGCAAAACTTAGTAAATATTATAACCTAGATCATTTAAAATAATATTCACCCCCACTACCATTATTTTATATAATCATCCCTCATGGCATATACATATAGAAATAATTACTCGAAAATCTGGGGTTGTTACAACAATGAAAGGACAACTACAATAAACGGACATTGTGCAAACCGTTGATATATCATACAAACTCCCTCAATTTAAGCATTTTATTATTCTTTTGAATAAATAAATCAACTAAACAAAATAGGCCTTGGCAAATATTTTCTTTTAATGCCATTATTCTATTTTTTAGGCCTTTGGACCACGTATTTCTTTTAGGTCTATTCCAAATGGTGTCTTACTTGCAAAGTATGATATTTTCTTTTGGAGCCCTTCCCCGTGCACATTTATATACAACATTTTTTATATTTCACACAAATCTCACATGCAACGAATTTTTACATGCACTAGTCCTCCTACGTCACATAACATGTAGATGACAAGATTGGTAGGACAACACCTCACAAAGCTCAAATATATATATGAAGTTATAGTTTCAAGTAAGTTATTGCATATGTGAATAGAGGCATATAAAAATAGAATCCATTATATCAACACAAAATCCAACTACTCCATGTAAGCATAGTAAAGAACATTTTAAGGATTGACATTCTAAACCAAAAGTTCTAGCCACATGGGAGCGAAAAATAAGGGATTCAAACACAAGTATATGCCACATTGAGTGTGTTAAACTAAATTACACACAAAAAAAATCTTTTTGGGTTTTTGAAATTTTTAACCAAAAGTAAAAATATTTACTCAAAAGACAAACAAAATCATTTATATTTTTCATAAAGCCTAAATTACTAACAAGGTAAAACACAAACGATAAACAAAAATCTTTTTGTATTTTTCATTTAATACAAACTAAAATGAAAGAAGTATAATATAAAAGATAAACAAAAATAATTATTCTAGCATGTGATTAAGCATGGAGCATAGACTAGAAAATGATTAAGAAGCATACAATTAGCATGATAATATATCATGAAGTACAAAAGCTAAAGTATGGGAACAACTAACACATTCAACCTTTAGATTTAGTAAGTGAGGAAGCATGTGAAAGTAAATGAGAATAAAAAATGCTATTTTGCAAAGCGACCAAGTCGGATATCCTAAACCAAACTAACGAAGAATGACGATCACGGGGTGTTGGAATCTTGGCTACCTCAGTTGCCTTACGTAGGGATTTTTTAGGACCTCATTTAAGATCAAAACAAAATTTCTTAAGATGACCTTTTCGACCACAATGTGATCACCTAAAAACTCGGCGAAAGGACTTACCTAAGGAATAATCTATAACATTGTTCCTAGAAGATTCTCCTAAAATATTGGTTTTGGCTTTATGAGTTGATTCATTATAAGTATCGAAGCCTAAACCACAAGTGTCATTTTTAATTTAGACCGTTCCTAATATTTTATTCAATTTCTCCGAACGACACTCCAAATCGAATTTGACTTTACTAGAGTCTTTTAATTTATTTTCTAATTCTAAAATTTTAGACTCTAATAAAATATTCCGCTCTTCAAACGCAAGAAGTTCCTTTTTCAAGGATTCCATTAAACCTTTAAGGCTATCTCTCTCGCCTTCTACATATTCAAGCTTCTCATGAAGAGCTCTCTCACGTATCCTAAGGTCTTCCATTAAAACACTGTCATTAATGACGTCGACACGCTCTTTCAAACTATCTTCTGACTTCAAATTTGCTCTTTTTAATTTGATAGACTCTTCATATAATTCTTGAAATGAAAATTGAAGTTCACTCACGTAAACCTCATAATCACTTTCTCTCTCTTTTTCACTCTCACAACCATAAAAAACAAGGGAATCATAAACTTTAACCTTGGAAGTGTCATGTGTTAAAATTTCATCAATAGAGGAGTGTTCTCTATCACTCACATGACTAGCCATAAAAGACACAAAGTTGGGCTTAGTGGGGGAATCGGGTCCCTCTTACTTATAACTATCACTAAGGGTTGCATTACATGAAATTGGTTGTTTACCCTCTCTCCTTAGTTTAGTGGGGAACTATTTCTCCCTATGTCCATACCCTTCACAACCATAACACCTATTTGACTAGTCCCTATTTAAATTTTCACTAAAATTTTTAGTGATCTTCTCGGCTTTGTAATGCTTAGAATTTTCAAATTTCTTAAAATCATTTTTAAATTTATATTTGTTAAATTTAAGAAATTTCCTAAACTTCCTATCAAACGTAGCCATATCTTTCGAGTCACTGTAACTTTCACTCTCAACTATTAATTGTAATACCCCGCATTTTTGATTGAATTGAAATTGAAAAGAAAAAAAAACCATGTCAGTATATATATTCGAAATGTTTGGAAATAAAACTATGTCAGTATATATATTCGAAATGTTTGGAAATGAAAAGTTAAAATGAATTCATTGAGATACGAATGTACGACTTAAACATTAGAAGTGAATTAACGCGTAAAACAATCGAGAGGGTTAAATTTGGGGCAATGGCATTTTTGTAAATAATCTAACCCTAGGTATAAATAGAAAAGAAGAGAACAAGTCTTCAATTTTTCATTTCACAAAAGGGGGCTAGGGTTTGTAGAGAGAGAGAGTAACAAGAAGAAAAAAGAAGAAGAATGGGAAGAAGAAGGTTGTCATCTTCTTCATCAACAATTCCATACAATCTAAGGCAAGTTAATAACTTATATGTGTATATTATGTATCTATAATGAAATTTCACATGAACATGTATTTGGATCCCTAAATTAATACGATATTGATGTTAAAAATGATATGAAGTGTATTAGGATCACCCTCCATATCGATTCAAATGCAATAAAATCATTATAGGGATTGAATTGTTGAACAACTTCTTGAATTTGAGAAATCTATAAAACTAAGTAAATCGTCATATTAAAAACTGTTTTGAGCTGTTTTCGTTCCGAAAATGGATGTTTCATCCACAGTGCCCGGTAGAAAATCATATTCTGAACAACTTTGTAGTTTTAAGTTTTTTCGAAAACGGATCAAAAAAGTCTCAAATCGGCGTTTTAAAATTCTGCGCAGGAAGTTGTCGTGAACAGGTCCGAACTGTATATGTTAGTTTCGGGTCTGTTTTAAGCAGGCTACAGTAGCATGCACACTTGTCGTCGTAGAAAATCACGTTCCGAACAACTTTGTAGTTTTAGGTTTTCCCAAAAACGGATCGGAAAAGCCTTAAATAAGCATTTTAAAATTCTCGGCAGAATGTTGTCGAAAACAGGGGCGAAAATTATATGTTAGTTTCGGGACTGTTTTATGCAGGATATGGTAGCGTGCTTGCGTGACCTTATATAAAATCACGTTCCGAACAACTTTGTAGTTTTAAGTTTACCCAAAGACGGATCGGAAAAGCCTTAAATAAGCGTTTTAAAATTCTGGGCAGAAAGTTGCCGAAAACAGGGGCGGATATTATATATTAGTTTCGGGTATGTTTTATGCAGGCTATGGAAACATGCCAGCGTGTCCTTATAGAAAATCACGTTCCGAACAACTTTGTAGTTTTAAGTTTTTCCAAAAACGGATCGAAAGATCCTCGAATCTGCATGTTAAATTCTGGCAGCATGTTGTTGAAATAAGCGTGATAATGTTTTTCATGTTGTTAGTAAGAAAAGTGTGGTGTTGTGCCTAATATCCTAACTTGATCACATACTTATGGTTATTAGGGATATATAACCTTGAAATGATTTGATGTTGAATAAGTAAATTAATGATGTAAATTATGTTATATTATAAATAATGACTATTGTATAACTCGAGTAAAAGACTTGACATGATTGTATATATACATAAGCGTGAAATTATTTTACATGCATATTGTCGAGTATACACTAGACTAGTCCTCCGGTCGACGTAGGCACATGTTGAATGCGATTTTTTGTGATTGATCCGGTTAGGTTCCGCTCGAGTGTTGTGTCAGAGATAAACCACCAGAACCGCACACATGGTTGTAATGCGGGTCGGATAGAAAGACCTTGAAACGCCATGTGATTTAGGACTTAGTATGATTGCCCTTGCCACTTAATATTGGGGAATATTTGTGTGTAGGCCTAGTGTTACGACTTGTTCCCCCGGGTAATGATAGTGAACCGATATGACTTATTCTGTGAGATATTATGCTTGTGTCTTAAAGTAATATCCCGAATCGATGTATTTGATATTATACATGAAGGAAATATTTTGATACATTAAAGACTGAAATGAGTTTAATAATGATTAATCGTGATACGATATGAGACTACACGTTACTCGAGTTTGGGTTGGGTAGTCACGACATAGGAACATTGGTTTGGTAATTGAACAACTTAATTACTGGAGACGAGTAATGACTCGTGTGCTTTCATTATAAGTACATCTTATAATCTTATAGCTTATTTTCTTGCTTTGACTTCCGTTTATCTTTCTTCTTGCTCCTCTCCTATATATATAATATATGACAGGTCCTTGTCCCGCTGGACAATAGAGTACGGAGCTTGATGAGATCATATCAATCTTAGGATTCCTGTAGCCGTGGAGTTATTCTATTTTAATTTATGTCGTTCGTTTCCCTTTTCTTAAGGGTGGTATCAGAGATTAATATCACTTTGTTTATACTTAGGATTTGAGAGAATTGTTGTATTACTCTTTCCCATTTTGTGTTGGGCCGCATGTATTGGCATTTTATATTTTCAGCTTGAGATTACTGATGGATTATTAAAGTTAATAGTTATAAGTTGGTTTCACTTATTATAGCTGTTATGATGTGATATGGTTACACGTATGAGAGTGTACATGTTTATTTTACTGTGTTTATTTAAATTTTTGTTTCTAATGCCAACATATTGACGCTCCGCTTTAATTTAATTGGGCGTAGCTAACCAAATTAGATATAAAAAGCAGGGTTGTCACATTTATTTTCCCTCCTTTTGGGATTTCAAAGCTATGCCCTTATCTATTTTCTTTTCAGTTTTAGAGGGAAATATGTCTAGTTCATAAAGGCTAGTTCATAGTAGGGTTTTCTAGGACTTGGGTTGAGTAAATATGTTAAAGTGAAACATATATTTGTTGATTAATTTAATTTCACTTTGAGTTAAGTTTAATTTTAATTTGAAAGAAATTAAAATTTAGTTTATGAAAAATTTGTTTAGCCATCTTTATTCCGCATCTTTAAAAGGAAATTGAAATTGACCTTTTGTAAGATTTTAAAAAATTGGGGGCCCTATCGTTTTTCAAATTGGTATCAGAGCGGGATCCCTAAATTATTGCATTTAAGATCCGTTTAAATATTTTTGACTAAAATGGAATTTTCACCATTTTTAAAATTTCCTATTTTCGATGGTTCTAACTACGCATATTGGAAAGCGTGCATGAAATAGGCACTTAGGTCTATCGATGAGAGGGTTTGGTTGTATGTCATTAATGGGTGGTCCCCACCTACACATTTAGTAGATAATGAGCATGTTCCCAAACCCACCGATAGATGGACTGAGAATGAATTTAAACTTCCAAATTTTAATTTCCGTGGTTTAAATTCCTTGTTTAGCGCGGTCACATCGTTGAATTCCAATGCATTATGACGTGTGAAATCGCTAAAGAAGCTTGGGATATTTTACAACTCACTCATGAAGGAACTAGCGTCGTTAAGGCTTCAAAACTCCAAAACCTCACGACTCAATTTGAAACCATCAAAATTAATGAAAAAGAAACTTTTGATGAATTTTATGCTAGACTTTTCGATATAATTAATTCATCTTTTAATCTGGGAGAGAAAATACCCGACAACCGAGTAGTAAAGTGAGATGTAGAATTAATTTTTCGATATAGTTAATTAACTTTTTGGGTAAACAATGGGAGAAATAGAGGATACCCACATAGGGGCCATAAGAGGAAGAGGAAGGGGATTCTAAAGCTAGAACCACCATCTTGCACCACCACCACCACCACCGAATTGTTGATCGGAGGAGGAGGAACACAAACCCATCATCTTTTTCAAAAGGATCAGAACTACAATCATGAGGCAAGTGTTTAATCTTGCAATTTGTCTATCAATAATAACACCAATGTTAGTTTAGGCTAAATTAAGAATGATTTGGGTGTGAAATTGATAAAATTTGAACACGCGAGGTCTCTAAACTAAATGCTCTGATACCCACTTAAAAGATGTGGAAGCCCCTAAATTTTAAATTCTAAAATATTAATGTGATGGTTCAATTAAATTCCTAACTAAAATTTCAATTCAAATTTTAAACAAAAACAAACTTCAAATTCTAATTTCTTCAGAATTAAAATTAAGTTAAACTAAAAGTGAAATTAAACTACTGAAACAAATTAATTTTCACTAAACGAAATTAATTCAATCCGAGTCCTAAAATTTGACTAACAATAATTAATTCAATTTTCAATTTAGGACAAACAAACTAAACACCAATTTTAACAAATTAAATAAGATGACTTGAATTAAATTAAACTAACATGACCTAAATAATTAATTATCACCAAATTAAAAAAGGGTGAAGATTAAACCAATTTTTATCTTGTTTGTCCTAGCATGCATCTATGGTAATTTTAGCAAGATAAAAATAAACACAATCACACAACACGACGATGTGTGAGGAAAACCTAAATGGGAAAAACCTCAGACGGTCCTGGCCTAACAAATCCACAAGGTACGAAAATTTTAGAAAGACACGACAAGAAGACTTACATCACTCGACTCGACTCCTTCAAGCCCCGATGATTCCTTCTCTCTTTAACCTCTACCCTGTAGATAACTCCGATGTCCATCGGAACCTTGGAGTTCACCAATGGAGGCACAACAACCATCAACCACACATGTTGCCTTTTACCCCGTGAGAAAGCCGCAGCACAAACGAATCTTCCTTTTGGAGTAGTGAAGAAACCCAAACAATCTCCTTCAAATAATTGAGAAGAAAATAGGTGCCAAACCAACTCTCCAAGCAAACTATGTATATATGAACTTGGAAGTAAACAACCTATGTGTGTATATGTGTTTTTGGAAGAAATTAATTCATAAAACTCAACACATAAAAAAGGACATTTGCTTGATAAATTTTTCTCTCAAAAACCAATTAGGAAGTATGGAAAAGTTCTGTGAAAAATTACTACCCCGATGTGATTAAAACTGGTAAAAGTACCGGGGACAAGTAGTGGGAAAAATAAAAAGTTCCAAAAGATAACGCATTCTCGTTCAAACGACCATTCTCGTTCGAACGACATCGTTCGAACATCTTCTAACGAGAATTCATAGTTTAAGGGACAAAATTCGTTTGATATCTCGTTCGAACAACTTCGTTGGAACGACTTCGTTCCAACGACAATTCAAAGAAATATGGATTAAACTCGTTAGAAAACTCATCTTATTTCTCGATCAAACGAAAAATCAGAAAATTTTATTTGTCATTTTTAAGCCCAAAAACTATTGAAAAAAGTTCTAGAGAGATTTTCTGAAAGTAAAAATTGATAAAAAGCATTTTATGAAATACACCTAATAAAATTGCCAAGCTACTATATATATAAAAATCATTCATACCTTTGGAGCCTTGGAATCCTCAAATGGTTATGATGCAAAATGGGGCACTTGAAACTCGACAATGACGTGGCTTTCAAATTTGGGCCGCTATGTCTTCAACTCTTGAAACGTCATACGCTTGATAGGAACAAATATCTATCCTAGGACTCAAATGGTTTTATCGGGAATTTAGCCCAAACAACATATGGACTCAATGAGAAATATTTGTCCTCACAGATCTCCCCCTTTGGCTATTACGGGAAAAAACCCAACCAAAAATCCTAAGGCAGTCAAGATCGTCTAAACACTACATCTCACCTCAAAAAAATTAAAAAATACAGACGCTATGACTCGACCCAAGGATAAATCGCTTTGCCGCTTTAAAGATGCCACTTAAGATGAAAATCCTGCACACTTAACAAACCATCAAACGCATAGGGAATATGACATTATTAAATGCAAAAAATAAATACTCCCCCTTAATTAATTCTTCCCCTTTATCTACTAATGTCTACCAAATAAGATGGTGCAACTACCCCTAAGTTAGATCTCCTAAACTAAAGGCTTAGATATCATTTCTGCCTCTTTTTGTTCAGGAATAGACAAAGGTTAAAGAATTATAAAATAACTTATTTCTGCCTCGATTTAAAGAAAATACCATTTCCCCCTCTAAAGTCTAAATAAGGGATATGAATTAAGAAGAAACAAGTTAAACATGTAAGGTGCATAAACAAGAACAATAAGGTATATGTCAATAATAAAGTGCAACTAATTCACAAAAAAATAAATGATACCAACTATGATGCGATGACAAAAAAAATGATACCAACTAAAATGTACACAACATAAGCATGGGATATCAACCAAAATTCATAACAAGATAGATACCAATTATGAATTCAAAGAAAATATGGACTAGCAAGACAAAGACTCAAAAAAATACCACACACACACACACACACACACACACATATACACACACACACACACACACACACACACACACACATGTTACATATGTATAAACACCACACACGACACAAAATACATAAAGCTTTCCACACTCGTATGGCAAAAATGTGTCCAAATACATGTGAAAAATGGAAGTGAAGGGGTGATAACTAGAGACTAAAGGAATAACGACCCAATCACCTAAAATATGTTCACGGAGTTCTCATTTGATTGTAAAACTTTATCACATTTAGATATAGCCTTATGTGACAATATAAATTGAACTCAATGAACAAACATACACAATGCACACAAGCCTAGAATGTTTATGATTCTACAAACCAATAGAGTCATGACAATAAAAGTATAACTCGGATACAAAGTCATTGTAAATACCTGTTGGTACATCCAACCAACTCCTCGTAATTTTCTTTTTCCTTTTCTTTTGAACATATCAACTAAAAAAAACAGGCCTTGGCTAATTTTTCTTTTATAATGCCATATTTTTAAGGCCAAAAATTCAATGGTGGCTTTTCATGCAAAGTAATTTTGACTTTTGCTGCCCGATCCCAATGATAAATAATTACGCCGGATAAACATATTTTTCTAATTTTTTACATCCGAGAAATGGTTCCTACACTCACAAATCTTCCATAGTCATGGAAACATGTAGATGACTAAATTGGTATGAGAACATCTCACTTAGCTCAAATATAATTGTGACATTTAAATTTTAAATGAGCTAATGCATGTGTGAAATGAGGCATACAAAAATAGAATCCATTAAGCAACACAAAATCCAACAACTCCAAGCAAGCAGGACAAAGAATATTTTAAGGATTGAAAATTTTAATCAAAAGATCTATCCACATGGAAGCGAAAAGGGAAAGGATTCAAACACAAGTGTATGCCATATAAAGTGTGTCAAACCAAAATACGCACCCAAAATATTTTTTTTGAGTTTTTGTAATTTTTCACTAAAGACAAAAATAAACTCAAAAGAAAAAAAAATCTTTTTGTATTTTTTCTCAATAAGACACAAACAAATAATAATAAATACAAAAGATATACATAAATCATAATTCTAGCATGCGATCAATCATGGAGCATAGACTAGAAAATGACAAACAAAACATACACTAGCAAAAGAATATAACATGATGCACATAATCTAGAGTATGTAAACAAAACTTAACACATTCAACCTTTAGATTTTGCAAGAGAGGTATCTCGTGCAAGTAAATGAGAATCATAAACCTTATTTTGTAAAGCTACCAAGTCGGATCTCCTAACCCATACAAGTGAAGAGTGACAATCTTGGGATTGGGTGATCTTGGCTACCTCGGTTACCTTACTCTTGGATTTCCTAGGATCTTTTTTGAGATCGAAACAAAATTTCCAAAAATGATCTTTTCGACCACAATGTGAGAAAGTAAAGACTTGGCGAAAATTAGTACCTAAGGATTGATCTTTCAAAGTGTTCCTAGGTGATTCTCTCAAAATAGTGGTTTTGGCTTTATTAGCGGTAACATTATAAGAATCGAAGCATAAACCACAAGTATCATTTCTGTGAGATTCAGCTTTTAGGCGAATCGATTCGTAAATCGATTCGGTTACCCTATTTTTGTGAGATTTTCCTAGTTTGATTTTTATCCCTTTTTCTTTTAGGTCCAACATCTAGGGACCTTCCTTTGGGAAGTAATTAAAAGTCCTAGAGGGTTCTTTTGGGTAGACTAATGTCCTAGGATAAAATGGGATATTTGGGCTTACCCCGAGGGCTAGTTTGTGTAGGTTACTATACGAATGATATAGGAGGTTAACCTTAATATAAATTGGAGATAAAATCTTAATGTTGAGACATTTGGGAGACACTACTTGAGGGAGAATCATTTTAATGGTTTATGAAACTATATATAAACTCTTGGAGACTAGTTTGAGGCTTACGGCACTTCGGGTCTTAGGTCATTAATAAAATATGACACTAAGAATAAGAAATGTAAATTATGAAATGTGGTACGAAATGAATAAGTACTAATGATTTTGAGAATCTAAAATTGGATGTTTTCAAAAAGGAAAAAGTAATGATTTTCATAAATGTTAATTTATGGTTACACACTCTCTCTAAATGACATCATAAGGGAAGTTCGCACGTTGTGGTGAAGCCCCCTGGCTAGTGAATTCAGGGTGGATTTAGTCCCTAGGCCATATGAGTGATTCGTATCGAGTATTGCATATTTACGCCCGTTATCTTTATGTATTCTAGCACTTTTACGGTCCTAAATGCCTATAATTATGCTCATTAACCAGACAACCTTTGATTTGGATATATACATGCTTTGCAAGGGTAATTTGTGCTTTTGTAGGTATTGGAAAGCTAAAAGTGCGGTTCGGTTGCATTTTAGAGAAGTTTCATCATCGAATGCCACTTCAAGGGCAATTTGGTCTTTTAAAACTCACTATTTTTTATAGAATCAAGTTACCAACATGTATATCATCAAATTATCTTTCTGTGGCCACTGACCGTGCGTCATTCTTACTCCGTACGTGGAAGTTATGAAGGTTTCAGTATTTTCTTCTACTTCAAGGGCATTTTGGTAATTTCATACTGCATAATTTGGAGGGTTTCAAAACATAATCATGTAGATAATTGAATTAGTTGTGTCGGTTCGGACCACGCCTCATTTCGATTCCGTATGAGGGAGTTATAGTCGTTTCTGTACAACGCGTCAAAATTGGTTCAAAGTGGAAAAGTGGGCTGTCTCCAGCCCAAGGAAAATTCCAAAAGTGCGATCGACTGGTCCCAAAATAGAGGTCGACTAGTCCCATCAGATATGGACAAAAATTGACTTATTTTGGTTTTTTTGGGTTGGTTTTGTTGGGGGTTTATTTTAGGGTATTAATAGAATGTTTGGGGCTTTTCTTAGAAGATATATTTTCATTTTTAGGTTAGAAGAGGGGATTTGTTGGGTGGAGCTTCTCTCTCCTAGGGTTTGTACCATATGGATTGTTGTAAGCACTATTCATCTTCTTCCTCATTTATTCAACTTGTTTTAGCTTGTTTCTACTTTCTTAATTATTTACATGCCTAGATAACTTGTTTTGGTATATTAATTTCTTGTTTGCTTAGTTAATTAGTTATTTTCTTTAGTTTAATCATGTGTAGTGAGTAGTTTTACGGGTTGGGATTACGTTTTCACCATTAATGGGCTTCGAGCTCAGAAAGTTAGGTTTTGGGGAAAATTGCATTTAATTGAATCCTCGGGTATTAAAGTCGGATTATTATGCGTTTAACTTTCTTTGTCACGCAACGTTATTGTTTATAGCGATAATAGGAATTTAATCCGCGTGTGACCATTTTTGATTAAATGTTTAATCTCGCAACTTTGGGTTAAATTCCTTATTGTGTGATGTTTATAGTTAATTGAAAATGCTCGATTAAATGTTTTTGAACCGAAATTCTAATTATTAGTTGTTTAGCCCATGGTGGGGACACGATCCCGACTCTCGTTTTATTAATTCTAGTTTAGACTTAACTTCTTATTTTTTCCCTTTTCTTTATTTTCAACCTATCACCTTTTACACTTTTATTTTAGGAGTATTAAATCCTATAAATTCTAGCAACTCATCTCTGTGGATTTTCGATACCCGGACTTGGCCGTTATACTCCCATTTTGAGTGTAGTCATAAGTTTAGGTTTTTGTATTGAAGAGGTGAAACAAAAATAACGATTAGCGCCTTGACACGCGCTACTTTTCACCCTTAATCAAAATGGCGCCGTTTCCGGGGATGAGTTTGTTTTAGCATTTATTTGATTCAGTATTTCGTAGTATTTTTTCTATTTGTATTTTTTCTAACCTTTTTGCAGGACTTTCACATTTGAGCACTTAGAAAAATATGAATTTTCCGCGCGCACTTACTTTGTGGAATCCGCCACTTCGAGCCATTTTTGGGGTAAGCATGTCTTATTCCAATTCTTTCTGTAATCCTTGTTATAAGCCTCAAAATTCTCGCAAGCCTATGACTTCGGTGAATACTTACCATTACAAAGTGTAACAAATTCAAACATGACTTTGGGCGAGGATAACGAAAGTCAAAATTTAGGTTATTGGAATTTGATGATGATGATAATGATTTTGGGCCTTTACCTCCTTATAATAGAAATTTTGAAACGAATTCGAATAGTTTTCAAAATTCCTATAATAATGAGTTTTCATTTAAGTCCGATGGTAATTTTCAAAGTTCCCATTTTTATGCATCCGCACCTCGACCTATGACTTTTGGTGAGGGTTTGCATATGTATGAAAATGAGAAAATTGAAAATCGTTATCGGGAAGAAAATCGTCCGTGGGAACATGAGTTGGATTTATTATTTGAGTCCGACGACGATTTTGCTTCCGAGACTTTCGAAGTCGAGCAATGTTTTGAACCAAATGAGGTACTTGTGCCTACTTTGGAACAATCCATTCTAGACTTTGCCCATTGCGTAATAGATATTGAAAGTGAGGATGATAATGACGTAATATCGATTTGCAATGAAATGATTTCTTCTTTGGCCCCCAAAGAAGAACATTTAATTGAAAATGATATTATTTCCTTTGAAATTCCAACTTCATGTGATGATGATTCATCTCATGAGTTTGAATTTCTTTCATCCCCATTTTCATTCTCTACTACCACACCATCACAAGTACCCGATGATTCGATTTCAAACTTTAATGTTTTAAACCTTATCGCCAATGAGGAGTACTTGCTCGAGTCGCCCTCCATGATCGCATCTTTGCCTTTGTGTGTGTCGCCTCCCATTCCAACTTCAAAATCATTGGGAGGATATCCGGCTTTTCTCTGTCCCCACTTATTTTTATCACCCGTTCAATCCAAACCCCCCATCGTCCCACCAAAACTTTTAATTGGCGATAGTTACACATGCCTTTCATATTTTTCGGAAGGCATGCTTGTATGCGAGGGTACACCGATTATCCTCCAAAGTCAAATCATTTTCACGGTTGACCCTCAGCTATTTAGACTTCTAGTTTATAGTTAGTGTGAAGCCTAAATAGTAGGTTGTATATAGTTAGCTTTTTATTTTTTCTTATCTTTTTAATTTAGTTTAGTGTAATTAGTTAACTTTTTGTTATTTGTTTTTGCTATGCTCGGTACTAACTTGTTTTGTAGATTTTTTGGACTTGTTCTTATGGGGATCGCTCCAATTTTGGGTAATATCGCTCTTTTCCTCTCTTTGACTTGGTTCTTAATTAACATTGAGGACAATGTCAAGTTTTAAGTTAGGGGGTGTGGGATATTCTATCCATTTCTTATTTTTGTCCATGTTTTTGCTCACATGTTAGTTACTTAGTATGCTTTTCGTAGAAAAATTGAAAATTTTCAAAAATATTTTCTTTCTTTTTTCTCTTTTTTGGGCATTTTGCCTTTGTTTTCGATGATAAATTTTAATAATTGCCCGATCCAATAGACAGCCCAATGATTCATGTTCTCGATTTTAGAAGTTATTAGACTTTAGTCTCCATTATTGATATTATGAATAACTTCATGAATTAAACTTTAATCCCATGAGCACATGCACTTTTATGGTTCTATTGATTTGGTTTAATATTTTTATAACCCGGTAATCTTTTGTTGCATTGTATATACTTACACCGAGTAAGCTTTGTAACTTTCGTCATTTGTGAGTGTATACACTATTCTTTTCTCTTTGAAAACGTTGAATTCGTTGGTAATCTCACTATTCTTTCATTTGATCGTTCATTAATTGAGTTCATACTTGAAATGTGTTACTTGATCATGATTTTCATATATTGTTTTGATTCGACAATTGCATAAACTTTTTGAAATGATCATAGGCCCTCTTTGTTATATCACCCATATTAGCCTTGACCGCACCCTTATATGTTTACCCTCGTTAACCCCTTTGAGCCTAAATATATTTCGTTTCATAACCCAAATCCCATAACCAACTCTAAATTGGAGTTTTAGCTCATACATACACTTTCCATACCTTTGTTTGGAATGTTACTTGGGGTTTAACGATGTTGTTATGTGTTGCAGTTGCAATTTAGGCATATGAGAGTTTGAAAAGTAAATAAAAGAGAAGTGAAGAAAAAGAGTGAAAAAGAGAAAGAAAAAATCAAAAGAAAACAAATGAGAAAATGAGAAAAAGAAGTAAAGAAAAAGAAAGAGAAGTTTGTAAATGCTGTATATAGTTCAATAAGCTTTGATTACTCTCCCCGATGATATATCTAATGCTTTTTGGAACTTGTTTTCTAATTTTGATATTGTCTGCATTTTCCCATTATCCCGAGTTTTCATCCCGAACACTTTGAATCCGTACATACATTCCCTTGTTTCTTACTCTAGCCTAGCCTACATTATAACCCTATACAAGTCCTATGTGATCTTAAGTAGATGTAATTCAAAGGTTTAAATAGTTTTGATAATCTGTGAAAATGCATTTCGCCTCCTTTAATGAGCGGTATCTTTCATTGAGATTACAGCTTTTAATTTCATATACTGCGTTCTTCGTTTGTGACATGTGTGCGGCCTAGTTCCCATTTACATTTACTCTTTATGCCCGCATGTTCTGTGTGTTACGTCCCTATTTCGAGTGAATTCTCTTGATGAGCATAATGCCCGTGAGGATTTAATATATACTTGCTTTAATTTAGTATCCGGTTTATATAAGTTTTTCACCAAATCACTCTTTTCATGTGCTCGCTCCCCTCCCACATTTTAAGGTTTCAATTCTATGAGGTGCATTATATAATGTTAATGATTCAAACTTTTGTGTGAATTCATTCACGTTGCTAATAATGCGTATGAAATATTTTTCTTTGTTGTTGGGATTTTCGCATGTTAATTGGCCATATTTTGAGGAAACCGTATGATGTTTGTGGGTATCATCCCTGAAAATCCTCACGAGACGACACTCGTCCACTAAGGTAACCTAGGGGTTTAATGGATTATTGCATATGCTAAATGCAATCATGTTCCCGACGAAAGTGGCATTTATATTTCGATCCATATATACATTTTGTATTTCCTTCAGTGGAATGGTTTTGTTTGTTTCATCACTAGGACTAGCAATGTTTAAGTTAGGGGGTGTGATTCGTATCGAATATTGCATATTTTCGCCAGTTATCTTTATGTATTCTAGCACTTTTACGGTCCTAAATGCCTATAATTATGCTCATTAACCATACAACCTTGGATTTGGATATATACATGCATTACATGGGTTATTTGTGATTTTGTAGGTATTGGAACGCTAAAAGGGAGGTTCGGTTGCATTTCAGAGAAGTTTCGTCGTCGAATGCTACTTCAAGGTAAATTTGGTCCTTTAAAACTCACTATTTTTAATAGAATCAAGTTACCAACATGTATATCATCAAATTATCATCCCGTGGCCACTGACCGTGCGTCATTCTGACTCCGTATGTGGAAGTTATGCTCATTTCCGGAAGGTTGTGATATTTTCTTTTACTTCAAGGGCATTTTTGTAATTTCATATTGCATAATTTGGAGGGTTTCAAAACAGAATCATGTATATAATTGAATTAGCTTCGCGTCGGTTCCGACCACGCCTCATTTCGATTTCGTATGAGGGAGTTATAGCCGTTTCCGTGCAACGCTTCAAAATTGGTTCAAAGTGGAAAAGTGGGCTGTCTCCAGCCCAAGGCAAATTCCAAAAGTGCCGTCGACCGGTCCCAAAATAGAGGTCGACAGTTCCCATCAGATATGGGCGAACATTGGCTTATTTTGGGTTGGTTTTGTTCGGGGTTTATTTTGGGGTATTAATAGAATGTTTGGGATTTTTCTTAGAAGATATATTTTCATTTTTAGGTTAGAAGAGGGGATTTGTTGGGTGGAGCTTCTCTCTCCTCGAGTTTGTACCATTTGGATTGTTGTAAGCACTATTCATCTTCTTCCTCATTTATTCAACTTGTTTTAGCTTGTTTCTTCTTTCTTAATTATTTACATGCCTAGACAACTTGTTTTCGTATATTAATTTCTTATTTGCTTAGTTAATTAGTTGTTTTCCATATTTTAGTAGTGAGTAGTTTTACGGGTTGGGATTGCATTTTCGCCATTAATGGGCGTCGAGCTCCGAAAGTTAGGTTTTGGGGAAAATTGCATTTAATTGAAACCTCGGTTATTAAAGTCGGATTATTATGCGTTTAACTTTCTTTGTCACGCAACGTTATTGTTTATAGTGATAATAGGAATTTAATCCGCGTGTGACCATTTTTTATTATATGTTTAATCTCGCAACTTTGGGTTAAATTCCTTATTGTGTGATGTTTAGACTTAATTGAAAATGCTCGATTAAATGTTTTCGAACCGAAATTTTAATTATTAGTTGTTTTGCCCATGGTGGGGACACGATCCCGACTCTCGTTTTATTAATTCTAGTTTAGACTTAACTTCTTATTTTTTCCCTTTTCTTTATTTCCAATCTATCACCTTTTACACTTTTATTTTAGGAGTATTAAATCCTATAAATTCTAGCAACCCATCTCTGTGGATTTTCGATACCCGCACTTGGCCGCTATACTCCCTTTTTTAGTGTAGTCATAAGTTTAGGTTTTTTTATTGAGGAGGTGAAACGAAAACAATGATTAGCGCCTTGACACGCGCTACTTTTCACCCTTAATCAATGAGCATTTATTATATGTTTCTGCGATGGGTAGGTAATTCCGGGTGTGGTTATGACTACCCTTCAGGCATATGGCCGTTTCCCGACGTCTTGCGTTGTAGATGCCCAGGTGTCGTAATTTATTGGCACTGGAAGATGATGGTCATTTAGGGGGGCGCACAGTGGGGAAACCCGGACGGGCGGTCTTAGAACGCGTTATATGATATATATAACTATGTGCAATAATGTTGTACATTATTGGTTATTAAAGCATTTTATGATAATGAAATGGCTTTAATTTACATTTTCCTGATGGAAGAAGGAAAATGGATGATATGATGAAAGGTTAAAGAATTTTGATGACAATAAAACTTGCTTTAAATTATACATATTTTCCAGATGGAAGAAGGAAAATGAAAAGTTATGAGTTGAAAGAAAAGCATTTTTATGATAATAAAAATTTCTTTGAAATATGTTTTTTCCTGGATGGAAGAAAGGAATAAAATTGGTAAAGAAAGTTTTGAAATAAGATTAATTGGTAAACATTTGATAAAATGTTGTACCATTTATATATATATTCCTAAAGAAGAATTAGGAAGTATGCTTTTAGATGGTCAATGGACTTATTTACGATTCCTTGAGTAGCTGTAGATGAATTTACATATAGATATATATTAATATGGTACTTAGGGTCTAATGTATATCTACTATCAACCTTGCCTAGTAGTAGTTTATCGGGGGGTTTCCTTGTTTGGATTTCGCTTTCGAGACACCCCACGCACGTATAGGGCATAGTGCTGAGACTGGGGAGAAGCTAGCCTTTAGTACTTGGGTTAACTAGAGCATGCAAGGTGATTCGCAAGTGTTTGACATGTTCTTTCAAAGAAGGATGTGGCACCCCGCTTAAAATAATAACGGGTGGACAATCCTATACTACATTAAATCAGGAATCTCAGATGGCTCAGTCCTAGCACCAACGGACTATACAATAACAGATAAGGCTAACTACCCGAAATCATATAAAGGAGATGCCAAAATTAAATAAAACATGCCGCGGACAATAAATCAACAATATAGATATCTAGCAAAGGTAAAATTTTAAACAAGTACTATGATAAAAGAAAGTGATAGAATAAAATGAAATGAGTAAATAAAAGGAAATATACCCGAATAAGTTGTCGGGTCACAGACAATACAATAACTCTAAAGAAGAAATATAAACAGCTATAAATAACTCTTGGGTGTAAACCCGATGTACAACACGAATCTTATCTAGATTTACAAGGAGATAGGAAGCGACTACAATCTAAGTCCCACAACAATCCACACCTGTTACGGCTCCCAAGACTCTGTATAGAAAAGCATCTGGCATCCATGCGGTAGGACACCTGTAGTAATATATACATATAGTAGGAGAGAAATATAAACGAGTCAGTCCCCGGGGTGTAAAAATGTTTAGCAAGTGTGTTAACCATGCATAATAAATCTAATTCACTATTTCATAATTAAAGTGGCGTCGCACTCTCGTGAAACCCTAAACTTACATCTCATCTACAGCGCGCGCCTAATCGTGTCTTGCGACCTTAATTAAGTTACCCGTCCCAATAAGGATAACCTACCTCACCATGAGCACGACCAATACCCACTTGACCTGCCATCCTAATATGACCCATGAATTCTTACCCTTTTAATCCCAGTTATATATATTTGCACATATATGCCATACTAGGCATTATTGATTCCAATTTACAACTTAATCAATTATCCATCGTATCACTTCACATATTAACATTAAGCTTCAAATTAAGACTTTATTCTCTAAATAACATGCACAATTTAATAAGGACAAAACTTCTCTCTACTCTCAACATTGCACTGTGTTTCGTGCGTGGGGCATCTCGCAAAGCGAAATCCAAACAAGGAACCCCCCCCCCCCCCCGATACACTACTCCTTGACAATGTCTATCGTAGGGATCCGTTCATCACATAATATCATTTAGCTTCAACATATAAGCATATTCTCTAAACAACATACCTACAAGTACTAAGAAAAAACTTCTATCTACTCTCATCATTGCACTGCGTTTCGTGCGTGGGGCGTCTCGCAAAGCGAAATCCAAACAAGGAACCCCCCCGATACACTACTCCTTGACAATGTGGATCGTAGGGATCCATTATGTCATCCACACAAATCTATTACTACAACTACTATCTAACAGCATAATTAAAATCTATAATAAATCCTTGGGTCGTCATAATCGCAATTGTCTCTAAATACGATCCTTCGACCCTAATAAAATAGTACTCAAAAATCACCCAAGATGTACATCATCGAACCTCCATATCCTTTTAACCTATAGGATATACATCTATATATATATTTACTCTAAACATATATTTCCAGTCATTCATTCTCATAGCCACATGTACATAACACACATAATGTACAACTATCATACACATAATATAACGGGCTATAGAATGCCAATAAACTGCACAATGCTATCATCTTCCAGGGCATTACTCATATACCATCCTGGGGACCAGTGGTCAGACTCAATATCACCGACATCATGGCCAACACACACACACACGACGTCCAGGATGCGGTCATAGCTCTACCTGGCAATGAGACGAAACATACCCACCACGTCTCATTAAAAAAAATTATACAATAACAAAATGGACGCTATGACCTGGGGAATATCCACGCTTTTCTCCTCGAGCCAGGGTGCACACCCTCATCGCGCAACTTCCCAATGATAGCATGGACCGGGTATGCTCACACCATTAGTATAAATATATCACATACTATATACGTACATCCATATGATCACATCATATAATTAAACCATGACACATGATTTAGATATTCACGCCATAAGTACATACATATATACATATCTATTCATATATATATATATATATATATATATCCACATATAATACACACTACCTCTCATCCATATGTATGAAATCAACAAATTTGGCTATACGTGTACATAGTCCTCATTGTACTAGCCATCACTCCAAACATATTAACTTAAATCGTTATGTAATTACGATCCCTCACTTGAAGAATATTCATCCATTTCCCCTATGATATGAATAGTATTCCAATATATTCAACATTGAGGTTATCACCCCAAAGTTTAATGTATATAACAATCGCTACATATTCCATCAATATCTCAAACGCATATCGATACATCTAATAACAACCCCGACTATCGGTATACACAAAACTAATAGTCCACAAGCCTCAATCTTAAACTTAAATTAATCTTAATGATCCCATCATCTTATGGGATGCCCAATGTTGATCACGCATAGATATGTAGTAACTACCCCCGACTACCATTTGACGCAATCTTGTTCTAGTCATTAGAGTATCCCCATCATTCACAAATTGGCCTACTATTCAATTTCTCTTATGAGCCCTTAATCTTATTGTGTTTACAATCTATTCCTTAAGTTAAACATTACTAATGATACGCCACCACTCTCTCTCCCAATCAATTTTAAATTGAATCCTATCACTATAAGGATTCGACGCAAAAGTCGGTTTACAAATTTCCACGCCATGCCCTCACCACTCTCTCAGAAGGTCCTTCACCTACAACCTAGGTTAACTCACTTTTTAAACTCCAAATGGGACTCCCATCCCTAATGAAACTTCCCCACGATATCAATACTACAAACTCCAATACACATATATGTTCCCCAAACTAATTCAATACGTTCCCACGATTCTAACAAGTGAGAAACTCTCAATAAATCCCCACAACATATCTCTCACATCATATATAAAAGTTCCAAATCGAGAAACCAACCGAAAGAAAGACTCACTCTAGGAAAATTCCTCAAAACTACCCTATTTTCGAATAGTTTCGTCCCCTCCAAATCAATTCGGTCCCAACAGCGAATCTATCCGGCCCTAGCAAATCGATTCATCCCACTAGACCTGTAAGTCTGCTACATACTGAATCGATCCGCAAGGGGCAAATCGATTCGTCCCTAAAGACCTGCTGCTTCTATAACATGGCGAATCAATTCTCTAGGGGAGAATGGATTCTTCCAGTTCAGAAACCAAGAAATGGTGCTATTTTCTCCAAAGCCAAATCTCCAAAAATCCATAAATGCATCATCCCTAACCATCAAACTTCATACCCAACATATTTCTAACCCTAATATTCATCATATAACTACCCAACAATTTATGCAACCTCAAATGCAAGATTTAATCCATAAAAACCTAGGGTTTGATATATAACCCAAAATTCAGTTCTTTTACCCATAAATTATGGAATAAAATAAACAAATGAATTATTTAGCAAGATTAAACACTTGCCTCAGAATTGTAGAGGTTCAATCGTCCTCGTGATCGCATATGGGATGGAATCTCCAAGATTTTTCCCCTCTCTCTTTCTTCCTTTCTTCTTCTTTCCTTTCTTTCTCTATCTGTCTTTCTCACAAATGAGAATGGCTTGATCCGTAAGCCTCTTAAACCTTTAAAACATGAATCCCAGTTTTAAATGTTAATACACACTTTAAATGACTCATTTGCTCCAATTCGAGTCAAACTGACTTAAAAATATTCCGAAATCGAAATAAAATCTAGTGACAGTCATTTCGACTATCTCGACCCATTTGAAATCAATGGCGCATTCAGAATTATCATTCGGAATACTTTATAACGTCCTCAATTTTTGGACTTCAATTTCCAAATTTTTAAAATTCTCCAATTTAAATAAATTTTATTTCTCCCAAAAAATTTAATTTCTCAGTCCCAAAATGTTGGGGTGTTATAAAGGACCGTATACAAAAATGTCGTAAAAAACAAAAATAAATTTTCTCAAATAAGGACTGAAAATATCATCCATCTCAGCTTGAAATGTCTCATGAGCATTAGTGATCCCAAAGGGCATCACTAAAAATTCATAATGCCCGTGGTGTGTTGTAACCGCTGATTTGTGAATGTCTGGTCCATGTAGCCGTATTTGATGATTCAGGATCTGAGATCCAATTTAAAAAATATGCATGCTCTATGAAGTTCAACCAACAATTCATTTATAACTGGGATAGGAGTCTTATCCTTAATTGTAATCTTATTTAATTCTTTGTAATCTAGACAGAATCTCCACAAATTATTATTCTTCTTAACTAAAAGTGTTGGAGAATAAAAAGGGCTTGTGGTAGGTCGTATTATCCCTGAGTCTAGCATTTCTTTTACGATCTTCTCAATTTCATCTTTCTGAACATGGGGGTAATGATACGGTTTAACTTTTACTGCTTATGGTTAGGGAATAAGGTGATTTGATGATCACATTTTCGGATTGGGGGTAGTCCTTTAGGTTCCTCAAACACATCCCCAAATTCTTGGAGTAAAGTGGAAATGAAATGATGTTGGATACTTGTGGGGTTTGAGTGGAGATTGCAAACAGTTGACCCATGATTGTGTTGGTCTTCTTTTTGCATTATTTGTGAACTGTAGTTGCTAATATACACTTCATCTCTGCCTTCTCCTCCTGAGCCTGCAATTCTATGGTTCTCCTATCTTGATTAAATGATAGACTCATCTTTTTAAAATCCATCACCATTGGACTGATTTCTTGAAGCCATTTTACACCCAGTACTTCATCTCATCCCCCCAAAAGTAATATCCTCACACTTTTTTGAAATTCCTCCCTTTGCATGCACCATTTGAAATTCGGGCAGCATGATGTACTGCAAATTTTGTTTCCATCTGCAATTGTAACCAACATTTGCAAAGTGGTTTTTACAACATAACTCGCCTTCTTAGCTGCCTTTGGATAAAAAACATTATGGGTTCTTCCTCTATCTATTAAGATGTGGATGACCAGGTTGTTTACTTTT
This sequence comes from Sambucus nigra, assembly GCA_949130495.1. Taxonomy (NCBI): domain Eukaryota; kingdom Viridiplantae; phylum Streptophyta; class Magnoliopsida; order Dipsacales; family Adoxaceae; genus Sambucus; species Sambucus nigra. The sequence goes on along the minus strand of OX422214.1, from coordinate 6,058,091 downwards.
AATTGGAGCCTCAATGTTTGGGGGTTAGAGCTGCCTGAAATTACATGTAGTGAAATCTTCATATCTTCCTTTTGGGTTTCCTTTTCCATCTCTTCCAGGTACTGTTGTAACAACCCGCTATAAATAATAACGGGTGGCCAGCCCTATACTACATTAAATCGGGAATTTGAGATGGTCCAGTCTCAACATCAACTGCCGGTACAATATAATATAGAACTAACTACCCGGTAGAATATAAGCGAGATGTTAAAATTAAATAAAATAAGCAACAGACAAAAAACTAACACTACTAATAAAGGAAAGAAATATGCATGAAAGAACTAAGATAAATGAAATGCTAGAATAAAACGAAATAAATAACTACAACAGAATATACTACAAAAAGTAGACCCGAATAAGTTGTCGGGTCACAACCAATACAATAACTGGAATGGAATAATTATAAACATGTATATAAATATCCCTTGGGTACAAACCCTATATACAAAATGAATCCTACCTATTTTTTTTTTCTTCAAAGGAGGAAGCGACTACATTCTACATCTTGCAACAGTCTGCACCTGTCGCGGCTCCCAGGACTCTGGATAGAAGGTCATCCAGCATCCATGTGGTAGGACACATGTAGTAATATATATATACAGGTAGGAGAGAAAAGTAAATGGGTCAGATCCCGAGTTGTTAAAAATATTTAGCAAGTGTGTTAACCGTGCATAATAAATATCGGTGCACTTATTTCATAATTAAAAGTGGAATCACACTCTCGTGGAACCCCAACTCACCTCTCATCTAAAGGCGTGCACCTATTCATGACCTCAACTTTTAGTTAAATTACCCCCATTTATTAGGGCAACCTAACTTATCATAGGCCTAGCCTATACCCACGAGAATTACCTTCCCAACTTAACCCAAGAATCCACTCTTTCTAAAAAAACTTAAGTATTTATTTTTCAAACATATATGCCTTATTAGGCTTAATGGATTCCGGTTTATAATTTAACCAATTATAATTGAGTAAGTTACCCAATATACATTTGGGTTGAAACATATAATTTAATTTCTAATTAATAAGCATGCAAAATTATTATTGACAAAACTTCCCTCCAATTTCAATGCTGCGCTGTGTTTCGTGCGTGGGGTGTCTCGCAAAGAGAAATCCAAATAAGGAACCACCCCGTTACACTAATCCTTGTCAACGTCGATCCTGGAGATCCATTATGCGACACATAAATATCGACATAACTTCTCTCTAATCTCAACAATGCACTATGTTTCATGCGTGGGGTGTCTCGCAAAGCGAAATCCAAACAAGGAACCACCCCGTTACACTACTCCTTGTCAATGTCGATTTTGGAGATCCATAATGCCACACATATAATATTATACTACTATTACAACTAACATCTCCAATAATATCCTTGGGATGATGTACCCGAAATATTCCTTAAATGCGATACATCAACCCCCATAATTTAGTACATCATAATCATCCAAGATGTACTCCACAAAGATCCTATATCGTTTCATCTATAGGATATATAAATATATTTATAGGCATTTTATTCTCACCATATATATATATATACCAATCATCCATACCCATGACCAAGTGTACATATCATATCTGATGTACAATCGACATGCACATAATCCACCCGGCTATATATATCGCCGATAAAACTGCATCAATGCTATCATCTTCCCAGTGCCCGACTCACGTAGCAACTGGGGACCACCTGATGGGGATCAACGACACCCACCTCATGATAACTCACACACACGACGTCCCGGGAAGCGGTTATAGCTCCAGCTGGCAATGAGACGAAACATACCCACCACGTCTCATCCCAAAAATATATCTATCGTATAATAACACACGGGACGACTATGACCTGGGGAATATCCACACCCTGCTCTATATGCCAGGATGCTCACCCGCTGAGCGAAAACTTCCCAATGATAGCATGAGCGGGGTATGCTTAACCACATAAGTATATATATCCTTCACATGCACAATATACATACGTCGATATGATCCCATCATGTGATCAAATATTAAACCATCATATACGGTTTAAATCTCCATACCATGTATGTTCACAACATAAATATATCAATATATTCATATTTATATATAGATATATGTACATATATTCACACATCGTTATATCTATATATATATACAAACTAATTCTCGTTCATATGTATAAGATATATAAACTCGACTATAAGTATACATAATCCTCAATATACAAGCCGTCACCACAAATTCAAATAATTTACCTCGATATGTGAATACAATCCCTCACATGAAACATATTCAATCATTTTTTTTCTAATGAATAGTCTCCCAAAATCATATGTATATATTTATACATATATATTCAACCTGAGGGTTATCACCCAAAATTTTGTGTAGGAACCCATCACTACCCATTTCATCCATATTTGAAAGTACATACTTACCTCTAGTACTATTTAACCATAGGCACATACATGACTTAATAGTCTAAAACCTCAAATTATTCCAACCTCGTTTCATGTATTGGAATCTCAATGGTTATTTCCCCACAATTACGTGTAAACTATCCTAACTAGAAATTATGCTACCGCTTATTCTAGTCGATAGTACGATCCAAGTCGTTCCCAATTTCACCTAAGGTTCAATTAATCTTATGAACCCTTACTCCTATTGAGTTATCGATTGTTCCTTAGTCTAAACATTTCTAAGGATATGAGACCCCTCACTCTCTAAGATTTCTCAACCTCACATCATATTTATACCTTTTTATCTATAATTGGTATTCCCAACCTCAATGAGGTTTCCCCACAATCTGCATATGCAAATCCAATACGTAGATGGATACATTTCTCCCAAATTACCCTAAGGAGTCCCCAAAATCCTAATATGTGAGAAACTCCTTATATGTCTCCAAGATCATATCTCTTACATCATAAGGGAAGGCCCCCAAATCAATAAACCCAACCAAATAGGGTTTGGAATCGCTATGGAGAAAATACCTCAAAATTCCCTGTTTCTGAATCGATTCGGCCCTATTCCGAATCGATTCCGCCTAGCGAATCGATTCGGCCTCCAAGGCGAATCTATTCGGGTCCAAAGACCTGGGCTTCTTCCACAGGCCGAATCGATTCGGCTTCGGTCCGAATCGATTCGATCAATGCAGACCTGCCAATTTCCCTAAATCGAATCGATTCGCTAAAAGGGGCGAATCGATTCGGGCCTGCAGATTTTGAAGGGTTCTTCTTCTTCAATGAACCCACGAATTTTAAACCCTAAAAATTCTATTATAACCCCCAAATCTTTATCACAACATGATTCTAAGCCATTAAATCAACCCAAAGTTGATCCCAACAATTTCTACACCTTTAAACCCATATTTAAACATTGATTTCAAGATTTAAACCCAAAAATCTAGGTTTTGATATTAATACCCAAAAATCCATTTCTTTAACCCACAAAGTATTAAATGAAATACAGAAATAACTATTTAGCAAGATTAAACACTTGCCTCAGATTTGTAGAGGTTGGATTGTCCTCAATGTCGCGATTGGGCCGGAAATCTCCAAGCTTTTCTCCCTCTCTCTCTCTTCTCTTCTTCATTCCTTCTTCCTTTCTCTTTTCTTTCTATTTCTCTCTTTCTCAGATGAGAAGGCTTCATCCATAAGCCTTTAAATCCCTTAAAACAATAAACCCAATTTTAAATGTTAATACACACTTTAAATGACTCATTTACACCAATTCGAGTCAAACTGACTTAAAAATATTTCGGAGTCGAAATAAAAGTCAATGACAGTCATTTTGACTATCTCGACCCTTCCGGGATGAATGGTACCCTCAAAGTCATCATCCAAAATACTTTGAAATGTCTTCTATTTTTGGACTTAAATTCTCAATTTTAGAATTCTCCAATCTAATTAAATTTTATTTTCCCAAAAATTTAATTTCTCAGTCTCAAAAATCATGGGGTGTTACAATCTTCCCCCCTTACAAAAATTTCGCTCGTGAAATTTAAAATACACATAGGACCTCAATATCATCTAGTCCTAACATCAACTCTTAGGATCACTATACCGATCCTTACTAGTTCTCACGTCGAACTATTTAAACTTTAAAACAAACTAGCTACCCAGGGAGCCCGTACACCCTGTATCCGAGTTTCCATTCGTAGAATTATAATCAGTCTCCATTAGCCTCAAATCATAATATAACCCTCGGCATTATAATCTATAACAACATACTAAATATATAAAAGTTTGAAAATTCCCAATGGTGGAACTGTTCTCAATTCCTGACGCTATCCACCTTCGTGCGGGGGAGGTCTCGCAAGCGAAATCCAAACAAGGAACCCTCCCAATACACTACTGCGTAGCTAGGTCGGGGATTGAGATTAGTTGAACCAGGGCTAAGGTTTTATAAAAAGATTTTTCATATTTTATATATTGCCCGAGGGCCTATACAATAATATAATATAAATAAATTCCGCGTCTTTCGACACCCCAAACAAACACCTTATGTTTAAAACACAAGGCCTCAACAAATACAACACTTCTAACCACTGCCTAGTTATCAAAACTAGCACAACTAGGAGCGAAATTATCCACTCAACATAAATCTACTAAACTCTGGACCTCTCAGTTATGAAATTCCTCTACATCACATCAACACCTTTCCATAAACTAAGTTCTTCCCTTAATGAACCAATAACCTTAACAATTTAAATTCCCAAAATCAATAGATTCACTCTCTACTAGCTCATTATAAGACGTTTTACTATTCCAAAAGATGTCGCATAAAGACCACACTTGCTCACTCCTCCCCAAGTCCTAATTCTCCTAAAAGAATTTTCTTCCTCATAAATCCTTCCTAACCATATTGAAGGACAAAACGCGATGGGGACTACCGAAAACTCCCTCTGTCCTACACAACGAAACTGAGTCTCCAAATTTTCTCCCTCTTCCCAGAAGGCAATACTCCTGATATTGGGACAACTACACCTTCCTCACATCGGTAAGAGTCACTAACACAAGGTTTCCTAACGAAGGTTAACGAGTTTCTCAACCTAAACCTCCCAAGGACTACACTAACCTCTCCTCAGACTTTCCTTACTAAACCCAAGATTCACTATTCGAGTAATTTTCCTTTCTTACTGAACTGCCGATAAATCACCTCGAACCACTGCTAGAAATCTCCTCCGGAATCGGGGAAAACAAATACCCCTGATTAAAGCGTACCCTAAAATATGCTATGGGTATTGTACTTCTAATCCTATCCTTTCCTAGACGACAAAATCTAGGCGATGTCTGAAATGAAACAAGAGAAACTATTATCAGAACGCCAATCAAGTGAATATACTTCACATAAGAAAACAACGCAGTGAACACATCAGTCCTAATTGTAGGGCTTTATGTCAAGAACGTTAACGGAAGAATGCAGAAAACTCGCACAGATCCTAAGGACTCTAGAATCTGATGCTCTGATACCATCTGTAACAACCCGCTTAAAATAATAACGGGTGGCTAGCCCTATACTACATTAAATCGGGAATTTGAGATGGTCCAGTCTCAACATCAACTGCCGATACAATATAATATAGAACTAACTACCCGGTATCATACAAGCGAGATGTTAAAATTAAATAAAATAAACAACAGACAACAGACTAACACTACTAATAAAGGAAAGAAAGATGCATGAAAGAACAAAGATAAATGAAATGCTAGAATAAAACGAAGTAAATAACTACAACAGAATATACTACAAAAAGTAGACCCGAATAAGCTGTCGGGTCACAACCAATACAATAACTGGAATGGAATAAATATAAACATGTATATAAATATCCCTTGGATACAAACCCGATATACAACATGAATCCTACCTAGAAAATTTTGTTTTCTTCAAAGGAGGAAGCGACTAAATTCTACATCCCGCAATAGTCCGCACCTGTCGCGGCTCCCAAGACTCTGGATAGAAGTTCATCCGGCATCCATGCGGCAGGATAGCTGTAGTAATATATATATATATACAGGCAAGAGAGAAAAGTAAACGGGTCAGAGCCCGAGTTGTGAAAAATATTTAGCAAGTGTGTTAACCATGCATAATAAATATCGGTGCACTTATTTCATAATTAAAAGTGGAATGGCACTCTCGTGGAACCCCAACTCACCTATCATCTAAAGGCGCGCACCTATTCGCGACCTCAACTTTTAGTTAAATTACCCCCATTTATTAGGACAACCTAACTTATCATAGGCCTAGCCTATACCCACGAGAATTACCTTCCTAACTTAACCCAAGAATCCACTCTTTCTAAACAAAGTTAAGTATTTATTTTTCAAACATATATGCCTTATTAGGCTTAATGGATTCCGATTTATAATTTAACCAATTATAATTGAGTAAGTTACCCAATATACATTTGGGTTGAAATATATAATTTAATTTCTAATTAATAAGCATGCAAAATTATTATTGACAAAACTTCCCTCCAATTTCAACGCCGCGCTGCATTTCGTGCGTGGGGTGTCTCGCAAAGCGAAATTCAAACAAGGAACCACCCCGTTACACTACTCCTTGTCAACGTCGATCCTGGAGATCCATTATGCCACACATAAATATCAACATAACTTCTCTCTAATCTCAACAATGCACTATGTTTCATGCGTGGGGTGTCTCGTAAAGCGAAATCCAAACAAGGAACCACCCTGTTACACTACTCATTGTCATTGTTGATTTTGGAGATCCATAATGCCATGCATACAATATTATACTACTACTACAACTAAAATTCCAATAATATCCTTGGGATGATGTAACCGAAATATTCCATAAATGCGATACATCAACCCCCATAATTTTGTACATCATAATAATCCAACATGTACTCCGCAAAGATCCTATATCCTTTCATCTATAGGATATATAAATATATTAATAGGCATTTTATTCTCACCATATATATATATATATATATATATATATATATATATACCAATCATCCATACCCATGACCAAGTGTACATATCATATCTGATGTACAATGGACATGCACATAATCCACCCGGCTATATATATCGCCGATAAAACTGCATCAATGCTATCATCTTCCCAGTGCACGACTCACGTAGCAACTGGGGACCACCTGGTGGGGATCAACGACACCCACCTCGTGATAACTCACACACACGACGTCCCGAGAAGCGGTCATAGCTCCAACTGGCAATGATACGAAACATACCCACCACATCTCATCCCAAAAATATATCTATCGTATAATAACACACGGGACGACTATGACCTGGGGAATATCCACACCCCGCTCAATATGCCAGGATGCTCACCCTCTGCGCGAAAACTTCCCAATGATAGCATGAGCAGGGTATGCTTAACCACAAAAGTATATATATCCTTCACATGCATAATATATATACATCCACATGATCCCATCATATGATCAAATATTAAACCATCATATACGGTTTAAATATCCATACCATGTATGTCCACAACATAAATATATCCATATATTCATATTTATATATAGATATAGGTACATATATTCACACATCGTTATATCTATATCTATATACAAACTAATTCTCGTTCATATGTATAAGATATATAAACTCGGCTATAAGTATACATAATCCTCAATATACAAGCCGTCACCATAAATTCAAATAATTTACCTCGATATGTGAATACAATCCCGCACTTGAAACATATTCAATCATTTTTTTTCTACGATGAATAGTCTCCCAAAATCATATGTATATATTTATACATATATATTCAACCTTAGGGTTATCACCCAAAATTTTGTGTAGGAACCCATCACTACACATTTCATCCATATTTGAAAGTACATAATTACCTTTAGTACTATTTAACCATAGGCACATACATGACTTCATAGTCTAAAACCTCAAATTATTCCAACCTCGTTCCAAGTATTGAAATCTCAATGGTTATTTCCCCACAATTACGTGTAAACTATCCTAACTAGAATTTATGCTACCGCTTATTCTAGTCGATAGTACGATCCAAATCGTTCCCAATTTCACCTAAGGTTGAATTAATCTTATGAACCCTTACTCCTATTGAGTTATCAATTGTTCCTTAGTCTAAACATTTTTAAGGATATGAGACCCCTCACTCTCTAAGAGTTCTCAACCTCACATTATATTTATACCTTTTTATCTATAATTGGTATTCCCAACCTCAATGAGGTTTCCCCACAATCTCCATATTCAACTCCAATACGTACATGGATACATTTCTCCCAAATTACCCTAAGGAGTCCCCAAAATCCCAATATGTGAGAAACTCCTTATATGTCTCCAAGATCATATCTCTTACATCATAAGGTAAGGGCCCCAAATCAATAAACCCAACCAAAAAGGGTTTGGAATCACTATGGAGAAAATACCTCAAAATGCCATGTTTCTGAATTGATTCGGCCCTATTCCGAATCGATTCCGCCTATCGAATCGATTTGGCCTCCAAGGCGAATCGATTCGGGTCCAAAGACCTGGGCTTCTTCCACAGGCCGAATCAATTCGGCTTGGGTCTGAATCGATTCGGTCAATGCAGACCTGCCAATTTCCCTAAACCGAGTCGATTCGCTAAAAGGGGTGAATCGATTCGGGCCTGCAGATTTTGAAGGGTTCTTCTTCTTCAATGAACCCACAAATTTTAAACCCTAAAAATTCTATTCTAATCCCCAAATCTTTATCACAACATGATTCTAAGCCATTAAATCAACCCAAAGTTGATCCCAACAATTTCTACACCTTTAAACCCATATTTAAACATTGATTTCAAGATTTAAACCCAAAAATCTAGGTTTTGATATTAATACCCAAAAATCCATTTCTTTAACCCACAAATTATGAAATGAAATAAACAAATAACTATTTAGCAAGATTAAACACTTGCCTCAGATTTGTAGAGGTTGGATCGTCCTCGATGTCGCGATTGGGCCAGAAATCTCCAAGCTTTTCTCCATCTCTCTCTTTTCTCTTCTCTTCTCTTCTTCTTCTTTCCTTCTTCCTTTCTCTTTTCTTTATATTTCTCTCTTTCTCAGATGAGAAGGCTTCATCCATAAGCCTTTAAATCCCTTAAAACAATAAACCCAATTTTAAATCTTAATACACACTTTAAATGACTCGTTTACGAGTCAAACTGACTTAAAAATATTTCGGAGCCGAAATAAAACTCAATGACAGTCATTTTGACTATCTCGACCCTTTCGGGATCAATGGTACCCTTAACATCATCATCCGAAATACTTTGAAATGTCCTCTATTTTTGGACTTAAAATCTCAATTTTAGAATTCTCCAATCTAATTAAATTTTATTTTCCCAAAAATTTAATTTCTTAGTCTCAAAAATCATGCGGTGTTACAACTGTAGGGACTGATCTATACCTTCTTCCATTTCTTCGTTATTGACTACCATATAACACTTCTTATTTTCACAACGATCTACTGGGTGATAAATTTCATCACAGTTATAAGACAGAATTTTCTCTTGTCTAATCTGCATTTCAATTGGTGAAAGTTTCTTGATAGGTGGTAGTGTGAGATTTCATATGAAATTTTGAGTTAAAGGACCATTGGGCTTGGGTACAGGATAGTTAGGGGTTATGGGTTACAAATTCTGGGGATTCAAGAAAGAAGGTTTCGAGTTAGAGTTACTAGAATAAGGGATCATATGGGTTCCTCCATACGTGGTTCTTGTTCCCCATTTCTCTTTCTTATTTGTGATTCCCAATGCCGACTTTTGGAATCGTGCAATGATGATATCTTTGGCTAAGGATGGTGGGCTGAACATTCTAACACTTCATTTGATTTCTTCTTTCATCCCACTAATGAAGCTGTAAATAAACTAGTCCTCCGATAACGGCCTTTGCTTGTCCAAAATTAAGGGTGGCAGCTCCTCGAACCTTTCTTGGTAGTCCTCCACAATTGGAGTTTGCTGTAGTTTATTGAATATGTCAATAACATCCTCATGGCTTGGGTCCATAAATCTTGATTTTATAGCCTGTGCAAATTCTCTCCAATACCTTCAATGTGATGAAAATAGGTCTGGAACCAATTGTCGGCCTTTCCATCTAAATGAATAGAAGGAAATGTCACCTTATTTCTTCAACCATAGGGAATAGTTAAGTACTTGTGGCATTTTCACAACCACCCTCTAAAATCTTGGCCATCAAATTTGGGAAAATCCACTCTAGGGTTCTTGTGATTGAATCCTTGAGTTTCTTCCCACCAATATACTCTAGGAATTGGATTTGGTAATAATGGTGGTTCAAATCTTCTCCTACCAACCATAGCTGCTCCAAATTATGTTGAACCTTGACCTTATTGATTGATAAGAACTTACAATTGATTTGTGTTGGTGATAAATCCTTCTTGCTGGCTCGCCACTGTTCCTTTAAGATACCTAATTTCTTTGCGGGTTTTTTCTTCGCCACTACAAAAATTGGGTGAATTATTTTCATCTCCCTTGGAAGTAGAAGGGTGGTATGGAAGGCTTCGCTCTGATACCAAGTTTGTCATGCCTTGAAACTCTAGACCATCTCACGAATAATTTTACACACAACTGGTGGCATTCAAAGATATTATCAAGAATTATAATCTTTGGACTGAGATAAGAAGAAGAATTAGGGAGAATATTTAGGAAGAATTATAGAGAAGATGAGAATTAATTAGAGAGAAGAAGAAGAAGAAGAAGAAGAAGAAGAAGAAGAAGAAGAAGAAGAAGAAGAAGAAAAAGAACACAGAATGAAGATTGGGAAATGAAAGATAAGAATTTTGTATTATTCCCAATAAATACTCTTTAATTCCGTTAAGGTTTTCTTCTAACTAACAAAACTATTTAGTTAATTATTCAGTTAAGTTGTTACATGAGACTGAATATACACCTTCACCTAGCTAGTTCTTGACTACAAAAGATTTGACTTTCCATCTTTTATCTTCATACTTGTAATAGGCTGAGGGTTCCCTGGTTCCCAGTGAATAGGGGTTATTGTTTTGGCAGTTTGTTATGTAGATTTCTATAGCCCAATTAATTTGAAAATGCATTTGAGATCCAAAGATATTTATTTTTATTCCTAAAAAGAAGTTGGTTCCTGAACTTCCATAGAGTTTACAGAGTAAAAGCAATACTAGTTTGATAAGTTGAGATCCCTCATTGACTATGCACATAGGGTTGATGTCATGCGTCTTAATGTGAGAGAACCAATCAGATAAATTAGAGCATTGATTAATAAAGTGTGATTGTTCTCGGCATGGAAGTAAATGAGGATAAGTATTACAGTTCTTCAATTAAAAGACAAACATGAAAACTGTTATTTCTTTTCCATATGTAATTGGCCATTATTTTATTTGTCAGTTTCATGGAATCAAGTTGCTAATGTTAATTAATAGACAAAATATTTATAACATTTGGAACTTCTGATATGCAGATAGATTCAAATAATCAAACTCCTTACAACATTTTTCTATAGAATGCCGAAACAGTTGTCTTAGTGTCTCCCCTCCAAAATATAATATCAGTGGTAAACCATATTGTTAAAGTCATGGATAATTGTATTTAAAACCATGCCCTTTATGTATTGGATCCATGCCATTGGTGCCCCTTTCTCTGCAAGAAGGGGACACGAATGTTCAAAAATTCTGGTGACCTCGATCAAAGTTGGTGATGAGGTTTTGCTGAGAGTGCAGGGTGGTGCTCGCCATACGGGGATTGAAATTCAAGAATTCATTGTTGAGAAATGAATAAGAGACTTGATAAGATGTACCATTTTGAACTTATCAACTGAGGTAAGATATGTAATCCATTCTTTTTGACAGATAATACTAAGTTCGACACATATGTTCAAGTTTATTATATCCTTTAGTACAACTTTTTTTTTCATTTTGGATTTTCCGCACACTTTCTTCTGGTCCTTTTTGCGATTCAAATCTAAAATCAAAGTTTGAAATGAGGAAAGGAGACAGGAAAAGGGTATTTTGTTAGGGATTCTTTCATATATAAAAGGATGGGCTTAGCAAAACAAAGGAAAGATCAGGCTTACTAGAATTGCATAAGTTAAAAAGAGAATTTCTAGCTTGAGGTTTGGAAATATTGCTTACATTCAAAATAGATAATGTTCATTGTGAGAACGGGGGAGCCGACCCCGAGGATTTGGGGGCTCAAGGCGAACTTGTAAAATGGGACCTTTTATATAATAATTTTTTTTCAAGAGTATATTATGTATTTTTACAAGCTAACAAGAAACGAACGAAATAGAATACACAATAATCCAACAGTCAATCTAAGAAATTCCAACCACAACAAAATAAAGGAACAATGAAACCAGTTTTGCTAAATTTGTAAAGAAACTTTGAAAGCCCTTCTTTACGAAAAAAAATGTTGAAGAAACACATAAAAAATTAATATCATTAGAATAAAAAAAATTAATAATAGATTAAAGGGAGCAACAAGATTAATAACAAGAACTTAACAAAAATAATTAACAAGAACTATAATTAAAAAAGGACAGATTAACAAAAAAAATGATAACAAGAACATATAACTTTCTATTCACTTTTAAACTACATCATTTAAATCAAAAAATATAAATGTTGTTTTTTACTAATCGAAGTGTTTAAAAATATAAAAAAATGACAACAAGAACATCATTTAAATCCAAAAATTAACAACAATTACTATAATTTAAAAAAATGACAACAATAACTTAACAAAATGACAACAGGAAGAGATAACTTTCTTCTATACACTTTTAAACACTTAGATTAGTAAAATAACAAGATCTAAAAAAATAATAAAAGTGCTTAACAGATAAGTGAAAAAGGGTAATTTACAATTAGGTCCCTTGGTAACAATTTTTAAACGTTTAAGGACAATTTACTAGTTGGTCCAGTTGTTATTCCACTAGTGTGGACTTGTACAAGAAGAGAATTAGTGGACCTAAGTGTTTAAAAATTTTCAAAATTCCTTTAGTGTTTAAAATTTGTTTGTGAGGGACCTAAGAGTACTTTCCCCTAAAAAAAATCATTTATATTTTCGTATTTAAAAAATAATATGAACAAAAACAACTTAACGAAAAAAAGAATAATATTTTACAAGTGTTTAACAGATTACTAAAAAAAGCATACATATTTAACAACAATGAATATTTCAATCTAAAAAATTAACATGAGATGATGAGAAAGAGTTAATACAAAAAATAATACAAACCTCTTGAATATTTATGGATTAAAACTTGAGAGTATTGTAAGCATTTAAAAGAGGGTCAATTTTTTAAAGATGATGAGAGAGAGTTTAAATGGTTGGAACTTGGATGGAACTTGAAAAGTTAGTGTTGGTTGGGGTGGGAGGCATTTTTTTCAGTTCTGAAATGGGTGCGATGAATGAGGAAATGAACATGAAGGGATAGTTATTGGTGGGTGGGTTTTAGGTTTATTTTTTGGGCTTGGGTCTATTTTTAGAAACTTATAGTATACATATGTATACAATATTTGGAGAATATATTTTATATCAGGTTTCGTGGCCCAAGGCAGTTGCCTTATTAGCATACCCCTTAGGCCGTCCCGGGGGGGGGGGGGGGGGTGACTTGACTGGTGGAAGCAGGAAGTTGCATTTGAGAATATCTATATCGATCAATACCCATCATAAAAAATTTAGCCTATTTATATTCCTTTCTTTTGGTGTTGGAGATAAGGCATGTAGATGCATTTTTTCCATAACGGTAATGATAGGATAGAGCTAGGCCTGAACTAACTTGGTGGGATATTGTAAAAAAGAACATTAGATCATGTGGCTTAACTAAAAAAATTGAGGTTAACAAAATGTAATGGAAAATAATCCATGTAGCTTGAGTTCACTTCAGTGTTTAGTTATATTTTGCAAAGAATAATAAATATTTCTTGTGCATATGCATCAATTAATTATGGATAAAGTAGTTTATTGATGTATTAAGGTTTTGACGGGATTGACCAATCATATGACAACTCTAAATAGGATATAATTTTCCCTTTAATATTAAATTGTTAATGAATGATATTGAAAATTGAGTTGAAACTCTTGTGTGTGAAAGTATTTGAAGTACGCTTCCCATCGCGGCAATGAACTTTCTTGCAGGACAGAAGGTCTCTAACAACAACAACTATCATCTCTCTCTCTCAACGACCTCGACATCACTTCCAGAATCATCCACAATCTCTTGACCTATGTAACACCCCGTATTTTTATGATATTAAATAATTAGGAGACTAATTGTGATTGTTGGATTAATTAAATTAATATGTGAGAAATTTATTTATTAGTTAATCCGAATGAAAATAATTATTAACTAGCATGCCAAGGGTTAATACTTATTGATGAAAATTATTGAATATTACTGTGGGGATATGTAATATGGAATTATGAAATTTTTTAAATTGTCGGATTGTTAAATATGACAATTTGGTATTTTTAAGTCAGGACGCGCGTGTGAGTCATGTCGGGACTAATTGAATGGAATAAAAAGATAAATTATTTTTAAGTAACTCATGTGGTAATTTTGAGTGCGTCATTCAGTTCGAAAGGGTCGAGATAGTAAAAAAACTCTATCCGGGTATTTTATTTGGACCTGGGAATATTTTTATGCCTAACCGGCACCCCGTAAGGGTATTTTGTCGTTTGAATTTTTGGGGAAATATTATGCACGAAAATTAAAGAAAATATATAGGGTAAACGTGGGGGAGAAGGGGTCTGTCAGTTCCAAACCTACGAGAGAGAAAAGAGAGAGACACGGAGGAAGGAAGAGGGAGCCCATAGGTGTTTTTGGAGCAAAACTCAAGAGCTTACACCACAAATCCCACCAAAGCGTAGATCGTGAGACGAGGAACGCACCTATGTCAACATCACCAGAGGATCAAACCTTTGAAATTGAGGCAAGTGTTTAACCCTTGCAAAATTGTAGCAATATTCATGTTCATGTTAGAGTAGGTATATAATACTCATTTATGGTTCATAAATTTTGATGAAATTGGAGAATTGTGGACATCAATTAAGAATCGAGAATCTAATTAGGACGCATCCCTCATATATGTAGGTTAATGATCCCTGATTAATGATTAATTATGATGGAGGAATCTGCTTCTTTATGTTTTTGGATAGAAATTTGAAGTTATTTTATTAATTTGGGAATTTTCCGAATTTATTAAGGTTTATGCATGATTAAATGATTCTAGGTTGTTAGATATCATCTCTACATGTTAAATTAATGTTTGGAAGTGATTGCTGGGAGTTTGGGAGTAATCTATAGAGGTTTTAGGTTAGAAGAAAGTTACAGAATGGAGACGACAATATCTTGTTCAAATGAGATGAGAGATCATTCGAACGAGACGCATGGTCATTCAAATGACCTACTGACTCGTTCAAGTGAGATTAGCTCGGGTTTGAACGATAGGTCCCATAAAACCCAGAATTCCCTAATTTTACCTAATTCGTGTTACACAGTCATATTGAGTGAGGAAAACTGCTATTTAATTATTTTAGCATAGTGCAAAATTGTTAGGAAATATGCGTAGCGTAATTACCTTATGTAGTGGGAATGATATGTTAACTTTGGAGATTACAAGCGAGATAATAATACAAATAATTATACTATACGTAGCTATGAGAGAATAAAACGTATGGAAAGTATATAAGAGAGTTGGGTGAATACCTAGTAATTTTAATAGGATGTGGGAATGCCTATTATTATATGATTATTATTTTATCTGTATAGAATACCTACGCTTCTTGTTATCAGGAGGAGGTTATCGCGCAGTGAAAAATCTTATCCTGGGTGACCCGATGGCGGGATATTTGACTTGTACCCAGAGCATATGAACTTGGATAAGTGCTATCTAAGAAGCAGGATAGTTTCGACGGCTGAATGGGAGCGTAGGTATGTGCGTGACCCATTTGGATGGTGAGTATTCTTGCCTCCAATATTTGTGTTATGAGATTTATGGTTCGTGAGAGACGCCGAGTCAATTGTCCTTTATGCAGAGAGCGATGCACCGGTACATGATAGCAGAGTATGCATTGCGCCAAATGGATCTAGTGCGGACCTAGTTTGCAGACTAGATACAGTCCAAAACTTCCCTAGGGACCACCTTGTTTTTGTGTGCCTTTATCTTTTTCTAATGTTTTTAGGGAATAGAAATTTCTACCCCAATGATTTCTAAGGTCTTTTAAGCTTATTTTAATGCTTAATTAATCTAGAAGTCTAAGTGTATAAGTTTCAGGGCTACTGCTACTGCTACTTCTCAGGCTTCTTTCGTCACTATCGTATTAGAGTTCTGAATAGCGAGGATTATCTATATAAATAGTCTCTTCAGGAAGTCTAGAAATTGGAAGAGGTTTTGATGGAAAATATTCCAGTCTTAAATACCTTATACGGTATCGTGGGTTTATCAGTCCAGTTTCTTCATATATTTGATTAATAATATTAATTATATCGTTATCTATAAATTCGTCTAAATTATTATCACCATAAGATGACAAAAATCTACGGTATGTTCTAGGGACAACTTTTTCTACGTTTTTAATGAGAGGGAGGATTCCTCCGGCTCTATTTAAAATATCTTTTGTTTCAGCTAATCTTTTTCGTATAATAAATTTTAATACGTCTATGCTATCTTCAAGTATCCTATAGTATATTCTTGATATTTTTCAGGTCTTGATAGTTCTTCAACAAAATCTTCAGTTCTTAATTTTTGTCTAAAGAGATCTCGGATCCCAGTTCTAATTATTTCTATTCTAGGTACTTCTCGTTCTAACCACTCAAGAACCTGGTTTATATATTTGAAAGTACCACCTGCGTATGTTAAAGCAGTTTCTATAAGTTCTTTATCTTTAGGGTCTCTGTAAGAGTCCAATCTTGGATTTCTCTAGTTATGTCTAAATTTGTTTGATTAAAAAATTCTAAAAAGTCTTTAGTGATTTGTAGGCTCATACAAGATTCTTTTTGAAATAATAATATGTAAAAATAGTTAAGGGTTTGGTTTGAGTTATACCTTCCTTCTGGTCTGCAATATATTTATCTTCCTTCCTTCTTCTCTTCAGCCTTACTACTATTCTTCTCCGGTATCGACCTCCTACAACTCTCTCATTATGTGTCGCACCTCAATCCACTATTATAGCTTTGAACCCGTTTCCTGCCTGTATTCCATCACTCCTAATGCCCACCTGTCCAACGGCTCATGGTAAATCGACACCTGACGGCGGTTCACCTGTATAACACCTTGTGTGCTACACCCGAGGTTCCACACAATAGTCCTCTATGAGAAGAAAGTCGGAGACAATTTAGAAAATAATAACAACTTAGCATAAGAGATTTATGGAAAAGAAATTACTTTTATTGCTTTTCATAGGTAAATACAACTCCCCCCTCTCCCCTAACTATGAGAGGTTTACTCACTCACTACAAGCACTCTCTCTCTAATATCAACTACTTGAAGTCTAACAACTGATATCTATTCCTACTCCCTACCTCTCCTTTTATAGCATAATGAGGCTTACAGATGACAGGTAACCGGTTACAAAAAGTGATGCGGTTGAAAGCATACAATTATTAAAGAGACATACAATAATTAAAAGTCTGAAGCCTTGGAATCTTTTGAGTCCTTACTTTTTTTCTTTTTCAAAAGCAATCTTGAACCTAACGTCTTCCACTATCTTATTTTGTCTTTATTAAAGGAGGATGTCTGGGCCCATATGGGGCAGGTCTGAGCTATTTTTATTTTCATTCTACAAGGGAATCATCAGTCTAAATAATGGAATCTTCTTGTCTTCTTGCAATAATGCATAGGTCTAGTGCAAGGCATCTTTCGTCTTTAATAA
This sequence comes from Sambucus nigra, assembly GCA_949130495.1. NCBI lineage: Eukaryota > Viridiplantae > Streptophyta > Magnoliopsida > Dipsacales > Adoxaceae > Sambucus > Sambucus nigra. Next base: position 6,040,186 of record OX422214.1, on the reverse strand, counting down.
TTCTTCTGCTAATGAGGGGTCCATATTTGTCCTGTTTGTGTCTTCTTCTACCTTGTCTTGTCCTGGGAGGGCATTATTGAAAAATCCATCAATGAGGCCCACAGTTCTAAGGCTAGCTGGCAAAGTTATCTCTACTATTTCTTTGGATTCTTTCTTGAGCCTTCCGTTGAATGGCTCATCAGCTTAGATTTTTAGGTATTCTTTGTGGTAGGCAGTGTACCACCTATCTTCTCATGTTAATAACTCCAGGATTTCAATTGTCTCCATGTCTTGAACAATCTGGAGCTTGGACTTATCAATAATTAAATCTTTAGTCTCGTCTTTTGATAAAATCTCAACGTCTTCAAATATATAATTGGAAAATTTAATAAGTCTAAATCCTTCAACTCTCATTCCTCTACAGGAACTTGCAGCAATTTGATATATTCTAGAAAATAAAAGAAAGAAGTCTTCTACCTTCTTAACATACTCGTGGACTATTTTTCCAAGAGCAACAAAGTCTTCAATATCTTTTATCTGAACGAGTCCAATGAACCCGTGGTCTGTAAGAGTTATATGAGCCATGTCTGATTTTCCAAAAAGATATATTTTTGGAACATCTTTTAAGAAACCTTTAATCATTAAGGTATATCAATTTATTTCTGATAATAACATTTTAAAATGATCAATAATGTTATTAGTTTCTTTTTGAAAGTCTCCTGCTAATGGGAGATTATTATGAGCAAACAGTATAACAATCTTAGTCTTAAAAGACTTTTTCTGATAATAGAAATCAGTAGGTCTAGTTTTGGAGCATTCTTCAAGAGTCTGAGCATAAGTCTGAGTCTGAGGTGTAGTAATAGCAGTACCACTGACCTGGGTAACTGTAAGTCTTTGAGTCCTCATGAATCTGGCATTGGCTACCAAATTTTGCTTGAACTCGGTCCATAGTCTATTCTTCACATTCCACCATATAGTGTCTATGAGAGTATTTTCATCATCTGAAAATTCTCATCTAAATTTTATTAAATCTGGATATCTTTGATCAGTTCTATATTGGGGAAAATACGTCTTCCCAATGAGTCTATTTTTAGAAACAATCACATGTCTAGATTTTCTAGGAGGAACTAGGATATCATCAACGTTATCTAGGATTGCTCTTTCTTGAGAGTCTTGAATATGAGTATGTCTTTGCGTTATACCAGCATTTGGCCTTACGTGTCTAAGATAGTCTGCAACATCTTCTTTGTTCAGTTTATTCGTTCCAGAGGAACTAATGTTGTCTAGGTCTTCTATTTGTAACATAAAACACAAAATCATATTAGTGTTAGCAAACATTGGCTCTCTTGATATAATAACTGGAATGGTATTTTTACTTCCCTTAATATGTATAATAGAGAAGTCATAACCATTAAGCAATTGTTGCCATCTAATAAGTCTATTAGTACTTGATTTGGACAAGTCTAAGTCTCTGAATTTTACTGCATAAGAAGAGTCAGTATATACAGTAAAATGTTTAGGTCTAAGAAAAAGCATATATTTTTCTATTGCCCTTACTATAGCAAAAACTTCTTTTTAATGGGTAGTGTATCTTATTTTTGGGTCTATAAAGGTTCCAGAACTATATCTACAGAGTTTTTTCTTTTTTGTCTGATGATCAATGGCAAAGTATATTGCTCCCCATTATTTATCAGAGGCATCTATTTCTACTATAAACTGGTCTTCTTCATTAGGCAATTCAAGTAAAGGAATATTCATGACTGCATCTTTAATTTGTCTTATGACTACAAAGTCATCTTTAGCCCAGTAAAAAGGATTGGTTTTGTCTGTTTTGTTTAATTTGGCCATTAAGCTTTGTCTTTTTAAGGCAAGGAATTTAAAAAAGTCTGCAGCACAGTTAAGCAATCCTAGAAATGATTGTAATTTTTTTCTATCTTTAATTTGGTCTGGAAACTCAAGAATCTTTTTGGTTATGTGTTCTGCAAAGGATAATTTTCCTGTATTAATATGCATTCCCACGAAGTGTATCTCAGTCTAAAATAATTGGATTTTCCTTTCGAACATAACAATTCCATGTTTGTCTAATTCTAAAATAATCTTTTTAAGATGGTCTACATGCTCTGTCTCAGTCTTAGTAGCTACAAGAATGCCATCTATGTAAACAGGACAAAATTATGAATAAGGTTTAAATATGTTATCCGTTATTTTTTGGAATACTTGAGGAGCATTTAAGTATCCAAATAGCATTACTAGCCATTCGTATTTTCCTTGGGGCACACCAATGTCCAAGCAATACTGTATGGATGCATCTTAATTTGCCAGAAGCCAGATTTGCAATCAAACTTACTAAATATAATTATATCTTCAATAAAATTGATTAAATTATTCTTGTCTGGTATATTATAAGAATCAAATTCATAATTCTTATTTAATTGTCTATAATCTATAACCATACGTCTTTTTCCTCTTTTACGTTCAGATTTATTTTGAACATAGAAGGCAAGGCTATTATGTCTACTTTTGGTTTCTCTAATAATTCCTAACTTAAGCATTCCGTCTATGTATTTTTTAAATTCTTCCCTATCTTCTTATAAATATCCTTTCTTATAGGTTCCACCATTAATAGTGGCGTCTGAGTTAATAGGGATGATTTCACAATAGCTTTGGTCTTTATCCCACTTAGCGATGGGATTTTCTCCTAAAGTAGGCTCTGCTAGTTGCCTAATCTTTTCCTTTTCTACTTATATATCCATTTTCTTCTGTTTGGATATAACGTGAACCTGTAATAAGGTATGCTGGGCCTGGTCTAAAATGTCTTGTTGGGTTATAGGTTTAGGTCCACCATGCTCAGCTGAAGAACTCTGATGTTTTATGGGTTTATAGTTGGGTTTGACCTGCATAAGGTCAAAGGCAGTCTTGTGATCTCTTAGAGGAGCTTTAATATTAAATTACTCTTTATCACTAATTAAAATCTTATCATTATACTGAGTATAAGGATGATATTTACTAATAAAGTCTTGTCTTAAAATAATGTTTCCTGTGAAACTAGGATGAGGATCCATTATCCAAAACCTATGATTAACGGTTTTGTTGGTCTGATTTCCTAATTTAAAATAAATACGAATAGTCTTGAAATATAAGTTAAATGGATCTTCATTAGCCACTTTACCATAGATTTCTTAAGTACTTTCTAAAAAATAGTCTTCAGGGAAGGCATTAGCCTTGCAAATACTCTGAGAGCATCCTGTATCTATAAAAGTTGAAAGTCATTTAGGATAGTATTTTTGTTTAACAAATAATTCTACAAAACAAGCATGTGGTTTAGTAGAAATTCCTAAGTTGTTCTTGTCTAAAATAAATATTCCTTTCTGAGCTTTATCTATAAAATCTAAGGGTATTTGGTCTTCTGAACTACTATCAAAATGGTATTCTTCTAAATCATAGGAAATTCCTTTTCCTTTGATGTCTTCATTTTCTTGTAATTTTTTGGCTATATTTTTATCAATGCCATGATAATATGTTTTATATCTAAGTCTATTTGAGCATCATACAGGCTAGTATAGATTGCTCTAAATCTAGTTCTCCAACAACCTTCATGGTAGTGTAATTGGCAAATAACACAAACCATAAATAATTATGTTTGTATAATCTCAAAGCATTCTAAACATCTAAAGTCATCCTTGCTACATTTCATTTCAAATATGAGATAATGTATTTCATCAAAGTAGCATCTAGGTATATAGGTTAGTAACTCAGGATTACTAATTGTCCATCTTTTCTTTATAAATGGGCTTAATATACACTTATACCAAGCCTCTTCAAAGTCTATATATTCATTATCTAAATCGTCTTGATTAGTTTGCATCATATACAAGTCTAAAGTATCCTGAGAGTCTTCATACTCATCAATGTCACTTGTATAGTCTTCCGAGTCACTATCAGTATATGCACTATAGATACTAGTATTATCATCATCTTCTGTGTCTGATATTTCTATAACATGTAGGATATCTAACTCTTCTTGATCTGTATAGTCTAACATTGTATTGATAATCTTATTACCTTTTTATCTTCCTTATTAGGGCAGTCTTAAGCAAAGTGTCCTTCTTTGCGAAAATTCCAACATTCTTTGATAGAGGTCTTAAATTGAGCTACATCTTTTTCTTTCCTATAATTAGGAACCTTCTTATACTTACTAGTGTTCTTCTTAAAATATTTTCTTTAATTAAATCTATTTTTCCTAGTCTTAGGCTTCTTTTCTCTAAAGGTAGTAGATTGTCTAAATTTATACTTCTTTGGAAATCGTAAAGGTCTAGTCTTAAACTTCCTATGTTTCGATTCTAATTTCTTTTTGAATTTTTTAGATTCACTACTGCATCCCCATTGGACTAGAGCGATATCTCTTTTATTTTTTATTGGAGGGATCTGCTTAAAAGTTTCTTCTATTAACTTTCCCTAAGTTATATCACGTCTCTTTGATATCATATAGTCTTTGGCAAAATTGACCCTTTCACCAAGGGAGTTATTCTTAACTCCAGCTACTCCTGTCCAATTCCTATATTCATTAATTAGGATTTGTCCTATGGCTGGTATCTTTCTAAAGTATTCATCTTTTAAAGTCTCTCCAAATTCTTTAATTTGTTAATATAGATGTTCGTAATTATTGCTATATTCATTTAGCTTATCTAATTTGCAAATGTTGAGGAGGGATAACTTAGTTTTTGCTAGGTCTTTTTCATTGATTTTAGCTAGATGTCCAGCTCCAATGAATTCTAATGTGAACAATTAAATATATTCTTCAATTGATCTTTCTTCTAAGTTTTCTTTCATCTTCTCAACCTTTGCTAAGGAGTCTTCATCTGTAGCCTTTCTTAAACTATCTAAGTAATCTTTCGCAATACTCTAATGGATTGCTCAGCGTACTGCTTACATGAACTTGAATCCCATTATTCATTAGATGCAAAACACATGTTCATATGATTAGACCATTTTTCTAAAGCCTTCTTCCTATATTGAACATTGTCTAAGTTAAGGTATACACCTACCGAATTTATGGCTTGGCTTGCCACAATCTTAACAGGAGTGAAACTCTTCTCACTAGTTGGAAAGTCTTTTATATAATCAGGTTTAGTTTTTACCACGGTGCTCGAGTATATAGGAATATTTATTCCTATTGGTTTACTAAAAAGTCTAGGAGCATCTTCAAGCCTACTACTACTTCCTATCTCTTGTTTACTAGGCTCTACTTGTGTAGCTGGCATTAATCTTTGTTCTCCTTCTTCTATTAATCTTAGGTTCTAAGAAGTTCTTTTGTATTCTTAGATTCTTTTAATTTTAATATGCGGTATTGGGCTATCATATTAAATCTTTCTCTTTCTTGAAATCTAACAGAATGACTTTTCTTAAGGTGATCTTTAAATGTCTTCATATCCAATTATGAGGGTTCATGTCCAAAGTTTTGGATCCCATCTTTTTCTTTAATTAGTCTTTTTGTTCAAATGATCTTCTAGGTCTAATTACCGGGGCTTGTTTTAGTAAACTGGCACTAGTCTTACTACTACATTCTCCTTCAGAAGGATCATTGATTATGGCTTCTCCCATATTCGTAAATCTAATTTCTTCGGTTTGGATATTCTTATTGACAATCTTAGGGAGGCCAAACTCGATAGTAACATTTCTAGTGGCATCATCTTGATTAATAAACAGTCTTTTATTCTGTAAAATCTTAGTTTCTTGGAATTCTGGCAATTGCCAAAGGGTCTTATCTTTTTCTTTCATAAGTCTAATATTCCTAATAGTGTAAGTATGATTGTAGTCTGAAACATTGGTCCTAACTAAGATTTCTTCATTGAGTCTAGCGCTAGTAATTCCCGATTGCATTCCTTCAGAAGGAAATTGGGAGAACTTCACATAGCTTTGGAATTCTATATTTATATTAGCGTCTGGGATAATATAGTCTTCATAGCCACTAGCATATAAGATTAACTTAAAATGTTTGGTTGTGTCTACGGTTATTGTAAATGCCGGAATGACATTAAAGTATCATATGTTATCTGACATTTCTAATGGGCTATCACAATAAGTCTTTTCTCGAAATCTTTCCATCTTTTGTCTACTAAACAACATAAAATGTTGATATTATTCTGAGGTCTATGTAATCCTTGGATTAGTGCTTGAAAGAGTCCAAAGCTTAGGAATTGGAACTTCTTATCAGTCCCTCTAGATCTAAGCCATTATGAGTAAAACACTTGGAGCTCAGTATAGTATTTGTCTAACACATGATTCCTACAATGGTAAGTCATGTTATAATTAGTTGTCTTAGGAGTGGAACCTTCTTTAAACAAGTTTATGCATATAACGGCTGGAAATTATCCATTAGGAATGGAATCTTTAACAATCTTCCCGTCAACATCACCCCATTCTTTCCATTGGAGAGTATTGGTGAAATTTCTTTCTTTACACCATGTCCTAACATTGGAGGATGAATCCTTAAGTCTTCAGAGCATATGATTACACTGTCCAATATGAGGGATATAGCTAACTATCTTACGAGTCTTATCTAATTACTCATTTATGACTCGTCTACCTATGGTATTCTTTTCTCTAGTTTCTATAAGAGCAGGTTCTCTAAATTTATAGGTGGTTACCTGTTTTTGTTCATGTATTTTTTAAATTCTTTCTAAGAAGTCTTAATAATTGTTTTGTCTTTTTATCTGATTAAGGATTTCTTCTTCAAAATTCTTATTCTCTTTTCTTGTATTCTCATAAATTTCTTCACTATGTCTGGCAAGAGAATTAACTAGATATTTGGCAACATTTGTAATATAGTCTTTTACTTCATTAACTTTTTCTTATTTTTGCACTGATCTAGCTTCTATAGATTCCACAGTCCTTTCTATTTTATCTAAACGAGTTAGAATAAAAGGTGAGTATATTTCTGCTTGGGAAGGCTTATTATATACAGCCTTAATTCCGTTTATAATTTCTTCATATTTTTCTTCTACTTGGTCCATGTCTAGTCTAAGTTCGTTAATAATACTATCTATTTTGGATAGGTTATGGCTTTCCATATTATTAAGGTAACTTGCTAAATTTTGTTGGAATTTAACAAAATCTGTGTAGAAGGTGGTTAATCCTTCTGTCTTAGCTTTTAAATCTAAATGTAAGTCTTTAACAAAGCTACTATTATAGTCTTGGGTAGCTTCTATGGATGTAGAAATTAATTTTAGTCTTTCTAATAGAAGTGTAGTTGCTTTAGCCGCATTGGCAATCTCATTTTCATTTATCTTATAATAAAATCTTTCATCATTTATCTTTTCTAAAATTCTTTGATAAAAGTCTGATAAGGTCTGAATGGAGAGGTCTTTTGGTACCACATTCCAATCTGATCTAACTATCTCCATTAGGAAGATAACTATTTAATCTAGGCATAAGCTTAGCTTGTTCTTTGGTAAGTTTAATTAACTCACTATCTTGATTTATAATTAAATTTTTAATTTCTAAAATTTTTTGTTAAAGACTTTTATATGATTAGTCTTAATATTTATTTCTTATAAAACATGTACTAAGTCTATTGGGATTAGATTATCTAATTCTAGTAGTCTTTTAGATATATTTTTTATCTCTGTTTATAGGGTTTGAGTGTCTTTTATTAATTGTCTTAATATAAGGAGTGTACACTTATTTTGGTATATTATGCTATTAATAGCACTCGCAGTAACTTGTCTACTATCTGCGTGTTTGGCTGGGATATGTTCAGTGTCTGAACAACTGTATATATGAGAGGTTAAACAACCTACTGGGTCTAAATCAGTTATGGGTATGGGCTGGTAGTCTGGGTTAGTTCCAAACATATCTTGGTAAATGCGAGAGATAAATCCCAGGGGAATTAAAGTCTTTTTATTAAAAGTCTAAAAGGAGCGTCTTATGGCTCTGATACCAGAATTGGGGTTTGGTCAGAATTTGGCGGGGTTTTATTTCTAAGATCTTAAAGCTTTAAAATGCCAAATTTGTTTTCTAAAGTTATTGGGGTGTAAAATAGAATATTGCTAAAGGTCTTACTTTTGTCTTATTATGGACCTCATATAAGGACCTCATTTGAGCCTATATATATATATATATAATAAAGTAGCAAACTTATGTATGTCATAAGTTTGCTTGATGATGTCATCATTATAATTTTATCATGCAATGTCTATTTTATCCTTACAAATTTTAAATTATTTACACATTTTGCCCTCGAAATATAAAAGGGTGGAGATGATCTTGCCTGATTTCTGGCATACAGCCAAAAGACACATTGCGTGTGTAAGGAAAAACTGACAGGACATGGTCTTGAAAGACAACTGCTATTAAATTTGTAAGATGTTTTAAAACAATAGTACAGGGGCGTGGCTCAAAGAGTTGAGAAGACATTCCAAACCTCATTTCCAATTACCCAATATTCAAACGCGGGGCCCTAGGGAGCTGACAATGTATGCCCAAGGCAGGTCTTGAAACCCACGATTTATTAAAACCCATACTTCTTTCCCATTTGAAAATACTCATCTCTCTCTCATAACCTGACCCATCATGATTCCTCTCCCTCTCCAATACTCTGGATTACGGTTGCTCCTACCAGGCTACCACCCTCATCATTGTTGTGGAGGTAATAAAATTTCCCCCTTAACACAATTATTTCTCTTTGTTCCCCCTCTAGATATGTCAGCCGTCGCAACCTCATTTTTTGGAGGCAACAAAATCTCCCCTTCTAACACAACTAAATTTTAATTCTTTTCAAGTTTACTAACGATCTCTGTTTCTCTCTGTCTGTTCCCCCTCTATATATGTCAGCCGTCTTATGTTGCGTAGATGCCGCTGTTACTCCTCTCGGCTATGCCTTTGCTTGGGATAGCACTCTTCCCAAGCCAGACCCATTTTTCGGCATTCCTCAATCGGAAAACATAATCTGTTTAAGTGGGACTCCGTATTTCTCTGGACAGGTAAGATTTAATGTGGGGTTTCATTTGTAGTCACTGTTTAACTTTATTAGTTATTTTTTGTCACTGATTTTCTTTTGGGCTCCGTATTTCTCCGTCAACTACCATCCCCGTCGGAGCAAAGGTGAAGGAGGGTTTCTGTTCGGTTTACACGAAGATAAAAAATTGAGTAGAGTTGTTTTTGTCTTTAGTTTAACTGTCTTTTTTATGGTTTAATCTTATGGTTTAACTGTATTTTTTTGTAGATCTGAACTTTCTTTCTTTGTATGGGTTTGAAATCGTGGTTGTGTTTGGGAGTTTAAGTTGTGGGGTTCGATTTTCTGAAATCATGGGTGAGTTTAGGAGTTTGGATGTGTATTTTCATAGGGGTGTTTTTATTTGTACCCTGATTATCTTTCCACGAACCCAATTTGTATTTTTAAAACTGTTTTATTGAAACTGTGATTTGACAGAAGATCTGAAATGGAATACTTTTCTCTTTCAAAAACACAATGTAAAAAAGTTAAAATCTAATATTTTGCTCCTTCATACGCTTTTAAGAACCAACCATCTATAGCATAAGAGAATGTAACTTTAGTCTTTTTTTGGGCCTTTCAACAAATAGCCTTGGTCATTTTAATTTAGGTTGAATTCAAACATTCCTTTGTTGATAAAATTTATATAATTCGAACAGTTCTAACATTTGCTACTGATTTCCTCAAGTAGTCACAATATTTCATCAACAATTAGTAAATATAAGATTCCCCACACCTTTGCTGGTATGGGGCTTAGTTGTTCACGTTACCGGAGTTTTCCTTTATTTGAGTTGGGAAATTGAGATTTTCTCAAACTTCTTATGCAAAAATGTAGATAGATTTTATGTTTTGCTGAAATTATTCAGTAGACCCAAAGGGTGGGGTGGGTTAACTGATTAGAAACCCATTTGCGTGTGGTTAATTAGAGTGGGGGTTCTTAAAAGGAAACTTGGGTTAGAATAAAAATACCCCTTCATAGTATCTAATTTGTAGTTGATAATTTCATTTCAACCGTTTCATTATTTTCGAAGTTTTGCCTCATATGATCTCTCAAAGTTTACCACTTGAGCAAATTTTGATTTGTCAGTTTTATGTCTAACAATATTGTTCTACAATATAGGATGAACCAAATTTGTTTTGGGGATTTTGTGGTACAAATTAGCTACAATACAAGAAATGGTTCATTCTATGCGAATCTCATCAATCTATGGCGTGGATCGAAGTTTTGTTTAGCGCTATAAATACATGAAATGGGTCTCTGTTTTGAGGACTGTAAACACATGAAATGGATCAATGTTTTTCTAACACTAATTGAGGTAATTTTTTTTACTTTTTGTTTGTTTTGCGTTCCCCTACTCAACTATTTTAACTCTTAGATTTGTTGTTTATTTTTACTTTATTTACTTTTTTTGTTAGAAAAATGATTGTTGATGCAGTGCGTTTATTTTTTATTTTTAGGTTGTTTTACAAGGTTGGATGCATGTTTTTCATTACACGACACGTGTTTAATGAAATGTCCAAGACTCATGTTTTTATATTTGTGTTCGTTTTACTATGCAGGTTTGGTGTCTCCATGCGGTGTGTTTTTGAAATTTCAAAGTTGGGGTACTATTTGGGTGTAAGAGAGATAGGGAGGAGTGTTTAAGGTATGATTTCCTCCAAACCAGGAGCTTCATTGTGATATGGAGGAAATCTATATTTCGGTGTCATGCAGCGTTGATGCGAGATTGATAAAATATCGACATAAGATGACCCTCGATCTCCATTTCGCTATTATTCTTGAAGTCCCTCTTAGAATAATTTTTTTTTGTAAACCAGTTACAGGATGTACACTTTCTTTTTTCATGTTTTTTTGTAAACCAGTTTAAACGAAGTACACTGTTTTTTTTTCTTCATGTTTTTTTGTAAACCATTTAAAGGAAGTACACTGTTTTTTCTTTTATTTATTCCACAAAACTCTAATGTAGTTTAATATTATATAAGATTTTTTAGAAATTTATCTACATATTTAATATGTTTTTATGACATGTTAAGAAAAAAATTGCAAAGTGGTATGGGAGAGAAAATTTAATGGTATAAAAAACAGTGTGACTACAACTCCATAAGTTTGATTTTTTCATTTTTTATGTGTTTGCTAACACTTCTATTGCGTGTACTTACGTATTTATGAAGTGGAGTATTTCATTCAAAGAAATTTGTATTTTGTGCTCAATATATTTATTTTAGTTTTTTATTTTTTTATTTTGTTTTGTGATCATATAAATTGTCACCATTTACGTGTAATTGTGTTGATAGTGTACATAGGAAAAATATTTGAGAGACATAGGTTTGGGACTTAATTTGTTGACATGAACACATGTCCGTGTGTCATTTATGTATTTTGAGTGGTACACGCCAACTCAAGATGTCCCCACTCAAAATGTACCAATGACGCGTGAACATGTGTCTTGGGTCGTCAATTTAAGTCGCAAAACTCATAGTGAACACCTCTCACATCATATCTTTCTTTCGACACATGGCTCGAGGCAAGTAGGAGCATGTGAACTGGCATAGTGGCTGTAATAGTTATGAATAAAGAAAAATTGTTATGGCCCAATGCTCAATGTAAATGTTGACAAGGATATTTATTCTATGCATGCAAGCAAAATTTTCTCAAAAGTAGACTCATGATCTTTACAAATAGTGTTAATTAAATAATTTTGAAAACAATATCCATCCTTAAAAAAATTGGCCACGATTGATATTTTAGAAAATTATACTATAATACCAAATTATTATGACTTCACTACACAATTCATATTCAGGAGAATTGTCTTCGTGCCTTTAGGCACAAGCACGCCTTCGGAAATTATGACCATTTTTTTACTTTGTTTTGTTGGGGAATGAATTTTTTTTTGTTTTGTAATTACGTACTATGAATTTTTTTATTATTTTGTGATTACATACTCTGGATTTTTTTACCGTTTAATGATTATCAGCGTGCCTTCAGGCACGGGCATATATATATATATATATATATATATATATATATATATATATATATATATTAATGATTGTGAATAATTCCAGTATGTGAAAATAGAAAATTTGTAAATGTTGATAAGTAAAGTAATTCCAGTGGGCAAAACATTTAGTAAAAGAGCAGTGAGTATAATATGTGATTGAATGGAATAAACTAATTTAAGAACGTATTGTATGGGCGATACAGGTTAATCCTACGATTTATAAATAGTAGTATAATTCTATGAACTAGTTGGGGAACATTATAAATAACAAGGTTAGGGTAGACGTTAGGCGTGAACAATAGTAGAGGGGGTGAGAATCTCGTGTGAGAGTTCGAAACTAACATGCACAAGATACTTGCAGCATTGCAGTTTTAAATACTTGCTAAAATAAATATTTTTACAACTCGAGCTCTGACCCGTTTCTTGCTATCTTTCTCTCTTACTATATATATATATTATAACAGGTTCCCAGCAACTGGGTTACCACCAGACCTAGACGCATGGGTCGTTTAGTGAGCTGCAGTGGTTGTGGGAGTTGCAGGCCTTTGCACTTAGATACTTCTATCATTTCTTTCCACTCTATTCAGATGTTACATTTAGGGCATGTTTTTCCCTTTCTCCGTCATTTATTAGAGATTGTACTCAGTTCATTTTAGTATTTTATTTCTTTCACACTTAAGGATATTATGGTTTGTTAGTGTGTTACTTTGAACCGTAATGTTTTATCGAGTCTTATTTATTTCAATAGTTGTTTCCTATATAGCATTTACTTTATTCTTGTGGAATGTAGATAACTTACGTTTTAAAGAAGGGAAATTTGTTAACAGTTATTGGAGTATAATTAATTGAGAAAAATATTTTGACACTTAGCTTAATTATTTTAGGGTGAATAAAAAAAAGAAATTATTTTTCGACAGTGATGCTAAGAATAAAGCAACCGTACACTTTGAATTAATTTAATAAAGGACTGATCACCCATAATTTAATTAAGCTGGGTGTCATAACCTATTGCATCATTCCACGTGGATGTAGTCGAGGAACCATCTTCTTCCTTGATTTGTTCCTTAATTCGTTCATCCAACAGAACATCCTCATCTACGTCCCGTATATATTATTCATCACATGGTGTACTATCCAACGAAAATCCGTTCACGACTTCTTTTCAAGATGGTTATCACCCACTTTTTAAAAGATAAAAATGTTCATGTTTCCCATGCACACGACTCCACTGACCCAACTCCTGCCATTTATCATTCAGTACATGTCCTCAAGTTCATGGGTTTACTAAACATCATGATGAATGGAAACTTTAGGATGCCAAGGATGAAGAAGAGGGTAATGAGGAAGAAGAAGAGGAAAACATCGATCGTCGCCATAAGATTCCTTAACCGGATATCAACGCAACTCACTCACTTGTAAAGGACTTATATCGTCGGTTCTCTACATTCGAAGCTTGGAATAAGTCTCCATATCCAATGCCCGCATTAACTGCCTCATAAATCGTGTCGATAATTTTGAAAATGTTATCACCTTCTTCACTCATGAACATCGTCAATGGAAAAATGACATCACCTCCTTCACTCATGAATATCGTCAATGGCACGAGCAAGTTGGTTGGCGTCTAGACAAATAAGCCAATAATATCAAAATGTTCTAAAATGCCTGCAACCTATATGCCCAATAATGGACGTCATGGCCAGCACAACAAACTCAAACCTCTAACATGACGTATTGGGCCACCCAAGATCTTCTTTGACATTCCAATCCTTTTTCTTATCCTGAAAGACCTATGGATGGCGTCCATTTTCCGCAACCCTCCTAAGAAAATCAAGGACCAAACCCCAATCAAGCTAGTGGCTCCCACAATCCTAACTATCATTGTTATCCTTAATGTACTTTTCAAGGTAAATCCATTGTCTAAAATGAATGAAATTTCATGTTTGCTATATTAGTCACCACTTTGTAGGACATGAGAATTCCAATATATTCTGCCACATGATATAACATTGTATGAAGGTTACCTCACCTAAAAGACACAAAATCTATGTGTCCATGTTGAACCATTAGTTTATCCACGAATTGAACTAACCCACTTGGAGAAAAAAGGAAACAAAAATATTTTCTAGCCCCGTGAAAGTATACAGAAAATTCAAATTACAAAATGTTCCTCACCTTTTTACATAATGACAATGGGGGAGAAATATGAGATATTTAGAAATACAAAGGAGAAACATCTAAGAGGGAGAAAAATATTTTTTTCTTAAAACAAAAAACTTCAAAACCAAGCCTCATACAAAGGGTGAGACCTTAAAATCATTTTCTCAAAACAATATCAAATGCATTGTCATCGTCAAAAAATGGGATATTGTGAAATCAATATGTATCTAAACCAAAAGGATTTTGTTTGATGATAACACAATTGATATAAAGAACATACTTTGCTATCTTATCTCTAATGTACTTGAGATTAAGACAAGAAATCAATACATTATGAGATATGCAACCAGGAAAACTTCATCCAAGCAACCATGCAACCATCTAATGCAAGAAAATAAATCCCTCAAAATAAAGCCAGTGAATCCCTTAAAACCAAGATAGTGATGAAAATGTACCAAAGGCAATTAAGTTCACATGATTTACTTAAAGCTTGTAAGCTCATATGTATTCAGATAACCACACATACATCAAACCAGTAGTCTCACTAAGCAACCAGTCTAAAATCAACTAGTATCCTCATATGAAGTTTAGAAAATCATTCAACACAGAATCATTCAATTCAAGTTATTCCATCCCAACACACAATATATTATCAAAACCATGCAAGTAATTCAGCCTAAGACCGTAATTGATGTCTCAAGAAAGTCAAAGAAATGCTCGAAGATCCAGAAAACTTTTACTTTATTTTGTTGTAGTTTAGGAACCAACGCACAAACGTAAAGTAGCTTGTTTTGAAAATATATAAGGTCAATACCCTTCACCTAAACCTATCCTAGACCTCCATAAACCTTCCCCAAAGCATGGACTTAAACAAAACAAATTGGAGACTAAAACTCTAGAGTTTTAGTCGACTAAAAGTTTCTATCTCGTCTTTTTGGAGAGCCATCTAATCTTTTCAACAAGCTTTCTATGGAAGTTTCAGTAGACTAAATTTTCCAAAAATGTATCTTCTCACCTTGGTAACTTTGTCCAACCTTCCATCCTACTATCCCATGGCTCCTAACTTTCTACCAACCTTTTAACCTTCACTTGGCTTCCCTCTCCCTCATCCTAACCCTATAAATAAATCCCTCCTCTTCCTTCACAAAATACACAAATTATAACAACGTTATCTCAAGTAAAGTTACATTATCCCAAGTTTGTGTCATCCTCTCCCTTGAGTTTTAGTCAGATAAATCCCGTGTGAGTTTTTAACCAAAAAACTCCTATCAAACCATAGTTTCAAGTGAACCCACTTAAACCAAAATTTCCACTCTCGTTCACTCTTCAGCAAAGTTACAAACCCAAAACCCACTTGTAAGCTATACCTGGAAACCCAATTGCACTATAGACTTATGAAACTTGTTTACCTGTCTTTTCATGGAGAGAAAGTAAATTTATTATTCCATTATTTTTGTAAAGAAACTTTTCTTTACTTTTGGTTACACATCTCATTTTTATGACGAATTGTTAAAGCTTTATTGTATCTTTTCGATCTGTAGTGTCATTGTTGTAAATAGTCAAGGCATTTAAAGTTCTTGGGCTATTGCGTGGGTACCTCTTAGGCAAGGACGATTTTAGAGTCTTGTTGATTACAGTGTTGCAAGGTAGTGTTCCTTGTGAGGTTTTAGTTCCACTATAAGTGAATCGGAGATAGTTAAATTCTCGAGTACCATCTGAAGCGCGCATGTAGGCAGAGGTTGAACAAAGCTAAAATCTCACTTTGCAAAGTCTCATTACTCTCCATCTCTTAGGTTCTTATAGTATTGTTGATTAATTGTCTGATTATAGTTTAATTTAGGGGCATTTACGTTTAGATCCTATTAGACTTTCTTAGATACATTCTAGTCCCATCATGTTTTTCCCTTGCATATAAGTCCTATTCCTAGTTTTTTGGAACTTTTTTTCACAATTTTACCCTTTTAAAACCAACAATCCATAACTTCCTTAAGGAAGTTACATAAGTGGTTGAACTTTTTTTTTAATCTTCAAATGATCATAACTTTTGATTCACAAATCCGTTTTTCACAAAATTACTATTTTTGAAATCTGCTTGACGAGATCTATCAAACAAGATCTATGAAGGCTATAAAATTCCAAAGAAAAAAATTTACACAAACAGTAAACTTTACTGTATGCACTAGAATATGAAATAGTTTTATATATGCGACATTTTCACAAACAGACAGTAACATTTACTGTGTTAATACAACACAGTATATATATATATATATATATATATATATATATATATATATATATATATATATATACGGTGGGTCCAAACCCTTTTTTTTCAAAATTACCTTATATTTGAAGGTTAGCGCTAGTGGTATCCAATCCTTACCACCATTATTGGAGCTTCAACGACCTTCGTCAGAGCTCCGATTTGGGGTGAGTAAGGGTGGCATGTGGTGCCGCTGGCACGGACCTTCGAAAATAAGATACTTTTGAATAAATGGGCTTTGGATCCACCGAAGTATCATGGGGGTCCGCTGGCGCGGACCTTTGAAAATAAGATTGGATAAATGGGATCGGTATCATCTGGAGCGCCAATTTGGGGTGAATAGGGGTGGCACAGAACTTTAAAAATAGGAGCATATTGAATATATATATATAGTTTGTAAAAATGTCATAGATATTAAACTTTTTTTTATACACTAGAAAATGAAATAGTTTTATATTTGTGACATTTTCACAAACAATAACATTTACTGTGGTAATATATTTATGAAATAGTTTTATATATATAACATTTTCACAAACAGTAACATTTACTGAGTTAATATTACACAATATATATATATATAACATTTTCACAAACAGTAACATTTAGTAAGTTAATATATATATATATATACACGGTAGATCCAAACCTCTTTTTTTTTAAATTACCATATTGTTAAAGGTTTACGCTAGCGACATTCAATCCCCACCACTACCCACCCCAATTGTCAAAGCTTCAACGACTTTCATCAGCGCTATGATTTAGGTGGGAAGTAGTGGCATAGTGTGCCGCTGGCACGGACCTCTGAAATTAAAAGAATATAAGATAAATGGAGTTTGGATCCACTGGTGCTCCGATTTGGGGTGAGTAGGGGTGACATTGGGTTAGGTTTATATCTATAACTTTTTTACAAATGTTAACATTTACTGTGTTATAACATAGTATATATATATATATATATATATATATATATATATATATATATACGGTGGATCCAAATCTCTTTTTTTCTGATATTATCTTATTTTTAACGGCCCATGCTAGCGGTATCTAATCCCGACCACCACCAACCCCAATTGTCGGAGCTCCAACAACCTTCATCAGAGTTCTGATTTGGGGTGACATGGAGTGCCGCTGGCGTGGACCTTAGGAAATAAGAAAATATTGGATAAATGGGGTTTTGATACACCGACGCTCCAGTTTGAGGTGGGTAGGGGTAGCATTGGATTAGGTTAATATCTGTAATATTTTCACAAATAATAAATGTTACTGTTTGTGAAAATTTTACATCGGCATCCCATGCCACCTCAAATCATAGCTCTGATGAAGGTTGTTGGAGCTCCGATAAAGGGGGTGGGGATT
The DNA here is from genome assembly GCA_949130495.1 of Sambucus nigra. NCBI lineage: Eukaryota > Viridiplantae > Streptophyta > Magnoliopsida > Dipsacales > Adoxaceae > Sambucus > Sambucus nigra. The sequence goes on along the minus strand of OX422214.1, from coordinate 6,022,425 downwards.
GGATGCCGCTGGCGCGGACCGTTAAAAATAAGATAATATCAGAAAAAAGAGGTTTGGATATATATATATATATATATATATACTGTGTTATATGAACACAGTAAATGTTAATTCTTGTGAAAATGTTATAGATATAAACCTAACTCAATGTCACCCCTACTTACCCCAAATTGGAGCTCCGGTGGATCCAAACCCCATTTATCTAATATTCTCTTAATTTCAGAGGTCTGCACTAGCGGCACCCTATGCCACTACTACCAACCCAAATCATAGCTCTGATGAAAGTCGTTGAAGCTCCGACAATGGGGGTGGGTAGTAGTGAGGATTGAATGTCGCTAGCGTAAACATTTAAAAATATGGTAATTTTGAAGAAAAAAAACAGTGGTTTGGATCTACCGTGTGTGTGTGTGTCTATATATATATATATATATATATTATGTAATATTAACTCTGTAAATATTACTATTTGTGAAAATGTTATATATATAAAACTATTTCATAAATATATTATCGCAGTAAATGTTATTATTTGTGAAAATATCACAGATATAAAACTATTTCATTTTCTGGTGTATACAATAAAGTTTAATATCTATGACATTTTCACAAATTATATATATATATATATATATATATATCCAATATCCTCCTATTTTTAAAATTCTGTGCCACCCCTATTCACCCTAAATTGGCGCTCCAAATGATCCAGATCCCATTTATGCAATCTTATTTTCAAAACCATGATACTTCGGTTGATCCAAAGCCCATTTATTCAAAAGTATCTTATTTTCAAAGGTCCGCGCCAGCGGCACCACATGCCACCCTTACCCACCCCAAATCGGAGCTCTGACGAAGGTCGTTGAAGCTCCAATAATGGCGGTAAGGATTGGATACCACTAGCGCTAACCTTTAAATATAAGGTAATTTTGAAATAAAGGGTTTGGATCCACCGTATATATATATATATATATATATAAGTATTAGCACAGTAAATGTTACTGTCTGTTTGTGAAAATGTCACATATATAAAACTATTTCATATTCTAATGCATACAGTAAAGTTTACTGTTTGTGTAAATTTTTTTCTTTGGAATTTTATAGTCTTCATGGATCTTGTTTGATAGATCGCGTCGAGAAGATTTCAAAAATAGTAATTTTGCGAAAAACGGATTTGTGAATCAAAAGTTATGATCATTTAAAGATTAAAAAAAAAGTCCAACCACTTATCTAACTTCCTCAAGGAAGTTACGGATGGTTGGTATTAAAAGGGTAAAATTGTGAAAAAATTTCCTAAAAAGTTGGAATAGGACCTATGGGATTATTAAAAAGTCAATAGGACTTATAAGCTTGTTGACCCGATAAATGGGACCTAGATATAATTACCCCTTTAATTTATCATATTTGAATTAGTCATTACAATTAAGTTAAGAAAGTTTTTATAATCGCCATTAATCCCATACACCTAATTCACCCCTCCCCCCGAGCATATTTTCGAACTAACAAATGGTATCAGAGCCTTGCTCATAGATACATATTTTGAAAAGTATCATTTGAGTGTAAAGATCAAAAATTAAAATGACAAGCCTCTCCTAAATATTATTGAAAAGAAATTACATTCCCAAGTTTCTATGAGAATATTTTAAACTATGGAAATCTAAAACAATGTACATGATTCAGTCTCTTGATTACCTTTCTTGGAAAATAATTGACGATAATAAATTACCTGTTTTCGATAGACTAAGTACGAAAAAGAGAAATGAATTAAATTCTGAAATAATGATAATTTTTCACTTCTCTATAGAAAATGTTGTTGCGAGAAAAGTAGCTCATTGCAACGAAGCCAGTGAAATTTGGACTATTATTTATGGAGACTACTCGAAAGAAACCACCTCAAATAACAAAGAATATGTCTTTATAAAATCCCCACACTCAAATAATTCGTCGACTATGAAGACATATGATAATTCAATATAAAGGAAAATTATGGAGGAATCACCAAGATCCTCTTCCGAAGAAGAAAATCATTATTCAAAAGACAAAGTGATTATTGAATGTTGCCCAACATCATCTTCTAAAGAACAACAGGAACATTCTACATATATATCGGACAATGATGAGGTAAAACACTATCTAAAGAAATTATTAGCGCCTACGATCAACAAGACCATCTATTTAAAACACTAGTAAAAAGCTGCAAAAAACTCATTGACCCTCATGTTAAAATAGAAAATGAAAACAAGGATTTGTACCTTAAATTTGAAAATGCGAAGATATAAAACAACGCTCTAATCCGACAAAACAACCAAATTCAAAACCTAATAAACTCTAGGAACAAAAGTGAATAAACATCGTGTCTTGAAAATGAAAATAACCAGTCAAGAAAATAGATTGACATGTTGAGAAATTCGTTTAGAAAATTAAGTAAAACCCCACTACATCCACTCTTTAGAAGTATTGAATTTAATAAGAAAACAATCTGAACAAAAGACTCTTATTCAAAAACCAAAGGTAAAAATCTTGAAGGAAATAATTGATCAAGTCAACAGAAAGAAATAATTTTTATGGAACTATTTTTTTGTCAAACTAACTACCGTTCAAGACCAACCCCAAATAAACCATTAAATAAAATATTATCTTTTGTATTACATGCAAAAGAGGAAATCATACCTCTATAAACTGTCAAATTAAAAACCATTTCGTTCCCCACAAGGGAAATGTCCTTCCAACTAAAATTCAAAAGTGCAATTTAGTTCCCCACAAGAGAAATATCCATCCAACTAAAATTCAAAAGTTCAATTTATCATGCAAATCGAAACAAACTCAAATGAATAACCAATTAAATTTTTCAAGAAGAAAATCATCTCACATTCAAAACCAAACTTAAAAATAACCGAAAGGATATTACCACCACTTATATGGTTTTATTCATTTTGAAAACATGAATCTAAAAGCAGAAAAATCTAATAACCAATTAGGAAGATATAATTACATAGTTCCAAACACGCTAAAATTTCCTATTAGTTGCTAATAGATGAAAATTTCTCCCCTCAAAATAATTCCTTCACAAATTAAAAAAAATCAAGTCATTAAATTGTAATTTGTCAATACATGTGAAAACAAATATATCTCACAAGATTTTAAAGTCATGGACTTGTCATACCTAATGCTTGTCTTCTTCCCCCCATTTACACACCCTTACCCACATACACATCCTTACACACTTACACACACTTACATACCATTACAATATTGCCTAGATCCTAACTAGCACCTAAAGGCTCATACATCAAACAAGAACAAAAAAATAATAATTAAAAAAAAGGAAATTCTGCGTGTTTCAATCGAGTGAAACAACCCACTAAAACTTTTTAAACAGTACCTGAGCCAACGAAAATTTCCATCTTTGCCCCATGTTTTTCCCACTTTGCATATACTCTCCAAACCATACTATTACTCCATTTTAATGACATTTTACCTAATAAATTTCTTCCTACATATGTCCCCTATAAAAATAAGGCCTTCCACCTCACATTATCCAATTCACTCTTACTAAAACCCTACCACATTTAAACTCAGAGACCATTCCTATTAAAACATACTATTGGCCTCCTCATCAAGAACATCATCCGAGAGAGATAATGAGAGTGTCCTTTATCTTGACTTACATTTTCATAAAACTGCAAGCAATAAAGATATATTCACCTCTGAATATTCCTCAAGAGCTATCTCAGTTGGGATAATCGTTCCCACTCCACTACTTGAAATCGAACTACCACATATTTACACCATGTTCAATAATAAAGGATATTTAAACTTCCTAGAATCTACCACAATCACTTATCCTACCTTTGTCCATGACTTCTACACCAACCTACCCAAGATAAATGAGAACATCTACTCATTTGTTTTTAACATACCTCTCAAATAATCAAGAAAATATATATCTACTATCCTTGAAATTCTTAACATCTATTTTGATTACTAGAGGTCCCATAAGTAGACAGAGTACCCCAACTTCAATCCCATTGCGGCAAGGAACTTTCTTGCAGGAAAGAATGTTGCCAACACCAACAACTATCATCTCTCTCAATGACCTAAACATCACTTCAATAATAAACCACATTCTCTTGACCTACTACATCATTCCCTATGGAGGAAGTCAGGAAACCATCTCCTTCCTCGATGTGTTACTGAATTGATGCATGTAAGAGAACATCCTTATTATCTTCCCCGCATATATTATGCATCACATGGTGAACTACCAAAATAAAAAGTCTTTCACGACTTCCTTTTGGTACGGTTCTCACTACGCCTTTTAAAGCTAAAAACGTTCCTATTTCCCATGCACACAACTCCACCAACCTAACTCCCACACTTTACCCTTCACTACGTGTCCTCAAGCTCATGGGTTTTAATAAACACTATGGTGAATGGAAACTTCCGGATGCCAATGAGGATACCAAGGATGAATAAGAGGGTAATGAGGAACAAGAAGATGAATGAGAAAAGGAAAACATCGCTCATCGTGGTAACATTCCTCAAATGGAGATCAACGCAACCCACTCACTTGTAGAGAATTTATCTCGCTGATTATCAACACTCACCGATTGGATGCAAGAAGAAGTCCCTGAATCTAATGCCCGCATTAATCTCCCCATATAAATCATGTCGACAATCTTGAAAATATCATCACCTCCTTCACTCATGACCATCATCGAGACGAACAAGAAAATAATATCCAAATGTTCCAAAATGCCAATAATGGACATCATGTTCAACACAATAAACTCAAACCTCAAACATGATGTATTGGGATACACAAGATCTTCTTCGCGTTCCAATCATTTTTATTATCCTAACATACCCGTGGAAGACGTCCAATTTTTTCAACATTCCTAAGAAAATCAAGTACTAAACTTTAATCAACCTAATGCCTCGCACAACACTAAATATCACTAGTATCCTTAAAAATCGTTAATGTACAACTTTTCAATGCAAATTCATTGTTTAAAATGAATGAAATTTCATGTTGCTACATTACTCACCGCTTCGTTTGACATGTGAATTCCAACATATTATACCGCATGGTATAACATTATATGAAGGTTATATCACCTAAAACACATAAATCATCTTTGTGCCCATGTTCAACCATTAGTTTATCCATGCATTGAACTAACCAACTTGTGTAGAAAAGGAAAAAAATATTGTCAAGCTCCGTGAAAATATATGATAAAAATTCCCCATTCAAGATTGTCACCGCCCCCCCCCCCCCCCCCCCCCCCAATATTTTTGATAATGACAAAGGAGGAGCAATATGGTATATCTTAGAAATACAAAGGTTCAACATCTAAGGGGGAGAAAAAATTATCAAAATAAATAATTTCTAAAACCAAGCCTCATACAAAGCGGGAGACCGTAAAATCATTTTTTAAAACTATATGAAATGTATTTTCATCATCAAAAAGGGGGAGATTGTGAAACAAATATCTATCTAAACAAAAATGATTTTGTTTGATTACAACACAATTTATATAAAGAACATGCTTCATTATTTTATCTCTAATGTACTTGAGATTAAAACAAGTGCTCAATACATTTTGAGATATGCAACCAAGAACACTTCATCTAATAAACCATGCAACCATCCCATGCAATAGAATGGAGCCATCAAAACCAAGACAATGATAAACATGTACTAAAGGCAATGAAGTTCACAACATTGACTTGAATCTTGTAACCTCATATGTATTCAAACAACCACACAGACATCAAACTAATAGTTTCACCAAGCAACATGTCTAAAATCAACTAGTATCCTCATGTGAAGTTTCAAAAATCATTCAATAGGGAGTCATTCAATTGAAGATGTTCCATCTCAACACACCGCCTATTATCCAAATCATGCAAGAAATTCATCACAAGCCCTTGATTGATGTGTTAAGAAAGACAAAGAAATACCCAGATGATCGAGACAACTTTTACTATATTAAGTTGTACTTTAGGAACCAATGTACAAAATTAATTAACTTGCTTTAAATATGTATAAGCTCAATACCACTTAGGAGTTTTAGTGGACTAAAAGTCCAAAAAAAGATTAGCCATATCATCTTTTTAGAGATCCATCTAATCTTTTGAACAAGATTTCCAATGGATTTTTAGTCGACTAAAAGTAAACTTTTAGTCAACTAAAAGTGTGACAAATGTAGATTCTCACCTTGGTAACCTCCTCCAAACTTCCATACTAATATTCCATGGTTTCCTAACTTTCTACAAACCTTTTTTCCCTATATTTGGTTTCCCCAACCCTCTTCCTACCCTTATAAATAAAGCGTTCCTCTTCAATTACAAAATACACAAACTACAACAACATTCTCTTAGGAAAAGCTCCATTATCCCTAGTTTGTGTCATCCCCTCCCTTGAATTTTAGCGAGAGAAATCTCTTGTGACTTTCAAACCAAAAAACTCCTTTTAATCCATAGTTTCAAGAGAACCCACTTGAACCTAAATTCCCATCCACGTTCCCTCTTTAGCAAAGTTACAAACCCAATACCCATTTGTGTTCAAGTCATATCCGAAAGCCCAATTGCGTTATATACTTTTGAAACTTATTTACTTGCCATTTTAGAGATAAAGTAAACTTATTATTCCATTATTTTTGTAAGGAAACTTTGCTTTACTTTTGGTTATGTATCTCATTGTTGTGACGAATGGTTAAATCTTCATTGTATCTTTTTGTCTGGTATTGTTGTTGTTGGGGATAGTCAAGGTATTTAAAGAACCTGGTTTATTGTGTTGTTAGCGGTTGGGCAAGTACGCATTTAGCGTCTTGTTGGTTGCAGTGTTGCAAGGTAGTGTTCCTTGTGAGGTTTTGGTTCTGTCATAAGTGAACTAGAGATAGTGAAGTTCTCAAGTACTGTCTCGAGAGTGGACGTAGGAAGAGGCCGGACCATGTTAAAATCTCGGTTTGCAAAGTCTTATTCTTCTCTTTCTCGTAACCGCTTATATTATTATTATTATCGTTATTATTTAATTTTATGCTTATAGTTTAATTTATCATATTGGAATTAATCATTAAAATTAAGCTAAGAAAGTTCTTAAAATCGCCATTAATTCCATATACCCAATTGACCCCCTCTTGGGTATATTTTTGGGCCAATAGACACATGGATGGTTGTAAAACGTTCTCCCTTTTATCATGTATCCCATCCACACCCTCAATGCACTTAAAATCCAAACCCCATACGAGGATGACTATATTATATGAATATGTGGCAGTTTCCATAAGCTGCAACCGTTGAATTAATCTGTTCTAGTTTGAAAAACTTGAGTTTTGGGCAGAACTCACAAACATGGTTTCCAATTACTGTTATTCCCACAGCCCGTAAATAACTTATTGCAAGTTAAATCATTGTATGACTTAATTTTAAATTTGGTTTGAATTAGTTAGACTAGTGTTTATTTAGAGTCGAAAATTATAAGATAATATCATTGGTTGATTTAATTAAGGATGCTTACGTTATTATCCCACTCCCATCTATTTAATTTATTTAATTTCATGTTTTGGGTAGAATTATATGAATTTCCTTATTGATAATATTCACACGTATATTTTTATTGGTTAATCAAATATTAATTCTCAAGAATTTATAGGTCTCCCATTGTTAACAATTGTTAGTTGCTTTGTTTGGAATTGTTTTGATACCGACCAAATTTTGCAAATAATTAGGTGTCACATTAATTTCATTAAAACAATTGTTGATTTGTGTGGATTTTTTTATGTTCATTCAATGTGTCTATAATTGCCGATTTGTGTGAAATATGTGTCAATTTGTATGAAATTGACGTGATTTCTAATTATTTGCAAAATAGGGTTAAGTCTGATATCGTATTATCAAGTTGGGGGTTCCAAAATGTTCTTAAAAGGAATTCAGTAGATGAGTGTAACACCCCGACTAATTAAATACCGGGTAGCTACTCCTTTATTAAATTAATTCAAAATGTCAAGTTGGTTCAGTTAATAGCATCACTGTCAAAAACATTTAATGATTACTAACCACCTAGTATTTAAAAAGTAAGATGAAAATTTTAAAATTAAAACTGATTAACATGCGATAAATGAAATGTAAAATAACATCACCATACACTATAAAGTCGTAATGGAATAACCAACAATTAATAATAAGTCTGGAGGAAATACTCCTCCCAACAATCCCACAACTGAAATGAATAAAATAGTGTAACCTGAATAAATACAAACCAAAGTCTGAATAACTGAAATATAAAATGTCTCTAATAGAAATGGGCGACATGCCCTAGAATGATGGAACTGAATATGGAATCAAGACTAGAAAAGAGGCGTCTAATGTCAAAGCCCTGTAACTTCCACAACAGCTACAGCTCGTCACCTGAATGGAAATACTATGCATGGTGTCCTTGTGGCTGGGAACCTAAAAGGTTTTTACAAAAAATAGATTTGAAAGCAAACGGGTCAGAGCCCGAAAGTGGAGAGTATTTTAAAAACAGCAGGTGCTTTAATAACATTTAAAACAATAAATGCAAAATACATGTTAGGACATGCTCTCACATGAAATACTCACCTCTCGTCTACGTGTGCACTCCTAACGTCCCTGTACCCATTAATGTGTTTTCTCATAACTATCTAGTTCAAAAGAGTTTCTAACACTTCTACTCGGTTCACATTTTAATTCCAACCTTAACAATTAAATAGAGAGTTCTACTTTAATTCTCGAATTCTCAATTATAACAAAGTCATTTATTGATATAAGTCCCCTTTTTATCTTTTCATAAAGTTAGAATAACCGTACACACAATTAAACATAACAAATTCCTTTTTCCTTTAACCGTATATTATTCACATCATAAATATACAATACAAGCACCCAAAGGCTAAGTTGCGGTGCACACATACTCTGATATCCATCCCGGTACATCACGTACATGAGGATCACGCATTTCGAATCTCTCAGGAATCGTTCTCAGATAACAACATCACAAACAATGGAGGCGAACACAATCACATCACATGGGTCACGCACATACCTACGCTCCCACGATCAACAAACTTATTAACATCCCAATAAGTCCTTCTCTGACCTATGTTCATCGAGGTAACCAATCTAAATCCAGGCAACACAAGGATTAGAAGGCCCTAAGCGAACGTAAACCTCCCGTGATAGCAAGTATGGTAGGTATGTCATACACATAAAATTATATGCTAAGCATTCACACATCTTAGATATCACAATATTAATAAAGGTATACTCTACATCTTTATACCATTATTCCAAATTTTATATATTTTAAGTCACCCGATAATATAAAATTCTAAACCGTCGACACGTCTCACGTCCTAGTTTCTTATACTTAAAATCTATCTCAAATAGACTATTAAGTTCCTATTATTCCCACATATAATATCTTTATTCCTAAGGTCCTCACTTCTGTCCCATACCTCATTTCATCAATTTATTCAAATTACACTTTTAACACACATTATATCTCACTTATCGAATATCATGAAATTAGAATAATTCCTCAAATTGAATTCTAATTAAGGTCCAAATTTCCTAATCATGCCTACTGGTCTTCCTTAAGTTTAAGGGTATTCATAAGGTCTTTCAATAATATTTCCCAAGGGTTACCACCATTAAAATTTAAAATAGGGAAAACTTTACTCATTCTGGGAAGGTCGATCGATCGACCTTTACCTTCGATCGATCGATGGTGGTCGATCGATCGACTTATGAGCATCGATCGATCGAACACACCAGGTATGGCTACGGACTTCTTTGTTTTGCAGTTTTCAAATCATCCCAAAACATACTTTTAATGCATGAAACTCTAATATAACATTATAGTATTATCATACAACCATCCTACAACATTATTAACGTTTTAAAACAAATAATTCATCAACCAAAGGCTATATTTGGATCAAATCTTCATCAAGTACCCTACTTTCTACTTCTTTCAAGAACATCAATAAACCTCTTCTTAAATCCGTTTTTTGATCATCGAGGGTCATAATTTTGAATTCATAATTCATCCAGAATGTTACTACATGCAGTCCCTAACATAGTTCATAGTATTAAATCCTCAAATTCATGGGTCTAATCAATCTTCCAAGATAATTTGATAATTTTCCTAAACATGGAAAAGCATAGCATTTAATCAATTGTAATTAAACCACTTGCCTTAATTGTTCTTCAGATTTGTTGTAGATTGAAGGTGGTTGAATTCCTTTCTCTCTCTTTCTGCAGAATTCTTCTCCTTCTCTCCCTATCTACAAGTTCTTCTCAAGGTGCTAATGGAGGTGGAGTTGGTTTTTGCCAAGTTAAGGGTTTCTAAACCTCTCCCGTAGCCCACTATTTTAATTGGGGTTGGTAATGGCTTAGTGGGTTAAGACTAAGTCAGATTTCTAACTCTAATTTTCGTGGGTTTTAATTACCCAATTTCCGAAATTACCAAAATGCCCCTATAAGTTACCGGTATGGCCCAAAAATGCCCCGGGATCCAAACTTAAAACCCCGGCTAGTGTTTTCTGACTATTTCGACCCTTCCGAACGCGTTGGCGCACTCAAAATGACCATACGGGTGATAAAAATAAAATTCACTTTTTAATTCAAATAATTATATTCCTGACGCGACTGTCACGCGCATCCCAACAAAATTTCTCAAATTGCCGTATTTCAATCTCGCGACAATTTCAATAGTTCCAATATTCATATATTGCCATATACACATTATAATCAAACACTATCTCACATCTCTTTAATATTTTATCCAGATTAATTTTTAATTACTACACATTTAATTCAATTAATCCTAAAAATAAATATCACAGAAAATACGGGGTATTACATACTTCCCCCCTAATAACAGAATTTCGTCCCGGAATTCGGAAAAGTAAGGCACACCTGGAAAAATAGGCATCCTCCAGTATTCTAAACAATTATAAAGAAAAGTCCAAATTACTAAAACCCTCGCTTCACAATGAGTTTGTTTAACATACTTGATACCCTATCAGAATAATCTTCGATAACACCTCACGTTGTGCTCTTATTAAACAACATTTGAATAAAAATAGCCTATACATCATTAGCCGCATTATTTTTATCAGTATTGTGAGTCCGCACTTCACTACTAACTCCCGTGTTTATCAAAACACCAAACTCCCATCCTGGGTTGAATTAATAACAAATCTGACTACACTTGTCTATTCCTTGAAATATCCCGACGTTGTGATTTTTACACAAGGGAAAACCACTTCAGCCTGTTGGTGTTACACAAACCTTTATAAGTACCTTATCCACCATAAATATATACGGATGCTTTTCCCCCAACGCTACCATTAGGTAATATCTGCTCCTCATGACTACAATATACCTTACTAGTTATACCCGATTTGGAATTGAAAATATCGCAATGTATCCAAAATTTCTTTCATACAATCCATCAATCGTTAGTCACATTGTTCCTGCACCTCGGGTTATAGGTGATACAACCCTCAGTTTGAATCGTTATTTCTCACTACTTATTGTCACCCCACTTGAATGTGGATATCGGGGATTTCATCCCAGTTCTAAATAGTACTACGTCGAACCACGTATCGGCGTGTTCACTATCTAATAGTGTAAATCACCCCAAGTATATAACCATTTCTCTCCTTCTGGACAACATGTACCACATAATCGAAGGAACTTCATTAGTTATCAATAAGTTGGCTACCTCTCAAGAAATTTTCACTTGACCCTCCCATTCTTGGAATCGTCGTCTTGATACAAAATTATTTGGTGGGTCATCTAACCCCAACTGGTCTACTACTTAATATCCCTCTTTCAATGCCGATATTGACGTAAAATTTCCCCGTTATAAGATACTTAATGATCTTATTCTCCCGACGAATGCCAAAAGTTTGGACCTTTACCCTTTTTACTACTTTGTGCATATCTGGACTTTATACCTGATTGACATCCTCATTCTATTTACTCTTGAGTCACCCTCAACACTCGATTGATCGGAACTCTACTCCAAATTTCTCATAATAATTTATTCGCCTTTTCAAGAGATATCCCTTTATTAAATGGCTTGCTACTGTCTTTTCTTCAAATTTGAACGTGCTACACTGACTACACATGATATTCACTTACACCTTTTCTTATGACGTTTAACCTCATAAGTAATAATCTCACCTGTCCATGTTTTCTCTTCCTTTGATTTACACTTTACGCTTCATACAAATCCCAAACTCTTTATTGTCACTGTAAATACAACGGTGCTATACCACTTGGGCGTTCTCAATCGCTTCTGAATTAGAAATCCTAATTCCTCCTTATCCTCAATGCGTCCTTCAACATGCCGTGACAAAACCAACATTATTAATACTTATATCGTAATTTACTAACAACTTACTCTAATGGCCTTACAACATAATTTACTCCTTGTAACTTTTGTTATAACTATGTACTCCCATATCGATAGAGGTATCCAATTCATGAATGAAGGGCCACACTTCTCCTTACTACCAATCTTACGCTAAGTTTCATGCGTGGGGTGTCTCGCAAAGCGAAATCCAAACAAGGAACCCCCCCGATACACTACTACCTAACATTGTTGGTCATCGGAATCCGTTAAGCCCTGTCCATAATATGTACCCCTACACTCTCATTTCTCAACAAAGTTACATTCTGTCGCAATGACACTTAAATAAGGAACTCCTTTCGAATGACACTTTCTCTTGACACTGATGGTAATCACATTCCATATACACCACGTAACTAAAATCGAGGTTCTCAAAATCCCGTCCCCAGACACACAACTATGAGTATAAACTCCCAAATCTCTAACGGGGAATAAAACAATGCACTCTTTTTGTTACTACCTCTCTATCGTTAATTATAAAAAAAAACCAACTAACTCTTTGTTTACTACGACTCATAATAATGAAATCCCTATGCATAATGGGATTAAATATCCGAGACCATTATACCACTTTGAAATCACAACATATTCATATATATGTATATATACCTATATACAAAAGTACAATTGCGAGTCCGGCCCTCTCACAGATGGGGCCTCGCCAGAATAAAACATGCTACCCCAAGATGGCAATCCCAATAAACTTGCAATACCAGCACACTATCGGTATTATCATATATATGAAATCATAAATAATATCCTCTCATACACGTATAATACAGCACTAAAATGAGTAATTTCAATAAAGTATAAACCGCTATTAATATACTCATTCATCCTCCGCGGATGACAATAAAAGTAACCCCCACACTATCAGGGAAAAATGTTCTTATATATAATAAAATTACTGAGATACTCACTAAACTCGACTCTCAAGTGAAAATAACAATTAATGCAAATGTAGCAACTTATTCATGCCACAAATAACATGCATCATCATCTGAGGATGTAACTCATACTTTTATCTTATCAATCGTCCCGGCTGCTCAAATGGCTCTTGGACTTACCACACATATCTGTCCCAAACCGGATAGTTCAATAACTGTTTCCCTTGCCAGGCACAATACCTTGATCCCTACTCTTGTATCGGGAAATTTTTTATAACGCACAGGTTTCACTCCCCATAGAAATGCCTCTACACATACTCCACTTATCTTTTGTCTCACAAATCATGTTAAGGTGGTCCATTCTCTCGGACGTTGGCAGTCTCAACTCAGACGACTATCTCTGTTGTTCCCTTAGTGTTGACGGCCCTAAGGATCACGCTACTAATTTTCCACCTCTCTTACTGAAATTACCATCGCTCAGTAGTAATTCCGCTATCCAATTATTTTAACGGTTTCTCCATTGGGTCTTCCCATTGTGGTGCTTCTCCAACACCAGTTTTTTTTTCCAGTCTTACGTTATGTAAAGTTCTCGATTCTTGTGTCTCCCCACCCGGGGATGCTTACCTCCCAATTAACACTATGCGACAATACCATTTGCTTTAACCGTCCAAGCAGAGTTCTGCCAGAAGGACTAGCAATTCTCCTATGTAAATTCTCCCTCTAATATCCCCTTCTCCGTTTCACCTACTTCACCCGGTGTAGGGTTCACCAAATAATTTTATTTCCCCTCACAACGTGCCCTCTGTCCAGACCTCTCGTGTGAGTTCAGAACGACATTCGGTTTTTACCCTGAACATTTGATCAAGAAACTTATGGTCAAACCATTCGTGTACGCCTTCTCTAGACGTCACATTCCACTTATAAGTGTGGTGATTTTTCTCCCCATAGAAACTCCGCTCCCACGAGATAAGAAATTTTTTCCTCAAATTTTCACTCTCGATTAGTTATACTCCGACACAAGTCCAAGTCTTTGGATACTTTGCGTTCGTTTGGCTAGCACATGCCGTCTTCTCCTTTCGAGTATTGCTACTGCTGGTTCTCTTCAATGTTACATTTAATTCTTTCTCTCCCATTCCAACCTTGTTGAATGTGTCTAATTTGACCCCATTCCTACTATAGCCGTACCCGGAAGTCTCAGGTTGCGTCTTAGCCTTCTATATCATCCAGGACTTCCGTGCCATAGTATCGGTGACGTCAACTACGGTCATCCTTCTTTAAATAAATCAATTATCCTCAATATATATTTGCCTCCTGCTTTTCACCCAACTGTCTTCGCCTGACGTACTGCATTGTTCGGCACACGAATACACCCGATCGAAAATAAGATTCACAACCATATGTATTAAAGCAGGAGAAAGAAATCTCACCAAAGATATCAACAATCCTAAGCATAGGGCTCTACATCAAAGAAAGCTTAGCGGAAACATAACAAGCCGTAAAGAACCTAAAGGACACTAGAACCTGATGCTTTGATACCACCTGTAACATCCCGACTAATTAAATACCGGGTAGCTACTCCTTTATTAAATTAATTCAAAATGTCAAGTTGGTTCATTTAATAGCATCACTGTCGAAAACATTTAATGATTACTAACCACCTAGTATTTAAAAAGTAAGATGACAAATTTGAAATTAAAACTGATTAACATGCGATAAATGAAATGTAAAATAACATCACCATACCCTATAAAGCCGTAATGGAATAACCAACAATTAATAATATGTCTGGAGGAAATACTCCTCCCAAAAATCCCACAACTGAAATGAATAAAATAGTGTAACCTGAATAAATACAAACCAAAGTCTGAATAACTGAAATATAAAATGTCTCTAATAGAAATGGGCGACATGCCCTACAATGATGGAACTGAATATGGAATCAAGACTAGAAAAGAGGCGTCTACTGTCAAAGCCCTGTAACTTCCACAACAGCTACAGCTCGTCACCTGAATGGAAATACTATGCATGGTGTCCTTGCAGCTGGGCACCTAAAAGGTTTTTACAAAAAATAGATTTGAAAGCAAACGGGTCAGAGCCCGAAAGTGGAGAGTATTTTAAAAACAGCAAGTGCTTTAATAACATTTAAAACAATAAATGCAAAATACATGTTAGGACGTGCTCTCACATGAAATACTCACCTCTCGTCTAACTGTGCACTCCTAACGTCCCTGTACCCATTCATGTGTTTTCTCATAACTATCTAGTTTAAAAAAGTTTCTAACACTTCTACTCGGTTCACATTTTAATTCCGACCTTAACAATTAAATAGAGAGTTCTACTTTAATTCTCGAATTCTCAATTATAGCAAAGTCATTTATTGATATAAGTCCCCTTTTTATCTTTTCATAAAGTTACAATAACCATACACACAATTAAACATAACAAATTCCTTTTTCCTTTAACCGTATATTATTCACATCATAAATATACAATACAAGCACCCAAAGGCTAAGTTGCGGTGCACACATACTCTGCTATCCATCCGGGTACATCACGTACATAAGGATCACGCATTCCGAATCTCTCAGGAATCGTTCTCAGATAACAACATCACAAACAATGGAGGCGAACACAGTCACATCACATGGGTCACGCACATACCTACGCTCCCACGATCAGCAAACTTATTAACATCCCAATAATTCCTTCTCTGACCTATGTTCATCGAGGTAACCAATCTAAATCCGAGCAACACAAGGATTAGAAGGCCCTAAGCGAACGTAAACCTCCCGTGATAGCAAGTATGGTAGGAATGTCATACACATAAAATTATATGCTAAGCATTCACACATCTTAGATATCACAATATTAATAAAGGTATACTCTACGTCCTTATACCATTATTCCAAATTTTATATATTTTAAGTCACCCGATAATATAAAATTCTAAACCGTCGACACGTCTCACGTCCTAGTTTCTTATACTTAAAATCTATCTCAAATAGACTATTAAGTTCCTACTATTCCCACATATAATATCTTTATTCCTAAGGTCCTCACTTCTGCCCCATACCTCATTTCATCAATTTATTCAAATTACACTTTTAACTCACATTATATCTCACTTATCGAATATCATTAAATTAGACTAATTCCTCAAATTGAATTCTAATTAAGGTCCAAATTTCCTAATCATGCCTACTGGTCTTCCTTAAGTTTAAGGGTATCCATAAAGTCTCCAATAATATTTTCCAAGGGTTACCACCATTAAAATTTAAAATAGGGAAAACTTTACTCATTCTGGGAAGGTCGATCGATCGACCTTTACCTTCGATCGATCGATGGTGGTCGATCGATCGACTGATGAGCATCGATCGATCGAACACACCAGGTATGGCTACGGACTGCTTCGTTTTCCAGTTTTCAAATCATCCCAAAACATACTTTTAATGCATGAAACTCTAATATAACGTTATAGTATTATCATACAACCATCCTACAACATTATTAACGTTTTAAAACAAATAATTCATCAACCAAAGGCTATATTTGGATCAAATCTTCATCAAGTACCCTACTTTTTACTTCTTTCAAGAACATCAATAAACCTCTTCTTAAATCCGTTTTTTGATCATCAAGGGTCATAATTTTGAATTCATAATTCATCCAGAATGTTACTACATGCAGTCCCTAACATAGTTCATAGTATTAAATCCTCAAATTCATGCGTCTAATCAATCTTCCAAGATAATTTGATAATTTTCCTAAACATGGAAAAGCATAGCATTTAATCAATTGTAATTAAACCACTTGCCTTAATTGTTCTTAAGATTTGTTGTAGTTTGAAGGTGGTTGAATTCCTTTCTCTCTCTTTCTGCAGAATTCTTCTTCTTCTCTCCCTCTCTACAAGTTCTTCTCAAGGTGCTAATGGAGGTGGGGTTGGTTTTTGCCAAGTTAAGGGTTTCTAAACCTCTCCCGTAGCCCACTATCTAAATTGAGGTTGGAAATGGCCTAGTGGGTTAAGACTAAGTCAGATTTCTGACTCTAATTTTCGTGGGTTTTAATTACCCAATTTCCGAAATTACCAAAATGCCCCTATAAGTTACCGGTATGGCCCAAAAATGCCCCGGGACCCAAACTTAACCCTCGGCTAGTGTTTTCGGACTATTTCGAACCTTCCGAACGCGTTGGCGGACTCAAAATGACCATACGGGTGATAAAAATAAAATTCACTTTTAATTCAAATAATTATATTCCTGACGCGACTATCACGCGCGTCCCAACAAAATTTCTCAAATTGCCGTATTTCAATCTCGCGACAATTTCAATAGTTCCAATATTCATATATTGCCATATATACACATTATAATCAAATACTAACTCACATCTCGTTAATATTTTATCCGGATTAATTTTCAATTACTACACATTTAATTCAATTAATCCCAAAAATAAATATCACAGAAAATACGGGGTATTACAATGAGACCATTGTAGCTTTTTTTTTTTAAAGAAATGGTCATTTTGACAAAACCCGAGTGTGATAATACTATATTTAATTTAACCCCATTTTTTGCAAATAATTAGACATCAAAGCAATTTCATGAAATTATTTTTTGATTTGTGTGGAATTTCTTTTATTTTCATTCAATGTATAGTCTTCACGAAAGGTATCTATAGTTATTTATTTGCCTGAAAATGGTATGATATATAATTATGTGCAAAAATAGGGGTTAAATTTTATAATTCTTTGCAAAACTTGGGGTTAAAATCTAATATCATATTATCAAAGTGAGATTTTTCCTAAATGTCCATAATAGAAATGTAGTAAATAAGCACAGGGCCAATGGGTGTTCAAATTTTGAAATAAGAGGGGAGACGGGTGCATTTTTTTAAACAAGAAGATAAATATCTACAATTATGAAAAACTAGAAGGTATGTGAGTGTAATTTATCCCATCTTATAGTTTGTATGTGTCTTTGTGATGCTTGTTTCCATCATGCATTGGTGCAGATTGTTTGTCACATGATGTAACTTAAAAGTACTGTAGGATATGAGAAACAAAGGTAAAGGGTGTTCATGTTTTGAAACAAGAAAGGTTGTGAGTATTATATTTAAAAAACAGGTAAGAAGGGTACAATATTTGAACAAGTAGGGGTGACAATTCGTATTTTTAAATCACGTTTTAGGTTGACATGATGACAAGGGTTTATTCGACACGACATGACTATGTGTATTTTACCTGACACGAACACGACCCGTATCGAATACGACACGACTAACACGATTTCTTAAATTTAAGTTCAATTCAACTTAAATAGGCACAATAACCCAAATAAAAACACTATTGACACGAAAATAATACTAAAATGACTTGCAATTTTGACACGAACATGACATGACACGACTGCGTAAAAAAGATCTGACATGAACACGGATCAAACATGACATATCGTGTTGGTTTCGAGTCAATTTTATGTTGTTCTAAAATTGCCACCTCTAAAGTCAAGTATCCGTAATTATGTGAAATTAAAAGGTATGTGAATCTAATTTACGTTTCTTATCTCTTTACTGATTGTTTGAAATATTCACTAAATCAAATTGTCTATCATTAAATGTGTCAGTGGCTCGATGAAAGTTTATTTGCTTGGATAGTGCTTCAGTTTATTGCACACATGTACCATTTTAATACATGTAATTGCAACATTTACTGTAGAACGTAAATCGACAATTATAGGGAAATGTTAAAAGTACTAATAATCTCACAAATTAAATTTGAATATTGGTAAAAAAAACACGTATAATTTAAATTCAAATTTATCCATAAATTACATAATTGAAAGAGAAATAATAAAAGGTGAAATAAATGTTAGACGTGTCATGCTCACTTAAGCCTCCACGTAACCCAACGTGTTCAAGATCAACGCCACATCGCACTCAAAATCAATTGACATGGTAAGTAAACCCAACTAAATTAGGTGCCTTAATGTTAAAAATCCAAACATATTTGGTCTTTCTTCTCAAAATCCCCATTTAGGGTTATGCATATCTGGCTTGGATTACATTCTTTTATTTCTTCGATGAACTTATTTGGTAGGCAAAAGAAGTAACATAGTATAAATAATTTCATTTCTGAAAACACAATCAATCTACCAAGTAGTATTTTGGAACAAAATGATTTTTGTGCA
Organism: Sambucus nigra; assembly: GCA_949130495.1. NCBI lineage: Eukaryota > Viridiplantae > Streptophyta > Magnoliopsida > Dipsacales > Adoxaceae > Sambucus > Sambucus nigra. The sequence continues at coordinate 6,002,905 of OX422214.1, read as the reverse complement.
TTATAGCCTAAGGTGGCTTTTGAGGGTACCCAAGAATTTAGGTTCCATTTGATACAAAAGTAATCATATGGTTTGAGTGACAAATTTTTCCATGGCACCATGACAAATCCCTGGGGCTGATATGTTCTAGGATGAGGGGGCGACCGCGCCCCCTAAGATTTTGGAAAAATATTACCGAGAAAAAATGTACTTATGGGTGCTAGGTATAAAGAAAGAAATTTAAAGGCGTACATGTCTTTGGAAGTTACAAGGTTAAAAAACATAATAGGTTGTTTTGACCTCCCACCCAAGAGATTTGTGCTCATTTTAGGCCTGACTCACTTTTTAACTCCCAGCCCATTATGTCTCTCTTTCACTCAATCTCATCTTCTCACCCTCAACTAGGGACAATTCGGCCTAACGGGTCTTGTTTGGGTCTGACCCAACATCATACAACTTCATTCTACTGGACATGAATACAACATGGCACGATAAATCAATTCCGTGTCAATTAACACAATTTAACACGACCCAACACGATAACCTGCTTATTATTTTTATATAAATACTTTTTTATATTGCATGAAATATATTAAATACAAATGGGTGGTAATGGAGCCAAATTTGGGATGCTTAACCACGTTGTAATTGGGTCAACACGGGTCAATTTCTTGTCAAAATTATGGCACCAACACGAGAGGACAAGACCCTCTATCGGGCCAAAATATCCTAGTCGAACACAACCCGAACACAACATGCGATGTTTATTTCATGTCGTATTTTCATGTCATGTCAGAAATTGTCAGCGCTACCCTCAACCTACACCATCTAAAAGAAATACAAGCAAATGGGTTTTCACCCAAAATATCCTAAGAGATGTGCCGACAAGAAGAAAGTCCTTCTCACTTCCCTCATGTGGTTTTATGTAAACTACTCTAGGTATGTATGTTTTACTTTATTTTTTGACAGTTAGCTCTGTTTACATACACTTAGGTTTAACTGTTTTTATTTTATATGTGAAAGTTTTTAGGGCGGCTTAAGAAATGTTTAAGGCCTTAAAATTAATTGGAAATTACAAATATTTATTGGGTATTGTTGTTTTATGGGTTGAAATTAATTAGGTATTATTAATATTAATTGAGTGATGTTGCTTAGAGTTTAAAACTAAATTTGTATTATAAATATGGTAAATTGCACCAAACTGTAACAACCCTCGCTTTTGAGGTCCTATTTTATATTTAATTTGCTAGATATAGTGATTAGATATAAAGATGTTGGTATATGGAGTAGGTATTAATTTAAGAAAGAAAAGTTAATATATAATGTTGCATAGTTATCGTAAGTATAGGTGAATTTTGCTATGTTATGTTTTGTAATGTCATATGATTTAAAAATGACATTTGGCTTAAAATGAAACCGGAACCTAAAATGAATTATAAAATTTCCAAATGATAATTTGAAGGGTGCATATGGTTCCGGGAGGTTCGAGATAGTCAAATGATGTGCCATATTGTATTTCGAGGTTCCAGGCACATTTGACTGGTTGTAACTTAAATGAATATTTACGTATTATTTTACCGCGTATTAATCACTTAAAGCTAGAAATTTGGACATAAGCCACGATTTATGTCTTGAACTAAGTCACTATTCCCTAAATTGAATTGGTAAACCTAGATAAAGAAAGAGAATGAGAAACCTTTGGAGAAAGGGAGAGATTTAAGCTTGGGTGATTGTTCTTGCATACAACTTCATCAAAATCTGAATTTGCAAGCTTGAGGCAAGTTATCTACTTGCTATTTTATGATTTAAGTAGAGTAATTAGCATTGATAGTTGTGGTTACGTATGGTTTAAGAAACTTAGGGCTTTTAAATGATTTATGGGCTTGGAATGTTTGGAGATTGATTTGAATGGTTATTGATGATGAAATTATGGTTGTTGGATGTATTATACCCAATTAGTAGAAATATATGACAAGGGTTTGGTTCGGTTGAGTTTGGAGGAGATTAGGAGTCCAAGACTCCATAACCAAATTGGAAAAAATTCCCAGGGGTGAATCGATTCGGCCCTCGCCGAATCGATTCGCATAGAGGCAGTGTTCAGGTCTGGGTGAACCGAATCGATTCGGTTATCCCCGAATCGATTCGACTGTTATACAGAATGTTGGTTTTCCTGACCGAATCAATTTGGCTAGGCCGAATCCATTCGCTTGTCTGGACGAATCGATTCGCCCTAGTCCGAATCGATTCGGAAATCCTGCATTTTTCCTTTCGTTTTTCTTTTCAAATTTTGACCCTTTTCCTTAGGATTAGAACCTAGGAACCTTCTTGAATGAAGTAAACATAGGATCCTAGAGTTTCAGTCGAGTTTGGTCGTTACCCTATAGTTGAATGGGATCACTTGGGGTTAATTCAGGGGTACTCAAAGTGATGTTTAGGCATCACTTCTCATTTGGTAAATAAATTCGAAAATAGAATTCTAAGCCCATATGTGGAGATTTTAGAGGACTTTTGAGGTATATAAAACCTTGGGACTTATGAGACTATGGGAAATTGTTTAGAGAATACTTTGGGACCTAAACATATGATGAAATTGAATTAGAAAAGTTCAAAGATATATGTTTCAAGTAAAATGAAACACATGTGATTAATGGTAATGGAAATGAGATTTAAATTGGTAATTATTAAATTACTTAAACACACCTCTCTAAATGCTATCATAAGGGAAGCTCGCGCATGAGGTGATGTCCCCTGACTATTGAATGCAGGTTGACTATAGTCCTCAGCCATATGCGGGGTTTGTATATGTTTTTTTGCACTAGTGATGTAATTCCGGGTGTGGTTATGACTCACTCGCAGGCATATGGCCACTTACCGACATGCGTTAGGTGCCCAGGTTGTCTTGTATAGATAGGCCCTGGAAGATGATAGTCATTTAGGGGCGCGCCCAGTGGGGAAACTCGGAGGGGCGGTCTTAGAAACGTTGTATGTATAAGAATATAACCTTTCTAACTCAAGTGGGACTTGAGATATGTGAATTTCCATAAGAAATGAGATGTTAATTATATTCCTGCTAAGGAATGGAAAACGGAAAGATATGGTGGAAATTATATTCATACTAAGGAATGGAAAATAATAAGATACGAGAAGAAATGAGATTTAATTTTATTTCTCTTGCTTAATTTAATAACTGTTAGAAACCTATATAAATGCATTATCACATTTGATGATTAGGTTGTTAGATTCTCATTCACATTATTCATGATTAATTGTCCATATCTATCATGCTTATTACTCTTCTGGGAATCATATATAAATCTAGCCCTGACCCGTTCATTTTCCATGTTGTGCATGTTGTTGTATCCGCTCAGGTGCTCCTCCGCAAGGGCGCCCGTTATGATTTTCTTATTCCTATGATTTTGACGAGCTGTATGATCTTGCGGAGTATTACAGGATGTTTGTTAGACGCCTTCATTTTTGGACTTTAGATATGATCGGGTCTTTCATTCGGGCTAGTGGACCATCTTTTGTACTTGTTAATGAATGTAGTATGTAAAATATTGAATTGTAGAAACACTTTGAATGTAATTGTGGTCCGACAGATTATTCGGTCCTTTTATTGTATGTTGTTTTGGTATTTATCTATATGTTCCTTTGAAATTCCACTTTCATCAGATTTGGGTTGTTTAATTTATTTCTTAACTCGTTATCAAACCAAATTTTTTGACAACCTGCTTTCTAATTTATTGAGTGGTTTTTCCCGTATACCTATTTTATTGGGATGATGCTGAGGATGATATCCATCCATGATTCCGTTACATCTAGGTAATCGGGCTGGCCACCCCTTATTTCGGAATGCGGGTTATCACAGATGCTATCACAGCATCAGGTTCTTGAGTCTTTTGGATCTTTGTAGACTTGTCACGTTCTACCGTAGGGTTCTTTGATATAGAGCCTAATGTTAGGACTGCTTTGTTGCTTATGTTTGCGATTTTCTGCAAAAATAGATTGTTTTAAGTAGAATTCTAACTCTATTATTTCTCCATCTCAGATGCCGCCTAAAAGAGGTCGCCCGACAAGACGCAATAGGGTCTTAGATGAGGATGTTGGTCCTCCCCCACCGCCACAAGGAACATTCAATGCTGCGGATGTGGCGAATATAGTGGCTCAATCCGTTAATGCGGCCATGACAGCAGTGGCCCAACAAGCGCCAGAAGCTCAACAAAGAGCGCCAGATGCCCAAGCTCCTACTGGACCTTCTCCGTGGGAGAGAGATAGGGAATCTTTTCTAAAGGGTCAGCCCCAGGAATTTGACGGGAGATCGGATGTTATAAAGGAGAATCAATGGAAGAAAGATATACAACGCCATCTACGTATGGTGGAGTGTGGTGAGGACAGGAAGCAAGTCCTTACTACTTTTAAACTGGTTGGGGCCGCATTACACTAGTGGGAGTCCATGACTACGCCAGAACAGAGGGATACAATGTCGATCTCTGAATTCTGGGTTTTGTTTGATCATAAGTACATTCCTCCCGCAATTCAATGGGAGATGGTAAGGAGGTTGAAGGACCTTGTGCAAGGGGAGAGGTCAGTAGCAGAATTTGAGGAGGAATTCACCAGGTTGGCAAGCTTTGTACCGGATGAAGTGACTCTCGAAGAAAAGAAAGTTTCGGAGTTTATGAGAGGGTCGAACTGGAGAATCCGTCAACACTTGCTGTGTAATTGCCAGGAGCATAGACTATTTTTGCAAAGTGGCAAGAAGGCCTCCGTAGTGGGGAAAGCGGGAAGGCCGGGAGGTAGTGGGATTGGAGGGGGAGTCTTTCCCTCATCCCAACCTTCGAGCAGTAAATAAAAAGAAAGGGATCCCCAACAGGGGGACATGTCGAAGAGGCATCGTTCTGGTGGGTTTAATTAGGGGAACCATAATAATAGGCACGGCCAGGGTGCCCTACAATAACAAGCAGGCCGTGGTGGTCAGGGAGGTAGAGGCCAGCAGGGCCAAGGTGTGAATCAGTTTAGAAATAATCGTGCTCGAAATGCCGAAAATATGATAGGTCGGTGTTTCCAATGAGAGGAAGCGGGTCACTATAAGAAGGAATGTCCTCAGTTGATTGGGGAACAGTTTCCTCGAGCTCCATAGCAACCGTATGTTCAGTTCCCTCCACAGGTACCTAACCTAGTTGCTCCTCCATAATAGGGTCAGATACAGTATGGTAGGGTCGATCATATTCAGGATGCTATGCTTCCACCTGCTCCGCCGGCATCGCCAACCATTGAGGGTAAGTTCCTTATTCAGGGACATATGGGTCGTGTTTTATTCGATACTGGTGCAACGCATTCATTCATTTCTAGGAGCTTTGCTCAGACCACCGAGTTGATTAAATCTGCTGAAAGAACTTTTACTAGTGTGGAGTCCTCTATAAGTGATGGGTCACTCATCTTATTTGTTTGTAAAAATATAGAAATCTCTCTCGGTAATTTATGCTTTGAGGCCGATTTACTCGTCCTGGACATGGTCGAGTATGACGTGATTTTGGGCATGGATTGGCTTATGAAGTATCATGCTATAGTAAATTGCTACGGGAAGAGTATAGTCTTCGCCGTTCCGAGACAAGAAATGTTCCTAGTAGTTTTACCTCGTTCAGAGGGGAGTACTAGTACTTATTTCTATTATATTTCCGAGGAGACTTCTAGGGATGTAGTTGTTCCCTTGGATTCTATTCCGGTTGTCAAAGACTTTGAGGATGTTTTCCGGGAAATACCGGGTTTGCCTCCTAGCCGTGAGATTGAGTTTGTGATTGATTTAGCGCCGGGAATGAGGCCTATTGTGAGGGCTCCATATCGAATGGATCCCATTGAAATGAGGGAGCTAAGAGATCAAATTCAAAAGTTGTTGGAGCAGGGATTTATTCGGCGTAGCACATCACCGTGGGGTGCTCCAGTGTTATTTGTTAGGAAAAGAGATGGCTCCCTCCGGTTATGTGTGGACTATAGAGAATTGAATAAGGTCACCATCCGGAATAAATACCCTTTACCTCGTATCGATGATTTGTTTGATCAACTTCGAGGAGCGTTGTACTTCTCCAAAATCGATTTGAGGACGGGGTATCACCAATTGAGGATACGCGAGGTGGAAGTATCCAAGACTGCTTTTCTAACAAGGTACGGGTCCTATGAATTTTTGGTTATGCCCTTTGGACTAACCAATGTCCCTCGTTGTATTTATGGATCTCATGAATAGGGTGTTTTAGGATTTCCTGGACCAATTTGTTATTGTGTTCATCGATGACATTTTAGTCTATTCTCGAACAGAATCTGATCATGCTATGCATTTAAGGTTGATCCTAAAGAGATTACGGGACCATCAACTGTACGCCAAGTTTGAGAAGTGTGGCTTTTGGTTACAGGAGGTACAATTTTTGGGTCATGTGGCGACGTCCCAAGGTGCATCGGTGGATCCGAGCATGGTGGCTGCGGTGAGGGAGTGGGGTCAGCCCACGACACCTACCGAGGTTCACAGTTTTCTGGGTTTGGCGGGTTATTACAGTCGGTTCATCAAGGGTTTCTCTAAAATCGCTAGCCCTTTGAAAAATTTGACCCGAAAAGGAGTGAGATTTATTTGGGATAATTCTTGCCAAGCTACATTTGATGAGCTTAAAGAAAGATTGACTTCAACTCCGATCCTTGCATTGCCAAAACCGAGATTAGAATATTTAGTCTTCACCGATGCATCTCTTCAAGGATTAGGAGGTGTACTTCATCAAGAGAGACGGGCTATCGCTTATGCTTCCCGCAAGTTGAAGCCCCATGAAAGAAACTATTCGGTGCATGACTTAGAACTAGTCGCAGTTGTCTTTGCCTTGAAGATAAGGAGGCATTATCTCTTGGGAGAAAAGTCTAGTCTTTTCACGGACCACAAATCGCTGCAATATTTATTTTCACAGAAGGACTTGAATATGTGACAGCGCCGATGGTTAGAGTTCATGAAAGATTATCAATTTGATATTTATGATTATGAGGGTAAGGCGAACGTTGTAGTGGATACCTTGAGTAGGAAGCCCGATGGAGAATTAGCTGAGGTTTGGAAAGTTAAATTGAAGGAACTCAGTCAGGAGGATGCGGTGGTGAGAGCATTCATGTCGGTGATGATCGTTACTCCTACTATTGTGGCAAGGGTGGTAGAAGCCCAAGGAAGGGATACGGGATGTCAAGACCATATTCGCCGATTACTGTACGAGGGAGCGGAGCCCTACTCAATTGGTTATGAGGGTGGATTACACTTCCATGGAAGACTCATTATTCCGGAGGAAGGAGATTTAAGATGGGAAGTGATGTCCGAATCTCATGGGTCTAGGTTTACGGTACATCCTAGTGGTGATAAAATGTATCAGGACATGCGCCGTCAGTATTGGTGGCCAGGTATGAAGAGGGATATTTCGGAATTTATGTCCCAATGCACTACTTGTCAACTGGTCAAGATCGATCATCAGAGACCAACAGGTTTGTTGCAACCGTTAGAGATCCCGGTGTGGAAATGGGAAAGCATATCAATGGATTTTATCACGGGCTTGCCAAGATCACAAAGTGGATGTGATTCTATTTGGGTGATTGTCGACCGCTTGACAAAGTCGGCACACTTCCTACCCGTGCGGAGAAATTATGACACTGCTCGATATGCCCGCTTATTCATCGAGGAGGTGGTGAGACTCCATGGGGTGCCTTTGAATATAGTTTCCGACCGAGATAAAATTTTCGTTTCCCACTTTTGGAGGAATTTCCAAGAAGCGATGGGGACCGAATTGAGGTTAAGCACTTCGTATCATCCTCAAACAGATGGCCAAACTGAAAGGGTAAACCAAATGTTGGAGGATATGCTACGCATGTGTATGCTTGACTTCAAGGGTGGTTGGGAACAATATCTCCCATTGGTTGAGTTTGATTATAACAACTCTTACCAGTTCATAATTGGAATGGCAACTTATGAATCTTTGTATGGAAGACCGTGTAGATCACCCGCTTGATGATTGTAAGTGGGTGATAATAAATTTCTTGGACCTGAAATGATCCAAGATACTTCCTCAAAAATTGAAATTATTCGGGATCTCATTCGGATAGCCCAAGACCGTCAAAAGAGCTATGCCGATGCGGGTCGTCGACACATGGAATTGGAGATTAGGGACCAAGTTTTAGTTCGAGTGTCTCCCATGAAAGGCATAAAGCGTTTCGGTAAGAAGGGGAAGCTTGCGCCACGCTTTGTTGGACCTTTTCCAGTTATTGCAAAAGTGGGTCTAGTGGCATACCAACTTTCTTTACCGAAACCATTGCAGCAAATTCATGATGTATTCCATGTTTCCTCCCTAAAGAAGTATAGGAGGTGCGAAGGTGCGCTTTCGCACATCTCTTTCGAGGATATTGATTTGCAACCCGATGTTTCATATGAAGAACAACCGGTTGCTATTTTAGAGCATGGGGAGCGTAGATTAAGGTCTCGTGTGTTGCCCTTGGTGCGGGTTCAAAGGAGTCACCATAATGCCAAGGAATCGACATGGGAACGCGAGGATGACATGCGGGAAAAGTATCCGCACCTCTTTATACAAGGTACGCCTGAATTTTGGGGATAAAATTCCCTCAGAAGGGGGGGAGTATGTAACAACCCTCGCTTTTGAGGTCCTATTTTATATTTAATTTGGTAGATGATTAGATATAAAGATGTTGGTATATAGAGTAGGTATTAATTTAAGAAAGAAAAGTTAATATCAACTATGATGTTGCATATTTACCGTAAGTATAGGTGAATTTTGCTATGTTATGTTTTGTAATGTCATATGATTTAAAAATGACATTTGGCTTAAAATGAAACCGGAACCTAAAATGAATTATAAAATTTCCAAATGATAATTTGGAGGGTGCAGATGGTTCCGGGAGGTTCCAAATAGTCAAATGATGTGCCATATTGTATTTCGAGGTTCTGGGCACTTTTGACTGGTTGTAACTTAAATGAATAGTTGCGTATTATTTTACCGCGTATTAATCACTTAAAGCTGGAAATTTGGACATAAGCCAAGATTTATGTCTTGAACTAAGTCACTATTCCCTAAATTGAATTGGTAAACCTAGAGAAAGAAAGAGAAGAAGAAACCTTGGGAGAAAGGGAGAGATTGAAGCTTGGGTGATTGTTCTTGCATACAACTTCATCAAAATCTGAACTTGCAAGCTTGAGGCAAGTTATCTACTGGTTATTTTATGATTTAAGTAGAGTAATTAGCATTGATAGTTGTGGTTACGTATGGTTTAAGAAACTTAGGGCTTTTAATTGATTTACGGGCTTGGAATGTTTGGAGATTGATTTGAATGGTTATTGATGATGAAATTATGGTTGTTGGATGTATTATACCCAATTAGTAGCAATATATGACAAGGGTTTGGGTTGGTTGAGTTTGAAAGAGATTAGGAGTCCAAGACTCCATAACCAAATTGGCAAAAATTTGCAGGGGAGAATCGATTCTGCCCTGGCTGAATCGACTCGCATAGAGGCATTGTTCGGGTCTGGGTGAACCGAATCAATTCGTTTATCGCCGAATCGATTTGGATGTTATGCAGAATGTGGGCTTTCCTAATCGAATCGATTCGGCTAGGCCGAATCGATTCGCTTGTCTAGCCGAATCGATTCGCCCTAGTTCGAATCGATTCGGAAATCTTTCATTTTTGCTTTTCTTTTTCTTTTCAAATTTTGACCCTTTCCCTTAGGATTAGAACCTATGAACCTTGTTGAATGAAGTAAACATAGGATCCTAGAGTTCTAGTCGAGTTTGGTCGTTACCCTATAGTTTAATGGGATCATTTGGTGTTAATTCAGGGGTACTCAAAGTGATGTTTAGGCATCACTTCTCATTTGGTAAATAAATTGGAAATAGAATTCTAAGCGCATATGTGGAGATTTTAGAGGCCTTTTTGAGCTATATAAAACCTTGGTACTTATGAGACTTTGGGAAATTGTTTAGAGAATACTTCGGGACCTAAACATATGATGAAATTGAATTAGAAAAGTTCAAAGATAAATGTTTCAAGTAAAATGAAACACATGTGATTAATGGTAATGGAAATGAGATTTAAATTGGTAATTGTTAAATTACTTAAACACACCTCTCTAAATGCTATCATAAGGGAAGCTCGCGCATGAGGTGATGTCCCCTGACTATTTAATGCAGGCTGACTATAGTCCTCGGCCATATGCGGGGTTTGTATATGTTTTTCTACGCTAGTGAGGTAATTCCGGGTGTGGTTATGACTAACTCGCAGGCATATGGGCACTTCCCGACGTGCGTTAGGTGCCCAAGTTGTCTTGTATAGATAGGCCCTGGAAGATGATAGTCATTTAGGGGCGTGCCCAGTGGGGAAACTCGGAGTGGCAGTCTTAGAAACATTATATGTATAAGAATATAACCTTTCTAACTCAAGTAGGACTTGAGATATGTGAATTTCCATAAGAAATGAGATGGTAATTATATTCCTTCTAAGGAATGGAAAACGGAAAGATATGGTGGAAATTATATTCCTACTAAGGAATGGAAAATAATAAGATACGAGAAGAAATGAGATTTAATTTTATTTCTCTTGCTTAATTTAATAACTGTTAGAAACCTATATAAATGCATATCACATTTGATGATTAGGTTGTTAGATTCTCATTCACATTATTCATGATTAATTGTACATATCAATCATGCTTCTTACTCTTCTAGGAATCATATATAAATCGAGCCCTGACCCGTTCATTTTTCATGTTGTGCATGTTGTTGTATCCGCTCAGGTGCTCCTCCGCAAGGACGCCCGTTATGATTTTCTTACTCCTATGCTTTTGACGAGATGTATGATCTTGCGGATTATTACCGGATGTTTGTTAGACGCCTTCATTTTTGGACTCTAGATATGATCGGGTCTTTCATTCGGGCTAGTGGCCCATCTTTTGTACTTGTTAATGAATGTAGTATGTAAAATATTGAATTGTTGAAACACTTTGAATGTAACTGTGGACCGACAAATTATTCGGTCCCTTAACTGTATGCTGTTTTGGTATTTATCTATATGTTCCTTTCAAATTCCACTTTCATCAGATTTGGGTTGTTTAATTTATTTCTTAACTCGTTATCAAACCAAAATTTTTTGACAACCTGCTTTCTGATTTATTGAGTGGTTTTTCCCGTATACCTATTTTATTGGGATGATGCTGAGGATGATATCCATCCATGATTCCGTTATGTCGCGGTAATCGGGCTGGCCACCCCTTATTTCGGAATGCGAGTTGTCACACAAACCCTCCTAAATTATTCATTTTTTAAACCAAGCCCATTTTCATTAATATTTTTATACCTAAAATCATGTTTTATCAACAATTTTTTATGAAAATGGGTTGGGTGTAAAACATCAATAGTTGAGAGGTGTTTCATGTGAATTACCCTTATAAATATTAATTGGGCATATCTATTTGATTTTGAATAATTGGTTAGTGTTAATGTTGATTGGGTGTGTTATTTAGGTCTAAAAGCTAATTAGGTTAACAAATTTTCGATTTCTTTGTCTATTTGTGTTGTAAATATTGTCTGACAAATGTTACATTGATAAAAATCCTGAACAAAAATCTTGAATCTGCCACTGCTTCTAAATGGTTTTCCATAAATATTGTCTGACAAATGTTACATTGATAAATCCAAAATTATAAAGGGTTAGTTTGACTTAGTATATGTTACCAAGATAGCAGGTATAAATCAATAAAGTGACAAGTCCAAATTTGTTGACCCTCTTTAAAAGTGGGTCATTAAAATAATAAATAAGTAGGTAGTTACACTAGATTCAATATTTATTAATGTTTCAACCAATCACATGTGATGGTCAATACCCACTTTTAAAGTGAGTAAACATGTCCAGCTTCATAACTCACTACACTCACATGATTATAATGAATAATCATTAGTTCTTCGCCCAGATCTTATATTCACTACAACAAAACCAGAAATTAGCGACGAATTTCATCACTAGCAAAATTCATCGCAATGGTATTTTTCAATGCAATAAAGCTTTGTATAGTCGGTCGCCAAAAGTTCGTCGCTACAAGACTTTTGTGAGGATTTTAACATTAGGCCTAATTGATTAATAGTGATGCTTGTATGCGTCGCAAAAGGTAAGCTTACTTAAGCTCGTCGCTACACGTCTTTTGCGAAGAGTTTAAAATTCGTAGTAATTCATTAATAGGGGTTGGATGCGTCGCAAAAGGGACTCTTATTTATCGCAATAACACTCAAATTAATTGGGTTTTCCCTATTATGACTCATAAATTCATCGCTAAAATATCTTAATTCGTCGCAAATTCTTTTTTAACAAGTTGTTATTGCAATAAAGAACAATCACAAAATATATTTTTTTGTCGCAAATATATGTTTTTGTGAAATACTTTTACTATTAATCTAGTATGTCATCGAGCAATACTCCATACATTTAAATGGGTGCCTTAATTGTGATGGATTAACTTGTCGTAAAGAAATAATATATATGTATATATATATATATATATATGGCAGGTTTTCGAGAAGAGGGAATTTATCAGAAAAGACAAATAAAAAATCTCACTTATCAAATGTTAACACGAGTAATAATACAAAACCATATTGGAAAAGTCATAATATTTTTAACTTGGTTAAGATGTAACTCATTTCGATTTGAAATGATAACTACAAATGTACGATGCTACTAAAACTGCATGTAAGAGTTTCTTAAAAAAAAATACGAATCAAATAACCGTCCCTCCCACTAATTAAGTCCAATCTAAGAAGAAAGTCGCCATTATCTTTTAAATCGTCACCCCCGCATATGAGTAGTCACTCTGAGTCTGAATTGTCGCATTTTGACTCTCCAAAACACCATTCAAGTGTTAGATCTCAGATTTTAGGGCCTAGTTCTCTGCAATAATAGGTATTTCATACCCTTATCCAAACGTATTGGTTGAGGACCAAACCCAAAACTCTCAACATAATATGGCCTTTTCCTAAGAATCTGCTGGCAAACTTCTGCCTCGATTAACTCTAAACTTTTTTGCTGCAAATTGAGCATTTTACTCTACAAATAGAAAGTGTAATGATCAATTTTTAATCATAATTGATATTATACACAACATAACTAAATCGTGGCAAATCACCGTACAGTAGAGTAAGCTATAAAACTAATTTAATCTTTACTAAACATTACCCAAAATATGTACCTCCACATCCTCTTTAAATTAATAGAACAAATGAATATGTTTTTATGGAGTGAAATGGGTAAAAAAATATGCACAAACCTATAGTAATAGAAAACATCATCTTAAACTACAAATCCAAAAAATTCAGATAGAAAAGAAAAGATAAATATGCACATGTATTTACATTTTACCTCAATTTTAGGTTTGTGCTTAGAATAACATATATATTGGTTCTATTGCAATAAACATATATTTTTTTGTCGCAAATATATTCATGAAAGAGTTGGATAATCCGCATTGATGTTTCACGTGGCTGACCGCCCTTTTGCCATAAAAAAATAATTACATTGGTGTTATAAGTTAAAACTGCAAGTTACAAACAAGAGAGACAAATTCTTTAAATGATACTGATAAAGAAGTGCGATTTTCATGATATTATTGCATTCACCTCCTCATAAGTGTGTTGTACAAATGATTTTGACCCACCGCGGTGATTGAATTCTTTTTTTCCAACTTTTGCTACACTTGCGTAAATAATATTGCATTAGTAAATAAATCTACTTTTAATAAGATAATATACTAGGGGGTTGACTAATAATAAAAGAAATGAAGCATATGTTAATTAATCAAGGTAAGAAAATTATTACTTAAAAAATAATCTAACTCCCTAATAGATTACATCCCCTTCAGTGTGCAAAAGATACTATAGACCATATGAAATAAAATAGAGTCTAAACTGAATCCTACACTACAATACACCTTAAAATACATGCATATACAAACACTAATTCATGTAGCATTGAATGTGGATATATATTTTTTTATCAGAAATTATTTTATTGCATAAACAAAGAAATTGCAGCTACGAGGAAAGAGAAAAAAAAAGACAATCAAAGTAAAAACTAAAAAAAATATGATAAAATCATCTCAACACAACTGCACTTTAATTACAAAGTTTATCACATGGTATTTGCATTCCAATTAACTAGTTTGATGTGTTCGATGTTTATTCCAAAAAAGCATTCAACCCAATCTCCAAAATTACATCCATAATTACCATAAACCCATTAAATTTCCAAGCAAACCCCATACTTATTTACCTTAAAGAATAGCAACCCAGAACCTTTATCTTCTCTAAGTCACAGACACACCGAAATCAATATTTCAGGTTGCGAGGATCATAAACCATGAAGCTACCGACTGAGTCCACATATACTTTAGTTACTATGTGTTAGTGGGATGCCTTAAGACACCCTTAGTATCAACACGTTTCTCTTTATGTCACCGCATATCTTCAGCAATGTTTTTAATCGTGGTCACTCAAGGTGTCACGTTTTGGCTCCGGGGTTGCATTGCGCATCGCATGAGTAATTCGTGCATTTTAATTTTTTTTATTACAAAAACACAGAAATAACATTTTAAACTGAAATTTGTAAAATAATCAAGATTTTAAACTAAAAATTATAAAACAAATAACATTTTAGGTTCAAAATTATAAAACCAATAACATTTTAAGTTGAAATTTTGTAAATAGGCAACATTTAAACTCAAAATGATAAAATATTACCATTTTACAGAAATTTAGAAAAGACAAATAACATTTTAAAATCAAAATTATAAAACAAATAGCATTTTAAGTTAAAATTTGTAAATAAGTAACATTTTAAACTGATAACTATAAAATATTAAAATTTTAAACTGAAATTTATTGAAACAAATACACATTTTAAGCCGATGGACTATTTCTATCTCGACGAGGATTTCGAGTTCTTTGCGGATGAGAGTCAGGAGGGTGCAATCAGGGTTCCTCGTGACTGGGGGAAGCCTTCTCTGAGAAATACTATCTTTTTACATCTATTTCTATCTTTAGTTCATATGTTGATAATAATCCCCTTAATTTGTATACTCATATCTTTTTTCTATCTTTTGGCATATGCAGATTGATCTAATCTTGGTCTGAGTTTTTCTAACTAGTTATTGCGCACCTAGCCTTGAGGTTTGGCAGAACCTCAAGCCTTTTACGACTTATTCTTGGTAAAAGGCTTAAGATGCACTTTTTTAACAAACAAAAACGCTTTAGTGAAACAATATCGCCTTTTAAAGACCTTTTTTTTAAACCGAACCAATATCTCATTCAAAACAATCAAAAGACAAATAGTATCCCAAACCTCTCTACTTCTCGACCAAATAAATGCACGTTTTTCTTTTCTTTTTTGTTTTTTCTTACGATTTAAAAAAATAGTATTTTAGTTTGCATGTATTCAGACATATTTTGAGGTATGTACGATTTTAGTATTTTTAATACCCTTGTTATAGTTCAATATGTTAAAATATATTAAAAATGGGTTAACGCCTTTTTACACCTGAGGCCCACCTAGGCTTCAAACGTTTAATGCTTGGCATCCACGCCTTAGTCACACCCGACATTTTTTAAGACCTTGGTAGACGAGGTTGTAGGGGAAGGCATCAAATCTTTCAAAGATCTTCGGCCACCGAAGAAGCTTGAGGTGTTTGGCAACATTGTTAACCCTCTCCCTTTATAAGTGCTCAATAAGTATCCTTTTATACTTTTGCATTAGTACTCTTTTCCCATTTTCACTTCATATACTCATGAATTGCCCTTTAACTTTTGGAGTCCAACATTACGAGTGGAACAAGTTGGTCCCCAAGCTAGTTCATGATAGAGTAACTGGAACTAGGACAACATTGGGCGAGCCAAAAGAGAAGGTCCATCTAAGAGGAAATTGATAGAGCATACCATTGAGAAGGTTCATAAGAAGTCCAAGAAATTCATTTCCCTACCCATAAATACTGATGGTACTTTGAGCCCTACTCAGCCAGTACACTTGCAGGAACAACCTTGGTCTCGTCAGCTATATCAGGCTCTTCAGAGAGATCCTCAAACCCTTTATGGTAATTCCTTACGAGCATGCGAGTTTATTACCAACGGCATTCCTGATTGTGATAAGGGATATTTTGTGAACCTCAACCGAGGTGAGGAGGTTGGTGTTGGCTATTACCAAGATTTTCCAGGTTCGTCCCCACTCATACTCTTCCTTTTCTAAACTTATGCATTATCTTCTTATGACTTGTGTTCATCTATTTCCTCCATTTGATCTTTGTGGGGTCTAATGATGCTAACTGACCTTGAGTAGTGGGTCCAAAAAAAGAATGAAATATGGGAGAATACTATTCTGAAAAAAAGTACATGTACTTGTCTAATGACTTCTGTTGGCAATAACATTCTCCAGAACTTCATTGTTTTGTTCCACAAAAGTTCCAAAGGCATGAAAGTATCTCCCAAAGTTAGGGATGAAAGGGGGGACAAAAGCCTAAGTGTAACATTAGTTATAAAGTGCTATCTTAGAGGCATTCTTCAAATCATATGACATCTCATCATCGATTGGGGCTCTCACATGAATGGAAGACTTAATAGCAACTTGCGAAGTTCCATATGAGGAGTTCAATTTAAGCTTGAATTCCCATCCTTTTAATACCCAATTTATCAAAAATCCTTCTGTTTCACCAAGATTCATCAGGAGCCAAGGGAGTTCACTCAAGATCAAAGTTCAAGCTCCAAGGAAGGTTCAATTCCTTCTCCCTTTCTTTTAATTCTTTGTTTTTGCATAAATTACATTAGATCCATGATCTAGTTTTACTTTAGTTCATACACATTAATACCCAACTTTTTATTAGTATATTGCACATACTTTATTTTCTATAAAAAACCAAAAACAAATAAAAGAGGGTTACATTCATAGATTCTGAACTGAATTACCCATCACACATTTTCCAAAACCGAAGGCTCATTTTCTACACATACATATATAATAAAATTCCGTCCTAATTTATGGGTTAAACCCCCAACCTTTTGTTATATTCGAACAACGTGGACTTTGATGCCTTAATAGGCGACGAAGGCATCTCGGATTAAAATCCAAGACTCGAGTCCAATTTTCCACTTTCTCTGAATTTCTCAAAATTCCTCTTTTCTTTAATATCTCTATGAATAATATGCTTGTTTGTGTTTCATCCAAAACATATTATCGTTCACCAATAACGATCAATATCATGATGACCGCTCATACTTTATATTCTACTTATCTTGGGGGGAACATTCCTATGGATGACTTCGCTCTACCTCATCCATGGCATTGGTTGAATGATTCCAATATCCATTATACACACACACACACACACACACACACACTTCACGGGGATACAAATGAAATATTAACACTTTCCCATGAGAGATCGAAAGGGAGGGATGGGTGCCTAACCCTTTATCATTTCGTAACTGAGCCCCTGGACCTTCGATATATTAGTTTCGTATGCATCAGTTTGTTGTTGATGCTAATGTCGAAGTGGCAACATGTTCTTTTACCTATTTTGTGAAAAATAGGTTGGCGAATCCATCTCTTTACATATACCCTACACCGACGACGACCGAAGCACCCTATCCAAAAAAAGGTCTGAGATCGCGGCGCAGTTGCAATGAACCCTTCCCTTTTTTTTTCCTACTGGAGGATGGGATCATCGTTCACCGCGCGCGCCTCCCCGGGATGGCCACAGTGGAGACTCCCTGGGGATCTATTTTTAAGAGGGCTAGACTTTGTTTACATGGATGTTTTATTTTCTTGTATATTCACCTATCTTCCATGTTCCCCTTTATTATCCATGCTTATGCTACTATTCACACACTTGTAGAAAAATTCTCCATGTACACTTCACACCATGTGCTCCTAGGATCACAAATTTGCACATGTTACACATAACTTATAAATACATGCTTAGGTGTCACTAACACACACCTCCACTTGTATATATTCATGTTCACTTATCACACACTCACTTAGTCACATCACTTACACATCACTAATCCATGCCTAGTATAGTTTTACTATTTGTACTTCTAGCTTGCTCCCTGTTTAGCATCATCAAGAAAGATACTCTCTCCATAAAATACTAATAAAAGAATCATGCATGATTCACACAACATCACCAAAGAGCATTGCAATTGACCAAATTTTTGTCCTATAACTGGGAAGTCACTTCGTGATGGGCGCTGGTCTGGCAGGTCGCAGTTAGCCGAAGCGATATGACTCTCACTTTCCATTGTCCAAGTACCTTCAATGTATATCGAACGGTTCCCCCACATCGTACCACTTGATCGATGTCATGAAGGGAGTTATATCGCAGGGAATTCATTTACATACGTCGAGTATATCGAATTCCCTCTCTCAGGTATATCAAATGGATTGTCCACACGTACCGATTTCCCTCAAAAGCAAGACGTTGTGACACCCCGCCTAATTAAATACCGGGCGATCACACCTTTATTAAATTAAATCAAGGTGAACATTTGGTTCATTCTCAGCATCACTGTCGATAAAAATAAATTTTCCAATTTAACACCCTAATTAATTAAGCTAAGTGTCAAAACCATTTTTCATGCATAACTTTCCAAATTTTATTTAAAGAAAAAGATTTATTTATTTAAAACAACATTTCAACAATTAAGATTCACACCACAATAAACCTGGAACACAATCCAATTAAACTAAAACATTCGTCAATCGAATGTCAACATGCGAAATATAAAGTAACACAATTCAAACTAAATAAATACCGTAGTGACAATACTAGAAATAACTGAAATACAAATGTCCCAATAATAATGAAATAATGGAAAGGGTGACACATGCCCAATAGATGAGAGTGCTGGAAGTGGAGTCAATAAAGAAAGCGGTCTACTCAAGTGACCTGCAACTCCCACTTAAGCTGCAGCGCGTTCCTGGCAAGAGATCCTAAGCAAGACGCCCCTGTGACTGGGCACCTGTAATACATACATATATATACAAGAGAGAGAGAGAAAAACGGGTTAGAGCCCAAAAGTGTGTTTGATTTAAAATACGTTTAGCAAGTATTTAAATTGATACAGGCCAATGCAACAACATATTAGTGCGACACTCTCTTGAGAAATTCTCACCTCTCTTCTAATGTGCACACCCATCGCACTAACCTTCCCAATAGTCTATCTCGTCATATACCACACTAATTTTCCCAAATGATTTAACTTATCTTAGATTACTCGTAAGGTTTACAATTCAACGATTCCATTTTAAAAAGGATGTTCCAATTAGTAACCAAAGTTCTCCATTATTAAGTTTATTAAATCCATAAAGTTTTCCAGTGACATATTATACTTTATGACAACAAGTATTTATAATTTGAGTCAACAACCATGTCCTACTTATCAAATCACAGTAGGCAGTTTCAATATTTTAAATCTCATATATATATTAACTACTCGCATAATATATATAAAATAACAGCACCCCACATAAAACTATGGTGCGTGCATACTCTACTATCCAAAGCCCCATATCACTCATATTAAGGGGAATACATTCGGAATCACTCTCGAATTGTATTAACAAACATACACAACCAATATTGAGGCGAAGTATAGATTCCAAGTCTCTAAGAGGGTGGCACATGCCTGCGTCTCTTACGACCGTCTGAACTATCACATCGATAGCCTGTACCAAGGATATCTATCTTCTAGGGTACAAGTCAATATCCCCCATAAAGGTCCCATCGAGATAAGACTGTCCCAGCGTGGAAACCTCAGGGATAGCAAGTAGCGTGGGCATGATTTTCACATGTATATAATATATGTACACACAATCATATAAATATACCACTTTATCACATTAATATAGGTTCCTCTCGTCACCCATTATCACAACATTTATCCTTAATTTCACATTATTAGTATTACTTATAAGGTTTCATCTCTAACCTTAACTCGAAGGGTTTTCTCACTTATTACGTGACACTCATGGACTCTATCCTTCCAAGTAGAAAATTCAGTAGGTATACCTCTATTCAATATCGTAACTATTCGCCGTAATCTCTCACTTGGAATACGTAGTTTCATCGTTCATTATATAATTACCCAAAAAGTAAAATTCTCGTCTCATAATAAAGTTCCCAACACTTATTCATATGTCCTACTGGTCTTTCCTATCTCCCAAAACATTTTATGAAGAATACCCAAGAATTATTTCACGATAAATTTAATTTAACTAATTAAACAAGGGAAATAGGAGTCTGTCAGGAGGGGTCGATCGATCGAGGTCTAGGGCTCGATCGATCGAACCTTTGATCGATCGAAGCTCTAGGCTCGATCGATCAATCAAGCAGGTCTGCGAAAAATCTGCAGAAATCCAGTTACGGGTTCTACCAATTTTCTTCATCAAAAACCATGTTTTTCCATTCTAAACGTCCCAAAAATCCTACTACTATCATTATAACAATATACCAGATGTTTTCAATGTAAAGCATGTGTATATCTAACATTAAACATGGATAATTAACCCAAAATCCCATCTAATCATCAAGAACCCTAGAGTTTTTCTTAATCAAGGTTCTAATCTGTTTTTACCAGAATTTGCTTCTAATATATCATCAAAATTTCGTGGGTTATATTCCTCTACATGGCAAGGGTTCCAGAATTTCCATATAATCAATACTACATGCATTTTCCTAACACAAATTGGGTTTTCTTCCATAGTTTTCATCTCTACTCAATCCTAAACCAATATGAAGATTGCACTAACGAAAATACGCAAGATAAATACTTGCCTGGGATTTTCAATAGTCTGGTTTGCAGATGAATCCGGTGTGGTTGCGTTCCCCTTCTCGCGATCTACGCGTTGGTGGTGGCGGCGGCGCAAACTGGTGACTTTTTGGCCTTGGATTGCCTTGGAGCTCTCTCCTCTCTTCTCTAATGTTCGTCACATGTTTCCTGAATATTCTAACCCTAAAAGACTAACCTAAATGGCTGATATAGGTTGCTGAATTTCGTGGGTTTAATTACCAAAAAAGGTGAAATAACTAAATTGCCCTCCCGGGGTACCAATTAGGCCTAAAAATGCCCCGAGACCCAAACTAAACCCCCGGGTACACTTTTCTGACTATCTCGACCCTTTCGGATGCATTGGCGCACTCAAAATGACCATACGGGCAACTTATAAAATATTCATTTTTATTTAACACTATTTAGTCCTGACGCGAAACGGGCGCGTCCCGACTCAAATTTCCAAAATTACCATTTAACTCACTCATGACATTCAATATAACCAATAGTGTATATTACTTTGCTCATTAGTAATATTCAACCAATTTTCAATAATTACTGATTCTCGTCACGTTAATAATTATAACATAATTAATTTCCGGATTTTTATTAAATAAATAACTCACATTAAATTTAAATAAATCCCCAAATTAATATAGCATAAAAATACGGGGTATTACATACTTCCCCCCTAATAACGGAATTTCGTCCCGAAATTCGGAAAATAAGGCCTACTAGGTAGTAAAATTCTGGATGTCCTTGTCAGTACGCAAACTATCTACATAGTACGACGCTCAATCACTGTAGCTTTTTCCTCACAGCAACATTGTTTTACATTCTCGTAGGCGACACTTCACATTGTGATCCCACCCGAAAACATTAGCATAGGTCACGCCTATACGTTATAAATCCCATTATCTCACTATCATTAGGAGGCCGCACCTCACTACATGACAACTACTCAGATTTATTCATACACAAAATTCCCATCCTGAGAAGATCATACGAACATTTGACCACTCTTGACTGCCTAGCCCCGTCGTGGAATTCCACCATAGTTATCGGATATTTTCTCGACCGATCCAAAAATTTCGATTATCTACTCTCCTTTAAACATGCGGAAGGAGAATAGTCGAGGTTCTTCCATAACAAAACCTTAATAAGTACTTCGTACGCGACAAACAGGTACGAGTGCTTCTACAGAGCATTCTTGAAATCGTCGTACCAAGATTCCAAAATCTCTTTCACGTGGCTCCACTAATCTTTAATCACCATGCGCTTACTCCCTGGCTAAAGGTGATACATCCTACTCGAAACGAAATCTTATCTCCGCTGGTTCCTGAAATCCCATATCAAAGGTGGGATTCACCAATCTCATCTTGATTCAAAAATTTATACTGCGCCAGACCATGCACTGGCGCGATCCTTCCTTTCAAAAGAAGTCTGGGGCATACTAGTTAATACTGTAAGCCAGCCCAAAGGAATATCAATCACTTCCTTCTCGTCGACTTAATTCACATGTTTGGGATAAACCCTTGATCTTGTTTTGAGGATGGCAACCCATCCAAGAACTTTAACGACTTTACCAACCTTTTCCAATTTCAGGAATTTTCGATAAACACAAAATTCTTTGGTTGATTCTCCTCTTTCAACCAAACCTTACCTATGGGCATTGCATGTAGAGACTACTCACTACGTCTCGCTAAACATCGATTCTTCCCTTGAATTGTCTCACATTAAGTGACACGTAATACTCCCCTTCCTTCCTTGGAGTATGCCGAAAGTACCGACCCGTGCTCTTCTCTCCAGGAAGCGCACTTCTGGATCTCTTATACTATACTAACATCCTTACTCTTTGTATGCGCAAGTCGTTCTCACACTTGACTAATAACAACTCTGCTCCGAGTGTTCTATGTAATTATTTAATTCTGCTCCATTAAAGGAATATCAATTCTTGAATGGCTTCCTGCAGCCTTCTACTCAAATTAGGGCGTGATATTCTAATTACACACTTATGTATGGATGATTGCCCCTCATGTGACGTTTAATCCACTCTATCACTTCCACTTCGTTATACTAGTCCCACAAACATATATTTCACACGTCTATTACCACGTCCCTTCGACTCGGACTATTTTAACTGTAGTTAACCAAGATGCCCACATATTTGCAACACTCCGACCGCCCTGGGAGAGCGAACGGTGTGCTACTCATTTGTAGGACTAACTAAATCCAACGGAATAGAAGGAATAGGGCATTCAAATTCCACGACAATAAAAGAGGAATAATGATTCTCAACCTTCCTTAGATAAGTACAACAATTTTCCCAAATAGGTACAACAACCAAAATAAATCACTAACGCTCTTTTCATCAAAATGATTACAGGTTATCTCTTTTGTATAATATACAGTTCTTTCCAGATAATCCATGCTAAAAATCATTCAAACTCTTTATCATTGTTCCACTCCTCAACTCCTGGGGATAACTTTCAATGATTTCCTACCAGAAAAATCCGGCTCCAATGACCTTAAAACAAAATTCAACTTCCAACTTACATACATAATTACTTGATACTATTTCGACCAGGGTACCGAACTCATGGAATAGTGACCAAACGTCTCCCTATTTCCAACCTTACGCTAAGTTTCATGCGTGGGATGTCTCGCAAAGAGAAATCCAAACAAGGAACCCCCCGATACACCACTACCTAGCATTGTCGGTTATCGAAATCCGTTAGGTCCTCCGTCCATAGTATATACCCCTTTATTCCGTCCCTTGACAGAAAAGTTACAATTTCTCCCGTTATTATGCTTAACAAAGAACGTTTCACCAATTTCACTATCGTATTGGTTGATGGTAAATTTCATTCTATAAACCTCGGATACATACGATCGGAATTCTCGAACTTCCCTTCCCTAATAATAGGGGTATAATTATTAACTCCCACACCTCTAAAGGATAAATATAACAATGCACTTTTCCTATCACTAAGTCCGGAGTGCCAAACATAATACTACGTCAAATCTTTTCGCTCAACGGTAAGTCCCGATACATACCGAATCATACTGACAAAGTCTATACATACATTGGCATCGAATACCTCGAGCCCACTATCTCCTCCGAAGTCTCTTGGATAGATAATATAAGTGCATGTCCAAACTTCTTACAGGTAAAACCTCGCCAAAATAAACATAAAACATGTTGCACCAATGCAACTACTCCGATAGCCTTGCAATAAATTTCCACTATCATCCTACCCATTTTTATAACATTTTAACAAAGATAATATCATACTCGTGTATCGCGTCACTACAACGAGTAGCCTCAATAAAGTATAAAACACTGTTAATATACTCATTCATTCCCCGTGGATAGCACCAAAGAAAAAAAAATCCCGCTATACTAAGGAAAAATATTCACATAATGGTAACATTTATAATGATATGCATTAATCTCGTCTCACATGCTAATCTAGCAATGAACAAAATATGGTGACTCGCTCGTGTCATAAAAACACGCGCATCCTCTAAGGATACAACTTATACTTCCATCCTGGCAATCGTCTTGACTGAACAAATGGTTTTCGAACGTAACACGTCTGCCCTAACCAAAACAAAATTATTTTAATCATTGCCTTTTTACTAGGCACCGTATTCTTGTCCTTTTATTCACTTTGGAACATATTATCGTGAGTGATCTAGCCCCACACAAACTATCTCAACACATAATCCACTTACCACCTGTCCTACTAACCAGGTTAGGATTGTCCTTCTCTTGGACGTTAGTAGACTCGATTCCTGTTAGCCATTCCGGTTGTTCCCTTAGATTTTTAGGCAATAAAGATCATGTTACTATCTATAATAGTACTTACTGAGTTTACCATCACTTGGTAAGAATTTAACTATCTGAAGCATTTAAATGGTTTTCCTGATGTGTATCCACATCCTTTTGTGGTGCCATACCACCACCGTTGTATTAAGTCTTATCCTCGACTAAATTCTTCGATTTCCTTTAACTTCCCCCACAAAGAAGTGTTATCATCTATATTGACAAAATATGACATTGTCAACCTCTGAATCGTTCGTTCATCAGAATTACCTATTTGAGTGTTAACAATTATTATTATTACAAGTTGGTCTCCCACTTGGAGTCGTTTCCCCCCACATGTATCTACATCTTCCGATACAAAAATTCGCTAACAGTTAAGATTCCAATTCATGAATGAACCCTTGACATGCCTTCTCTCAATGAGTTCAGAACCACATTTGCTCCTAATCCTGAAAAGTTAAGAAAGGAACATACGATCAACACTATACCTAAGGTTCTCCTATAGGCATAGGATTCCATTTCTAAAATTGGTGGTTGACTCCAACCTTTATAATTTTGTCCCGAAAGCGAAGAAAATTTTCTCTAAATTTTCACTTTCAGTTTGCCACACTCTGTCCTATATTTAAGCCTTTGGATACTTTACCTCCTTCGGTAAACACATACAATTTTCACGTTTCTAAAATTTCCCACTGACAGCCTCTAAACGTTTTTGTAATACGTTGGGTAAGTTTACCCTCGCACCTCATTTGACTATAACAGCATTTGAAAATCATTGTTGCACCTTAGTCGCCTTTCTAGTCGTGGATTCTCATGCCATAATGGAGGTGACCTCGACTACGGTCATCATCTTCGAATATATTTCATAATCTCAACTGAGCCCTACCTCCTGATGTACGCTTAACGGTCCTCTTCTGACATCCGTCATCGCTCGGCACATGCACACATCCGAACGAAATTAGAATTCACTAGTGTATACACATTATAGTAGAAGAACGATATCTCGTCTAAGGAATCGACAATCCTAAACATAGGGCTCTATAACAACCAAAGCAACGCTAAAAGCATAATAAGCCGTACATATCCTAAGGACACTAGAACCTGATGCTCTGATACCACCTGTGACACCCCGCCTAATTAAATACCGGGCGATCACTCTTTATTAAATTAAATCAAGGTGAACAGTTGGTTCATTCTCAGCATCACTGTCGATAAAAATAAATTTTCCAATTTAACACCCTAATTAATTAAGCTAAGTGTCAAAACCATTTTTCATGCATAACTTTCCAAATTTTATTTAAAGAAAAAGATTTATTTATTTAAAACAACATTTCAACAATTAAGATTCACACCACAATAAACCTGGAACACAATCCAATTAATCTAAAACATTCCTCAACCGAATGTCAACATGCGAAATATAAAGTAACACAATTCAAACTGAATAAATCCCGTAGTGACAATACTAGAAATAACTGAAATACAAATGTCCCAATAATAATGAAATATTGGAAAGGGCGACATATGCCCAATAGATGAGAGTGCTAGAAGTGGAGTCAATAAAGGAAGCGGTCTACTCAAGTGACCTGCAACTCCCACCTAAGCTGCAGCGCGTTCCTGGCAAGAGATCCTAAGCAAGACGCCCCTGTGACTGGGCACCTGTAATACATACATATATATACAAGAGAGAGAGAGAGAGAAAAACGGGTCAGAGCCCGAAAGTGTGTTTGATTTAAAATACGTTTAGCAAGTATTTAAATTGATACAGGCAAATGCAACAACATATTAGTGCGACACTCTCTTGAGAAATTCTCACCTCTCTTCTAATGTGCACACCTATCGCACTAACGTTCCCAATAGTCTATCTCGTCATATACCACACTAATTTTCCCAAATGATTTAACTTATCTTAGATTACTCGTAAGGTTTACAATTCAACGATTCCATTTTAAAAAGGATGTTTCAATTAGTAACCAAAGTTCTCCATTATTAACTTTATTAAATCCATAAAGTTTTCCAGTGACATATTATACTTTCTCACAACAAGTATTTATAATTTGAGTCAACAACCATGTCCTACTTATCAAATCACAGTAGGCAGTTTCAATATTTCAAATCTCATATATATATTAACTACTCGCATAATATATATAAAATAACAGCACCCCACATAAAACTATGGTGCGTGCATACTCTACTATCCAAAGCCCCATATCACTCATATTAAGGGGAATACATTTGGAATCACTCTCGAATTGTATTAACAAACATACACAACCAATATTGAGGCGAAGTATAGATTCCAAGTCTCTAAGAGGGTGGCACATGCCTGCGTCTCTTACGACCGTCTGAACTATCACATCGATAGCCTGTACCAAGGATATCTATCTTCTAGGGTACAAGTCAATATCCCCCATAAAGGTCCCATCGAGATAAGACTGTCCCAGCGTGGAAACCTCGGGGATAGCAAGTAGCGTGGGCATGATTTTCACATGTATATAATATATGTACACACAATCATATAAATATACCACTTTATCACATTAATATAGGTTCCTCTCGTCAACCATTATCACAACATTTATCCTTAATTTCACATCATTAGTATTACTTATAAGGTTTCATCTCTAACCCTAACTCGAAGGGTTTTCTCACTTATTACGTGACACTCATGGACTATATCCTTCCAAGTAGAAAATTCAGTAGGTATACCTCTATTCACTATCGTAACTATTCGCCGTAATCTCTCACTTGGAATACGTAGTTTCATCGTTCATTATATAATTATCCAAAAAGTAAAATTCTCGTCTCATAATAAAGTTCCCAACACTTATTCATATGTTCTACTGGTCTTTCCTATCTCCCAAAACATTTTATGAAGAATACCCAAGAATTATTTCACGATAAATTTAATTTAACTAATTAAACAAGGGAAATAGGAGTCTGCCTGGAGGGGTCGATCGATCGAGGTCTGGGGCTCGATCGATCGAACCTTCGATCGATCGAAGCTCTAGGCTCGATCGATCGATCAAGCAGGTCTGCGAAAAATCTGCAGAAATGCAGTTACGGGTTCTACCAATTTTCTTCATCCAAAACCATGTTTTTCCATTCTAAACGTCCCAAAAATCCTACTACTATCATTATAACAATATACCAGATGTTTTCAACGTAAAGCATGTGTATATCTAACATTAAACATGGATAATTAACCCAAAATCCCATCTAATCATCAAGAACCCTAGAGTTTTTCTTAATCAAGGTTCTAATCTGTTTTTACCAGAATTTACTTCTAATATATCATCAAAATTTCGTGGCTTATATTCCTCTACATGGCAAGGGTTCCAGAATTTCCATATAATCAATACTACATGCATTTTTCTAACACAAATTGGGTTTTCTTCCATAGTTTTCATCTCTACTCAATCCTAAACCAATATGAAGATTGCACTAACGAAAATACGCAAGATAAATACTTGCCTGGGATTTTCAGAAGTCTGGTTTGCAGATGAATCCGGTGTGGTTGCGTTCCCCTTCTCGCGATCTACGCGTTGGTGGTGGCGGCGGCGCAAACCGGTGACTTTTTGGCCTTGGATTGCCTTGGAGCTCTCTCCTCTCTTCTCTAATGGCCGTCACTTGTTTTGTGAATATTCTAACCCTAAAAGACTAGCCTAAATGGCTAATATAGGTTGCTGAATTTCGTGGGTTTAATTACCCAAAAAGGTGAAATGACTAAATTGCCCTCCCGGGGTACCAATTAGGCCTAAAAACGCCCTGAGACCCAAACTAAACCCCCGGGTACACTTTTCTGACTATCTCGACCCTTCCGGATGCGTTGGGGCACTCAAAACAACCATACGGGAAACTTATAAAATATTCATTTTTATTTAACACTATTTAGTCCTGACGCGAAACGGGCGCGTCCCGACTCAAATTTCCAAAATTGCCATTTAACTCACTCATGACATTCAATATAACCAATAGTGTATATTACTTTGCTCATTAGTAATATTCAACCAATTTTCCATAATTACTGACTCTCGTCACGTTAATAATTATAACATAATTAATTTCTGAATTTTTATTAAATAAATAACTCACATTAAATTTAAATAAATCCCCAAATTAATATAGCATAAAAATACGGGGTATTACAGACGTATATCTTGGAAGGCACGCCAAATGGAGGAACCCCTTCCAATTAACCCAACCAATGCATACCCGCATATAGGTGTCAAGCCTAGGACACACATATAAGATTGTCGGTTTCTAACCGAAACTCTGTCGAACTGACGGGTTGGCATGCAGCCACAATTTTTCCCAATTTTTAATACGGGACCCTGCCCATGAGCCTGATCACAAGTCCAACCATAGGTTTACATAATGTTACAAATCCCAATTTTTCCATACTCGAGTCATGTCTGATATTTCTTTTTTGCATTTAGGTAAACATAATTATGCTGAGCCCGTCTCTCATCTTTTTCCTCTCTCTTTTTTCAAATGTGTCCAAAAATATTTTCCCTCTTTTGTCAATAATACCAAAAATATTTTCTTTTCCTACAAAAACATTTTGTTCTCGTATTTCCGAAAAACTTTTTCCCTCTTTTCCAAAAATAACAAATTCCCCTCTTTCTTCTTCGAAAATAAATCCCATGTTTCACATACCCTTGGCCTGGCTCCCTATTGGCTTCGATCTTCTGTCAAACTGCCTCGAAGCTCTACCAGTCCCCTTACTTCCTCCAAGTTTGAGATTCACTCACCTTCCATGGAGAACACAGATCAAGTGACGATTGTACAGTCGGATTTATTGACAGTTCTGGCTAAACTCACTACCAAAATTGACAGCCTTCAAATCTA
This sequence comes from Sambucus nigra, assembly GCA_949130495.1. Taxonomy (NCBI): domain Eukaryota; kingdom Viridiplantae; phylum Streptophyta; class Magnoliopsida; order Dipsacales; family Adoxaceae; genus Sambucus; species Sambucus nigra. Next base: position 5,973,373 of record OX422214.1, on the reverse strand, counting down.
GGTTCATGAGATACAAAGAAATTGGGTCCTTATCCCCAAAGATCCCGAGGTAATTTTCCCTCGTTCCATGGGTTCGCCTGCACCTGATCCTATTTGGGTCCCTGAAGAATACCAGTATGATCCACGTGCTCCTCCTGCTAATGGGTTACCACCAGCCCAGCTTCCTATACAAACCTTGCTCGGACTGAGGCTAATTTACTCATAACTATTGACCGAAAAGAAAAGAACTGAACAAAGTTAAGGAAGACCTCGGGATGTTGACCAAGAAGTTAGACCAAGTCATAATCTCTAGGAACTACATGGACTACACCCACATGTATCCCTATCCAAAAGCCATGTTACCGAAAAATTTTAAATGCCCAATATCAAGAAATTTGGAGGCAGTGGTCCACCGATTCTCCATCTTCATAGCTACCACCGAGCCATGACTCTCCTAGGGGCCTCTGAAGAAATAATGGCTCAGATGTTCCAGAAAAATTTGATATATAATGTTCTTCCTTATTTCATATCCCTCGAGGAGTCCAGAATCTACAGTTGGGAAGACGTTGCCCGTGAGTTCATGTCACAGTACAAGTACAACTAGGAGCTAGAGTTTACCCGCCATGACTTAGAGTTACTTAAACAGAATCCCGAGGAATCAGTCAGCAACTTCGTAGTAAGATGGAGAGAAAAAGCAGCTACAATGACCAATCCGCCTTCCAAAGAGGAACAAGTAAGCTTTATGAAGAAGAATTTTCTTCCCCATGTTCGAGCAATAATGGGAGGACAATATTAACCTCACTTCTGAGCTCTCCAAGAAGCAGGGGTGGAAATTAAAGAAGGTCGTGTCAATATAGAAGTTTAACCAAAGAAAACCTCTGGACAGTTTACTCCTAGAATGTTTGAAAAGCCTGCTAGTACCACTATTTCTACCATCAATAATATCTCTCAGCCTAGCGCTTCATGGGCACCAGAAAGTCACCCTAACCCGATCCAAAAGGAATCCAGGCCCTCTTGATCCGAAACCTGATCAAACCGATGGATCCTCGTCCACTACCAAACCCACTTCCAAAAAACTTCAAACCTAATACTCATTGTGACTTTCACCAAACTTCTAGACATACTGCGACAACCCGCTCAAAATAATAACGGGTGGCCAGCCCAATACTAAAATAATTTGGAATCACAAGTGGATCATTCCTAGCATCAACTGGCGATTCTAAAATAAACACGGCTGACAACCCATTACCACAAAAAGAGGGTGTTAAAAAAAAATTATTTAAAAACATTTTATTACAAACTGAAACAGCTATGCAATAACTAACCAACAACAAATATCTAAATATAATAAGAGGCACACAGACGCTCAAATGATATAAAAGAGATTAACATAAGAGTACAACACATTGTACAAAATAAAATACTCGAATATGATGTCGGGTCACAGACAATACAATAGTCTGAGAAATAAATTATAAAAGTACTACACTACAACACATGGGTATAAACTCGATATACACACTGAATCCTAATCTAGATACATGGAAGATAGGAATCGACTATATCAAAATACCGCAACAGTCCGCTACTGCCACAGCTCCACGAATAGATTGGATGGATATCATCAATGGCGGCCTTGCGGAGGAACACCTAAAATTGTACAATTTTTATATACACAGCAAGAGAAATATAAACGGGTCAAAGCCCGAGGTGTGAAAACATTTTTATAGCAAGTGCATTAAAATGCATAATAATTATAAATGCATTATGACATGATTAAGGTGGAGTCGCACTCTCCATAAAATCCAACTCACCTCTGAACTAAAGCGCGCAACTAAACGTATGCACATAATCTCCAAATAGATGCCCAAATCTATCTAGGAAAAATAATCTAACTTACTCCTAATTTACACTCATCTAAAATCCATCTAAATCATAACCTTCAATTTCTAATATTATCGATCTCAATTATTCGTTCTCTTTCTAAACATATACAATATACATAAACATCCTCTATTACTAGAATTTCTCATATTCTAGTTAGTGACATATATATATATATATATATGATTTATTATCATCTAAGTGCTAAGGACTCCCAATTATCAATACTGCACTGCGTTTCGTGCGTGGGACGTCTCGTAAGCGAAATCCAAACAAAGAACCCCCCCGATACACTACTCCTTGGTAGTATTGATTATCAAGATTCATTATGCCCTCAATGCATGACGCGTATAACCCAAAATTCTTATTACCGAAATAATTGATTTATTATTCCCAATTCTTAACAGTGCACGGAGTTTCGTGTGTGGAACGTCTCGCAAGTGAAATCCAAACAAAGAACCCCCCTATACACTACTCCTTGGCACTTTCGACCGTCGAGATAGATATTAATATAGATATATGAGCACTAAGGACTAACTTCCCTTCACTTCCAACATTACACTGCGTTTCGTGCATGGGACGTCTTGCAAGCGAAATCCAAAGAAGGAGCCCCCCGATACATTACTCCTTGGCAATGTTGGTCGTTAAGGTCCATTATGCCCTCGATACCCAAAGTATTATATACTGATAATTAATTACTCTTTATTTTCCCATAATTGATTCATCACAATTTAATTTCGGATAAAATCTCCCGGAATGAGATTCAAGAAATCTTCTTATGTCTCTTTACTCTAGAGACGGATATGATATCACATAATCATATATAATTTGTATACTATTCACACAAGTATAATAATAACCATCCCAACAAGCTATAACTTGAGGATGCAGGTTCTCAATGCTATCATCTACCAGGGAATCAATCACATATCATCCTGGGTACCAACACTCAGAATCTCACACCGCCTTGGCAAAACAACCATAACATAATGTACGAGAAGCTGTCATAGTTCCTCCCGAAAATGAGACGAAACATACCCACCACATCTCACCCCTAATAAAAACAATCACACAATAATAAATGGACGCTATGACCTGGTGAATATCCACACCCTGATCCTCAAGCCAGGGCGCTCACCCTCATCGCGCAACTTCCCATGATAGCAAGGAGGGGGTATGCTTCACTTATATATATATATATATATATATATATATATATATATATATATATATATATATATATATATATATATATATATATATATCATTCACACAAGATATACATACATCATCACATCATATAATTGTATACCATCGCGCAAGGTATATATATCACATTATTTACATATTCTTATTACGCTCTTATACGTACATGAAATGTATATTTTACTCTCGATATACTATTCGTCAATAACTCACATAACTTCCCCATTTAGTATACGCTATACTATTTCTCACTTGAAGTTTACACCTCGCTGATATTTATATGAATTGTCTCTCAATTCTATTTACGTTAAGGATATTCTCAATATCCTAATGCACCTCGATTAGCATTTCTCATTTATGTGAAACATCTCCCAAGTTAATTAGCGTTAAGTATATTTCCTATATCCATATGCACATCAATCAGCATTTATTATTCTCAATTCCAAAATATGGTTCAATCAATCATATGAACCTTTAAAGTTATCCCATTTGGGATTTAATCCTAAAATCCAATATCACTAAGCGCATTCTCACTCTTTCTTATAAACCCATAATTATCTTCACACTGAATTCTCCATGATAGTGGGCTTCCCCACTTAGTCAATACGATACTCTCTAATCGGTATTTCTCAAAATAAGTCCATTTGACCCAAACAATTTCTTATGAGGGAAACTCCCTAAAATTCTCCAAATCACACTTCTCATAACTCCTATAGAGGTTCCCACTCGATAACCTCAAGTAAAACGGGATAAAATCCTCCCTAGAAAAACATCCCCAAAATTGCCCTATTTTCGAATCGATTCGGGCCCAATCCAAATCGATTCGGCCCGGCGAATCAATTCGGCCTCCAAGGAGAATCGATTCGGGTCATAAGATCTTGGCTTATGTCTCAGGCCGAATCTATTCGGGTTGGGGCCGAATTGATTCGATCACTCAGACCTGGGCACCTGTAACTTCTCGAATCGATTCGGTAAGGGACCGAATCAATTCGGCTTCTCAGAAGCTACGAAAATGGCTATTTTTCATCAAAACCCCAAAAATCAATATAATCATCTCCTAACCATTTCTCTTCAACCCAAGCATATTATTATCATCAAAACTCATTATATAATTCAACCCAACTAATTTTATACCCTAAAATCCATATATACACCACAAATCTAAGATTTACCCAAAAATCTAGGTTTTAACAAACTAAATCTAAAATCCATAAATTTGATCCAAAAATCATGAAATAAATGATACGTAACAATTATTTATCAAGTTTAATCACTTGCCTCAAATTCGTAGAGTCTGATTCGTCCTTGAGATCGCGTAATGGTCGGAAATCCCAACTTTTCTCTCTTTCTCTTCTTCTTCCTTTTTCTTTCTCTCTTTATTTCTCTTTCTCTCTAAAGAGAATTCTATCTCTCGTAGGCTTTTAAGCCTTATCTCCCAAAATTCACATCTTTAAATGATAATACACACTTTAAATGACTTGGTCACTTTAATTCGAGCCAAATGAACTTAAAATATTTCTAAACCCAAATAAATCTCAAGTACAGTCATTTAGACTATCTCGACCCTTCCGGAAACAACCGCACCCTCATAATTGTCATCCGAATCACTTTCTAACATCTTCAGATTTTTTACCTCAAATGTCTATTCAATTAATCTCCAATTAAATTAATATTTATTTCTCCCAAAAATAAATAAATTATTGTCCCAAAAATATTGGGTTATTACACATACCACCGACCAATGTTTTTATCTTTAAAATACAATCCAAAGCCTGATTGACCGGGGTATCATCGCCCTAACAGCTAATCCTAAACCAATCACTACCCATAAGCCGCTCCCAAATCGTGCAAATGCCATCTTCCTAGAAAAAAAATCCAAAATTTGACCCATCTATCCAAATCATACAAAATAAATCACTAGTCATACCCATATACTCTCCTAAACCTCTCCAAACATGCCCATATTTCCTCTTACACCCTACCAGTCTTGCCGATCAAGCCTTGTCACTCCTCACCATAGCATACATTGTCGTCCGCACCCCGTTTTGGAGGTAAAGATATGGAATTGTCAAAAGTGCTAAACCATCTCCTAGATTTTGAGCTGAAATTTCCCCCTTGATGACCATCGACTATCAGAGATTTAATGGGATGTTATTACAAGCAAAAAAATGCGCCAGAGAGTCATATAACTGGGTAGTACCGACTGACGAAGTCAGCCTAGATGACACAGTCCAGATTATGGAAGATTTGTTTCAACAGACTGGTAATATTTGTAGAATGTTTAAGCTACTAGATGCTTTAAAATTGCAAGGGTACTTGGTTCCTTCAGTTCTTCATCTCCCTATCGAGTGGGAGGAATTATATGAAGAGGCTACCGAAGTTATGGAGTGCATTCCCTTTGCATGGAAAGATGGTATCATTACCATCGGATAGGGGAACGATTTTGAAGATTCAGATGAAGAACCAAATTCAGAAATACTAGCCTGATAGCCAGCTTATGCAATATGATATCATTTGAGGAGCTACTAGGAAAAATCAACAAGTTGACTGAGGAAATCAAGATCGATGAAGAAGCAGGGTTTCTATTCTTCCCCTCTTCTATGAACCACATGACCATGCCAGGAAGGCATTACCAGAAACTAAACCTACAACCATCAGTAAGTGATAAAGGGAAGGGTGTTGAAAATCTCCCTATGCCATAAATGATTCTTAAAAAAAGTAAGGTCCAGGATCAATTGAAGAAAACCCAAGCCAACATCACTCTATGGGGACTTTTCATATCTTCCCAGCTACATCAAAATGCCCTAATCAAGCTACTCAGAGGACCCAAGGTTCCTCCTTCAACCAAACCAGAAGAAGAGATAAACCTAGTTGGATCCCTAACCTCTACTCGAATGCTCTCCTTCTTAGAAGAAGAAATCCCAAAGACAGATACTAACCACAATCACGCTCTTAATATCTTTGTTGAAGTTATAGGAAAAATTGTCCCCAACTCTCATTGACAATGGATCAGCACTGAATGCATGCCTGTTGAGAACTCTGAACGGTTTGGGATTAAAAGTAAGCGACATCGCTCCAACTTCTGCTATCGTACATGCCTATGAAAACACCAGCCAAGAAGTAATGGGATCTATTAAGCTAGAAATAGGGGCAGGCCCTATAAACACCATTGTAGAATTCCAAGTCAATGACATCCTAGACCGTTTAAATTTGCTTCTCGGACGATCATGGCTCCATAACATCAAAGGGGTGTCTTCTTCCCTTCATCGAAAGTTGAAATTCTCTGCCAACGGATAAGTTATCACCATCGTGGCTCAACAACATCACTGGGAATGCAAGCACCATTAATCCGGTACTTGAGATACAACACAGAGTGAACGATATGTTTCTATCAAGTTTCCAAGTCGAACCACTCTTACTCTAAGCAGGCGAAGGCTTCAAAGACATGGTTTATCAAGAATATGACCCCTATGGAAATGTTAATGTAATCCAAATGTTTAAGAACATGCACTTTATGCCCAGACTAGGGCTAGGGAGAAGACAACAAGGGATAAATAGACCTATTATGTTAAAGAAGGCCTTCCCTCCATATGGAGTGAGCTATCAGCCGTCAGAAGAAAAAGTCAGATTGATCTGTCAGCCTCAATTCAAGAGAAAGTTGGAATACATTAGAACTATCTCAGCAGATTCCCTAAATGGAAGATTTGTCAAAGAGGGTGAGGATTTATGCTTCTGCGACTTCCCTGAACCTTGGTACGATCATGTAGACAAGAGGATGAAACCAGTAATTGAGATCTTCTTTCAAGACAGCTATCCATTGGATAAAAACTCCCACCACTGTGTACAACCACTCACTAGAGAGACCATAGCTGATGTTAAGGATCCTGAAGATAATGACCCCGAGGATTCCTACAGTCTACAAATATTGTTGCTGGCACTCTGCATGTTCCACTCAAGGGTTACATCATCAAATCCATTCGGCCTGATCAAAGATGTTGATAAACCACTTCTCAACTGGCACGCTACACCTATACCACCTGCTAATATTCAACCTAACCCCAATGTTTACCCCCTTTTCCCCTTTTGCTACTTCCCCTAAATTTGATGTAATCAAAACCTCCTTTGATGAAGTTCTCAATGATGTTATTCCTATCAATGAAATAAATGAAGATTTTGAGTATCTTTTCGTGCCTTACATTAACTGTCTTAACTCTAGTCAAACTCTTGATGATGATGACTTTAAAAATGAATAATTCTTAACTGCTCTAAATAAGATTCATAATAAACAACATAACGACGCTCAAGTTAATGAAGATGCAACTATTATTATTAATCTCGGTTCTAGTAGCCAAATGCACGAGATTATGATAGGGGCTTCCTTTGATGAGCTCAAGCGCGCGCAACTCGAAGAATTTCTAAAATAATTTGTGGATATCTTCTCCTGGTCCTACGATGATATGCTTGACATCGACCCTGAGATAGTACAACATGAGATTTTGACTCTCCCACAATGCAAGCCCGTTAAGGAAAAGCTAAAAAACTCTATACCGAATGGTCACTCAAAGTGGAAGAATAAGTAGTCAAGCAATTGAACGTGGGATTCACTCGAGTAATTGAATATCCCACAAGGTTAGCCAACATTGCCTAAATCAGGAGGGAAGGTCCGCATGTGTGTCGACTACAGAGACTTGAATAAGGCCTCCCAAAGGATGATTACTCGCTACCTAACATTGAAATGATTATGGACAATACTGCTCGTCATTCTCTCAAGTCATTAAGTGGCGAATTTATAAGATGTACCCTGATCATCAAGAGAAAACCGCATTTATCACCCCTTGGGAAACCTTTTGCTACACTATCATGTCATTCGGTCTTAAGAACGTAGGGGCTACCTAGGAAAGGGCTGCCACTATAATTATGCATGATTTGATACACAAGTAAGTCGAGGTTTATGTGGATGATATGATTATAAGGTCTAAAAATAGTGAAGGTCATATTCCTGCTCTCCAAAAATTCTTTGAATGACTGTATTAGTAACAAATGCGACTTAACCCATCGAAATGTGTCTTCAGTGTCACCAAAGGAGAACTCTTAGGATTCATGGTTAGTGAGAAAGGGATAGAGGCAGACCCTGCTAAGATGAAATCCATACTTGAGATGCCGCCACCTCGAACGGAGAAAGAAGTCCAAGGATTCCTTAAGAAATTACATTACTTCAGCCAATTCATCAACCAATTGACTTCCATCTGTGAACCCATTTTCAAACTACTCCAAAAGGATTAAACCAAAGTTTAGAATGAATCTTGCCAAGAATCCTTCGATTAAGTCAAGCAATACCTAACCTAACCCAACCCTTGGTGCTCATGACACCGCAGCCCGGTCTTCCCTTACTCCTATACTTAACTGTGACCGATACAATAGCCAAAGCTTTGCTAGCCCAGTACCTTGAAGAGACCCGCAAACAGAAAGTCATCTACTATGCCAATCAAAAATTAGTTGGTTATGAAGTTAACTACACCGCCTTGGAAAAATCATGTGTCGCTATTGTCTGGGTTAACCAAAAGCTATGTCACTACATGCTAACCTTCCCCATCAGACTCATATCCCATATGGATCCCATAAAGTAACTACTCGAGAAGCCTACCCTATCCAACCAAATGGCCCATTGGTTGATGATTCTAGGGGAATTTTATATTACCTATGTCACATAAAAATCCATGAAAAGAAGAGACATCTCTGACTACCTTGCAGACGACCCTATGGAAGAAACCGATGTGTAGATCTATGAGTTCCCGGATGAGAATATCCTTTATGCCTACAAGAGGATCTTCGATGGCAAATGTTCTTTGACGGTGCTGCCAATAAGAAAGGATATGGCATTGGGATCCTCTTAATTGCCCCTGATGACTCCCACACTCCCATTACCATCAAATTGGATTTCCCCCGCACTAACAACTTGACTGAATACAAGGCATGCATAGTAGGCCTCAAAGTTTCCCTCTAGAAAGGAATTCGATACCTCGATGTCTACGGGGACTCAACCCTCATTATCGATTAAGTACTCAAGAAATGGAAAATTAAGGACGAGAAACTCTTACCCTTCCATGCCCACCTTGAAAAACTAGCTTCCCAATTCCAAGAAATCACCTTCCACTACTTACCCCTATAAAAGAACCACCTAACCGATGCCTTTTCTACCTTAGAATCCATAATTGACATTCTCGAAGGAATAACTATAGCCCCTCTCCATGTCCAGAAGAAAGACAAACTAACTCACTGCTACCCCATCAAAATCAGCACGGAGGAAGAACTCGAAATGGTTGACTGTTGGTACTATGATATTTGGCGCTTACTCAAACATGGTAGGTATCCCCAAGGATCTGATAAGAAATATCGATTAACTCTGTACAAACTAGTCGCCTAGTACATTCTCTGTGATAATGCACTGTTTAAGAGAAACTTTGATGGAACCCATTTACACTGCATCGTAGGGGCTGAAATTGAAGAAATAATGTAGAAATCCCACAGCGGGGAATACGGACCACACATGAATGTCCATATGCTCGCTAAGAAGAACATGTGACAAGGTTACTACTGGACTACCATTGTTCAGGACTACACAACCTACGTTCGAAGGTGTCTCAAGTGCCAATAGTTTTCCAACGTACAACACTTGCCTCCGCAAGAATTGTATAACATGACCTCTCCCTCGCCATTTTCCACATGGGGCTCCGACATTACAAGGAAGGTTACACCAACAGCATCCAACGATCATGAATTTATCCTAGTCGCCATTAACTACTTTACTAAATGGGTCGAATTCGAATCCTACGCAGTTTTGAATGCCAATAAAGTGGACAAGTTCATTAAGAAAAACATCATCTGCCGATGTGGGGTCCCGCACGAGCTAGTATCAAATAATCAGTTACATTTCGAGGCAGGAGTTACAAAAGTGGCCGACGAGCATGGAATTCGAAAACATAAATCTTCTTTATAACGATCTCAAACCAACGGGGCAGTCGAGGTAGCCAATAAGAACCTCAAAGCCATCATCAACAAGATGATTGAGAGTTATTAGGATTGGGCCGACAGGATCCCTTAGGCCCTCTAGGGCTATCGCTCTTCAGTTTGAACCTCTACTAGGGCTTCCTTACTCTCTAGTCTATGTCATAGAAGCAGTCCTACTCGTGGAGCTAGAAACCCCTTCGTTGTGCATTATGCTTGAAAGCAAAGTTAATGAGGAAGACTGACACCAAATCCATCTTGACGAGTTATCCCTCCTAGACGAAAGGAGAATTAAGGATCTATATCACATACGAGGATAACATCGCCGTATAGCGAGATCATTCAATAAGGGATTAAAGGATTGCGGTGTCCGAGAAGGGGACTTATCCCTCAAAGAAATAGTAGATCCCATCGGGGACCCCAGTGGGAAATTTAAGACCAATTGGAGTGGCCCATACATCATAAAAAAGATCCGTTGGGGATCATCTCAATATGTTCTACCCCTAGTCTGAAATCTCGATGCGCTACGACTCTCCTCATCCCCCTTATATTCTCAAAAATAAAAAAATCTATTCATTTCCCCCTTACTCATAACTACGTCAGCCTGATCCTCTAAAAATATTTTTCAAAACATTCAAAACCCTCAGAGGTATGTACATAGCTCATCCCTTTACATGAGTGTGGCCCCTTCTTTTTCACAAAATACTATTCTTTTCTTACCCCCGAGAACGATAGTTCATTTTAACATATTCATGAACAAAAGGATTATGTCTGCCTTAGCGATTAGTATAGATAATTTAAATGCAAAAGTCATCAAGAGGCACAACAAGATAATCAAAAACTTATTTATTTCATCATTTGAAATTTTGGTAAAATTACATCAGGGTAACGAGCCAAATGACTTCCCACACCCATCCTACACCTCCTTCTCTAAACCTAATAAAAACCAATGCCGACTACTCTTAAATAACCACAAATGGAATCGCACCCACACAAAAGCTTCACAAAAATGCTACCCACAGCTGCCAGAAGAACTACATCCATCTTCCACATCATGAGGTCCTCAAACCTCCACTGACTGGAGGGAATGCTGTTGACGCTCCATTGAATGATAAGCCCGGACCAGCCACAAAAAGACCACAATACCACCCTCCAAGGTATCAAAGTAGGTAAACCACATTTTCCCACTCTCTACAGCCAGCATCTTGGAAACCACTCTTCTCCACAGCCATTTTATGTAGTCCTTTGAGACAAGCCAGACTCGCCCAAAAGATTGGGAAGGACGGGTTGATGGACATCGGATCTCCCATAAAGAGCCCAGTCGCATGCGCATGCGTTCTGTTAGGTCCTCCACAGGAAAGAAATCTAGTGCCCGCGGTGGCACGATTTGCACCCATCCATACTGATGCAGAAGTCGCCAGGGAAAATAAAAAGAGGTCTACCTGAGGCCAACCAGCCGGACATATTGGTACTCTCTGGGATCCAGAATGGGCAATAGCTCCCCCCACCATGGTACAAACCAGCGCAAGATTATATCCCCGTGCTCCATAAACCAATTCCCCAAACTCTCGACGTTCAGGCCCATGCCAATAAAGTAGCGCGAGAAGAAGTTTGGAATTGCCGACAAGGGATATTCAGGTGGCACCACCATGCAAAATCTCTCAGATAGCCATATAAACAACATTATCGGGCTTCCCCTTATAAAGTCATAATGACCCTCCCGTACGCATCCAGACCATTCAAGTTCTCCGCTAGTATTACCGGCACATGATTACGATGATACGAAATCCAAGAAACAAAAGCAGTCAGTTGGGGATCCACCAGTGTCTCCCCAGTCACCAATAGAACCTTTGAGATGAGGCCCAGAATGATAGCCCCGGTATATCCAGCATCACCCACATCCTGCAAGCGCATGGACCATAAAACTTTCAAAAGGAAAATCATTCCTCCTGTAATCAATGACCTCGCTGCCGAAGGCGAGATTTGAAAAAGCCCAGCTAATAGTTCCCGGAGAGAATGAGAATATTCAGGCAAAGCCGCGGAAACACTGAGATTTATCCCCAATATGGCAGAAAATTCCTTATAGGTAGGACAAACCTCATCCAACTTGAAGCAGAAGACATGATCCTCGGGGTACCAAAACTCAACAACCGCCATCAGCTTGTTCCACTCAATATGCCGGTTGCGCCACAAAGAGACTCGCCGCATGTGAAAGGCATCATAATCAACATTGTAAGAGCACAACGCTTCTAAATCTTTGAGGTATTTAGTAAACTCAATGTTACCAGGGAGAGCCATCTTGTAATACTAAGAAGAATACAAGAATATGGAGAAGAAAGGAGATGAAAGTGTGAGGAAGAAATCCCCATCCACACCCCTTTTACACATGAAAACTTGTAGAGATCGGAGCAAAAATTTCCCCACTAAGTACCAAGCAATCTAAGCAAGTGTAATCAAAACCTTGGGTTGATTGGACTGGACTGTTATGCCGGTAGATAGGACAGGGGTTATGCCGATCGGCAACACCTTCTTTTGGAAATTTCTCTTCTTACTTTTTTGCTAATATAAAAAGACCAACAAAAATAACTCCTTATCTTAAGGAAATTCTGGTTTCCTTTTATATTTATACTCATATTATACTTATCTCACTTATTCCTCCTCAAATCAATTTTCAAAAATTCTTCTTTTCGGTCTCAACAGCAAAATAAAAGAGCACGTATATTTAATGACTAAAATAAAAAAAATTAACAGAAATTTCATTCATTTGCATATATATTGCTTGTCTATGTTACATCAACATTTTTTTTGCAGGAAAAGTAACAAAAACAACAACGTGACTCAGCCCGAATCCTATATTCTCTTCTCTCTCTCTCTCTCTCTCTCTCTCTCTCTCTCTCTCTCTTATCTTTCTCTCTATGAGCCTCTGTCCCTATAGCGCACCCTCTTCCCCTTACGGTGAGATGATACGCCCCCACTTCTAGAGCCTGACCCTTCCTGTGATGAGGAAGACGACACCAAGTAAGAAGGAACCAAAACTAACTCACAGATCTGAGCAGCCGCCGAGGATTTCCAGCCCTTGATGTCCTTCAACCAAGTGGTCGAAACAGTGATATGATGAATAAGAATGGAAAAAGATTAAATCAGTCAAGTATGAGAAAGAGAGATAGAAAATCGAAAGAGATGCAAGACATACCACAGGTCAAAGGAGCTCCTCCATCAACCTTAACTCCTCTAGGTCCATAACATGAGGACGATGCTATAAATATACCGACCCCCCATCAGCTCGCCGAAGGTTGTATCTGGGTAATGCGATCGCATAAAAGAAGGTCCTGATGTCGTCGTTGTCATCGCTGATGTAGCTGCGCCACTATGAGAAGACCCCGCCTGTCGACTCGATCCCACAGTAGGGAGAGGCATCACATCATATATGTTAGGAGGCATCAGTCAGCTCAAGACAAAGTCCATGTAGTCGTACATCACTCCTATGTCAGTGTACAAGGAATACGTATTTCCCATCATTGTCGCCACCCGAGCATCCTCAGACATCTCTCGTACACACCTCATGGACAAAGGGGGACGTACCGGTGGTACCGCAACCTCGTCCTTTATAATTTGTTAGACTAATCTCTCTTTAAGGTACCAAGAGCAGCCGAACTCATGCACCAGAAAGTGTCGCATCTATGCATGTCCCCTAGTCAGCCCGATGTGCTGAATAGTCGTTCCCCCAGGGATAAAAGGTCACCTGCAAATCCCCAACCAAAGTAATGGATCAATATCAATAAAATATCATCAAAGAAAGAGAAAGAAGTCTCAAGAAAAAATAAGGCTTACTCGATCACTCGTCAGGCCATTAAAGACCTGATGCACTGTCTCTAAAGAAAGACTGTTCTTTGACTGCCAGTTGCACCTCCACCATCGATACATGGGGAAAAAATTTCCAACAGAGTCTTCCTTCAAATAAATCAATGGGTGTTTGACCTAATCACCTCATAGAACCACGTCTACAAAAGGATAACGATCAGCATTCAAGAAACCAAAAAGAAGTGCATGAATGGAAAATGCGAGTGCATGAAGGAAAATGCGCAAAATAAAGAATACCTCCAGAAGATACGTGGCCCCGATAAAAGTCAGACGGCAGCACTGACTGAACACATCTAAAAAATAATAGAGGGTCACCAAAGTCAGGCTCCCCCAGTCATAGAAACAGATGTTCGAAAACATCCTCAGAAGTGGAAAGAACCATAAATGGACGACGTCGCCACTCGTCGCCACCAAGAAACTCACCATCACTAACAAGATAAATGAACGGGCCATCTGACGCACCTGTAACTTGTCATTCTCATCAATACTCCTACTCAGCAAAAGTTCCCTCAGAGAAGACAAGCAGAGCAAATCCCCAGAAACCACCCTATCCACGTCACCCAAAGTCGCCATCACCGCCTCCCGCATCACCTATAGTGTCCTATCAACCTCAATCTGCGTACCCTTGCAATCCAGCCCCAAGATCTATTTCATGTCGATGGAAGTCACCGTCATCTCCCCGAAGCCAAAATGAAAGGTATGGATAGTGTCCCACCACCTCTCTCCCAGTGCACATAGAACCGTAGTGGAGTGGGGCGGCTCATCGAGAGCATACGCCAACCTCTTAAAGCCAGCAGAAGAAACCATCTAGCGCACCACTCGAGGAAGATTCTCCCAAACATACCTAAGCCTTGTCATCCCATGGGCACGAATGGTCGACATAGAAACATCACACTGTCAAAGAAATGAAGAAAACCCTTGTCAGATTCAAGAAATAAAGAAATCTCGACAAGAAAAGAAGAAAAGAATACCAAAAGTCACGCAATACTTACATAGCCACCAGGGTTCACCACCCTAGAAGAGAGATGACACGAAAGCTTGCACAGAAGAGTCTAATCATCCACGACCGTCTCGAAAGAGTTCTCGCTACCCAGCGCAAGGGGCACCCTAGCCCTCCATTCCAATCCTGCCCAATCATCAGCATTAAGCCATGCCATATGGGTCGCGCCGCTTGAAAAAATGGCCATTGAGGATTCTAAGAAAGATCGTATAAGTGAATAGCAGAAGTAGAGATGTCTGAAAGTTGTGCAAAACGAGGGAACCCGCCCTTTTTTATAGGAGGCTAAGGGTCATTTCGATCGGTATTCCCCTCCACCCACCGATTGCACTGACCTTTCTTTCATCTGCTCGAGGTACCCAAAATGATCATGCCAATGCCAATTGGCATCCCTCAATCTGTGCCGGTCAGCAAGAGCCTTAAAATTTCGTACCAAAAATCTCAAAAAATTCTAGGAAGTGCCAAAAAATTCCCAAAAATTCCTAAAACTGCCAAATCCATTCTAGCACCTTGTTTACCAAGAAGAACATTTTTACACCCCCAACGAAACTCTTATAGAATTATCCTCCCCAGCAATGTCTCCAAAAGACATTCCAAATCTTTCTCCAGCTACAAATCCTCGAATCATTCACCATTCGCCAGCGAAACAAAAAATCCAATCTTTATCCCCAGTGGAACCCCCATTTCTTGAAGGAAAAATACACCTATTTTAGGTAAAAATTGACCTGGGTCTTGGATCGCCACCTTAGTTAGGTCAGAATTGACCTCGATCCTTAGCCGTCTTGACCTCGGTCTTAGATCGTCACTGAGAATGAAATATCGATCCAAGTTCGCAAATTTCGAATTTATTGGATTACTTATTTAATTTGGTGACTAAATTTACACAAACCAAATTCAATTTAAATTCAGCCCCTAAACATGCAACTATGTGACCAAACAAACCATCACAGTAAATATGCTGACAATCAAATTCAGGAAAAATCCCCGAAGGGCAAAACCTTTTATTTCTAGAACTATGACAAGTTTACAAGACCATTGACTTACATACAACTTGATAATAGCCCACAAGTGTAACACACGGTGTCTTCGTCAAACCTTCATAGCAACGGCTAGAAATCTGCAGTGGTTCACTGTAATACCTCGTATTTTTATGCTATGTTAATTTGGGGATTTATTAATATTAATGTGAATTATTTATTTAATAAAATCCGAAAATTAATTATGTTATAATTATTAATGTGACGAGAGTTAGTAATTATGGGAAATTTGTTGAATATTACTAATAAGCAAAGTAATATATATTATTGGTTATATTGAAGGTCACGAGTGAATAAAATAACAATTTTGGAAATTTGAGTCGGGACGCGCCCATGTCGCGTCGGGACTAATTATTGATAAATAAAAATGAATATATCATAAGTTGTTCGTATGGTCATTTTGAGTGCGCCAACACGTCCGGAAGGGTTGAGATAGTCAGAAAAGTATACCCGGGGGTTTGATTTGGGTCTCGGGGCGTTTTTAGGCCAAATTAGTACCCCGGGAGGGCATTTTAGTCATTTTGTATTTTTGGGTAATTAAACTCACGAAAATTAAAGGGGTTATATCAGATATCTGGGTTATCATCTAGGGTTAGGAAACTCAAAACACAAGAACGGCCATTGGAGAGGAGATGAGAGAGCTCTCAAGACATTCCAAGGCTCAAAACTCACCCGTTTGCACCGCCGCCACCGCCAAAGCGTAGATCGCGAGACGGGGAACGCAACCACACCAATTTCGGCACCAAATCAGACTTCTGAAAATCCCAGGCAAGTGTTTATCTTTCTTATTTCATTGATGCATCTTTCATATTAGTTTAGGAATGATTAGGATGAATTGTATGGAAGAAAAACCCAATTTGATATAGGAAATTGAATGTAGTGATGACTTAAATGATATTCTGGAAACCTTTTGTGATGTAGAGGATTAAACCACGAAATTTTTTTGTTGTATAAGAAGGAACCACGAAATTTTGATGTTGTATAAGAAGCAAACCTTAGAGCCAAATCAGAATAAAGGAGAAAAATCGCGCTTCAGGACCCCCGAACCGGTTCGCATGTTCCTCGAACCGGTTCGCCCCCCAAACCAGTTCGCCCTTGGGTTCACGAAGGTTTGCTGGTCTGGGGTGCTTTTCTTCCATTCAACACTTATATTTTTCTTCAACTTTAACGGGTCATAACTCATCAACCGTAGCTCGGATTTGGGTGCCGTTTCTTCCAGTGTTCTCGTTGTTCCGAGATCTTCAACTTTCCAGTTGACTTCTTCTTCGGGATTTGGCTGTAGAATTACCAAAATCCCTTGAACTTGCCTTATTAGCTTTTCTTTCATTGTCTCGCTTTCTCTTTTGTACTGCTTGCATAATTAACCTGTAAAACCAATAAGAGAAGCACGAAACACGAAATACTTGCCAATGAATATTAGTAGCATAAATGTGCGTTAAATCCATATGGGTTACATCACTCGGGTTCACAAATGCACTGAAATTAGGGGAATAAATATACAATATTTATGTCCAATCACGTAGTAAGTTGGAAAAACCCTTCGAGTTAAAGTTAGAAATGAACCATTATATTTGATATATAATAATGGGAAAATAAGGATAAATGTTGTGAATGTGGGTTATGAGATAAACCTAAATTGATATAATAAAAGTGGTATATTTATATGATTGTGTATGCATATATTAAATACTTGTGAAAATCATGCCCACGCTACTTGCTATCCCTGAGGTTGCCGCGCTGGGACGGTCTTATCCTGTGTTGCCTTTTAGGGGATATTGACTCGTACCCTAGGAGATTGATATCCTTGGTACAGGCTATCGATTTGATAGTTCAGACGGTCCTAAGAGACGCGGGTATGTGCCATCCTCTTAGAGACTTGGAATCTATGCTTCGCCTCAATATTGTTGTGTATGTGTTAATACAATTCGAGAGTGATTCCGAATTTGTATCTCCCCTTAATACGAGTGATACGGGGTTTGGATAGGAGAGTATGCCGCACCATAGTTTTTATGTGGGGTGCTGTTATGATATATATATTTTACGAGTAGTTAATATATATATATATGAAATTTTGAAATCTGGAAATGCCTTATGTGATATGGTAAGTAGGACATGATTGATGACTCCTATTGTAAATACTTGTTTTGAGAGAGTATAATATGACACTGGAAAACTTTATAAATTAATAAAGTTAAAATGAGAATTTTGGATACTAATTGAAATATTCTTTTCAAACAATTGTATCGTTCAATTTTAAATCCTGCGAATAACCTAAGATAAGTTAAATCCTTGGGGAAAGATAGTGTGATATAGGAAGAGATACACCATTGGGAAGGTTGGTGCGTGAGAACGTGTGTGCTCGCGTTCAAATGATCAAATTATATATAAAACCCTTTTAACCCAAACAATCCCTAAACATGCAGTAGTATGTGATTGAATAAATTGATAATCTACGCAAGAACATTCAAACACATGCAATTAAGGAAAAATCCCCAACAAGGGAAAAACCATTTATTTTCACAATAATTTGTAAGAAAACGGCTTACAATCGGATTACAATGAACATACAAGTTGACAAAGAATTACCCTCGGGTATCAGATTCTGTAGTCGCGGCCGGAATTATCCCTTTCCAGTAGGGTTGCAATGGAGAAGAAGAACGGTCTCCTCCACAAGGGTTGAACAAACCAAAGTTCTGTTCTTGGGTTGCAAAAAGGATTCACAAATATTTGGCAAGGATGTGTGAATCAGAACATGAGTCTTGGGACTCAAAAATATGAAGACTAGAGGTATTTGGACTCTCAAAAACGTCTTCTAAAGACTTGCAAAACAACTCCCCCGAAGTTGGTATTTATAGGGAAATACATGAAGAGACCCACGATTTTAGAATGCTGAAATTCTATCCAGCGTACAGGTACCCCGAACCGGTTCGGGTACCCTGCGAACCGGTTCGCCCCCCCGAACCGGTTTCGGACTGGGTTCGGGAAAGTGTGCTGGGAACAGGGGCTTAAACACTTAGAAAAATTCCCAGTATTTTTAATGTAAATATCTCCATTTTCAACGGGCCATAACTTGTTCACCGTAGCTCGGATTGAGGTGCCGTTTCTTCTAGTATCTTTGTTGCGGCAAGTTCTTCAACTTTCCAGTTGACCGGTCCTTCGGACGGTGTCTGTAAAATTACCAATTTTCCCTTGAACATCCCTATCATGCCTTGTTTCACTGATTTGACTTCTCTTGCGTACCACTTGCATTACGAGCCTAGAATCAAGGAACGTGAAGTTGTTGATGCAGATGAGGGACACATTAATGGAGATAATGTATGCGTGATTCCCGAAATTCGGATAGAGGCTGTCATGTGAGATCGTGAGGTGACGTGCCAAATGTAACGGCGTACGACATAAATAAATGAAACATTTTCAACGGGCCATAACTTGTTCACCGTAGCTCGGATTGAGGTGCCGTTTCTTCCAGTATCTTTGTTACGGCAAGTTCTTCAACTTTCTAGTTGACCGGTCCTCCGAACGGTGGCTATAAAATTACCGAATTGCCCTTGAACATCCCTATCATGCCTTGCTTCACTGATTTGACTTCTCTTGCGTACCACTTGCATTACGAGCCTAGAATCAAGGAACGTGAAGTCGTTGATGCAGATGAGGGACACATTAATGGAGATAATGAATGCGTGATTCCTGAAATTCAGATAGAGGTCGTCATGTGAGATCGTGAGGTGACGTGCCAAATGTAGCGGCGTAGGACATAAATAAATGAAACATTTCGGACATGAGAAAAATGTCCTTACAAATCCCCCTATGTCTATGCCGGCACATATATAAAAAATCCGAATTATCAAATATGAAATTGCCTATACAAATCTACCCTCCCATGAACCCAAAACTGGAAAAGGTACAAATGAATAGACTTCATCGTTTATTCTTCAATTCTTCAGGAATCACAGATCTTTTCTCATCAGGGTGTGCAATTCAAAGATCATCAATGTAGTACCTACACACATGAGACAAAGCAACATACCAAGTGACATATCGAGTTTGAAATGATGAGATAAACATATATATATCAATTTATGAGCAAACTCAAATTTCAAAACTCCCCCATAATTCATTCTCCCCCTTTTTATGATGTCCCCAAATAGACAAATGAGAGAAACAAATCAAATAAGCAAGAGCGGGGTGACACTAGGATAAAACCACACCATGAATGAACACAAAGCAACCAAGTCGATGATAGCGTAAATGAAGTGGTGTGATCAAATTCGATAGGAAAATCAATGCATACAAACATGACATATGTGCACGATGAATATTGGATACTCCTAGCGAATGAACTCAAATGCTTCCTTTGGTGTAAACGAAAGACAATATAAGATATTGACTCAATCAAATCAACACATCAAAGCTCAAAGTGATTTTCACACCAATAACGTCCAAAATGATTTTATGCTATTTCAGGACTTTCAAGGAAGTGCAAACCCATTTAAAAATTCTCCAACCAAACTCCCTCAGATATAATTTTGAATAGAGGCATTCTAAATTCTCAAACTTTGGAGAATTGATGGGGAAACCTAAGTGGCCCATATTTGGCATGAAGTGCTTTTTATTGCCTGTAAAATTTTCGGGCTCTTTTAACCTCTTTGGACCTCGGATATTAAAATTCCTCCATTTTTTAGGTCCTTTTTAACGGTGGCTTTTGCACAAAGGATAACCTTTCGCAGCCCCTCCCCGTTATACAAAAACACACAGTCTCACCAAAATGATTTTTACATGCATTCCAATCTTGTCAACTTTTATCGCATATTGTACATTGTATAGACAGAATTGAGATGAAAACACTTAAGACAATATGAGATAGACAAGTCCAATAATCAAATATAGCTGTGCATGTGTGCAATAAAGGATATAGGAGTCAAACATGTAGGAAGATATCACTAATTACATCTCAAAGACTCCAATCAATGTAAAGCACAAGGATGAAATGATGTAGCCTCTCAAATCTCTATCAAACAGTCACATGGATATATGGAATGAAGTTGTGACTTGGCTAAATTAAATTCTCATCCATAAAAGGTGCTTAAAAGTACAAAAATCTTTTTGGTGTTTTTCAAAAATTTTATCAAAATAAAATCTTTTTGTGCTTTTCTTAAACAGAAAAAAGAAAATCTTTGTGTATTTTTCAAAAGAAATATAAAAAGCAAAAAGAATAAAACAAAGTTGTACAACTAAGAAATGGTACATATAAAACAGACTAGCAATAGGAAGCATATGATATGAACATGAAGAAGCATCATATTCTAGACATAGACCAACCCCTCGGTCAACTGTCCAAATCCCTAAAGACTTCCTAAGACTCTCAAATCTAAGGGCATCTAAAGGTTTCGTGAAAATATCAGCTAACTGACGGTCGGTAGGAACAAAACTCAGGGATACGACTTTCTCTTCAACTAACTGACGTATAAAGTGCTCACGTATCCTGATGTGTTTTGTGCGCGAATGCTGAACTGGATTGCGGGATATGTGTATCGCGCTCGTGTTATCACAGGAAATGGTCATGGTGTCCTGTGATATCCCATAATCCTCCAGCATTTGCTTCATCCATAAGAGTGGTGTGCAACAACTCCCGGCGGCTATGTACTCAGCCTACGCAGTGGACAAAGAGATGGAATTTTGCTTCTTGCTCAGCCAGGAGACAAGAGCAGAACCAAAATAGAAACACCCACCAGAAGTGCTCCTACATCCATCTACACCCCCAGCCCAATAGGCATCCGAATAGGTGAACAGACGATCATCGGTATCAAAGGAATACCAAATTCCGTATGAGAGAGTCCCACTTACGTATTTAATAATACGTTTTAGAGCAAGTAAATGTGACTCTTTTGGGGATGCCTGATATCGCGCACAGACTCCAACACTAAAGGCGATGTCGGGACGACTAGCAGTCAAGTAGAGAAGACTACCTATCATACTCCGATATAAGGTTTGCTCTACGTCTTTGCCTGAAGTGTCCTTACTAAGCTTTGTAGTGGTACTCATAGGTGTACGGGCAGGCTTAGTGGAGTCTAAACCAAATTTCTTCACTAGGTCTCTAGCATACTTGGATTGGGAGATGAACATCCCATACTCTAGCTGACGAACCTGGAGACCAAGGAAGAATGTAAGCTCACCAACCATGCTCATTTCAATCTCACTTTTCATCTCCTCCTCAAAGTGATGAGCATGTTGGGAGCATCTGGATCCAAAGACTATGTCGTCCACATAGACTTGGGCAACCAAAATAGCACCGTCATCTCTCCTGACGAACAACGTCATATCTACTCCCCCTCTCTTGAAGCCACGAGATAAGAGATAGGAAGTAAGCCTCTCGTACCAAGCACGGGGTGCTTGCATCAAACCATACAAGGATTTCCTCAGATAGTAGACGTGCTCAGGGTGCTGAGGGTCTTCAAACCCTTTTGGTTGTTCCATATAAACCTCCTCCTGTAGAATGCCATTCAAAAAGGAACTCTTGACATCCATCTGATACACCTTGAAGCGCAGATGACATGAGATGGAGAGCAGAAGATGGACGGACTCAAGCCTCGCAACAGGAGCAAATGTCTCCCCAAAGTCTACACCCTCTATCTGTGTGTAGCCTTGAGCGACCAACCTAGCCTTATTTCTGATTATGGTACCATATTCATCCATTTTGTTCTTAAAAATCCACCGGGTCCCTATCACATTAGTCTCACTAGGACGGGGGACTAATTCCCAGACATTATTCTTTTTAAACTGAAAAACTCATCCTGTATAGAAGATATCTAGTGTTCATCCTTGAGTGCTTCTTTATGGTTCTTGGGCTCGACTTTGGACGTGTAGCAATGATGGCTAACAACGTTCTCTAGCTGAGCACGAGTCTTGACCCCTAGAGTGGGATCACCAACAATGGAAGAAGGGTCATGACTCTTGCGAACCCAAGCAGGTGTGTCCCCTAACACAGGAGTAGGGTCCACAGAGTGTGAGAGAGGAACAGGTAAATCACTGTCAGAACAATCCTCATCTTCACACTCAAGGTTAGGATCAATAACCGTCGAAGGTTCGTCATCTTGCACGATAACGTTTATTGATTCCATAACCCTAGATCTCTTCAGGTTAAATACCCGGTATGCTCTACTATTCGATGAATATCCTAAAAATATTCCCTCGTCGCTCTGGGAGTCGAACTTTCCTAATTGCTCTCTATCCCGTAGGATGTAGCATTTACTCCCAAAAACACGAAAATACGCAGGTTGGGCTTCTTTCCGGTCCACAACTCATAAGGTGTCTGTAGTGTGTGTGGATGCAAATAAACCCTATTCACTGTGTGGCATGCAGTAGACACTGCCTCTGTCCAAAATCTCCTAGAAACTTTACGACCTAGAAGCATAGATCTAGCCATCTCTTGGATCGTTCTATTCTTTCTCTCAACAATCCCATTTTGCTGAGGAGTTCTCACAGCAGAAAACTCATGTTTGATCCCAAGGCTATCACAGTACAAATCCACCTTTGCTTCCTTAAATTCACTGCCGTTGTCACTATGTATTCTGTTAATAGTGACACCGTGTTGATTTTGCAGGACACGGCACTTGGTCGTTAAAAATTCTACAGCATCGGATTTCTATCTCAGAAAACCTACAATGGAGTACCTGGAGAAATCATCTACCATCACGAGGATGTACGTCTTACCACCTAGACTCTCAGTACGAGTGGGACCCATAAGATCCATGTGAATCAACTCCAGAACACGAGAGGTGGTAATGGAATGTAACTTCCTATGAGGACTACGAATTTGTTTTCCCAACTGACAGGGTCCACAAACGGTCGAAGTTGACTTTCTAAGAGATGGTAAGCCACGTACTAGGTCCTTTTTAGCTAAACGATTAAGATCTCTAACGTTCACGTGACCTAGACGTTGGTTCTACAGATCCATATGAGTGATCATGGCGCTGTTGCAGACAAGTGAGGATGTGGGCTCAGTCCCATAGCAATTATCCTCGGTCCTCACCCCTTGGATCAAAAGTTTACCGGCTTGATTGTAGACTTTACACGCGTCCCGATCAAACTTTACTGCAAAGTCAGTGTCGCAAAGCTGGCTAATGCTGAGAAGGTTTTCTTTCAAACCTTTGACGTACAAAACATTTTCTAACTTAGGAAATCCAGGTAACTCGACAGTACCATGTCCTATAATGCTAGACTTGCTCCCATCTCCAAAGGTGACTCTGCCATCCTGATAGTCCTCAAGAGTCGTAAAAAATGAGGCATCACCTGTCATGTGTCTGGAGCACCCATTATCAAAATACCACTGAGAGGTATTATGTGCTTTGAGAGCAACATGGACAACAAAGGCCTTTTTATCTTTCATAGGTACCCAAGCAGAGCTTACCTTTTGTTTGCCTTTGCTGTTGTTGGTTTTAGCTGAAATGTGAGAAGTATTTACTAACGACATAGACATCCATCAGAATTCTTCCATTAAACTCTGAGTCGTGGTAGCTAAGAACTCAACACGCTCTCTCATACTAGAAAACTCATCAGTATGACGTGGTGGAGCAGTAGTACGTCGTGTCCGACCCATGCTATAGCAATACTCCCTAAGGTGTCCTTTTCTTTTGCAATAAGTACAAAAGAGCACAGTCAAAGGCGGACCTTGGTTTGCTTTTCTTGGTCGAACTCTCCTACGAGGTTTTTGATGGTGACCATAAGGGGTTGTAGTAAACTCAGGAACTGGTCCAGATGCAATTTGGGACGTGGAGGCACCATCATAACCAATTCCTTGTCGATCACCAAAACCTAAAGCGGGGCTGAGGAGCATCTTTCCCATCTTCCCAGATCTTTCCTCGATTTGTACCTTGACTTCCCGTGCTTTCTCAAGATCATGAGTCAGCTGGGCAACAAGGGCTTCAAGTTTCTTCTGAGTCTCCACGGAGGAATGGAGCTGACTCGTAAGACTAGCCACTTGCTTAATCAAGTCCCCTCTCTCTTTCTCTAAAACACTCTCTCTCTCTCTAAACAAATTCTCATTCTCGACACGTGTAGATTCTCTCTCTCTCAGGGCGGTGCAGGTGGAGAACTCTCTTTCTCTCGCTTTCCTTAAATCTTCCTCTAAGCAGGTGATCTTAAGAACTAACGCTTTGTTACACTTTTTAGTTTTAAAAGACTCAGAATATAACTCAGCGCAGGCGTGTTGAATATCACTCTCGCTCTCACTTGTGTCATCCTCCCCCTCACTCACATCGATCTCACTGTCGAGGTGTTCCTGTGAAGCATCATCCTCAACGTCGTGAGGAGAACTAGGAGTGCTCACTTGGCTGGCCATGAATGCGGTGAAGTTACACTCATGCGGTGACTCATCTCCTGAATCCACCGTCTCGACCTCACTGTCGTCACTAAGGGTAGCATTAAGCACAGCTTTCCCTTTCTCTCTATTCAAACGATTGGCACACTCAAAAGCTCTATAACCCCTACCATCGCACTCAAAACATCTCTCACTTTCTTTTAGAGGAGGATTTTTGGAATCTTTTTCATTTTTCTTTTCAAACTTATTTTTCTCAAATTTCTTTTTATCTTTAAAATTGCCATTTTTCTTAAATTTGAGAATCCTCTTGAAATTTTTAGCAAAAAGAGCCAAATCATCTAAGTCAAAATCGCACTCAGAATCTGACGTGTCAGTCTCTCTCTTCCTAGATGACTCTACCCTGTTTCTAGCTGGCCCCTCACTCCTTCTCTCTTGGGCTTTAAGTGCAATTCCCTTATCTTTAGATTTAGCATTTTTAGGGAACATATCATTTCATAAGTTTGCAAATCTCCTACAAGTTCTTCCAATTTTAGCGTATTTAAATTTCCCATAGAATTTAGCACAGTGACTTTAGGGATAAAACGCTTAGGCAAAGAACGAAGAATCTTTTTAACAACTCTAGCATTCGGAATATGTTCACCAAGATTAAAGCTAGTATTCACAATGTCAGAAATTCTAGCATAAAATTCATCAAAGCATTCAGATTCATGCATGGTGATTGTTTCAAATTGAGTTGTCAAATTTTGCAACTTAGACTCTTTCACAGCATTAGTTCCTTCATGGGTGAGTTATAAAACATCCCATGCCTCTTTTGACGTGATGCACGTCATTATGCGTTTGAACTCATCAGGTGTGACAGACCCAGAAATAGCACTTAGACCCTTAGAATTAAAAGATGACCATTTAAATTCTTCATCAGTCCAAGAAGTGTCAGGTTTCAAGTTGGTCACATTATCAACAATCACGGTGGGAGGAGTCCACCCTCGTTCAACCAAAATCCAGAAACGTTCATCAATGGCCTTTAAATCCGACCTCATACGGGCTTTCCAATAAGGATAATTTGTCCCGTCAAAAACAGGCATTTTATAATATGACTTCTCCATTTGAACACGCACTTTTTCAAAAATCAATTTTTTCAGAAAATTGATATCTTAGAAAAATTTTGCGAAAAACGGAATACGCGATAGATTAGTGTAACCCGCTCTAATACCAATTTGAGAACGTGTGTGCTCGCGTTCAAATGATCAAATTATATATAAAACCCTTTTAACCCAAACAATCCCTAAACATGCAGCAGTACGTGATTGAATAAACTGATAATCTACGCAAGAACATTCAAACACATGCAATTAAGGAAAAATCCCCCACAGGGGCAAAACCATTTATTTTCACTATAATTTGTAAGAAAACGGCTTACAATCGGATTACAATGAAAATACAAGTTGACTAAGAATTACCCTCGGGTATCGGATTCTGTAGTCGCGGCTGCAATTATCCCTTTCCAGTAGGGCTGCAATGGAGAAGAAGAACGGTCTCCTCCACAAGGGTTGAACAAACCAAAGTTGTGTTCTTGGGTTGCAAAAAGGATTCACAAATATTTGGCAAGGATGTGTGAATCAAAACATGAGTCTTGGGACTCAAAAATATGAAGACTAGAGGTATTTGGACTCTCAAAAACATCTTCTAAAGCCTTGCAAAACAACTCCCCCGAAGTTGGTATTTATAGGGAAATACATCAAGAGACCCACGATTTTAAAATGCTGAAATTCTATCCAGCGTACAGGTACCCCGAACCGGTTCGGGTACCCTGCGAACCGGTTCGCCCCCCAAAACTTGTTTCGAACTGGGTTCGGGAAAGTGTGCTGGGAACAGGGGCTTAAACACTTAGAAAAATTCCCAGTATTTTTAATGTAAATATCTCCACTTTCAACGGGCCATAACTTGTTCACCGTAGCTCAGTTTGAGGTGCCGTTTCTTCCAGTATCTTTGTTGCGGCAAGCTCTTAAACTTTCTAGTTGACCGGTCCTCCGGACGGTGGTTGTAAAATTACCAATTTTCTCTTGAACATCCCTATCATGCCTTGTTTCACTGATTTGACTTCTCTTGCGTACCACTTGCATTATGAGCCTAGAATCAAGGAACGTGAAGTCGTTGATGCAGATGAGGGACACATTAATGGAGATAATGCATGCGTGATTCTCGGAATTCGGATAGAGGCCGTCATGTGAGATCGTGAGGTGACGTGCCAAATGTAGCGGCGTACGACATAAATAAATGAAACATTTCGGACATGAGAAAAATGTCCTTACAGTGCGATAGGAGTGCACATTAGAAGAGAGGTGAGAATTTCTCAAGAGAGTGTCGCACTAATATGTTGTTGCATTGGCCTGTATCAATTTAAATACTTGCTAAACGAATTTTTAAATCATACACTATCGGGCTTTGACCCGTTCCTATTTCTCTTTCTCCCTTGTATATATATATGTATATATTACATGTGCCCAGTCACAGGTGCGTCTTGCCTAGGATCCCTTGGAAGGAACATGCTGCAGCTTAGGTGGGAGTTGCAGGCCACTTGCTTAGACGATTTCATTTACTTGATTCCACTTCTATCATTTTCCTTATTGGGCATGTGTCGCCCTTTCCACTATTTATCTGTTTTATTGGGACATTTGTATTTCAGTTATTTATAGTACTGTTACTTTGGGATTTATTCAGCATGAATGTTTTACTTTAAGTTTTAAATGTTGGGATTTTGAATGTTGAATGTTTAGATTAATTGGATTATATATTCCAGGTCTATTGTGGTGTGATTCTTTAAATATTAAATTGTTGTAGATAATTAAATCTTTATTATCAAAATAAAATTTGGAAAGAAATGTTTAAAATTGGTTTTGACACTTAGCTTAGTTAAATATGGTGTTAAATTTGGAAAAGTTATTTTTACAATAGTGATGCTAAGAATGAACTAACTGTTCACCTTGATTTTAATTTAATAAAGGAGTGATCGCCCGGTATTTAATTAGGCGGGGTGTCACAGATGGTATCAGAGCATCAGGTTCTAGTGTCCATAGGATCTGTACGGCTTATTTTCACTTTCAGCTTAACGTTTTGCTATAGAGCCCTATTTTTAGGATTGTTGTATTCCTACTTTTACATTAACGTCTTCAGCGATTTGAGATTGGATAATGACTGCAGACTAATAAACTTCTTCACGTTTCAGATGCCTTCAAGACGTGCACCGAAGGACAGGCGTGCTCAGGCCGAGTAGCCAGCAGCTCCGGCACAAGGTACTATGAATGCTAATGAAGTAGCCGCCATTGTTGCCGAGGCGGTGATTGTCGCGCTAGCAGTGGTTCAGCAGGCTCCACCCCAGATTCAGGCAGTGGCACCAGTACCAGCACAGTTTCCATCTGCATGGGAGAGGGTTAGGGATGCTTTTCAGAAGGCGCATCCCCCTGAGTTCTCTGGTAGCTCAGATATCATCACAGTCAACCAATGGAAGAAAGACATCCAGCGGCATCTTCGTATGTATGAGTGCACCGACGTGCAAAGGCATTTATTGGCTTCCTTTAAGCTCGTGGGGGCCGCTTTGCAGTGGTGGGAGTCCACTACCACCTTGGAGGAGAGGGACACGATCCATATTCAGTCGTTCTGGGAGCGGTTTGACCGCAAGTATTTTCCACCCGCCGTGCAGACTGAGATGAGGCGAAAATTACTAAATTTGAAACAGGAGAACTCTACCGTCGCTGAGTATGAGGAGGAGTTCGTGAGACTTCTCACCATAGTTCCAGATGAGGCACCTACTGAGAGTAAGAAAATTATGTTGTTTGTGGACAGGTTAGCTTGGAGGATCCGTCAGCATCTTATAGGGAATCTATCTCTGAGTACTTTCACTGATGTACTCAATGCTGCATTACTACATTGCCAGGATCGCCGCTTCCATCTGCAAGGAAGTAAGAGAGCAGGAGAGTCCAGCCAGCAGGGCAGGACCGGGGGTAATAGTGCTAGTGGGGAACCATCTCATGGACAGACTCGTCAGCAAGAGCAGAGTTTCCATTTGGGGGACCCTGCTAAGCGATTTCGTTCAGGTGATTCCAGGCAGGGATTTGGGGGTCATAGGCAGGGTCAGCAGGGCCAGCAAGGCCAACACTGACAGCAGGGTTAGCAGCAGGGCCAACAGGGCTAACAGCGTGTTCCTCAGGGCCAACAGGTCCAGTGGCGGGGAGGTAATGGCCAACAGGGCCGCGGTCAACAGGGTCAGAGGGGAGGCAACTTCAAAGGTCGATGTTTTGGGTATGGTAGACACGGTTATAGGCGCCAGGATTGTCCAGAGGGAGATAGGGTCCCACGGCAGCAGGGTGCCCAAAATGAGCCACAGAGACCACTTTTTTCGGCTACCCTCCCAGCTCCAGCCCAGGTGCCAGCCATTCCAGCAGCTCCAGTGCAGCAGGGGCAGTTACAGTACGGACGCATCTATAACGTCCATAAGGCAGCAGCTCCACAGGCACCACCCGCAATTGAGGGTATGTTTCCTATACATGTACTATGGGTCGGGTTTTATTTTATACTGGGGCGACGCATTGTTTTATAGCTATGCATTTTGCGAAGGCCTTAGGGTTATTAGCCACAGCAGAGAGCACTGTGACGTGTGTAGACTCACCACTGGGAAATGGTTCACTTATTTTTCTTTATATGCCGAGGTGTGGGGGTAGAGATTGGTAGTTTGGTATTACCTGCAGACATGTTAGTCTTAGATATGCATGAGCATGATGTTATTATCGGTATGGATTGTCTCGCAGCTTATAGAGCCATGATTGATTGCTTCAGTGGGAGCATTATTTTTGCCATTCCGGGGTAAGAGATGTTTGTAGTGGCGATGCCTCGCCCAGAGGGAGGTTCGATCGCTCATTTTTATTATATAGAGGAGGATGGCTCTAAGGAGGTTGTGATTCCTTTAGACTCGATCCCAGTCATTCGTGAGTATTCCGATGTATTCCAGGAGATACCAGGCCTACCCCCCAGTCCAGAGATAGAATTTGTCATATATTTATTACCAGATGCGAGACCTACAGCACGTGCTCCTTACCGTATGGCTCCGGCAGAGATGCGAGAGTTATGAGATCAGATAGAGCAGTTGTTAGGTCAGGGCTTCATTCGCAGGAGTACCTCACCTTGGGGCGCTCCAGTCTTGTTTGTGAAGAAGAGAGATGGTTCACTAAGGTTATGTGCAGACTACCGGGAGTTGAACAAGGTCACGATACGGAATAAGTATCTGTTGCCTCGAATCGATGATCTGTTCGACCAGCTGAGGGGAGCAACTTTCTTTTCGAAGATAGACCTGAGGTCGGGGTACCATCAGCTACGTATTAGAGAGCAGGACGTTTCAAAGATTGCCTTCTTGACGAGATATGGGTCTTACGAGTTCATAGTGATGCCATTTGGTCTCACAAATGCTCCATCCGTATTCATGGACTTAATGAACCGAATATTCAGAGAGTTCTTGGATCAGTTTGTCATCGTCTTCATAGATGACATTTTAATATATTCACACTCCTAGGAGGAGCATGCCGAGCACTTGAGGAAGGTTCTTCAGGCTTTACGAGAGCATCAGTTGTATGCTAAGTACGAGAAGTGTGGATTCTGGTTGCGAGAGGTACAGTTCTTGGGGCATGTTGTTTATGAACGGGGGCTAACAGTTGACCTGAGTAAAGTGTCAGCGGTGAGGGAGTCGGGACAGCCCACGACACCGACGGAAGTGCGTAGTTTCTTGGGGTTAGCCGGATACTACAGGAGATTCATTCGGGGATTCTCCAAAATAGTGGGTCCATTGACGAACCTGACTCGCAAAGGGGTACCATATGTTTGGGATGATGCTTATCAATTGGCTTTCGACGAGCAGAAAGACAAGCTTACTTCAGAACCAGTCGTTGCTTTACCAAAGTCGGGTGTGGAGTACCTGGTTTACACCGATGCCTCTTTACGGGGACTTGGGGGAGTACTTTAGCAGGAGGAGAAGGCCATAGCTTTTGCCTCCCGCAAGCTTAAGCCGCATGAGAAGAATTACCCCACCCACGACCTGGAGTTAGCAGCGGTCGTCTTTGCATTGAGGATATGGAGACACTATTTATTGGGGGAGAAATTCCGCTTGTTCATAGACCACAAATCACTACAGTACCTGTTCACTCAGCTAGAGCTGAATATGCGTCAGCGCAGATGGTTAGAGTTTGTGAAGGACTATCAGTTCGACATACAGTATCATCCGGGGAAGGCCAACGTAGTTGCTGATGCGTTGAGCCGTAGACCGGTAAATGAGGTAGCGGATGTCTGTAAAGAGAAGTCGAAGGAGTTGGGTCACCATGACGCAGTAGCCCGTTCCTTCATATCTGTTATGACAGTCACACCCGAGATTGTCACGAGGGTGATACAGGCGCAGACCATAGACCCGTTTTGCCAGGAGCAGATTGTACGACTTTTAGTCGAGGGTGCTGAGTCCTATTCTGTTGGTTCTGATGGGGTTTTGAGGTTTAATGGGAGATTAATGGTTCCAGAAGGCGCAGAATTGCGTCATGCATTGATGACCCAATCTCACGGGTCCCGATTTGCGGTACATCCTGGAGGAGATAAGATGTGCCAGGATATGAGGAGACAATACTGGTGGAGTGGCATGAAGAAGGACATTGCAGAGTTCGTGTCCAAGTGTTCTACCTGTCAGCTGGTGAAGGTGGACCATTAAAAACCGTCAGGATTGTTTCAGCCATTAGAAGTACCCGCGTGGAAGTGGGAGAGTATTTCTATGGATTTTATTACAGGGTTGCCTACATCACAGTGGGGCCACGACTCTATCTGGATGATTGTAGACCGTTTGACCAAGGTGGCCCATTTTCTACCGGTGCGGACAGATTATACCACGGGTCAGTATGCTCAGTTGTTCATTTCTGAGATTTTCAGATTACATGGGGTGCCCCTGAATATTGTGTCAGATAGAGATAAGATTTTTGTATCACGTTTCTGGGAAAGCTTTCAGGAGGCTATGGGTACTGAGTTGAGGCTGAGTTCAGCTTATCACCCACAGACAGATGGACAGATAGAGTGTATTAATCAGATGTTAGAGGATATGCTACGCATGTGTGTTCTTGATTTTGGAGGAGGTTGGGAACCACATCTTCCACTCGTAGAGTTTGCTTATAATAACTCTTATCAGTTTACGATTGGTAAGGCTCCATTTGAGGCTTTGTATGGTCGGCCTTGTCGTTCTCCAACTTGTTGGCTCGAGGTGGGGGATAACAAGTTGCTAGGACCAGAAGTAATTCAGGAAACCTCCGCGAGGATTGAGATGATTAGGATTCGCATTCGAGTAGCCCAAGACAGGAAGAAGAGCTACACCGATGCGAAACGGTTCTTTCGGGAGTTTAATATGGGGGACCAAGTGTTACTGCGTGTATCTCCTATGAAAGGAGTGATGAGGTTCGGGAAGAAAGGGAAATTGGCTCCGAGGTACGTCGGTCCATTTCCCATTATCGAGAGGATTGGGCCGGTTGCATACAGATTGGTACTACCAGAGCATTTACATCGCATTCACGATGTATTCCACATCTCGTCATTGAGATGGTATCTTTGGGATGATATGGCCCATACTCACATCGCGATAGATGAGATAGACTTACAGCCTAACAGCTCTTACGAGGAGAGGCCGGTGGCTATCCTAGACAATAGTGAGAGGAGATTGAGGTCGAAGATAGTTTCACTTGTACGGGTCCAGTGGGAGCATCATAACGTCGAGGAATCCACTTGGGAGCACGAGGCCGATATGCGCGAGAGATATCCAGATCTGTTCTTACCAGGTATGCCTTATTTTCTGAATTTCGGGACGAAATTCCGTTATTAGGGGGAAGTATGCAATACCCCGTATTTTATGCTATATTAATTTGTGGATTTATTAATATTAATGTGAATTATTTATTTAATAAAATCCGAAAATTAATTATGTTATAATTATTAACGTGATGAGAGTTAGTAATTATGGGAAATTTGTTGAATATTACAAATAACCAAAGTAATATATATTATTGGTTATATTGAAGGTCACGAGTGAATAAAATAACAATTTTGGAAATTTGAGTCGGGACGCGCCCATGTCGCGTCGGGAATAATTATTGATAAATAAAAATGAATATTTCATAAGTTGTTCGTATGGTCATTTTGAGTGCGCCAACACGTCCGGAAGGGTTGAGATAGTCAGAAAAGTATACCCGGGGGTTTGATTTGGGTTCGGGGCGTTTTTAGGCCAAATTAGTACCCCGGGAGGGCCTTTTAGTCATTTTGTATTTTTGGGTAATTAAACCCACGAAAATTAAAGGGGTTATATCAGATATCTAGGTTATCATCTAGGGTTAGGAAACACAAAACACAAGAACGGCCATTGGATAGGAGAGGAGAGAGCTCTCAAGACATTCCATGGCCCAAAACTCACCCGTTTGCACCGCCGCCACCGCCAAAGCGTAGATCGCAAGACGGGGAACGCAACCACACCAATTTTGGCACCAAACCAGACTTCTGAAAATCCCAGGCAAGTGTTCATCTTGCTTATTTCATTGATGCATCTTTCATATTAGTTTAGGAATGATTTGGATGAATTGTATGGAAGAAAAACCCAATTTGAGATAGGAAAATGCATGTAGTGATGACTTAAATGATATTCTGGAAACCTTTTGTGATGTAGAGGATTAAACCACGAAATTTTGATGTTGTATAAGAAGGAACCACAAAATTTTGATGTTGTATAAGAAGGAAACCTTAGAGCCAAATAAGAATAAAGGAGAAAAATCGCGCTTCAGGACCCTTGAACCGGTTCGCATGTTCCTCGAACTGGTTCGCCCCCCAAACCGGTTCGCCCTCGTGTTTGCGAAGGTTTGCTGGTCTGGGGTGCTTTTCTTCCATTCAACACTTAGATTTTTCTTCAAATTCAACGGGTCATAACTCATCAACCGTAGCTCGGATTTGGGTGCCATTTCTTCCAGTGTTCTCGTTGTTCCGAGCTCTTCAACTTTCCAGTTGACTTCTTCTTCGAGATCTGGGTGTAGAATTACCAAAATTCCCTTGAACTTGCCTTCTTAGATTTTCTTTCATTGTGTCGCTTTCTCTTTTGCGCTGCTTGCATAATTAACCTGTAAAACCAATAAGAGAAGCACGAAACACGAAATACTTGCCAACGAATATTAGTAGCATAAATGTGCGTTAAATCCATATGGGTTACATCACTCGGGTACACAAATGCACTGAAATTAGGGGAATAAATATACAATATTTATGTCCAATCACGTAGTAAGTTGGAAAAACCCTTCGAGTTAAAGTTAGAAACGAACCATTATATTTGATATATAATAATGGGAAAATAAGGATAAATGTTGTGAATGTGGGTTATGGGATAAACCTAAATTGATATAATAAAAGTGGTATATTTATATGATTGTGTATGCATATATTATATACTTGTGAAAATCATGCCCACGCTACTTTCTATCCCTGAGGTTGCCGTGCTGGGACGGTCTTATCATGTGCTGCCTTATGGGGGATATTGAATCGTACCCTAGGAGATAGATATCCTTGGTACAGGCTATCGATTTGATAGTTCAAACGGTCCTAAGAGACGCGGGTATGTGCCATCCTCTTAGAGACTTGGAATCTATGCTTCGCCTCAATATTGTTGTGTATGTGTTAATACAATTCGAGAGTGATTCCAAATTTGTATCTCCCCTTAATACGAGTGATACGGGGTTTGGATAGCAGAGTATGCCTCACCATAGTTTGTATGTGGGGTGCTGTTATGATATATATATTTTACGAGTAGTTAATATATATATATGAAATTTTGAAATCTGGAACTGCCTACTGTGATATGGTAAGTAGGACATGATTGATGACTCCTATTGTAAATACTTTTTTTGAGAGATTATAATATGACACTAGAAAACTTTATAAATTAAGAAAGTTAAAATGAGAATTTTGGATACTAATTGAAATATTCTTTTCAAACAATTGTATCGTTCAATTTTAAATCCTGCGAATAACCTAAGATAAGTTAAATCCTTGGGGAAAGATAGTGTGATATATGAAGAGATAAACCATTGGTAAGGCTAGTGCGATAGGAGTGCACATTAGAAGAGAGGTGATAATTTCTCAAGAGAGTGTCGCACTAATATGTTGTTGCATTGGCCTGTATCAATTTAAATACTTGCTAAACGAATTTTTAAATCATAGACTATCGGGCTCTGACCCGTTCCTATTTATCTTTCACTCTTGTATATATATATGTATATATTACAGGTGCCCAGCCACAGGGGCGTCTTGCCTAGGATCCCTTGGAAGGAACGTGCTGCAGCTTAGGTTGGAGTTGCAGGCCACTTGCTTAGACGATTTCATTTACTTGATTCCACTTCAATCATTTTCCTTATTGGGAATATGTCACCCTTTCCACTATTTATCTGTTGTATTGGTACATTTGTATTTCAGTTATTTATAGTATTGTTACTTTGGGATTTATTCAGCATGAATGTTTTACTTTAAGTTTTAAATGTTGGGATTTTGAATGTTGAATGTTTAGATTAATTGGATTATATATTTCAGGATTATTGTGGTGGGATTCTTTAAATATTAAATTGTTGTAGATAATTAAATCTTTATTATCAAAATAAAATTTGGAAAGAAATGTTTAAAATTGGTTTTGACACTTAGCTTAATTAAATAGGGTGTTAAATTTGGAAAAGTTATTTTTACGACAGTGATGCTAAGAATGAACCAACTGTTCACCTTGATTTTAATTTAATAAAGGAGTGATCGCCCGGTATTTAATTAGGCGGGGTGTCATAGGTGGTATCAGAGCATCAGGTTCTAGTGTACATAGGATCTGTACGGCTTATTTTCGCTTTCAGCTTAACGTTTTGCTATAGAGCCCTATTTTTAGGATTGTTGTATTCCTACTTTTACGTTAACGTCTTCAGCGATTTGAGATTGGATAATGACTGTAGACTAATAAACTTCTTCACGTTTCAGATGCCTTAGAGACGTGCACCGAAGGATAGGCGTGCCCAGGCCGAGCAGCCAGCAGCTCTTGCACAAGGCACTATGAATGCTAATGAAGTAGCCGCCATTGTTGCTCAGGCGGTGAATGCCGCCCTAGCAGTGCTTCAGCAGGCTCCACCTCAGATTCAGGCAGTGGCACTAGTACCAGCACAGTTTCCATCTGCATGGGAGAGGGTTAGGGATGCTTTTCAAAAGGCGCATCCCCCTGAGTTCTATGGTAGCTCAGATATTGTCACAGTCAACCAATGGAAGAAAGACATCCAGCGGCATCTTCGTATGTATGAGTGCACCAACGTGCAAAGGCAGTTATTGGCTTCCTTTAAGCTGGTGGGGGCCGCTTTGCAGTGGTGGGAGTCCACTACCACCTTGGAGGAGAGGGACACGATCCCTATTCAGTCGTTCTGGGAGCGGTTTGACCGCAAGTATTTTTCACCCGCCGTGCAGACTGAGATGAGGCAGAAATTACTGAATTTGAAACAGGAGAACTCTACCGTCGCTGAGTATGAGGAGGAGTTCATGAGACTTCTCACCATAGTGCCAGATGAGGCACCTACTAAGAGTAAGAAAATTATGTTGTCTGTGGACGGGTTAGCTTGGAGGATCCGTCAGCATATTATAGGGAATCTATCTCTGAGTACTTTCACTGATGTACTCAATGCTGCATTACTAAATTGCCAGGATCACCGCTTCCATCTGCAAGGAAGTAAGAGAGCAGGAGAGTCCAGCCAGCAGGGCAGGACCGGGGGTAATAGTGCTAGTGGGGCACGATCTCATGGACAGACTCGTCAGCACGAGCAGAGTTTCCATCAGGGGGATCCCGCTAAGCGATTCCGTTCAGGTGATTCCAGGCAGGGATTTGGGGGTTATAGGCAGGGTCAGCAGGGCCAACCTAATCATCAGGGCCAGCAAGGCCAACACCGACAGCAGGGTCAGCAGTAGGGCTAACAGCGTGTTCCTCAGGGCCAACAGGTCCAGTGGCGGGGAGGTAACGGCCAACAGGGCCGCGGTCAACAGGGTCAGAGGGGAGGCAACTTCAAAGGTTGATGTTTTGGGTGTGGTAGACACGGTCATAGGCGCCAGGATTGTCCAGAGGGAGATAGGGCCCCACAGCAGCAGGGTGCCCGAAATGAGCCACAGAGACCACTTTTTTCGGCTGCCCTCCTAGCTCCAGCCCAGGTGCCAGCCATTCCAGCAGCTCCAGTGCAGCAGGGGCAGTTACAGTACGAACGCGTCTATAACGGCCACCAGGCAGCAGCTCCACAGGCACCACCCGC
This sequence comes from Sambucus nigra, assembly GCA_949130495.1. NCBI lineage: Eukaryota > Viridiplantae > Streptophyta > Magnoliopsida > Dipsacales > Adoxaceae > Sambucus > Sambucus nigra. Next base: position 5,935,732 of record OX422214.1, on the reverse strand, counting down.
GATTGAGGGTATGTTTCCTATCCATGGTACTATGGGTCGGGTTTTATTTGATACTGGGGAGACGCATTATTTTATAGCTACGCATTTTGCAAATCCCTTAGGGTTATTAGACACAGCAGAGAGCACTGTGACGTGTGTAGACTCACCACTGGGAAATGGTTCATTTATTTTTCTTTATATGCCGGGGTGTGGGGGTAGAGATTGGTAGTTTGGTATTACCTGCAGACATGTTAGTCTTAGATATGCACGAGCATGATGTTATTATCGGTATGGATTGGCTCGCAGCTTATAGATCCATGATTGATTGCTTCGGTGGGAGCATTATTTTTGCCATTCTGGGGCAAGAGATGTTTGTAGTGGCGATGCCTCACCCAGAGGGAGGTTCGACCGCTCATTTGTATTATATAGAGGAGGATGCCTCTAAGGAGGTTGTGATTCCTTTAGACTCGATCCCAGTCGTTCATGAGTATTCCGATGTATTCCAGGAGATACCAGGCCTACCCCCCAGTCCAGAGATAGACTTTGTCATAGATTTATTACCAGATACGAGACCTATAGCACGTGCTCCTTACCGTATGGCTCCGGCAGATATGCGAGAGTTATGAGATCAGATAGAGCAGCTGTTAGGTTAGGGCTTCATTCGCAGGAGTACCTCACCTTGGGGCGCTCCAGTCTTATTTGTAAAGAAGAGAGATGGTTCACAGAGGTTATGTGCAGACTACCGGGAGTTGAACAAGGTCAAGATACGGAATAAGTATCCGTTGCCTCGAATCGATGATCTGTTCGACCAGCTGAGGGGAGCAACTTTCTTTTCGAAGATAGACCTGAGGTCGGGGTACCATCAGCTACGTATTAGAGAGCAGGACATTTGAAAGACTGCCTTCTTGACGAGATATGGGTCTTACGAGTTCAGAGTGATGCCATTTGGTCTCAAAAATGCTCCAGCCGTATTCATGGACTTAATGAACCGAGTATTCATTGAGTTCTTGGAACAGTTTGTCATCGTCTTCATAGATGACATTTTAATATATTCACACTCCGAGGAGGAGCATGCCGAGCACTTGAGGTAGGTTCTTCAGACATTACGAGAGCATCAGTTTTATGCTAAGTATGAGAAGTGTGGATTCTGGTTGCGAGAGGTACAGTTCTTAGGGCATGTTATTTCTGAATGGGGGATAACAGTTGACCCGAGTAAAGTGTCAGTGGTGAGGGAATGGGGACATCCCACGACACCGATGGAAGTGTGTAGTTTCTTGGGGTTAGCCGGATACTACAGGAGATTCATTCGGGGATTCTCCAAAATAGTGGGTCCATTGACGAACCTGACTCGCAAAGGGGTACCATATGTTTGGGATGATGCTTGTCAATTGTCTTTTGACGAGCTGAAAGACAAGCTTACTTCAGCACCAGTCCTTGCTTTACCAAAGCCGGGTGTGGAGTACCTTGTTTAAACCGATGCATCTTTACGGGGACTTGGGGGAGTACTTCAGCCGGAGGAGAAGGCCATAGCTTTGGCCTCCCGCAAGCTTAAGCCGCATGAGAATAATTACCCCACCCACGACCTGGAGTTAGCAGCGGTCGTCTTTTCATTGAGGATATGGAGACACTATTTATTGGGGGAGAAATTTCGCTTGTTCACAGACCACAAATCACTGCAGTACCTGTTCACTCAGCGAGAGCTGAATATGCGTCAGCGCAGATGGTTAGAGTTTGTGAAGGACTATCAGTTTGACTTACAGTATCATCCGGGGAAGGCCAACGTAGTTGCTGATGCGTTAAGTCGTAGACCGGTAAATGAGGTAGCGGATGTCTGGAAAGCGAAATGGAAGGAGTTGGGTCACCAAAATGCAGTAGCCATTTCCTTCATATCTGTTATGACAGTCACACCCAAGATTGTCATGAGGGTGATACAGGCACAGACTACAGACCCGTTTTGCCAGGAGCAGATTGTATCACTTTTAGCCGAGGGTGCTGAGTCCTATTCTGTTAGTTCGGATGGGGGTTTGAGGTTTAATGGGAGATTAATGGTTCCAAAAGGAGCAGAATTGTGTCATGCAGTGATGACCCAATCTCACGAGTCCCGATTTGTGGTACATCCTGGAGGAGATAAGATGTACCAGGATATAAGGAGACAATACTGGTGGAGTGGGATGAAGAAGGACATTGCTGAGTTCGTGTCCAAGTGTTTTACCTGTCAGCTGGTGAAGGTGGACCATCAGAAACCGTCAGGATTGCTTCAGCCATTGGAAGTACCCGCGTGGAAGTGGGAGAGTATTTCCATGGATTTTATTACAGGGTTGCCTTCATCACATCGGGGCCACGACTCTATCTGGGTGATTGTAGACCGTTTGACCAAGGTGGCCCATTTTCTACCGGTGCCGACAGATTATACCACGAGTCAGTATGCTCAGTTGTTCATTTCTGAGATTGTCAGATTACATGGGGTGCCCCTGAATATTGTGTCAGATAGAGATAAGATTTTCGTATCACGTTTCTGGGAAAGCTTTTAGGAGGCTATGGGTACTGAGTTGAGGCTGAGTTCAGCTTATCACCCACAGACAGATGGACAGACAGAGCATACTAATCAGATATTAAAGGATATGCTACGCATGTGTGTTCTTGATTTTGGAGGAGGTTGGGAACCACATCTTCCACTGGTAGAGTTTGCTTATAATAACTCTTATCAGTTTACGATTGGTAAGGCTCCATTTGAGGCTGTGTATGGCCGACCTTGTCGTTCTCCAACTTATTGGCTCGAGGTGGGGGATAACAAGTTGCTAGGACCAGAGGTAATTCAGGAAACCTCCGCGAGGATTGAGATGATTAGGATTCGCATTCGAGTAGCCCAAGACAGGCAGAAGAGCTACACCGATGCGAAACGGTTCTTCCGGGAGTTTAATGTGGGGGGCCAAGTGTTACTGCGTGTATCTCCTATGAAAGGAGTGATGAGGTTCGGGAAGAAAGGGAAATTGGCTCCGAGGTACGTCAGACCATTTTCCATTATCGAGAGGATTGGGCCGGTAGCATACAGATTGGGACTACCAGAGCATTTACATCGCATTCACGATGTATTCCACATCTCGTCGTTGAGACGGTATCTTCGGGATGATATGGCCCATACTCACATCGCGATAGATGAGATAGACTTACAGCCTGACAGCTCTTACGAGGAGAGACCGATGGATATCCTAGACTATAGTGAGAGGAGATCGAGGTCGAAGATAGTTCCACTTGTACGTGTCCAGTGGGAGCATCATAACGTGGAGGAATCCACTTGGGAGCGTGAGGCCGATATGCGCGAGAGATATCCAGATTTGTTCTTACCAGGTATGCCTTATTTTCTGAATTTCGGGATGAAATTCCGATATTAGGGGGGAAGTATGTAATACCCCGTATTTTTATGCTATATTAATTTGGGGATTTATTAATATTAATGTGAACTATTTATTTAATAAAATCCGAAAATTAATTATGTTATAATTATTAACGTGACGAGAGTTAGTAATTATGGGAAATTAATGAATATTACTAATACGCAAAGTAATATATATTATTGGTTATATTGAAGGTCACGAGTGAATAAAATAACAATTTTGGAAATTTGAGTCGGGACGCGCCCATGTCGCGTCGGGACTAATTATTGATAAATAAAAATGAATATTTCATAAGTTGTTCGTATGGTCGTTTTGAGTGCGTCAACATGTCCGGAAGGGTTGAGATAGTCAGAAAAGTATACCCGGGGGTTTGATTTGGGTCTCGGGGCATTTTTAGGCCAAATTAGTACCCCGGGAGGGCCTTTTAGTCATTTTGTATTTTTGGGTAATTAAACCCACGAAAATTAAAGGGGTTATATCAGATATCTGGGTTATCATCTAGGGTTAGGAAACTCAAAACACAAGAACGGCCATTGGAGAGGAGAGGAGAGAGCTCTCAAGACATTCCAAGGCTCAAAACTCACCCGTTTGCACCGCCGCCACCGCCAAAGCGTAGATCGCTAGACGGGGAACGCAACCACACCAATTTCGGCACCAAACCAGACTTCTGAAAATCCCAGGCAAGTGTTTATCTTGCTTATTTCGTTGATGCATCTTTCATATTAGTTTAGGAATGATTAGGATGAATTGTATGGAAGAAAAACCCAATTTGAGATAGGAAATTGCATGTAGTGATGACTTAAATGATATTCTGGAAACCTTTTGTGATGTAGAGGATTAAACCATGAAATTTTGATGTTGTATAAGAAGGAACCACGAAATTTTGATGTTGTATAAGAAGGAAACCTTAGAGCCAAAACAGAATAAAGGAGAAAAATCGCGCTTCAGGACCCCCGGACCGGTTCGCATGTTCCTCGAACCGGTTCGCCCCCCAAACCGGTTCGCCCTTGGGTTCGCGAAGGTTTGCTGGTCTGGGGTGCTTCTCTTCCATTCAACACTTAGATTTTTCTTCAACTTCAACAGGTCATAACTCATCAACCGTAGCTCGGATTTGCGTGCCGTTTCTTCGAGTGTTCTCGTTGTTCTGAGCTCTTCAACTTTCCAGTTGACTTCTTCTTCGAGATCTGGCTGTAGAATTACCAAAATGTCCTTGAACTTTCCTTCTTAGCTTTTCTTTCATTGACTCGCTTTCTCTTTTGCGCTGCTTGCATAATTAACCTGTAAAACCAATAAGAGAAGCACGAAACATCAAATACTTGCCAACGAATATTAGTAGCATAAATGTGCATTAAATCCATATGGGTTACATCACTCGGGTTCACAAATGCACTGAAATTAGGGGAATAAATATACAATATTTATGTCCAATCACGTAGTAAGTTGGAAAAACCCTTCGAGTTAAAGTTAGAAACGAACCATTATATTTGATATATAATAATGGGAAAATAAGGATAAATGTTGTGAATGTGGGTTATGGTATAAACCTAAATTGATATAATAAAAGTGGTATATTTATATAATTGTGTATGCATATATTATATACTTGTGAAAATCATGCCCACGCTACTTGTTATCCCTGAGGTTGCCGCGCTGGGACGGTCTTATCTTGTGTTGCCTTATGGGGGATATTGACTCGTACCCTAGGAGATAGATATACTTGGTACAGGCTATCAATTTTATAGTTCATACGGTCCTAAAAGACGCGGGTATGTGCCATCCTCTTAGAGACTTGGAATCTATGCTTCGCCTCAATATTGTTGTGTATGTGTTAATACAATTCGAGAGTGATTCTGAATTTGTATCTCCCCTTAATACGAGTGATACGGGGTTTGGATAGTAGAGTATGACGCACCATAGTTTTTATGTGGGGTGCTGTTATGATATATATATTTTACGAGTAGTTAATATATATATATGAATTTCTGAAATCTGGAACTGCCTACTGTGATATGGTAAGTAGGACATGATTGATGACTCCTATTGTAAATACTTGTTTTGAGACAGTATAATATGACACTCGAAAACTTTATAAATTAATAAAGTTAAAATGAGAATTTTGGATACTAATTGAAATATTCTTTTCAAACAATTGTATCGTTCAATTTTAAATCCTGCGAATAACCTAAGATAAGTTAAATCCTTGGGGAAAGATAGTGGGATATAGGAAGAGATAAACCATTCGGAAGGTTAGTGCGATAAGAGTGCACATTAGAAGAGAGGTTAGAATTTCTCAAGAGAGTGTCGCACTAATATGTTGTTGCATTGGCCTGTATCAATTTAAATACTTGCTAAACGAATTTTTAGATCATACACTATCGGGCTCTGACCCGTTCCTATTTCTCTTTCTCTCTTGTATATATATATGTATATATTACAGGTGCCCAACCACAGGGGCGTCTTGCCTAGGATCCCTTGGAAGGAACGTGCTGCAGCTTAGGTGGGAGTTGCAGGCCATTTGCTTAGACGATTTCATTTACTTGATTCCACTTCTATAATTTTCCTTATTGGGCATGTGTCGCCCTTTCCACTATTTATCTGTTTTATTGGGACATTTGTATTTCAGTTATTTCTAGTACTATTACTTTGGGATTTATTCAGCATGAATGTTTTACTTTATGTTTTAAATGTTGGGATTTTGAATGTTAAATGTTTAGATTAATTGGATTATATATTCCAGGATTATTGTGGTGTGATTCTTTAAATATTAAATTGTTGTAGATAATTAAATCTTTATTATCAAATTAAAATTTGGAAAGAAATGTTTAAAATTGGTTTTGACACTTAGCTTAATTAAATAAGGTGTCAAATTTGGAAAAGTTATTTTTACGACAGTGATGCTAAGAATGAACCAACTGTTCACCTTGATTTTAATTTAATAAAGGAGTGATCGCCCAGTATTTAATTAGGCGGGGTGTCACATTCACACGCAGTTATACCATAAGGACTGCATCCCAGAAACTCTGTATAAACTCCCTCCACAATAGCACGCAGTTCTCGGTTGTAGAGATCTCCCCACACATGTTGAACAAAGGCAAAGCAGGTATAGGGTTCTAAAATATTCACAAAAGTGTATGGGATATTTGGTGTGAATCAAACTTGAGTTTTGGAACTCAAAAAATTGAATAATTGAACAAGTAGAACTCTCAAAAACGTCTCTCCAAGTCTTAAAAAATAACTCCCCCGAATTTGGCTTTTATAGGAAAACCAAAAGAGTTTTGAGTCGGTGGGACTTTTGCTGTGCGTGTACCCCGAATCGATTTGCCATGTACCCTAAACCGGTTCGGCCCCCGAACCGGTTCACTATGTGGTTCGCAGTACCTCGCTGCCGGATCAACACTCAGTTTATTATTTTTAAATTGAGTTTTTCTTTTTCTTCAAGTGTTTTTCTCAAACTTCAACTAGCCATAACTTCTTCACCGTAGATCGAAATGAGGTGTCATTTCTTCTAGTGTTCATGTTGTTCTAGGCACTTAAACTTTCCAGTTGACTTCTCTTCCAAGTTGCAAATTTAGAATTACCAAAATACCATTGAACATGCTCAACGATGCAGCGGCGTAACAACGGAGTAGCAGCGTATGACATATAAATTGATAACGTGCAAATCTTGAACTTACAAATCTCCCCTTATGTCTATGTCGGTACAAAATAAAAAATTGAATTATCAATGGATTGACCTACACAAATCTACCCTCCCATGAACCCAAAACTGAGAAGGTACAAATGTAAAGTCTTCAATGTAGATTCAAAATCTTCAAAAACCAAATCTTCAAATCTCCAAGCTTTTCTCATCAGGGTGTGCAATCGAATAATGAACAATGTAGTACCTACACACATGAGATAAATAAAAATACCAAGTGACATATCGAGTTTTAAATGAGATAAACATAGATACCAATTTAATGAGAAACATAAGTTAAATATCGAATCTCTCCCATAATTCAAACTCCCCCACAAAATGATAATTTGTTCTCCCCCTTTTTATTATGTCCCCAAATAGACAAATGAGAAGAATAAATCATATAAAAAATCAAATCGGGATGTCATGTTAAACATATCAATAATGGATCAAACGTGCTCATGCAAGAGAAACTCAAGGAGATCTAACAAACTATTTATGATTTTTCAATTTTTCATACAAAAAAATAATGTTACAAAAATCACACACCATGAATATACACTAAGATAATCAAATCATGAAAACAATATGAATGGGTGTGAACAAATTCGATAGGAAATAAAACTCAATCACGTCATATGTGCACAATGCTTATTGTGTATTCCTAACGAATGAGCATCAAAATCGTCCTTAGGTGTAAAATGTTGAATTTAGATGACATCGTCTTAAATCAAAATCAACAAATCAAAGTCAACATGATTTTCACACCAATAACGTATTAAAACTTTTTCATGCTTTTAAAGACATTTTAAGGACGTGCAATGACTCTTTAATTCTCCAACCTAACTCCCTCACATATATTTTCTTTTGGAGGTGACCTAAATTCTCAAACATTGGAGAATTGGTGAATAAACCTAATGGCCCCATTATTGGCATATATTTCTTTTTATTGCATTTAAATTTTTTTGGTCTCTTTTAAACCTCTTTCGACGTCGGATAATAAAATGCCTCAATTTTTTAGGTCCAATTAAACGGTGGTTTAATCGCAAAGGTTAAATGTGTACCTTTCGTAGCCCTTCACCATTTTTTTTTTAAATTCACATAAACTCACGGCAAGTGGTTAAAGCATGCACACCTTTTATTATCTTGTTTTATAGCATTTGGTTCGTTTTAATAGACATAATTGAGATGAAAATAAGAAACCAACATGTGATTCGACAAGAACAATAATCAAATAAATTCGTGCTCGTGTGCATCAAAGGAAATCATGAGTCAAACATGTAGGTAATAACACTTAATTACATCTTAATTACATCAAACGTTACAAAGCACATTAATGACATGACTTATTGTCTCAAAACACTATCAAACAGTCACATGGATATGAAATGAAATTGTGACTTGGTCATCCTAAATTTTCATTCATATATGGTGCAAACAAAATACAAAAAACTTTTTGGATTTTTTAAAAATTTTATAAAAAAAAATCTTTTTATATTTTTCAGAATTTTCAAAAGCACAAAAAAATACAAAAGTGGTACACCCAAGAAATAGGTAAAGTATATCATCATGAAAATCATCCTATGCTAGTAAACATGTTTATACCTCAACCGGGAAGTGCGATGGAGTTTTTCCAAAGACGGTGACATCTTTTGAAATAACTCCATCAAATCATGTGAAGTCTTGACCAAAAACTTTACTTGCTCTCGAATGTGCGCAAACTCCCTATCATTATGTGCAGGCAAAGAATCGGGTGTGGGTGCAGGTGTGCGAACATGTGTACATGCATAAAGTGGCACGCAACCCAGCCTAAAACAAAACTCTTTAAGGTGACCTTTCCTCTTGCAATGTGTGAAAACATAAACTGGCCTAAGATCACTCTCTTAACAACTCTAGGACGTACTCTCCTAATGGGACGCCTATGTGGGTTAATTTTCGGGCAATGTGAATCTGTTACTAAAGTGGGAACCGGCTCGGGTGTGACAAAGGAAGTGGAGGTACCATTATGACCTTTCCCTAGCCCATCAACTCTACCCATATCGGGACTAAGAAACACCTTTTCAACCTTCTTAGGTGCATTCTCATAATAGAATTTGACTTCCCTGGTACGTTTGAGATCACTCTCGAGTTGGGATACATGTGTCGTCAGACTAGACACCGTGTCGATAAAATCTCATTTTTCTCATCTCAAAACTTCTTTCACTCTCTCCAAATATAACACTCGACTACCTAAATCCCTATTATACTTCTTTGTTTTCAAGGTCTCGGTGTACAATTCTCTAAAAGCTTTTTGGAGCTCACTTTCATCTCCACTCTCAAACTCTCTCTCACCCCCACTCAAAACACTCTCATCACCGTCGCTCTTATGTGCACAAACATCGTGGGACAAGGTAGGTGTGCTTACACGACTCGAAAAAGAAACAAACTTTTCACACAATAACCCAATACTGGACTCGTATCCCTCATCTCCCTCACTATCACTAAGTGTGGCAGGCATAGCAGTCTCCTTGCGCTTTCTCCTTATCCTATAAGGACACTATTTAGCTATGTTCCCTTTGCCCTCACACTTAAAACATCTAATCTCATCCTCCTTACCATCTTTCTCATCACTATCTTGGGCCTCCACTTTCTTTTTATTTTTCTCAAAAAATCTCTTCTTGTTGGAAGAATTTTCTTTCGAGATTTTCAGAAACTTTTTATTTTTTTTGCAAAGAGTGCCATATTATCAAAATTAAAATCTCGCTCAGAATCGGAGCCGCAACCACTCTCTTTCTGTTTCTTCTTTCCCATCCTTGAAACATTCTCACTCGATATCGACTGTGTCCTAAGAGTAATCCCCTTATCCTTAGGCTTAACAGTTTGGGGAAACATGTCTAACTCGTAAGTTTGAAGATCACCTACCAACTCTTCTAACCTAAGTGTGCTCAAATTCCCCATCGAGTTTAAAACACTGACTTTCGAAATAAATCTTTTTGGGAGCGTTCTCAAAATCTTTTTCACAACCCGTGTGTTATCAATCACCTCAACCAAATTAAAACAATTATTAATAATGTTCGTTAAACGTGTGTAAAACTCATCAAAAGTCGCTCTAACATAGTAATGGTCTCAAATTGGGTGGCAAGATTTTACAATTTAGACTCTTTAATAGCGGTCGTGCCCTCGTGTTTCAATTGTAAAACATCCCATGCCTCTTTAGACGTGGTGCGCGTACAATACGGTGGAACTCATCGGGTGTAACGGCTCCAGAAATAGCATTCGAACCACAGGAATTAAAATTACACAATTTATAATCGTCAACGTAGGTTTTAAAGAGGTAACATTATTGACAGTCACGGTGGGAGGATTCCAACCATTTTCAACTAACAACCAAACCCGCTCATCAATGGCTTTTAAAGCAGATTTCATATGTGCTTTCCAGTAGGCATAATTATTTCCGTCGAATATGGGCACCTAATTATATAAGTGATCCATTGAAAAACTTGGGATTTAAACAAAATCATTTTTTTTCAAAAAGGATTGATATCACAAATTTTTGCGAAAAAATTGGAAATCATAATAAAACAGTGATACCTTCTCTAATACCAATTTGAGAATGCAATATCGATCCAAGTTCACAAATGTCTAATTTATCGGATTACTTATTTAATTTGGTGACAAAATTTGCACAAACCAAATTCAATTTTAATTTAGCCCCAAAACATGCAACTATGTGACAAAACAAACCATCACAGTAAATATGCTAACAAACAAATTTAGGAAAAATCCCCGAAGGGCAAAACCTTTTATTTCTATAACTATGACAAGTTTACAAGACCATTGACTTACATACAACTTGATAATCGCCCACAAGTGTAACGCACGGTGTCTTCGTCAAACTTCACAACAACGGCTAGAAATCTGCAGTGGTTCACGCGTAGCTATACCACAAGGACCACATCCCAGAAACTCCGTAGAGACTCCCTCCATAATAGCACGCAGCTCTCGGTTGTAGAGATCTCCCCACACATGTTGAACAAAATAAAAGCAGTTATAGGGTTCTAAAGGATTCACAAAATCGTATGGGGTATTTGGTGTGAACCAAACTTGAGTTTTTGGACTCAAAAAATTGAAGACTTGAGCAAGTAGAACTCTAAAAAACGTCTCTCCAAGTCTTAAAAGATAACTCCCCCGAAGTTGGCTTTTATAGGAAGACCAAAAGAGTTTTGAGTCAATGGGATTTTTGGTGTGCGTGTACACCGAACTTGTTCGCCACGTACCCTGAACCGGTTCACCCAATGAACTGGTTCCCTATGTGGTTCGTAGTACCTCGTTGCCAGATCAACTCTTAGTTTATTATTTTTAAATTGAGTTTTTCTTTTTCTTCAAGGGTTTTTCTCAAACTTCAACTGGCCATAACTTCTTCACCGTGGGTCGGAATGAGGTGTCATTTCTTCTAGTGTTCACGTTGTTCCAGTCACTCAACTTTACAGTGGCTTGTTTTTTTGTTTGCAGATGAAAAAATACCAAACTACCCTTATACATGCTCAGCGATGCAGCGGCATACGAACGGTGTAGCGGTGTACGACATATAAATTGATAATGTGCAAATCTTGCACTTATAATCACCTTAGTTAGGGAAGAATTGACCTCGGTCCTCGATCGCCACCTCTCTTTAGGTTAGAATTGACCTCGATCTTGGATTGTCACCTGAGTTATGTCAGAATTGATCTTGGTTCTCGGTCGTCACCTCTTTTAGGTTATAATTGACCTCGATCTTGGATTGTCACCTGAGTTAGGTAAGAATTGACCTTGGTCCTCGATCGTTACCTCTCTTAGGTCAGAATTGACCTCGGTCTTGGATCATCACCTTAGTAAGGTGAGAATTGGCCTTGGTCCTCGGTAGTCACCTCTCTTAAGTCAGAATTGACCTCGAACTTGAATTTCCACCTTAGTTAGATCAGAATTAACCTCGGTCCTTGGTTTTCACCTCCTTTAGGTCAGAATTAACCTCGGTTTTAGATCATCACCTTAGTTAGGTCAAAATTGACCTCAGTCGTCACCTCCTTTAGATCAGAATTGACCTTGGTCTTGGATTGTCACCTGAGTTAGGTCAGAATTGACCTCTTTCTACGGTCCCCACCTCTCTTTAGGTTAGAATTGACTTTGGCCTTAGATCGTCACCTGAGTTAGGTCAGGATTGACCTCGGTCCTCAGTCGTCACCTCTCTTTAGGTCAGAATTTACCTTGGTCTTGGATCGTCACCTGAGTTAGGTCGGAATTGACCTTGGTCCTCGGTCATCACCTCTTCTAGGTTAGAATTGACCTCAGCCCTTTGAATCGGTCATCCATATCCCTTAGATCCGGAAAACTAACCCCCTCCATCATGTAGTGTCTATTCGACGGCTATCACTTGTTCCATGCACACTCGCCGAGGGGTTCTATAGAAACTATATTCTAGGACCCCCTAAGTCTCTCCTTAGGTCCCTAGTACTTCCCTATTTCAATACAAACCCTAGGTCGGACCTCGAGTACCAATCTAGAGGCTATCGGGCGCTTCTGAGCCCCGTTCCCCATTTGACTCCATAGTCCGAGCGAAAGATCTTTGAATCCTTGAAAGGATCTGATACCCTTTCCAGCAGTCTAACCCATGCACAAATCGACATAACAGTTCATACGAACGAATCATTTCACTCCCGAAAATTGATTCGAAGGCCACCAGGAACTCTCTGTCCCCGAATTGTACCCAATCAACTTCACCATCAGAGTGAAATATCTTTGAATATTCAATGGGCACTGAAACCCCTTTCCAAAAGTTCACCCCGTGCACGAATCGGCATGATCATTCGGATGAACAATCAGTTTTCCCCTAAAAATCGATCAGAAGGCCACCGGGCGCTCCTGGGCTCCGTTTGACCTAAGTCAACTCTTCAAATGGAATGGGACTGAATTAATATTCTAAATCCACTGAATACCCTTTCTAACAGTCTACCCCGTGCGTGATTTTGACTTACAGTATGGAGGAACGATCAGTTTTACTCTGAGAGGTCACCGGGCACTTTCGGGCTCCGATTGACTAAGGTCAACTGACTAAACCGAGCCAAACTCTTTGGAATGTCGAAGTAAATCTCTTAACCTTTCCAATGGTCTACCCCATGTATGATTTCGACTTGCCATGCAGACGAACAATCCGTTTGCGTCCGACGATCTCCTGTAAAAAAAATTGACGTGCGCTTCCGAGCCATATTTTACCCAAAGTCAACCCCCGAACCCCGAATAGGTCCAAAGCACTCTCTAAGGTCTCTAAAATACCTTTCTAACGGTGTACCCTGTGCATGATTTGAATCAACGGTTTGTGCGCAACGATCATTTTTCTTTAAAAGCCTGCACAAAACTACTAGTAGGCAGGACCTGGGCCCTGCCAATCAGCACAGTGTCAGGGGTTGCCTGCCGATCGGCACCCCCTGGGGTAAGACGATCGGAACCTCCATTGTCCCTATAAATATAGGCCCTAACCACACTCCCATATCATCAACAATCAATAGCAAACACCAGTTATGCATCAACATCAATGATCTCAACAATTTGTGAAGTTCCATATGAGGAGTTCCATTTAAGCTTGAATTGCCATCCTTTTCACAGCCAATTTAGTAAAAATCCTTCTTTCTTATTAAAATTCATCATGATCCAAGGGAGTTCACTCAATATCAAAGTTCAAGCTCCAAGGAAGGTCCAATTCCTTCTCCCTTTCTTTTAATTCTTTGTTTTTGCATAAATTACATTGGATCCATGATCTAGTTTTACTTTAGTTCAAACACATTAATGCCCAACTTTTTATTAGTATATTTCACATACTTTATTTTCAATAAAAAAAAAACAAATAAAAGAGGGTTATATTCATAAATTCTGAACGGAATTGTCCATCACACATTTTCCAAAACCAAAAGCTCATTTTCTACACAAACATATCTAATAAATTTTCATCCAAATTTATGGGTTAAACCCTCAACCTTTTGTTATATTCAAACTACTTGGACTTTGATGCCTTAATAGGCTAGTAGGCATCTCAGATTAAAATTCGAGACTCGAGTACAATTTTCTAATTTCTCTGAATTTCTCAAAATTCCTCTTTTCTATAATACCTCTATGAATAATATGCTTGTTTGCATTTCATCCAATACATATTATCGTTCTCTAATAACGATCAATATCATGATGAATGCTCATACTCTATCTTCTATCTATCTTGGGGGGAACATTCCTATGGATGACTTCGCTCTACCTCGTCCATGGTATGGGTTGAATGATTCTAATATATATTATACATAAACACACACACACGCACACACACACACACTTCACGGGGATACAAAGGAAATATTAACACTTTCCCATGAGAGATCGAAAGGGTGGGATGGGTGCCTAACCCCTTTCCATTCAGTAACTTAGCCCCTGGACCTTCGATCTATTGGTTTTGTATGCATTAGTTTGTCTTTGATGCTACTCTCGAAGTGGAAACATGTTTTTTTGCCTATTTTGTGCAAAATAGACTGGTGACACCATCTCTTTACATATACCGTAAACCGACGATGGGCAAAGCACCCTATCCAAGAAGGGGTGTGCGACCGCAGCACAGTTGTAGTGCCCCCTTCCCTCCTTTTTCACTACTAGAGGACAAGACCGTCCGCTGCACGCGCACCTCCCCAGGATGGCCACACATACTAATAAAACTCCTTATGAATTCTGGATAGGTAAGGAACCTAATCTAGCATATTTTCAAGTCTTTGGAAGTCCTTGCTATATCCTAAGGGATAAGGAGCTTTTAGGAAAATTTGACTCGAGGAGAGGGGAAGGTATTTTTCTAGGTTATTCACCAAACAGTAGAGCTTATAGAGTTTATAATTTTGCTGGATCTAAAGTCGTGGAATTAATAAATGTAACCATAAAAGATAATGATCTGACCACATTTCAGATGCTAATGAAAGTCCCTCTTTTGAGAACAATGCACCCCTAAGGATGATCGCATTGATACTCATAAGGATTTGGTCGACCCCACATTTGATAAAAGGAATCCATCATCTTGGGATCGTAAAAGTTATGACCCCTCCAATATTATTAAGAATCCCGATGTAGGCGTCAAGACTCGAGCCCAATTGGAAAATTAGGTTACCTACTTGTGTTACACCTCTAAAATGAAACCCAAAAATTTCAAAGAAGCACTCAATGATGAACATTGGATAAATCCTATGCAAGATGAATTTCATCAATTTCAAAAGAATGATGTTTAGGAATTGGTTCCCCGACCTAGAGATATTAACATCATTGGTACCAAATGGATTTTTAAAAATAAAATGGATGAAAGTGATGTCATAGTTCGAAACAAAGCTAGGTTAGTTGCTCAAGGGTACATCCAAATAGAAGATGTCAATTTTGATGAAACATTTGTTCCTGTTACAACTTTAGAATCCATCTGTCTTTTACTAGCTATTGCATGTCATCTGAAATTTAAGCTTTACAAAATGGATGCCAAGAATGCCTTCCTAAATGGCATTCTTTAGGAGGAAGTCTATGTGGAACAACCAAAAGGTCCATGTCTTCTACTTGAAGAAAAACATGTACGGATTGAATCAAGCATTGCATGTTTGGTATGAAAGGCTTACTTCATATCTCTTAGATCGTGTCTTCATAAGAGGGGGAGTACACATGACATTGTTTGTCCACCGGGATAAACGTACTATATTGGTTGTGCAAGTATATGTCGATGATATTATTTTTGGTTCCACATGTGACAAGCATACTCAAATATTTGCAAAATAGATGCAAAGTGAATTTGAGATGAGTATGGTAGGAGAACTTACTTACTTCCTAGGTCTTCAAGTGCGTTAACTCGAGAATGGTATATTTTTGTCTTAATCTAAATATCCGAAAGAATTAGTGAAGAAATTTAATTTATACCCCGCTAAGCATGCATGTACACCCATGAGTTCATCTGTTAAGCTTAGTAAAGACATATAAGGAAAGGATGTAAAACACACTATTTTTAGAAGTATAATTGTAACAACCCCTATTTTCTCGGGTAAAGGCTCGTCAGGCACGATACGCCGAAGATACGGCTTGTCTGTCAATCAATACCATCCTTAGCACAATTGCAAAAATAAATATTTTATAATTAAAGGCCCAAGTTTGAAAAGTCACGAACACATTTATAATTAATAAATAAATCCAAACCACCAACTATAAGATAAACATCCAACTAGAGTAGCATAATCTCCACCAATATAAAAATAAATATTCGGGCTTATGCCCTTACAAAATTCCAAATAGGTAAAGGACTAAAGCTGAGAAGAACATATACTAGAGCCAACTGAGCTGAAATCGGAGAGAAAATAAGGCTGTAAGACTACTATGCACAATCTTGTTGTCCCTGTCTATGAACACCTGTGGGGAAAACATTAAAATTTGGGCCAGAGCCCGAGCTGTGCAAGAATTAACTTGAATAATTTATGAATACAATAGTACAGTCAATGCATAAATAAATACCCACTTTTCGTCACTCACATGCCTATCAAACATCACTTCTCATCTAAGCGTGGTATTATTCGCACCCGAATACGTCCCAAATAATAAATTATGACATCATCTCAATTCTAGAAGGAATTAATTCCTAATTAATTAAAGTAAATGCAATCCTATGTTTAAATTACCAACTTACATTAATTCTAGTCTCTTCAATATCAAGTATAAGGCCTAAACATCTATTATGCGTGAAATAATATTCAGTGTCCATATCCGCAGACATTTTAATTTTTTTCCATAATATAGGGGGAGTTTATAATATATGTCCTTCCATATATGTGACATATAAGGGCATCTACCGTCGGTGTCAAATTCGTGCTCTATCAGCAGGTTTGAAGGAATCCCTACATCCTAAGCGGACAATTCAAAGGAATCCCAACATCCTAAGCGAACACCACAAAACACACATAAGTTAGGGGCGATCCCTACGCAGGCCCCTGTATACGGCCCATACCCAGTGGTGATACAGGAAGGGTTAGTGCCACACTTACCCCTCAAGGTGGAGCCTCTACGTAGTACCTATATGGCTTACATAAAGTCAATCCTACATGTGCCAACGTGTGGTCAATGGCCCGAATGCACGAACCCCCAAGCCGATAAGAAGGTCCACTAGTATGTCCACACACAAATATAATATAATACATATTATTATTCCCATGTAATATGTAAAGATAATTACTCTATAATTACCATAAGTTCCAATCCAAAGTCCATACCATTTTTCCAACTATTAATAATTTATTATCTAATAAATTATTAAATTCCATTCCAACAATATAACCACTAAACCATCCAGTTTAATGTAATTAATAATCATTAAAATGTGGGTATAATATCATTTCATTTATTTATTAACCCATAATAATTTCCCAAGCCCAACTCTATAAATGCACTAAAGTCGTGTGTGATAAAGTTAAAACCGGTTCGCAAGTTTCAATCACAAACTTATTTAATCAAAGTCAAATTTTGAATTCAACTAATTCAGTCCTTAAACACAATCAACTACGTGCATGCAAGTGTCAAACCAATATAAATAAAGTATGAGACACAAAGTTCAGGAAAAATTCTCCTCAGGTCAAAACCTTTTTATATATCACTATAATTGTAAATCGCAACTTACACGGTTACAATGAAATACAGTTTGACACTAGTATATCCCCAGATTTCAGTCCATGTCGTCAGCAATAAATCCACATGCAGCGAACCTACATGAACCGCAGTCCAGTCTCATCACAGGAACACCTCAGCACTTCGTTATTAACACCCAGTCAGTCTTCGGTCTAGTACCTCCAATGGCACTTAGATCAACAGCATGAAATCTATCTAACTATGTTTCGGGTTCCATAAAGCCACTCACACAAAAGTATTGGGATTGTGAATTGCAAAACAAAGTTTGAACCCTCAAAATGGTTGGAGAATAAACCAAACACTCAAAAACATATTCTATTCAAAACCAGAATTTCTCCACACAAAAATCAATAAGTTTGACACCATATTTATATAAAAATTAAGGCGGTGACGTGTCAAACCAAAACAAATGTCGTTTGAACGAAGGCGTCGTTCGAGCAATACTCCATCTCGTTTGAACGAGATGTGACGTCGTTTGAACGACAGTCACTGATCCTCAAAAAAACTTTAAAGATTTAAATCACTTAAAAATATCAAACCTTAAAACTGTTCACGAGATCAGGAAACATTTATCCAAAACTTTTGTGATAAAATATTTTTTTTTAAATAAAAACCTTTTATAAAAATTTCAAAAATCATTTTTCATAAATAGAAAAATATTTTACCTTTCACAAACAAATATCCTAACACTTTTAATGTGAAATGTAATTGAAACTTAAACATAAAATACAAAATTCCTTGTTAGGCTTGTATGTTGAAGTCTTCTTGAAATTCATATTCGTCTTGCGTAGATGTAATCTTCTCAATCCTTCGACGACTTGTATCGGTATAGGACATATTAAATTGTGACGGACAATGTCCTTACAAATCTCCCCCTATGTCTATGCCGATACAAAATAAAAATATCTGAATTATTAACTAAGGGTGTGTTTGATAACACTAATTTTCCATGAAAATGCAATATATGAAGTCATTTTTCAATCTTTTGGATGTTTGATAAACAAAATTTTCTATGGACTTAATTTCTTTAAAACAAGTCACATAACCACTTTTTCCACAAAAATGTGGAATTAAAAAACCTCCTCCCACCTTGTTATTCATTTTCTAGGGAAAAGAATTGCCACACCTAAAAAATTTATAAAAAAATCCGAAAAATGAATAAAAAGCCAAATATAATGAAAAAAATACAGAAAGTGAATAAAAGTTCAAAAATAATGAAAAAAATTCAGAAAGTGAATAAAAACCCAAAAATAATTGTAAAAAAAATCAGAAAATGAATAAAAACCCAAAAATAATGAAAAATAATTCAGAAAGTGAATAAAACCCCAAAAATAATGAAAAAAAATCCAAAGAGTGAATAAAACCCCAAGAATAAGGGGAAAATCTAGAAAATGAATAAAACCCCAAACATTATGAAAAAAATCCAGAAAGTGAATAAAAACCCAAAAATAATGAAAAAAAATACAAAAATTTGATAAAAAAAAGAAAATAAATATTAACCCCATAATTAATTTTAAAAAAACACCCAAAAAATTATTACAAAGTCAGAAACTTATTAATTAAGAAAACAAATAACAGAAAAATAAAACAATTCTTAGAAAATAAAATAAAAACATAAATAAATAAAAACCAAAAATAATGAAAAAAAAAAGAAAGTGAAAAAAATACATAAAAAAATATTAGTCCCGGAATTAATTTTAAAAAACACCATAAAATAAAATAAAAACTAAGAAAAAAAAAGGAAATCAATAAAAACACAAAAATAATGGAAAAATACAGGAAATGAATAAAAAATAGAAAATAAATATTAAGCCCTAAATTAATTTAAAAAACACCCCAAAATTTATTAAAAAGTTAGAAATTTGTTAATTAAGAAAAAAAGAAAAGAAAAGAAAAGAAAAAAAGCGCTCAAAAATTTTAAAAAATGGTGATGAATAAATACCCTTGAAAACTAGTAAAAATGCAAATATTAGAAAAAAATTAAAAAAACAAGAGAATTAAATAAAAAGAACAGACCTGATGACAGGGGGACGAAACAATTGGGGGTTGGGGTGGGGTGGGGTGGGGGCATGGTGGATTTATTTTTTATTCATTTTTTATTTTTTCTTAATACTCTTAATACATTTTTTCTGTTTTTTTATATTTGTTTTTTTAAAATTCATTCTCAGGTTAATATTAATTTTCTGTTTTTTATTCATTTTCTCTATTTTTTATTTTTTGGATTTTTATTCATTTTTTTGTGTTTTTTTTTATTTCTGGGTCTTTTACTAGGTTTCTGGTTTTATATATATTTGGTACTTTTTTCCATGGAAAATTTTGGAAATCAAACACATAAAAGATGGAAAATAGAATATTTTCCACCTGAAAAATAATTGCAATAAAACAACACCAACAAATTTTTTCCATGGAAAATATTTCCAAGTTTTCAATTCCATGGAAATTGACTCTTAGCGCTTATTTCTCATCTTATTTATCAAAGACACCCTAAAATTGACCTATACAAATCTACACTCCTAAAAACAAAGTGGAAAGATATACATGACAAAGTCTTCAAACTTTTCAAACTTCGGCTTCAATAATCAATTTTTCACAACTTCAAGGTTTTCTCATTAGGGCATGCAACTTAATGATCTTCAATTGTACGTACACACATGAGACAAAGCAAATACCTCATGACGTATCGAGTTTGAAATGATATAAGCATAAACATGAAAGAATAATCAATTCTCCCCCATACTTAAACTCCCCCATCAAATCATAATTCGTTATCTCCCTTTTTATTTGTTCGAAATAGACAAGGAAAAGAAGAAATCACATAAAGCAAATCGGGTGGTCATGGTAAACAAAGAAAACATACTATTTTTGAATTTTTAAAATTTTTCATACAAAAATGCAAAAACAAAGATCACACACCATGAATTTACACTAAGATAACCAAATCATGGAAATGGAATGAATGTGTGTGAACAAATTCGATAGGAAAATCAACTCAACCATGTCATTTGTGCATGATGCATAAGAGTACTCCTAACGAATGAACATCAAAATAGTCCTTAGGTGTAGAAATGTTGAATTTAAATGACATCGCCTTAATTGTATCAACAAATCAAACTATAACTGATTTCCACACCAATAACGTCCAAAACTATGTAATGCTTTTTCATGACTTTCAAGGACGTGCAAACTGTTTTAAATTTCATCCAAGCTCCCTTATTAAAAGATAATGCTTTTTTATTTTTCTTATGAGGTGATGAAACTAAAAACCTATTGACCCATTTTTGTCATATATTTCTTTTTATTGCCTTTCAGATTTTTTCGGGCTCTTTTAGACCTCATTGGATCCTGGATAATTTTCAATTCCTCATTTTTTAGATCTAAAATAAACGGTGGCTTACTCGTAAATGATAAATGAGTACCTTTTGTAGCCCTTCCCCATTTTTAAAATAAGACACACAAATTCACTCAACAGTTTTTACATGCACTACTCTCTTGTCAAGTTTTATCGCATTTGGTTCGTTGTATAGACATAATTGAGATGGAAACACTCAACCAACATGTTATAGACAAGCACAAAAATCAAAGAAATCCATGCATGTGTGCAATAAAGGACATTATGAGTCAAACAAGTAGGAAGCAACACTATATAACATGTCATAGACTACAAGCTTTGTAAAACGCATGGATGACATGACATATTGTCTAAAAATACTATCAAATCGTCACATGGATATGGAATGAAATTGCATCTTGGTCATCCTAAATGTCCATTCATAAACGGTGTAAACAAAATACAAAACTCTTTGTCTTTTTCAAAAATTTTATCAAAATAAAATCTTTTTGTATTTTTCAAAACTTTTTAAAAAATAAAAATCTGATACAAAAGGTATATGTCAACACACTAGCAAATATATATATCATGAAACCACAAAAAATGTATGACAAAAATGCAAACACAATCATCTATATGATATGGTAAGAGAAGAATTATTTGCAAGCAACCGAGAATCAACTAGTCTAATATCTAGTGCCTCTAACAGTGATTTCCTAACCCAAATAGGTGTGCAATGACCCATAGGGGTTATAGGAACCAAGGGAGCAGTGGACTTAAACTTTTCCTACCACAATGTGAACATCTGTAAACGGGTGGAACGACACCTATGGGTTGACCTTTTCTAATGTCCTTAGAATTTATTGACCCTCAAAAATAATTAATGGTCTTGGCTTTAACACTCGAAGCATGAGAACACAATGAGCCATTACCTTCACTACACAAACTACTCGAGTCCTTCAAATTATTTTTCAACTCCAAAATTTTTTACTCAAGCAAAGAATTAGACTCTTTCAATTTTAGGGACGCCTTTTTCAAATTTCAATAATTCCTAAAAGGGTATCTCTCTCCCCTTCAATAAAAGCAAACTTTTCCCTAAAGGTCTTCTCATGTGCCATATAATCATCGATTAAAATATTTTTATCTTCTTTGGCACAAACAGAAACCCTAGAATTTTTCAAGTCCTCCAATTCTTTTTCTAAAACTAGGACTCTATCATCACTCTCCTTTTTGGACAAATTAAAGCATTAAATTCATAGTCCAAAGAAAAAAATTTCTTACGATAAAAATCTGTTTGATTTTGAACCGTTTGCAAAACATCCATAGCGGATTTAAAATGGGAATTTTCTTTTTCCAAAACTTCAATTCTTTTAGCAAACGTCAAATTCAACCGATTTAAATGATCACAACTTTGACTTGTGCCAATAGGAGGGAGGGGACACCCGATTACATAAATTCTCCATTGAAAATTGTGCCAAATTTTCAAAAATAATAATTTTTCAAAAAATCAATATCACATAATTTTTTGCGAAAAATGGAATCAAACGCAATAAATTAGCGTAACCCGCTCTAATACCAATTTGTAAATGCGGTCCAATTAAATTATTTATTTGAACACTTATTTAATTAGGTGTCTTACTTTGCACAAACTAAAATCAATTTTAAGTCATCCCCTAAACATGCATTTACGTGTCATAAATCATTAAATCATTCAAACCATGCATGTGAATCAAAGACGAAAAATTCAGGAAAAAACCCCTTTCAGGTATAATCTTTTTTCAACACTTTGAAAAGTTAACAAGACCATTGACTTACATACAACCTTATAATCGCCCACAAGTGTAACATACGGCGTCTTTGTCAAACCTGAATTTTCGGTGTCCACCGATCAGCAGTGAGTTCCCTCCAGGAATCACAAGTTATGTAGATGCATCTGTAACACCCCGCTTACAATATTAACTGGTGGCCAGCTCTATACTACATTCAATCAGGAGTTTCAGATGTCTCAGTCTCAACACCAGCTATCGGTACTATATAATATAGGACTGACTACCCGATATTATCTAAGCGAGATGTTAAAATTAGATAAAACACCGAACAAACAACAAACCAACACTAAACAACTACTGATAAAGGAGAAATGCATACAAGTACGATGATAAATGAAATGCGATAATATTATTAAATGAGTAACTACTAATGAATATACCCTAATAAGCTGTCGGGTCACAAACAATACAAAAACGGAAATGGAATAAGTATAACATGTATATAAATATCCCTTGGGTACAAACCCGATATACAACATGAGTCCTACCCAGATTTTTAAAGAAGTAGGAAGCGACTACAATCTACATCCCGCAACAGTCTGCACCTGTCGCGGCTCCCAAGACTCTGGATAGAAGGTCATCCGGTATCCATACGGTAGGACACCCGTAGTAATATATATATATATATATATATATATATATATATATATATATATATATATATATATATATATATATATATATATATACAAGCAAGAGAGAAAAGTAAACGGGTCAGAGCCCGAGTGAAAAAAAATATTTAATAAGTGTGTTAACCGTGTATAATAAATATCGGTGCACTTATTTCATAATTAAGGTGGAATCGCACTCTCGTGAAATCCCAACTCACCTCTCATCTAATGTCGCGCACCTATTCGCGTCCTGAAATGTTAGTTAAATTACCCCAATTATAAGGACATCCTAACTTATCATAGGTCTAGCCTATACCCACGAGATCTGTCATCCTATCATAGCCCAAGAATCCACTCTTTCTAAACACACTAAAAATTATTTATTTTCAAACATGTGTGCCATACTTGGCTTAATGGATTCTGGTTTATAATTTAATCAATTATAATTCTTAATAAGTTACCCATATACATTTGGGTTGAATCATATGATTTAATTTCTAATTAATAAGCATAAAAAATTATTATTGACAAAACTTCTCTCCAATCTCAACGTTGCACTACGTTTTGTGCGTGGGGTGTCTCGCAAAGCGAAATCCAAACAAGGAACCACCCCGTTACACTACTTCTTGTCAACGTCGATCCTAGAGATCGATTGTGCCATACCTAATTATAGACAGAACTTTTCTCCAATCTCAACATTGCACTACGTTTCGTGCGTGGGGTGTCTCGCAAAGCGAAATCCAAACAAGGAACCACCCCATTACACTACTCCTTGACAATGTCGGTCCTACAGATCCATTATGCCATACATACAATATTATACTACTACAACTACCGAATTTAAATTACCATATAACAATGGCTTAACAATCTCCAATAATATCCTTGGGATGATATAATCGAAATATTCCTTAAATGCGATACATCAACCCCCAATAATCTAGTACACCATAATCTTCAAAGATGTACTCCATGAAAATTTCTATATCCTTTCACCTATAGGAGATATAAATATATATATAGGCATTTATTCTAACCATATATATATAAATATATATATATATATATATATATATATATATATATATATATATATATATATATATATATATATATATATATATATATATCATCAATACCCATGACCAAGTGTACATAACACATCTAATGTACAATGGCCATGCACATAATATACTCGGCTACATATATCGCCGATAAATTACACCATGCTATCAACTTCCCAGTGCCCGGCTCACATAGCAATACTAGGGACCACCTGGGGGGCTAAACGACACCCACCTCGTGATAAACTCACGCACACGACGTCCCGGGAAGCGGTCATAGCTCCTAACCGGCAATGAGACGAAACATACCCACCATGTCTCATCCCAAAAATATAAATCACATAATAACACACTGGATGACTATGACCTGGGGAATATCCATACCCTGCTCTTTGAGCCAGGATGCTCACCCTCTGCGCGAAAACTTCCAAATGATAGCATGAGCGGGGTATGCTTAACCACATAAGTATATATATCATTCACATGCACAATATACACACATCCATATGATCCCATCATATGATCAAACATTAAACAATCATATACGGTTTAGACATTCATACCATGTATATCCACAACATAAATATATCCATATATTCATATCTATATAGATATATATACATATATTCACATATCCTTATATCTATATACACAAACTAATTCTCATTCGTATGTATAAGATATATAAACTCGGCTATAAGTATACATAATCCTCAATATACAAGCCGTCACCACAACCTCATTTAATTTACCTCGATATGTGAATACAATCCCTCACTTGAAGAATATTCATCCATTTTCTATGATGAGTAGTCTCCCAAACAACATACAGATATATATATATATATATATATCCAACATTAGGGTTATCACCCAAAACTTAGTGTAGGAAACCATCACTACACATCTCCTCTATATTCAAAAGTACATAATTATCCTTAGTACTAGTTTACCATTGGTATATACATGACTAGTAGTCTAAAACCTCAAATTATCCCAACCTCATTTCAAGTGTTGGAATGACAATGGTTACTTTCACTCAATTATGTATAAACTATCCTGACTAAAATTTATGCTACCGATTATCCTAGTTGATAGCACGATCCAATTCGTTCCCAAATTCACCTACGGTTCGATTGATCATTGAACCTCTTTCTCCGGTTGGTTTACCGATTGTGCCTTAATTTAAACATTTCTAAGGATACGTGACCCCTCTCACTCTTCGGTCCCCAAACCTTAATCTCCGTAGAGTCCTATTTACTATAAGTATTGGGCATTACCCTCGGCCTACAATTACAAGCCATGCCCGCGCAACTCTCTCTAAGAGTTCTTAGCCTCCCATCACATCTATACTTACATTTGATCTATAAGTAGGATTCTCAATCCCAATGGGGTTTCCCCGAAATCTCTATACATGACTCCAAAAGCACACATGGATATATTTTTCACAAATTGTCCCAAGAAGTTCCCATAATCACAATGTGTGAGAAACCCCTTGTGTAACTCCAAAACATATCTCTTTCATCATAAGAGAAGGCCCCAAATTAATAAACCCAACCAAATAGGGTTAGAAATCACTATAGAGAAAATCACTCCAAATGCCTTGTTTTCGAATCGATCGACCCTATTTCGAATCGATTCGGCCCAGCGAATCGATTCGGCCTCCAAGGCGAATCGATTCAGGTCCAAAGACCAGGGCTTCTGTCTCAGGCCGAATCGATTCGCCTTGGGTCCGAATCAATTTGGTCAATGCAGACCTGCCAATTTTGCCTAAGCCGAATCGATTTGCTTAAGGGGCGAATCGATTCGGGTCTGCAGAATTTGAAGGGTTCTTCTTCTTTAATGAACCCACAAATTTCTAAACCCTAAAATTTCATTTCTAACTCCTAAACCTTCATCACAACATGATTCTAAGCCAATAAATCAACCCAAAGTTGATCCCAACCATTTCTACACCATTAAACCCATATATAAACATCAATTTCAAGATTAAGCCCAAAAATCTAGGTTTTGATATTAATACCCAAAAATCCATTTCTTTTACCCCCAAATTATGAAATGAAATACATAAATGACTTATTTAGCAAGATTAAACACTTGACTCAGATTTGTAGAGGTTGGATCGCCCTTGATGTCGCGTTTGGGCCGGAATCTCCAAGCTTTTCTTCCTGTCTCTGCTATTTTCATCTTATTTTCTCTGTTATTTCTCTTTCTCTCTTTCTCTCAAATGAGAAGGCTTGATCCATAAGCCTTTAGATCCTTTTAAAATAATAAACACAATTTTAAATGTTAATACACACTTTAAATGACTCGTTTCCTCCAATTCGAGTCAAACTGACTTGAAAATAATCCGGAACAGAAATAAAACCCAATGACAGTCATTTTGACTATCTCGACCCTTCCAGGATCGATGGTACCCTCAAAATCATCATCCGGAATACTTTGAAATGTTCTCTATTTTTGGACCTCAATTCCCAAATTTTAAAATTCTCCAATTGAATTAGATTTTATTTTCCCAAAAAAATAATTTCTCAGTCTCCAAGGTCAAGGGTTGTTACAGCCTTCTCCACAGAGGTTGAACAATAGCAAAGTTGTTTTAGGGTACCAAAATATTCAAAAAAGTAATTGGAATTTTTGGTGTGAATCAAACACGAGTTATAGGACTAAAAAATATAAGACTTGATGTATTTGGTCTCTCAAAAATGTCTCTCAAAGTCTTTCAAAAATACACAACCGAAATAGCCTTTTATAGAAAAAATAAAAAAACTGAGGCGATGGAAAATCTGGAACCAAACCGGCCCGGGTATCGGTTCCTTTTATATAAACAAATCGGTCTGTCATAGCAAAAAAAAACTTTTATAAAAAATGCCTCGATTTGTATAAAAACTTTTTAGAAAAATTTCATTTTCTTAAAAATTCCTCGGTTTTATAAAAAAAAATTATAAAAAAAATTCCCAGCACTTAAAATGAAACATTTAAAAACCATAAACTCAACGTTACCAAAGTTAATGTCGTCGAGGCTTTGTTGTTGAAGAATCTTGATAATCGGATCCATCGTGATGTATGCATGTTGTCTTGACAATTCTTCGACGGTGTAACAGTATACGACATACAAATTGATAATGGACAAAAATGTCCTCACAAACATTACATAACTATTCTTTATTCCACATATGCTACACCGGTTAACCATCATTTTCTTTAACTTAGAAAATTTAGAATAAAACCAAAAGGATCGAACTGTTAGCCATCCATCAGGTCACTCGAACGGTTGTCTCCCTTGTTCGCGCGACATTGCAAGTCGTTCGAACGAGGCCTAACCTTGTTTGAACGACTTTGTGTCATTTTCCCAAATTCCCCTTCTTTCACACTTGCTTCTTCAGAAAACCACTAAAACCCAGAACACATTCACGAATACTAGAAAACAGTTATACATGCCTACCAATTTAATACGGATATATTTAGGGTTAATGAGTATAGGTGGGGGTTTTATCACAATGAAGCATTCTCCAATTTCAATGTCACCTTATTTCGTTAACAAATTTATTAAACTAGGGATGTACAACATGAATATCAGTTCTTTAATTATCATAGCAGTCCTTGCATTAGTCATTTATTTTGTCTCCCAATGATCATCAAAACTTAAGGAGATCTAATACCCAAAAATCATATTTTAAAAACCTAATTTTTGGGACTAAGCGTACATATAAATTTCTTCCTCTACATGCTACATTCATCATCATCAATAAAATATACCATGCCCTAAATCACAGAAATCAAAAAGGGAATAAACATTATTCATTGAGAAATAAATTGAAAGATATAGATTATGCAAGAAAATTCTTGTCTTTAATTATGTAGAGGAGAAAGCCTTTGATTCCTCTATTGTTCTAGCCCTTTTCTCCTTTCTTTGGTGTTTCTCCTAATTTTTCTCGTAACTGCACTTTTAGGTTTGTAGAATAATAGTTGGGGGGGTGGTTTACCCCCACTTAACCTCTAATTAGGAGCTGAATCCCGAGTTGGACCATATGCCCAATTTTTGGACCCCCAAATGGACCCGAACCCTTAATCTAATTAGCCCAAAAGCTTCCCAACTTATTATATACTTATGACTCGGGACCAATTCTAAATATTTAAAACACTAAACTGAGTCTCTAATGCTCCCCAAAATGCATCCCAAATATATTTATTTCACTTGGACATTTTATTATGCTAAAACGACATGCGCTCAAAATTTATTTATGTGTTATTTATTTTTCACTCACATGCCCATTATGTCTAGTTCCGTTTTATATTTATAAAATCACGAATAGTCATTTATTTTAAATTTAAATTTTCCCATCAAGATTTAAGTTTATTTCTAAATTATGATTTAATTATCAAATTTAAATTTTTCGAAATATTTTATTAAAAAATTATGGGTATTATAATAATAGGTGGTCTACTCTACTTAACCGCTAGTCATCCCGACATTTACTTTTGTGTAGGAGTTTGTGACCGTTATCAGGCTGCCCCAAAAGAGTCACACTTACTTTCCATGAAACATATAATCAAATATGAAAGTGGTCTTTTTGAATTTGGTATTCCTTTGACACCAATGATTGTCTTTCAGCATATTCGGACGCTGACTGGGCAAGAGATATTGATGGTTTCAAAAGCACCTATGGTGGATGTTTTTATTTTGGGAGTGCACATGTCTCGTGGATGAGTAAACAACAAAACTCCATATGTTTATCCATATCAAAAGCCAAATATATTGTTGTCGGGAGTTATTGCACACAACTCATTTGGATGAAACAACTTTTGGAAGATTATGATATATCTCAAGGCACAATGACTACTTATTGTGATAATAAGATCACAATTCATATATCCCGAAATCCCGTCCAACATTTTAGAACAAAGCATATTAGGATTCGTGAGTACTATATCCGTAAGTTAGTTAATTTAGTTGAAGAAAAAGTCATCTCTTTAAGCTTTATTGGAATCGAACGTCAATTAGCCGATATCTTTATCAAACCTTTAAATGCCCTTAGGTTCGAGAACCTTAGGAAATCCTTAGGGGTTTGCTCCCTTAACTAAGTTCGGAATATTTTACCTAGTTTAGGGTGAGATTCATGTCTATCTTTTCCTTGTGAACTAGATTATGTTTTTGTATATATTTTATTTAAAATTCAAAAACATTTTTAGTGTTGTTTATTTTGAAAAAGGTTTTCAAAAATTTAAAAATATTTTGTTTTAGGATAGTTTTCCGAGACATTCATATCAAAATTGCATTCCGTTGTCATGTGATTGAAAATAAGTTGCTAGTCTCGATGTCGTCTCACTTGTGCGTTTTATGCGTTATCATGACGTTTTGATGGTTTTTTATGATATATCCTATATGGTTGGCCTCAACTCATTACCTTATATGCACGCACCTTCCACGAATTTGTGAGGATGTTAGTTCCGCTTTACACTTACTAGGTGAGGTTTATTGTTCTCTTATAAATCCTATCACCAAATGATAAAGAAATGAAAAAAGATTTTGTGGATGTAAGAACCATTACCCATGTTTGTGGAATATATCAAAATGAGAGTGCAACGAAATCGACATACGAGAAGAAAAATCTTTTGCGTGAAAAGACACCATTGAAAAATAGCCTAAAATATTAGAATAGAAAAATTTCCAAAGCCAGGTTTAGTTTTCATTGATGCTTCAAAAAGAAAAATCTAATTATTAATCCTTCATTATATAAAGAGAATATAAAAAATTGCACATGACGGTGATATAAGTCGAAGATCAATGGGTTTGCACAATAATCAAAATTATTGCATTTTAAGTTTTGTTATTAGGATGAGAATCATGTCACTTCTAAGCATGTCGTTTAAGTGAAGATCAATGAGTTCTTTTATATTGTCACAAGGTTGTTTGAGTGTCTAACTGTGACACCCCGACTAATTAAATACCGGGTAGCTACTCCTTTATTAAATTAATACAAAATGCCAAGTTGGTCCAGTTAATAGCATCACTGTCGAAAACATTTTTATGATTACTAACCACCTAGTATTTAAAAAGTAAGTTGCTAAATTTTAAGTTAAGTCTGATTAACATGCAATAAAAGAATAATGGAAGAACAACATAAATCCATTCACCATAACGAAGTCATGAAATAACCAACAACAGAAATAAGTCCGGAGGAAAACTCCTCACAACAATCCCACAATTGAAAATAATAAAACAAGTCTGAATCCTGAATTAATTACATGCCCGAAGTCTGAATAACTGAAATAAATGAAATGCCTCTAAAAGAAATGGGCGACATGCCCTACAACTGATAAATGATGAATATAGAGTCAAGATAGATGAAGCGTCTATAATCAAAGTCCTGTAACTTCCACAACAGCTACAGCTCGTCACCTGAATGAGTATCCTAAGCATGGTGTCCTTGTGGCTGGGCAGCTAAAATGGTTTTTACAAAAAAATAGATTTGAAAGCAAACGGGTCAGAGCCCGAAAGTGGAGAGTATTTTGAAAATAGCAAGTGCTTTAATAACAGTTAAAACAATAAATGTGAAGTACATGTTAGGACGTGCTCTCACATGAAATACTCACCTCTCGTCTAACTGTGCACTCCTAACGTTCCTGTACCCATTCATGTGTTTTCTCATAACTATCTAGTTCAAAAGAGTTTCTAACACTTCTACTCGGTTCATGTTTTAATTCCAACCTTAACAATTAAATAGAGAGTTCTACTTTAATTCTTGGATTCTCAATTATTAACAAAACCACTTATTGGTATCTGTCCCCTTTTTATCTTTTCATAAAGTTACAATTACTATACTCACAATTTAACATAGCAATTTCCTTTTCATTTATCCGTATATTATTCACATCACAAATATACAATACAACCACCCAAAGGCTAAGCTGCGGTGAACACATACTCTGTTATCCATCCCGGTACATCACGTACATAAGGATCACGCATTCCGAATCTCTCTGGAATCGTTCAGATAACCACATCACAAATAATGGAGGCGAACACAGTCACATCACATGGGTCACGCACATACCTACGCTCCCACGATCAGCAAACTTATTAACATCCCAATAAGTTCTTCTCTGACCTATGTTCATCGAGGTACCAATCTAAATCCGGGCAACACAAGGATAAGAAGGCCCTAAGAGAACGTAAACCTCCCGTGATAGCAAGTATGGTAGGTATGTCATACACATAAAATTATATGCTAAGCATTCACACATCTTAGATATCTCAATATTAATAAAGGTATACTCTAAATCTTTATACCATTATTCTAAATTCTTATATTTTAAGTCTCCCGATAATATAAAAGTTAAACTGTCGACACGTCTCACGTCGTAGTTTCTTATACTTAAAACCTATCTCAAATAGACTATTAAGTTCATATTATTCCCACATATAACATCTTTATTCCTAAGGTCTTTACTTCTGCCCCAAACGTCATTTCTTCAAATTATTCAAATTTACACTATTAACCCAAATATTATCTCACTTATCGAATTTCATTAATTTAGAATAATTCCTCAAATTGAATTCTAATTAAGGTCCAAATTTCAAAATCATGCCTACTGGTCTTCCTTAAGTTTAAGGGTATTCATAAGGTCTCCAATAATATTTTCCAAGGGTTACCACCATTAAAATTTAAAATAGGGAAAACTTTACTCATTCTGGGAAGGCCGATCGATCGACCTTTTCCTTCGATCGATCGATGGTGGTCGATCGATCGACTGATGAACATCGATCGATCGAACGCACCAGGTATGGCTACGGACTGCTTCGTTTTGCAGTTTTCAATTCGTCCCAAAACACCATTTACAAGCATGAAACTCTAAGATAACGTTATAATATCTGCATACAATCATCCTACAACAGTATTAACGTTCTAAAACAAATAATTCATCATTCAAGGGCTTTGTTTAGATCAAAACTTCATCAAGAATTCCAGATTTCTATTTCTTTCAAGAACATTAATAAACTTCTTCTAAAATCCGTTTTTAGATCATCAATGGTTCTGTTTTGAACACATAATTCGTCCAGAATGTTACTACATGCAGTCCCTAACATAATTCATAGCTTTAAACTTCCAATTCATGGGTCTATATCATCTTCCAAGATAAATTCGATAATTCCTAAACATGGAAAAGCATGGCATTGAATCAATTGTAATTAAACCACTTGCCTTAATCTTTCTCTGAATTTGATGTTGAATCTTGAAGGCTGAGTTGTTCTTTCTCTCTCTCTCTGCAGAATTCTCTTCTCTCTCTCTCTCTACAAGTTCATCTCTAAGGATGATGACAATGGAGGTGGGGTTGGTTTTTGGCAAGTTGGAACTATTTCTTAACTTCTCCCGTAGCCCAATAAGTCCCTTAGTGTAGTTAGTGGGTTTAGTGGATGGAGAATAAGTCATATTTTTATTTCTAATTTTCGTGGGTTTTAATTACCCAATTTCCGAAATTACCAAAATGCCTTTATAAGTTACCGGTATGGCCCAATAATGCCCCGGGACCCAAACTTAACCCCCGGCTAATGTTTTCTGACTATTTCGACCCTTCCGAACGCGTTGGCGCACTCAAAATGACCATACGGGTGATAAAAATAAAATTCACTTTTTAATTCAAATAATTATATTCCTGACGCGACTGTCACGCGCGTCCCAACAAAATTTCCCAAATTGCCGTATTTCAATCTCGCGACAATTTCAATAATTCCAATATTCATATATTGCCATATATACACATTATAATCAAATACTAACTCACGTCTCGTAAATATTTTATCCAATTTAATTTTCAATTAATACTCATTTAATTAAATTAATCCCCAAAAATAAATATTATAGAAAATACGGGGTATTACATACTTCCACCCTCATAACTGAATTTCGTCCCGAAATTCGGAACTAGAAAGTACCTGGTAAGAACAACTCCGGATAACGTTCGCGCATCTCATCCTCGTGCTCCCATGTGGACTCCTCGACATTATGATGTCGCCACTGAACACGCACTAACGGGACTATCTTTGACCGCAGTTTCCGCTCACTTCGATCCAAAATAGCAATCGGTCCCTCCTCATAGGAGCTATCCGGCTGGAGATCGATGTCCTCCACAGCAATGTGAGAATGAGCCAAATTATCTCTAAGGTATTTCCTTAGCGAGGAAATATGAAATACATCGTGAATCCGATGCAAGTGCTCCGGTAATCCAAGCCTATACGCAACCGGTCCGATCCGCTCAATAATAGGAAATGGTCCCACATATCTCGGTGACAACTTCCCTTTCTTCCCGAAACGCATAATCCTATTCATAGGAGATACTCTGAGCAAAACCTGGTCCCCCACTTGGAACTCCCTGAAGAACCTCTTCGCATCAGCATAGCTCTTCTGCCGATCTTGAGCTACCCGAATGCTACTCCGAATCAATTCTATCCTTGCCGAAGTATCCTGAATCACTTCCGGCCCAAGTAGTTTATTGTCCCCCACTTCCAACCAACATGCTGGGGAACGACAAGGTCTACCGTACAATGCCTCAAATGGAGCCATGCCAATGGTGAACTGGTAGGAGTTGTTGTAAGCAAACTCCACCAGTGGAAGATACTGCTCCCATCCACCCTCAAAATCAATGGTGCACATACGTAGCATGTCCTCCAACATCTGATTTGTACACTCGGTCTGCCCATCGGTCTGCGGGTGGTACGCCATACTTAACCACAACTCCGTGCCCATGGCCTGCTGAAATGAGCAACTTTCCCAAAACCGTGAAACAAATATCTTGTCTCTGTCAGACACGATATTTAGGGGTACACCGTGAAGTCTCACTATCTCTGCAATAAAGAGCTGGGCATACTGTCCCGCAGTGTAGTCTGTCCTTATGGGTAGAAAATGAACGACTTTGGTCAACCTATCCACAATTACCCAAATGGAGTCGTGACCTCTCTGTGACGTAGGAAACCCCGTGATAAAGTCCATAGAGATGCTCTCCCACATCCACATCGGGACCTCCAACGGCTGTAGAAGTCCATCCAGTCTCTGATGATCCACTTTTACTAGCAGACAAGTAGCGTATTTTGAAACAAACATAGCAATATCTCTCTTCATCCCGCTCCACCAATACTGACGTCTCATGTCTTGGTACATTTTGTCCCCACCGGGATGTACCGTGAACCGTGAGCCGTGCGACTCTGCCATCACCTCGTGTCGTAATTCCTACCCTTCCGGAACTACCAATCTCCCATTGAAGCGTAATCCTCCGTCTGAGCTAACAGTATAGGATTCGGCTCCCTCTGCCAATAATCGAACTATCTGCTCCTGACAGAACGAGTCATCTGCTTGTGCCTTTACCACCCTCGTGATAATATGCGGTGTAACAGTCATCACCGACATGAATGATCGGGCCACTGCATCCTGGTGTCCCAATTCCTTCCACTTTTCCTTCCACACATCTGCCACCTCATCCACTGGTCTACAGATCAACGCGTCTGCTACCACGTTAGCCTTTCCCGGGTGATATTGGATATCAAACTGATAGTCCTTCACAAACTCAAGCCACCTTCGCTGCCGCATATTCAACTCCTTCTGCGTGAATAGGTACTGTAGGGACTTGTGGTCTGTGAATAATCGAAACTTTCCCCCAAATGATAATGTCTCCAAATCCGAAGGGCAAATACCACTGCCGCCAACTCCAAGTCATGGGTGGGGTAATTCTTCTCATGAGGCTTAAGCTTACGGGAAGCATAAGCTATGGCCTGACTTTCCTGCTGCAATACACCTCCAAGTCCTTGTAAGGACGCATCGGTGTAAACTAGATACTCAACTCCCGATCTCGATAATGATAACACAGGTGCTGAGGTCAACTTATCCTTCAATTCATCGAATGCCAACTGACAGGCATCACTCCAAATGTACGGCACACCTTTACGAGTCAGATGTGTCAAAGGACCTGCTATCTTCAAAAATCCACGTATAAACCTCCTGTAGTATCCTGCTAGGCCCAAGAAACTATGGATCTCCGTCGGTGTCGTGGGCTGTCCCCACTCCCTCACCGGGAATACCTTCCCCGGATCAACCGATATTCCCCGGTCGGAAATAATATGCCCCAAAAACTGAACCTCCTTCAGCCAAAACCCGCACTTCTCATATTTTGCATACAACTCATTCTGGCGCAGTGTCTGCAAAACTTGCCTCAAGTGCTCGGCGTGCCCCTCCTCTGTCTGGGAGTAAACCAGAATATCATCAATGAAGACAATGACAAACTGATCTAGGAAATCTCTGAACACCCTATTCGTCAAGTCCATAAACACGGCTGGAGCATTGGTCAAACCAAAAGGCATAACCCGAAACTCATAAGAACCATATCTCGATAAGAACGTAGTCTTCAAGACGTCCTCTTCCCTGATACGCAACTGATGGTATCCCGATCGCAAATCAATCTTCGAGAAGAAGGAATCTCCTCTCAACTGGTCGAATAGGTCATCGATTCGAGGCAACGGATATTTATTCCGTATCGTGACCTTGTTCAACTCTCGGTAGTCCACACACAATCTCAGTGAACCATCTCTCTTCTTCACGAACAACACAGGGGCACCCCACGCACGGCGAAGTACTCCTCCGTATAAACCCCTGACCCAACAACTGCTCAATCTGATCTCGTAGCTCTCGCATTTCTGCCGGATCCATACGGTATGATGCACGTGCTATAGGTCTCGTATCTGGTAATAAGTCTATGACAAAGTCTATCTCACGAGTGGGGGGTAATCCAGGTATATCCTGAAATACATCGGCAAACTCTCTAACAACTGGAATCGAATCAAGTGGTATCACCACCTCCTTAGAAGTCTCCTCCTCTATATAGTACAAATGAGTGGACGATCCTCCCTCGGAACGAGGCATCGCCACCAAAAACATCTCCTGCCCAGGAATGGCAAAGATAATACTCCTACTGACACAATCAATCATGGCTCGGTACGCAACAAGCCAATCCATACCAATAATGGCATCATACTCGGTCATCTCTGGTACTAACATATCTGCAGGTAATACCAAACTACCAATCTCTACCCCCACTCCCCGGCATATAAAGAAAATAAGTGACCCACTCCCCAATGGTGAGTCTACACACGTCACTGTGCTCTCTGCTGTGGCTAACAACCCTAAGGCTTTCGTAAAATGTGTAGCTATAAAACAATGTGTTGCCCCCGTATCAAACAAAACCCGACCCACAGTACCATGGATATGAAACATACCCTCAATCGCGGGTGGTGCCTGTGGAGCTGCTGCCTGGTGGACGTTATTGACACGTCCATACTGTAGCTTCCCCTGCTGCACAGGAACTGCTGGAATGGTTGGTAGCGTTGGCACCTGGGCTGGAGCTGGGAGGGCTGGTGGAAAAAGTGGCCTCTGTGGCTCATGTCGAGCACCCTGCTGCTGCTGCGGGGCCCTGCCCCTATCAGGACAGTTCTGGCATTTATGGTCAGTCTTTCCACAAACGAAACACTTCCCCGGGAAGTTCCCCCCTCTTTGTCCTTGCTACCCCCGGCCCTGGTGGCCGTTATCGTTCCTCCACTGGCCCTGCTGGCCCTGCTGAAACTGCTGTGGTTAACCATTCTGACCCTGCTAGTTCTGATGGCCGTTCGGACCCTGATGGCCCTGCCGGAAGCCACCCTGTCCGTGCCTGAAATTTCCCGACCTGAACCTCTTGTGATCCCCCTGCTGGGAACCCTGATCACCCTGTCTCTGCCCTTGAACAGATTGTGCCCCACTGGCACCATTTCCCCCAGTCCTGCACTGATGGCTGGACTCTCCTGACCTTTTGCCTTCAGCCATGTGAAAGCGGTGATCCTGGCAATGGAGCAATGCAACATAAACCACATCAGAATAAGTGGCTAATGAGAGGTTCCCTAACAAGTGCTGACGAATCCTCCATGTCAACCCGTCTGTAAATTTATGTATCTTCTTCTCTTCCGTAGGTATCTCATCTGGGACAATATTCAGCAAATTTGTGAATTTGTCCTCATACTCGGCCACAGTCTTACCCTCATGTCGAAGGTTCATCAACTTCCTCCTCATTTCCGTGTGAACAGCAGACGAAAAGTACTTGCGGTCGAACCGCACCCAGAACTCCTGAATCGTGAGAGTATCTCTCTCCTCCACGGTGGTAATAGACTCCCACCACTGTAGTGCAGATCCCACTAGCTTAAAAGTAGCTAGTACCTGCCTCTGAATGTCAGTGCACTCATACATCCTCAAGTGCCTCTGTATATCATTTCTCCACTGACTCGAAACAACAACATCGGAGCTACCAGCAAACTCTGGTGGATGTGCTTTCTGAAAAGCATCACGTACACGTTCCCAAG
Organism: Sambucus nigra; assembly: GCA_949130495.1. Taxonomy (NCBI): domain Eukaryota; kingdom Viridiplantae; phylum Streptophyta; class Magnoliopsida; order Dipsacales; family Adoxaceae; genus Sambucus; species Sambucus nigra. The sequence continues at coordinate 5,897,798 of OX422214.1, read as the reverse complement.
CAGACGGGAATGCATGAGGCTGAACTGGCGCGGCAACTGGCGCCTGAAGTGGTGCCTGCTGAACTACGGCTAGTGCGGCATTTACCGCTTGGGCTACTATGGCTGCAACCTCAGCAGCGTTCATCGTGCCCTGAACTGGTGCAGGCTGTGGTTCTGGCGTTGCATTCCTGGGAACCCGTTGTGCACGTCGTGGAGGCATCTGAAATAAGAATCAAGTCTATAAGTTCACAGTTATAAACTCAAAATAGCTGAAGAACGTAGCATATACAAAAGAATACAACAGTCCTAAAATATAGGGCTCTACATCAAAGAAAGCTCAGCGGAAACATAATAAGCCGTACAGATCCTAAAGGACACTAGAACCTGGCTTTGATACCACCTGTGACACCCCGACTAATTTAATACCGGGTAGCTACTCCTTTATTAAATTAATACAAAATGCCAAGTTGGTCCAGTTAATAGCATCACTGTCGAAAACATTTTTATGATTACTAACCACCTAGTATTTAAAAAGTAAGTTGCCAAATTTTAAGTTATGTCTGATTAACATGCAATAAAAGAATAATGGAAGAACAACATAAATCCATTCACCATAACGAAGTAATGAAATAACCAACAATAGAAATAAGTCCGGAGGAAAACTCCTCACAACAATCCCATAACTGAAAATAATAAAACAAGTCTGAATCCTGAATTAATTACATGCCCGAAGTCTGAATAACTGAAATAAATGAAATGCCTCTAAAAGAAGTGGGCGACATGCCCTACAACTGATAAATGCTGAATATAGAGTCAAGATAGATGAAGCGTCTATAATCAAAGTCCTGTAACTCCCACAACAGCTACAGCTCATCACTTGAATGAGTATCCTAAGCACGGTGTCCTTGTGGCTGGGCACCTAAAATTGTTTTTACAAAAAAATAGATTTGAAAGCAAATGGGTCAGAGCCCGAAAGTGGAGAGTATTTTGAAAACAGCAAGTGCTTTAATAACAGTTAAAACAATAAATGCGAAGTACATGTTAGGACATGCTCTCACATGAAATACTCACCTCTCGTCTAACTGTGCACTCCTAATGTTCCTGTACCCATTCATGTGTTTTCTCATAACTATCTAGTTCAAAAGAGTTTCTAACACTTCTACTCGGTTCATGTTTTAATTCCAACCTTAACAATTAAATAGAGAGTTCTACTTTAATTCTTGGATTCTCAATTATTAACAAAACCACTTATTGATATATGTCCCCTTTTTATCTTTTCATAAAGTTACAATTACTATACTCATAATTTAACATAGCAATTTCCTTTTCATTTATCCGTATATTATTCACATCACAAATATACAATACAAGCACCCAAAGGCTAAGCTGCGGTGAGCACATACTCTGCTATCCATCCCGGTACATCACGTACATAAGGATCACGCATTCCGAATCTCTCTGGAATCGTTCAGATAACCACATCACAAATAATGGAGGCGAACACAGTCACATCACATGGGTCACACACATACCTACTCTCCCACGATCAGCAAACTTATTAACATCCCAATAAGTTCTTCTCTGACCTATGTTCATCGAGGTACCAATCTAAATCCGGGCAACACAAGGATAAGAAGGCCCTAAGCGAACGTAAACCTCCCGTGATAGCAAGTATGGTAGGTATGTCATACACATAAAATTATATGCTAAGCATTCACACATCTTAGATATATCAATATTAATAAAGGTATACTCTACATCTTTATACCATTATTCTAAATTCGTATATTTTAAGTCTCCCGATAATATAAAAGTTAAACTGTTAACACGTCTCACGTCGTAGTTTCTTATACTTAAAACCTATCTCAAATAGACTATTAAGTTCATATTATTCCCACATATAACATCTTTATTCCTAAGGTCTTTACTTCGGCCCCAAACGTCATTTCTTTAAATTATTCAAATTTACACTATTAACCCAAATATTATCTCACTTATCGAATTTCATTAATTTAGAATAATTCCTCAAATTGAATTCTAATTAAGGTCCAAATTTCATAATCATGCCTACTGGTCTTCCTTAAGTTTAAGGGTATTCATAAGGTCCCCAATAATATTTTCCAAGGGTTACCACCATTAAAATTTAAAATAGGGAAAACTTTACTCATTCTGGGAAGGTCGATCGATCCACCTTTTCCTTCGATCGATCGATGGTGGTCGATCGCTCGACTGATGAACATCGATCGATCGAACGCACCAGGTATGGCTACGGACTGCTTCGTTTTGCAGTTTTCAATTCGTCCCAAAACGCCATTTACAAGCATGAAACTCTAAGATAACGTTATAATATCCTCATACAATCATCCTACAACAGTATTAACGTTCTAAAACCAATAATTCATCATTCAAGGGCTTTGTTTAGATCAAAACTTCATCAAGAATTCCAGATTTCTATTTCTTTCATGAACATTAATAAACTTCTTCTAAAATCCGTTTTTAGATCATCAATGGTTCTATTTTGAACACATAATTCGTCCAGAATGTTACTACATGCAGTCCCTAACATAATTCATAGCTTTAAACTTCCAATTCATGGGTCTATATCATCTTCCAAGATAAATTCGATAATTCCTAAACATGGAAAAGCATGGCATTGAATCAAATGTAATTAAACCACTTGCCTTAATCTTTCTCTGAATTTGATGTTGAATCTTGAAGGCTGAGTTGTTCTTTCTCTCTCTCTCTGCAAAATTCTCTTCTCTCTCTCTCTCTCTACAAGTTCTTCTCTAAGGATGATGACAATGGAGGTGGGGTCAGTTTTTGGCAAGTTGGAACTATTTCTTAACTTCTCCCGTAGCCCAATAAGTCCCTTAGTGTAGTTAGTGGGTTTAGTGGATGGAGAATAAGTCATATTTTTATTTCTAATTTTCATGGGTTTTAATTACCCAATTTCCGAAATTACCAAAATGCCCTTATAAGTTACCGGTATGGCCCAATAATGCCCCGGGACCCAAACTTAACCCCCGGCTAGTGTTTTCTGACTATTTCGACCCTTCCGAACGCGTTGGTGCACTCAAAATGGCCATACGGGTGATAAAAATAAAATTCACTTTTTAATTCAAATAATTATATTCCTGACGCGACTGTCACGCGCGTCCCAACAAAATTTCCCAAATTGCCGTATTTCAATCTCGCGTCAATTTCAATAATTCCAATATTCATATATTGCCATATATACACATTATAATCAAATACTAACTCACATCTCGTTAATATTTTATCCGGATTAATTTTCAATTAATACTCATTTAATTCAATTAATCCCCAAAAATAAATATTATAGAAAATACGGGGTATTACATTAACTTTTAGGAAATGTTGTTTTGCATCTTGCACCAGTACAATATTTTTAGGTGATGCTCTTATTCGGTCTGTTCACACCCATACATTCCATATCCATGAACCAAATGTTTTTAACATTTTATAGAACGTGTTTAACAATTTTTTTCATATTTTATATGATAGTTATTACTTTATTTAATATTATTATATTAGAAACATGAGGTTTTCGAATATCCTGGGAGAAAAGAGTATTTCATTCAAAATCGTTCGATTGTTGCTCAAACGACCTTTTAACAAACCGCCTATCAGTCACTACTGATTTCCCGTTCGAAGTATCATTCGAAAGTCATTCCAATGACGTCGTACGAACAAGACACGTGTCGTTCGAATGATCGTCATTTTTGGAGGTCGGTTCGTTTTCTTTTCTATTTGTCCATTTGAACTCATTTTTTAAATTCCCAAAATCATTTTTCTCTCTAAAAATCACTGAACTCTTCCTCTTCCCATTACTCAAAGCCTCCATCTTCTTAGACTGCTATATAAACCCACACCAACTAAGATTTTCAACATTACTATTGGAGATATTTTCTTGAGTTTTTGGATATTTTGTTTGAGGTATTGCTCCATTTCTCCTTTGAACCTTAGTTTTTTCGATTTTTAGGTTGAGTTAATATACATTGGGTATATTTTATCAACATGCAATCATTGTTGTTGCTTATTTTAAAAAAGGACCCATTGTTATATAAACCCAACGCCCTTCAATTTTGGTGTTATTTCTCTCTCTCAAGAGAGAGAGGAAAGTTCGCCTACATCATGATGTATACATAACACTTTGTTATAGTCTTTAAAAAACTATTTATCTAAATTTTTTATTTTTCGTTTGAAATTAACCTTCCAATAAACTCGTATTCAAGGAATTAGTTCAAAATACATTTTTAACTACTTTTAAAAAATCAACAAAAAATTATCGGCGCAGACCCTTATAAATAACGTATTTTGAGTAGTTTTTTGTGAATTTTTTAAAATAGCTACAAGATGTATTTTGACCTAATTTTTTGAACATGGGTTTACTGGAAGATAAATTTCAGGGGAAAAATAAAAAATTGAAAAAAAAAGTTTTTTAGGGCTTAGAACTATGTGTGATGTAAGAATGATGTATATGGCATAATGTAGGTGAGATGTTTTACCCCAAGTTTAATGATTCTTCATCAGATGTTTTTGACATTATTTTTTTCAGCACTTATCTAAGTTTTTGTCAAAAACTCCTGAAAATTCATTATATTTTAATTATGGCTCATTTTACTAATATTGCTAATATTCTTATGGAGCTCATATTTTTCCTATTTTTGTGTTGATGTTTCGGTTGGTCATACTCGAATAGGGTGTTGAATTTTTTATTTTTATATGGCTCGTGGTCGTTATAACCATCGTATTGTCCAATTCGATGGGAACACTCCTCAAAAGATGAACAACCTATTCCAAATCTCCAACTCCATTAGGGAACTCGGTCTAGCTACACCCAATACCACAATCTTGGCTTCCCGATTCGTTCTATCGTTAGGGAAAAAGTTATCGACTCACCCTCTCAATAACACACTATGGTATTCACTTGGCTTGCTACTCTCGGATGGTCCCCGATTTTTAACCTTCGTGACCCCTTTACACCGATCTCATTAGAGAGTTTTTCTTTAGCATGCTTGTGAGTGAGAGTAGTCTCATGTCTAGGGTCCGCGGTAGGGAAGTTTTAATCACTGTTGAATCAATTGCTAGGCTTTCTGGTTTACCCCGTGTTGGCAATCCTACCTTTCCATGGCCCTTCATCATTATCAATTGATGCAATACTATGAGGAGCTTCAACATGATGAGATGTGATGTGGTGCAAGTCTTTTCAATGCAGGTCCTTCTGCTTTTGGCCCTTCTTCCTTTGATGATACAATTGATAACGCCCAAGATGATCCAACTCATTGATTACTATTTTTATGATTATGTTTGTATTGCAATTGAGAGAGAGAGCTTCTCTGTTAAATCTCATTATTCTCAATTATACCAGATTTCTGAATATTTTATCTTTTTCCACTTTTAAATTTAGATATTTGTTTATGGAAATTTGGATAATTTGTTTTTAATTTACTTCATCCAATGGCTATTTCCATTTATATTATGTCTTGTGGAAATTTATTCTTTTTAATCTTCAAGAATTATTCACTAACTTTGTAGGTTTTATTCTTACCCATTGTCTTTTTACGGACAAAAGTGGGGAGACATATTTAGGGGGACACCTAAACTTAATGGGATTTATATATTATCTTCTCCACATGAGTTTATGTGTTTGTTGTTTCATGTGTGTAGGCACATTTATAATTTTCTAAAAACTCAATCCTACAATGAACTTAATGCACCAAGGTTGTCAGATAATTGAGTTGTGTCCAGTTTTGTTTTAGGTATTTTTGGGATGGGCATTATAGGATCGACTTGACGACCTGGCTTAAAAAATTCAGAGTCTTTTTATATTTATGTTTTGTTTTCGAATATCCAAAGGGGGATATTTGAAAGGGCAAATTTTCACATCGAGTCATTTGTAGTATTGGTTGTTTCTGTTAGGACAAAACATGTCAGTTTGTAAGGTGTTATATTATGCTTTACACAAAAGAAATCTAAACATCTGGGAATGTAGGAATTCAAGCATCATCAAAGATCATATCAACATTCCCATGATCTACTCCCAAAAAGTATATGACCGTTTGTTATAAAAATATGTTGGAGAAGCTTTTTAGAAATATTTTTAAAGGTTTTAATAGAGTTTTCAAAATAATTTTCATAACTTTAGCCATTTTGCCTCAGACTAAAATTTTGTTAGACATCTCATTCAAAATAGATTTCCCCCATTCGCACGAGATGACATCCTTTGATGTTAGTTATGAGAAATCATTATAACCTCGTTCAAACGACTGGGTCGTTTGAACGATCGAGTCAATTATTGAAAATGACGGCAAAACGAGCAGTTTTTTCCCATGTTCTCCACTACCCCACTACTCTTAACTTATGAAAGAACATGAGTTCGGGAAAAAGCTGAGAGACACCACTCCATTTATTTTTACTAAGACAAGACACTTTGTCATTTTTATATCTAGCATTTACATGATGCAGTTGGATCATTTTTTAATTCAAAACATCCACATCCTCTACAACCTTCATACACCACTTTTATGTGTGCGGTGAATTTTCGCATTAGTTGGATATAGAGCTTTGACTATCGGTGGATATCAAACACGGGACGTGTTATCCAAGCGTGTTGGAGTTACTCGTCCTACAGACGTAGGTATTGGAGATGTCATCAGCGGAACTTTTTGCGTCGAGTCTCTAAGTCTTTTGAGTCATCCCTATAAAACCGTATTCGCGGTGAATTTCTTTTAGACTTTTTTGTTCAAGTTTTTTCCCGTTTTGGGGTTTTCCTTGTACATTACAGCATTGTGGTTGTGTTCTTTTTATGTTTGCATTTTTCTTCACATAGATGCATGCGTAGGACTAAAATGCTAAAATAGGTCTAACCACATTTATTGCTTAAATTCGATGCTTTAAGTACCCTAGGAAATTGACTAAGAAATATTGCGCATGTCCACATAAAAATAATTAATCAAGAACTTAAAATTGGAAATGTGTCGTAATTTAAATTGGTCTTCCTGTATTTTGTCCTCATGTCGTGTTTGATCAATCGTGTGAGCAAACTGTGTTTGTTAACGGAGTAAATTTCACAAATATAAGACATGGCCATATAACCGGACTCCCCTTCCCTCTGTATGTCTATGACTACCTCTGTTGTGTGTGTTTTCATTTGGGATCGGTTGTGAGATTCTGACCCGGTGGCTTGGTATGAGCGTGATGCCTAGAGCCGAATAACACACGAGGGATTCATCCATGAGGTCTCCGCTCCGGGGATGCGGTTATACGTATATAACAAATGATATATATGTATGTTTATATGATATAGTGTATGTATCTATTTATAGCACGAGCATGCTATGTTATGCTCATTGCGTGATTATTTATTTATAGCAAGTATGTCGCTACAATATTGTTTATGAACGTATACTTAGAGAAGGTAGTTATATTTAGCTAATAGAGGGTATTTACGGAATCGGGCTTAGATAGCGGTTATATATCCTAGTTAGACTGGGTAGTTTAATTAGGATAAATAAAATGAACGCTCTAGGTAGTTGAGAGGTGAGTTTTATCTCAAATGAGTGCCATCGGTAAATTGTGAAAGTAATACACTGCTATTTTAATCGATTTAAAACAATTATCTACTTGCAAAATATTTTCTACTTTTCAGGCTTTGACCCGCAGGCTTTTGTTTTTCCTTGTCTTTATTTTAATACCCTAGGTGTGCAACAATAGCATTCGGGACTGGAGGGATAGATTCATTATTTCCGTACAGTTGTTGTGTACGCTAAATCTTTGTTTAGATGCCTGAGCTTATTTTTCTAAATAGGATTAGTCATTTCAATGTTAGTTTTCGGCACGTTTCCCGTAAATGGATAGGATTTCATATTACTGTCAGACATTTATATTTTTGTACTCAATTTTATTATTCCATTCTATATTATGGATGTTTTATATAGCGACTGGTGGTTTAGACGTTTCACTTTTATTTTTTACTTATGCATGGTGACTTATTCATTAATTTCTAATTGTATGATTTTTTCGTATTATTTATATTATATTGTGATTTCGACACTGATGCTGAGAATGAACCATACTGAGATTCCTGTTTTATTTTAGTAGAGTATTAACCACCCGGTATTAGAATAGGTGGGTTACCACACCAGACCCGCCTTTCCTCAAACCCCCTGTCTTGCCACCTGAATTTTTTCCGCTCCTAGCCCAGACTAACACCGATCGACTTGTCCACTGCAAACCCCTGCAGAACAGTCAAGAATACACTCCCAAATGCTAACTCGCCAAATCCCTTGTCCGTCAACCCCTCCAACCCGCCTCTGCTCAGATGCGGCATCATCCCTGCCCTATTTGTCCCCGACGAACCTTAGTTTTTCAAGCATTAAGTCAACCCAATGGAACCCTAGTCGAGATAGCTATGAAAATCCTATTTACCTTCATGGGTCCTTTGTTAGGCCTCGAACTAGGGGTGCAATCGATATGGTATGGTCGGTAACAACTACTTCTTAATACGAAAACCACTCTCTAAATGGTATAACCGTTTGTACCAATTTACCAGTCGGTACATCAAAATACAAACCAAAACCAAATCAGCCGGTTTTTCAATTTTTTAGTGTTTTCGGGTTTTTTTGGTTTCGGTAATTTCGATTTCAATTTGGTTTTTTCCCAGTAAATATCGGAATTACAAATCGGTTTGTACATTCGATAAATCTGGTATATATATCGATATTATGATTCCGATAAAATTTTCACTTTTACCATAGTACAAAATTAGTAATGTTGTGGTCTAATTATATTCAATACATTTAGCATGTAGTTTTATTAGTTCCACTCATGAAAATCTTTTGAGTGGGAATTTATTCTATGTTTCTATTTTTGTAATGCATGGAGTGTATAATGAAAACATATGTGGTCAATTATCCAAAATTAAATATATTCGAGGATATTTTTTTTAATTTTCATATATACTTGGAATAAACACTATTTATGACACGTTGGAAGTAAAAGTTGTACTGAAAATCCTAAAAAAATACCAAAACAAAACCACCTACACATCACCAACTTTTTATGCACATAATAAACATAAAAATCAGTAGATCTAAAAGCCCATAAACATACACAAGCATTTATAGCATTTGGAATAATAGATCTAAAAGTTAGAAACAAGTATACTTGGTTATGCACCGGAGGAAAGTGAGACGAGATGAGGAAGGGAATTGACCGATTGGTTTGTCGAAGGAGAGTGAGACATGAGATGAGGGAAGTGAGCTGTCGGCTATAGTCTGTAAAGAGGAGAGTGAGACGCGAGATAAGGGAAGAAGGGAGAGTCGTCGTTGTAGTTAGTTTGTAGAGAGAATAGAAAAAAAAAATGTTATGCTATTTCAGTATTGTAAATTTGGTAATTTTGATACGGTAATTTTGATACAATAAATTGGTACGGTAAATTTGGTAAATCTGTTTTTTATATCTGAAAACCAAAACCAATCAAAATTTTGGTGGTAATTTCGGTTTCTGTAAAATCGGTTTTCGATATTTCATAATATGAAACAGAAACATTTTTTTCTCGAACCAAAATGGTATGGTACAGTAAAAACCCGTACCGGTTTCATCCCTACCTCGAACCCATCAACCCATTTGTTCCTCCTAGCACCCGCACCTCTATTTATCATAGTCACATAACCCACTATAAAACCCAACTCAGTTTACTAAACAAGCTAGCTCACACTACGCTCATACCCTTAAAATTAGCCCAATGGACAGACACTCCACGGTTGGCCCAAACCCCATCCCCTCTACCAAACACCAAACACAATGCCCTCATCCTCCCCTTTTCTCCCATGTCTAATTCAGTTGGGACACCAATAGATCTGTCCCAATGGCATAACTTATTATATACATAGTGTGTTACAAAGGCAAGGTTGTGAAAAATCATAACTAATGGTGACTTTAGTGTCAATTAAGCCTCTAGAGAGATGGTGGAATGTATGGGTCTTCGTATCGAGCCCATCTGGAATTACTGTAAGATTAGATTGTTGGGATTCAAGGATGAAGTGTGCCCTACACGGCAATGCTGAGTACCATTTATTATTGTCCCATATTCTGATGATGTTGTGCGTACGGTTATTGATATGGACATGTAATACCTTTTTGTTAGGCCAACTATGGTAGTTTAATTATGCTAGCATGCACGATGGTCGTGTTAATACATATTCATTAATGCACCAGGGCTGCGAAGTGGTCCTCGATCCCATGTCACAACCCAGACTCCCCGACCCACTTATGTCATTGACCTCGATGCTCGTATTCCTTGTCGACGCCCTCGAACTGGAGTTATTCTATGACCTTGTTAGACTATATTCTGCCACACCGACTAGTATTTCGAAGGCTTGTTGTGATATCTTGGTGTAGTTCTAGGATGTTTGTACACCACATGATTCCCTCTCACTATTAAGGGACATACAATATGTAATTGATTTTGTTCTGGGAGCCCAGTTACACAACCTCCCCCGTTATAGGATGCCACCCACCGAGCACGCTGAGCTGCATCGATAGGTGTCAGTTATGGGACTATGTCCTCGTACGGGAGATTTTGTCCCCTTGTGTTGTGCCTGCTTTATTGACTCCGAAGAAGGATGGTAGTTGGCGAATATGTGTAGATAGCCAATTTATGAATAAAATCATAGTCAAGTACCATTTTCACATCCTGAGGTTTGATGAGATAATTGATCATCTTGACGGGGTCACAGTGTTTTCCTAGCTTAATTTAAACAGTTGGTACCATCGGATTCATATGAGGCCTAGAGATAAGTGGAAGACCTCCTTCAAGATGAAGGACGAATTGTACGAATGGATTTCCATGCCCTTAGGGTTGTCCAATGCTCTGTCCATATTTATGTGTGTTATAACGAAGATCCTTTATCCTTTTTAGGAAGGCTAGTCATGGTGTATTTTAATGTTTATCTCATCTACGACCAATCCAAAGAGGAGAACAGGGACTATGTCAGACAAATATTAGAGGTTTTTTTATGCTAGAGATTTTTTTTCTCCAACTAAAGAAATATATGTTAATGGATCCATGGTTCTCCTTCTTAAGGTATATCGTTTCGAGAGAAGTTGTCCATGCTAACAACGAGAAGGTTTAGGCTATCAGGGACTAGCCTAAGCCGACCACTACATCCCTGGTCCATAGTTTTCACTGGTTGGACAGTTTTTATCGAAGTTTCATTAAGGGGTTCAGTTTTGTGATAGATCCTATTACTCAGTTTATCCATGTGTCCATAACTGAGTCCCCATGGACTAATGAGGCAGCGGCAACATTCCAACTCACCAATGCTAAGATGACTTCAACCCTCATTCTAGCCTTGCCCGATTTTACCGAGCTATTTGAGTTGACTTGTGATACCGGTAAGTCTAGAATTGGTGTAATCCTGAGTCAAAAAGAGCACCTCATTTCTTACTTTAGTAAAAAAGTTATCGGGTTTATCGTCAACTATTCTGCTTATGATCTGGAGTTCTACATCATAGTGTAAGCTGTCAAACATTGACAGTCCTATTTTATTCATTGGGAGTTTGTCATTAAGTCCGACCACGAGGCCATCCATTTCATGAACTCCCAGAAAAAAGGTTAGAAATTTACATGCCAAATGGACTAGTTTTTTGCAACATTTATCGTCCACCTACAATATAAACCAGGTAGGGTCAACCTGATTGTAGATTCTATAAGTAGGAGATCTCATTCCCTAGTTATGATTCAGGGATCGATATTCAAGAGATTCGTCATTTATATACGATGGACACCTTTTTTTGGCCTATTATGGATGCATGTGCACGTCAACATGACATTCAGGGTAATTACTTGTTATAAGATGGGTATTTATATCGTGGAACTACATTGTGCATCCCCGTTTCCTTCTTACTGGAAGAGATCATCATAGAGCTCCATGGTGGGGGGCTAAGTATCCATTCGGGTGTCGCTCATACCTTAACTACATTATGTGGGTGTTTCTATTATCCTACTATAAGGAGAGAGGTTAACAACCATGTTCAGCGTTGCTACTCTTGTCAGATGACCAAGGGTCAGCATACTAACGTCGACCTATATACCCTTATCCAATCCTGATCAACCATGGTTTGATGTTTCTTTGGACTTTATTATTATGTTACACAGGACGGCCATGGGTGATTATTTTGTGCTTGTAGTAGTCAACAGGTTTTCTAGTATGTTCCATTTTATTTCGTACTCATGGACGTCAGACTCATCACATGTTGCCACACTATAATTTTGCAAGACTATCCGTCTACATGGGGTATCGAGGAGTATTACGTCTGATAGGGATATTCGTTTTACGGGACAATTTTGCTGGATCCTTTAGAAATTGTTGCGATGCACACTTCAATTTTCCACATCTTTCCACACTCAGATGGATTGTCAAACTGAGGTGGTTAATCAGAGTTTGGGTGATCTTTTACTATGTTTAATTGGTGAGTCACCTAAGAGTTGGACGGTGGTTCTTGCTCAAGAGGAATTTTCTCTCAACGATTTCATCAATCAGTCTACTGGTTTATCCCATTTCAGATTGTTCTTGTTTTTTATTGCCCGTGGACCTTGCCGAGACGCCCTAGTATGACAGCAAGTCTGATGGTCGCTGACTTTTCTTCCAATATGTTATCCATTCATGACGACGTGCATGCATGTTTACAACGTATGAATGCCTCCTACAAGGAGAACATGGATCATCATCACCAGTCCCTTATCTTTTAGCCGAAGGATCTTGTTACGATATATCTTCAATGCGAACGATGGGTGGGGAAGGCCACCAAATTAGAGATGAGCCATTTTGGCCATTTTCTAAGTATTCATCATTGTGGCGATAGTGCATGAGTTGGCCCCGCCCAAGGGTTTCAGAACATATACAACATTTAATGTGGAGAATTTGACATCATTTCTAAGTTCACATGTTCCCCCAACTCCCTTACTATGGATCCCATGCTGCTAGTTTGCTTGCATATTGATCGTGGTGAGGTGATTTTGGATTCTGAAACGATTATAACTCCTGCGGACCCTCTCGCCTGTAGTTTGATACCTTGGTTGGGATGCACTGAGAGTGATGATTCATGGAATATTGAGGCCACACTACAGCATGTTGATAAGGACTTATACGACCATTTTTGGGAAGATATGGCATGCTTTGTATGGGGGAAAGTGACGTATGAACATACTCATTTATCATTTATTTTATCAGTTTAATCATTTAGGGTATTTTAGTGTTTTTGAGTCCTTGTGCTTATAAAAGGACATCTAGTCATGTAGTTTTGATTATTATTATGTTTTAGAGAGAGAAGTAATGGAGTTTTGTTATTTTATTATTTTAATCATGTGTGTGATTAATTTGTGTGTGATTCCGCTACGCTTACATCATGTGACACCCCGCCTAATTAAATACCGGGCGATCACTCCTTTATTAAATTAAATCAAGGTGAACAGTTGGTTCATTCTTAGCATCACTGTCAAAAAATAACTTTTCCAATTTAAACACCCTAATTAATTAAGCTAAGTGTCAAAACCATTTTTAGACATTACTTTCCAAATTTTATTTTATAAACCAAGATTTAAATCTTTACAATAATTCAATGTTAAAGAATCACACCACAATTATCCTGGAACATATAATCCAAATAATTTAAACATTCAGCAACTAAATCCCAACATTAAAACTTAAAGTAAAACATCCAGACAGTAATAAATCCCAAAGTGACAATACTAGAAATGAATGAATCAAAATGTCCAATAAAATAACTAGATAATGGAAACGGGCGACACATGCCCAACTGAATAAATAAGCTAAGAGTGGAATCAAATAAATGAAGTCGTCTAAGCAAGAGGCTTGCAACTCCCACCTAAGCTGCAGCGTGTTCCTTCTAAAGGATCCTACGCAAGACGCCCCTGTGGCTGGGCACCTGTAATATATACATATATATACAAGAGAGAGAGAAATAGAAACGGGTCAGAGCCTGATAGTGTAATTGATTTAAAATTTGTTTAGCAAGTATTTAAAATGTTTTCAGGCCAATGCAACAACATATTAGTGCGACACTCTTTTGAGAAACTCTCACCTCTCTTTTAATGTGCACACCTATCGTACTAACCTTCCTAACGGTTTATCTTATCTTATATCGCACTAATCTTTCCAATGGTTTAACTTATCTTGGGATGCTCCCACTGGACCCGTACAAGTGGAACTAGCTTCGACCTCAATCTCCTCTTGCTATGGTCTAGGATAGCCACCGGTCTCTCCTCGTAAGAGCTATCAGGCTGTAAGTCTATCTCATCTATCGCGATGTGAGTATGGGCCATATCATCCCGAAGATATCGTCTCAATGATGAGATGTGGAATACATCGTGAATGCGATGTAAATGCTCTGCCAGTCCCAATCTGTATGCTACCGGCCCAATCCTCTCGATAATGGGAAATGGTCCCACGTACCTCGGGGCCAATTTCCCTTTCTTCCCGAATCTCATCACTCCTTTCATAGGAGATACACGTAGTAACACTTGATCCCCCACATTAAACTCCCAGAAGAACCGTTTTGCATCGGCGTAGCTCTTCTGCCTGTCCTGGGCTACTCGAATGCGACTCCTGATCATCTCAATCCTCGCGGAGGTTTCCTGAATTACCTCTGGTCTGAGCAACTTGTTATCTCCCACCTCTAGCCAACAAGTTGGGGAACGACAAGGCCTGCCGTACAAAGCCTCGAATGGAGCCATGCCAATCGTGAACTGATAAGAGTTATTATAAGAAAACTCTACCAGTGGAAGATGTGGCTCCCAACCTCCTCCAAAATCAAGAACACACATGCGTAGCATATCCTCCAACATTTGATTAGTAGCTCTGTCTGTCCATCTGTCTGTGGGTGATAAGCTGAACTCAGCCTCAACTCAGTACCCATAGCCTCTTGAAAGCTCTCCCAGAAATGCGACACAAAAATCTTGTCTCTATCTGACACAATATTCAGGGGCACCCCATGTAATCTTATAATCTCAGCAATGAACAACTGAGCATACTAACCCGTGGTATAGTCTGTCCGCACCGGCAGAAAATGAGCCACCTTGGTCAAACGGTTTACTATCACCCAGATAGAGTCGTGGCCCCGCTGTGATGTAGGCAACCCTGTAATAAAATCCATGAAAATACTCTCCCACTTCCACGCAGGTACTTCCAATGGCTGAAGCAACCCTGACGGTTTCTGATGGTCTACCTTTACTAGATGGCAAGTAGAACACTTGGACACGAATTCAGCAATGTCCTTCTTCATCCCACTCCACCAGTATTGTAGCCTCATATCCTGGTACATCTTATCTCCTCCAGGATGTACCGCAAATCGGGACCCGTGAGACTGGGTCATCACTATATGACGTAATTCTGCTCCTTCTGTAACCATCAATATCCCATTAAACCTCAAACCCCCATCAGAACTAACAGAATAGGACTCAGCACCCTCAGCTAAAAGTCCTACAATCTTCTCCTGGCAAAACGGGTATGCGGTCTGTGCCTGTATCACCCTCGTAACAATCTCGGGTGTCACTGTCATAACAGATATGAAGGAACGGGTTACTGCGTCCTGGTGGCCTAACTCCTTTCACTTTGCTTTCCAGATGTCCGCTACATCGTCTACCGGCCTATGGCTCAACACATCAGCAACTACGTTGGCCTTCCCCTGATGGTATTGTACGTCAAACTGATAATCTTTCACAAACTCTAACCACCTGCGCTGACGCATATTCAACTCTCGCTGAGTGAACAGGTACTGCAGTGACTTGTGGTCTTTGAACAACTGGAATTTCTCCCCCAATAAATAGTTCCTCCATATCCTCAATGCGAAAACGATCGCTGCTAACTCCAGGTCGCGGGTGGGGTAATTCTTCTCATGCAGCTTAAGCTTGCAGGAGGCAAAAGCTATAGCCTTCTCTTCCTGTTGAAGTACTCCCCCAAGTCCCCGTAAAGAGGCATCGGTGTAAACCAGGTACTCCACACCCGGCTTCGGTAAAGCAAGAAATGGTGCTGAATTAAGCTTGTCTTTCAGCTCGTCGAAAGCCAATTGACAAGCATCATCCCAAATATATGGTACCCCTTTGCGAGTCAGGTTCGTCAATGGACCCGCTATTTTGGAGAATCCCCGAATGAATCTCCTGTAGTATCCGGCTAACCCCAAGGAACTACGCACTTCCGTCGGTGTCGTGGGTTGTCCCCACTCCCTCACCGCTGACACTTTACTCGGGTCAACTGCTATCCGCTGCTCTGAAACAATATGTCCCAAGAACTGTACTTCTCGCAACCAGAATCCGCACTTCTCGTACTTAGCATATAACTGATTCTCTCGTAGAGTCTGATGAACCTGTCTCAAGTGCTCATCATGCTCCTCCTCGGAGTGTGAATATATCAATATGTCATCTATGAAGATGATGACAAACTGATCCAAGAACTCTCTGAACACTCGGTTCATTAAGTCCATGAACACCGCTGGAGCATTTGTGAGGCCAAATGGCATCACTCTGAACTCATAGGACCCGTATCTCGTCAAGAAAGAAGTCTTTGAAACATTATGCTCCCTAATACGTAGCTGATGGTACCCCGACCTCAGATCTATCTTCGAAAAGAAAGTTTCTCCCCTTAGCTGGTCGAACAGACCATCGATTTGAGGCAATGGGTACTTATTTCGTATCGTGACCTTGTTCAACTCCCAGTAGTCCACACATAGCCTCAGTGAACCATCTCTCTTCTTCACAAACATAACTGGAGCGCCCCAAGGTGAGGTACTCCTGCGAATGAAGCCCTGACCTAACAGCTGCTATATCTAATCTCGTAACTCTTGCATCTCTGCTGGAGCTATACGGTATGGAGCGCGTGCTATCAGTCTAGTATCCGGTAATAAATCTATGACAAAGTCTATCTCTCGGCTAGGGGTTAGGTTTGGTATCTCCTGGAATACATCGGAATAATCTTGGACAACTGGGATCGAGTTTAAGGGAATCACAACCTCCTTAAAGGTATCCTCCTTTATGTAATACAAATGAGCAGTCGAGCCTCCCTCTGGGCGAGGCATCACCACTACAAACATCTCTTGCCTCGGAATGGCAAAAACAATACTCCCACCAAAACATTCTATCATGGCCCTGTAAGCAGCGAGCCAATCCATACCGATAATAACGTCATGCTCATGCATATCTAAGACTAACATGTCTGCAGGTAATACCAAGCTACCAATCTCTACCCCCACTCCCCGGCATATAAAGAAACTTAGCGATCCACTCCCCAGTGGTGAGTCTACACACGTCACAGTGCTCTCTGTTGTGGCTAATAACCCTAAGGCCTTCGCAAAATGCGTAGCTATAAAATAATGCATCGCCCCAGTATCAAACAAAACTCGACCCATAATACCATGGATAGGAAACATACCCTCAATCGCGGGTGGTGTCTGCGGAGCTGGTGCCTGGTGGACGTTATAGACACGTCCATACTGTAACTGCCCCTGCTGCACTGGAGCTGTTGGAATGGCTGGTAGGGCTGGTACTTGAGCTGGTGTTGGGAGGGAGGTTGGAAAAAGTGGTCTCTGTGGCTCATTACGAGCACCCTGCTGCTGTGGGGCCCTATCACTCTCTGGGCAATCCTGGCGCTTATGGCAATGCTTGTTGCACACAAAACATCGGCCTCTGAAGTTACTCCCCCTCTGACCCTGCTGCTGTCGGTGTCGGCCTTGCTGACTTGGGGCTTTATTCCTCTCTGGGCAATTCTGACACCTATGATCTTTCATACCACATTGGAAACACCTCTCTCGAAACTATTTCACTTCACCCCGTTGTTGACTAGTCTCGCTTTTTCCTTGGTCTTGCTGGCCTTGAGGGGAAATTTGTGGAAAAACTATGTCAGGGTGAGGACAATCCCTCCACTTATGACCCGGCTGTAAACATTTATAGCAGAGTTCCAAAATTCTTCGCTGGTCGAATTGTATTTTATCCCCGGTCTGATTCGGACAAGATTGACATTTGTGACCGTCCATTCCACAACTGAAACACCTCTTTGTGATTTCATTCTGAATCTGACTTCGTTGGCCCTGACACTTTTGGCCCTTTACATAAATTTTGTTACTTCTGGAACTGACTCGGTCTTGAGTGGTTTGTTGTCGCAATTTCGGTGCCTTCGCACAATTGTCAACTTTAGTCACATGTATTTGGTTAACCTCTCTAGGTCGTTTGCCTCCTCTAAGTTGTATGCTGCGTTCGTGGTACTGTAAAAGTGCAGTGGTAACTGCTTGTGCCACAATGCCCGCAAATTCGGCGATTGGTACCCTTTTCGGAGACACCTGAGGCGTGAGTTGTCCTTGCTCATTAACTTCCCTAGTGGTATTAGCTTGTTCTTCCTGACGGTCCATCTGAAAGTTTTAAAATTTCATCAGAATAAGTTTAACATTCGTATCGACAAGTTGAAGAAGCACGAATTTCCAACGCATAAAGATGAATACAACATTCCTAATGTTAGGGCTCTATAGCAAAAATGTTAAGCTGAAAGAGAAATAAGCCGTACAGATCCTAAGAACACTAGAACCTGATGCTCTGATACCACCTGTGACACCCCGCCTAATTAAATACCGGGTGATCACTCCTTTATTAAATTAAATCAAGGTGAACAGTTGGTTCATTCTTAGCATCACTGTCGAAAAATAACTTTTCCAATTTAAACACCCTAATTAATTAAGCTAAGTGTCAAAACCATTTTTAGACATTACTTTACAAATTTTATTTTATAAACCAAGATTTAAATCCTTACAATAATTCAATGCTAAAGAATCACACCACAATTATCCTGGAACATATAATCCA
Organism: Sambucus nigra; assembly: GCA_949130495.1. Taxonomy (NCBI): domain Eukaryota; kingdom Viridiplantae; phylum Streptophyta; class Magnoliopsida; order Dipsacales; family Adoxaceae; genus Sambucus; species Sambucus nigra. Next base: position 5,878,927 of record OX422214.1, on the reverse strand, counting down.
AATAATTTAAACATTCAACAACTAAATCCCAACATTAAAACATAAAGTAAAACATCCAGATAGTAATAAATCCCAAAGTGACAATACTAGAAATGAATGAATCAAAATGTCCAATAAAATAACTAGATAATGAAAACGGGCGACACATGCCCAACTGAATAAATAAGCTAAGAGTGGAATCAAATAAATGAAGTCGTCTAAGCAAGAGGCCTGCAACTCCCACCTAAGTGTAACACCCTGCCCGCCCGGGTAGAGCGAACGGAGCGCTACTCATCGATAAATCTAACCAATTCCACAATTCACAAGGTATGGAGCATATAAATCCGAATATAGAAAAGAAACTACTAAACTCGTCTTCAAATTAATACAACAAATCTCCCGAATTAAAACAACTATCTATCTCGATACAAAACAAATCTTCAATGCTCTATACATAAAAAAATACAATCTTCCAACTTGTATTCTCGAATAATCTTCCCAAAATAGTCCACGCTAAAATCAAATCCAAAGCACCCAAAATCCGCGCTAACCTGCCACTAAAAGAAAATATGGGAAAGTACACAATACGACAGGAAAGATGCTCAACAAATATTAGCGGTGAATAAAACGTAACAATACGAATACGAATATTCAAATCAAAGTGAATCTCATAAGCAATTATATCAATATAATTACTCAACAACACATTAACCGGGTCACCAGGCCTCACCACCGTACCGCGCCTATGCATTTTTTCAGCATATCCGGAAAAAGGAATATTGGCGGGTGCCCAACCTCAGTGCCATATTAAAATCTCATGACAACATGCTCAACACCAAATATAATACCACATGAATCGAAATTAGATTACAACAAATATTTTCAGATATCCAAAAGAATTTATCAATTCGAATATGAGTCAATAATCACAAGAAAACAACCGGAATAACACTCGCGAGATTAAGGAGCATATTGTGTAAAACCCCATACCTTAAACCACAAAAAAGAACCAACATGAATCATCACACAATTTCAGCCTCAAAATCTAAACACGCCATCATGTTCCTCTCGTAAAAATAATCCAATCAAGTTCTAGCCCAAACTCGAGAAAACACCAAATAAGCCTTCTAATCTAAGGTTGAAATCTTGAATAAGTTTGGGGCTATGGTTTGTAGATGAAAGGGAGTAATTCTAAAGAGCTCTTCTTCTTGAAAAGTTTGAGAAAAGTTGATTTGAAAAGCCAAGCCACGAATTTGTTGATATATAAAGGATTAAGAGTTTGATTAAGAAAAGAGTTCTAATCAGATACAAACACTAAATATTTTTTTCCGGACGATCGGACTGTTGGAATTGGATGAAATTTTATATAGAATTAGCTGAAGACGAGAGGAAGCTACAGAAAAAAAATTCAGCTCGATCGGACCGTTCAATATTTTTAAATAGTTTTTTTTTGTGCTAGAGAGATTTATGTTTCGAGGGCTCTTAGAGAGTTTTATGCTTGGAGGACTCTTCTATAGAATAAAAATTCAATTAAAACTCCATTTTAATTCCGATTCCAATTCCGTTTGAAATTATCATCTTTAAAAATAAAATCCAACGTATTTGAGCAATAAAAATAATTTTGCCAAAAATTTTATTTTCCTCTATATTTTGAAAGTACCCCAAAATTACGCGGGTTGTTACACTTCCCCACTAACAATGAAATTTCGCCCTCGAAATTCGCCAAATACCTAACTCTCAAAAATCAGGCCAACAATCTCCAAAAATAATCTCGTCACCAAAAAATAATTTCCTCACATCTAATCTATATGCCTAACGCAAAACGAGTTTCTAAAAATTTCTATCTCCAAATTCGCGCCACAAAAACGCAACAGACCCAAAATCTAAGACCCGAGGGTTGTCGTATACCTAAGCTCTGATACCATTCAGTAACACCCAGCCCGCCCTGGGAGACCGAACGGAGCGCTACTCATCGATAAATCTAACCAATTCCACAATTCACAAGGTATGGAGCATCTAAATCTGAATATAGAAAAGAAACTACTAAACTCGTCTTCAAATTAATACAACAAATCTCTCGAATTAAAACAACTATCTATATCGATAAAAAACAAATCTTCAATGCTCAATACATAAAAAAAATACAATCTTCCAACTTGTATTCTCGAATAATCTTCCCAAAATAGTCCACGCTAAAATCAAATCCAAAGCGCCCAAAATCCGCGCTAACCTTCCACTAAAAGAAAATATGGGGAAGTACACAATACGACAGGAAAGATGCTCAACAAATATTAGCGGTGAATAAAACGTAACAATACGAATAAGAATATTCAAATCAAAGTGAATCTCATAAGCAATTATATCAATATAATTACTCAACAACACATTAACCGGGTCACCAGGCCTCACCACCGTACCGCGCCTATGCATTTTTTCAGCATATCCGGAAAAAGGAATATTGGCGGATGCCCAACCTCAGTGCCATATTAAAATCTCATGACAACATGCTCAACACCAAATATAATACCACATGAATCGAAATTAGATTCCAACAAATATTTTCAGATATCCAAAAGAATTTATCAATTCGAATATGAGTCAATAATCACAAGAAAACAACGGGAATAACACTCGCGAGATTAAGGAGCATATTGTGTAAAACCCCATACCTTAAACCACAAAAAAGAACCAACATGAATCATCACACAATTTCAGCCTCAAAATCTAAACAAGCCATCACGTTCCTCTCGTAAAAATAATCCAATCAAGTTCTGGCCCAAACTCGAGAAAACACCAAATAAGCCTTCTAATCTAAGGTTGAAATCTTGAATAAGTTTGGGGCTATGGTTTCTAGATGAAAGGGAGTAATTCTAAAGAGCTCTTCTTCTTGAAAAGTTTGAGAGAAGGTGATTTGAAAAGCCAAGCCACGAATTTGTTGATATATAAAGGATTAAGAGTTTGATTAAGAAAAGAGTTCTAATCAGATACAAACACTAAATATTTTATTCCGGACGATCAGACCGTTGGAATTGGATGAAATTTTATATAGAATTAGCTGAAGACGAGAGGAAGCTACAGAAAAAAATTCAGCTCGATCGGACCGTTCAATATTTTTAAATAGTTTTTTTTTGCTAGAGAGTTTTATGTTTCGAGAGCTCTTAGAGAGTTTTATGCTTGGAGGACTCTTCTATAGAATAAAAATTCAATTAAAACTCCATTTTAATTCCAATTCCAATTCCGTTTGAAATTATCATCTTAAAAAATAAAATCCAACGTATTTGAGCAATAAAAATAATTTTGCCAAAAACTTTATTTTCCTCTATATTTTGAAAATACCCCAAAATTACGCGAGTTGTTACACTAAGCTGCAGCGTGTTCCTTCCAAAGGATCCTACGCAAGACGCCCCTATGGCTGGGCACCTTTAATATATACATATATATACAAGAGAGAGAGAAATAGAAACGGGTCAGAGCCCGATAGTGTAAATGATTTAAAATTTGTTTAGCAAGTATTTAAAATGTTTACAGGCCAATGCAGCAACATATTAGTGCATCACTCTCTTGATAAATTCTCACCTCTCTTCTAATGTGCACACCTATCGCACTAACCTTCCCAACGGTTTATCTAATCTTATATCGCACTAATCTTTCTAATGGTTTAACTTATCTTGGGTTACTTGTAAGATCTAAGACTGAACAATATAATTGTTTAAGAGGAAAATTTCATTCAGTAACAAAGATCTCATTTTTGACTTTATTTATTAATAGAGTTTCCCCGTGTCATATTATACTTTTCAAAACAAGTATTTCCAATTTGAATTCATTATTCATTTCTATAACAACCCGCCTAATGGGATACCGGGCGATCACTCCTATATCAAATTATAACAGGAGTTACATATGGATCATTCTTAGCATCACTGTCGAAAATCCATTTAATTACGAATATCCTATTAGGTGAGCGTTAAAAACTTTTACCTAACTACAAATACACATATATTAAGGGTTCTAAACATCCTAGAACCCAAAACTACCAATTAATTTAGGTTAAAATTTAAGTTCCATAAATTGAAATATTATTTGGGGTTTAATTGTTTTAACTCCCAAAAACCCGTTTTATCCACGATAACCCACCCCAAAACCATTAGTGTTTGTTTCTACCAAACTACGGTATGAGATATTTATGCAAAAAGATAAATAAAGCAAGTAAACACTTGCCTCGTGGATAAAATCTGACAACCTCGAGTCGAATCCGGCGGAGTTTGCCCGAGATCTCCATTTCTCCTCCTATTTCTCCTTCCCCTCTCTCTTCTCTCTCTTTTCTCTTCTTTCTCTTCTCTTTTCTCCCCCTCTCCCTCTTTATAAAGAAAGAAAAAGGGTTTAAACCCTTAAAACCCAAAAACGACTCGTTTACCGAATTACGAGTTACTTTTACCTCTAAAATTACCCGAAACTCATTTTCGACAATCAGACACTCTTTTCCGACTATCTCGACCATTCCGAGAATCATGGCGCAGTCGAAATTCCCATCCGAGGTACTTGACCGCAAATCACTATTCCAACCCAAAATAAATAAATGCGGGTTTTCTAATTAAAAATCTTACCTCGTGTCGCTTTTCACAACGGCGACATATAATTAAAATATTTCGACCTATACAGTCCCAAAAATAATCAAAAAATCCTTTGAAACTCATTTAATCCTCGAAAATCTCAAAAATTACTATTTAAGAAAATTTCCCAAATTCCAATTTATTTTTAATTATGGAATTTAATCGTCTCCAAAAGGGCGGGTTGTTACAATTTCTTACTTACAATAAACACAATAGGAAGTTCCACATTTCAAAATTTCATATATATATTAAATACTCGTATAATATATATATTCTAACAGTCCCCCACATAAAAATTATGGTGCGTGCATACTCTGCTATTCAATCCCCGTATTACTCGTACTAAGGGAAACACAAGTTCGAAATCACTCTCGAACTGTATTAACACATACACAGACAATATTGAGGCGAAGCATAGATTCCAAGTCTCTAAGAGGATAGCACATGCCCCCACGTCTCTTAGGACCGTCTGAACTATCGATTCGATAGCCTGTACCAAGGATTTCTATCTTCTAGGGTATGAGTCAATATCCCCCATAAAGGTCCCATCGAGATAAGACCGTCCCAGCGCGATAACCTCAGGGATAGCAAGTAATGCGGGCACGATTTTCACACATAGATAGTATATGCATAAACACAGTCAGATAACCATACTACTATTACCATATCAAATTAGGTACATTTCTAATCCCATAATTACAACATTTGTCCTTATTTCTCATTATTTAGTTCTCACGTATCCTGTTCATTTCTTACTTTAATTTGAGGGATCATTCCAACTTATCACGTAACACTCATGGACTCTATCCTCCCAAGTGTAGAATTCAGTAGGTACTCATCTAATTTGCAACGTAACTATCTTACACGTCTCTCCCCTTAATACATAATTTCATCGTTCCGTATGTGCAAATATCTGCAAAACACAATTCTCGTCGTACATTAAAGGTCCCATAATTATTTATAAGTCCTACTGGTCTCCTTTACCTCCCAAGTCATTTTAATAAGGGTGTCCAAGAAATATTTCTCATTAAATTGAATTCAACTAATTTAAAAAGGGAAATATAAGTCTGCCAGAAGGGGCCGATCGATCGAGGGCTGGGGCTCGATCGATCAAACCTTCAATCGATCGAAGCTATTGGCTCGATCGATCGATCAAGCAGGTATGGCGAATTCTGCATTTAACCAGTTACGGGTTCTATCACACAACCTCATCCAAATCCAGATTTTTCATTCCCAATCGCCCAAAAATTTGTACTTCTAAGATTATAAACCCATATCATACATCTTCTACATAAAGCATGCAAATTTCCATTAATAACCATGGATTAACAGGCCAAAATTTATGTAAATCTCAAGAACCCTAAAAATCTCTTTAACATGGTTCTAATCAGTCTTTTCCAGAAATTCTACTCCTAATGCATCATAAATTCATGGTTAAGCCTCTACATATGAAGGGGTTACCAGATTATCAATCAAATCATAACTACATGCGGTTTTCCTATCTCCAACATGGATTTTTTTCTATAAAACCATCCTAATCACCCTAGGCTAACATGAATGATGCATTAACGAAAATAAGCAGGATAAATACTTGCCTGGGATTTTCAAAGTTCTGATTTGATGATGAATTTGGTGTGGTTGCGTTCCCCGTCGCGCGATCTACGCGTTGGTGGTGGTGGCGGTGTAATCGGGTGACTTTTTGGCCTTTGATTGCTTGGAAAGCTCTCTCCTTTCCTCTCCTATGGCCGTCACTTATCTTTGGTTATTTTAACCCTAGAAGGCAACCTTAGACATCTGATATAACCCTTGAAATTTCGTGGGTTTAATTACCCAAAAATGTAAAATGTCCAAAATGCCCTCCCGGGGTGCTAAATAGGCCTAAAAATGCCCCGAGACCCAAACTAAACCTCCGGGTATACTTTTCTGACTATCTCGACCCTTCCGGACACTTTGGCGCACACAAAACGACCATACGAGCAACTTAAAATATATTCACTTTTATTAATCAATATTTAGTCCCGACGCAACACGAGCGCGTCCCGACTCAAATTTCCAAAATTGTCGTTCTATTCACTCGTGACATTTAATATAACCAATATTTTATATTACTTTTCTCATTAGTAATATTCAACAAATTTTCCATAATTACTAACTCTCATCACGTTAATAATTATAACATAATTAATTTTCGAATTTATATTAAATAATTAATTCATATTAAATTTAATAAATCCCCAAATTAATATAGCATAAAAATACGGGGTATTACACATCATAGATTTACAATGAGGTTTGGCCTTAAAAAAAAAGTTGATCTCTAAAACATGAAATCACTATAGGTTTACGATAAGGCTTGTAATTTCTAAAACACACCCCATCCTCGCCACAGAGACAAAATCGAATTTCGAATTTCTGTCCTAGAAAAGTCAATCGATAACAAAATTACATCAAAATCAAACAAGTCAAGGAAATAACAGTATTTTACCGTAACAAAAAATATTACTAACGGTAATTTTCCATTAGAAAAAAGCGTGGGGAAGAAATAGTAACATATATTTACTGTTTAATGGATTTACCAACGAAATTTTACCATACCAATTCCTACTTACCAACGAACTTTTTTGTTACTATTTATGACTTGTTAAAGAATTTCCACTGTTACTAGATATTTTGTAACAAATTCTTTACTATTACACAAGTTTTGTAACTATTTTCTCTAATTTTCTAATGGTAAAGGTTCGCTAGGAATATTAATACATATTTAAAAAAATATTTATTTTTCCAGATTTGAGATCTTTCTTGAGTGATAAAAATACATGTCCTGAATTTATACAAATTCAACTATGATTAGCAAAGTATTCAAAATCCAAGAACATACACATAAGAATAGTCCACATAAACGAGGGCCCTATATTCAATATTTATTTTTTATCAACATTGTAGATATCATTATATAATAAGACTACTTGCCAACCCCTACGCTATGTGAAGGCGTAGTAAAAATATCCTACAATTCCTTCCTACTTTTTTGGAAAAGCAGAGGTAAATATATTAAATAATGAAAGTTTTCATAATATTATAACTTATACAATAATTAGAAGCCTATGACAAGATCCTCTCATACGTGATCCATAAGTGATATTTTTTATCCGCAAGCTCATCCTCCCATTTTACATTGGGAGCCTATAACAAGATCCCCCCATTTGCATTTGGAACCTATAACAAGATATCAAAAAATAAATAAATTGCCTTGGCAATATAAAGCAAAATATACCATTTATTAAGTCAATAGTCAATATCAAATTTTCTCTTTTTAATCATATACTTCAGCCTTACCATGAAACTACTTATGATTTTGTCAAAACTTAATCAAAAAAGTCGGTTGGCATCTGTTACTTGCAAACTGCAATACCAAAAATGTAGATTTTATAGGTAGCGTTGAATGTGCACTATCAAAAACTATATTCTTCGTAACAACTATAAAAGCAAACAACAAAATAAAAATATGAAAAAAAAATCATTCATATTGTCTACTAACAACCAAATGATAATTACATGGGAATAAAATGTCCACAAGTGAGATAAATAGACAATAAGGCACTGTTAAAAGGATTATTGTCTTACAGTGGGAATAGTCAAACGTGTACCACCATCTTCATTAGCCCACAATCATACGTCAATCATCTAAAAAAGTACCTAGATTCAAAGAAAGATAGTGAAGATAAATAGACATTATAGGAAAAAAATAATATTAAAAAAACTTGAACATAAAGAAATAAATACTATTGAGATAACACGGAATGATTTCATCATGTCACTACCTAAAAAATCACTATTAAATCATGTCACCACCAATATTGTTCAACCATTAGAAATAAATATTATTCATGTCATGCGGATTACGACTAATGGCGCTATGCATTTTGTTAAGATGTCATTAGAAATAAATATATCCACGCGCCTACCTCCAAACACTTTTGGCCTATTTCAATATTGCGAAAAAATAATATGGAAAATTAGATTGATTACCATTTTAACAAGTTTATCTACACGAATCTTAACAAATAAAACCACTTGTCATCCACTTTTATGTATAACTTTTCTGTACAAAGATCAAAATTAAACTAGTTGAGATTGACACAACAGTGGAAAAATAGATTGATTACCATTTTTAGCAATTTTTATCTCCACAAATCTCAATGAATAAATTTGCTTGTCATCCCTAATAAAAACTTCACAATTCCCACACTTATGTAATGTTACATGAACCCTGCAACATTCACATACAGTGTTTAATCGAAGAAGAGACACATAATTTAAAAATACCATGATAAAAATAAAACTACGTTGTAGCCTTGTATCCCACGCAAATTAAATAAGAAAGCCTGTCTCAAAATTAGTGAGATGATTAAGATATTAAACTTCTAAATAAAGTACAAAATAAAAATAAATATATATTTCAACCCAAACAGTGTTATCCAATCCTATTTCTTTTATAAATTGTAAACTAGTAAGTAAATACATATATATTGTTGTGATTATATCCCTTAATGTTGCAAACAACTCCCAAATTATAAAATATTTTCTAATTCCCCCTTCTGTATTGCTAAAAAAAATTTAGCGACACAAAGGGGATTCATAAACAATGAGAACAGTTCAAATTTTTTTCTTTTTTGCAAAATTAATAGTTCATGGAGTTTATTGCAATCTACTTTTATAATAATTCATAATAATCTACTCAACTCAACTCAACAAAGCCTTTTTTCGATAATAAAAAAATGTATCCCAAATAGGATCAACTAAATACCTTTTGAGCATGAGTATGCAAGCTCTCTTTTTCTCTTAAAAGCTCCCTCTTGCCTCATATGAATCTGAGCTTTAACATGTTCAAGTGTTCCTATGCTATCACGCCACCCATCCCGAAATTTGCAATACAAAATTGGAAAATATTCTTATTTTCTTGTACAAAAAATAAAATTAGTACCAAGTACTCAAATAAACCACCCAAAAGAAATTATATTATTAATAAAGCATAATGCAAAACATTAAATAAAAAAACGTGCATGGACAACGCGTGTGCAACAATGAAAATATAGAAAAAAACAAGTATATCTTACCTCGACTGATTTTAAAAGATTAGCTTTGCTTCGACGCTCATTTATCATATTTTTCACGGCTTGGCCCTCTATGGACATGCATATGCAACGGGACCTGACTCGAGCCTGGACCCAAACAAGGTCCTGCATGCACCTCAAGGTCGCAACAACCTGTTTTCTTACCTGTCAACCCCAGATTAATTCTTGAATCCTCACTATTCCTTTCAAGGCCCTTCTTTCCAATACATTTATCAAATGACAATAACCATAGAATTACAATATTTCCAAAACAAACTTTTAAATTCCAAAACAAAATAATACAAAAAAATACCGTATCACATACTAAAGCATTTTGTAATAAATAAGATATAATGCAAATCGTAATAAATAAATAAATTGACAAAAAACACATATTGTAATAAATAATAAATCATAGAATAGTCCACAACCAATCCTAGGTGATGATTACGTCATCAATTGTATACGATGAATTTCAATGTAAAAGAGATAAAGAAAGAGTACAAAAATTAATTTTTTTAAGATATAAAAACAAAACCATAAGATCAATACAAAGTTGAATACAACACAACCATTTGGTACTTAGCTTCATTGTATCGCAGGATACAAACAATGGTTAGTATACAACACAAATATAGTCTTTTATTGGAATAGAATATCATCGGGTCATTGGGTAGAATATAAATTATAGAGAGAATTTTCAAGACATTTTCACTAAATCTTCCTGATACAAACAATGTCTCAAAATAAGTGAGATGATTAAGATATTAAACTTCTGGTTGTGGCTGGTTGCAAGGATGAAAAGTCTGATAGGCCTGGATAAAGAAATAAAATAACAACTATAGGAGGTTTTCAGTCGTAGGTTGGTAATGAGTGGAACCTATTGGTTGTGGAGATCCTCACAGATATGGAAGGCAATGAAATATGAAAAGGAAGAGGATTCAAGATCTAGGGAGATCATCACATTATGGAATTCAAAATCAGGTGGAGGGAGATCTAGAGTCGAGAATTCTCTTGTGTGTAAGAGAGAGAGAGAGGAAGATTCAGTGTTTTTTCAAATTGGTAAATATATTTGAGGTACCATTGTATATTTTGTGATTGGATGAGTCATGTGAGAAAATTATGGATTGTTGGATTATTGAAGTGGGGAAAATTATGAACTATCAGATTATTTAAGGGGTCAATTGGTCAAATGACTACTATCTTAGGTATTGGTGTTTTTTAAGTAGTAGAGATTGGTCATCACAACATACTCTTGATTAACTTATAAATGAAAGGATCAAATTGAACAAGCGAGATAACAAACTATTGATCTTCATATATGAAGAGTCACCTCTATCACCATTCACTTAACTATATATAAATTCAAAAGGGAGAACTGGGAACAAAATCTTCCCAACAAGCCTTATGCATCTGACATGCCCATTCACTTAAGAAAAATGGAGAGTTGTCCTCCCACTCAGATAGTCTGCTCTAGTAACTTGAGAGGAGTGTATTATATAATAATTAACTTCCACATACGCTTGATAAGATAAATAGGAAGAAAGAAAAACATTTTAAACCTATCAAGTTGTCTTTCTATAATTAAACATCACATAATCAGGTTACAAATTTTGTGTGTATGAATGAGATAATTAAAGGCGATCCCTTTTTATATTTTAAGAAGTGGATAAACGGACATGAAAAAATTGTTGTACTAAAATGAACCAACATGAAAAGAGAGAACTAAATGTATATGGAGAGACCAGAACTCTAGACCTCCTTAACATAAAGCTTTTCTACCATGTTAGATCACTATTTGCTCACAAGTTTAACAACCATTGTATAAAGCCAATAATTCAGATTGAGCTCTCATTTATTGAGCTTAATGTTTTAAATAGACCCTAGACTTGGGTTTAAATATTAATAAAAATTCCTATTATATGGTTCCTTAGAATATTCAAAACACTCGGTGCTTATAATCATAAGAGATTCATAAATAATCACTTGGAATATTAGACATATATAACACTATACGAGCAGTAAGTCAGTTTAATGGTTGAGAGTATATCATCTTCCTAATAAGATCCTCTGCACTATCGGATATCAGGGTCCAGTGGTCTAATTCGAAGTTAATGTGTCCCTTCAATACTGCATAAAATATCTCGTGTTGTGTTTATGAACAAAACGTACACTAAGTTTTTATCATATTGCACATATAACTATAACATGTGAGCAAGTTTAGTATAACACACACCAGCCCAAAAAAGTGGTACCCTGCTTAACAGTATATATAGTATCACGCCAGCAGTCCATACATTGGCCTCTAAGCCATACTTATTTAAAATCACTTCAAGAGCTACATAATATGGGCTTGCAACCACATCACTGAAAACCTGACCTGAAGTTGCAGTCCATACAAAAAGTAAAAACACCATTAATTCAAATAAACATGTTTTGGTTGTACTTGTTCATTGCATGATATCATATATTAAAAGTAAGAACACCTCATTAATGGTATTTCAACATTTGTTTTAGAATCAAACTAAAGAATTAAGGAGGAAGATATATAAAACATGCACACTCTACTACTATGCACGCAGAAGGCATGCATAAAAACGAAGGCAACAACACCAGAGCATAACTTCAATAATATACAAAATGTCTCCTAATGCCCAAAACTTAAGGGGAAATATTAGACTCCATAGATTAGCTAAAAACATTGAGTGTTTTTTCACATCAATATGCTTCTCAATCATTCAGAGACTGTTTGAGAACAAAGAGGGAGAAAAAGAAAAGGAAAAATTATGCTCTTTGCTTTTTCTAATTACCTAGCTTGAAGAACACTTCACAACCCCAAATCAATAGCTTTAGGATAGAAATCATTATCCTTGTTAACCAATAAGAAATTCTCACGCTTCAGATATCTATGCATAGCCCCAAGAGAATGATATACCTCAACCACCCCTACAAATCTTTGTCAACTCAGAGCTGCGTTCCTTTCGCTGTAATGCCCCCTCTGAATAATTCTGTCAAACATCTCGATGTACATATTTAATGCATTAGCTTAAAATTTTCATTAGAACACATATATAGGGCTCAAACTGGCAAACTTGTAACTGCACATTAATTTAAGAATCTTGTTATGATGTAGTTTCAAATTCAATCGTGTGCTAAAAGTTACCAGGACTAAAGAGAACATTGAACTAAGCTCCTTCTTTCAATTAGGACAAACGTATCAGATAACACGCTAAAACAATTATGGTGGTACTCACTAGACAATTTTCTATGTATAAGCTCAATTCTACTATGACCCATAATAAAGAATTAGGATGGATGTAATACTAAATACTAAAATCTAAATTATAGTCAAGTATGCCAAAAGATACATAGTCCATAAAATGCATTAAATTGAGCGAGTACTATATATACCCATTCATGCTTTTGAGTGTTTTTGTTATTTGTCAATACAACCACAACCATTGCCGGTTAGGTCTAAGAAAACATAAACATCATTGAAAATCAATATTATTAGAGAAATTCTCAAATTCATAATTAATTTTCAACCCCTATATCATAAAATTTTCACATTATAAGTTCTCCAAATTGTTAAATCAAAATACTAAAGAAGACTCACCTACATGATGCTCTATACATCATTCATACATCACACCTCTTTTTTTTACAAATTTTTTATTTTTATCATGATATTAACCTTCCAATAAACACATATTCAAAAACTTAGATCAAAATACATTTTGTAGTTATTTTTATAAAATCTACGAAAAACTGCTCAAAATATCTTATTTATAAGGGTCTTCGCCAATAGTTTTTTGTGGATTTTTAAAAATAGCTACAAAATGTATTTGGACCTAATTTTTTGAATATGGGTTGATTAGAAAGTTAACTTCAAGAGAAAAATAACAAATTTGGAAAAGAGATTTCTTAAGACCTATAACTAGGTGTGATGTATACATCATGATGTAGGTGAGCCTTCTTCTCAAAATACTAACCCTAGAGCATAATGTATTATTGGGAATCATAATCAAGAAATAAAATTGCATACATTTGGCAACAAGACCAGAGTCTTATCGAGTAGGTCATCGAATTCAAAATAAAGGTGAAGAGGCTAGCAATAAAGAATGAGTGACCGAGGTGGTAGATAGTTTTCCTTATCTGCTTGATTTGAACGAAGAAGATGAATAAAGTTTCAAAGTGGAATGTTAGAAGAAAATGAAGATGAATGAAAGATAAAATGACAAAATACGTTAACCTTTATCAGTACTGTCGATTTTATGGAGGATTCAACAGGAAGAATGACTTAGAGGGTTTGAAATTAGGTTTCTCGTTTAGGAGGGAAAAATAGGGGAGGGAAAAAGTATACACGATTCTCCTTTTCTTAGGAAGTGTTAAAACATATAGCGGAACACTCTAAACATAATTAAAGGGAAATCGATATTAATTCATCATGTTATTCACACGTTGCCCTAATTATTTTAATGTGTCAAGTGATCTAACTTACAACTTTCATATATTTTGCCAAAATATTTGATAAATAGTTCATAATAAATGTCTATCATCTAGTATGACAATATATTAATCTTGGTACAACATGTTCTAACAAAAGTCATATTTAAAAATGTATTGCACTATTGCAACAATCATAAAATTGATCCATAATTATAGCCTAAATAGAGACCAACAAATCATAATTACCGCAACGGCTTAAACCATAAGAACCAATTGACACCACATAAAACTAATGCAAAACATGACATCCAAATGTAAAACCCATGAAACTAAAAATGAGATTTTATAATTGTTCGTGGGTCTTGTTCTAATAAATATATTTTTGGCACTAATCGATAATAACTAACGAAAATTCATTATTTGCACATGAAAAATCATGACCTCAACAAAAGAGAAACATTATAATTATGCCCATCGTCCCATATTTTTCACCACTATACACAAAGATCATCTTCTTATTCACTTGCAATCAATGTTTGTATCATAACAAACATAATTTAACAAAAGTCTTCAATTAGGTGTATTAACCTATAGAGAATAAACACAACAGTAGCAAAATCTAACGTTCAAATATAAGATTTTAACGTTAAAATCTAAACCAACAGAATAGTTATAGCACGTCTCGACTCTTTGATTTCTTCCTAATTTGTTAAACCTTGAGATTCAATTGGATGATGCTCCATATTTATTTTATTCTCGTCTGTAACATACGAAATTATAACAAAGTAAATCTCAATCCACTTATAGAAAAAAACGGGCTATATACAGATTTGTATAGTTAGGGGGAGTGAGTATACTCCAAAATTCAGAGGAGTGAAAAATGAAACATAGATTTCAAAGCGCAAAAATAAGCCCATATAAGTAAAAAAAATCCCAATAACACCAAAAATCAGTAAATGATGGTGAGAGAAATGATAAATGGAACGGAGGATTATTTTATGGGTGTTTTAGAGTTGCAAGCATCGTAAACATAATTTTATTGTCAACTTTCAATTATCATGTCTAAGGAAGTAAAAATGGAAGTTGTGGGTGAGCAACGAAGGTTATTAAAAAGTTAAAAATATTTTATGCCCCATTTTGTATGAGCGTCATTGTCTTTTATACCATTGAAAGCATGTGATAAGAAATCAATCGTCTCCTCAAAACTTTGACTTCAAGGGTACAATTTTTGGGGATATATGTGTCATTATCTTCTTAACGTCAATCTCATCCCTTCATTTCCTCCCCCAAATCTTTATTGTTCCCAATAGTGAATCTCAACCCCTACTTGTCTTCTCACGCACTAAACCACCTACCTCAACACACACCATCCTGCTTTATTATATAAAATATAAGGAAACATAGTATGTTTGATTAATTGTGGTGAGATGAAGAAATTAGTGAGTTTCAACAAAAAAATCCCCTATTTCTAGGCAGAAAAAACCCCCTGTAACAGGATTTTTTTCGCATTTTATTTTAATGAAACACCTCCCTATTACAAAGATTGCTCTCCCATAAGATTTGTGGAAAATATAGTAAATAATTTATTTCTCCCTGTGGGAAACTTAGGATGAACTCAACCACTTAACTAACCAAAAAGTAATTATTTTTGTAAAACATGGGTTATAGCCAGGAATTTGAAATTAATTTTCAATTTGAATAATGGTGGTGTTAAAGACACCCTAAAAAATGAGTACAAATTTGTTGACCCTCTATCAGGAGGGTTAACATGACCCTCTAATGACATTGGTTAAAACATGGACAACTAATTAAAATTATGGGGTATATTTCTTAGTCATTCATGTTTCAACCAATCACATTGGACGATCATGTTAACCCTCATTTTGGTAGGATAGATAAATTTATGCTAAAAAAAATATCCGGACAACGCATTAAAAGCTGAGGTATTTCCAATAGGCGCCCACATTTTATTCATTCTTCAAAAAAAGTCAAACCCACAATATATAATGGAAATTTTATTTTTTGTTGGATTTCATGTTATTTTTAGTATTCTTCCCTTTGTATTGGGCCCTCCGTGTTTTGGGCCTTACTTGTGTACAATTAGGTTTTTAGTCATTAGGATCTTCTAGAATTATATTTTTTTAGTATAAATACAATTACTACGATCCCAATTGGGTAAGACATTACATCATAAAAATCTTCTTGGTATGAGTGGCAAAATAAAATCTCTCTCCACATGTTTTTCTCCCCAACCCTAACCGTAAGTATTGTACATTTGTACTGTTTGACGGTACTATTCATTGGTGATGTCCATCGTTCTATTCACTGGTACTGCTCGCAGGTGTTCTAATCGGGTTTTTTTTAGCCAAATTATTTATTATAGCACCTACTCTTCTTTTTTGGGGGGTTAAAACCTAATTCTGTTGATGTTCTTTATCAAGTAAAGAACAGTTATTTTATTTTTTAGGGCTATTGAGTTGTTCGACAACGATCTTTGGGTTATTTTACCATTTTTTGGCCATTTGAGCAATAGTTTATTGCTATGCAAACCTACAACATATTCTTTATGATTATTGAATAATTAATTGTTGGTGAGTTCTTGGTCT
This sequence comes from Sambucus nigra, assembly GCA_949130495.1. Taxonomy (NCBI): domain Eukaryota; kingdom Viridiplantae; phylum Streptophyta; class Magnoliopsida; order Dipsacales; family Adoxaceae; genus Sambucus; species Sambucus nigra. The sequence goes on along the minus strand of OX422214.1, from coordinate 5,862,169 downwards.
TTTTTGTACAAATCTGCCCTTCAAGAATTTAAGATTGCTGTTTGGTCAATTTTTGGGAACTTTTTGAGTTATTATGGGTGATTCGGGTATTGACAAATATGTTTTTTCATTATAAAATTCACCCCAACTCAATTGGCTACAAGTCTCCTTTTGGATCCCATTTTGGTGATATGGATATTATTTGTCATCATTGTCCAACGTCGAAACATCAATTTTCTCATATACGACTATTCGATTCATTTAGCATGGCCAGAGGAGTTCATACCACTTGTCCTCATGAGATTTATCCACCGATTGTCCATTCTACTCTCAGTGCCACCACTGCTTCAGGTGCCCCCTCCGCTTTTCATGTTTAGACCGCAAAGCCCACTTGGATTCTAGATTGCGGAGCCACTCATCACATGATGGGAGAGTCATCTCTTTTTTTCCTCACCTAATGTTCCTATTGTCACTACGTGTCAATTGTGGATGTCTCTCCCACACGTATTTATAACAGGTGGGAAGTTTGTTTATCTCATGATATTACTTTTTCCTCAGTTTTGCATTACTCTAATTTTTCTTTTAATCGCTTATCCATTAGCCAACTTGCCACACATATCAATTATGGTGTTGTATTTTTTCATACCCATTATGTCTTAAAAAACTTAAGTTCGAAGAAGATTATTAGCAAGGTCTATGAGCACGATGAGTTGAACCATTTTAGGGGAACCTCCACCACCGCAACCTCCCATCCTTAGTCTCAATGCTTCCACCTTATCATATTCCATTTCTTATGATGTTTCCCTCCTGACCTTGTACTTGTGGCATACCCTCCTAAGGCATGTCAATTTCCCGTACTTATGTTTGTTATTTCCATCTCGACTACATGTAAGGACAAAAAATACTTATGTGAAGTATATGTGATCTTTAAGCATACTAAAACTAATTATATTCCACATATGAGTCACTCTCTTAGTATGTTGGTTCGATTCATTCTAATATGTGGGGGTCATCCCTTGTTAATGTCTTTTCTGGTCATCGTTATTATGTGACATTTATTGATGATTATTATCGGTTTACTTGGGTGTATATCCTTAAAAGGAAATATGAAGTTCTCCCCTAATTTGTTCAATTTCTCCAAATGATTAAAACTTAATCCAAGACAATGGTTCATAATATCCGAACCGATAATGGGCGTGAGTATATATCTAATGAGTTTATATATCAACTTAATCAAAAAGGGATCTTGCATCAACTCACTTGCCCATATACCCCCCAAATAAAATGGGGTTGCGGAATGTAAAAATCGTCACCCAATAGGAGTATTTTGATGCTTGTTGAGTGGTGTGAATGTGCCCAAATCGTATTGGCCTGTTGTTATCCTTACCGCCACTTTTATCATAAATCGTACCCTAAGTTGGTTTTTTAGGGGAAGGTGCCTCTCCAGTTGCTTCAACCCGATATCACTTTATTCTGCATATCTCCTCGTGTGTTTGGGTGTAATTGTTTTGTTCATGATCATAGTCCCTCTCAGATCAAATTTGATGATAAAGCTATTCAATGAATTTTTATGGGGTACTCCTTGATGTTTAAGGGTCATCGGTGCTATGATCCAGTATCAAAACACGTCTATCACTCTCGATGTTACATTTCATGAAAATATCCCTTTTTATGGGGTGGTGAGTACTTTGTAAGCTCCGAACTCTCCGTCCATTGAGGATATGATTTACTCACCTTCTCACGAGAGTGAAGCTCCATCACTTGCCCACCTTATTCCTGTATTTGATGAGGTTCCTCTTCCTTCACCTTCTGATATCTCCTTACAAGTATACTATCATCACCCTAGGGCGCCTCTGCCACCTCCTTCTTTAGACTTAGGTACTCCCTCCTCTTCACCACCTATTACTTCTGATTTTCTTTATCTTTTTCCTTCTCGTATTAGGTGTCCCCCTTCCCTCTATGGTTTTATTGATAGTTCAAATCATCCTATATCCCAAAATCTTTCCTATGATAGTCTTTCAAATATATATCAAGCTTTTATCGTCCAACTTAACCCAATCTTCATTGGACCAAAATGATACATGTATGCATTGGACCGAAATGGTACATGGGAGATTATTTCTCCACCTTTCGAGGAGAATACTGTTGGATGTAAATGGTTCTTCAATGTGAAACATTTGTCTGATGGCTCTATTGATCGCTATGAGGCACGGTTGGTGGCTTAAAAAATCTACATAAATTCCTCGGAAGGATTTTTGTTCTACATTTACCCCGTGCCCAAGCTCACTTCCATACAATTATTGATATCTCTTGGTGATTCTCACTCTTGTCCTCTACATCAGTTATATGCCAATAATGCCTTCCTATATGGGGATCTCTCCAGATCATCTATATGGACCCTTATCTGGGTTTTTGGGTTAAAGGGGAGTATACCGTAAAAATATGTCGTCTTTGTAAGCCTCTTTATGGACTTAATCAATCACCCCGTGCATGGTTCAACAAATTCATTGAGGTTATTATATCCATGGGGTTAAAACGGTGTCATTACGATCATAAGTGCCTTATTCATCATCATCTCGATGGTAGATGCATACTTTTATTCGTTAATGTTGATGATATTATTATTATGAGTGATGATGTCACTGAGATTTCACGAGTGAAGATGGATATAGGGAAGGTGTTTGATGTGAAGGACTTAAGTCCTCTCCATTATTTTCTTAGGATTGAGGTAGATCAATTTAAATATGGGATCTCTTTATCCCATCGTAAGTTCAATTTGGATCTTCTTTAGGATACCGAGATGCTAGGTTATCATCCGACTTCTACCGTTACGAACCCTAACCTAAAGCTTTCGGTCGAGACGTGTGATTTAATCATGATCGTTTAGTTTATTTGAGATTAGTTAGTCATCTTATTTACTTGGCCAATACGAGATCGAATTTAGAATTTGCTATGAGTATGGTGATTAAGCCGCGAAAAGTAGCGCTTGTCAAAACGCTAATCGTTATTTTCTGTTTAGCGCCTTAATACAAAAATCCAAACTATTGACTACATTCTTTTAAGGGAGTATAGCGGTAAGTCCGGGTATCGAAAATATCCATTGAGACGAGATGCTAGAATTTATAAGATTTAATACTCCTAAAATAAAAGTGTAAAAGGTGATAGGTTGGAAATAAAGAAAAGGGAAAAATTAAAAAGTTAAGTCTAAACTAGAATTAATAAAACGAGAGTCGGGATTGTGTCCCCACCATGGGCTAAACAACTGATAATTAGAATTTCGATTCGAAATATTTAATCGAGCATTTTCAATTAAGTATAAACATCACACAATAAGGAATTTAACCCAAAGTTGCGAGATTAAACATTTAATCAAAAATGGTCACACGCGGATTAAATTCGGATTATCGCTATAAACACTAACGTTGCGTGACAAAGAAAGTTAAACGCATAATAATCCGACTTTAATACCCGAGGTTTCAATTAAATGCAATTTTCCCCAAAACCTAACTTTCGGAGCTCGATGCCCATTAATGGCGAAAACGCAATCCCAACCCGTAAAACTACTCACTACACATGATTAAACTAAGTACAACAACTAATTAACAAAAGCAAACAAGAATTAACAAGCTATAACTAACTATCTAAGCAATAAAAGTAACTACAAAGTAAGAAATCAAGTAAATAAGCATTAAACAAAGGAAAGTGATAATGAATAGTAATATACTTACATAAATGGGATGAACCCAAAGAGAAAGGAGGAGAGGGAAGCTCCAACAAAAATCCCCAAAGTTCTCTAACCTAAAATGAAATATGTCTCCAAAGAAAAGCCTACAACATTCTATTTATACCCCAAAATAAACCCCCAACAAAACCAAGCCAAAAAACCCAAAATATGTCAATTTTCGTCCATATCTGATGGGACTGGTCGACCCCTGTTTTGGGACCGGTCAACTGCAGTTTTGGAATTTTCCTTGGGCTGTTCACAACCCCCTTCTCCTCTTCGAGCCAATTTTGACGCGTTGCACGGAAACGACTATAACTCCCTCACACGGAATCGAAATGAGGCGTGGTCAGAACCGACGCGAAGCTAATTCAATTATCTACATGATTCTATTTTAAAACCCTCCAAATTATGCAGTATGAAATTACCAAAATACCCTTGAAGTAGAAGAAAATATCAAAACCTTCCGAAAAAGGCCATAACTTCCACATACGGAGTCAGAATAACGCACGGTCAGTGTCCACGGGAAGATAATTTGATGATCTACATGTTGGTAACTTCATTCCATAAAAATAGTGAGTTTGAAAAGGCTAAATTGCCCTTAAAGTAGCATTATACGATGGAACTTCTCCGAAATGCAACTGAACCTCACTTTTAGCTTTCCAATACCTACAAAAGCATAATTAACCCCTGCAAAATATATATATGTCCAAATTCGAGGTTGTCTGGTTAACGAGCATAAATATAGGCATTTAAGACCATAAAAGTGCTAGAATGCATAAAGATAACGGGCGAAAATATGCAATATTCGATGCGAATCACACTCCCTAACTTAAACATTGCTAGTCCCTAGTGATGAAACAAACAAAACTAGTCCACAGAAGGAAATACAAAATGCATATATGCATTGAAATATAATTGCCACTTTCGTAGGGAACACGATTGCATTTAGCATATGTAATAAGCCGTTAAACCCCTAGGTTACCTTAGGGAACGAGTGTCATCTCGTGAGGGTTTTCAGGGATGGTACCCACAAACATCACATGGTTTCCTCAAAATAAACCCAAACCAACACGCGACAAGCCAAATAATGGCGAAAAGGATTTGATACGCATTATTAGAAAATTGAATGAATTGAAACAAAAGTCCAAATCATTAACATTATAGAATGCACCTCATAGAATTGAAACTTTAAAATGTGAGAGGGGAGCGAGCACATGCAAAGTGTGATTTGGCGAAAAACTTATATAAACTAGATAAACATTAAAGCAAGCATATATTCAATCCTCACGGGTATTACACTCATCAAATGAAATTCACTTGAAACAGGGAGGTAACACACGGAACATGCGGGCTAAAGAGTCATTGTAAATGGAAAGTAGGCCACGCAGATGTCACAAAAGAAGAACGCTATATATATAATGAAAAATGTAATCTCAATGAAATATACCGCACATTAAAGGAGGCAAAATGCATTTTCACAGATTATCAAAACTATTTAAACTTTTAAATTACATCAACCTAAGATCACATAGGACTTGTATAGGGTTATAATGAAGGTATGGCTAAGGTGCGAAACGAAGGAATGTATGTACGGATTCAAAGTGTTCGGAATGAAAAGTTGGGATAATGGGAAGATGTGGGCAATATCAAAACTTGGAAAGCAAGTTCCAAAAGGCATTAGATATATCATCGGGGAGAGTAATCAAAGCTTATTGACTATACACAACATTTACAAATTTCTCTTTTCTTTCTTTTCTTCTTTGTCTCATGTTTCTCTTTTGTTTTCTTTTGCTTTTTGCTTTCTCTTTTTCACTCTTATTCTTCACTTCTCTATTATTTACTTTTCAAACTGTCATATGCCCAAATTTCAACCGACATCATAACAACAACATTCAATCCCAAGTAACATTCCAAACAAATGTATGGAAAGTGTATGTATGGGTTAAAACTCAAATTTGGAGTTGGTTATGGGATTTGGGTTATGAAATGAAAGGCTAATATTTAGGCTCAAAGGGGTTGATGAGGGTAAACATATAAGGTGAGGTCAAGGTCAATATGGGTGATATAACAAAGATGTCCTATGATCATTTCCGAAAGTTTATGCAATTCTTGAGTCAAAACAATATATGAAAATCATGATCAATTAACCCATTTCAAGTATGAACTCAATTAATGAACGATCAAATGAAAGAACATAGAGATTACCAACGAATTCAACGTTTTCAATGAGAAAAGAATAGTGTATACACTCACAAATGACAAAAGGTACAAAGCTTACTCGGTGTAAGTATATACAATGCAACAAAAGATTACCAAGTTATAAAAATCTTAAACCAAATCAATAGAACAATAAAAGTGCATGTGCTCATGGGATTAAAGTTTAATTCATGAAGTTATTCATAATATCAATAATTGAGACTAAAGTCTAATAATTATAAAATCGAGAACATGCATCGTCGGGTTGTCTATTGGATCGGGCAATTATTGAAATTTGTCATCGAAAACAAGGGAAAAAGCCCAAAAAAGGGAAAAAAGAAAGAAAATCTTTTTGAAATTTTTGAATTTTTGTAAGAAAAGGATACTAAGTAACTAACATGTGAGCAAAAACATGGACTAAATAAAGAAATGGATAGAATATCCGACACCCCCTAACTTAAAACTTGACATTGTCCTCAATGTAAATTAAGAACCAAGTCAAAGAGAGGAAAAGAGCAATATTACCCAAAATTGGAGCGATCCCGATAAGAAAAAGTCCAAAGAATTTACAAAACATGTTAGTACCAAGCATAGCAAAAACAAATAACAAAAAGTTAACTAATTACACTAAACTAAATTAAAAAGGGATGAAAAATAAAAAGAAAGAAAGAATAAAAAGTTAACTCTATACAACCTAATATTTAGGCTTCACACTAATTGTACACTAGAAGTCTAAATAGGTGAGGGTCCACCATAAAAAACGATTTGACTTTGTAGGATAATTGGTGTACCCTCACATACAAGCATGCCTTTAGAAAAATATGAATTTCGTTTGAACAACGGAAGACATGTGTAAGGCGGAAGAAATGAACCATCGTCAATTAAAATTTTTGGAGGGACGATGGGGGATTTGGATTGAACGGGTGAAAAAACATGTGGGGACCGAGAAAAGATGAATATCCTCCCAAAGATTTTGAAATTAGAATGGGAGGCGGCGCACATGAAGGCACGGATGCAATCGTGGAGGGAGACTCGATCAAGTACTCCTCATCGGTGAAAAGGTTTAAAACATTAAAGTTTGAAACCGAATCATCGGGTACTTGTAATGGTGTGATAAGAGAGAATGACAATGGGGATGAAAGAAATTCAAACTCATGAGATGAATCATCATCACATGAAGTTTGAGTTTCGAAGGAAATAATATCATTTTCAATGAAATGTTCTTCTTTGGGGGCCAAAGAAGAAATCATTTCATTGCAAATAGATATTACGTCATTTTTATCCTCACTTTCAATATCTATTATGCAATGGGCAAAGTCGACAATGATTTGTTCCAAAGTAGGCACAAATTCCTCATTTGGTTCAAAACATTCCTCGACTTCAAAAGTCTCGGAAGCAAAATTATCGTCGGATTCGAATAGTAAATCCAAGTCTTTCTCCCAACAACGATTTTCTTCCCTATAACGATTTTCAATTTTCTCATTTTCATACATATGCAAACCCTCACCGAATGTCATAGGTCGAGGTGCGGATGCATGAAAATGGAAGCTTTGAAAATTACCATCGGACTTAAACGAAAACTCATTAATATAGGAATTTTGAAAACTATTCGAATTCATTTCAAAATTCCTATTATAAGGAGGTAAAGGCCCAAAATCATTATCATCATCATCAAAATTCCAATAACCTAAATTTTGACTTTTGTTATACTCACCTAAAGTCTTATTTGAATTTAAAATTCTTTGGGATTCTAAGTATTCACCAAAAGTCATAGGTTTGCGAGAATTTTGAGAATTATAACAATGATTACCTAAAGAATTGGAATACGACATGCTTACCCCAAAAATAGCTCGAAGTGGCGAATTCCATAAAATAGGTGCGTGCAGGAAAAATTCGAGCGTTTCTAAGTGCTCAAATGTGGAAATCCTGCAAAAAGGTTAACAAATATTACAAATAGAAAGAAAATACTATGAAATACTAAATCAAATAAAGTCTAAAACAAACTCATCCCCGGCAATGACGACATTTTGATTAAGCCGCGAAAAGTAGCGCGTGTCAAAACACTAATCGTTATTTTCTGTTCAGCGCCATAATACAAAAACCTAAACTATTGACTACACTCTTTTAAGGGAGTATAGTGGCAAATCCGGGTATCGAAAATATCCACTGAGACCAAATGCTAGAATTTATAAGATTTAATACTCCTAAAATAAAAGTGTAAAAGGTGATGGGTTGGAAATAAAGAAAAGGGAAAAATTAAGAAGTTAACTTTAAACTAGAATTAATAAAATGAGAGTTGGGATCGTGTACCCACCATGGGCTAAACCACTAATAATTAGAATTTCGGTTCGAAAACATTTAATCTAGTATTTTCAATTAAGTTTAAACATAACACAATAAGGAATTTAACCCAAAGTTGCGAGATTAAACATTTAATAAAAAATGGTCACACGCAGATTAAATTCGGATTATCGCTATAGACACTAACGTTGCGTGACAAAGAAAGTTAAAATCATAATAATCCGACTTTAATACCCGAGGTTTCAATTAAATGCAATTTTCCCCAAAACCTAACTTTCGGAGCTCGACGCCCATTAATGGCGAAAATGCAATCCCAACCCGTAAAAGTACTCACTACACATGATTAAACTAAGTAAAACAACTAATTAACAAAAGCAAACAAGAATTAACAAACTATAACTAACTATCTAAGCAATAAAAGTAACTACAAAGCAAAAAATTAAGTAAATAAGCATGAAAGAAAGGAAAGTGATAATGAATAGTAATATACTTACATAAATGAGATGAACCCAAAAATAAAGGAGGAGAGGGAAGCTCCAACAAAAATTCCCAAAGTTCTCTAACCTAAAATGAAATATATCTCCAAAGAAAAGCCTACAACATTCTATTTATACCCTAAAACAAACCCCCAACAAAACCAAGCCAAAAAACCTAAAATAAGTCAATTTTCGTCCATATCTTATGGGACCGGTCGACCTCTGTTTTGGGACTGGTCGACCGAACTTTAGGAATTTGTGTTGGGCTGTTGACAACCCCCTTTTCCTCTCCAAACCAATTTTGACGTGTTGCACAAAAACGGCTGTAACTCCCTCATATGGAATCGAAATGAGACGTGGTCGAAACCGAAGCGAAACTAATTCAATTCAATACATGATTCTGTTTTGAAACCCTCCAAATTATGCAGTATGAAATTACCAAAATACCCTTGAAGTAGAAGAAAATATCGAAACCTTCCAAAAAAGACCATAACTTCCACATAGAGAGTCAGAATGACGCACAGTCAGTGGCGATGATACGACGCAAATATTGCGTATTTCACCCGTTAACCTACGCCTTATTAGCCCCCTTGGGTATCTTAATCCCTATACTTATGCTCGTTAACCAGACATCCTCGGATTTCTATGTTAACATGTTTTGCAGGGGTTAATTGAGCTTTTTTAGGTATTTGGATGCTTAGTATGAAGTTCGGACGCTTTCCGGAAATATTTCGTCGACTTTTGCATCTTCGGGGGCATTTTAGTAATTTCAGTATTTGGGTTTGAATCCCGATCTCTTCACGGAAGTTGAATCCCTCTGATTTCTCTTCGCGTGGCCGCTGACGGTGCATGATTCTGAGTTGTATCGAAAGAGTTATGGCATTTTTAGGATGGTTTTTACTTCAAATTCACACTCAAGGTCACATTCAAGGGCATTTTAGTCATTTCATAATTTGGTTTTTTGGCCCAATGTCTTCTTGGATGTTGTAGTCCTCTGAGTTATCTTCGCGTAGCCTCCGACCGTGCCTCATTCCGAGCTATAACGAAGAAATGGCGGCATTTTCCGTAACAGGACAAAGCTGCAGAATTCAGACCTGTAGGTTGCGAATCGATTCGGCCCAAAACCGAATCGATTCGCCCCTGCTGCAGAATTGCAGTTCGGAATTCCCCTGTTTCCGAATCGATTCGGACCATTTCCGAATCGATTCGGCCCTCAAGATTTTTGGTTTTCTTCCCTTTTATTACAAGTTTGCCATGGGATATTTTGTATAAAACCAATTCTCTCTCATTTGAGAGAAAAGAGATCAGTATATACACGTTTTTAGGTTGGTTTTTTTAAGGCTTTTGAGGGTTTTGGAGAGTTTGGCTTGGATTCTTCTTGGTTTGACACCCAATTGTGTTGTAAGTTACACTATTCATCATCCTCTTCCTTAATATAGTTTGTATTTCATTCTTTCCTTGCTTTCTAGATAACTTCCATGCTTTATAATTAGGTTTTCTTGCTTTAATTTATTGCCTTCTTAGTTAATTAGTTTAATTTAGTTAATTTCATGCTTAGTCCGTAGGTAAATAGGTTCGGGATTGCATTTCCGCCATTTTCTGGTTCGGACCTCAAAATTTAGGGTTTCATGTAAAATTGCATTTAATTGAAACCTCGCGTATTAAAGTCGGATTATTATGCGTTTAACTTTCTTTGTCATGCAACGCTAGTGTTTATAGCGATTATACGAATTTAATCCGCGTGCGATCATTTTTCAGTTAAATGTTTTATCTCGCAACTTTGGGTTAAATTCCTTCTTGCGTGATGTTTATGCTTAATTGTAAATGCTCGATTAAATGTTTTCGAACCGTAATTCTAATTAGTAGTTGTTTAGCCCGTGAATGGTAGGATGTGATCCCGATCCTCGCTTTACTTTTATTTAGCGTTAACTTATTCTTTTCTTTATTCACGATAACCACCCTTTCACCTTTTCTTTTATTTATTTTACACCACTTTTATTCCTGAAGTAATCAAAATAATTAAAGTCTAAAATTTAATCACTCCCTGTGGATTTCTTACGACACCCGACTTACCGCTGTACTTGCTTGTCAAGTGTAGTAGTAGCTTAGGTTTTATCTTTTGCATCGCGGCGGCGAAACACACGACGACTGTGCACTTACACGCGCACACTTTTACCGCCCGAACAAAATGGCGTCGTTGCCGGGGAGTGTGTTTTAGATTGTAATTGTTTTATTATTTCGTAGTATTTTTCCTTTAGTATTTGTATTCTTTATTTTAACCTTTTTTGCAGGATTTGCATACTTTGAGCGCTAAGAAACTTTGATTCGCGGTTGCTCACTTTATTTCTTGGATTCTCCATCTTTCAACAACGAGGTAATCATGTCCTATTATTATAGTTATAGCGGTCATTCTAATGATTCTTACTTTGGGGATAGTTTTCAAGTTTTCCATTTTCAAGATTTTCTTGAAAATGAAAGACTTGAAAACATTTATCGAAATGAAAATCGTTATTGGGAGCTTGAGTTGGATTCATTATTCGAATCCAATGACGATTCTTATTTCATTACTTTCGAAGACGAATTTCAACCAAATGAGGAATCCGAGGATCTAGAGCCGAGGAAGCCTACTTTGGAAGAAACTTTTCTTCTTTACTCCCAAGGTTTGGAAAGCCCAAATGGTGCTGGAATGAGGCTTGGTTCACTTTGTGATGAGATGAATTCTTTTGCACAAAACAACGAGGAGGTGGAAACTTGTGTTTCACCTCAATTTTTTAGAGAATTTCTCATCGAGTGTGAATCTTTCTCCTCCGAAATTCAATCTCCTTCTGACGATGAGTCGATTGAGATTGAATTTGTTTCATCACCATATACGTTTTCCGTCATTGAACCATTAGAATTACCGGTTGATTCCTATGAGTCGGTAGAAACTTTTAAAACTTCTACACTTTTTTCCGACGAGGACTCTTTACCGAACATGTTTTCGATGGATCCTATCCCCGTGTGTGCACTATCTCCCATTCCACTTGAAAAACCTTTGGGAGATGAATCTACTTTTCTTGGATCTCTAGTGTACCTTTCCCCCTTGTTATCCAAATCCCCCATCGTCCGCCCAAAATTTCAAATTAGCGATGGTTCACTTTTTTCACCACCCACATGCCTTCCGTTTTTCAAACGGAATTCATATCTTTCGGGAGGCATGTTCGCCTTGGAGGGTCCACCGTTGATCTTTCAAAGTCAAATCCCTTTTTGGGTGGACCATCAACTATTTAGACTTCTAGTGTATAGTTAGTGTCTAGTCTAAATAATAGGTTGTGAATAATTAGCTTTTTAATTTTCTTTCTTTCCTATTTTTCTTTCTTTTTAATTTAGTCTAGTGTAATTAGTTAACTCTTTGTTATTTGTTTTTGCTATGCTCGGTACTAACTTGTTTTGTAGATTCCTTTGGACTCGCGCTTATGGAGATCGCTCCAATTTTGGGTAATATCGTTCTTTTCCTCTCTTTGTGTTGTGTTCTTAATGCGCATTGAGGACAATGCAACATTTAAGTTAGGGGGTGTAGGATATTCTATCCATTTCATGTGTAGTCCATGGATTTGCTTACTTGTTAGTTACTAAGTATGCCTTTTTGTGAAAAATTTGAAAAATTTGAAAAATATTTTCTTTCTTTTTTCTCCTTTGTTGGGCATTTTGCCTTGTTTCCAGTGAAAAATTTCAATAATTGCCCGATCCAATAGACAACTCAATGATGCATGTTCTCGATTTTAGAAGTTATTAGACTTTAGTCCTCAAATCATTGATATTGTGAATAACTTCATGAATTAAACTTTATCCCATGAGCATATGCACTTTCCTGGTTATATTTATTTGGTTTAAGATTTTTATAACTCGGTAATCTTTTGTTGCATTGTATATACTTACACCGAGTAAGCTTTGTACCTTTCATCGTTTGTGAGTGTTATACACTATTCTAATCTCTTTGAAAACATTGAATTCGTCGGTAATCTCTCTATTCTTTCATTTGACCGTTCATTAATTGAGTTCATACTCGAAATGTTTTACTTGAGCATGATTTTCATATATTGTTTTGACTCGAGAATTGCGTAAACTTTGTGAAATGATCATAGGCCATCTTTGTTATATCACCCATATTGACCTTGACCTCACCCTTATATGTTTACCCTCGTCAAACCCTTTGAGCCTAAATATAGTCTTTCGTTTCATAACCCAAATCCAATAACCAACTCCAAATTGGAGTTATATACCATACATATACCTTACATACCTTTGTTTGGAATGTTACTTGGGATTGAATGTTGTTGTTGTATTGCGGTTGCAATTTTAGGCATATGAGAGTTTGATAAGCAAAGAAAAGAAAGTAGTGAAAAAAGTGAAGAAAAAGAGAAAGCAAAAAGCAATAGAAAACAAAAGAGAAAAATGAGAAAAAGAAGAAAAGAAAAGAAAGAGAAAGTTGTATATGTTTTGTATAGTTCAATAAGCTTTGATTACTCTCCAAATGATACATTTAATGCTTGTTTTGGAACTTGTTTTTCCAATTTTGTTATTGCACGCATTCTCCCATTATCCCGAGTTTTCATCCCGAACACTTTGAATCCGTACATATATTCCTTCATTTCGTACCCTAGCCTATCCTACATTACAACCCTATTACAAGTCCTATGTGATCTTAGGTTGATGTAATTCAAAAGTCATAATAGTTGTGATAATCTGTGAAAATGCATTTCGCCTCTTTTAGTGTGCGGTATCTTTCATTGAGATTGCAAGTTTTTCATTTCCTATATAGCGTTCTTCTTCTGTGACATGTGTGCGGCATAGTTTCCATTTACATTTACTCTTTATGCCCGCATGTCCCGTGTATTACCTCCCATTCCGAGTGATTTCATTTGTTGAGCGTAATGCCCGTGAGGATTGAATGTATGCTTGCTTTGATTAGTATCCGATTTATATAAGTTTTTCACCAAATCACACTATGCATGTGCTTTCCCCCCTCCCACTTTTAAAGTTTCAATTCTATGAGGTGCATTCAACTTGTTAATAACAACGGACTTTAGCTTGAATTCGTTCAATATGCTAATAACATGTTTGAAATCTTTTTCGTTGTTGTTGAGTTTGTCCCATGTTGGGTTGGGCATATTTTGAGGAAACCATATGATGTTTGTGGGTTTCATCCCTGAAAACCCTCACGAGACGACACTCGTCCACTAGGATGACCTAGGGGTTTAACGGCTTATTGCATACGCTAAATGCAATCGAATCGCCCGCGAAAGTGGCCTTATGCTTTTATACCATACTTTTGTACTATCTTCTATTCCTGATTTTCTTGTAGTTCTTGTTGTTTCCTATTTCATTGCTAGGGACTAGCAATGTGTAAGTTAGGTGGCGATGATACGACGCAAATATTGCGTATTTCACCCGTTAACCTACGCCTTATTAGCCCCCTTGGGTATCTTAATCCCTATACTTATGCTCGTTAACCAGACATCCTCGGATTTCTATGTTAACATGTTTTGCAGGGGTTAATTGAGCTTTTTTAGGTATTTGGATGCTTAGTATGAAGTTCGGACGCTTTCCGGAAATATTTCGTCGACTTTTGCATCTTCGGGGGCATTTTAGTAATTTCAGTATTTGGGTTTGAATCCCGATCTCTTCACGGAAGTTGAAGCCCTCTGATTTCTCTTCGCGTGGCCGCTGACGGTGCATGATTCTGAGTTGTATCGAAAGAGTTATGGCATTTTTAGGATGGTTTTTACTTCAAATTCACACTCAAAGTCACATTCAAGGGCATTTTAGTCATTTCATAATTTGGTTTTTTGGCCCAATGTCTTCTTGGATGTTGTAGTCCTCTGAGTTATCTTCGCGTAGCCTCCGACCGTGCCTCATTCCGAGCTATAACGAAGAAATGGCGGCATTTTCCGTAAAACAGGACAAAGCTGCAGAATTCAGACCTGTAGGTTGCGAATCGATTCGGCCCAAAACCGAATCGATTCGCCCCTGCTGCAGAATTGCAGTTCGGAATTCCCCTGTTTCCGAATCGATTCGGACCATTTCCGAATCGATTCGGCCCTCAAGATTTTTGGTTTTCTTCCCTTTTATTACAAGTTTGCCATGGGATATTTTGTATAAAACCAATTCTCTCTCATTTGAGAGAAAAGAGATCAGTATATACACGTTTTTAGGTTGGTTTTTTTAAGGCTTTTGAGGGTTTTGGAGAGTTTGGCTTGGATTCTTCTTGGTTTGACACCCAATTGTGTTGTAAGTTACACTATTCATCATCCTCTTCCTTAATATAGTTTGTATTTCATTCTTTCCTTGCTTTCTAGATAACTTCCATGCTTTATAATTAGGTTTTCTTGCTTTAATTTATTGCCTTCTTAGTTAATTAGTTTAATTTAGTTAATTTCATGCTTAGTCCATAGGTAAATAGGTTCGGGATTGCATTTCCGCCATTTTCTGGTTCGGACCTCGAAATTTAGGGTTTCATGTAAAATTGCATTTAGTTGAAACCTCGCGTATTAAAGTCGGATTATTATGCGTTTAACTTTCTTTGTGATGCAACGCTAGTGTTTATAGCGATTATTCGAATTTAATCCGCGTGCGATCATTTTTCAGTTAAATGTTTTATCTCGCAACTTTGGGTTAAATTCTTTCTTGCGTGATGTTTATGCTTAATTGTAAATGCTCGATTAAATGTTTTCGAACCGTAATTCTAATTAGTAGTTGTTTAGCCCGTGAATGGTAGGATGTGATCCCGATCCTCGCTTTACTTTTATTTAGCGTTAACTTATTCTTTTCTTTATTCACGATAACCACCCTTTCACCTTTTCTTTTATTTATTTTACACCACTTTTATTCCTGAAGTAATCAAAATAATTAAAGTCTAAAATTTAATCACTCCCTGTGGATTTCTTACGACACCCGACTTACCGCTGTACTTGCTTGTCAAGTGTAGTAGTAGCTTAGGTTTTATCTTTTGCATCGCGGCGGCGAAACACACGACGACTGTGCACTTACACGCGCACACTTTTACCGCCCGAACAGGCGACGAGAAGGTAATTTGATGATTTACATGTTGGTAACTTCATTCCATAAAGAAAAGTGAGTTTAAAAAGACCAAATTTCCCTTGAAGTAGCATTCGATGATGGAACTTCTCCGAAATGCAACCGAACCTCACTTTTAGCGTTCTAATACTTACAAAAGCATAATTAACCCCTGCAAAATATATATATGTCCCAATCCAAGGTTGTCTAGTTAATGAGCATAAATAGAGGCATTTAGGACAGTAAAAGTGCTAGAATGCATAAAGATAACGGGCGGAAATATGCAATATTCGATACGAATCATATGGTTAACCAGTTTATGTGTACTCCATGCATCTACAATTGGATGCTTTTTAACACATTTTAAGATATCTCATGTCATATCCAAGACTTGGTTGTTTTATGCCCTAAGGAGTCTGAGGGAGTCAGACAGGTCTCTCGTGTTTTACTTATACAGACTATGCGGGGCCGAAGACAAATAGACATTCCACTTATGGATTTTGTGTATTCTATAGTTCTCGCCTCATTTCTTGGAATAACAAAAGGAAAGTTTTGGTTTCAAGTTCCTTGGGAGAGGTTAAGTACCATGCAATGGCCCAGTGGACATATGAAAATTTATGGCTTCGATCAATTTTGGGGGAGTTAGGTTATGTGGAAAAAGAATCATCAAAGTTATTTTTTGATAATAAGTCAGCTATTATTCTTGCGTTTGATTTTATGCTTCATGAGAAGGATAATCACATGGAAATTGATATTCATTTTGTCCAGGAAAAGGTGAGGTACGACATCATTCATCTAACTTTTATCCCTTCTTCGGATCAGAAGACTTATTTTTTCACCAAATCAATCGAGTCATATATTCTTCGATCTTCCATTATCAAGTTGGGCTTGATTGATGTGTTCACTCCAGCTTAAGGGAGAGTGTTGGATTTCTTGTTATTTTTAGTATTTTTTCCTTTATATTGGGCCCTTTATGTTTTTAACCTTAGTTGTGTACTCTTGGTTTTATAATATTTGGATCCTTCTATAATTGTAATCATTTTAGTATAATTACAATTATTGGGCTCCCAATTGAATAATCCATTACATCATAAAAATCTTCTCTTTTAAAACCTAAAATATATCATACAAATTTTATTTAATCCCATAATATTTTTTAAACCCTAACACTAACATTATCACCTCCGCCTCTGCCCTAAACCTAACAACACTAACCAACCATGACAACCACCACTATAGAGAGCTCCATAACCACAACAACCTCCACACACAACTCCCTCCCACTCTAGCTCAAAACTGTTAC
The DNA here is from genome assembly GCA_949130495.1 of Sambucus nigra. Lineage (NCBI taxonomy): Eukaryota > Viridiplantae > Streptophyta > Magnoliopsida > Dipsacales > Adoxaceae > Sambucus > Sambucus nigra. Next base: position 5,845,134 of record OX422214.1, on the reverse strand, counting down.
CAACCTCTCATGAAATAATAAAATAACACCGAAAAATGATCAAATCACCACCAAACCACAACATCTCGGTATATACACATATTTGTGGAGAGAAAGAGAGAGAGTTAACAAAGCGCGAGAAGGATAAATTTCCTGGCGATCATGGACTATGGGGCCAATGAAGATGGTGGGATATATGAAAGTTCCATGAAAGTTACATGAAAATGTTTGTGATATGGTGTTAAGGTTAAGGTTTGAGAGAGAAGGAGAATATTAAAAAGGATATGGAAAAATGGGTTGAAATGTCTAAAATAAGGGATCAAATACCCTTTGACCATGTGGGTACCTATTTAATGGTGTTAGGAAATAGAATGACCCACATAGGGACATTTTTTTAGGGGCCTTCAACAACAACCTCCAGTGAGTTTTGCATAAAAAATTTCTCATCACATTCATCTTGTAAAAAAACAATATATGACTCATTATGAACTATATATCATGTATTTTTTTTATTACAAGAACATTATTTCATTTAATACTACTCATTGTAGCAGTGAAATATATTTTACCTTAGTTTGAATAAGAATCCATTACTTTGGGAGCCCTTGAATCCGTGGTGAACTTCTGGTTAACTCCTAACCATTTTAAAATAATTTGAAATACTCTTTCACCTTACAATAGTCCCCAATGACTAGCAACAACTCCTACTCTTCCTAAAGCTTCAAATCCATCAGCATGTGGGATCTATAAATGGATAATATAATAAATATAAGAGCATGTATGATAGCATGGCAAAGAAAAAAACACAAGTGCGGAATGATCGAGATATTATTATAATAGTGGAGAGAGTATTACAAGAGAAAGAGAAATATTATAATAGAGAGATTCAGAAGATGATTTACAAGTGAGAAGGATTGCTCCTATTATAACCTTCATAAAGGTTATTTAATTATAACCTAAACAAAACGTGGGCGGCTGAAAAATAAAAATCGTAAAGTGCATAGTAAAAAGTGCACAGTAGTTGCACAGTAAAAGCACACAGTAATTTACAATAATTCAAAAAGTAAATAGTAACTGATTTGGATGTTTTGGTTTTAATCGTCCAAATTATCATTGCATGCGTCAGCTGATTACTGACCGTATGCTTATCCCACTTCGTGTGCTGGATGATTTGCATTCGTCCATGTGGGTTGATTATCTCCGTACAATTGTCATGCATCAAATGCATTGGCAATGTTGGCCTCAGCAACAGAGTCGAAGGACATGCTGTCATTAGGGCTGTGGTTTGGAGGTTTATGTAATTGGGCTTGTTCATATTCCTCCGCATGGCCTAATTGTTCAAAGGGAACATCTAAATTATTTTTGTTTCTCAAGTTATTTAGAAACTCCCTTACTGCCGCTCATTGTTCAAGCGAGGTAGTGTAATTTATCGGTAAATCGATAACAAATAATCGTCTACCATCAGTTACCATGAATTTTAATGCTGATTCCCGACAAAAATAATCTGCTTTGTTTGAAATATTGATCAGGTTTTGTGACCAATAGCTTGTTGTGTCCAACTGGTCGAATGGTACATTATGTGCAATTTCCTAATTTTTTTCAATCTCGTCCCATTCATAGTCCTCAGTGGCTCTGAGGTACCAGAACAGGTAGGGTAATAGAAAATTTCTCTTGATCGCCAACCAATTGTGCTTGTGATATCAAATGACAAATAACGAGTATATTTGTACTTGCTTTTTGTCAATACATGATAGATCATGGTTTTGATCATCATAGGTAAAAATTCAAAATGATTGAAATAAGCTACATTGGAGAAGATTAGTTTGGTTAATAACCCCCATTCAATTGTTTTAATATCCCAAGGTGGGTATCCCTCTTCAGTAATGAAATGCAGTTTTGGCATATCATCACTATAATTTAAACTAGAGTAAAAATGTTGGAGTAAAAGACTTTTTATCTTTTGCTCATGGTCCTCGATTTTTGGTAAAATTTTGATTTGGAATAGAGGACGTGAGAGAATTATCTTTGCTTTTTCAAATAGACAAATTCTCTTGATAGTATTGAAGATCTTGTTAGAAAAATCATTTTCCAGTAATTCAGAAAATTCCAGAAAAGTATCAATTTTTTCTAAAGCAAAATCTTCATTTTCATAGTTTAAACCTTTTATGAGTTTAATGCTCAGACTTTGGAATTTATTCAAAGTTGCTATTTGTTCAGCAATTTTGTCAGCAAGGATACTCATATTTTTTCTGAAATCTTTTCTCCTATCTCGGAGATGAGATTTCCATGCTTCATTTAATGGTGTATACAACTCGCAGGGGATTCTTGGGTTGTGAAAGTCATAAGTTTCAGTATTAAGGAGGCTTTCCTTGGTCTGAAGTTTGGAGAACTAGTAAATCATATTAGGAGGTCCTAACTGTTTCATCCAATTTTCCCATGCTGTAATGACTTCTGGTATAGTATTATATTTTTGGTAACATGCACCAGGGAATTTGTTTACTTGCATAAAACATTGAATCTAGTTGTCATAGAAGCCTGGATTTCTTTCGCTGAATACAACATAAACAGGGTTTTGTTTAAAATGTGTAGATGATGATGCTTGGGTTTTTGCCTTTTTAGCAATAGTTACCCAATCTCCTTTTACTTCTCCTGGGTGCTTATCTCCCATCCTGAAAATAGAAAAATTCCACTTGTTTAATTAAAATATTTAGATTTTTACAAATTTGAGACTTTAATTAAAATTTCGGTCATCTTTTGAAAAATTTAAATTCCAATTTATATTTATTTTGAAGAAAAATATTTTTTGGGTTTTCAAAAATTTTCAATTTTTTTTGATAATATTTGAAAATTTCAAAATTTTCTAAAAAAAACATTCTTGGAATCAATAGATGTAAGATTTGGTGTTGAAAACTCGCATAGTGGATCTACAAAACAAAGTTCAAAGAAGATGGCTCAGTTCATAAGGACAAAGCCCATCTTGTAGCAAAAGGCTATTCACAACATCCTGGAATAGACCTCAATGAAACCTTTCCACTAGTTGCTCGTATGGAAATAATTCGCACAGTTTTGGCATTAGCAGCACAACAAGAATTGCAACTTTTTCAGCTAGATGTAAAATCATCTTTCCTAAATGGTGAACTTGAAGAAGAAGCCTACGTGGAGCAACCTCAAGGCTACATAGTGGAAGGAAAAGAAAATAAGGTGTACCAACTGAAAAAAGCACTGTACGGACTAAATCAAGCACCAAGAGCCTGGAATAGCAATATTAACAAGTACTTCCAATAAAATGGCTATCAAAGAAGACCAAATGAACCGTCTATATATGTAAAAACTAGAGTTACAAGTGATTTCATTTTTGTTTGCCTTTATGTTGATGATTTGATATATATTGGTACTAATCCAATGATGATGGATGAATTTAAAAAGGCCATGATGAACGAATATGAGATGACAGATCTGGGTCTCATGAAATATTTTCTTGGCATCCAAGTGCGACAGTCAAAAGGCAAAATATTTATTTCACAAGAAAAATACACTGAAGATTTGTTCAAAAAATTCAACATGTCAAAGAGCAAGCCAATAACAACTCCAATGGCGGTGAATGAAAAGCTCCAACAAAAAGATGGTGCATAGATGTATCTCACCAACAGAAGGCCTAAAATTGTTCATCCTGTCAGCATGATCTTCCGATTCATGAATGAGCCAAGCCTAGTTCATTATTCCGCGGCAAAGCGAATACTATGGTATTTGCAAGGTTCGAAATTTTTTAGAATTCAATATGTCAAAGATATTTATTGTAATCTTGTTGGATATACTGACAGTGATTGGACAGGATCCATTGATGATAGAAAAAGCACATTAGGTTATTTATTCTGTATGGGCACAAAACCAATTTCTTGGTCCTCTAAAAAGCAAACGACTGTGGCCCTCTCTTCAGGTGAAGCAGAGTATATTGCAGTTACTGATGCATCATGTGAAGCATTCTGGTTAAGAATTTTTTTTACGGATGTCAAACAAGAATAGAAGAAGCCCATAATTATCTACTATGATAACATGTCTGCTATTGCCATGACAAAAAATCCATCTTTTCATGGTAGAATGAAACACATTGAACTCCGTCATCATTTTATCAGAAGTTTGGTTAACAAAGAAGAAATTGAAATGACTTTTCTCAACACCAATGAGCAATTGGCAGATAGCTTCACGAAACTAGTCTCTGCCAAAAAATTGGAGCAATTCAAAAAGTTCACAAAAATTACAAATTAAGAAGGGGTGTCAAAAGTAATGTGCAATTGTATTACCATGTAGTGGATGGATAATTCATGTCTAAGTGGAGGCATCATCATCCCTCAACTAAGGAGATAAATCTGAATGGATGTTTAGCTTTTGTCTTAGTGGTATAGTGGAGAAATCCAAGATGTTCTATCTTTTGTCTTAGTGGTATAGTGGAGAAATCCACCATGTTCTATCTTCTGTCTTAGTGGTCTAAGTGGAGAATTCCACCAAATGTTTGATTCCCTCTATAAGTAAGATTTCATACTAGTTTGTAAAAAAGAAAAAAAAGACATATGCAATTCATCCTATATCTTCTTCATTTGTCGTCGTACTTATTAAATTCTGCATAATTATATTTCCAACCCCAAAAAGGTTTTGGTTCAGCATGATTGGGGTTTACATGGGCGCAGCCATGCAACCCAAGCTAGGGTTGAGAGAGAGAGAGAGAGAGAGCGAGAGAGAGGGAGAGAGAGAGAGAGATAGATAGATAGATAGATAGATAGAGATAGAGAGAGAGAGAGAGAATATGTTTAATTAATACAATGTTTTGCTCTCTCATACTTTTTTTTTTCTTATCACAATTTCAACAATACTTTATACCCTAAGTTTTTTTTTATTAAATTTCCAATACAAATCATTATTCTTAGGCCTACATGGTATCTTGAATGAACATGGTGCTCAGTTTATCATCCTCAACTCTTAAGGGTTGGGGTGCATTAACCCCACCTGATGTAATTAATCATAATGGGAAATAAAATTTTGAATTAAAATCTTAAAAGAATCGTGTTGTGTCGCTAATGCAACCGTCGTAGGACTTTTGATCTCGTTTTTCCTAGGTAATCGGGATGCTTAAGAGTACGACGCGCATGTTGGTTAATGCGACACCGCTTTATTCTTGCCTTTGATTTCGTATCATGCGAGCTACGTTCCTTCATATACGTAATGCTTAAGATCAATAAAGTCTGGGTTCATTTAAAGTTTTAATTCCGAAATCTAGTATCCTATGAGGTGAATTACTAGGGTGTGGGGGATCGTAACTCAACCTATTGTTCTCATTTGTAGTTAAGCCTTTCATTCACTTGTTAACTACTCTTAGGCTAATTAGCTTACTTGCATATCATTAGTATTTAGTTCAATTAATGCTAATTTAAAGATGCACTTAGTTCATAATTAATCTCACATTCAACGCATATTTTCGTTTCTTTTAGAGCCAAGTTAGGGTTCTTCGTCTTTCCAATGTCGTCACGATTTTCTGGTCCTATTTACCTGAGGATCGATTCCCGATTTATCGAGATTATTACTTGAGCAGCAAGCTTGCGTTTGATCCTAGATAGCACTCCCACTAGATACATATTTTTGACCGTGTCAAGTTTTTGGCGTCGTTGCGGGGGAAACACCCTAATTTAGAATGTTGCGCGTCCCGAGCAATGTAAAAGTATAGGAGTATGAGTTAGGGACCCTTGAAAAAATTTATTGGGATTGAATACCTTTTTCGCGGGCAAGCAATTGCATTTAGCATTTTCGACAAGCCTTTAAACCCCTAGGTTACCCTTGTAGGACGAAATGTGTCTCGGGAGGGTTTGCAGTGAACATACACACAAAATTCATTTTTCGACTCAAAGAAAAATCAAAATATTTAAAAATTGCACAATTTAAACTCCCCCAAATTATTCACCTTAAAATCATGTTCACAAGTCTCAGTTTGAAGTGTGTGTGTGTGTGTGCAGAGCCAAAAATCGAATCGCTAATTTCCACCGATTGATTATTATGTTACTTTTCAAAAATTCGCTTCGATTTTAAAGTCTCACGGAATGCTCTCACAAACGAATCACTTGAAAAGTGGCTATTTCTCTCGATATACGTGATTTATAAGAGTAAATATAATGGAACACAAATTCACGCACACAATTATGATAGACGAACTATTTGAGGTGAAAAAATTCATCATCGGAATACGGTCATTGGAAAATGGAAAAAAATTCCTCTTATTCACACTAGTCAATCTCTCATATTATCTTTTGTGCCTTAGCTCTCCACGTCGTAACGAATTTAGCATTTCGAACTCGGTTAGGTCTTTTTCGGGATTAAAGTGTATTGGGTAACATGAAAATGGTTGGGAATTTCCGAATGGGAAAATATTTTTATGGTGTCCATTTGTGCTTTTTCGGGCTTTTGCTCATTTTTCTCCTATTTTTTCATTTTTCAGACTTTTCTTTTCTTGCTATTTTTGTTGAGCATTTTCTATTTTTCTTGGCCCTTTTTGTTGCACCTTTTTGGACTAAATTTCTGAATTTTTTATTTTCCCAATTCTGGGTTAATTCGGGTTTTCCGGGTTGTCAAACGAAAAGGGAAAATTTTATTCGGCTCAAAATGGGTCGCAAAGGGATCATTTTTCACAAATTTTTATCGCTAATATTTTTTTGGGGTGACAAACGAGGGTGAAATTCATTGTCTAAATTACTAATTACTTTACCATATGTGTCTCGAGATTAATTAAGTTTAGAGATCTATTTAGCGTGTTTTTCAAGACAACATTCCATTTTTATAACCGATCAACACAAAGGAATTGAGATCCTCAACGATTTATTTAAACACTTAATTGAACAATGAGTTAATCATAAACTCGAATTGATTTTAAAAACTCGTAATAAATGTAGGCTCGAAATCTCGCTGGGTTTATTAATCTCTGCACTTATTTGTAAATTCATCAATTTTCGCTCAATTTCCATCTTTGGTCAATTTCGGCTTTCTACAATTAAGATTTTTACAAATTTGAGACTTTAATTAAAATTTCGGTGATCTTTTGAAAAATTTAAATTCCAATTTTTATTTATTTTGAAGAAAAATATTTTTGGGTTTTCAAAAATTTTCAATTTTTTTTGATAATATTTGAAAATTTCAAAATTTTCTAAAAAAAACATACTTGGAAACAATAAGCGGGAAGAATATCTCACACCCCCTAACTTAAATATTGCATTGTCCTCAATGTGAATCAAGAACACAACATAAAGAGAGGAAAAGAAAGATTTTACCCAAAATGAAGCGATCCACGATAAGTACCGAGCATAACAAAAAGAATAACTAATTACTCTAAACTATAATAATAATAAAAAAAAGAAAAAGAAAAAAAATCTAATTATGTACAACCTATGATTGGAACTTCTAATAAGTTATACAATAAAAGTCAAAAATTTTGAGGGTTCCCCAAAATACGATATGACTTAGAGGGATAATCGGTGTACCCAGAAAATAAGAATTTTTTTTAACAACAGAAGGCATGTGTGAGATGGAAAAAATTAACCATCACCGATTAAAATTTTTAAAGTGATGATAGGGGATTTGGATGCTAACGGAGACAAGTACAATCGGGATCCAAGAAAAATAGAGTCACTTCCCAAAGATTTTTCAAGTAAGATGGGAAGCGGGGCACAAAAATGGGAGAGTCCATATTGGAAAACGATTCAAGCAAAGAGTCATCATCGGTAAAAGGTTTAAACGTTTCAAAAGTTTCAAACGACTCATAGGAATCTAGCGGTACTTGTAATGGTTCAATAACGGTGAAAAAAATAGTGATGAAATAAATTCAACCTCAAGTGATTCGTCATCACTTGGAGACTGAATTTCAAGGGAGCAAGACTCACTTTCAATGAGATGTTCTTCAAAAGTTTAAGGTGACACACAAGTCTCAACCTCCTCTTCGTTTTCCAAATTGGAATGCATTTCATCGCAAAGTGAGAGAACTTCTGTAACAAGATCAATATCCATCACGCTTTGGGTGGAAAGAAAATTGAGTAATTGTTTGATTAGGCAAATCATTATTTCTTCCAAAGTAGGATTCCTCAGCTCTATAACCTCGGATTCCTCATTTGGTTGAAAAAAAATTTATTTTCAAAAATTTCGAAAGAAAGTCATCATTAGATTCGAATAATGCATCCAAGTCTTGCTCCCCAAAATGATTTTTTCCCAATATTTATTTTCAAGCCTTTCGTATTTATGATTTAAAATCCACTCACCCATTTTAATATGTCGAGGAGGAGATTCTTGACAATAAAAAGTTTGAAAACTATTCCCATATGAGCCATTATAATTACCAAACTCACTATAAAAAGAGATGATTACCGAATAGTTTGTAAAAGGACAATCAGCGTAAAAAGGTGTGCGATTGAGGATTCAATGTTTCTTGGCGCTCAATTGTGCAATCCTGCAAAAAATATTAAAACAAAAAAAAAATAGAGAAGAAAAAAAAATCTTAGAAGTACTAAATCAATTATAATTTATAACAAAACACTCCCCGACAAGGACGCCATTTTAATCGAGTGGAAAACCGAGTATCCATGTAATTCGCTAATCATTGTTATCGGCTTCCGACCACAATACAAAAAAAACTAAGCTTTGACTACTCTCTTATGGACTATAGCAGTGAGTTTGGGTTTCGAATCCACAGGGAATGTTTGATAGATTTTAATTGATTTATTATGTCTAAAATAAAGTGTAAAAAATGATGATGGGTGAGAAAGGAAAAAGGGGGGAAATAAAGAAGTTAACTAAAAGTAGTTGGAAAATTAAGGTAAGGACACAATCCCCCAAATCCTAGTATATTTATCGGCTATAAAACTAGTTGTGAATTAAATAATTGATTAAGCCCAAACTTTATTAATCTCAAGCATTACATAAATGAAGATACGAGCCCGGATCATACATTATCAAAAGTAAGAATAAAGTAGTGTCGTGATAGCTAACATACGCGTCACACTCTTAAGCACCACGGTTACCTAGGGTAAACGAGGTCAAAAGTCCTACAATGGTTGTGATAGTTACACAACACGATTTGACCATTTATTTAATTCAGGGAACTAATTTTACACGCATGCAAACCAAATCGGGTTGGGTTCATGCATCCCAACCCTTAGAAATCTAGCCTAGCATGGTGCAATTAACTAAAACTACACACGAATCCATTAACAAGCATGTGACAATAAGGAAAAGAATGATAAAAGTATTGTAATTTAAGGTTACCAAGATTGAAGAACACAAACATGCAAGAAGAAATAAAAGATTGAAAAAAAACTGGAAAAGCTCTTGAATTAAAGGTGCAAATGATGTAAATTCTTTTCCCAGATATTCCTCTTTGTTTTGAAGATTTTACATGAATGAAATCCAAAAAAAAATAGTCCTAATGACTAAATATATAGGCTAGAGGTCATTTAGAAGAGTCCCCAAAACATAAAACTGTTTCTGCTAAATGATAAGGACAAAATAAAAATCCCGTATCTGGCAATTTTTCACACTTAGAAAGCATGACTAATTTTGTAATGGTTATGCAGCATGACTAAATTCCGGATCGGTTCATTTTATATATAATTCGGATCGGTCCGTTTCACGAATTTAGACAGTGAGTTTTAAGGCTCCGGACCAGTTCGGTTCAGTTCTTTTTTCTTGCGATTTTCTCTCAACTTTAAATGACCATAACTTTTTCACCGTAACTCGGATTGAGGTGCTGTTTTTTTCCAGTGTTCTTGTAATTGAAATATATTCAACTTTTCAGTTGGCCCCACCTCCATAATATGGATGTAAAATTACAAAAATGCCCTTGAATACCCCATTTCTTGCTTTCTTTCACTGTTTTGAGTTGTCTTTCGCACTAACTTGCATGAAATACCTGTAAAACACATAAGAGATATACAAAATACAAAATACTTGGAAAAAATGATTAGTATCATAAATATGAGATAAATCCAAGAAATTTACAATGCACGGGATCATAAAAAGACATAAATTAAGGGGATAAATATACAATATTTATGCCTAATCAGAAAATATCCTAGAAGTTCAAAAAAAGAGATACAACATCTCTCAAAAGCCCGTTAATGCAAAATCCACCCAGAACTCCTCAATCTACTCCTACCCACATTCACGAAAATCCCATAGCCGAGTACAACCCAGACTCCCCACACACTCCCATTGTTCCTCAATTTTGGGTTCCAGCTTCTAGACCTCCAAACTCAGCAGCTAGTTACCCGTCAGGTTATACATGAGGTTACACACCTAGCGCACCAAGTGAGGATAACGAGTCGGTTAGTGATAGAGTCATGTCGCAGCACGGTAGCATAGGAATGGGAGAGGAGGAGGCACCTTATCTCCCCTTGAGAGAATTCATGTATGCTGAGCGATCAGTCACTCTGGGATGCATTTTGTTCCCATATAATGCAGGGCAATTCCGTTTTCAGATTGGGATGATCCATATCCTCCCAACCTATCATAAAATGGAGTCATAGAAGCCATATCTCCACATTCGGGATCTTAAAGAGGCGTGTGAGACCTTCAGTGATCAAACATGGACAAAAGATGTGATTCGCCTCAATCTTTCCCCATTTTTTCTGAAAGATAAAGCCAAGACATGTCTATGGTTTTTACCTCCTAATTCGATTATGTCAAGGAACGAGATACAATCTATGTTTCTCAATAAGTTCTTCCCTCCACATCGAACAAACTCCATCACAGCTAAAATTCAAACCTTCCGACAATTGGAAATTTAGCATTTTGATCGATATTTTGAGTGTTTCAATGAGTTAATCACTTTATTCCCTCATAATGGAATTGATAAACAATAAATCATCTTGTTCTTCCATCATGGGTTGAATATCAATTCTAAACAACTTTTTTAAACGATGTGTGATGGCCCCTTCATTGATTTAGATGCCAATGATGCTGAGCTCCACTTGAGGCATGTCATCGATACCACTCAAGCATGGGATACACTGACCCTAGTACTCAAAATAAAACCCATCAAGAGGCCACCACTCCATCAGCGTCCGGTCTATATAACGTAGACAGAGATACCACGATGGACCGTCCACTCGATCGAATTGACAAAGGCATGCGAGAGTTACTCACTGCACGCATAAGAGAACCAACTGGCCCCATCCACACCCCCATTGATAAGGTTTGTGCAGTTTGTGAGGTGGGACATTCAACAGAGGAATGCCTGACGATATTCGCCTACAAAATTATGCTTCAAGAGCAAGTGAGTAGTGTAGGGATATTTAAGGATAATTTCGGTGCCCCGGACGAAAATTCTTATAATTCTCCATAGAAAAACCACCTTGGTTTTAGATATGGGCAACCACAAGCTGCGATGAATCCAACATCCCATGTTTCCCTTCCTCCACCTCCAAAATTTCAACAAGCACCACCTCGTCCAGCACCTTATATCACTTTGACGTGGAGAAATCTCGAGGATACCGTACAACAAATTCATAAATGCCCAAAATGCAACCAACGCTATATATGAGCGAATGTTCACCGACATAAATACGAAAAACGTCCAAGAGAAGGGTAAATTTTTAGCCCAAGGCCAAAGACCTTTCCTAGATCAAACTAATGTAACCTCTAGCTCTAATACAAATCCAAATCAATGTTGCGGGATAACCACTCTACTTAGTGGTAGGTTGTTGATTTATCAGCTCCCCCACATGATACACCTAAAGGAAAGAATGTATCATCCGACACAAAAGAGGCTGAAGATCCCCCCGTAATTGAGAGTGATGAGGAAGATAACACTAGTGAGTCCGAGTTCGTCATAAAACCACCCACCGTCGTTCCATTTCCTTAACGGTTGATGTCATCTCAAAAAGGGGCCCCTCACGATGATATCATAGACGTTCTCAAGGAAGTAAAGATTAATTTACCTTTTCTCGAAACTATACAGAAAATTCTTACGTATGTTAAGTTTCTCAAGGACTTACTCACAGTGAAACACAAGATCAATGTAAAAAAAAATGTATTTTTAACACAGAACATCAGTTTCGTGCTGTTGAGTGACCTTCCTTTAAAATATAAAGATCTGGGTGCACCTACCATCTCGTGCATCATGGGGAAGAATCAGATTGAGAAAGCACTAATTGACTTAGGGGCTAGTATTAATATTCTTCTCTATTCCATCTATAAACAATTAGGTTTTGGGGATCTTAAACCTGTAAGGATGACCCTCCAAGTTGCCGATCGCTCCATTAAGATACCTCGTGGAGTCATAGAGGATGTGATTGTCCAAACTGACACTTTCTACTTTCCGTTAGACTTTATCATTTGGGATGAAGAACCCTCCGCTCTCCCGAGTAACCATGTTCCCGTTATCCTTGGCCACCCATTATTAGCTACAACTAATGCATTAATAAATACGCATAATGGGAAAATGCAAATCACGTTCGGGAATATGACCCTCGAAAAAAAATCTTCAACACCGCATCGCAAGAAGATGACGAGAGTGAATGGCGAGAAAATGATCTTATACAAGAAATAGTACACGATCATGAAAGGTCCGACAAGTGAGAGCCGTTTGGTGTGTTCCCTATTTCATCAAGTGAGAGCAATTGTTTTGATGATGAGATAATGGTGGGAGAGGTGTGTGAAGTGACCGCAATTGAGAGCAAGAGAGACTGGGTAGAGGAGAGAAAAATAGTGGAATTAGAGATCGAGCAAGTAAGTGAGGATGTAGACACTACTCGAGAGAGTGAGTTGGGGAGTGTGAGCATGGAAGTTTTTGAAAAAGAGTTTATTTATGTGGATATGATTCTGAACGCAGAAGTCCAACCTTTATTGGACTGAGTTAGTTACTTGAATGAGAGAGAATGACAAAATACAATTAATGAATTCCTTCGTAATGACCATCCCTCCACATCCCAGGAGTCTTCAGAAGATATTGAAAGAGAAGGTCCAAAACACACTCGAGAAAGTGAATTAGGAGATTTAAGTCTTGAAGACTTTGAAAAAGAATTTAGGCCGATGGATGAGAGCCTTACTATTGAAGTCCAATTCCTATTGGACTCTTGTAGTCAACTAGAAGAAAGCGAATGGCAAGATACAATGGATGAATTCCTTCTTTGTGACCATCCACCAATACCACTTGAGTTCCCAGAGGCGATTGAGGAGAAAAGTTGTGTTTCATCCTACTTAGAGCCATGCATTCCAAAAATTGAACGAAACCTGGCCGTTCCCTCCGAATTGGAACATGAAAGCCAGGCTTTGAGTGAGCATCACGAGGATCCCTTTTTGATTAGTCATGATGAGTTTCCTGGTCTTTCCTTTATCTATGGGCGAGATCCCAACTTGTTCCTATTATTGGTTTATGATAAGAAGACGGGAGAGATGAGGAGAATATGGGACCCCATTCATGGGGTCGGTTGAGTAGGTTTTGATGAAAGGTCATCTCACCCTCGACGCGTATGGGGTGAGTGTATATTAGGTGTACATAATTTAGGTTCGTAGATTCAGTTAGGTAGTTGAGTTTATCAGTACAGAACACATAGAATAGGTCCGAGCACACACACGAATGAAAGCAAGCCTAGGATTCCGAAGAGCGAATCGAGTGAAATGGGTTAATTTTATGTTGATCCAATGGTGAGGGTACTCAAAATTTCGAGAGAGAGAGAAGTGAAATGAATCAAAATAGAAGATGGGGAAATCCAGGACCGGATCGGTCCGCTCCTTGGAATTTGGATCGGTCCGGTTCCTACAAATTCTTATAGTCCCTAGGTTCACCTCCCCGTCCACCCAATATCTCCAATTCCCACCAAAATCTCCCCTGGACCTTCAAACCAACCCCCATTTTAGTTATTTTTTGTCTTTGGAATGTTTAGGACATGTTTTTCTTTCCTTATTTCCACAGTTTTGTAAGCTTATTACATATTTTTAATAGAAATGGGATTGCTATCTATGTGTGTCTTGTTTTTCATTTTAATGTTTGCATTTGTGTACTTTGTTCATTGGTTATTATTCTCTCCTTACTTTAGTTTTTAGTCATTTTTGCCTCGGGACGATGCAAAAGCCTAAGTTAGGGGGGGGGGGGGGGGTTACGCATGCGCTTTTACATTTTACAAAGTCGAAAAAGCCAAAAAAAAAATTTGGAAAATTCAAACAAAAAGCCAAAAATATTTTCATTCAAAATAAATAAAAATTGGAATTTAAATTTTTCAAAAATATCACCGAAATTTTATTTGAAGTCTAAAATTTGTAAAAGTCCAAATGCATAAAGCCAAAATTGACTAAAGATGGAAATTGAGCGTGAATTGATGACTTGACCAATAAGTGTGAAGATTATTAACCCAGTACGATGTCGAGCCTATCCATTTTTGTGAGAAATTAAAATCAATCCGAGTTAATGACTAACTCAAATTCATTTTAGCGTTTCAAATAGGTCATGGGGATATCAATTCTTTCACTTTGATCGGTTATGGGAAATGGAATGTTGTCTTGAATAATGCTCTAAATAGATCTCTAAACTTAATAAATCTCGAGATGCATATAGTAAAGTAATTAGCAATTTGGGCAATGAAGTAAGTCCTCGTTTGTCACCCAAAAATATTGTCCAGAAAAACTCGTGAAAAATTATCCTTTTTGCTACCCATTCTAAGCCGAATAAAATTTTTCCTTTTAGTTTGATAGCCCGAATAACATGGAATTGAGAAAATGGGAAATCCAGAAATTTAGTCCAAATGGTGCATAAAAAGGGGCAAGAAAAATAGAAAATGCTCAATAAAAATAGTAAAAAAAAGAAAAGTGTGAGAAATTGAAAAAAATAGAAAAAGAAGAGAAAATGAGCAAAAAGATCAAAAAAGCACTAATGGACATCATAAGAATACTTTCCAATTCTGGAATTCCCAACTATTTCCAATTTTACCCAATACACTTTAAAAATCGAAATAAGTCCTAACCGAGTCCGAATTGCGAAATTGGTTACCGCGTTGAGAGTTAAGGTACAAAAGATAATAAAAGAGATTAAATGTGTGAATTAAAGATGATGGTTCTGGTTTCCTAATAATCGTATTCTAATGACGAGATATTTTCACCCCAAATAGTCCGTTTTTCAAAATTCGTGTGGGTGAATTTGCATTCCATTGCATTTACTCCTTATATCACGCATACCTAGAGAAAACAACCACATTTTCGATTAATTCATTTGTGAGTGCATCCGTGAGATTTTAAAGTGAAAGCGAATTTTCGAAAAGTAACGGAATGATCAATCGGTGGATATCTGCATTTTGATTTTTACCTTCACACACACGCACGAGAAATTGAGACTTATGAATACAAATATAGGGTGATTAATTTTCAGGAAATGAAAATCAACTAACTTTTAAATATTTTGAATTTCGTTGAGTCAAAACGAATTCTGCGGGTATATTCACTGCAAACCCTCACGAGACACAACTTGTCCTATTAGGGTAACCTAGAGGTTTAAAGGCTTGTTTCATACGCTAAATGCAATCGCTTGCAACGAATTTCAAAAGTTCAGCCGTAGTGAATTCTTTTACATTGCTCATGACGCGCAAAGTTCTAAGATAGGGCGGTTTGATTAGGCATACATTCTTCCAAAATTATCCCCTAATTTAGTATCTTTTGATAGCTCGGATAATGTAATTCCTCTTGATTTATCTCATTTATATGCTACTGACCTTTCTACATAGTATCTCGAGTTTTGTGCTTTTTTCATGATATTTACAGGTATTTATTGCTAAGAAATGAAGGGAAAAAGACAAAGCAAAAGAATGAATTAAGGAAGAAAAGTCAAGTGGGCAAAAGCATAATTTTTATCAGGATTTTGAACGAAACCCAAAATGAAAGTTGAAGATCTTGAGTCAACAAGTGGGTAGGAAGAAGCGGCGTCCAATTTCGAGTTTCGGAGTAAAAGTTATGAGGTTTTGCTGATGCGAGATAATGAATACTAATTGAAGAGAAATTTACCAAGTAAGACCGGACCGATCCTATTTAGAACAAAAAGGGACTAATCCGGGACCTTAAAACTCACTCGTAAAAATCTCTAATTGGGTAGATTCGGTTTCCAATAAAAAAGGACCGATCTGGATTCTTATTAGCGTACTGGGAAAATTTACAAATCGGGTCGATCCTATTTAAAAAAAACGATCGGTCCGGATTTGGAACTAGATCGAAGCAAGCACATCCGATGGACTGGTCCGATGAAGGTAAATCAGATTTTCTTGTTCCGATTTTAGAGTTTGATTCACCTACAACTCCGAATTTGTTGTGATGCATTTGACTTCGAGTTATTGTTAGACATAGGGAGTTGGGATAATCAATTTTTTTACTTAGGTTTTTAGAGAGAGAAAGCTCTCTCATCTAGAAAAAACAAAACTCTAGTTTTAAAGAGTAATTGCAAGATTCAGATTTGAATTCCAGATTTGTTACATCCAAGTAATTTCACTTTATTGCCTTGATTTCTTTCTTATTTTGTTAAGTAAATCTCACTTATTAGTTGCAATCTCATATTGAAATTTGTTATTGTTCATATCTTCCATAACTATCATGACTCATGTTAATTCTAGACTTAATGCTTTTCTTCTTTTAAGTATGTTTGGCTAAACTTCTAAGGGTTGGGGTGCATGAACCCCACCCGATGCAATTCATCATAATGGGAAATAAATTTTTGAATTAAAATCTTAAAAGAATCGTGTTGCGTCGCTAACGCAACCATCGTAGAACTTTTGATCTCGTTTTCCCTAGTTAACCGGGATGCTTAAGAGTGCTACGCACATGTGGGTTAATGCGACACTGCTTTATTCTTGCCTTTGATTTCGTATGATGTGGGATACATGCCTTCATATATGTAATGCTTGGGATTAATAAAGTTTGGGTCCATTTAATGTTTTAGTTCTGAAATCTAGTATCCTACGTGAATTACTAGGTGTGGGGGATTGTAACTCAACCTATTGTTCTCATTTATAGTTAAGACTTTCATACACTTGTTATCTGCACTTAGATTAGTTATATTACATGCATTTCATTAGTTTTTTTTTTCAGTTAATGCTAATTTAAATCTAAACTTAGTTCATAATTAATCTCCCATTCAACGCACCTTTTCGTTTCTTTTAGAGTCAAGTTAGGGTTCTCCGTCTTTCCAACGTCTTTATGATTTTCTCGACCTATTTCATTGAGGATTGATATCCGACTTATCAGGATTATTACTTGAGCGACATGCTTGCAGTTGAGCCCAGATAGCATGGACACTGGATACACATTTATGGTCGCGTCACTTATCATGGTATGTTAATGATTAAGACTCTTAGTTGTTAATTCTGTAGTCTGTGAAGTTTTTTTTTGTACTTTAACTTATTTATATTTTTGGCACCTATTTATTTAATATGGGGTGGTTACCGGTTATATTTATAGTCGTCAGTTGATGCTGAGAATGATACACTTGAGATTCCTATTTTATTTTAGTATAGGGTTGGCCACCCATTATATTGAATAAGGTGGGTGTCACATCATGCTATTTTTCCCTCAAAAAACTTTTAAGTGCATCCGCAGAAAATGATGGGACATAGGAGATGAAAGGTCCATCCCCAACCCCACCCACCCCCACCAAAATATTCTCAAATATTATTCTATCAATTCCAACAAATACAAAAGCAGATGCAATATTACAATCATCTAAAAAAAATTTAACAAAAGGAAAGTTAGAGAAAAACAATAAAAGTTCAGAAAATTTGAAGACAGAGAATTTTTGAGGTATTTTGTCAAACAGAGATAAACATAATTTTACATATCTTAATTTAGACACTAATATTCACAAACAAAGGAAATATCTATGAAAACCTCTCAATAACATAACAAAATTCTTGTAAAGATTGCATTCATTGCCTTAAGAGGTTTGCTTGAATCTAAATTATAATAAAACATACATTAAAGAGACCCTAAAAATGTTTTGATCAAAACTACCTATGAATCTGCACAATCGAGATTCAAAATTGGACATTTTATTCACAATATCGACCGACATAACTTGGAAACTGTAATCTTGAGAGAACTGAAAAAATGACTCTTTAGTAGTTGAGCACATATGGTGGTCTTTACGACCTTCTCGCAAACTTTCATTACCTCTGTGAAGATGTGGACATAGACGCCACTGATCATCAAACTTGCCATTAAAGGATCCTCTGAAGGTCTATTCTTTCATGTAATAAGGGAGAGGAAATGTGAGGAGAGAAAGAGAGAGAAAGTTCAGTACATCACATAACATTAAATACATCATCTAAATATTGAACATGTTGAGGAGGAAAATGGACTTTATCTCCTAGAGACCAGAGATTGCAATAGTGGACAACCCTCTGTTTTGTATCTATTCGAGATAACCAATTCATAAAAAGAGGAAATTTGGCTCCAACATTTACGTCTTGGACATCCACTATTTAATTTGTTGAAAAACATTTTTCCTTTGTTGTTAAAAAACATTGATGTAGGAATTTTTCACTGTGATGTTTGTTAGTTTTCCAAACACCACCGTGTATCTTTTTCTTCAAATAATAAGATATCTTTTTCTCCTTTCTCATTAATTCATTATGTTATTTGGGGTATGTCTAAATTTGCTAATATTTTGGGTGCAAAATGGTTTGTCTCATTTAGCGATTGTTGTATGAGGGCCACACCGGTCTTTCTTTAAGAACATACAGTACAAGAAAACTATTTTTTTCGGCACTTTTTTCTCGGTATTATTTAAAAATACTGAGAATTTTCTTTTTACCAGCATTTATTTATAAATATAGAAAATTCACAGCATTTATATTGATGTGCCGCATAAATAGAGCATTTTTTAATTAATGCTAGAATAAATTTGGTATTTTGTAGGCATTTCATAATAAATGCCACTAAAATTAGAGAAAAAAACACCACTTTAGTTTTTGGTGGGTGTTTGTATTTTGTTAAAAAAAACACACCCACCTTCCAAGCTAAAACCTCTAACAATCTCTCCCATCACGCCTCTTCCTCCAGAAGAATCTCCGCCAATTCTAATCCTTCTCAAAACTCTCTCCCCTCAATTAGTTTGGCCTAATAATCCTCAATCCTTCCCAAAAATACCCACGTTCCAAGTTAAAACCTTGTTCTTTGAAGACTCGGACCTGTTCTGGTAGGTAAGTTGCGTTTTTCTTATTTTTCGGTATATTTTTTTGTTTCGGTATATCAAAGACCTGACTCGGACCTGTTCTTATTAGGTTAGCTGCGTTTTTTTTGGTATATTTTTTTGTATAGGTATATCAAAACCCATCATGGATCTGTCGGACCTGTTCTTGGATCATTGTTGTTCTTTTTTTTTATCTATTTTAGTCACTACAATTGGTTTTGATTATATTGTTATTTTTTATTATTTAAACATTAAACTGTGTTGATGCCAGATATATATACCACGAATCCAAAACACAAATTAACTGATATGTGTGTGAGCTTGAGATTTTTTTATACACAATTATTTATTGATATGTGTGTGAGCGAGAGATTTTTTTTGTGAGTTTTCTATTGATTTTTTTTTTTAGTTTCTAAAGAATTGTATTTGGGTAGTTTCAAATCAATCTATATATCTCATATGCTTAGATATAATCTACTAATAAATAATTGTTATTGTTTGAGTGTATTTGTGTTTGAACTAGAGGTGGCAATTCAAAAACGGGTCGTGTTTTGGGCCGACACGACAAGGTTTTTTCGAACACGAACACGACCTGACACGACACGACACGACCTGACACGAATTCGTGTTTTTTTAGTTGACACTAACACGACCCGAATAAAAAATAACACGGCAGGACACGACACAACAACCAGAATTTCTTAAATTTCACACCTATATAACACGATAACATGACATGACACAACTCGTAATTAAGACACGAACATGACACGACACAACTTCGTGTAAAAAAACACGACTCGAACACGAAAAATCGTGTCAATTTCGGGGCGTTCCGTGTCGTTTCTAAAATTGCCACCCCTAGTTTGAACCTTTGGTGGCTTATTTTAGATTTGTTTTTGGGTAAATGGCTTTAATACCATTCAATCCGTTTGTTAATTTTTTTGTTATCAATCAAAATTAGACAATTCACTACTGTTTTGGTTCAAGTTTGGTGGAATTTGTACTTATTTTTAATGACCACTTTTATGGAATTTTTGTATTTTTTTTATCAAATATCTAGAATTGTTGCTTTGAATCTTGAGAATGTCAAAGTACAAATTTTGTAGGAAAATTGAATTCATTGTTATATTAATATTATTGTTTACAATGGTCTTGTTTCTTAGTCATGACTGTTTTTTTACTTCTATTTATATAATTAAATGAAGTATATACAAGATATGATTTATCCACGACCTAGCATATTTAGTTGTTCATCTGTTTTTGGTAACTACCAATTTTTTTCACTCTTTCATTTATTTCAATTGGTTAAAAAAAGTCTAGTTAAACATAAATCTATATCACTCGCTATGATATCATCTTTGTGTAACTCTTACACCCTTGTTTTAATTGATTAGTATTATTTTAATCATCTAAATCGATGCGGTCCTGTACAATAGGGGGTTATATACATATAAATTTCTTCATTTTATATCACTAAGTATTGGTAGTTTTCATATTAGGCCATATCCAAATGGTGTTATAATTAAAGTCTAACTATTTGTAAATTTACATAGATTTGAAGGAGTATATTGATGATTTATGGTTTAACATTTTTGTTTATTTATTGTATTTTTTTAATTAATTTTTCCTAATGAATCTAATAACAATTTTATGATAGTGTGAGGTAATCAACAATCTTTACAAATGGATAGCGATAAGAGTTGGATGGAATTGTCAAGAGTTTCTCAGCCTCATATTAAAGGAGTTAATGGGTTTCTTGATTTTGAATTTGCCAATAAATACCCCGAGCTAGTGATCAACTGCCCGATTAAGCAATGTTGAAATACCATTAGCCATAAAAGAGAAGTTGTTTATGAGCATCTCGTCATACATGGGTTTGTTAAGAATTACACTCGGTGGATTTATCACGTAAAAGGTGCTCCATACACAATGGGAACTAGTGGAGCGAATGAAGTGCATGCCTAGAATACAAGAGATGATATGTGTGGACTACTACATAATATATTCAGAAATCGAAGTGAAGAGGGTATGCGATGTAACGACCCATATGAAGACCAGTATGGGATGGATGAAAATGCATCAACATTTTTCAAGTTGTTAAAAGATGGGGAGCGTGAGTTGTACCATGGTTGCAAATCTTTCTCATCACATTCATTTATTGTCCGTCTCTTTCATATGAAAACACTTTATAAGTGGAGCCACGCATCGTTTACAGCATTGCTTCAATTCTTAAAAGAGGCACTTCCGGAGGGTGTGAAATTGCCAGGTTCGTATTCTCAAGTAATAAAGATAGTTAATGATCTGGGGTTTGATTATCAAAAAATTCATGCATGTCTGAATAATTGTATGTTGTATTGGAAAGAGAACAAAGATCGTGAGGATTTCATAGTATGTCATACATCAAGATGGAAGCAATTTTCGGGTGAGTCTGATGATAAAGAAGCTAAGGGTAAAAAAATTCCCGCAAAGGTTGTTAGGTACTTTCCACTGAAACCAAGGCTTCAAAGATTATTTATGTCATTAAAAACAACCTCCCTCATGAAATGGCATGCAGAGAAAGATTATTAAGGCACCCCACTGATTCTCAAGCATGGAAAACCTTCGATCAATAAAATCCAAAATTTTCCAGTGACTCGCGCAATATTAGGCTCGGACTAGCAGCCGATGGCTTAAATCCTTTTAAAACAATGAGCATTTCTCATAGCACGTGGCCCGTTGTTTTGATGATATACAACTTGCCTCTATGACTGTGTATGAAACAACCTTATCTTCTACTTTCTACATTGATTGATGGTCCATGTAGTCCAGGAAATAAAATTGATGTTTACTCGTAGCCTCTCATCGAAGAGTTGAAGGAATTGTGGAATGAAGGCATATTTACTTACGATGCATCGACTGAAAAAATGTTTTGTATGCGTGCAACATTAATGTGGAGAATTAATGACTTTCCTGTGTATGCAAACTTGTCAGGTTGGAGTACAAAAGGGAGATTTGCTTTTCCTTGTTGCAACAAGAACAATCGTTCACAGTGGTTAAAGAATGGGAAGAAATTTTGCTATATGGGCCATCGTCAGTGGTTGGATCACAACCATAAATTCATAAATGATACCGTTGCTTTTGATGCGAAAGTTGAAAGAGAAGTGAAGACAACTCAAGTATCCGGGGATGATATCTTGGAGCAATTAGAGGCAATGGAAAGAAATAATGAGAAGAGTCACTCATCGGTGACGAAGAAGAGAAAAATGAGTACCGATGGTGAAAGGAATTATGATAGTTCTATAAATTGGAAGAAAAAAAGCATATTCTTTCAGTTGCCGTACGTGAAGGATCACTTGATTCGTCACAATCTTGATGTTATGCGTGTAGAGAAAAATGTGTGCGATAACATACTTTGGACATTGTTAAATGTTGATGGAAAATCAAAAGATAATATAAAGGCTCGTTGAGAGCTTGAGAACATGGGTATTCGAAAAGCATTGCACCCTAAAAGTTTGTTAGATAGCAAAGTATATTTACCACCAGCATGCTTCACAATGAGTAAAAGTGATAAAGACATTTTGTAAGGTTTTAAAGAATATCAAGGTCCCAGGTGGTTATGCATCTAATATTTCACAGCGTGTAAACATTAAAGACCAAAATATTTCTGAACTTATGAGCCACGATAATCATATCATAATGCAACAACTACTCCCGCTAGCAGTACGAAAATTATTGCCTGCGAATGTATCAAGGTCTTTGATTGAATTATGTAATTTCTATCGGCAACTCTATTCAAAGACAATGACCTTCAAAGACAATGAATATTTACAAGATCGTGTTGCTCTTACACTCCGTCATCTTGAGAAAATCTTCCCCCCAACATTTTTCGATGTTATGGAGCATTTGACAATCCATTTAGCCGAGGAGGCAATGATTGCTGGACCAGTACAATTTCGATGGATGTATCCCATCGAGAGGTACGTTTCGTGCATGCATTATGTTTGTGTCACCTAAATTAATGCATATGAATGCTACTTTAATTTTTTTACAATGAAGAACAGGTTTTTATTCACACTAAAAGAATATGTTCGTAAACGAAGTCGTCCAGAAGGTTCAATTGCTGAAGGATACCTAGCAGAGGAATGTACGACATTCTATGCGAGGTACCTGGGTGATGTTGAGAGTAAGTTAAATCGACCTTTATGAAATGATGAAGCTGATGACAACACACATTCAATAGGTCATACATTAGGTAAAGGAGTAGCATATATGCTTGATGACACTTCATTTTCACAAGCACATCGGTACGAATTATTTGACTCCGACGCGGTGCAGCCTTTTCGCGAGTAAGATAACATTTGAATGAATTTTATACTTTATGTAATTAAATATCACTTTACGCTATTAAATTTATAGATACATGTTTTACAGGAAACATATAACAATGCTAAAACATGAGAGACCTTGTGTGGGACACTACGAAATTAACCGCATTCACAACAAAACATTTCACAAATGGTTTGGGGATCTTGTAAGTCATCTTTTGTATTTATATGTAACCACATTTTAATATGTTAATAACACATTCAATTTTTTACACATCTAGTTTTTATTATTCAATCATATGAAAAAATTTAGGTACGGAATCTAAATGAGGGCGAGGTGTCAAAGGAAGTTGCAATTTTGGCTTTAGGCCCCTCCCAATGGGCTAGGAGATACACGGGATATATTGTAAATAGGTTTAGGTTTCGCACAAAGTAGCGTGAGATAAGATTGAATACTCAGAATAGTAGAGTTATGCTTGATGCCACCATGAAAGTTTTGCAAGTGCAAAGGAAAATGACCTATTTTGGGGGATGTAACATATTATGGAGTATTAACCGATATATTTGAATTGTAGTATTCAAATGATTTCAAGTTTGTGCTATTTAAGTGTGATTGGGTTGATACTCATTCGGGGACGACAAAGGATGATTTTGAGTTCACATTAGTGAACTTCAAACATTCAGTATACATGCATAATCAACTGTCAAATGAACCGTTTATATTAGCATCTCAGGCAAAACAAATTTGGTATGTGCGAGACCCGATTGAAGAAGATTGACAATTTTTCATGAAGATGACATCGAAAGATTTGTATGACATGTATGGTAAAGATACTTATGGAGGTGACACAATAGATGCAGAAGTTGAGCCGTACAACATCCCAAAGTTTGTGTAGGATACCCTTTTCTGTTGCATCCCAAAGTTTGACCGATGTTATGCCCTGGTTTTCTTGTTAATATTGAAACATTTTCTTAGTGGTGACCTGATAGTTTCTCGAGAATAAAAGGAAAGTTAAAATAAATTTCTAGACTAAAACATTAAATTTATTTCGAACGTATCATCATGCTAATAATTTACAATCAATTATATTTTAGGACGTGCTGATTCCTGAGATAGTGATTATAATAACATTACTATCATTCATCTCTAATGGCTTAGAAAATGGGGTATATGTTTTTTGGTGTGAAATATCTTTTGAATGGATACCTACGTGTCCCATGAGGACACTCATATTGAATTCATTTCATGTGTGTGTGACTAAGACCATAAATAGAATGCCAACATATTGTGTAAGGGGAAATCAGGGGGATTTTGGTCAAATGCAGTTTGGGAGTATTAGAGTTTTAGCTATGATCTTCCACTTTCAAATTATTTTTAAAAGGAATTAAACTTTAACATTGTAAAAAGTGTATTTTGAAGTGTGTTGTGACCAAGCGCCTTAGATTAGTTACCTGCATATCTAGTAAGTGGATTTAGGTCGAATGTAGTTTGGTTGGTGTTAGTTGGCTTATCTTGAACCTTAAGTACAAATTTTTTAGGATGGTTTATGATGCCTACTCCTGACATATGTTCGAGCTCCGTGATAAAGAAATAACTCAGTTAAATCAGGGCGCGCAGTTATGGCTGCATAATGGAGCGAAAAACATCTACAAGATATGGAACATTCAGATCCACAGTCTGACCAGTCTCTC
The DNA here is from genome assembly GCA_949130495.1 of Sambucus nigra. Classification (NCBI taxonomy): domain Eukaryota; kingdom Viridiplantae; phylum Streptophyta; class Magnoliopsida; order Dipsacales; family Adoxaceae; genus Sambucus; species Sambucus nigra. Next base: position 5,819,970 of record OX422214.1, on the reverse strand, counting down.
CATTGATAAGTGCAGCGGCACAATTAACCGAGTTCATGAGGAAAAAATCTCCCCAAAGTTGAGATGGACGCACCACCGAAAGTAGGTCTGTGAGTGAAAACTTCAGTTCCATAGTCTATATTCGTGAAATATGCTGCTGACTCATTGCCATCTTGATTTCTGAATTCCGCATTATCATATAGAGCATATTCATAGACGCGGGGTACTGTGCATGTGCTTCCATATCCACACACACTCTTGCATAAGTAATGTGCTTCATATCTGCAGTAATGGTATCTGCATAAATAACACTCGTTTTGTCTTCCTTAATGTACGCCTCAATATCATCCCCTGCTTTCTCCAACACATGAATTCACTGTTGCCCAGACATGAGCGTTTTTATCATATCCATAAACACGACCGATGGATATTTATAATGAATTTGGTACATTAGTCTCGACGACATGTGCATTGTCAACAAGTGGATCTGTTTCGACATGCATTCACCAACCATTGTGACTAAATTAGTCAACTATTTATGGGCCACTATCAGTAAGGGAGTAAGCTCCACCAGTTTTCCATTCCTTGCGCAATAGATTATGAATTCAAAAGTCCCATCAATTATACATAAATAAAATGAAAAATATGTTCAAAATAGTAGGAAATAAATCAAAAGTCACCATATTTGGGGTGTTTGTCAGTGGGAAGGCATATGCGACTAATCTGTGTACACTTTCTTCATACCAATACTTAAAGTTCTTCTCATTTGATCAACAAAGATGCCTCTATAAACATTATAACTAATGTTGGGGATTTCATTCTAGCTACACTCTCACAACTACCATATAATTATTCTGAAATAAAATATTTTGCAACCATTAATTGAAAAACCCAAGAAATCAACATATCAAATGAAGTGCTTGAAATCAACATTTCCAATGAAAATCATGCTAATTTTTGGATATAATGAGCGAGTAAACTATGAAATCGAGAAAACTATACACATCTTCTCCACTTTCTACTGGTAAAGGCAACATCAATTATATTGTAAAAAATTCCAAAACTAAAAAAGTGAACACGCATTCACACACCCCCAACAAAATAAACAGAGAAAATAGAGGAAGGAGTATACCTTAGATATCTTGAACCTAGAAAACTAATTAAAAACTCCCATTATTACTTGGAAAAAAAATATAAAAACGAATTAGAAATCGTAAAAGTTCAAATACAAATATGAGTGAGTGACTGAGGAAATTTACTAAAATAAGAAATCCTAAATGTGAGTGTGAAGTGAATACACATTCACACACACCTAAACTCCCAATTTTTAGATTTTGAACTTTTAGCAGTGTGTTAGATAGAGGCAGCTACCAATCGAACGCGGTGACTACTGAGTTTATAAGTATTATAAACAATACAACAATAATAGATTAACAAATACTTTGCAAATAAAAATATCAGAAATTATAAATTTCAGTGAAGTACTAAAATAAACCAAAATAGATCAAATAAAGAATATCTCGAGTATATCCGCAAACCGATGTGTGAATTCTGAACATTTAAAATCAGTAGAATATATGGGAATACATTGAAAATGTAAAAATAGAGACTTGTGTCCCTTTTGATCACCTTGATTAATTCAGTACCTTAACGTCTAAAACAAATTAAAATTAAAAAACAAAGACCAAAATGCATAAAAACAAACAGATTTAAGCTACCACTCTACTATTCTATGACACCAAAACCATCATCCCTGTACTTGGCATAACCCAATGCAACCCAAAAGAGATAATATCACATCCCATTAGCCTCCAATCCCCCTACAATGTAAAACCAGGTCATGCTCTGTCTCCTCATCCATCTTATAGATGCAACAGATATTGATCATGTGCCAACCTCTTTTCAAACTGTCCAAAATTGCCCCCTTGCTGTTGTCCAGGCAAAGAAAGCCACATTGACCCGGGGCTTTCCTCTACATTTGACTCCATGGGTACACAATATCCCTCCTACCAATCATCACCGACGGTATACTTATTTAAAGTAGTGAATAACAAATATCCGGTCTGGTGTTTTATGGCCATATCTGACTTTGTTATTATGTGTTTGGCCGGTATGACAATTTCAGGACGATTTGGCTGACTTTGCGAATGATTATGACTGATCATTATAATTTCCTAGTCGATCTATTCACACCTGCTTTTGCCTATAATTAATCTTTTTACATGCTTGCCAAATTGGGAGCCTTTCTTGTTGAATTGTGATTAGGCGTTGTATACACTTGACAATCACTTTGAGTAATTTTAATGTTCAATACTCATCATGGGTTAAAGAGGCTCTTAACAATGTGAAAACATAGGAACCATAAATCAAACAGAGTATAATGAGTTAGTTGTTCCCATCACTAAATGTAGCCATGCCTGCTAGTTCATTGTCCTCCACTTGTAGTAATAAGGAAATTTAACTCAAATTCAGCAAAGCAAAGGAAATTGAACTTAAATAAGGGGGTCTAATTTCACACTTTCAGTAGTAATAGGATATTAATAGTACTTTCCAATACTTAAAAGGATCGAAAGTAACGTCTTCAAATTATAGCAATGGGAAGAAAAGATCTCAAAACAGAATGAAGCCGCCCACTTTTTTTCCTAATAAAAAACCTCACTTCCTAGTAGGGATTTTGGTAGCCTGCTTGTTCCTCTTATTGACACCAGACTTGGAAACTTTGAGACTCCGACTAATAGCACTAAGCCTTGCAAGTGTTATCTTTTTTAGATCCGGTCTGTAGTAGTTATCTGCAGCCTGATTTGCAACAGTCTTAACCGTCCTAGAAAACTCCTTCTTTATGACAGACTAATGAAGCAAAGCAGCAGGCTTGTTCTGCTTCTTTGTCTTCATCGGTGATCAGAACTGAACATCTACATTCATTTTATCAATCCCTAATCAGAAGCACTACAAATAAGTAAAACTCACATTTCTAAATGTTGTGCTTCAATGACTTTTAGGTTTAATAATTAGTAAGAAATTAATTAACATAGTAGCCATGTTGAATATAATGTACATGTGTCAATGGCACAATATTTGTTATGGTATTTATCATCAAACACCCCATTTTAATGTCTATACAATAGGCCCCGCGTATAGAGGAGACACTGCACACGTTACCTAATAAGTTAATGCTTGGATAAATTCAATCAATAAGTCATCAACTCTGACAAATTTACGTTTTTGATTCTTTAAATCACCCATATTGATTGTTTTAGATCCTACTGTGTTTTAAATCACCCATCACTCATGGTAGTCTTTAGATCCTACTGTATTTTTATGTATTTACAGTCTTGAGATCCTACTTGTTTTATCTATGGTTTATTTTATATGTTCTGAAAGTAATTAACTAATATCAAACAACCTATTCTAAAAGTAGAGCTGTTTGCAATTAGAGTTATGATTATGGTTGAGTATGTTGAAGTGAAGTAGATAAGAATTCGTGATACTATTTAATAATAGTTCTAAGGATTATAAGTTGTGTTTTTTATATGATCTACATGCAGGCAAAAGAAATTTGTGACATGGCTTTGTTACATACATATCATATCCTGTTTGTATCTACTTTTTGTGTCCATCTTTCTATAAATTTTTATTTGTATTCCTGACTACAATACAAGGAATCGAAAGTGGATGTCATTCGATAAATTCGTTAAATTAAAGACATGAGGTGCTAAATTGAAATTTTATATGCACAAATCTATATTAATCTTTTTATGTATATTTTTGGATATGTCTTTGTGTGAATACTTATTTACCTATGCATGCACTAATCTGGGTAAGACTCTATATCTTAATACATATTCAACAAAGGGTAGTTACAAATATCATCTATCATCATGAGTTCAATAGTATATGGTAAATTCTCTACTCACACAATACTACAAATTGACATTGGATGACAAAATATGAAGATATTGCACATGGAAGTCACTGGTATCTTAAAATGTTATTGTATTTGCCACTCCATGGCAGAATTTCGTTAAAGTAAAACACCTATACAATAGAGGTGATATCACCCTAAGTTCCTTACACTTACGATGACTTTAGCAGAGTAAACGATATTTGAAATTTTGGATTTAAGACCCTTGAACCTATATCGACAGGTATACTTTAAGTGGAGGAATAGATACATGAATCAATTCCAAAACCATGAGTTCCTTCATGTCTTCAAAAAATGCTACTGGGAAATTTAATGTATGGAAATAAGATAAAATTGGAAGCTGGAAAAGATTAAGATGTGGGAAGTTTAGCGCAACAGTTAGCTCCTGCATTTTTTGCCTTCTAGAAAATTGTGGTTTAACGGTAATGTTTGAATTCATCTATAGTTTCTATTGTCCACTCAATCCAATCAAACACACGCCCAACTTTATGTAAAATAGATAGAGAAAAATCTCGCACATTGTCGGGCAACTTTGTCACTCTCTAATAATAAATTCAAATTTCAAAGTTTCTGGAATATGAAACTGCTCTGTTTCTTACCTCTTGAAGGCTGCCTCTCATTTAAACAACCTTAGGCTTGTTACCGTAACATTAGGAAGTTTTAAGAAGTATACAATCATTATTTCAGCTGTAAAAAATTAATTATCTCTCAACATGAATAAATTAATTATCTCTCAACATGAGATATGTATTTTTGAATACCATTATCGAGGGAACTTTAAGGTTAAACGAATAAAGACACAATTTCAAAGTTAAATATATATTTTCCCCTACTTTAGTAAGTAGTGTTGTATTCAAATTCAATGACTAGTGACCTGATTCAAGAAAAACTTGGAAAAGATATGGAGAAACTAAAAACATATATATAGGTTTAATTTATATGTGTAAATATGAGATGGCTATCGCGAAATTTCCTACTTGTTGATAATCATATAGGTTCTATCAAATAGCTCCAGGTTTTTTACTCTGGAGTTTTATGGTATTCTTTTTATTATTTGCAGGTCTCAAGTTTTAGTCGTATGCAGTGTTTAAGGACCTCATGATCATCAAGTTTTAGTCGTTTGTAGCCTTATTTTGTGAACTGTGCAGCCTTCTTTATAGTTTTTTTTTACCGAGTTTTGTTTTGACGATGGTATTACAACCATCATATGATTTCGGTTATGTATTGACCTTTCGATTTCACAATTCAGTTCACTCTTGTAAGAACCAATTCACATATGTGCAAGCGCGCGCATATATATATATATATATATATATATATATATATATATATATATATATATATATATATATATATATATATATTTGTTTATTGTTTACCCATGAAATTAGAAAAAGGCTTTATACATCACAATTTTAGAACATCTTGTCTTGGATAAACACTACTCCTATAAACTCAGTTGTGAATGTTTATTATATCAGGTTTCTATGACATCGTAGCGGCAGAGTAAATCCCTCTCACGGGACATTCCCGCTCACAGTCTCTCTTGCACTCACAATCCAATCTCCAACCACCATTTCAGCCACAATCTCAGCCCAGTTCTCATTTCCTTTCAGATTCTAGCTCGACTGAACGATCAAACTCAAGTGACAGTGAAAGCAATAGTAGCTTGACTGAGAGTGAGCCTTTACATAACCAAGACGACCATTCACATGAACAAGGTACTCAAAATTATTTGATTTATATGTGCTTAATTAACTGTGTAGATTGAAGTTAACCTATATTTTCAATTTTTACGGTTCAACTTCAGCACAATATGCCACTAAATGTAGAGGTATTGCGAAGATGGGTGAATTATGGGGTACGGGAAAATGCTTAGAGCTTCACTTCAATGATTTCTATCAGCCAGTTGGAGATACCGCGGATAGACTATCTACCCATTTAGGCATTTTAGTTCGTGATGGAAACATGTAAAATTTCTTTTGTAAATTTTCGTATAACACAACTCTTATTAGAATACTCTTTGCAATATTATTTGTTACTAATTTAATATTATATCAATGTTAAACAGGTTATCGTTGGCTTTCAAATATTGGCGATGCATGGACTTATACCCATACAAGGAACATGTTTGGCGAGAGGTGAAGGTAAAATCAAATGGTACCATGATTTGTGGAAAATTAATTAAAATTTTGAATTCTTTACAAAGATAATTATGTAAGCTAAAATCATATGTGTAGTAGATGACTTGTTTTTCTATACATTGTTATTATATAGGAGAACATTGATGCCCCTGATGAATTCAAAAAAATGTGCATGAAAAAGGTTGGAAAGATATGGAAAATTTGGAAAGAAGAGGTGAAGAAACATTATCGTGCCTTTGATACCGACGAAGAGAGATTGAAACATTGTCCACCTAGAGTAAAGCTAGAGCAGTGGTCGCAACTTGTTTAGTATTGGGGAACTCGTGAGGCAAGGGTATGACTACATTACTAGCAGTAAAGTTTTATAAATTCAAGTTAAACATATATTTTAAATATATTTTTGTAACAGAAAATGAGTCGAAGAAATTGTCGAACTCGTAAGAAGCAAAGAACACCACATACTTCCAGAAGAAAGAGTCATGCGAATGTTGCTCATAAGGTGTTTTATAAAAGATTTTGATTGTCAATATTATTTTATGTTATCAAACTTATTTATGTAACGACTTACGAATGTATGGGTTTATGCAGATGGAGGCTGATCAAGGGAAAAAGGTTTCGTTGGTTGATGTTTACATAAAAACAAACGAGAGGAGAGATGGCTCAGCCATCGATAAGGATTCCGCTGAAGTAATGGTACAAAAATTAGCAGATGAGGATTAAATTAACAATTAAATAAGTTTATTATTTATGAAAGTTAAAATCATGCATGAAATTAATATGTGAAGCATTTAAAATTAGCAGTGGGGAGATATTAGGATCTTTATTATGTTTTGTGTTTGTGAATAAATGATTATAATTTTTGTTTTATATAATAAGAATTGTTTCATTTTAGTAAAAAATGAGGCAAAAAGTAGATCAACCTCCGTCAGATTGTAATGACTCCGTCAGTCGTAAAGACGAGATATTTTATGAAGTCATGGGACCTGATAAACACGATCATTGTCGAGCTTGTGGGCATGGACAATATCCAAATGATGTGCATGGAACTAAGCAGTCGAAGGTTAATGAAAAAGAGTATGAGCGACTACGATCTGAGATTTAATTTGAATTTCAAGATAAATTTGATCATTCAGAGGCTCAGTTTGAGTTGATATGCACACACATGATGACTTGCCCTTCTGTTGTATCCAAACAGGTTAATAAGTACACACTTTTATCCTTTGTGCTTAATTATCGTGTATATATACATAACTGTATTTGAAATATTAAATCATGCTACTAATAGGTTCCTCAATCCTCCAATGAGCAAAACATACCATCATATAGGTCCATTTTGCAACCCGAGCAACAATTAGAAGAAACCAACCAATTTCATCCTGTAGTGGTACAACAATCAAATCACCATTTAGCTCCATCTCAACAGGTAAGTAGATAATTACTTTTTAAAATCATAATTTAAGACTTTAAGTTTTCATGACTGAAATAATTCATTTTTTGTACATTGCAAATTCTCAACGCTTGGCTGCCCCCGAGACTACTGCTCGTGCTAGTGAACAAACGAATGCTACTTCATTCAGTTATGTTACTAATTTAATGGATTTTAAAGGGCACAATATATTTGTGCTTTCTTGGGGAGTTTATGTATACTTGACATTGGGTTGTTGGTTTATTTGGTTATATATAGTCTTAAAAAGTTTGGGATGTCTTAAAAACAAATGAATCTCTGTCGATTTTTTCCAGAAATATATCGTTGATGACATATTCATCTTGTTTGTAGAAAGAACCATCAAAGAAGAAAAAGAAGCACCATCAACCATGAAAAAGGGTCTCAAATAATGCACTTCCTAAAATTGTATACCTTATTACTTTTGGACTTCCAAAAGTGGTTGTGGCACATGGATTCATTATAAGCAAGGACCTTTCAACAAAAGTAGGGGGTACGCTACTTGGTTAAGACTTTTGGGAAGCATATATTGAGAATACATTTATAACAAACGAACCATTGCCCAGACCTTATAAAAATAAGTCCACAATTGGAGATGCATATCATTCAACCGTAGCGTGGCATATGGCTAATGTACTAATTTTTAATTTTATTATTTTTATTGAAATACTAAGAATAAGTATCAATGACAAACGATTGACTTTTTTTATTTTTAGGTTGAAGAGGATGTTTAAGTTTGATGGACAAGGATCGTACATTGTAAAAATTTCCGTTTCGCTTCATGTTTTCACGCTTTTGCTTATTGGACATGTTCATTTTATTTTGTGGATGGATAATTTTTTCAAACTCAATTATGTTTATTTACGATGAATGCTATTGGCTTTAATTTAATGACGTTTTAATTTGATTACCACCCTCTTAATTTAATGTTATGGTAGTGTTTTTGCACATAAATACGATACTTGTAATAAATGATTTTTTTAACACTTGCTCCCACTCATATATTGCAAAATAATATAAAATTTTGTTTAGTGCCGCTATTATCATTCTCGAAAATTTTTTAGTGCCGCCAAAAGTGTGTTGAGCATTTAATAGGTGTTGCAAAAGGTCATTATCAACATTTTTTTATTTCCGCTAAAAGGTTATTACCAGCATTAATATAAATGCCTAAAAATGCAGCAATTTTTTTGCGGCATTTTTTAAAATGCCATTTGTTATTTTACCACATTGGCTACCGCACTTGTGGAAATGCCGACGAAAGTGCCACTAACTTTTCGTGGCATTTTTTAAAATGCCGTTATTCTTTTACCACATTGTCTATTACCGCACTTGTGGAAATGTCGTCAAAATTGCCGCCAAAAGTCTTACCCACATTTTTTGTGCTTTTCTCGGCATTTAATTTATGCCGGGAAAAATCAATATTCCTGTAGTGATAAATCTTATGTGCGTTCATGTTTTCCTAATTTTTACACGATAGTATAAAACCAATTTGAGGTTTTACCAAAAAGTATCTGAACGGATAATGCTCAAGATTACTTTAACCCAATCCTATCACCTTTTCTCCCAAAAGAAGGAATTTTCCATCATTTAGGCATTTCCTAGAAATTCCCCGAGCCATCTTGTTTAAGAAAAATGTAACAAAACCTATTGGGGAAGTTTTTCTCACTATAGCCTATTTTATAAATAGAATTACTTCACGCGTGTTAGAATTTAGGAGTCCGTTAAGTGCGTTCTCAAAGTTTTATCCTGAAAATCACCTCTTTTGCAAATTACGCCCTACAGTGTTCGGTTATGTTGCCATTGTTCACATCCACGCACAAAACCGGGGAAAGCTCGATCCACATGGCCTCAAGTGTGTCTTTGTTGGTTATTACACCAGGAAAAAAGGTTATAAATGTTACCATCCGCACTCATGAAAATTATTTGTCCATCCTCATCTTCATGGGGAGAAAATACCTCTGAAAGATAAGGATGATCATGGCCTTTTTTTTCCTTAATTTGTCAACAAATAACCATTTTCCATTGAAATGGTTTGCGTAGTCCCGGTTTCACCTGAGGTAGTTGAACCCCCTATTGCACATCTATTACAATTATACTCCAGCAGAAGACAAGATTCTATTATTCTAACATATCAAGTTAAAGAATCCAATCCAATAACACGTACTGAAGTTCGTTCATCCTCTCCTATCTTTAGTAATTCAGATTTTCCTATGGCAAATAGGAAAGGTACTCGCATGCACTTAACATCCTATTTCAAACTTTACATCACTTGACAGATTATCTCATGACCACAAGATCTACCTTACCCAAGAAAATTATATTCCAATTCCATAAACTTTACCCTAGGCACTTAACAGATAAGAATTGGAGAAATGCTATGGATGATTAAATGAGATTACTAAGAAAACACCAAACATGGGAAATTAACGACTTACTAAAAGGAAAAAATATCATAGGATGTAAATGGGTGTTCACCGTAAAATATAAATCACATGGGACAAGGGAGAGATATAAGGTGAGGTTGGTAGACAAAGGGTACACACAGATCTATGGAGTAGGCTATCAACAAACATTTTCTCCGGTTCTAAAAATGAACACTATTTGCATTCTTTAGTCTTTAGAAGCTAACGCTGATTGGTGTTTGCATAAATTTAACATTAAAAATTCATTTTTAAATGGTGATTTAGAAGACGAAGTGTACATGGAGCCTGAGGCTCCACCAGGATACAATAAATATTTTGATGGAAATAAAGTGTGCAGGTTAAAGAAGGCACTATATGGGCTAACAATCTTCGAGGGCATGGTTTGGAAGATTTTTAAGGGTTATGCTACAAATGAAATACAAGAAAATTCAAGGTGATCACACTCTTTTTATTAAACATTCAGCTCCAGGGGGTGTGACCATCTTAATTGTCTGTGTGGACGATATAATAGTGACTGACAATGATCCAATAGAAAGGAAATTACTTCATAAATGGTACGCTAAGGAGTTTGAAATTAATGACTTAGGAAGACTTAGATTTTCCCTAGGGTTTGAAGTGGATCGATCAGTAGCAGGAATACACTAGCTACCGATCCTACTGCTACTGCTTAACATACAACCAAAATTATCACTTTTATTACACCTGAAAAACATACAACTAGAATTATCACTAAGCAATTGCTTCTTAACATCTTCATAGTTTTCTTTTATTTGGGTTTGATAAGAAATGACTATGAAAAATACACAACGCAATAACATATACTACTACTAGGTTTCTTTTTCACTATTTATAGAGTTATTAGTTTAGATTTCCCGCTACTGGAATTGTTAAGGTAATCATATAATATATCTAAATAAATCCGAGTCAAATTTGAAGAATGCACATGGGCTTTCATTTTGTCTCTTTAATCTGGAAACTTTGCCAGGTTTCTAATAATTGTGAGTGCATAAGCTCTGATAGCTTTTCCTTAAAGGAGTGATCATCTTTGTCCCATTATTCTCATAAATTTTATTTAAACTTTTCCCTAACACATCCGATAATAGAAAAGTATCCTATAATAGTGAAAAGTATGTTTTATGTACAATTTATATCTTGTGTAAAAAATAATTTCTTTAATAATAGTATCATAGTCTTGGGAATATTTTTTGTTATATGCGAATGAAATCCATGTAATAGAAGAGAGGTATCCCGACATACCAATTGTCGAGAGTCGGTGACAATAGAAGAGTCAGAGATCGGCCTTTGGTTTGTAGACACTAAGCCTTACCTAGACCCCGAGGCACCACTAACACATCCATGTAAACACCTCCTGCCTAAACCACGACAAAGAATATGAAACCCAGTCAATCCCCGCATTACCTAAAATTCGTATATATAACAATCAAATAGATCAATACCATACCAAACAATGCTCACAGTTACCCTTCCATTTTGACTTGTATTGAAATTCTGTAATTCTTGAGTAGTGATGTTTGTTTAGTATTTAACATTGAACTCTAAATCAAAGTTTGAATTGTGAAAAGTCTGCTCGAATGTTCATTGAGAACTCATTTGTTTCCTAGTGATGTAGGATATTTTCAACATTTTACTAATAGTAAACATCTATAGCAACAATAATAATGGTACAACTGGAATTAACTTGACTTATTTCTCCTAAAGCATAAGACAAATTCTATAAAATACATGATAGCAAGATTGGTGATGTTGACAACAAAAGGCGTATTCTCTTGGAAAAGACGAATTGTAGCAAGCTCATCCGTCTGCAATTTTCTATGGATGCATCCTTTCACTCACAGAAGGGATGTGTCATTTCACCGAGAGAGGGAAAGAAAATTGGCTTGGGAGAGAACGATTACCCTTCCAAATTAATTATAGAGGAGAGAGGAAATAGTAACTATATCCACGTGTCGATCCGTGGTGAAGCACTCTAACTTTATATATATATATATATAATAAGGAGTAGAAGTCTTGACACTATTCAATAAATGGATAATACAAGTAGAGGCTAGGATTGAATAATCAAAACCATCCATAACTAGATGAAAGGTTAGATTTTCACTCACACACTAATAAAATGTACTATAGTACACCCCAAATTTATTTCACCATTAATTTGTAATTCTACCCACTTTTGTCTTAACCATCCATCACTCACGTCTCTCTCTCCCAAGTCTCAACACTTAAATTGATCCTCAATCTCCATCTCGGCTCCAAAAGTTAGAATGGTAAGCACACACGTCTTCTCTCTATTTCAGAGTTTTTCTCTGTTTCTATACTCTCTCTTTTTTTTGTTCAACTTCTGGAATTTTTTGGAGATTTTTTCCAATAATTCTAGCGTCCATCTTACAGATCTGAAATTTCGTGCACTTTGTATGGACTTTCTATAAGTCTCCGATGCTCCAAAAAATCATCCCAATGGACAATGAATGTTGGAATGCAAGCGTTGTGTTGCCTTTCAGATCGAAGTTCTCAAAAGGTTTTGCCTTGAAGAACATCATATCCATGATTTCAGATCTACCTTGGGATATATGCATGGTATTTTGATTTGTCTAATCAATGTTTAATTTGTTGGATTCAAAATAGGGGTGTGGTGTTTGAGAACAACTTTGAATATTGGGTGAGATCTCTCTTTCTTCATTCCGTTTTTTCTTTCTAATTTAGGGTTTTAAAAGTTGATGAATTATAAGACCTAATTTGAGGTTTTTCTTTTGATTTTGAAAATTACTTAGTTTTTTTTTGTTGTTAAGATTTGTAGATCTAATTTGATTTTGAAAATAAGTTAGGTTTCATTTTTTTATGGTTTATGGATTTCTCACGAATTTGGTGTTTAGTTAGTGCCATTTGTGTCAATGTTTGATTTTGCAAGTACTAACTTGGATTTTTATGAATTTGGTGTTTAAATTGTAGGTAGTGTTGTTATTTTGTTTCTTGATCTTTCTGTGATGTAATTATGCTAAATATGAAATCTGAGAAATTTCAGAATTTGATGTAAGTATACATGTTGGTTGAAAGTTTGTAATATTATTTATTTTTTGGGTTGGCATATCAGATTGTGGATATGTTTTTCTTGCTTATGCAATATCATATTTACTTTAACGAAAAAAAATTAGTTAGCGTGTACTACTTTTTTGTTCTGGGATTTGAATCAAAGAATTTGTTGCTTATGCAATGTGATGTTTATATTGGGGATTTTCAGGATGTTGTAACTCAAAGTTTTGGGAATGGGTTTTCATCATGTGACGATCATAAATTGGTGAGTTTTACTGTTTTACTTTTGTAACTTCTTTCATTACCTTTCTCTTTCATTTTCTATCTCATTATATTTTTTAATTTAATGTGCACTTTCAGTGGGGCCCAATAGTAATTGGATGATTAGATTCATGATGCTTAATAGTGATATTCTTGGTTGCTTAACTCTAATTTAATGTTTAAATTCCTGATGCTTAATACTAAGGTGTTTTAAGAAAAAGGCATTCCTACACGATCGAGTTTTGCTGCTATTTTTTATATATGTTGTTTTTTTCTACTATTTAAAGATGGATACTATTGTTTTTTCTTTGCATTAGTAAAATCTCGAGATTCACATTTTATTATTGTTTCCAATTGTTATTTGCTTTCGCCAATAATTTTCTCATAACTATTAGCTAGCAATTTGATGGAGAGTTCATTATTGGTGAAAGAAAACTGTTTTTGAAACACCAAGGAGGGATATGAATTGGAAGAAAGGTGCAGTCGATCACTTTGCAATGTTAATTTGCATAAACATGTGATGATTCACATAGTCGAGGTTTGACTTTGATTTTTAGCTCTGTGACGTTTGAAATGGAGTTCTATGTGTCATCTACGCGATGCTACATGCTACATTTGGTACACAAAATCGAGGTTAGTTTTTAATTATTCGTTTCTCATCAAAAAAGAAAAATAAGTTATGGGTGAACATTCTTCAAATTTGATCCTGAATTCATATGGAGCCAATCTTTGCATTTTTCTATTTTGGATGTAGATTTTTAGTTGGCATAGGTCTGAATATAAGCTCAAAAATATAAGTCGAGGTTTTATTTTTGGATGCTTAGTTGGGAATCTAAACTCTGTAATTTAGACCTGATTATAGTTGGGGATCCATTTTCCATTTTTTTTATCCCTATGCATACTGCTACTTTAGTTATGACATACAATTAAGAATGAGTTATATTCAGAGTGTTGGATATTAAAGATGACATTTCTACTACTTTTATTATGTCTTCACACCTATAATATGTTGTTGTGGACTTTTATTATTTCTTACCAGGATAGTGTTGTGAACTATTAGCTCTCCGAGTTAGATGTAATCAAATATAACACATACATCACATGTATTTAACTTTGGGTACTGACATTCCATACTGTTGTATATGATATGCTCTGTTGGAATTTTTGATCAGATGATGTTAACTATATAGTGGTATATGGTTCATTTTGAAACCTCAAAACTTCTTAAGATATTTTTCAACATTGACTGATCTATACCGGGCACTCTCAATTTTCAGTTATTGTCTTACTATGGTTTTCTTCCTGTAGTTATTTTCTCAATATCTATCTTTATTTCTTCATCTCTTAAGTGATTATTTTTCTAATTTTCCAATAAATATTCTGAATTGTATGTTGTTAACATAGTATAGAGAAGGCATTTATATCAAATATCTGAGAGGCTATGCTATTTTTATGGGTGCATTTGAATGGCCATAACATTATTTTAAAACAAACTATTTATTAAGTGTTTAATGGTTAGGGTAAACTATTTCTCTCAAACTAGTATCGTTACTCAATTATATGTTTCTTTTTCATCCCAACTGGGGTTTTGATACGGGTAGAGCTTAAGGCAGAAACTTTAGTAACGAGTTTGTTATGAGGAAACATGTATTCCAAAGTTTTGGATTAGGTGCAACTTCAAGCTCAATATTCTCAGATGTGAAGTGCAAAATGCAATGGATTCCCTTTCCAGTGTCACCCAAAAGATTAAAGATCTTGAAATTGAGGTAGCACATGCACTTTTTTTATAATGCAATGAACTTTATTTTAATTTGTGTATTGAATACATTAATTTGTGAGTTACAGACTTTAATTTTGAGGTTTTGATTTACACATTAACAGTCCTTTTTCTAATTATGGTGAGCTTTTACCAACTATTGTGGCGCTGCTGTCATGTCTCCTCAATGTGATTCTAAACCTTAATCAATTAATTTCTATGTTAGCATTTTAAAGTATGTGGTAGGTAACTATATGTAATTGTATGATGGTTCGGAATTGGATTGTTGTCACAACTGAAAGTCAAATTAAAGCCTACACGTGGTGGTGGTTTAATTTTTCTATTTTTCTTGCATATACAGTTCTCGACCAAAATTCTCCACAAGGCTATTGCATTCGGTTTATACTATTTATTAACTTATAACTATATTTGATCACGTGGTATATATGCTTTTTAATTTTAACCCTGTTTTACAAGAGCAGAGAATAGATCCTAAATATTCATTGACATATATAGTTTGTTTAACTTACTTGGGGATTTTGTAATGGTTTAAAATAGCCCATAAACTGATTTGTTTGAATTTAGATAATTATGATAGTTTTAATATCCTTCAATCATTTGTTTTTTAGTCTTACATTTACTGCCAGTCAGACAAAAAAATTTAAATTGCATCCTCATTTCCATCGAATTGGCACATTTATCAAGTCATCTATTTACTCTGTTTCCGGCAAGGAATGTATGGAGAAACACCTATCCATGTCCGTATGCTTCTTTTTGTTTGTATTGTTTTTGAGAATGTATTATTTTTCAAAGGAAGTAGTCTTTGCAACAACCTACTGATCATATTGTTCATTCATCTTTTTTTTTTGTTTGTAGTTTGATTAAAATGGGTTCTTTTGTTCTCCGATTAAAAAAATCATGTTTACTATCCTCAGTGCCTTAGCTTTCTTTATGGGATTTGCATTTCTTCTGATTCAGCCCCTTAACGATAGAGTCTACTTCCCAAAATGGTATTTAAAGGGCTTAAGAAGCAGTCCGTTGAACACGGGTGTCCACAAGATTGTTAATTTGGACTGGCGATCATACTTGTAGTTTCTGAATTGGATGACAACTGCATTGATGATGCCAGCTGCATTGATAATGCTAGAGTTTGAAGTTATTTACCATGCAAGATTGGATTTTGCTGTGTACTTGCGGATTTATCAGACGAGGTATGCTTTAAAATAACTTATACGAAATTTTGAACTACTTGAAGGAAATTTTGTTCTATTTTTTCTATGAGAATGTGACACCCCGACTAATTAAATACCGGGTAGCTACTCCTTTATTAAATTAAATCAAAACGCCAAGTTGGCTCAGTTAATAGCATCACTGTCGAAAACATTTTTTATTATTACTAACCACCTAGTATTTAAAAAGTAAGTTGCCAAATTTTAATTAAAGCCTGATTAACATGCAGTAAAAGATTTAAAGCAAGAATAATATCACTATTCACCATAATGAAGTAAATAGAATAACCAACACATGATATAAATAAATCTGGAGGAAAACTCCTCACAACAAAATCCCACAGCTGAAGTAAATAACGAAATACTGAATACTGAATGAATACATGCCAAAGTCTGAAAAACTGAAATGGAAACGTATCTAATAGAATTTGGGCAACATGCCATACAACTGAGGAATACTGAGTATGGAATCCAAATGATATAAGCGTCTAAAAGCAAATCCCTGTAGCTTCCACAAGCAGCTACAGCTCGTCATCTGAGTATGAATCCTATGCATGGTGTCCTTGTGGCTGGGCACCTAAAATGGTTTTACAAAAAATAGATTTGAAAGCAAACGGGTTAGAGCCCGAATGTGGAGATATTTTAAAAACCTGCAAGTGCTTTAAAAACATTTAAAACAGTATATGCAAAATACATGTTAGGACGTGCTCTCACATGAGATACTCACCTCTCGTCTAACTGTGCACTCCTAACGTTCCTGTACCCATTCATGTGTTATCTCATAACTATCTAAAGAGTTTCTAACACTTTTACTCGGTTCACGTTATAAGTTCCAACCTTAACAATTAAATAGAGAGTTCTACTTTAATTCCCGGATTCCCAATTATTAATAAAACCATTTATTGATAAAAGTTCCCTTTTTATCTTTCACAACATTACCATAATTATACTCACAATTTAACATAGTAAATTCCTTCTCCTTTAATCGTATATTTTCACATCATAAATATACAATACAAGCACCCAAAGGCTAAGCTGCGGTGCACACATACTCTGCTATCCATCCCGGTACATCACGTATATAAGGATCTCGCATTCCGAATCTCTCAGGAATCGTTCAGATAACAACATCACAAATAATGGAGGCAAACACAGTCACCATCACATGGGTCATGCATATACCTATGCTCCCACGATCAGCAAACTTATTAACATCTCAATAAGTCCTTCAATGACCTATGTTCATCGAGGTAACCAATCTAAATCCGGGCAACACAAGGATAAGAAGGCCCTAAGCGAACGTAAACCTCCCGTGATAGCAAGTCTGGTAGGTATGTCATACACATAAAATTATATACTAAGCATTCACACATCTTAGATATCTCGATATTAATAAAGGTATACTCTACATCTTTATACCATTATTCCAAATTCATATATTTCAAGTATCCCGATAATATAGAAATTAAATTGTCGACACGTCTCACGTCGTAGTTTCTTAAAGTTAAAACCTATCTCAAATATACTATTAAGTCCCCATTATTCCCACATTTAACATCTTTATACCTAAGGTCTTTACTTATGCCCCAAACCTTATTTCATCAAATTATTCAAATTTGCACTATTAGCCCAAATATTATCTCACATAACGAATTTCATTAATTTAGAATAATTCCTCAAATTAAATTCCAATTAAAGTCCAATCTCATAATCATGCCTACTGGTCTTACTTAAGGTTAAGGGTATTCACAATGTCTCCAATAATATTATCCAAGGGTTAACACCATTAAAATTTAATTAGGGAAAAGACTTTATTCATTCTGGGAAGGTCGATCGATCGACCTTTACCTTCGATCGATCGATGGTGGTCGATCGATCGACTGAAGAACATCGATCGATCGAACGCACCAGGTCTGGTTACGGACTGCTTCATTTTGCAGTTACCAATTCATCCCAAAACTCCATTTTTAAGCATGAAACTCCAAGAAAAGGTTACCATAACATCATACTATCATCCTACAACAGTATTAACATTCCAAATTCCATAATTCATCATTCCAAGGCTTAGTTTAGATCAAAACTACATCAAAAATTTCCAGAATTCTTCTTCATTCAAGAACATCATTAAACTTCTTCTAACTCCATTTTTAAATCATCAAAGGTTCTGTTTAGAACATATAATTCGTCCAGAATATCACTACATGCAATTCCTACATAAATCATGGCTTTTAACTTCCAATTTATGGGTTTAAATTATCATCAAAAATCAATTTCGAAAATTTCCTAAACATGGAAAAGCATAGCTTGAATCAAATGAGTTTAAACCACTTGACTTAATCTATCTCTGAATTTGGTGTTGAATCTTGAAGTTAAGTCTGTCCTCTCTCTCTCTTTCGGCAGAATTCTTTCCTTCTCTCTCTCTCTCTCTCTCAAGTTCTTCCCAAGGTTGAAGACAATGGAGTTGTGGTTGGTTTTTGGTAAAATGGAATTATAACTCAACTTCTCCCGTAGCCCATTAAGTCTCTTAGTGTAGTTAGTGGGTTAAGTGGGTTAAAGAAGAAGTCAGATTGTATTTCCAATTTTCGTCACTTTTTAATTCCCAAAAATACAAATTACCAAAATTCCCTTTATGATGCCGGTATGGCCTAAAAATACCCCGGGACCCAAACTAAACTCCCGGCTAGTGTTTTCTCACTATCTCGACCCTTCCGGACGCGTTGGCGCACTCAAAATGACCATACGGTTAATGGAACTAAAATTCACTTTTTAATTTAATAATAAAATACCATGACGCGACGGTCACACGCGTCTCAACAAAATTCCCAAATTGCCGTATTTCAATCACGTGACAATTTCAATATTACCAATACTCATATAATGCCAAGTATACACATTATAATGAAATACTAACTCACATCTCGTTAATATTTTTATCCGGATTAATTTCCAATTAATAAACATTTAATTCAATTAATCCCCAAAAGTAAATATCACAGAAAATACGGGGTATTACAGAGAACACTATTGGTTGTGCTCGGATTGTGAACAGTATCTCGACTCGGTGTAGTTTTAGAAGTCCTTGACCCCCCACAACCTTTGGTAGTGAAATTTAACTTGCAGACCAAATGAAGCACAATTCTTCGCCAAATATACACAGAATGTAGATCTATTTTTCAATTTTAAACACCAAGAGAGATAGAGTGTGGCATATCTATCATAGCTAATGTGATTTTCCTAATATATGAGATTTTTTTATGATGCTTGGTCAATGTTGTGGCATCTTATTTGGTTTTGTGCTCATCCAGTGAGGTTATTTGGTTATTTTTACGACGATACACTTGAAATGTAATCGATGGTTTGTTCTGTTTAGTTTTCTTGGGATGGTTTTCATGAGTTTTTGTAGTTTATGTATATAGATTTTAGGGCTTTGTGCGTATATATGTTTTTTAACATTTGTAATTCAATCTTTTTTTGTGGGTGAGCACCTTGCAGAAAATGGAAGGGAAAATTTCTATCTAGCCAATGTAACACCCCATGATTTTTGAGACTGAGAAATTAAATTTTTGAGAAAATAAAATTTAATTAAATTGGAGAATTCTAAAATTGGGAATTGTAGTCCAAAAATAAAGGACGTTTTAAAGTATTCCGGATGATATTTTGAGGGAACCATTGATCTCGGAAGGGTCGAGATAGTCAAAATGACGGTCACTGGGTTTTAATTCGGCTCCGGAATATTTTAAGTTAGTTTGACTCAAATTGGTGTAAACGAGTCATTTAAAGTGTGTATTAACATTTAAAATTGGGTTTATTATTTTAAGGGCTTTAAAGGATTACGGATGAAGCCTTTTCTTTTGAGAGAGAGAGAGAAAGAGAAAGAAAAGAGAAGAGGAGAGAGAAGAAGAAGAAAGGAAGAGAGAGAGAGAGGAAGAAAAGCTTGGAGATTCCGACCCAATCGCGACATCGAGGACGATCCAACCTCTACAAATCTGAGGCAAGTGTTTAATCTTGCTAAATAAGTCATTTGTGTATTTTATTTCATAGTTTGTGGGTAAAAGAAATGGTTTTGGGGTATAAACATCAAAACCTAAATTTTGGTTCAAATCTTGAAATTGAAGATTTTAATTGGGTTTAAGGGATATAAATTGATGAGGTTAAATATAGGATGTGTTTTGATGTTGGAAATTATGTTGGGGTTGAATATTAAGGGTTAGAATAAGTATAAATTGAATTTTGGAGAATTTGGGCTTTGGAAAAATCAGCCATTTCCGTGGCTTGCTGCACAAGCCGAATCGATTCGCCCCTAGTGAATCGATTCGCTATGTTGCAGAGGTCTTAGGTCTTTAGGGCCGAATCGATTCACCCCTAGCGAATCGATTTGGTAGATAGCAGACTCTCAGGTCCCTTGTACCGAATCAATTCGCTGCTGGGCCGAATCGATTCGGAGGGGTCGAATCGATTCGAGAACAGGGCATTTTGAGGTATTTTTCTCTATAGTGATTGCAAACCCTTTTTGGTTGGGTCTATTGACTTGGGGCTTTCTCTTAGGATGTAATAGATATATTTTGGAGACTTATAGGGGGTATCTCACTTGGTATGATAGTGGGGACTTCTTGGAAGAATTGGAGAATATTATATCCATGTATGTTGTGAAATTTCTAAGCCTACATTTATATCGACTCCTCATAAGGATATGATAATATTAAAATACAATTTGGGGCCATATGGAAGAGAGTGTCTCATACCCTTAGAAATGATAAAGTTTAAGGAATATATCCGAGAGATCTTAGACTAGGGGCTTCACAAAAGTGATTGAACCGTAGTCGGAATCGAGAGCAGTGGGATTATATTACCAACTAGAGTAGGATGTGAAAAATCTAGTTGGAATAGATGTTGCTTATCGGTGTGTGAATTACATCATGTAAAATTCCCTAAGTAATGGGATTATTTGATGAAAATAAGATTTAGCTTGAGGCTTATAGACTATTAGTTAGGAGCATACCAATAGTCAAAATTATTACCAGATTCTTATAATGTACTCTCGGATATAGATGGTGTGTGTAGTGATGGGTTTCCTACACAAAATCTTGGGTGATAACCCTAATGTTGGATATATATGTATAAATATATACATATGATTTTGGGAGACTATTCATCATAGGAAAAATGATTGAATATGTTTCAAGCAAGGGATTGTATTCACATATCGAGGTAAATTATTAGAGTTTGTGATGACGGTTTGTATATTGAGGATTATGTATACTTATAGCCGAGTTTATATATCTTATACATATGAACGAGAATTAGTTTGTACATATATAGATATAACGATGTGTGAATATATGTAGATATATCTATATATAAATATGAATATATGGATATATTTATGTTGTGGACATACATGGTATGGATATTTAAACCCTATATAATGGTTTACTATTTGATCATATGATGGGATCATATGGATGTATGTATATTGCGCATGTGAGCAATATATATACTTATGTGGTTAAGCATACCCCGCTCATGCTATCATTGGGAAGTTTCCGCGCAGAGGGTGAGCATCCTCGCATATAGAGAAGGGTGTGGATATTCCCCAGGTCATAGTCATCCCGTGTGTTATTATATGATAGATATATTTTTGGGATGAGACGTGGTGGGTATGTTTCGTCTCATTGTCAGTTGGATCTATGACCGCTTCTCGGGACGTCGTGTGTGTGTGTTATCACGAGGTGGGTGTCATTGATCCCCACCAGGTGGTCCCCAGTTGCTACGTGAGCCGAGCACTAGGAAGATGATAACATTGATGCAATTTTATCGGTGATATATATAGCCGGGTGGATTATGTTCATGTCCATTGTACATCAGATATGATATGTACACTTGGTCATGGGTATGGATGATTGGTATATGTATATATATGGTGAGAATAAAATACCTATATATATATTTATATATCCTATAGATGAAAGGATATAGAATCTTTGTGGAGTACATCTTGGATGACTATGTTGTACTAGATTGATGGGGGTTGATGTATCGCATTTAAGGAATATTTCGATTACATCATCCCAAGGATATTATTGGAGATGTTAGTTGTAGTAGTAGTATAATATTGTATACATGGCATTATTGATCTCTAGGATCGACATTGTCAAGGAGTAGTGTAACGGGGTGGTTCCTTGTTTGGATTTCACTTTGCGAGACACCCCACGCATGAAACGTAGTACATTGTTGAGATTAGAGAGAAGTTCTGTCGATATTTATGTGTGGCATAATGGATCTCCAGGATCGACGTTGACAAGGAGTAGTATAACGGGGTGGTTCCTTATTTGGATTTTGCTTTGCGAGACACCCCACGCACGAAACGCAGCGCAGCGTTGAAATTGGAGGGAAGCTGTGTCAATAATAATTTTTCATGCTTATTAATTAGAAATTAAACCATATGTTTCAACCCAAATGCATATTGGGTAACTTATTAAATTTATAAATGGTTAAATTATAAACTAGAATCTGCTAATCCTAATAAGGCACATATGATTGAAAATAAATACGTAACTGTGTTTTGATAAGGGGTGGATTATTGGGTTACGATAGGAAGGCAGATCTCGTGGGTATAGGCTAGGCCTATGATAAGTTAGGTTGTCCTAATAAATGGGGGTAATTTAACTAAAACTTAAGGACGCGAGTAGGTGCTCGCCGTTAGATGAGGGGTGAGTTGGCAATCCACGAGAGTGCGAATGCACTTTTAATTATGAAATAAGTGCACCGATAATTATTATGCACGGTTAACACACTTGATAAATATTTTTCACAACTCGGGCTGTGACCCGTTTACTTTTCCGTCCTGCCTGTATATATATATATATATATATATATATATATATATATATATATATATATATATATATATATATATATATTACTACATGTGTCCTACCGCATGGATGCCAGATGACCTTCTATCCAGAGGCTTGGGAGCCGTGACAGGTGCGGACTGTTGCGGGATGTAGAATGTAGTCACTTCCTCCTTTGAAAAAAATTCTAGGTAGGATTCATGTTGTATATCGGGTTTATACCCAAGGGATATTTATATACATGTTTATATTTATTCCATTCCAGTTATTGTATTGGCTGTGACCCGATAGCTTATTCGGGTCTACTTTCTGTAGTACATTCTATTGTAGTTATTTATTTTGTTTTATTCTAGCATTTTATTTATCTTAGTTCCTTCATGCATCTTTCTTTCCTTTATTAGTAGTGTTATAGTGTTGGTTTGTTGTTTGTTGCATATTTTATTAAATTTTAACATCTCGCCTATATGATATCAGGTAGTTAGTCCTATATTATATAGTACCGACATTGATGTTGAGACTGGACCATCTAAAACTCCTGATTTAATATAGTATAGGGCTGGCCACCCGTTATTATTTTAGGCGGGGTGTTACAACCATGTTTGAAGAAAATCAAATGAATCTCGGAAGGTTGGTTTGAAATCTGCATAACTGAAACATCAACTTCTTTTTCCTTCATAGCCTCCTCCACAAGGTATATTGTGGTCCGTATTTTTAGTTATTACTTCGCAAACCAAGCCTAATATGTAGTACTATTGTTTTTTTAATATCTAAAATCTATTACTTACTCTGTTCTCTCTATATAGTAATACTATTACTTTGTGCAGGGTATTATGTTTGGTAACCAAACAGGGATTTCATCAAACTGCTAGTGGTACTAATTATTTGTTTATTTATATAGAATGTCATTAATGCATCAGGGTAAATTGTGCATCAGGTATGTTAAGATTTTTAGGTTCTAAAAATGTAAATTTCATTAATTGTTTAACAGGTTTGAAGGATCAAAGATGGATATCATAAGAGAAATACGGGGTCAGAACACCTCAAACATGGAAGGGATGTCTGAGGATTGAGTTGAGTGTTACCGTTCTTAGTAATAGATTATGGCCGAGTTACAATAAACAAGGTACAACATTGTTGATGTAAAAAACTAGATCGCTCTAATTTTTCAATCACAGATAAATAAATAAGACAAAGATTTTTAAAGTGGTTCGGCTAGGAATAAAGCCTACGTCCACTGTTATGTTATTGCTGAGTGTTTGTGGAATTCTTGATTACAAATTCTCTCAAGAAATTCCGGTCCCTTTGAATGAGGGAGATACAAGGTATTTATAGCCTTGAGGCTGTACATGAAAGGTTCGATACATTAAATGATATACATGTGAAAGGATAATACATTTAATGCAGCGTGTGCGTCAAGAATATAATGAATAGTTGAACAGTTGTCCGTATGGTAATTAATGATACGGCCGAGATGCAGTTCGGACCGCCTTAGTTGCTCGTTGATCAAGAGTTCCTCGGAGTGCTTAGAGTATCTCGGGATGATGTAGTTCCTCGGGGTGTTGTAGTTCCTCGGGGTATTGTAGTTCCTCAGGGTATTGTGCCATGTAGATTGCCACGTGTCTTGTTATTATTGGTCCACGTCAGTAGATTAAATTTGGTATCAACAGAAGCCACCAATGCTTCATGCTTGATGGGTTACTTGAAAGGATGGAGTATTTATTCTGCAATGCTGCTCGGTGCTCGTGAAATTCTTGATCTACCTTCTTGATTTGTTCAACGTAAAGTACATTATCTCTTGGACGACATATGATGCAGGCTGATCGATGGTTGCTAATATTTCTTTTGAAGAACTCCGTGTGCTATGTATCACCCCTGGGAATTTGGATGCAGCCATGCCATAGTATGCAGCTTGTAGCTTGTCATAATCTTCAAGTATGTTGATTGGTTTACTAACCGACCAACTGCCTCCTGTGCCGAGTAACTGAGTGCTAACTTCACGTGCTTGATTCTTCTGATTTATGATCCTCTGAATACTTTGTCGAGTAACATAATAGCTTTTGAACCCAACTCTTCAATCTGATTAGTACCAAGCTAGTGGTGGACTTCGAAACATTTTCCCACAACTTCTTCTTCATTATTGGTTGGGATAGTAGTAGCAAAGATCTCAATACTGTTGATGTTGATTTTGATTTCTACCTCTGATCGGGGACGAATAAGAGGTTCTTAGGGACGAGCAAGTGCTTCTCGGGAATGGGCTAATGCTTATCGGATAGATCATCTGTGATGAATATCAGAATGTTGAAAGGTCTTAACTTCATAAACTCCTCTTATATTTTAGATGATCCTCCTGCTGGTGAGGAACCTGTTTCAAAAGTAGAAGGAAAAGAAACCAATAGAATAGGAATCTCAATGTAATAGTTAGTATACATTTTCATTCTCAATGTATTTTGTTTTTTGAATTTAACGAAAGACTTTCATTTTTATTCGCAATCTTAATTGCTATTGTTTTGTAAAATACTTTACATGTGTGCATATGTATAACAATATTGTATGGTTCATCGACCAAAAAAGTTACAAGTATCAATGTTGCTTGATCACTTAATAATAAAGTAATGAAAAAATGTTTAGAATTTTTCCAACCAATCAAGGTTGTTAAATTATGCTTGTCGACCAACTACAGTTAGTGGGTTTTTATCCCCGACCAACCATACTTGGTATAGTTTGGAATATTTTGTTCTTTAAAGAACTTTTTGTAATAATGTTACCTCCCGACCAACATAAGTTGTAATGCGAGAATATATAAAGTCTTACCAATCGTAGTTGATCATGCTGGTGTATACCTCCTAGCCAAAGGAGTAGTAGGGTTCTTTCGAATTTTTTGGCTCCTTAGAGCATGGCTCCTTAGAGTGTGGCTCCGTAGAGCATGGCTCCGTAGAGCATGTCCTCCTAACCAAAGGAGGTTGGCTACTTATAGCACTTTTGCTCCTTAGAGCGTGTCCTCCTAACCAAAGGAGGTTGGCTACTTATAGCACTTTTGCTCCGTAGAGCGTGTCCTCCTAACCAAAGGAGGTTGGCTACTTATAGCACTTTTGCTCCGTAGAGCGTGTCCTCCTAACCAAAGGAGGTTGGCTACTTATAGCACTTTTGCTCCGTAGAGCGTGGCTCCGTAGAGCATGGCTCCGTAGAGCATGGCTCCTTAGAGCAGTCTTCTTGGTTGATCCTGTAACATCCACAGGTTGATCAGCGAGCAATTTTTGTTTCTCGGGAGTATTAAGATCAGTAAACTCTGCTATAGCTTGTATTAATGGCATGTCAGTATGCATGGTATGGGCCTGGAAACACAGCCTCCTTCTTCTACTTGCTTTAATTAATGCCACTGCCAATTTTTCCAGCTTTGGGTATCTGATCTCTGCACCTCTTCTTTCGTTTTTGGGGATCGCAACCCTAAAAGGGCTTTGATCTTGTCTGGATTTGCTTCAACGTCTCGCTGGTTGATGATGTACCCGAGGAACATTCCTTCTCGTACTCCAAATGTGCACTTCGTCGGGTTGAGTTTCATTTGATAATTATCTAGTTGATCAAAAGTTTGACTCAAGTCAACCAAATGATCAGCAACTTTCTTGCATGTCATCAACATAGACTTCCATACTGCAACTGATTTGCTCGGCAAAAACCTTGTTCATCAGCCGTTGTTATGTCGTTCCTTGTCTTCAGGTTTCATTTTGATCTGGTTGTAGCCAGAGTAAGTATCCATGAGCAGTTCGTGTCCCGAGGTAGCATCCACTGCCTTGTTGATATCGGTGAAATCAACACACATTCTTCATTTATTGTTTTTCTTCTGCCCGATGAGGAGATCTAGATCTCTCTCTTGCTCGGTCTTCATTTCCTCTTGTATAGCTTGATTCTTCTCGGGGCTGGATACTCTTCTTCTCGTATGTCATGTCAATAAGTGGCTCAGCTTCTATCCACTTAGTAAAATAATCTACTGTGATGACGAGGTATTTGAATCTTCCTCGAGTCGTCGGCAATGGTCCAACCAAATCAATCCCCATATGGCAAATGGCCAAAGGGAGTTATGGGTGTCAACAATGCTTGTGGAATTCTTCGGATGGAGGAAAAGCGTTGGCACTTGTCACATTTCTTGGCATAAGCTATACAATCAGCTCTCATCGTCGGCCAGTAGTATCTCTGCGTCATCACCTTTTGCAAAAGTATTCGACCTGCTACATGGGCTCCACAGGACCCTTCATGGATCTCTTTAATCAATTCACCTCGGAGGGATGCACACATCTTTGCAAACCTGCCATAATTCCTCGTCGAGCAGCTTTAAACTTCCATTTCTTGGCAACGAGGTTATCTTCCGAATACCATTATACCGAGCAGCTTTAAACTTTGGTTCCTTAGCAGCGAGCTTATCCTCCGGTAATTGTTCCTCCTTAATATATGCTCTGATAGGATCCATCCAAGATGGTCCTAAATCAAGGGTAATAATATTCATCGTCAGGTCTTCATTTATGCTCCGACTTTCTAATACTTCAATTGGTATCGTTCTTCGTAGCTCGGTACGAGTAGCTGATGCTAATCGGGCCAAGGCGTATGCTCTCACATTCTCCATTCTTGATATTCATACCAGTTTGAACAACAACAAACTCTGATACCAACTCCATCACCTTTGCTTGATACTTGATCATCAATTCTCCTTTGGTTGCATATATTCCCAATATTTGATTTATGATCAATTGAGAATCACTGAAGACAATAACCTGTTGTGCCTCCATAGTATTTGACAAATTAAGACCTGCAACCATGGCCTCATACTCAACCTCATTATTAGAAGCTTTGAATTAGAAACGTAGGGCGTATTCCATGTCGACCTCGTCTGGGCTGTTCAAAACGATCCCTGCTCCACAGCCTGTAGTGAAAGATGATCCATCTACATATAGCCTCCATATAGGCAACTTGTCTTCTAATTTCTGGTCTGACAGAGCTCCTCGGTGGAATACTTTTCGCTTTCTTTCATCATGTCCTGATAGTTCTGAATACACCTCTTGAATTTCGATATACCTCCTGAACTTCAATATTCCTCCTGAACTTCAATATACCTCCTGAACTTCAATATTCCTCCTGAACTTCAATATTCCTCCTGAACTTCAATATACCTCCTGAACTTCAATATTCCTCATGAGAAAGTGATTAGTCGGGGTTGAATTTGATGCTCGACTGCATGATGATATAAGAATGTGTCACCAAATGAACAAATATATTTATAATAGAAGCCCCCAACTGTGGAATGTGAACTTTAAATGAGATTTATCGACCAATACCAACCGGAGTTGGATTTTGTCTACCAACCGGAGTTGGATTTTGTCTACCAACCGGAGTTGGATTTTATCTACCAACCGGAGTTGGTGGTAATTGATAATAAATGATGAAGACTTCCTCGAAGCTGACCAACAGATTGTTGGGAATAAGATATAATATAAATGCAGGATACCTCCTCGGCGATGACCAACAGATTCGTTGGGAATAAGATAATATAAATTCCGGAGATATCCTTGGAGCTGAATAAGATATAATAAATGCAGGATACCTCCTCGGCGATGACCAACTGATTCGTTGGGAATAAGATAATATAAATTCCGGAGATATCCTTGGAGCTGAATAAGATATAATAAATGCAGGATACCTCCTCGGCGATGACCAACAGATTGTTGGGAATAAAATATAATATAAATCCAGGATACCTCCTCGGCGATGACCAACAGATTTGTTGGGAATAAGATAATATAAATGCAGGATACCTCCTCGGCGATGGCCAACAGATTGTTGGGAATAAGATATAATAAATGCTGGAGACATCCTTGGAGCTAAATAAGATATAATAAATGCTGGAGACATCCTTGGATCTGAATAAGATATAATAAATTCTGGAGACATCCTTAGATCTGAATAAGATATAATAAATTCTGGAGACATCCTTAGATCTGAATAAGATATAATAAATTCTGGAGACATCCTTGCTGAAATGAGAATAGAATATGCATTCAAATAGATATAAAGAATAATTAAAAATAATAAAGTGCCTCGCCGATCCGTCGAGGTAGAATCATATAATGCCGAACAAGAATAAGATCTTTCAGAACATAAGAATATGGCCGAGAACGTTGTCAGGCCTGAATATAAATAAGAATTTTCCGAACGAATGTTGTAATTCTCCTTAAAGCTAAATAAGTATCTTGTCGAGGCATAATTGCAGAATGCCGAATAAGAATAATATTTTCCAGAACATAAGAATATGGCCGAGAACTTTGCTTGGCCTGCATATAAATAAGAATTACCCCGACCAACTATCCGTTGGGGGTGAAATATAATAACTGTTATAGTTTTCCTCAAAGCTGAATATGATAATAAGTATCTCGCCGAGCTCCATGTTGAGATGAATATAGAATATGAATCCCAATGGATATATAGAATCATTTGTGCTGGAGCAGATATCTGGGCCTGTAAAAATTAATATCTTGCTCTACCATTTGTGTAGGCTGAATTGATTAGTCATGAGAATAATTTACTCATCCAATCAATATATGATATGTATCAGCATAAAAATTTCAAAATATGAAATAATATGTTTTATGCCAAATGTGTGTGAGATGGACAAATTATTATCAAATATGCATCATAAATAAGACGTAAAGTTTTTTGTAAATTTATTTAATCTCCAACAACTAATCAGGTATAAGTTGCACTTTAAAAATATTTTTGGGGTGATCATAAGTTAAAAAGACTTAAGCCCCCTGCTTGTCCCCAAGCCGAACTCGTGTTTAAAGAAATATCAGGGGTGCTTAGCATTTTTTAATACCCCAAGATTCTACTGCTGCCGACAAACGACATGGATGTTGCCGACCAACAGTTAAGGATATCTCAAATTATAGAATATATGGTTGGATGACCAGAATATATCGAATCTTTAGATCAAAAATAACATTCAATGTAAAATTTAAGCCTTAAGACTGTTAATTAAATGAATAAATATATAACCCACTAGATCGTGTGATTTCGTCAAAGAAACCTTGTGATGCGATGAACGAGGGGCCAACATATCAAATTTGTTCCCAGAGTCTTGATATGGTCATGATTATTTTACTGATCCTCTTTTACAAGAGGTGGGTAATGATTTTTCAGGTGAGAGAAAATTATTTTTCATATTGATCCCTTCCTATTCCCAATTTGGAGAGATAAAAATATGGTGAATGATTAAAGTCATTACCAAAAATAAAGAAATCAATCAATTTGACTTTAATGACATAGATGGAAGATGAACCAAATTAAGTATATAATTCATAAAAGTGAATGCAAAGAGACTCAAACTTGAAGAGAGAGAGAATATATATGGGTCATGATTTCCATGAAAAGACTTTTCATTGTCTTTAACCTTTTCCCATTCTTTTATTAAAAATAAGATGGGAATTTGAATAGACATCAAATATCTTACAAAATTTATTTCAAAATCAACAATGAAAATGATCAAATCTTATCATCGTCGTATATATTGGCATATATAATCATTTAAAATATTTATTTCATGATATAAAATTAAAACTTGAGAATCAAGCAAAGAATTATGATTTATGAAATCTACTATTTTTCAGATTTTTAAATAAGAATTAATCTAACAGTTATGATTTAAAAATCATGATATGCAACATTTTGCAGATAAAAATTGGACAATTAATTTATGTATATAAACATAAAAATCATGATTGAATCAAAAGATTTATGTATAATATATAATTGATTATACATAGAGAAAATAAAAAACTTAGCTTTTGGTGGAGAACAACGCTTGTAACACGTTCCCACAGACGGCGCCAATCTGTTGATGTAAAAAACTAGATCGCTCTAATTTTTCAATCACAGATAAATAAATAAGACAAAGATTTTTAAAGTGGTTCGGCTAGGAATAAAGCCTACGTCCACTGTTATGTTATTGCTGAGTGTTTGTGGAATTCTTGATTACAAATTCTCTCAAGAAATTCCGGTCCCTTTGAATGAGGGAGATACAAGGTATTTATAGCCTTGAGGCTGTACATGAAAGGTTCGATACATTAAATGATATACATGTGAAAGGGTAATACATTTAATGCAGCGTGTGCGTCAAGAATATAATGAATAGTTGAACAGTTGTCCGTCTGGTAATTAATGATACGGCCGAGATGCAGTTCGGACCGCCTTAGTTGCTCGTTGATCAAGAGTTCCTCGGAGTGCTTAGAGTATCTCGGGATGATGTAGTTCCTCGGGGTGTTGTAGTTCCTCGGGGTATTGTAGTTCCTCGGGGTATTGTGCCATGTAGATTGCCACGTGTCTTGTTATTATTGGTCCACGTCAGTAGATTAAATTTGGTATCAACAAACATAGTACATTCCACATGGTATTCGTTAGGTAGAATTTCTTGGCAAGCATAAATACTGTACGCAAATAGATTACAGAAGCTCACAAATGAGTGATTGATCACCTAGTTTTGATATTTCGTGGTTGTATGTGAAGCAAGAGATTACAGAAGCTCACAAATGAATATGACACAACAACAGCTCCCAGAAGGTTGAAAATGAAAAAGAATATTCGAAAAAAAATTCAAACTATTACTTCTCGAGGTAATTCACAGGTTCATGTTGCTCATGTCTTTACTCTCAGCACTAATGAATCGCTTATATAGCTATATTATCTCCTCAGTCAGTATAAGCTTGCTGAATCATTTCTATGTCAAGACCCTTCAATATCACCAATGATTCAAAATGACCTTTCAATTAGAGGGATTTAGAAATGACTCGAGGGTAGTGTTTTGAGATTTAACAATAATGCGATCAATTAGATAGAATATGTTTTATAATCCGTTTTAGCATTTTGTTTCCTTGATATCATACATGTAGCAGCTGCAGATTTGGGTTGTTTGCAATTAAAGAAGCTTTTTCATTCCCTTATGTATGAGTAGATATGATTATTTGACGATGTCATGTTTTTTTCCAGCTCCAGATGAACAGTTGCATACGCATTGGAAATGCGATTACCAAAGTCGATAATATAAATATGCTCAATTTTTTAACCAAAGAAAAAACAAAAGGAAATTGTTTGTTTTTGTTAAATAACCTCTGTATGCTTGAGTGATCTTAGAATTTAGTGAAATTCACAAGAATTTTCGATTTGTACTTTGTGCGCTATATATTACCCAAATTTGTAGGAGGTTTTAGACTTTCACAAATCGTAATTCACATGGATTATTTCACTTTACAAATCTGTAGTGATTTTGATTGGGGGTTTGGTGGATATTGGATATAGGGCATTGTGATTTTTAGTTGGTCAAGTTTAGATGCTATAAGGTAACCCATGTGATTAAGGTTCATTTTTTTAATTTATTTGATTTGTTAATTATGAAAGTTGACGTCTTTTTTATTATTTGTTCTGGCAGAAGCAAAGCTTATAACTCTTGCTACAAAGTCCGTGCAATATTTCCTTTTTTTTATCCTCTGCCCAGTGCTTCCAGCAGTCATCGCTGAGATCCATCCCTTCCCTCTCTCTGTCTGATAGTGAATTATTGTGGTTAGGATAGAGCACGGTTATCATGATCCATCAACATCGACATTTTCATTAACATATGAAGATCACACGCTCGGAAATTCTCAGATTTACACTCAATCAGGATCCAAGAGTAACATTTTGAATATTATTTTTATTAGGAGTTGCATTAGTAAGTTGAAGATTAAATATGAAATCGTTATAGATCATCATGGATGTTAGGTGAGTTTCAAGAAAGCTAAATTATAAGTAAAGAGAGAAAAAAAATAGTGATTTGTAAATTCTTTTATCAGTATTGCTATAACATTATGCATATAGTACTGACTTTATTATTTATGTGCCTGGAGAATCTACATGAGAACATATATAAGAAGTTTGATTCTAATATAAGAAGTACTCTTCTAGGTGATGGTATATAAGCGCAGTTTGATTCAAATATACTTATGACTGTGAAAATTATTATGGGAATTATTTCCATCAATTATTTCCTACAATGTGGTTTGATATGGTTGAAAAGGGATGCAAGAAACACATTCTAAAATTATTGGGTTCCAAATTTTATTTTCTTAAAGGATTTGTTTAGTGTAACACTTATAACTTGAGTATAGAACCAATTTATATCTTCACTCCTCCATTGAATTAAGAGAGCCTCTATCCCTGTAATATTGTGACTCTAATTTTATTTCAATAGGCTTGGACCTTTAGGATATTGCGTTGAGCAAATGACTACGTAATGATTTATTTACAGAATTAGAAAAAGGCTATAAGAGTTGAGTGCATATGGTTTGTCTTCCACTCTACATAATGATCAATTGTTTCAAAATAATAGTTGTTCTAAATTTGCATTTTATGGAGCATTACTATGGCAGGATATGTTAAGTTAGTGATCTCTTTTTTGGGTCTCCTATATCTTTATTTTAAAAGTACTTCAGTTTTTTCATAGATCTTTTTTAGTTGTTTTAATTGCCTTTTAGTAATTTTATGACTAATGCATTATTTGTTTGTTTGTTTTGGTATAATGAATTTCCCAAATCTCTATGAAATAATGAATGCCCAAATGGCGTCATATATAATAAAATTTTGAGGGTAAGATTATTTTCGTTATAATATTAAAAGGGTCAGTATGCAAAGTCTCTCAAACATTTTTAATAAATGTTTAGTCTAATTTTTTTATTTTGTTCATAGTCCCTAACCACAAATCCATCAACCAATCTCATCCACCCACCCTCACAGTCAAAGTTTTAGAGACACCCACCGGACCTTTGATGACACCCATCAACTATGTGTGATCCTATCAACGACGTACACTTTTAAAAATTAGCGTCGCGCCTATTAATTAAATTATTTATACAACATTAAATAATTTTAAAAAAATATTCACCCTTCAATAAAATTATCACGATTGATATCTTTGAACATTGTACTATAATACAAAACTTTTATGACTTGACCACACGATTCATACCCGAGAGAATTGTCTTTCCTTCAGGCATGCACACGACTTTGAAAATTATTACCATTTTTTTTAAAACTACATTTTGTTTTGATGGGGAACGAATTTGTTCCGTTTTGTAATTACATGGTTTAGAAATTTTTGTCGTTTTACAATTACGTACTTTGGAAAATTTCTCCGTGCCTTCAGGCACGGGCATTCCACTAGTATCTATATATTCAGGAGTAGAAGTCTTGACACTATTCAATAAAGAGATAGCACAAGTACAAGCTAGGATTGAATCATCAAAACCGTCCATAACTAGATGAAAGGTTGGATTTTCCCTCACACACTAATATAATGTACTATAGTACACCTCAACTTTATTTCACCTTTAATTTGAAATTCTACCCACTTTTGTCATAACCATTCATCACTCACGTCTCTCTCTCCCAGGTCTCAACACTCAAATTGATCCTCTATTTCCATCTCGGCTCCAAAAGGTAGAATGGTAAGCACACACATCATATCTCTATCTTCGGAGTTTTTCTGTTTCTATACTCTCTCTTTTTTTTGTTCAACTTTTGGAATTTTATGGAGATTTTTACCAATTTTTCTAGCGGCCAACTTACAGATCCGAAATTTCGTGGACTTTCTATAAGTCTCCGATGCTCCAAAAATTCATCCCAATTGACAATGACTGTTGGAATACATGCGTGGTGTTGACTTTCAGATCGAAGTTCTCAAAAGGTTTTGCCTTGAAGAACATCATATCCATGATTTTAGATCTGCCTTGGGATATATGCGTGGTATTTTGATTTCTCTAATCAATGTTTATTTTGTTGGATTCAAAACAGGGGTGTGGTGTTTGAGAACAACTTTGAATATTGGGTGAGATCTCTCTTTCTTCATTCCGTTTTTTCTTTCGAATTTAGGGTTTTAAAATTTGATGAATTATAAGACCTAATTTGAGGTTTTTCTTTTGATTTTGAAAATGAGTTAGGTTTTTTATTTGTTTTGTTAAGATTTGCAGATCTAATTTGATGTTGAAAATAAGTTAGGTTTCATTTTTTTTAAGGTTTATTGATTTCTCATGAATTTGGTGTTTAGTTAGTGCTATTTGTGTCAAAGTTTGATTTTGCAAGTACTAACTTGGGATTTTATGAATTTGGTGTTTGAATTGTAGGTAGCATTGTTATTTTGTTTCTTGATCTTTCTGTGATGTAATTATGCTAAACATGAAATCTGAGAAATTTCAGAATTTGATGTTAGTATACATATTGGTTGAAATTTCAGAATTTTATTTATTTTTTGGGTTGGCTTATCAGATTGTGTATATGTTTTTGTTGTTTATGCAATGTGATATTTACTTTAGCAAAAAAAAAATAGTTATTGTGTACTATTTTTTTGTTTGGGGATTTGAATCAAAGAATTTGTTGCTTATGCAATGTGATGTTTATGTTGGGGATTTTCAGGATGTTGTAACTCAAAGTTTTGGGAATGGGCTTTCATCATGTGACGAACACAAATTGATGAGTTTTACTGTTTTACTTTTGTAACTTCTTTCATTACCTTTCTCTTTCATTTTCTATCTCATTATATTATTTAATTTAATGTGCAGTTTCAATGGGGCCCAATAGTAATTTGATGTTTAGATTCATGATATTTAATAGTGATATTCTTGGTTGCTTAACTGTAATTTAATGTTTAGATTCTTGATGCTTAGTACTAAGGTGTTATAACAAAAAGGCTACATGATCGAGTTTTGCTGCTATTTTTTATATATGTTGTTTTTTCTAATATTTAAAGATGGATACTGCTGTTTTTTCTTTGCATTAATAAAATCTCGAGATTCACATTTTATTATTGTTTTCAATTGTTGTTTGCTTTTGCCAATAATTTTCTCATAACAATAAGCTTGCATTTTGATGGAGAGCTCATTGTTGGTGAAAGAAAACAGTGCTTGAAACCTCAAGGAGGGATATGAATTGAAAGAAAGGTGCAGTCGATCACTTTGCAATGTCAATTTGCAAAAAACAGGTGATGGTTCACATAGTCGAGGTTTGACTTTGATTTTTACATGCTACATTTGGTACACAAAGTCAAGGTTAGGTTTTAATTATTCATTTCTCATCAAAAAAGTCAAATAAGTTGTGGGTGAACATTCTTCAAATTTGATCATGAATTCATATGGAGCCAATCTTTACATTTTTCTGTTTTGGATGTAGATGTTTAGTTAGTAAAGGTCTGAATATAAGCTCGAAAATACAAGTCATAGTTTTATTTGTGGATGCTTAGTTGGGAATCTAAACTCTGCAATTTAGACCTGATTATAGTTGGGGATCCATTTTCCATTTTTTATCTCTACGCATACTGCTACTTTAGTTATGACATACAACTAAGAATGAGTTAAATTTAGAGTGTTGGATATTAAAGATGATATTTCTACAACTTTCATTATGTCTTCACACCTATAATATATTGTTGTGGACTTTTTTATTTCTTAACAGGACAGTGTTGTGAACTATTAGCTCTCCGAGTTAGATGTAATAAAATATAACAAATACAACACAAGTATTTAACTTTGGGCACTGACATTCCATACTGTTTTATATGATATGCTCTGTTGGAATTTTTTATCAGATGATGTTAACTATATAGCAGTATATCGTTCATTTTGAAACCTCAAGACTTCTTAAGATATTTTTCAACATTGATTGATCTATACCGGGCTCTCTCAATTTTCAGTTATTGTCTTACTATGGTTTTCTTCCTGTAGTTGTTTTCTCAATCTCTGTCTTTATTTCTTCATCTCTTAAGTGATTATTTTTCTAATTTTCCAATAAATCTTCTGAATTGTATGTTTTTAACATAGTATAGAGATGGCGTTTATATCAAATGTCTGAGAGGCTATGCTATTTTTATGGGTGCATTGGAATGTCCATAACTTTATTTTAAAACAAACTATTTGTTAAGTGTTTTATGGTTAGGGTAAACTATTTCTCTAAAAGTGGTATCATTACTCAATTATATGTTTTTTTTCATTCCAACTAGGGTTTTGATACTGTCAGAGCTTAAGGCAGAAAGTTTAGTAACGAGTTTGTTATGAGAAAACCTGTATTTCAAAGATATGGATTAGGTGCAACTTCAAGCTCAATTGGAGCTACTTCAAGCTCAATATTCTCAGATGTGAAGTGCAAAATGCAATGGATTCCCTTTCCAGTGTCACCACAAGATTAAAGATCTTGAAATTCAGGTAGCACATGCTCTTTTTTTATAATTCAATGAACTTTATTTTAATTTGTGTATTGAATACATTAATTTATGAGTTACAGACTTTAATTTTGAGGTTTTGATTTACACATTAACAGTCCTTTTCTAATTATGGTGAGTTTTTACCATCTATTGTGGGGCTGCTGTCATGTCTCGTCAATGTGATTCTAAACCTTAAGCAATTAATTTCTATGTTAGCATTTTAAAGTATGTGGTAGGTAACTGTATGTAATTGTATGATGGTTTTGAATTGGATTGTTGTTACAACTAAAAACCAAATTACTAAAGCCTACACGTGGTATTGGTTTAATTTTTCTATTTTTCTTGCATATACAGTTCTCGGCCAAAATTGTCCACGAGGCTATTGTATTCGGTTTGTACTATTTAATAACTTATAACTATATTTGATCACGTGGTATGTATGCTTTTTTAATTTTTAACCCTGTTTTACAAGAGCATAAAATAGATCCTAATTATTCATTGACATATGTAGTTTGTTTAACATACTTGGGGATTTTGTAATGGTCTAAAATAGTCCATAAACTAATTTGTTTGATTTTATATAATTCTTATTGTTTTAATATCCTTCATTCATTTGTTTTTGAGTCTTACATTTACTGCCAATCAGACAAAGAAATTTAAATTGCATCCTCATTTCCATCTAATTGGCATCTGTTTCATGCAAGGAATGTATGGAGAAACACCTATCCATGTCCGTATGCTTCTATTTGTTTGTATTATGTTTGAAAATGTATTATTTTGCAAAGGAAGTAGTCTTTGTAACAACTTACTGATCATATTGTTCATTCATCTTTTTTTGTTTGTTTGTAGTTTGATTAAAATGGGTTATTTTGTTCTCCTGTTAATAAAATCATGTTTACTATCCTCAGTGCCTTAGCTTTCTTTGTGGCATTTGCATTTCTTTGGACTCAACCTATTAACGATAGAGTCTACTTCCCAAAATGGTATTTAAAGGGCTTAAGAAGCAGTCCGTTGAACACGGGTGTCCACAAGATTGTTTATTTGGACTGGCCTTCATACTTGAAGTTTCTGAATTGTATACCAGCTGCATTGATGATGCCAGCTGCATTGATAATGCCAGAGTTTGAACTTTTTTACCATGCAGGATTAGATTCTACTGTGTACTTACAGATTTATCAGACGGGGTATGCTTTAAAATAACTTATACGAAATTTTGAACTACTTAAAGTAATTTTTGATTTATTTTTTCTATGAAAACTCTCTTTGTTATTGCTCGGATTGTGATCAGTATCTCGACTCGGTGTAGTTTCATAAGTCCTTGACCCCCACAACCTTTGGTAGTGAAATTTAACTTGCAGACCAAATGAAGCAGAAATCTTTGCCAAATATGCATAGAATGTAGATCCATTTTTCAATTTTAAACACCGAGAAAGATAGAGTGTGTCAAATCTATCACAACTAATGTGATTTTCCTACTATATGAGATTTTTTTATGATGCTTGATCAAGGTTGTGACATCTTATTTGGTTTTCTGCTCCTCCAATGAGGTTGTTTGGTTATTTTTACGACGATACACTTGAAATGTAATCGGTGTTTTGTTCTGTTTAGATTTTTTGGGATTGATTTCATGAGTTTTTGAGGTTTAGGTATATAGATTTTAGGGCTTTGTGCTTATATATGTTTTTTAACATTTATAATTCAATCTTTTTTTGTGTGTGGGCACTTTGCAGAAAATGGAAAGGAAAATTTCTATCTAGCCAAGTTTGAAGAAAAGCAAATGAATGTCGAAAGGTTGGTTTGAAATCTGCATAACTGAAGCGTCATCTTCTTTTTCCTTCACAGCCTCCTCCACTGGTATATTGTGGTCCGTATTTTCAGTTATTACTTCGCAAACCAAGACTAATATGTAATACTATTGTTTTTTTAGGATCGGAAATCTGGTACTTCCTCTGTTCTCTCTATATAGTAATACTATTATTTTGTGCAGGGTATTATGATGGGCAACTGTGACACCCCGCTTAAAATAATAACGGGTGGCCATCCCTATACTAAAATAATCAGGAATCTCAAGTGGATCATTCTCAGCATCAACTGATGATTCAAAAATAAACACGGCTAACTACCAATTACCATAAAAATAGGGTATCAAAAAAAAAATTAAAAAATTTATTTCTCTCTAAAACACAACCACGCAACAACTAATCAACAACCAAATTTATATTAAATATGATAAGAGACACACACATGCTCGAATGATGTATCAAAGAGTACAACACAATGTACAAAGTAAAATACCGGATTATGCTGTTGGGTCACAAACAATACAATAAGCTGAGAGAGAGAAATATAAAAGTGCTACACTACAACACTTGGGCATAAACCCGATCTACAAATTGAATCCTAGTCCAGATACATAAAGATAGGAATCGACCATATCAAAATGCCACAACATCGAGCTACTGCCACAGCTCCACGAATGCACTGGATGGATAACATCAATGGCGTCCTTGAGGAGGAACACCTAAAATAATTCAATATATATACATAGCAAGAGCAAATATAAACAAGTCAGAGCCCGAGGTGAAAACATTTTATAGCAAGTGCATTAAAATGCATAATAATTATAAATGCATTAGGACATGATTAAAGTGGAGTCGCCCTCTCCATAAAATCTAACTCACCTCTCAACTAAAGCGCGCAACTAAACGTCTGCACATGATCTTCAATTACTTGCCCAAATCTATCTAGGGGGGAAGGGATCTAACTTATTCCCAAGTATATGCTCAATTGAAAACCATCTAAATTATCTCTAAATTTCTACTATTACTAAACTCTAATATTCGTCACCATCTAAACATATGAAATATACATAAACATTCACCTTTACTAGAAGTTCTAATTTTCTAGTTATTGACATATATATAAATGTATATGAGTTATTAGCATCTAGGTGCTAAGGACTAAACTTCTCCCAATTCTCAATAATGCACTGCGTTTCGTGCGTGGGGCGTATCGCAAGTGAAATCCAAACAAGGAACCCCCTGATACACTACTCCTTGGCAGTATTGATTA
This sequence comes from Sambucus nigra, assembly GCA_949130495.1. NCBI lineage: Eukaryota > Viridiplantae > Streptophyta > Magnoliopsida > Dipsacales > Adoxaceae > Sambucus > Sambucus nigra. The sequence continues at coordinate 5,779,581 of OX422214.1, read as the reverse complement.
TCAAGATTCATTATGCCCTCAATGCATGACGCATATAACCCAAGTCTTCTATAATGATTAATTACTTATACTCAATTCTCAACAATGCATGGCGTTTCGTGCGTGGGATGTCTCGTAAGCGAAAATCCAAACAAGGAACCCCCCAATACACTACTCCTTGGCACTGTCGATCGTCGAGATATAATAATATATAAATATGATCACTAAGGACTAACTTCTACTCACTCCCAACATTACACAGCGTTTCGTGCGTGGGATGTCTCGCAAGCGAAATCCAAACAAGGAACCCCCCGATACACTACTCATTGTCAATGTTGGTCGTTGAGGTCAATTATGCCCTCAATACCCAAAGTAATATATATACTCGTATAAATATCTCCTCTTCATTTTCACTTTAATATTCATCACGGTTTAAGTCCGGTTCCAATCTCCTGGAATGAGATTCAATCAATCTTTTTATATATCTTTACTCTAGAGATAAATATGATATCACATAATCATATTCAATTAATATACTATTCACACAAGTATAATAATAACCATCCCAGCGAGCTATAACTCGAGGATGCAGGTTCTCAATGCTATCATCTACCAGGGGATCACTCACATATCATCATGGGTACCAACGTTCGGAATCTTACACCGCCAAGGCAAAAACCATATCACAACGCACGGGAAGCGGTCATAGTTCCTACCCAGAAATGAGATAAAACGTACCCACCACGTCTCACCCCTAGTAAAAACAGTCACACAATAATAATGGATGCTATGACCTTGGGAATATCCACACCCTGCTCCTCAAGCCTGGGTGCCCACCCTCATCGCACAACTTCCCATGATAGAATAGAGCGGGGGGTATGCTTCACACACAAACACACACACAAATATATATATATATATATATATATATATATATATATATATATATATATATATATATATATATATATATATATATATATATATATATCATACACACAAGATATACATACATCATCACACCATATAAATGTATACCATCACACAAGGTATATATATCACAGTATTTACATACTCTTATTACGCTCTTAGGCGTAAATGAAATAATATCATTTATTAGTATATTTTACTCTCGATATACTATTCGTCAACTGCTCACATAACTTCCCCATTTTGTATACACTATACGATTTCTCACTTGAAATTTACACCTCACTTTTATTGTCCGGAATCGCCACTCATTTTTATCTACGTTAAAGATATTATCGCAATCCTTATGCACATCAATCAACATCAATTATTCTCGATCCATAATATGGTTCAATCAATCATATGAACCTTTTAAAAATTATCCCATTTGGGATTTAATACTAAAATCCATTATCATTAAGCGCATCCTAACTGTTTCTTATCAATCCATAATTATCTCCAATTCGAAATCTCAAAGATAGTGGGCTTCCCCACTAGTCGGTACATTAATCTCCAATCAATATTCTCTCGGAATAAGTCAATATGACTCCAAAAATTTCTCATAAAGGAAACTCCCTCAAAGTCTCCAAAACACACTTCTTATAACTCCTATAGAGGTTCCCAATCGATAAACTCAAACAAAATCGGACGAAACTCACTCCAGAAAAACCTCTCAAAATAGCCACATTTCCGAATAATTTCGGCCCCTCCGAATCGATTCGGTCCCAATCAGTGAATCGATTCGGCCTCAGTGAATCGCTTTGGTCCAAAGGACCTGTAAGTTTGCTACATAACGAATCGATTCGGAAGGGGTAAATTGATTCGGCCCTAAAGACCTATAAGTCTGATTCCTACCGAATCGATTCGGAAGGGGCGAATCGATTCGGTTTGGTCAGCAAGCTACGAATGGGTTGTTTTTCTCCAAAACCCAAAATTCATAAAAATCATTTTAATCATCTTCTAACCCTTCCTCATCAATCCAACCATATATATAACGCTAATACTCATCAGATAACACACCTCAACTAATTTCTAACCTCAAATCCATTATATACACAACAAATCTAAGATTTTACCCAAAATTTATGTTTTAGCAATTTATCCCAAAATTCATAAATTATATTCACAAATCATGAAATAAATGATACACAATAATTATTTAGCAAGTTTAATCACTAGCCTTGAATTTGTAGAGGTTTAATCGCCCTCGAAATCACAGATTGGCCACTTCTCTCTCTCTTTTCTTTCTTTCTCCTTTTCTTTTCTTCTTTCCTTTCTTTCTCTCTTTCTTTATCTTCCTCTCTAAGGAGATTTGTTCTCCCGTAGGCATAATAAGCCTCGATTCCAAAATACACAACTTTAAATGATAATACACACTTTAAATGACTCGGTCACTTTAATTCGAGCCAAACGAACTTAAAATATTTCGGAACCCAAATAGACCCCAAGTTTAGTCATTTCGACTTTCTCAACCCTTCCGAAAACAATGACACACTCAAAATCATCATTCAATCACTTTCTAACAACTTCAAATTTTGACCTCAAATGTCAATTTAATTATTCTTCAATTAAATTAATATTTATTTCTCCCAAAAATAAATAAATTATTGTCCCAAAAATCTCGGGGTATTATAGTAACCAAACAGGGATTTCATCAAATTGCTGGTGGTACTAATTATTTGTTTATTTATATAGAATGTCATTAATTCATCAGGGTAAAGTGTGCATCAGGTATGTTAAGATTTTTAGGTTCTCAAAAATGTAAATTTCATTCATTGTTTAACAGGTTCGAAGGATCTAAGATGAATATCATAAGAGAAACACGAGGTGAGAACACCTCAAAGATGGAAGGGATGTCTGAGGATTGAGTTGAGTGTTACCGTTCTCAATACTATATTATGGCCGAGTTACAATCCTCCAGGTACGACATAATACATTCCACACGGTATTCGTTAGGTAGAATTTATTGTCAAGCATAAATAATGTACGCAAAGAGATTACAGAAGCTCATAAATGAGTGATTGATCACCTAGTTTTGATATTTCGTGGTTATATGTGAAGCAAGAGATGACAGAAGCTCATAAATGAATATGACCCAACAACGACACCCAGAACGTTGAAAATGAAAAAGCATATTCGCAAAAAAATCAAACTATTACTTCTCGAGGTGATTCACAGCTTCATGTTGCTCATGTCTTTACTCTCAGCACTAATAAATCGCTTTTGTAGCTATATTATCTCCTCAAACAGTATAAGCTTGATGAATCATTTTTATGTCAAGACCCTTCAATCTCACCACTGATTTAATATGGCCTTTCAATTAGAGGGATTTAGAAATGACTCGAGGGTAGTGTTTTGAGATTTAACAATAATGCGATCAATTAGATAGAATATGTTTTATAATCCGTTTTAGCCTTTTGTTTCCTTGATATCATACATGTAGCAGCTGCAGATTTGGGTTGTTTGCAATGTAAAGAAGCTTTTTCATTCTCTTATGTATGAGTAGATATGATTATTTGATGATGTCATGTTTTTTTCCAGCTCCAGATGAACAGTTGCATACGCATTGGAAATGCGATTACCAAAGTCGATAATATAAATATGCTCAATTTTTTAACAAAAAAAACAAAAGGAAATTGTTTGTTTTTGTTAAATAACCTCTGTATGCTTGAGTGATCTTAGAATTTAGTGAAATTCACAAGAATTTTTTATTTGTACTTTGTGCGCTATATTTACCCAAATTTGTAGGAGGTTTTAGAATTTCACAAATCGTAATTCACATGGATTATTTCACTTTACAAATCTGTAGTGATTTCGATTGGGGGTTTGGTGGATATTGGATATAGGGCATTGTGATTTTTAGTTGGTCAAGTTTAGATGCTATAAGGTAAGCCATGTGATTAGGGTTTGTTTTTTTAATTTATTTGATTTGCTAATTATGAAAGTTGATGTCTTTTTTATTATTTGTTTTGGCAGAAGCAGAGCTCATAACTCTTGCTAGAAAGTTCTTGGAAGATTTCTTTTTGTTATCCTCTGCCCAGTGCTTCTAGCAGTCATCGTTGAGATCCATCCCTTCTCCCTCTCTGTCTGATAGTGAATTATTGTGGTTAGGATAGAGCACGGTTATCAGGATCCATCAGCATCGACATTTTCATTAACATATGAAGATCACACACTCGAAAATTCTCAGATTTACACTCAATGAGGATCCAAGAGTAACATTTTGTATATTTTTTTGTTAGGAGTAGCATTAGTAAGTTGAAGATTAAATATGAAATCCTTATAGATCATCATGCATGTTAGTTGAGTTTCAAGAAAGCGAAATTACAAGTAAAGGAAGGAAAAAATAGCGATTTGTAAATTCTTTTATCATTATTGCTATAACATTATGCATATAGTACTGACTCTATTGTTTATGTGCCTGGCGAATCTACATGAGAACATATATAAGAATTTTGATTCTAATATAAGAAGTACTCTTCTAGGTGATGGTATATAAGCGTAGTTTGATTCAAATATACTTATGACTATGTAAATTGTGATGGGAATTGTTTCCATCAATTATTTCCTACATCGTGGTTTGATATGGTTGAAAAGGGATGCAAAAAACACATTCTAAACTTTTTGGGCTCCAAATTTTATCCTATTAAAGAATTTGTTTAGTGTAACACTTTTAACTTGATTATAGATCCAATTTATATCTTCACTCCTCCATTGAATTAAGAGAGCCTATATCCCTGTAATATTGTGATTCCAATTTTATTTCAACATGCTTGGACCTTCAGGATATTGCGTTGAAGAAATGACTACGTAATGATTTGTTTACAGAATTAGAAAAAGGCTTAGTTGAGTTGAGTGCATATGGTTTGTCCAACACTCTACATAATGATCAATTGTTTCAAAATAATAGTTGTTATAAATTTTCGTTGTTATGGAGCTTTACAGTGGCGGGATATGTTAAGTTAGTGATCTCTTTTTTGGGTCTCCTATATCTTTATTTTAAAAGTACTTCAGTTTTTTCATAGATCTTTTTCAGTTGTTTTAAGTGCCTTTCAGTAATTTTATAACTAATGCATTATTTGTTTATTTGTTTAGGTATAATGAATTTCCCAAATCTCTATGAAATAATGAATGCCCAAATGGCATCATATATAATAAAATTTTGAGGATAAGATTATTTTCGTTATAATATTAAAAGGGTCAATAGGCAAAGTCTCTCAAACATTTTTAATAAATGTTTAGTCTAATTTTTTTATTTTGTTCAAAATAGTCCCTAACCAAAAATCCATCTACCCATCTCATCCACCCACCCTCACAGTCGAAGCTTTAGAGACACCCACCGGACCTTTGATGACACCCATCAACGAAGTGTGATCCTATCAATGACTACACTTTTAAAAATTAGCGCCGCGCCTATTAATTAAATTATTTATACAACATTAAATAATTTTAAAAAAATATTCGCCCTTAAAAAAAATTATCACGATTGATATCTTGGAACATTATACTATAATACAAAACTTTTATGACTTGACCACAAGATTCATACCCGAGAGAATTGTCGTGCCTTCAGGCATGCACACGACTTTGAAAATTATGATCTTTTTTTTAAAACTACATTTTTTTTGATGGGGCACGAATTTTTTCCGTTTTGCAATTACATACTTTAGAAATTTTTATCATTTTGAAATTATGTACTTTGGAAATTTTCGTCGTGCCTTCAGGCACGGGCATTCCACTAGTATATATATATATATATATATATATATATATATATATATATATATATATATATATATTTGTACTAATGCAGATAACTGGAAATGTATTCGCATTCAATTAAAGAAGGGCATTGGATAATTTCCTTGTGCATTTGTAATTCGATTGAGATCGTGTCTTTTTCTTGAGCCATTGGATGGGTTACATGTACATGGTTATATTTTAGAGTTTCAGTTATTGGAATTATTGAGCACCACCCATGCTGGTGTTCCCACCATAATTGGCCTCTTCTAACCACTTTAATTCTACTTTAGGTCTCTGCTTGGTTCTGGGTAAATACGTGAAAAGTATTTGCACATATTTAGAGATAAATTTTGTTTAATGTCATGTGCAAAAATACATAATTTCAATGTGTGGAATTTCTTTCTTAATTATCCTCAACTATCAGACACTATCTACCTGTATTCAAGGCTTTCCCTATAGGGTTCTACTTAACTTCTCAAGAGGGTGGCCCTATATTTAATAAGGACAGTTCTTTCTGAATACCTGAAATTAATATAACTAATCCATATGATGCAACATTTCGTATACCCATATTAAATATATTCATCAGATATGACTCTAATATCATTTAAAAATAAAAATTACTAGAATTACATATAACTATAGAATTATATACCGAGTCACATCAAACCTTGAGATTGAAATACCAGTTCCCTTTTGAGCCCAAGTTGGATCAAGTCCTCGAGGAAAGAGATTAAAATTATCTTTAGTCCTCCAAAATACATGGAAGGCTTAGGGTGCCAGTGTAGAGAGTGGAAGTTGAAGTTATTTTCATCAGAGGCACTTATTACTAGATTTCATATGTTGGATACTTCAGGTCCCTTTTGAGGTCATATCAATTAACCTTCTACTCACTTGTTCTGTTGTTACCAGTTTAAAAAATGATATGGTTTGATAAATGAGGGATCCATACAAATTATTTTCACCACTCATCCATTTCTGATTGGATCCACCTTATGTTAAATATAAAGTTGCCTTTTAGTATTGTCTGTCCTCCTAAGTACTCTTTCATATTGTTTGCTTTCGTTCTTTATAAGTTATTTGGAAGTGAACAAATTCATCTATCTTTAACGTCCCTTCTAATCTATCCTCCGACTTAAAAGGAAATGAGACTTAATGGGCCAACCTCCCTAAATATCCACACATATCAACTATCGTCGGTTTTAAAATTAATTTTGATGCAGCCTGGTTTAAAGGTTCTGCTACTGCTAGCTATAGTGTATGAAGGCTTCTAATAATTTCTTATAGTGAGAGATGGTTGAAAGGCTGAACGATAATGTTTCCTTCTAATTATAAAAAATGAGTTTTAATTCAACTTATTTCTTTTTCTGATCCTTATAAAGTTGCCAAATGTATATTTGCTGAAATTATCATTATATTTATTAGATTATCAGTGCCATAAGAATTAGCCAACCAATAGACAATGTCATACAAATTTTATGATTTAATATAACATCAAACTTGAAAAAGGCAACAATATACAACATCGGCAGCAACCAGTACACGCTTGAATCTTAATTTATTTATACGAGTAAATGTCCGGTGACAAAGCCCCATAAGATCATCGATCATGCATTATGTTTAGCTAAGTACTTACACGTAACTCATAATAATTAACTAACCTCAATCAAATTTACCATCTCACGTTTACATTATAGTGGTGAGGTCATGGACCCCTAGCTTTTTGTTGACTCTAATCATCCTAGGTCCGACAGATGGCATGTTGAACGAGTCTCTAGATAAATTTAAGGCACAATTAGTTTGTTGTAGATCCCTAAAACATAACCAACTTACTAAACTTAGTTTGCGATTATTTTTTTTAAACTTAATGTTGTCCCTATAAAATATATGCCTAACATGTAAAATATTAGTGGAGTGATTCTAAAATATGTCTTATAAATCTTCATAGGCTATAAAACATCAATATCATCAGGACCATGTGACACCCCGCTTAAAATAATAATGGGTGGCCAGCCCTATACTACGTTAAATGATGAGTTTCAGATGGCTCAGTCTTAACACCAACTGTCGATACTACATAATATATGACTAACTACCCGATATCATATAAGTGAGATGTTAAAATTTAAATGAAATATGCCACAGATAACCAACCAACACTATAAGCTACTAACAATGAAAATAAAGATGTAAACAAGAACTATCATAAATGAAATGAATAACTACAAATGAATATACCACAAAGAAATAAACCCGAATAAGCTGTCGGGTCACAGCCAATACAATAACTGAAATGGAATAAATGTAAACATTTATAAATATCCCTTGGGTATAAACCCGATATACAACATGAGTCCAAACTAGATTTTAAATAAGTAGGTAGCGACTACATCTACATCCCGCGAGAGTCCGCACCTATCACGGCTCCCAAGACTCTAGATAGAAGGTGATCCGGCATCCATGCGGTAGGACACCTGTAATAGTATATATATGCAGGAGAGAAAAGTAAACGGGTCAGAGCCCGAGTTGTGAAAATATTTAGAAAATTGTGTTAACTGTACATAATAAATATCAATGCACTTATATCATAATTAAAGTGGAATCGCATTCTTGTGAAACCCCAACTCACCTCTCATATAACGGCGCACACCTATTCTCGTCCTCAAAATTTTTAGTTAAATTACCCATATTATAAGGACAACCTAACTTACCATAGGCCCAGCCTATACCCACGAGATTTTCCTTCCTATCATAACCCTAGAACCCACTCTTTTGAAACACACTCAAAATTATTTATATTCAAATATGTATGCCATAATAGGCTTAAGGGATTCCGGTTTATAACTTAATCAACTATAATTATTAATACATTACCCATATACATTTGGATTAAATCATCGGATTTAATTACTAAATAACATGCATACAAATTATTATTGACAAAACTTCTCTCCAATCTCAACATTGCACTATGTTTCGTGCGTGGGGTGTCTCGCAAAGTGAAATACAGACAAGGAACCACCCCGTTACACTACTCCTTGACAATGTTTGTCCTAGAGATCCATTATGCCACACATACAATATTATACTACTACAACTACTGAAATTAAATTACCATATAACAATAGCTTAACAATCTCCAATAATATCCTTGGGATGATGTAACCGAAATATTTCATAAATGTGATACATAAACCCCCATCAATCTAGTACACCGTAATCATCCAAGATGTACTCCATAAAAATTCCATATCCTTTCACCTATAGGATATATATAAATATATATAGGCATTTATTCTAACCGTATATATATATATATATATATATATATATATATATATATATATGTAGCATAAACCATACCCATGACCAAGTGTACATATCACATCTGATGTACTATGGCCATGCACATAATATACCCGGCTATATATATCGCCGATAAACTGCACCATGCTATCATCTTCCCAGTGCCCGGCTCAAGTAGCAATACTGGGGACCACCTGATGGGGCTAAACGAGACCCACCTCGTGATAAACTCACGCACACGACGTCCCGGGAAGCGGTCATAGCTCCTAACCGGCAATGAGACGAAACATACCCACCACGTCTCATCCAAAAAATATAAATCACATAATAACACACGGGACGACTATGACCTGGGGAATATCCACACCCTGCTCCTCAAGCGAGGATGCTCACCCTCTGCGCGGAAACTTCCCAATGATAGCATGAGCGGGGTATGCTTAACCACATAAGTATATATATCGTTCACATGCACAATATATACACATCTATATGATCCCATCATATGATCAAACATTAAACCATCAAATACGGTTTAGATATTTACAACATAAATACATCCATATATTCATATCTATACAGATATATATATCCACATATCCACATATATTTATACACAATCTATATCTCGTTCATATGTATAAGATATATAAACTCGGCTATAGGTATACATAACACTCAATTATACAAGCCGTCACCACAAACTCATTTAATTTATCTCGATATGTGAATACAATCCCTTGAAGCATATTCATCCATTTTTCCTATGATGAATAGTCTCCCAAAAATATTTGTACATATCCAACATTAGGGTTATCGCCCAATATTTAGTGTAGGAAACCATCACTACACATCTCCTCTATATTCGAAAGTACATAGTTATCTTTAGTACTATTTGACCATAGGCATATACATGACTAATAGTATTTAAACTTCAACTTATCCCAACTTTACTTCAAGTGTTGGAATCCCAATGGTTACTTCCACTCAATTATGTATAAACTATCCTGACTTGAATTTCACTACAACCTATCCTAGTTGATAGTACGCTCCAATCGTTCCCAATTTCTCTTATGGTTCGATTGCTCTTACGAACCCTTAATCCTATTGCATTACAATTTATTCCTTTATTTAAACATTACTAAGGATACGCGACCACTCTCTCTCGTCGGTCCCCAATCTTTTCCTAATAGCATCCTAACTCTATAAGGATTCGATATAAATATAGGCCTAGAATTTCACAATCTACCCTCACAACTCTCTCTAAAAGTTCTTAACCTCACATCATATCTATTCTCACTTTTGATTTATAATTAGGATTTTCAATCCCAAGGAGGTCTCCCACTATCTCCATAAACACACACAACTCCAATGCATGCACGTAAACACATACCTTCCTTAAACTATTTAAAGAAGTCCACGTAATCATAATAATTGAGAAACCCCTTGTAAGTCTCCAAAACTTAACTCTCACATTTTGTAATCATTTCCAAAATCGATAAACCCAACGAAAAAGGGTTAGAAATCATTATAGGAAAATTATAACAAAACTACCCCGTTTCCGAATCGATTCGCCCCCTCCAAATCGATTCGGCACCAACAGCGAATCGATTCGGTCCAACCAGACCTGTAAGTCTGCTACATACCGAATCGATTCGCTAGGGGCTAATCGATTCGGCCCTAAATACCTGAGGCTTCTACAACTTGGCGAATCGATTCGCTAGGGGCGAATCGATTCGGCCAATTTAGAAAGCCACGAAAATGGTTGATTTATCCAAAAACCAGAATTTCCAAAACCCAAATTATACAACTTCTACCCAATTTTCCTCAACCCAAATGTGTTCCCAACATCAATTTTCATCCTATAACTAGTTTCATCAAGTTATATCCCTTAAACCCATGTGTAAACATCAATTTAAAGATTAAACCCAAAAATCTAGGTTTTGATATCAATACCCAAAATCCATTTCTTTTATCCACAAATTATGAAATGAAATAAGCAAATGAAATATTTAGCAAGATTAAACACTTGCCTCGCGATTATAGAGGTTGGATCATCCCCGGGATCGCGTTTGGGCCGGAATCTCCAATCTTTTTCTCCTCTCTCTCTTCCTTTATTCTTCTTTCTTTCTTCCTTCTTTTTTCTTTCTCTTTCTCTCTTTCTCTTAAATGAGAATGGCTTAATCCGTAAGCCTCTTAAACTTTAAAACATAAGTCCCACTTTTAAATGTTAATACACACTTTAAAGGACTCGTTTACTCCAATTCGAGTCAAACTGACTTAAAAACATTATGGAGCGAAATAAAGCCCAATGACAGTCATTTTGACTATATAGACCCTTCCGGGATCGATGGTACACTCAAAATCATCATCCGGAATACTTTGAAACGTTCCCAATTTTTGGACCTCAATTCCCAAATTTTAAATTTCTCTAATTTAATTAAATTTTATTTCTCCCAAAATTGAATTTCTCAGTCCCAAAATCGTGGGGTGTTACACTCTCCCCCCCCCCCCCCCCCCCACAAGAATTTCGCCCTCAAAATTTAGGATATGTCTAGATCTCAAATCTCATATAGTCCTTACATCTACCCTCTAGATCACCATACCGATCCTTCCTAGTTCTCACGTCGAACCATGTAAGGCGCCCATACACCCTGTACCCGAGCTCCACTCAGTTATAATCAGGCTCCATTAGCCTCAATTCGTAATACAACTATCAGCAATATAATCTATAACAACAGATTATATATATAAAAGTTTAAAATTTCCCATGGTTGAATTCTTCTCAATTCCTGACGCTAACAACCTTCTTGCGGGGGAGGTCTCGCAAGCGAGATGCAAACAAGGAACCCTCCCAATACACTACTGTGTGGCTAGGTCGGGTATTGAGATTAGTTGAACCAGGGTTAAGGTCTTGTAAAAAGAAGATTTTCATATTTTAAATATTGCCCGAAGGCCTATGTAACAATACAATATAAAAAAAATGATTCCGCACCTTTCGATACGACAAATCAAATACCTCATGTTTAGGACACAAGGCCTCAATAAATACAACACTCTAATCAATACCTAGTTCTCAAAACTAGAACAACTATTAGCTAAATTCTCCGCTCAAAATAAATCCACTAAACTCTAAACCTCTCATCTATACTAATCCCTTGCATTGCATCAAAGCATTGGCCACAAGGTAAGTCCTCCCCTTATTGGATTTCTACAATTTCACACCCGAACCTATCCATAAGACAATAGTCTTACAACAACTACTGAACAAACTCCGACATTCCACACTTCCGAAATTCAATAGCCCAACTCTCTACTATCTCTTTACATAACGGTCTATTGACTCAAAAGATGCCATACAAAGGTCGTACTTACTCACTCCTTCCTCCACAAAAAATTTATACACCCTAACGATGTAGCGGCTACTACTCCTCATACCTTACGCGCGACGTTCCCAATATCTCACAAAGCGTGACTTAAACCCAAAGAAAGGTATTCTACCTTATACTTCCATAATCCAATGGTTTCACCTCGTCCTTGAATCTCAACTCAGGGTCCTCTACTCCTTCCAAGACAATCATTATTCCTAAACCTATTTCTCCACAAGAGAAACATCTTCCTCAAAATCCTTCCTACCCATTTGAAGGACAAAACGCGATTGCGACTACCGAAAACTCCATCAGTCCTACTCAACGAACCTGAGTCCCCAAATTTCTTATGCCCTTATTAAATAAAGACGATAACCCTAACAATTGGTCAATTCCACCTACCTTCCATCGGTAGAAGTCAGCATCACGAGACTTCCTAACAAAAGTTGATGGGTTTCTCAATCTAAACCTCCCAAGGGCTACACTATATACCTATCCTCAGACTTACCTTACTAAGTCCAAGACTCGCCATTCGAGTAAATTTCCCTTTCTTACTCAACCACCGATATGTCACCTTAAACAACTACTAGAGTCCTATTTCTTATTTACGCTGGAACTGGGAAAAAAAACAAATACCCCCGATCAAAGCGTACGCAAAATTTGTTATGGGTATTGTATCTCTAATCTTATCCTTTCCTAGACGACATAATCTAAGCAACGTCTGAAACGGAAGCAACTATTATCAGAACGTCGATCAAATAAATACACTTCACAGAAGAAGATAAATGCAGTGAACACAACAGTCCAAATTGTAGGGCTTTATATCAAGAACGTTAACGGAAGAACGCAGAAAACCCGCACAGATCCTAAAGACTCTAGAACCTGATGCTGTGATACCATCTGTGACACCCCGCTTAAAATAATAACTGGTGGCCAGCCCTATACTACGTTAAATCAGGAGTTTTAGATGGCTCAGTCTTAACACCAACTGTCGATACTACATAATATATGACTAACTACCCGATATCATATAAGTGAGATGTTAAAATTTAAATGAAATATGCCACAGATAACCAACCAACACTATAAGCTACTAACAATGAAAATAAAGATGTATACAAGAACTATGATAAATGAAATGAATAACTACAAATGAATATACCACAAAGAAATAAACCCGAATAAGCTGTCGGGTCACAGCCAATACAATAACTGAAATGGAATAAATGTAAACATTTATAAATATCCCTTTGGTATAAACCCGATATACAACATGAGTCCAACCTAGATTTTAAATAAGTAGGTAGCGACTAAATCTACATCCCGCGAGAGTCCGCACCTGTCACGGCTCCAAAGACTCTGGATAGAAGGTGATCCGGCATCCATGCGGTAGGACACCTGTAATAGTATATATATATATATATATATATATATATATATATATATACATGCAGGAGAGAAAAGTAAACGGGTCAGAGCCCGAGTTGTGAAAATATTTATAAAATTGTGTTAACCGTACATAATAAATATCAATGCACTTATTTCATAATTAAAGTGGAATCGTACTTTCGTGAAACCCCAACTCACCTCTCATCTAACGGCGCGCACCTATTCGTGTCCTCAAAATTTTTAGTTAAATTACCCCAATTGTAAGGACAACCTAACTTACCATAGGCCCAGACTATACCCACGGGATCTTCCTTCCTATCATAAACCTAGAACCCACTCTTTCGAAACACACTATAAATTATTTATTTTCAAATATGTATGGCATAATAGGCTTAATGGATTTCGGTTTATAACTTAATCAATTATAATTATTAATACATCGCCCATATACATTTGGGTTAAATCATAGGATTTAATTACTAAATGACATGCATACAAATTATTATTGACAAAACTTCTCTCCAATCTCAACATTACACTAGGTTTCGTGCGTGGTGTGTCTCGCAAAGCGAAATCTAGACAAGGAACCACCCCGTTACACTATTCCTTGACAATGTCGGTCCTAGAGATCCATTATGCCATACATACAATATTATACTACTACAACTACTGAAATTAAATTACCATATAACAAGAGGTTAACAATCTCCAATAATATCATTGGGATGATGTAACCGAAATATTCCTTAAATGCGATATATCAACCCCTATCAATCTAGTACACGGTAATCATCCAATATGTACTCCATTAAAATTCCATATCCTTTCACCTATAGGATATATATAAATATATATATATATGCATTTATTCTAACCGTATATATATATATATATATATATACCATCAACCATACCCATGACCAAGTGTACATATCACATCTGATGTACAATGGTCATGCACATAATATACCCGACTATATATATCGCTGATAAACTGCACCATGCTATCATCTTCCCAGTACCCGACTCACGTAGCAATACTGGGGACCACCTGGTGGGGCTAAACGACACCCACCTCGTGATAAACTCACATACACAATGTCCCGGGAAGCGGTCATAGCTCCTAAACAGCAATGAGACGAAACATACCCACCACGTCTCATCCCAAAAATATAAATCACTAAATAACACAGGGGGCGACTATGACTTGGGGAATATCCACACCCTACTCATCGTGCCCGGATGCTCACCCTCTGCGCGAAAACTTCCCAATGATAGCATGAGCGGGGTATGCATAACCACATAAGTATATATATCGTTCACATGCACAATATATACACATCCATATGATCCCATCATATGATCAAACATTAAACCATCACATACGGTTTATATATTTACAACATAAATACATCCATATATTCATATCTATACAGATGTATATCCACATATCCATATATATTTATACACAAACTATATCTCGTTCATATGTACAAGATATATAAACTCGGCTATAGGTATACATAACCCTCAATATACAAGCCGTCACCACAAACCCATTTAATTTATCTCGATATGTGAATACAATCCCTTACTCGAAGTATATTCATCCATTTTTCCTATGATGAATTGTCTCCCAAAAATATGTGTATATATCCAACATTAGGGTTCTCACCCAAAATTTAGTGTAGGAAACCATCACCAAACATCTCCTCTATATTCGAAAGTACATAGTTATCTTTAGTACTATTTGACCATTGGCATATACATGACTAATAGTATATAAACCTCAACTTATCCCAACTTTATTTCAAGTGTTAGAATCCCAATGGTTACTTCCACTCAATTATGTATAAACTATCCTGACTAGAATTTCACTACAACCTATCCTAGTTGATAGTACGCTCCAATCGTTCCCAATTTCGCTTATGGTTCAATTTCTCTTATGAACCCTTAATCCTATTGCATTACAATTTATTCCTTAATTTAAATATTACTAAGGATATGTGACCAATATCTCTCATCGATCCCCAATCTCATCCTAATAGCATCCTAACTCTATAAGGATTCGATATAAATATAGGCCTAGAATTTCACAACGTACCCACACAAATCTCTCTAAAAGTTCTTAACCTCACATCATATCTATACTCACTTTTGATTTATAATTAGGATTTCCAATCCCAATGAGGTCTCCCACTGTCTCCATAAACACACACAACTCCAATGCATGCACATAAACACATACCTTCCTTAAACTATTTAAAGAAGTCCCCATAATCATAATAATTGAGAAACCTCTTGTAAGTCTCCAAAACATAACTCTCACATTATATAATCAATTCCCAAATCGATAAACCCAACCCAAAAGGGTTAGAAATCATTCTAGGAAAATTATAGCAAAACTACCTTGTTTCCGAATCGATTCGGCCCCTCCGAATCGATTTGGCCCCAACAGCGAATTGTTTCGGCCCCTCCAAATTGATTCGGTCCAACCAGACCTTTAAGTCTGCTACATACCGAATCTATTCGCTAGGGTCTAATCGATTCGGCCCTAAAGACATGAGGCTTTTGTAACCTGGCGAATTGATTCGTTAGGGGAGAATCGATTCGGCCAGTTCAGAAAGCCACGAAAAAGGCTGATTTCTCTAAAAACCAAAATTTCCAAAACCCAAATTATACAACTTCTACCCAATTGTCCTCAACCCAAATGTGTTCCCAACATCAATTTTCATCCTATATCTAGTTTCATCAAGTTATATCCCTTAAACCCATGTGTAAACATCAATTTAAAGATTAAACCCAAAAATCTTGGTTTTGATATCAATACCCAAAATCCATTTCTTTTATCCATAAATTATGAAAAGAAATACACAAATGAAAATTTAGCAATATTAAACACTTGTCTCGCGATTGTAGAGGTTGGATCATCCCCGGGATCACGTTTGGGCCGGAATCTCCAAGCTTTTTCTGCTCTCTCTCTTCCTTTCTTCTTCTTCTTTCTTTCGTCCTTCTCTTTTCCTTCTCTTTCTCTCTTTCTCTCAAATGAGAATGGATTAATCCGTAAGCCTCTTAAACTTTAAAACATAAGTCCCACTTTTAAATGTTAATACACACTTTAAAGGACTCGTTTACTCCAATTCAAGTCAAACCGACTTAAAAACATTCAGGAGCCGAAATGAAGCCCAATGACAGTCATTTTTACTATCTAGACCCTTCCGGGATCGATGGTACACTCAAAATCATCATCCGGAATACTTTGAAACGTTCCCAATTTTTGGACCTCAATTCCCAAATTTTAAATTTCTCTAATTTAATTAAGTTTTATTTCTCCCAAAATTAAATTTCTCAATCCCAAAATCGTGGGGTGTTACACTCTCCCCCCCTTAAAAGAATTTCGCCCGCGAAATTTAGGATATGTCTAGGACTCCAATCTCATCTAGTCCTTACATCTACCCTCTAGATCACCATACAGATCATTCCTAGTTCTCACGTCGAACCATATAGATTTTAAAAATCAAACTAACTACCCAAGGCACCCATACACCCTGTACCCAAGCTCCACTCAATTATAATCAGGCTCCATTAGCCTCAATTCGTAATACAACTATATAAAAGTTTAAAATTTCCCATGGTTGAATTCTTCTCAATTCCTGATTCTAGCTACCTTCATGTGATGGAGGTCTCGCAAGCGAGATGCAAAAAAGGAAACCTCCCAATACATTACTGTGTGGCTAGGTCGGGGATTGAGATTAGATGAACCGGGGTTAAGGTTTTTAAAAAAAATAGATTTTCTTATTTTAAATATTGCCTGAAGGCCTATGCAACAATACAATATAAAAAAAATGATTCCGCGTCTTTCGACACGACAAAACAAATACCTCATGTTTAGGACACAAGACCTCAATAAATACAACACTCCAATAAATACCTAGTTCTCAAAACTAGCACAACTATGAGCTAAATTCTTCGCTCAAAATAAATTCACTAAACTCTAAACCTCTCAGCTATACTCATCCCTTGCATTGCATCAAAGCATTGGCCACAAGGTAAGTCCTCCCCTTATTGGATTTCTACAATTTCACACCCGAACCTATCCATAAGATAATATTCTTACAACCACTACTCAACAAACTCCGACATTCCACACTTCCGGAATTCAATAGCCCAACTCTCTACTATCTCTTTACAAGACGATCTATTGACTCAAAAGATGTCAAACAGAGGCCGTACTTACTCACTCCTTCTTCCACGGAAATTTTATACACCCTAACGATGTAGCGGCTACTACTCCTCATACCTTACGCGCGACGTTACCAACATCACACAAAGCGTGACTTAAACCCAAAGAAAGGTATTCTACCTTATACTTCCATAATCCAATGGTTTCACCTCGTCCCTGAATCTCAACTGAGGGTCCTCTACTTCTTCCAGGACAATCATTATTCTTAAACCTATTTCTCCACAAGAGAAACATCTTCCTCAAAATCCTTCCTACCCATTTTGAAGGACAAAACGCGATTGCGACTATCGAAAACTCCCTCAGTCCTACTCAACAAACCTGACTCTCCAAATTTCTTACGCCCTTCTTAAATAAAGACGATGCCCCTAATAATTGGTCAATGCCACCTACCTTCCACTGATAGAAGTCAGCATCACGAGGCTTCCTAACAAAAGTTGACGGGGTTCTCAATCTAAACCTCCCAAGGGCTGTACTATATACCTCTCCTCAGACTTACCTTACTAAGACCAAGACTCGCCATTCGAGTAAATTTCCCTTTCTTACTCAACCACCGATAGGTCACCTTGAACCACTGCTAGAGTTTTCTTTCTTATTTCCGCCGGAATCGGGAAAAAAACAAATACCCCCGATAAAAGAGTACCCAAAATTTGTTATGGGTATTGCATCTATAATCTTATCCTTTCCTAGACGACATAATCTAGGCAACGTCAGAAATGGAAGCAACTATTATCAGAACGTCGATCAAGTAAATACACTTCACAGAAGAGGATAAACGCAGTGAACACAATAGTCTTAATAGTAGGTCTTTATATCAAGAACGTTAACGGAAGAACGCAGAAAACCCGTACATATCCTAAAGACTCTAGAACCTGATGCTCTGATACCATCTGTGACACCCCGCTTAAAATAATAACGGGTGGCCAGCCCTATACTACGTTAAATCAGGAGTTTTAGATGGCTCAGTCTTATCACCAACTGTCGATACTACATAATATATGACTAACTACCCGATATCATATAAGTGAGATGTTAAAATTTAAATGAAATATGCCACAGATAACCAACCAACACTATAAGCTACTAACAATGAAAATAAAGATGTATACAAGAACTATGATAAATGAAATGAATAACTACAAATGAATATACCACAAAGAAATAAACCCGAATAAGCTGTCGGGTCACAGCCAATACAATAACTGAAATGGAATAAATGTAGACATTTATAAATATCCCTTGGGAATAAACCCGATATACAGCATGAGTCGTACCTAGATTTTAAATAAGTAGGTAGCGACTACATCTACATCCCCCGACAGTCCGCACCTGTCACGGCTCCCAAGACTCTGGATAGAAGGTGATCCGGCATCCATGCGGTAGGACACCTGTAATAGTATATATATATATACATGCAGGAGAGAAAAGTAAACGGGTCAGAGCCCGAGTTGTGAAAATATTTAGCAAGTGTGTTAACCGTACATAATAAATATCAATGCACTTATTTCATAATTAAAGTGGAATCGCACTCTCGTGAAATCCCAACTCACCTCTCATTTAACGACGCGCACCTATTCGTGTCCTCAAAATTATTAGTTAAATTACCTCAATTATAAGGACAACCTAACTTACCATAGGCCCAGCCTATGCCCACGAGATCTTCCTTCCTATCATAACCCTAGAACCCACTCTTTCGAAACACACTATAAATTATTTATTTTCAAATATGTATGGCATAATAGGCTTAATGGATTCCGGTTTATAATTTAATCAATTATAATTATTAATACATCACCCATATACATTTGGGTTAAATCATAGGATTTAATTACTAAATAACATGCATACAAATTATTATTGACAAAACTTCTCTCCAATCTCAACATTACACTACGTTTCGTGCGTGGTGTGTCTCGTAAAGCGAAATCTAGACAAAGAACCACCCCGTTACACTATTCCTTGACAATGTCGGTCCTAGAGATCCATTATGCCATACATACAATATTATACTACTAAAACTACCCGGGGGTCGAGATAGTCCGAAAAGTGTACCCGGGGGTTTAGTTTGCGTCTCGGGGCATTTTTAGGCTTAATTAGTACCCCGAGAGGGCATTTTGGACATTTCGCATTTTTGGGTAATTAAACCCACGAAATTTCAAGGGATATATCAGATGTCTAAGGTTGCCTTCTAGGGTTAAAACAACCAAAGACAAGTGACGGCCATAAGAGAGGGAAGGAGAGAGCTTCCAAAGCAATCCAAGGCCAAAAATCCATCTGTTTGCACCGCCGCCACCACCAACACGTAGATCGCGCGATGGGGAACGCAACCACACCAAAATCGTCCGCAAATCAGAACGCCAAAAATCCCAAGAAAGTGTTTATCTTTCTAATTATTCGTTAATGCATCACTCATGTTAGTCTAGGGATGATTAGGATGAGTTTTATGGAAGAAAACCCAAATTTGAGATAGGAAATCGCATGTTGTAATGATTTGAATGTTATTCTGGAAACCCCTTCACATGTAGAGGATTAAACCACGAAACTATGATGTTTTAGAAGAAGAAAATTGTGGAAAAGATTGATTAGAACCATGTTTAAGGAATTCTAGGGTTCTTGAGATTTTTATGAAATTTTTGCCTATAAATCCATGATTAATGATGGAAATTTACATGCTTTACGTAGAAGATACTTAAAATGACATTATGATGTTAGTAGTACAAATTTCTGGGCGATTGGGAATGAAAAGTTTGGATTTGGAGGAGGTTATGTGTTAGAACCCGTAACTGATTAACTGCAGTATTCGCCATACCTTTTTGATCGATCGATCTAGCCAAGAGCTTCGATCGATCGAGCCCCAGACCTCAATCGATCGACCCCCTTCTGGCAGACTCATATTTCCCCTTTTTAAATTAGTTGAATTCAATTTAATGAGAAATAATTCTTGGACACCCTTATTAAAATGTTTTGGGAGATAAAGAAGACCAGTAGGACATATGAATAATTTTGGGACCTTAATGTAAGACGAGAGTTGTATTTTTAGAATACTTACATATAAGGGACGATGAAACTAGGTATTAAAGGGAGAGACGCATAAATGAATACCTACTGAATTTTACATTTGAGAGGATAGAGTCCATGAGTATTACGTAGTAAATTGGAAAAATCCCTCGAATTAAAGTTAGAAACGAACCGTTATACGTGATAACTAATAATGGGAAAATCAGGATAAATGTCGTGATTATGGGTTATGAGATGAACCTAAATTAATATGATAAAAGTAGTATATTTATATGACTATGTGTATGCATATATTATATACATGTGAAAAACATGCCCGCGCTACTTGCTATCCCTGAGGTTACCGTGTTGGGACAGTCTTTTCTCGAATGGGCCTTCATGGGGGATATTGACTCGTACCCTAGAAGATAGGAATCCTAGGTATGGGCTATCGGATCGATAGTCGGACGGTCCTAAGAGACGTGAGGGTATGTACTGACCTCTTGGACTTGGAAAATATGCTTCGCCTCAATATTGTTGTGTATGTGTTAATACAGTTCGAGAGTGATTCCAAACTTGTATTTCCCATAGTACGAGAGATACGGGGATTGGATAGCAGAGTATGCACGCACCATAATTTTTATGTGAGGTGCTGTTAGAATATATATATTATACGAGTATTTAATATATATATATGAAATTCTAAAATTTGGGAAACTGCCTACTGTGTTATGGTAAGTAAGACATGTATAATGACCCAAATTGGAAATACTTGTTTTGAAAAAGTATAATGGAACACTGGGAAACTTTATTAGCAAATAAGGTTTAAATGAGAACTTTGTGATCAAATGAAGTTATTTTCTTAAATAATTATATTCTTCGTCTTTGAATCTTACGAGTAACCTAAGATAAGTTAAACCATTGGGAAGGTTAGTGCGATACGCGTGCACATTAGAAGAGAGGTGAGAAATTCTCAAGAGAGTGCCGCACTAATATTTTGTTGCATTGGTCTGTAAACATTTTAAATACTTGCTAAACAAATTTTAAATCATCTACACTATCGGGCTCTGATATGTTTCTATTTCTCTTTCTCTCTTGTATATATATGTATATATTACAGGTGCCCAGCCACAGGGGCGTCTTGCATAGGATCCTTTGGAAGGAACGTGTTGCAGCTTAGGTGGGAGTTGGAGGCCTCTTGCTTAGACGACATCATTTATTTGACTCGACTCCTAGCATATTCATTTAGTGGGGCATGTGTAGCCCTTTCCATTAGTCAGTTGTTTATTTGTACTTTGTGATTCAGTTATTTCTAGTATTGTCACTTTGGGATTTATTACTGTCTAGATGTTTTACTTTAAGTTTTAATGTTGGGATTTAGTTGTTGAATGTTTAAATTATTTTGATTATATGCTCCAGGATTATGGTGGTGTGATTCTTTAAATATTGAATTGTTGTAAATAATTAAATCTTTGTTTTCAAAATAAAATTTGGAAAGTAATGTTTAAAAATGGTTTTGACACTTAGCTTAATTAATTAGGGTGTTTAAATTGGAAAAGTTATTTTTACGACAGTGATGCTAAGAATGAACCAACTGTTCACCTTGATCTTAATTTAATAAAGGAGTGATCGCCCCATATTTAATTAGGCGGGGTGTCATAGGTGGTATCAGAGCATCAGGTTCTAGTGTCCTTAGAATCTGTACGGCTTATTTCGCTTTCAGCTTAACATTTTTGCTATAGAACCCTATTTTAGGATTGTTGTATTCTTGGTTTTAAGTTTACGTCTTCAGCTATTTGAGATTTGATAATAACTGTAGACTAATGAATTTCTTCACGTTTTAGATGCCTCCGAGACGTGCACCAAAGGATAGGCATACCCAAGCCGAGCAGCCAGTAGCTCCGGCACAGGGTATGATGAATGCTAATGAAGTAGCCGCTATTATTGCTCAGGCGGTGAATGCCGTGCTAGCGGTGGTTCAGCAGGCTCCACCCCAGATTCAGGCAGTGGCACCAGTACCTGTACAACTTCCATCTTCATGGGAGCGGGTTAGGGATGCCTTTCAGAAGGCGCATCCCCTTGAGTTCTCTGGTAGTTCAGATATCGTCATCGTCAGCCAATGAAAGAAAGATATCCAGTGGCATCTTCATATGTATGAGTGCACAGACGTGCATAAACAGTTGTTGGCTTCCTTTAAGCTGGTGGGGGCCGTTTTGCAGTGGTGGGAGTCCACCACCACATTGGAGGAGAGGGGCACGATCCCGATTCAGTCATTTTGGGAGCGGTTTGACCGCAAGTACTTTCCACCCGCCGTGCAGACTAAGATGAGGCGGAAATTACTGAACTTGAAACAGGAGAATTCTACCATTGCTCAGTATGAGGAGGAGTTCATGAGACTTCTCACCATAGTGCCAGATGAGGCACCCAATGAGGTAAGAAGATAATGCTGTTTGTGGACGGGTTAGCTTGGAGGATCCGTGAGCACCTTATAGGGAATCTATCTCTGAGTACTTTCACTGATGTACTCAATGCTGCTTTACTATATTTCCAGGATCACTGCTTCCATCTGCAGGGAAGCAAGAGTGCAGGAGAGTCCGGCCAGTAGGGCAGGACCGGGGGTAGTAGTTCTAGTGGAGAACCATCTCAAGGATAGACTCGTCAGCACGAGCAGAATTCCCATCAGGGGGACCCTACTAAGCGATTCCGTTCAGGTGATTCCAGATAGGGATTTGGGGGTTATAGGCAGGGCCAACATGGCCAGCCTAATCAGCAGGGCCAGCAGGGCCAACACCGACAGCAACAGGGTCAGCAGAAGGGCCAACAACATTTTCATCAGGGCTAGTGGCGGGGTGGTAACGGCCAGCAGGGTTGTGGTCAGCAGGGTCAGAGGGGAGGTAACTTCAGAGGCCGATGTTTTGTGTACGACAAGCTTGGCCGTAAGCGTCAGGATTGCCCAGAGGGTGATAGGGCCCCACAACAGTAGGGTGCCCGTAATGAGCCACAAAGGCCAATTTTTCCAGCTTCCCTCACAGCACCAGCCCAAGTACCAGCCCTACCAGCCGTTCCAGCAGCTCCTGTGCAGCAGGGGCAGTTACAGTATCGACGTGTCTATAACGTCCACCCGGCAGCAGCTCCACAGGCACCACCCGCGATTGAGGGTATGTTTCCTATCCATGGTACTATGGGTCGAGTTTTGTTTGATACTGGGGTGATGCACCGTTTTATAGCTATGCATTTTGCCAAAGCCTTAGGGTTGTTAGCCACATCAGAGAGCACTGTGACGTGTGTAGACTCACCACTGGGGAGTGGATCGCTTATTTTCTTTATATGCCGGGGAGTGGGGTCTGACACCCCGCCTAATTAAATACCGGGCGATCACTCCTTTATTAAATTAAATCAAGGTAAACAGTTGGTTCATTCTCAGCATCACTGTCGATAAAAATAATTTTTCCAATTTAACACCCTAAGTAATTAAGCTAAGTGTCAAAAACATTTTTCAAACGAACTTCCAAATTTTAATTAAAGAAAAGATTTTTATTAATATCAAAACAACATTTCTACATTATAGAATCACACCACGAAATCTAAATAAAACCATACATTCACCAATCGAATGCCAATAATATAAAACTAAAATCATAAACCATCCTGAAACAAATCCCATAAACAATACTGGAATAACTGAAATATAAAAATCCCCAACAATAAATGAAATGATAAAAAGGGCGACACGTGCCCCATAATGAGAGTAATAGGAGTGGAGTCAATGACAGAAGCCGTCTACTCAAGGGACCTGCAACTCCCACCTAAGCTGCAGCTCGTTCTTCTCAAAGAATACTAAGCAAGACGCCCCTGTGGCTGGGCACCTGAAAAATATACATATATATACACAGGAGAGAGAGAGAGAAAGGAAACGGATCAGGGCCCGAAAGTGTGTTTGATTTTAAAATACGTTAAGGAAGTATTTAAATTGATACAGGCCAATGCAACATCATATTAGTTCGTCTCTCTCTTGAGAAATACTCACCTCTCTTCTAATGTGCACTCCTATCGTACTAACCTTCCCAATGATTCGTTTATCTTAACTTACTCATAAGTTTTCAAAACTGAACGATGACAATGTTATAAAAAGGTTACTTTCAATTTGTAGTATTCCTCTCGTTTTAGCTTCATTAAATAATAAGATTTCCCCGTGCCTTTTCATATTTTCACAAAACAAGTATTTAATAATTTGAGTTCAACAACCATGTTCTACTTATCAAATCACAGTAGGCAGTTCAAAGTTTATAACCTCATATATATATTAACTACTCGAATAAAAATATATATAATGGCACTCCAACTAAATTATGGTGCGGGCATACTCTGATATCCAATCCCCGTATCGCTCACATAAAGGGAAATACAAGTTCGGAATCACTCTCGAATTGTATTAACATATACAAAACAACGTTGAGGCGAAGCATAGATTCCAAGTCCAAGAGGTCAGTACATACCCACACGTCTCTTAGGACCATCCGACTATCAATTTAATAGCCCGTACCTAGGATCTCTATCTTCTAGGGTACGATTCAATATCCCCATAAAGCAACACAGGATATGATCGTCCCAGCACGGTAACCTCAGGGATAGCAAGTAGCGCGGGTACGTTTTTCACATGTATATAATATATGTACACACATTCATATAAATATACCGATTTCATCATATTAATATAGGTCACTCTCATTACCCATAATTACAACCTTTGTCCTAAATTTCACCTTATTAGTATAACGTATAAGGTTTCGCCTCTAACCTTAATTCGAAGGGTTTTCTCACTCATTACCTAATACTCATGGTTTATAACCTTACAATTCTAAAATTCAGTAAATAACTTCATTTGATTCCAACGTAACTCTCTTACGCACCTCACCCTTAAGTTTCATAAATCTAACAACCTAAAGTAAATATCCCATAATTACCCTCTTCGTTGAAGATTAAAGGTTCTAACATATGTCCATATACCCTACTGGTCCTCAATATCTCCCAAATCATTTTATTTAGAATGCCCAAGGTTGATTCCACGATAAATTAATTCAACTAATTAAATAAGGGGAATAATAGGCTGCCAGGGAGGGTCGATCGATCGACATCTCGGGGTCGACCGATCGAACCTTCGATCGATCGACGCTCTAGGGTCGATCGATCGATCGAGCAGGTCTGTGAAAATTCTGCAGAAATTGCAGTGACGGGGTTGCTTAAGTTTCTTCATCAAAACTCATATTTTCCAACTCTAATTGACCCAAAAAGTCTACTGCTTACATCCTAACATAAATCCAGGTATCTTTAACGATCAGCATGCGTATATACATCAATAAACATGATTAAACAACCTAATATTTCATCTAATCATCAAGAACCCTACAGTTTTCTTAACCTTTGTTCTAATCAGTTTTCTCCAGAAATTTCTTCTAACAAATCATCATAATTTCGTGGGTTAAACATCTACTTCACATATTAATTTCCAGAATAAGGTTCATATGATTTCTACATGCAAATACCTATCAAAATTGGGTTTTCTTCCATGGATTATACTCTTAATCATTCCTACACTAACATGATTATTGCACCAACGAAAATACGCAAGTTAAACACTTGACTGGGATTTCAGAGGTCTGGTTTCCGGCTGATATTGGTGTGGCTGCGTTCTCCTCCTCGCGATCTACGCGTTGGTGGTGACGGTGGTGCAAAAGGTGGTGTTTTTGGCCTTGAATCACCTAGCAAGGTCTCTCCTCTCTTCTCCACTAGCCGTCTTAGGGTTCTGAATGATCTAACCCTAAAAGGCTGACTTAAATGGCTGCTAAGGATGGTTGAAAATTCGTGGGTTTAATTACCCTAGTTTGTAAAATGACCAAAACGCCCTCCCGGGTCACTAATTAAGCCTAAAAACATCCCGAGACCCAAACTAAACCCCCGGGTACACTTTTCTGACTATCTCGACCCTTCCGGACGCGTTGGCGCACTCAAAATGACCATACGGACAACTCATAAAATATTTACTTTTATATCTCAATAATTAGTCCCGACGCGACACGGGCGCGTCCCGACTAAAATTACCAAAATTGTCATTTTCATTCACTCGTGACATTTACCATATATTACTATGCTCTTAAGTAATATTCAAAAATTTCATATTATTACTAACTCACGTCACGTTAATAATTATAACATAATTAATTTCCGGATTTTTATTAAATAAATCCCCAAATTAATTATAGCATAAAAATACGGGGTATTACATACTTCCCCCCCAATAACGGAATTTCGTCCCGAAATTCGGAAAATAAGGCATACCTGGTAAAAACAACTCTGGATATCTCTCACGCATATCTTCCTCACGCTCCCAAGTGGATTCCTCCACATTATGATGTTCCCACTGGACCCGCACGAGTGGAACTATCTTCGACCTCAATCTCCTCTCACTGTAGTCTAGAATAGCCATCGGTCTCTCCTCGTAAGAGCTATCCGACTGCAAGTCGATCTCATCTATCGCAATGTGAGTATGGGCCATATCATCCCGAAGGTATCGTCTCAACGACGAGATGTGGAATACATCGTGGATGCGATGTAAATGTTCTGGCAAACCCAACCTGTATGCTACTGGCCCAATTCTCTCGATGATGGGAAATGGTCCTACGTACCTCGGAGCCAACTTTCCCTTCTTCCCGAACCTCATCACTCCTTTCATAGGAGATACACGCAACAACACTTGATCTCCCACATTAAACTCCCGGAAGAATCGTTTCGCATCGGCGTAGCTCTTCTGTCTGTCTTGGGCTACCCGAATACGACTCCTGATTATCCCAATCCTCGCGGAGGTCTCCTGGATCACTTCTGGTCCTAATAACTTGTTGTCCCCCACCTCGAGCCAACAGGTTGGAGAGCGACAAGGCCTGCCGTACAAAGCCTCAAATGGAGCCATGCCAATCGTAAACTGATAGGAGTTATTATAAGCAACTCGACCAGTGGAAGATGTGGCTCCCAACCTCCCCCGAAATCGAGGATACACATGCGTAGCATATCTTCCAACATCTGATTAGTACGCTCTGTCTGTCCATCTGTCTGTGGGTGGTAAGCTGAACTCAGTCTCAACTCTGTACCCATAGCCTCCTGAAAGCTTTCCCATAAACGCGACACAAAAATTTTATCTCTGTCTGACACAATATTCAAGGGCACCCCATGTAATCTGACAATCTCAGCGATGAATAGCTGGGCATACTGACCCGTGGTATAATCTATCCTTACTGGCAGAAAATGAGCCACCTTGGTCAGACGGTCTATAATCACCCAGATAGAATCGTGGCCTCGCTGTGATGTAGGAAACCCTGTAATGAAGTCCATGGAAATACTTCCCCACTTCCACGCAGGTACTTCCAACGGCTGAAGTAATCCCGACGGTTTCTGGTGGTCCACCTTCACCAGCTGGCAAGTAGAAAATTTGGACACAAATTCAGCGATGTCCTTCTTCATCCCACTCCACCAGTACTGACGTCTCATATCCTGGTACATCTTATCGCCTCCCGGATGTACTGCAAATCGGGACCCATGAGAATGAGTCATTACCTCATGATGTAGCCCTGTTCCTTCTGGAACCACTAATCTCCCATTAAACCGCAACCCTCCATCCGAACTAACAGAATAGGACTCAGCACCCTCGGCTAGAAGTCGTACAATCTGCTCCTGACAAAACGGGTCTGTGGTCTGTGCCTGTATCACCCTCGTAACAATCTCAGGTGTGACTGTCATCACGGATATGAAAGAACGTGCTACTACGTCTTGGTGACCCAACTCCTTCCACTTTGCTTTCCAGATGTCCGCTACATCGTCAACTGGTCTACGGCTCAACGCATCAGCAACTACGTTGGCTTTCCCCGGATGATACTGTATATCGAACTGGTAATCTTTCACAAACTCTAACCATCTGTGCTGACGCATATTCAGCTCTCGCT
Organism: Sambucus nigra; assembly: GCA_949130495.1. NCBI lineage: Eukaryota > Viridiplantae > Streptophyta > Magnoliopsida > Dipsacales > Adoxaceae > Sambucus > Sambucus nigra. The sequence goes on along the minus strand of OX422214.1, from coordinate 5,750,602 downwards.
GAGTGAACAGGTACTGCAGTGAATTATGGTCTGTGAACAAACGGAATTTCTCGCCCAATAAATAGTGCCTCCAAATTCTCAATGCAAAGACGACCGTAGCTAACTCCAGGTCGTGGGTGGGGTAATTCTTCTCATGCGGCTTAAGCTTGCGGGAAGCAAAAGCTATAGCCTTCTCTTCCTGCTGAAGTACTCCCCCAAGTCCTCGTAAGGACGCATCTGTGTAAACCAGGTACTCTACACCCGGCTTCGGTAAAGCAAGGACTGGTGCCGAAGTAAGCTTGTCCTTCAGCTCGTCGAAAGCCAACTGAAAAGCGTCATCCCAAACATATGGTACCCCCTTGCGAGTCAGATTCGTCAATGGACCCGCTATTTTGGAGAACCCCCGAATGAATCTCCTGTAGTATCCGGCCAACCCCAAGAAACTACGTACTTCCGTCGGTGTCGTGGGCTGCCCCCACTCCCTCACCGCTGACACTTTGCTCGGGTCAACTGCTATCCCCTGCTCAGAAACAACATGGCCCAAGAATTGTACCTCTCGCAACCAGAATCCACACTTCTCGTACTTAGCATACAACTGATGTTCTCGCAGAGTCTGAAGAACCTGCCTCAAGTGTTCGGCATGCTCCTCCTCGGAGCGTGAATATATCAAGATATCATCTATGAAGACGATGACGAACTGATCCAAGAACTCTCTGAACACTCGGTTCATCAAGTCCATGAAAACGGCTGGGGCATTTGTGAGTCCGAACGGCATCACCCTGAACTCATAGGACCCATATCTCGACAAGAAGGCAGTCTTCGAAACATCCTGCTCTCTAATTCGCAACTGATGGTACCTCGACCTCAGATCTATCTTCGAAAAGAAAGTTGCTCCCCTTAACTGGTCGAACAGATCATCGATTCGAGGCAACGGATACTTGTTCCGTATCTTGACCTTGTTCAACTCCCGGTAGTCCACACACAATCTTAGTGAGCCATCTCTCTTCTTCACAAATAAGACTGGAGCGCCCCATGGTGAGGTACTCCTACGAATGAAACCCTGACCTAATAGCTGCTCAATCTGATCTCGTAGCTCTCGCATCTCTACCGGAGCCATACGGTACGGTGCGCGTGCTATAGGTCTCGTATCCGGCAATAAGTCTATAACGAAGTCTATCTCACGACTGGGCGGTAGGCCTGGTATCTCCTGAAACACATCGGAATACTCCCTAACAACTGGGATCGAATCCAAAGGAATCACAACCTCCTTAGAGGTATCCTCCTCAATGTAATATAAATGAGCGGTCGAACCTCCCTCTGGGCGAGGCATCGCCACTATAAACATCGCTTGCCCCGGAATGGCAAAAACAATGCTCCCACCGAAGCAATCAATCATGGCTCTATAAGATGCGAGCCAATCCATACCAATAATCACGTCATGCTCGTGCATGTCTAAGACTAGCATGTCTGCAGGCAATACCAAGCTACCGATCTCTACCCCTACTCCCCGGCATATAAAGAATATAAGTGACCCACTCCCCAATGGTGAGTCGACACACGTCACGGTGCTCTCTGCTGTGGCTAATAATCCTAAGGACTTCGCAAAATGCGTAGCTATAAAACAGTGCGTTGCCCCCGTATCAAACAAAACTTTACCCATAGTACCATGGATAGGAAACATACCCTCAATCGCGGGTGGTGCCTGTGGAGCTGCTACCTGGTGGACGTTATAGACACGTCCGTACTGCAATTGCCCCTGCTGCACTGGAGCTGCTGGAATGGCTGGTAGGGCTGGCATCTGGGCTGGAGCTGGAAGGGCAGGTGGAAAGAGTGGTCTCTGCGGCTCATTACGGGCTCCCTGCTGCTGTGGGGACCTATCGCCCTCTGGGCAATCCTGACGCTTATGGCCATGCTTACCACACACAAAACACCGGCCTCTGAAATTACCTCCCCTCTGTCCCTGCTGACCACGGCCCTGCTGGCCGTTACCTCCACGCCATTGGCCCTGTTGGCCCTGATGTGCACGCTGTTGGCCTTGCTGGCCCTGCTGTTGACCCTGCGGTCGGTGTTGGCCCTGCTGGCCCTGCTGATTAGGCTGACCCTGATGGCCCTGCCTGAATCCCCCGAATCCCTGCCTAGAATCACCTGAACGGAATCGCTTAGCAGGGTCCCCCTGATGGGAACTCTGCTCGTGCTGACGAGTCTGTCCCTGAGTTGGTTCCCCACTGGCACTATTACCCCCGGTCCTGCCCTGCTGGCTAGACTCTCCTGCTCTCTTGTTTCCCTGAAGATGGAAACGGTGATCCTGGCAATGCAGTAGCGCTGCATTGAGTACGTCAGTGAAAGTACTCAGGGATAGATTCCCAATAAGGTGCTGACGGATCCTCCAAGCTGACCCGTCGACAAACAACAAAATTTTCTTGCTCTCAGTGGGTGCCTCATCCGGCACAATAGTGAGAAGTCTCTTGAACTCCTCCTCATTCTCGGCTACAGTAAGGTTCTCCTGCTTCAGATTTAGCAATTTCTGCCTCATCTCAGTCTGCACTGCGGGTGGGAAGTACTTGCGGTCAAACCGCTCCCAGAACATCTGAATAGGGATCGTGTCCCTCTCCTCCAAAGTAGTAGTGGACTCCCACCACTGTAATGCGGCTCCCACCAATTTAAAAGAGGCCAATAGCTGCTTCTGCATGTCGGTGCACTCATACATACGGAGGTGCCGCTGGATGTCCTTCTTCCATTGGCTGACAGTAATAATATCGGAGCTACCAGAAAACTCAAGGGGATGTGCTTTCTGAAAAGCATCCCGAACCCTCTCCCATGCAGATGGAAGCTGTGCTGGTACTGGCGCCACTGCCTGGACCTATGGTGGAGCCTGCTGAATCACCGCTATCGCGGCATTTACCGCCTGGGCAACGATGGCGGCTACCTCATTCGCATTCATAGTGCCTGGAGCCGGAGCTGCTGGCTGGTCGGCTTGGGCACACCTATCTTTCGGAGCACGTCTCGGAGGCATCTGAAACGTGAACAAGTTTATTAGTCTACAGTTATCAACAAATCTCAAGTAGCTGAAGACTTAAACGTGAAAGCAAGAATACAACAGTCCTAACGATAGGGCTCTATAGCAATAACGTTAAGCTGAAAGCGAAAATAAGCCGTACAGATCCTATGGACACTAGAACCTGATGCTCTGATACCACCTGTGACACCCCGCCTAATTAAATACCGGGCGATCACTCCTTTATTAAATTAAATCAAGGTAAACAGTTGGTTCATTCTCAGCATCACTGTCGATACAAATAATTTTTCCAATTTAACACCCTAAGTAATTAAGCTAAGTGTCAAAAACATTTTTCATACGAACTTCCAAATTTTAATTAAAGAAAAGATTTTTATTAATATCAAAACAACATTTCTACATTATAGAATCACACCACGAAATCTAAATAAAACCATACATTCACCAATCGAATGCCAATAATATAAAACTAAAATCATAAACCATCCTGAAACAAATCCCATAAACAATACTGGAATAACTGAAATATAAAAATCCCCAACAATAAATTAAATGATAAAAAGGGCGACACGTGCCCCATAATGAGAGTAATAGGAGTGGAGTCAATGACAGAAGCCGTCTACTCAAGGGACCTGCAACTCCCACCTAAGTTGCAGCTCGTTCTTCTCAAAGAATCCTAAGCAAGACGCCCCTGTGGCTGGGCACCTGAAAAATATACATATATATACACAGGAGAGAGAGAGAAAGGAAACGGGTCAGGGCCCGAAAGTGTGTTTGATTTTAAAATACATTAAGGAAGTATTTAAATTGATACAGGCCAATGCAACATCATATTAGTTCGTCTCTCTCTTGAGAAATACTCACCTCTCTTCTAATGTGCACTCCTATCGTACTAACCTTCCCAATGATTCGTTTATCTTAACTTACTCATAAGTTTTCAAAACTGAACGATGACAATGTTATAAAACGGTTACTTTCAATTTGTAGTATTCCTCTCGTTTTAGCTTCATTAAATAATAAGATTTCCCCGTGCCTTTTCATATTTTCACAAAACAAGTATTTAATAATTTGAGTTCAACAACCATGTTCTACTTATCAAATCACAGTAGGCAGTTCAAAGTTTATAACCTCATATATATATTAACTACTAGAATAAAAATATATATAATGGCACTCCAACTAAACTATGGTGAGGGCATACTCTGCTATCCAATCCCCGTATCGCTCACATAAAGGGAAATACAAGTTCGGAATCACTCTCGAACTGTATTAACATATACAAAACAACGTTGAGGCGAAGCATAGATTCCAAGTCCAAGAGGTCAGTACATACCCACACGTCTCTTAGGACCGTCCGACTATCAATTTAATAGCCCGTACCTAGGATCTCTATCTTCTAGGGTACGATTCAATATCCCCATTAAGCAACACAGGATACGATCGTCCCAGCACGGTAACCTCAGGGATAGCAAGTAGCGCGGGTACGTTTTTCACATGTATATAATATATGTACACACATTCATATAAATATACCGATTTCATCATATTAATATAGGTCACTCTCATTACCTATAATTACAACCTTTGTCCTAAATTTCACCTTATTAGTATAACGTATAAGGTTTCGCCTCTAACCTTAATTCGAAGGGTTTTCTCACTCATTACCTAATACTCATGGTTTATAACCTTACAATTCTAAAATTCAGTAAATAACTTCATTTGATTCCAACGTAACTCTCTTACGCACCTCACCCTTAAGTTTCATAAATCTAACAACCTAAAGTAAATATCCCATAATTACCCTCTTCGTTGAAGATTAAAGGTTCTAACATATGTCCATATACCCTACTGGTCCTCAATATCTCCCAAATCATTTTATTTAGAATGCCCAAGGTTGATTCCACGATAAATTAATTCAACTAATTAAACAAGGGGAATAATAGGCTGCCAGGGAGGGTCGATCGATCGACATCTGGGGGTCAACCGATCGAACCTTCGATCGATCGACGCTCTAGGGTCGATCGATCGATCAAGCAGGTCTGTGAAAATTCCGCAGAAATTCCAGTGACGGGGTTGCTTAAGTTTCTTCATCAAAACTCATATTTTCCAACTCTAATTGACCCAAAAAGTCTACTGCTTACATCCTAACATAAATCCAGGTATCTTTAACAATCAGCATGCGTATATACATCAATAAACATGATTAAACAACCTAATATTTCATCTAATCATCAAGAACCCTACAGTTTTCTTAACCTTTGTTCTAATCAGTTTTCTCCAGAAATTTCTTCTAACAAATCATCATAATTTCGTGGGTTAAACATCTACTTCACATATTAATTTCCAGAATAAGGTTCATATGATTTCTACATGCAAATCCCTATCAAAATTGGGTTTTCTTCCATGGATTATACTCTTAATCATTCCTACACTAACATGATTATTGCACCAATGAAAATACGCACGTTAAACACTTGCCTGGGATTTCAGAGGTCTGGTTTCCTGCTGATATTGGTGTGGCTGCGTTCTCCTCCTCGCGATCTACGCGTTGGTGGTGACGGTGGTGCAAAAGGTGGTGTTTTTGGCCTTGAATCACCTAGCAAGGTCTCTCCTCTCTTCTCCACTAGCCGTCTTAGGGTTCTGAATGATCTAACCCTAAAAGGCTGACTTAAATGGCTGCTAAGGATGGTTGAAAATTCGTGGGTTTAATTACCCTAGTTTGTAAAATGACCAAAACGCCCTCCCGGGTCACTAATTAAGCCTAAAAACATCCCGAGACCCAAACTAAACCCCCGGGTACACTTTTCTGACTATCTCGACCCTTCCGGACGCGTTGGCGCACTCAAAACGACCATACGGACAACTCATAAAATATTTACTTTTATATCTCAATAATTAGTCCCGACGCGACACGGGCGCGTCCCGACTAAAATTACCAAAATTGTCATTTTCATTCACTCGTGACATTTACCATATATTACTATGCTCTTAAGTAATATTCAACAATTTGATATTATTACTAACTCACGTCACGTTAATAATTATAACATAATTAATTTCCGGATTTTTATTAAATAAATCCCCAAATTAATTATAGCATAAAAATACGGGGTATTACATGGGGGTAGAGATTGGTAGCTTGGCATTACTAGTAGACATGTTAGTCTTAGATATGCATGAGCATGATGTTATTATCGGTATGGATTGGCTCACAGCTTACAGAGCCATGATTGATTGTTTTGGTGGGAGTATTGTCTTTGCCCTTCCAGGGCAAGAGATGTTTGTAGTGGCAATGCCTCGTCCAGAGGGAGGCTCAACCGCTCATTTGTATTACATAGAGGAGGATACCTCTAAGGAGGTTGTTATTCCCTTAGACTCGTTCCCAGTTGTTCGTGAGTATTCCGATGTATTCCAGGAGATACTAGGCCTTCCCCCAGCCGAGAGATAGACTTTGTCATAGATTTATTACCGGATACTAGACCGATAGCACGCGCTCCATACCGTATGGCTCCAGTAGAGATGCGAGAGTTATGAGATCAGATAGAGCAACGGTTAGGTCAGGGCTTCATTCGCAGGAGTACCTCACCTTGGGGCGCTCCAGTCTTGTTTGTCAAGAAAAGAGATGGTTCACTGAGGCTATGTGTGGACTACCGAGAGTTGTACAAGGTCACGATACAGAATAAGTATTCGTTGCCTCGAATCGATGATCTGTTCAACTAGCTGAGGGGAGCAACTTTATTTTTGAAGATAGATCTGAGGTCGGGGTACCATCAGCTACGTATTAGGGAGAAGGATGTTTCAAAGACTGCCTTCTTGACGCGATATGGGTTTTACGTGTTCGGAGTGATGCCATTCGGCCTCACAAATGCTCCAGCCGTGTTAATGGACTTAATAAACCGATTTTTCAGAGAGTTCCTGGATCAGTTTGTCATCGTCTTCATATATGTAAGGACACAAATTTCCAATTGAGTCCATATATAGTTTTGGCTTAATTCCGGACAAAAACATTTATTCATAGGATAGTATTCAATTGTAATATTCTCAAGCCTATGAAGTGTATGTTGAAGACGTAGCGGCAAAGAATATAAAGCTTCATCAAAATGCCGGTTTGCGTGCCTCGTTTTTACGTCATCATCTCCCAAGGTATGAATGTAATTATATTTATATAGGAGCTTGGAACAATATTTATTGGGTGTTAGGTTTAATAAAAACCATGTTTTACTTTCAGAATAATTTAATTGAAACTTTAAAATAAAGTACATAAAGTTTCTGGGCCAAAAATTGAATTTATCAAAAATTTCTGGAAGTCGTTCGAAGTCTCGTTCGAACGAGTTTTTCGTTCGAACCAGGTTTCGTTCGAACGAGTTTACCAACTAACCTCAACTGGTCAGTCATTCGATATGTCGTTCGAACGAGTTTTTCATTCTAACGAGGTTTCGTTCGAACAAGTTTTGCCAACGACCCTAAATTGGTCTGTCGTTCGATATGTCGTTCGAACGAGTTTGGTCGTTCTAACACGATATCTAACGAGTTTCTAACGAGCCCAGTCTGGTCGCTCGTTAGAAGTCTCGTTCGAACGAGAGTCAAGTTCGTTCGAACGAGATACCAGGCGGGAACAGTTTTGAGCAGTTTTTGGCAGTTTTCACCCCATTTCCCCACTTGTTTCTTAACTGATTTTTTAAGGCTTTATTAAGGACGGGAATCATTTTTCAAGGCGTATCTTTTTCATACCATACAAACTCCTAGAGAGTGTTTTGATAGAAAATTTGTTTAAGGAAAAAGATCAAGTTTTGAGTGTTAGTTTTTAAAGAAAAATTCATACACACTCTAGTTTACACCCAATAGTTGTTTATTCCAAGTTTCTATATTCATATTCTTTACTTGGAGTTTTGGCACCGGTGTTTCTCTACCGAAGTGAAAAAGAGACATTTCGGGTTTACTTCTACATCCCATCACAAAGAAGAAAATTTTTGCAACGATTTTACTCAATTGGAGAAAGGCTCCAATATTGGGTGACGGTGACCATACAAAGCCGTATCGGTGGATTCCGAGACCCCGGTGGAGCTCCGTGGTTGTTCTCTAGGAAGAGGTTTCTACAAGGAGGAGCGACAAGGCTTGAGAGGGTCGAGTCGAGGATGTAAGTCTTTTGTCTTGTAATATGTAATTCCATATCTAGTGGACTTGTGGCTAGGGCCGTCCGAGGTTTTTTTCCCGTCTTGGGTTTTTCCTCGTACATCGCGGCATAGTGTGATATTGTTTATTTTATCTTGCACAATAATTTAGAATCCATGCTTAGGATAATTTCAAGATAAAATTTGGTTTAATTATCACACTCATTTAATTTGGGACTAAATTAAATATTGGTTAAATTTGGTTTATTCAAGTCACTTGCTAAAATTGGTTTCGCCTAACTTTGGATATTTGATTATTATGACTTAGGCAAATTCTAGGACTTGAATTAGATTTTAATTTGTTTTGAGAAATTAAAACTTGTTGTTGTTTTGAAAGTTGAACCATCACCACCGTTTACGCTTCCGCATCTCTATTGAGTTTAAATAAACAGGAAATTAAAAGTTTTTAATTGAGATAATTAAAAACCCCGGGATTATCCTATTCAAATTGGTATCAGAGCCAAAAACGATTAATTATTTCGTTAAGATTCTTTACTTTTTGGCTAAAATGGATTTTTCCCCATTTTCAAAATTTCCTACTTTCGATGGTTCAAACTACGCGTATTGGAAAGCGCGAATGAGATCGGCACTAAAATCTATCTACGAGAGAGTTTGGATGTCTGTTGTTACCGGGTACTTCCCACCAACTTACTTAGTTAAAAATGAACGTGTTATCAAACCCGCCGATAGATGGACTGAAAATGAGTTTAAACATGCTAACTTTAATTCTCGAGGTTTAAATGCCTTATTTAGCGCTGTCGCACCGGATGAATTCCGACGTATTATGACGTGTGAAACCGCTAAAGAAGCTTGGGATATTTTACAATTAACTCATGAAGGAACTAGTGTTGTTAAAGCTTCAAAACTCCAAAACCTCACCACTCAATTTGAAACTATCAAAATGGATGAAAAAGAAACTTTTGATAAATTTTATGCTAGACTTTCTGATATTGTTAATTCATCTTTTAACTTGGGAGAGAAAATACCTGACGACCGTGTTGTAAAGAAAATTTTAAAGTCCCTACCCGATAGATTTATTCCAAAGGTGACCGTTTTAAATTCTTTACCCACTTTAGCCTCTACGAAATTAGAAGAGCTTGTAGGTGATTTACAAACCTATGAACTAGATATGTTTCCCTCTAAAATTGAAAAGAAAATCGAAAAGGGCGTTGCTTTAAAAGCCCGAAAAGAGGTCAAACAAGTAGTAGAGAGCGATAGTGATAGTGACTCGGAAGATATGGCTTTGTTTGCTCGAAAATTTAGAAAATTTCTTAAATTTAACAAAGATAAATTTGAAAATGATTTTAAGAAATTTGATACTTCTAAACATGATAAAAGCGAGAAGGTTTCTAAAGCCGAGAAGATCCCTAAAACTAGTAATGACAATTTAGATAGGGACGAGTCTAATAAGTGTTTTGGTTGTGAAGGTTATGGCCATAGGGCTTATGAGTGCCCCACTAAACTAAGGAAAGAGGGTAAGCGACCCATTTCATATAATGCGACCCTTAGTGATAGTGATACGGAAGAAAAGCCCGATTCCCCCATTAAGAAAAAATTTGTGGCTTTTATGGCTAGTCATGTGAGTGATAATGAGAACTCATCGATTGATGACACGATAGCACATGCCACTTCCAAGGTCATTGTTCATGAATCCCTTGTTTTTAATGATAGTGAGAGTGGAGAAGAAAGAGAGAGTGAAAATGAAGAAGAGGTTGATGAGAGTGAACTTCAAAATGCCTTTCATGAATTATATAAAGAATCTATTAAATTGAAAAGAGCTAAACCACGAAATTATGATGTTTTAGAAGAAGAAAATTCTGGAAAAGATTGATTAGAACCATGTTTAAGGAATTCTAGGGTTCTTGAGATTTTTATGAAGTTTTTGCCTATAAATCCATGATTAATGACGGAAATTTACATGCTTTACGTAGAAGATACTTAAAATGAGATTATGATGTTAGTAGTACAAATTTTTGGGCGATTGGGAATGAAAAGTTTGGATTGGGAGGAGGTTATGTGTTAGAACCCGCAACTGATTAACTGCAGAATTTGCCATACCCGTTTGATCGATCGATCGAGCCAAGAGCTTCCATCGATCGAAGGTTCGATCGATTAAGCCCCAGACCTCGATCGATCGACCCCCTTCTGGCAGACTCATATTTCCCCTTTTTAAATTAGTTGAATTCAATTTAATGAGAAATAATTCTTGGACACCCTTATTAAAATGTTTTGGGAGATAAAGAAGACCAGTAGGACATATGAATAATTTTGGGACGTTAATGTAAGACGAGAGTTGTATTTTTAGAATACTTACATATAAGGGACGATGAAACTAGGTATTAAAGGGAGAGATGCGTAAGATAGTTACGTTGGAACATAAATGAATACCTACTAAATTTTACACTTGAGAGGATAGAGTCCATGAGTATTACGTAGTAAGTTGGAAAAATCCCTCGAATTAAAGTTAGAAACGAACCGTTATACGTGATAACTAATAATGGGAAAATCAGGATAAATGTCGTGATTATGGGTTATGAGATGAGCCTAAATTAATATGATAAAAGTAGTATATTTATATGACTGTGTGTATGCTTATATTATATACATGTGAAAATCATGCCCGCGCTACTTGTTATCCCTGAGGTTACCGCGCTAGGACAGTCTTATCACGAATGGGCCTTCATGGGGGATATTGACTCATCTATCGCAATGGGGGATATTGAAGATAGGAATCCTAGGTACGGGCTATCAGATCGATAATCGGACAGTCCTAAGAGACGTGAGGGTATGTACTGACCTCTTGGACTTGGAAACTATGCTTCGCCTCAATATTGTTGTGTATGTGTTAATACAATTCGAGAGTGATTCCAAACTTGTATTTTCGTTTGTACGAGAGATACGGGGATTGGATAGAAGAGTATGAACGCACCATAATTTTTATGTGGGGTGCTGTTAGAATATATATATTATACGAGTATTTAATATATATATGAAATTCTGAAATTTGGGAAACTGCCTACTGTGTTATGGTAAGTAAGACATGTATAATGACCCAAATTGGAAATACTTGTTTCGAAAAAGTATAATGGAAAACTGGGAAACTTTATTAGCAAATAAGGTTTAAATGAGAACTTTGTGATCAAATGAAGTTATTTTCTTAAACAATTATATTCTTCGGTTTTGAATCTTACGAGTAACCTAAGATAAGTTAAACCATTAGGAAGGTTAGTGCGATAGGCGTGCACATTAGAAGAGAGGTGAGAAATTCTGAAGAGAGTGTCGTACTAATATGTTGTTGCATTGGCCTGTAAACATTTTAAATACTTGCTAAACAAATTTTAAATCATCTACATTATCGGGCTCGGACCCGTTTCTATTTCTCTTTCTCTCTTGTATATATATGTATATATTACAGGTGCCCAGCCACATGGGATCTTGCGTAGGATCCTTTGGAAGGAACGTGCTACAGCTTAGGTGGGAGTTGCAGGCCTCTTGCTTAGACGACTTCATTTATTTGACTCCACTCCTAGCATATTCATTTAGTGGGGCATGTCTCGCCCTTTCTATTATTCAGTTGTTTATTTGGACTTTGTGATTCAGTTATTTCTAGTATTGTCACTTTGGGATTTATTACTGTCTGGATGTTTTACTTTAAGTTTTAATGTTGGGATTTAGTTGTTGAATGTTTAAATTATTTGGATTATATGTTCCAGGATTATGGTGGTGTGATTCTTTAAATATCGAATTGTTGTAAATAATTAAATCTTTGTTTTCAAAATAAAATTTGGAAAGTAATGTTTAAAAATGGTTTTGTCACTTAGCTTAATTAATTAGGGTGTTTAAATTTGAAAAGTTATTTTTACAACAGTGATGCTAGGAATGAACCAACTGTTCACCTTGATCTTAATTTAATAAAGGAGTGATCACCCGGTATTTAATTAGGCGGGGTGTCACACCCATCTCACGTAGTAATACTCGGGACCACCTAGTGGGGCTAAACGACACCCACCTCGTGATAAACTCACGTACATGACGTCCCGGGAAGCGGTCATAGCTCCTAACCGACAATGAGACGAAACATACCCAGCACGTCTCATCCCAAAAATATAAATCACATAATAACACACGGGATGACTATGACCTGGGGAATATCCACACCCTGCTCCTCGAGCCAGGATGCTCACCCTCTACACGAAAACTTCCCAATGATAGCATGAGGGGGGTATGCTTAACCACATAAGTATATATATCGTTCACATGCACAATATATACACATCCATATGATCCTATTATATGATGAAACATTAAACCATCAAATACGGTTTAGATATTTACAACATAAATACATCCATATATTCATATCTATACAGATATATATCTACATATCCACATATATTTATACACAAACTATATCTCGTTCATATGTATAAGATATATAAACTCGGCTATCGGTATACATAACCCTCAATATACAACCCGTCACCATAAACTCATTTAATTTATCTCGATATGTGAATACAATCCCTTAATCAAAGCATATTCATCCATTTTTCCTATGATGAATAGTCTCCCAAAAATATGTGTATATATCCAATATTAGGGTTATCACCCAAAATTTAGTGGAGGAAACCATCACTACACATCTCCTCTATTTTCAAAAGTACATAGTTATCTTTAGTACTATTTTACCATTGGCATATACATGACTAATAGTATATAAACCTCAACTTATCCCAAATTTACTTCAAGTGTTGGAATCCCAATTGTTACTTCCACTCAATTATGAATAAACTATCCTGACTAGAATTTCACTACAACCTATCCTAATTGATCGTACGCTCTAATCGTTCCCAATTTCGCTTATGGTTCAATTGCTCTTATGAACCCTTAATCCTATTGCATTATAATTTATTCCTTAATTTAAACATTACTAAGGATACGCGACCACTCTCTCTCGTCGGTCCCCATTCTTATCCTAATAACATCCTAACTCTATAAGGATTCGATACAAATATCGGCCTAGAATTTCACAACGTACCCTCACATCATATCTATACTCACTCTTGATTTATAATTAGGATTTCCAATCCCAATGTGATCTCCCACTTTATCCATAAGCACACACGACTCCAATGTATGCACGTAAATGTAATACCCCGTAATTTTATTCATATTTATATAAGGGTTCTATTAAATTAAATGGAAATTAATTGGGAATTAATTCGGATATAAATACTAACGAGATGTGAGTTGGTATTTGATTGTGATGTTAAAACTTATTATTTCCGAGTATGTATGGTAATACATGAATATTGATGATATTTAAATTAATTTGGGAAATTTAGTTGGGACGCGCGTGTCAGTCACGTCAAGAACATAATTAATTAAAGTAAGGAGTGAATTTTATTTTTATCAACCGAATGGTCATTTTGAGTGCGCCAACGTGTCCGAAAGGGTCGAAATAGTCGAAAAACACTAGCCGGGAGTTTAGTTTGGGTCCCGGGGCATTTTTAGGCCATACCGGCAACCCAAAAGGGTAGTTTGATAATTTTAAAAATATGGGAATTAAAACCCACGAATTTTAGAGGTTTATTTTATATTATTTATGAACCCACTAAGCCCATTATCAGCATTAGGTGAGTTAAAGGGCTACGGGAGTTATAGGAGAGTTTGAAGAGGTTCCAAAAGAAACCTCCAACCCCCATCTTCAACCTTAGGAGAAAATCTGTAGAGAAAGGGGAGAAGAAATCAACCTTCATTCACCAACATCAATTCTGAAGAACAATCTAAGGCAAGTGTTTGGATGTCGTTATTTGCATTGAATATTTATTCCATGTGTAGTGTAGAAAACTGTTTATATCTTGAAATTTTGATGAAGAACACCCAATGGAATTATTGTGAAAACTGTGGTTTTGGGTAGGAATTTGCATGTACAATGATGATGGACAAATTCGATATACAAACAGAACTTTGGATGATCTGAAAATGGATTAATAAGGAGTCTTTTTATGAGATTAAATTTTAGGTTCAAGTTCATAGGGTTTGGGGAGAAAAAAATTGGGGATTTATGATTTTGGCATGTTAATTGGTAAGATTTAACCCCTAAAATATGTTAAAGGATGACCTAGGATGATTAGAAATGGTTTAAAAATGTTAAAAACATAAATTCGATGGTCTTAGGGTGAATTTAGATAAGAGAAGAATGAAGAAAAACGGACTTGGGAATTTCTGGGCTTAAACTGCCATCTCGTTAGAAGACCTGCCCAGGTCGTTCGAACGACCTCGTTCGAACGAACTTCTAACGAGATGACAGTATCCCTTCTAATGAGTTGGCAGTTCATTCGAAGCCTTTCGTTCGAACGACACTCGTTCGAATGAGATTTCTAACGAGTTGACAGAATGGCCTTTTAGGCCTCATTTTATTTCTAGTGTCTCGTAGACTTATTTAAATGGTGAGATAACCTTCCCTTATTAACTAGTGGGTATAGTTCGGAGATTGGGGTACATTGATGAGTAAAACATAGGATCTTGTAGTAAACCGGATGACATTTGTGGATTGGTAAGCAAGTAACTAATCACGACGTGAGAAGAATGATAACTTAAATACTTATAAACCGGGGACTTGTGAGTTGTATAACACTAAATGTTGGTATAAGTACGAGAAGTATACCATTAATAAAATATTATGATATCTAAGATGTGTGAATTCTTAGAGTATGTAGTTATCTGTGTATAGCATACCTACCGTACTTGCTATCACGGGAGGTCGGCGTTCGATCAGGGCCATCTAATCTTTGTGTGCCTACGGGGGCATTTAGATTGGTAGCTCGAGGACATAGGTCAGAGAAGGACTTATTGAGAAGTTAATAAGTCTGCTGATCATGGGAGCGTAGGTATGTGCGTGACCCATTTGATGTGAACTATGTTCGCCTTCATTGTTTGTGATTGTTGTTTAATGAAACAATTCCTGTGAGATTCGGAATACGTGGTCCTTATGTACGTGATGTACCGGGATTGGATAGCAGAGTATGTGTGCACCGCAGCTTAGTCTCGGGGTACTAATATTGTATATTAATGATGAGAATTATATATTGTTAATTGAAATGAATTGTCATGAATAAATGTGAGTATTAATAATAGCAACAGTTTGTAAAGTGAAAATGGAAGATCTCTAGTAATTAGTAGTACTAACATGGGAAACTGTGTAGCAAGTTATAACACTCTGTTAACTAAAAGTTGTTGGGAATTGAATTGGATATCGTATAGTAATGTTAAATTTTGGTATCGGACTAGTTAGATATGGGAACAACTAGAATGGGTACGGGTACGATAGGAGTGCACAATTAGTTGAGAGGTGAGGAACTCATGTGAGTGCACACACTATCATGTACTTTATATTCACTGTTTAATGATATTAAACACTTGCAATTTTTTTTAATTAATTTCACAATCGGGCTCTGACCCGTTTGCTTTCAAATCTATTTTTATAAAAACCTTTTAGGTGTGCATCCACAAGGACACCATGCATAGGAGTTCTATTCAGGTGACATGATATAGCTGCTGTGGAAGTTACAGGACCTTGACAGTAGACGCCTCCATTTCCGATCTTGACTCCATTATCAGACTTTCTCATTTGTTGGGCATGTCGCCCCATTCCTTTTAGAGACATCTTACTTTTCAGTTATTTCAGACTTTGGGTTGTAATAAATTTAGTGATGCAGACTTGGTATTTATTTATTTCAGTATTCGGATTGTTGTGAGGAGTATTCCTCCAGACTCATTATTATTTGATGGTTATTCTATTGTGACTATGTTGTGGTGGTTATGTTAACATCTCATAAATTACTTATTGTATGTTAATCGGATTTAATTAAAATTGACAACTCACTTTTTTAAATATTAGGTGGCTAGTAATTGTTAAAACATTTTCGACAGTGATGCTAAGAACTGAACCAACTTGGCATTTTGTATTAATTTAATAAAGGAGTAGCTACCCGGTATTTAATTAGTTGGGGTGTCACAGTAAACACATACCTTCCTTAAACTATTTAAAGAAGTCCCCATAATCATAATAATTGAGAAACCCCTGGTTAGTCTCCAAAACATAACTCTCACATTATATAATCATTTCCCAAATTGATAAACCCAATCAAAAAGGGTTAGAAATCATTCTAGGAAAATTATAGCAAAACGACCCTGTTTTCGAATCGATTCGGCCCCAACAGCGAATCAATTCGGCCCTCTGAATCGATTCGGTCCAACCAGACCTGTAAGTCTGCTACATACCGAATCGATTCTCTAGGGGAGAATCGATTCGGCCCTAAAAACCTGAGGCTTCTGCAACCTGGCAAATCGATTCGCTAGGGGCGAATCAATTCGGCCAGTTCAGAAAGCCACGAAAATGGCTAATTTTTCCAAAAACCAATATTTCCAAAACCCAAATTATATAACTTCTACCCAATTTTCCTCAACCCAAATGTGTTCCCAACATCAATTTCATCCTATATCTAGTTTCATCAAGTTATGTCCCTTAAACCCATGTGTAAACATCAATTTAAAGATTAAGCCCAAAAATCTAGGTTTTGATATCAATACCCAAAATCCATTTCTTTTATCCATAAATTATGAAATGAAATACACAAATGAAATATTTAGCAAGATTAAACACTTGCCTCGCGATTGTAGAGGTTGGATCGTCCCCGGGATCGCATTTGGGCCGGAATCTCCAAGCTTTTTCTCCTATCTCTCTTCCTTTCTTCTTATTTGTTTCTTCCTTCTCTTGTCTTTCTTTTTATCTCTTTATCTCAAATGATAATGGCTTAATCCGTAAGCCTCTTAAACCTTAAAACATAAGTCCCACTTTTAAATGTTAATACACACTTAAAAGGACTTGTTTACTCCAATTCGAGTCAAACTGACTTAAAAACATTCCGACGCCGAAATAAAGCCCAATGATAGTCATTTTGACTATCTCGACCCTTCCGGGATCGATGGTACACTCAAAATAATCATCCGAAATACTTTGAAACTTTCCCAATTTTTGGACATCAATTCCCAAATTTTAAATTTCTCCAATTTAATTAAATTTGTTTCTCCCAAAATTAAATTTCTCAGTCCCAAAATCGTGGGGTGTTACAGACCATACACTAAAGTCCCAAGAATTTTAATGATCTATTAAAATATTTTTAGATCATATGCCTAAGCCTATATGTCTTAATTTTTAACATTCTTCCAAGTAAAAGATTCAGTTAAGGGAATACTGTTCCAAGTCTATTATGGGATAAGTTGAGCACTCTGAGTGATCTTGGATTTCTGATGGAATTTGGAATCTCTCCTTCAAATTTGTTACAAGAAAAATCAATGGTCATGAAGAAAGTTAGAACTCTCACTAGGCCAGTCTCCACTCCTTTCACTACCATAGTAATTATTGTAACATTTATGGAACATATAGCTCCTTTCAATTTCATGTTCTTCCACATTCACCATGGCATTGAAATTCATAAAATATTGTGATGAAATAAAGACATTAAACTAATTGTTAGAGAGATCTATTAGTCGAAGGTTACTAAATAGAAATTTATTATCCTTGGAAGTGCTACTTATGGGACCATTGAACCTATTATTACTCAAGATAAGAACTTGGAGTTCTGGAAGTGTTCTTAACAAATGTGGGAATGTATCAGCTATTAGATTATTTTCGAGGTCAATAACTTGTAAGTATGTGCAGTTGGCCAAAGATCGTGGCAACATTCCGTCTAGTTTATTTCCATGCAAATTGAGACTTTACCAAATGTTCCCTTGCACACCAAATGTCATTGGAATGGGCCCATGAAATCTATTCATTCATAAATTTAGCACCAAAAGATGAAGGTTGAAGTTTCCCACACATTATGGAATTCTACAAGCAAACTTATTATTGGACAAATCAAGGATTTCAAGAGAGCTGAAGTTGCAGATGGATGAAGGCAGTGGTCCTTGAAGAAAATTGGATTGAAGGTGAAGAGAATATAATTGATGAAGATTGACAATTAGGGGTTAGTTGGCCGTGAATTTGGTTATAGGATAGGTCCAAAGTCATTTTCTTAGGACTACCTTCTAACAAATATGGGAAATCTTTCATCTTGCAAAAGGCCAATCCTAATTGATAGAGTTTGGGGAAGCTTGCATTGATATTGGTGGTCACAAATAGACTGTTGATAGAAAGATAAGAAGCTCAAGGTGATTTAATAACATGTCTAGGTCCACAGTACCACTAAAATGATTCCATGAGAGATCGAGTTGACTTAGTTTCAAAAGTTTCGAAATAAAAGTCGGAATGGGACCATGTAGATCATTGTTATTTAAAAAAATATACCTCAATGAGGTTGATCTGAACTTCTGGATTTGTACTGTAAACCGATTAAATCTGATAACTAAGTACTCAAAATATGGAAGAGCAAACAACCAAGAATGTAATGTCCCGTTAAAGGAGTTATTAGAGATGTAGAGATATTTTAAGTTGTGAAGCTCAACAATGTTGGAACCAATGGGGCCCATTGGTAAATTATTTGAGAGGCCTAAATTAGCAAGTTGTGTGAGGTCTGCAATTGAGGATGGTAATGGACCACTAAATTTGTTACCTCGAAGATTGAGAGAGCTTAAGGATGTGAGGTTTGCAATTGAGGATGGGATGGTTCCCTGAAGTTGGATGCAACTTATGTCCAACTCAATCACATCATCCGTCCCTCCCAAATCCCAGGTGACACCAGCTCACGTTCAATAATCTGTACCCCTCTTCCAATACTTGGTCCTTGGTTCAAAAGTTTTATCGTACTTATCATAAGCTTGAGAAATAACAGTATTAATGCTAAGAGTTTGCTTAAATTGAAACAATGTAGAGCACTACTCATAAGGGCACGAATGATTATGTTGAGAGTAAGAGAAAGATGACACTAAGCAAATATATTGATGTCGTAAATTGATGATGAAGATGAATGGATAAAGCCACATTGATTTAACCATTTTCATAATGATGATTGTTGAGACAAGTAATAAGAGGAGATATAATTGTTATTATCTGTTGTGTGAGTTGAGATATAATTATCCTCTCTATTTATATATGAATTAGGAAAACCCAATATGTATGACTGCGAAGCCCTATCCCTTTCAACTTTACAAGTATTTGTCCATTTTTTCTTCTCATCTCAAATCAGGCAACAAAAAGAAGATGAACATGTAGACTTTGTAAGCCTTTGCAGTTTTAGTCAAATTTTGTGGTGTTCCAAAATTAGGAGACAAAAAAAAGATAATTTGCGATATGGATGGGTGTTTAGTGGTAAATATCAGTACCCGAGAGAGTTTGGACAAATACGTGTTAGTGGACAAAACAACGGATCTCACCACCAAAAATCAACACAGTATGTTGGTCCCCACCGACACAACATCATCAATCCCCAAAATCAACCTTCAATTAAACAAATACAAACACCCCTTCACTTCCTTCACTTGTCTTGGATTCTACATAGTGCATGTGGCATTCAAACGCATGCGATGCCTTTTCTCTCATATGATCACATTCACAGATCTAGGCCTCCCAATGGGTCGGGTTCAAACCGGATCTAGAGAGATCCATAACCATTTTGTAAGAACTTAATCGGATTCGAATTTGGATCGGGTCTTAATCAAATCTATAATATTGGATTCAGATCCAGATTGAGTCTCAGCTTGGGTCTGACCATATATATACATTTATTTTATATTTATATTTATTTTATCCCCTTCATTTTTTTAATAAAACACATATTACTTATATTCATTATATACATAAATATATATTTTTATACATAATACTTGCATGTTATATTGATAAAGATATATTTATAAGTGTATATAAATTTATAGTATAGTGTGTGTGTGTGTGTGTGTATATATATATATATATATATAGAGAGAGAGAGAGAGAGAGAGAGAGAGATAGATAGAGAGAGATTGTCTCTAGTGCGAACACAATGGTGTGCACCAGATGCGGACACACAAGTTGGAAATAAACACAAATGTGGCTTTGGTTGTATAAAAAAAACTCTCGCTCACTTATTGTCGCCGAACCAGCCCAACTCCTAAAGTAATATTGAATTGTCTCATATAACTTTTAAGTTATTTGGATAATTTTGAACTGTCAACTTCTAAGTTCATTAATTAATTATATTAAGTTCATTAATTAATAAAAAATATAATAATCACATTGTATAAAAAAGATATATATATATATATATATATATATATATATATATATATATATTAATATTATATGTGTTAAAATGCAACAAGACAAGACACGAAATTATATTTTTTTACTAAACACAAACCAATTAAAAAATTACACAATCCGATTATGAATATTTTATCTTTTAACTAACACGATCACAACTCAAATAAAATGGTCTGCGCCAGCAGCATGTAGGCGTTGTTCGACCACTTACACATACCGTGGCATGAACCAACATATTAAAAATAATCTTTTCACTAACACGATCACGACCCAAATAAAAATCCAATGTGTCCTGGAGTCTTATTTTTTCATACCATTCACGCGGACCGTTTTTTATTATTTTAAAAATAATCATTTTACAATTTAGAATAAAATGGTCAGCGTCAGCTGTATGTATAGGCAATTCGACCACCTATATATACTGCTGGCATGGGCCATTTTTCCAATATATTGGTCCATGTCAGCGATATGTATTGGTGGTCTAACAGCCTAAACATACCGCTAGCACGTACCATTTTATTTGGATCGCGATCGTGTTAATTGAAAAATAAAATATTCAAAATCACTTTACGTAATTTTTAAATTGGTTTCTGTGAAGTAAAAAAATATGATTCCGTGTCTTGTCTTCTTGTATTTTAATACATATAATATTAAAATATATTATTTTACATATATATTTTTTTACACAATATGATTATGATTTTTTTTATTAATTAATGAACTTAATAAAATTAATTATTGAACTTACAAGTTGACAGTTCAAAATTATTTATTGAACTTATAAGTTGACTTTTCAAAATTATCTAATGAACCTAAAAGTTATATAGGACAACTCAATATTACTTTAGCAGGTGAGCTGGTTCGGCCATAGCAGGTGACGGAGAGTTTTTTTTAAACAACCAAAGCCACGTGTGTGTTTTGTTTCCAACTTAAGTGTCTCCATCTAGTGCACACCATTGTGTCTTTAGGTTCGGGTTTTGTATAGGATTCAAACTCTACCCGTGTAATAAATTGGTATTCGAGTCTTCAGGTTTTAGTTCCAAAAAAATATGCTCAGACCCTATTATAAGTTTCGGGTTCGGATCGGGTAGACCTAATGAGAGGCCTACACACATCCATAGAATCATCGTACACTTCAGTTTTTATCCCAACTGATGTAGTAAAAACCCCAAGTCAAGTTCAGCTAGACTAGTATAACATTAAAATAAACAATTGCGCATGTATTAAAAAAAATTCAAAAATAAATATAAATCTACCTAAATTAAAACAAAAAAAATAGAAAAAAAGAAATTCAATTACACTGTGTAAATCTATTTAAATATTAAACATCATTTTATAAGTTCAAAATGAAAATTAATAATAATAAAAAATTAGAAAAGCATAAACTTTTTATAGAAACAAAGTAAAAAATTAAAAATAAATAAAAAGTGCAGGACCTATATATATATATATATATATATATATATATATATATATATATATATATGTGTGTGTGTGTGTGTGTGTGTGTGTGTGTGTGTGTGTGTGTGTGTGTGTGTGATACCTCGCTTATTAAAATAATGGGCGATCAACCTTCTACGAAAATAAAACTTTGGTCTCATATGGCTCATTATTAGCATGACTGTCGAAAGATGATTAATTACTAACCGCCTAATTACTTTAACAAGCAGTGTTAAATTTTATCTTTCATTTACATATAACAAGATTAACCAATACTCAATAAATCCATACACAATGACAATTTAAATGAAACACCAGATAAAGTTTGAAGTTGAGATAAATAATTAAGGTTTCCAAATAAACCATCAAGTAAGAATCCGATACAATAAATCCAGCCAACCAAAAAGTCAGAGAAACATAAGTCTAAATAAAATTAGCAACATGTCCAATAATACTAGAATAAAGAACCTAATCTAGGGTATCAAGAATGAAGTCGTCTACTCAAGAATCCTGCAAGCTTCCACATCAGCGGCAACTATGTGTACCTGAAAAGAACAATCATCTTTGGTTTCCCTGTAGCTGGATACCGAAAAGTTTTGAATATATATTTGAAATGAATCAGAGCCCAAAATCTTTTAAAACTATTTAGCAAGTAATTAAGATGCAGTAAATAAATATGCAATTAAACATTCCATATTTAAGCCGATGTCACGCTCTCGTGAGATTAACCCTCACCTCTCAACTATTATTCACACCTAGAGCCTACATCTTAACCCACCTAGTTACATTACCTTGTCAAGCTAGTCTTATTGTAAATCTCACTAGCGCACTACCCAGACTCGATTATTGTCTAACTTTCATCTCTTAATTAGCTATATCTCTCATTACCTTATCAAATCATTAATCAATTTATAACTTTGCTCCAGTTATTTATTTAAGTTCATTATTAACGTATTAAGTCCGTATATAATTTATTTCACTACTATATACGTTTATAAGACATGTCTCACCAAAACACTATATACATATATATTACTCATAATATATGCAACCGCATTTTTGAAGAATATTCTATAAGTTCTTTATCTTTAGTGTCTGAAAGAGTCCAATCTTGGATTTCTCTTGTTAAGTCTGGATTTGTTTGGTTAACAAATGCTAAAAAGTCTTCAGTAATTTGTAAGCTCATATAAATTTCTTTTAAAACAATAATATGTAAAATAGTTAAGGGTTTGGTTCGAGTTATACCTTCCTTATGGTCTGCAATATCTTTATCTTCTTCCCTTCGTCTCTTCTGCCTTATTACTATTCTTCTCTGATCTCGGCCTCCTGCAACTCCCTCTTTATGTGTCGCACCTCAATCCACTATTTTTTCATTGAACCCATTTCCTACCTGTATGCCTTCACGCCTAACGCCCACCTGGTTAGTGGCTCGCGGCAAATCGACACCTGACGGCGGGTTACAAGCATAATACCTTGTGTGCTAAACTAGAGGTTCCACACAATAGACCTTTATGAACAGAAAGTTGGAAACAATTTTGAAAATAATAACAACTCAACATAAGAGATTTTTGGAAAAGAAAATACTTTTATTGCATTGCATAAATAAATACAAATCTCCCTTCTCCCCTAACTATGAGAGGTTCACTCACTCATGTACATATTACTTACTATAAGCTTACACTCGTTCTTGCTTCTAAGCTTCACTCTCCAACTACTGATATCTAAAACTCAATTGGACACTCACTTTTATAGCTCAAGGGCTCTACAAATGACTGGTAACTAGCTACAAAAAGTGATCCGATTGAAAGCATATAAATTATCAAAGCAATTTTTTCTTAATAATCTTATCAGCTAGGTCTACAGGCTTTTAACATCTTTTGATAATTGGGCAACCTTGAAAAAAAAGGCCAGCTGATGGGGCGTGCCAAGTCTTTATCACGAGTCTTATCATTTTGTAATAATACAAGAGCATCAAACAATGTCTTCGTCTTTTTTATCAGTCTAGTGGTCCATGTGGGGCAGTCCTCCTTTTTCTTTATGGAAAGAAGAGTCTAAGTGAATGAGTCTTTCGTCTTCAATAATTCTTCTACTACTGAGGGTCCCTTTGTTGTTTCTGTGTCTTATTCTTTTTTATCCTGGTTTGGTTGGGCATTATTGAAAAATTCATCAATGAGGCCTACAGTTCTAAGGCTAGCTGGCAAAGCTATCTCTACCGCTTCCTTGGATTCTTTCTAGAGCCTTTCATTGCATGGCTCATCAGCTTGGATTATCAAGTCTTCTTTGTGGTAGGAAGTGTACCACCTGTCTTCTCCTATCCATAACTCCATGATTTCAATTGTCTCCATAGTGTGAGAAATTTGGTGCTTAGACTTATCAATAATTAAATCTTTAGTCTCATCTTCTGATAAAATCTCAGCTTCTTCAAATATATAATTGAAAAATCTAATCAGTCTAAATCCTTCAACTCTCATTCCTCAACAGGAACTTGGAGCAATCTGAAATATTCTAGACAATAAAGGAAGGAAGTTGTGACACCCCGCCTAATTAAATACCGAGTGATCAGTCCTTTATTAAATTATAATCAAGGTGAATGGTTGGTTCATTCTTAGCATCAGTGTCGTAAAAATAACTTTCCAATTAAACACCCTAAATAATTAAGCTAAGTGTCAAAAACCATTTTAGACATTACTTTCCCAATTTTATTCTAAAAACCAACATTTAAAACTTTACATAATTCATAGTTAAAGAATCACATGACAACTATTCTAGAACATATAATCCAAACCATTAAACATTCAACTGATTGATTCCAACATTTAAAACATAAAGGAAAAACATCCTTACAATAATAAATCCCAAAGTGTAAATACTAGAAATAAATGAATCACAATATCCAATAAAACAACTGAATAATGGAAAAGGGCGACACATGCCCAACTGGATGAAATAATGCTAGGAGTGGAATCAACAAAATTGAGATCATCTAAGAAAGAGGCCTGCAACTCCCACCTAAGCTTCAGCGCATTCCTTCCAAAGGATCCTATGCAAGACGACCCTGTGGCTGGGCACCTGCAATATATACATATATATATAAGAGAGGAGAGATAACAGTAAACAAGTCAGAGCCCGATGGTAAAACCGTTTAAAATTTTAGTTTAGCAAGTATTTAAAATGTTTACTAGCAATGAAACAACATATTAGTAACGACCCTCTCTTGATAACGTCTCACCTCTCTTCTAGTGTGCACAACTATCGCACTAATCTTCCCAACAGTTTAACTTCTTTTATCTTAAATTACACGTAAGATTTGAAGCTGGTGATTTCAAATGTTAAGGAGGTTAATCTTATTTAAGAGTACAATTCTTACATAAACCTTATTTGATAATAAAGTTCCTCAGTAATATATATCATACATTTCAAACACTTATTCCCAAGTTGAAATAATTATTCTTTTCTTACATATCATAATCACATCAGGTAGTTCCCAAATTCCAGATTTAAATATATATATATTAAATACTCATATAATATATATATATATATATATATATATTGTAACAGCACCCCACATAAAATCTATGGTCCGAACATACTCTGTTATCCAGTCCCCGTATCACTCGTACTAAGGGAAATACTAGTTCGGAATTACTCTCGAACTGTATTAACAAAAAACACATACAAAATGAGGCGAAGCATAGTTTCCAAGTCACTAAGAGGATAGCACATAAACTCACGTCTCTTAGGACCATCTGACTATCGATCCGATAGCCTGTACCAAGGATTCATATCTTTTAGGGTACGAGTCAATATCCCCCATAAAGGTCCCATCGAGATAAGATTGTCCCAGCGCGGTAACCTCAGGGATAGCAAGTAGCGCGGGCATGATTTTTACACACATATAAAATATATGATCAATCATAGAGTCATATAGATATATAACTATTCACATTCATATGTTAGGTACGCCCACGGCCCAACATTACATTATTCCATTCTTAGTACGTTTTTATTAGATTATTTCTTATAACGAACTTATTCATTTTTATTTTCGAAATTTAATTTATTCTAACTCACTTCTCATCTTTTAAAGAAATTTTCCTTAGCTAAGTGCAATTTCAGTAGGCCCTCTCTTTCCTTCTAATCCAACTCCTAGACATTTCGATTATTAAGTCTACACACATTAAATTTCTTAGGTATGAATCTTTCCCATTCACCCTTCATTTTCCCATTACATTAAAGTTCCACTACACGGGGTTTACCTTGACCCTACTGGTCCTTTTTATGTTTCATTATGTTCTAATAACATTAGTCAAGATTTATTACGCATTTAATCGGATTAAATTAACGTAAGGAAAAATCTAGTTTTTCCTCGGAGGGGTCGATCGATCGATATAAAGGGGTTGATCGATCGAACCGTCGATCGATCAAAGCTCTTGGCTCGATTGATCGATAAAGCAGGTATGGCGAAAACTGCAGAATACGAGTTACGGGAATTATCATCCAAAATCATCCAAATCCAAGTTTTTAACTCCCAAACTCCCAGAAATTTATACCACAATCATTATAAACCCAAATGAACAATATTCTACGTAAGGCATGTGAGTTTTCATCAAGTGTCATGGATTAAAAGGGCCAAAATTTCTATAATTCTCATGAACCCTAAAAATTTCTTTAACTTAATTATTCTCATTCTTTTTCCAGAATTTCTACTTCTAACCCAATGTAATTTCGTGCTTCAACCTCTACATGTGAAGGGAATTTCCAGAATGATGTTTATATCTCTACAACATGCGATTTCTAACCTCCAACATAGGTTTTCTTTCATGAAAACTCATCCTAATCAACCCTAAACTAATATGAATGAGGCATTAACTAAATTAAGCAAGATAAATACTTGCTTGGGAATTTTTGTTTCTGATTTGTGGATGAAATCAGTGTGGTGGTGATCCTTGTTGCGCGATATAACGTTTAGCGGGGACGACGGTGCAAACGGAGGGGTTCTTGGCCTAGAACTCCTTGGTAAGCTCTTCCTTTCCTTCTCCAATGGCCGTCTTTTGTTTTTGGTTGTGTTAACCCTAGAAAAAAACCCTAAGCATCAGATATAACCTAGAAAATTCGTAGGTTTCCAAGCCCAAAAATACAAAATGCCTAAAACGCCCTCCTGGGGTGTTAATTAAGCCTAAAAACGCCGAGACCCAAACTAAACCCCCAGGTACATTATTTTGACTATCTAGACCCTTTCGGACACTTTAGCGTACTCAAAATGACCATACGGGTTACTTATAATTTATTCACTTTTATTAATCAAAATTTAGTCCCGACACGACACGGGCGCGTCCCGACTTAAATTTCTAAAATTATCATTTTATTCACTCGTGACATTTAATAGAACCAATTTTATATATTACTTTGTTCATTAGTAATATTCAACAAGTTTCCAATAATTACTAACTCTCGTCACGTTAGTAATTAAAAATAATTAATTTTTGGATTTATATTAAATTAGTAACTCACATCAAATTTAATAAATCCCCAATTTTAGAAAGCATAAAAATACGGGGTATTACAGAAGTCTTCTACCTTCTTAACATAATCATGGACTATTTTTCCAAGGGCAACAACGTCTTCAATATCTTTTATCAGAACGAGTCCAATGAAACCGTGGTCTGTAAGAGTTATATGAGCCATGTTTAATTTTCCAAAAGATATATTTTTTGAACGTCTTTGAAGAAATCTTTGATCATTAAAGAATATCTGTTTATTTCTGATAATAACATATTAAAATGATCAATAATGTTACTAGTTTCTTTTTGAAAGTCTTCTGCTTATAAGAGATTATTATGTCCAAACGGTATAATAATCTTAGTCTTAAAAGTCTTTTTCTCATAACAGAAATCAACAGGTCTGGTTTTGGAGGTTTCTCCAAGAGTCTGAGCATAAGTCTGAGTCTGAGGTCTAGGCACAACAGTAGCACGGAGTTAGGTAACTGCAAGTCTTTGAGTCCTCATGAATCTGGCAATGGCGACAAAGTCTTTCTTGAACTCAATCCATAGTTTATTCTTCACATTCCACCATATGGCGTCTATAAGAGTATTTTCGTCATCTGAAAATTCTCATCTAAATTTGATCAAGTCTGGGTATCTTTGATCGGGTCTATATTGGGGAATATACATCTTCCCAATGAGTCTATTTTGAGCAATAATCTATTGTCTAGATTTTCCTAGAGGAACCAAGATATCATCAAAGTTCTCTAGGATTGGTCTTTCTTAAGAGTCTTGAATATGAGTCTGTCTTTGCGTTACACCAGCATTTGGTCTTATGCGTCTAAGATAGTCTACGACGTCTTCCCTATTCAGTCTAGTTGTTCTAGAGGAACTCATGTCTTCTTGGTCTTCTGTTTGCAACATAAAACATGAAATTATATTAGTATTAGCAAACATTGGTTGTCTTGATATAATGTCTGGAATGGTATGTTTACTTCCCTTAATATGTATACCAGAGAAGTCATAACCATTAAGAAATTGTTGCCATCTAATTAGTCTATTAGTCCTTAATTTGGACAAGTCTAAATCTCTGAATTTTACTGCATAGGAAGAGTTAGTATAAATAGTAAAATGTTTAGGTCTAAGGAACAACATATATTTTTCTATCGCCCTTACTATAGCTAAAACTTATTTTTCATGGGAAGTGTTCTTATTTCTGGGTCTGTAAAGGTTCCAGAACTATGTCTACAAAGTTTTTTCTTTTTTGTTTGTTGATCAATGACAAAGTATACGTCTCCCCATTGTTTATCAGAGGCATCTGTTTCTACTATAAACTGGTCTTCTACATTAGACAGTTCAAGTAAAGGAATATTCTTGACTGCATCTTTACTTTGTCTTATGACTTCAAAATCATCTTTAGTCCAATAAAAGGGATTGGCTTTGTCTGTTCCTTTTAATTTGGCAGTTATGCTTTGTCTTTTTGAAGCAAGGTCTTTAATAAAGTATGCAGCACAATTAAGCAATCCTAAAAATGATTGTAATTGTTTTCTATCCTTAAGTTGGTCTGGGAAGTCAAGAATCTTTTTAGTTATGTGTTATGCTAAGGATAATATTCCTTTATTAATATGCATTCCAACAAAATCTATTTCAGTCTAAAATAATTGCATTTTCCTTTCGTAAATAACAATACCATGTTTGTCTAATTATAAAATAATCTTTTTAAGATGGTCTACATGCTCTGTCTCAGTCTTACTCGCTACAAGAATATCATCTATGTAAACAAGATAAAATTCTGAATAAGGTCTAAATATATTATCCATTCTTCTTTGGAATACTTGAGGAGCGTTCAAGTATCTAAATGGAATTACTATCCATTTGTATTTTCCTTGGGGCACACTAAAGGTTGTCCAAGTAATACTGTCTGGATGCATCTTAATTTGCCAAAAGCCTGACTTGCAATCAAACTTACTGAATATAATTCTATCTTCAGTCAAATTGATTAAATTATTCTTGTCTGGTATCTTATAAGAATCAAATTCACAATTATTATTTAATTGTCTATAATCTATAACCATACGTCTTTTTCCTCTTTTACGTTTAGATTCATTTTGAACATAGAAGGCTAGGTTATTATGTCTACTTTTACTTTCTCTAATAATGCCTAACTTAAGCATTTCGTCTATGTCTTTTTTAAATTCTTCCCTATCTTCTTGTGAATATCCTTTCTTATAGGTTCCACCATTAATAGTGGCGTCTGGATTAATAGGGATTATTTCACAATAGCTTTGGTCTTTATCCCACTTAACGATGGTATTTTCTCCTAAAGTAGGCTCTGATAGTTGCCTAATATTTTCCTTTTCTACTTCTATATCCATTTTCTTCTGTTTGGATATATCTTGAACCTATAATAAGGTATGATGGGCTTGATCTAATATGTCTTGCTGTATAAGTGCTATTTGCTTATAAGACTTTTGGTCTGGACACTTACACTCTTTTTGTAAGGGTTTAGTAATATCTAGGGCTTCTTATTGGGTTGTAGGTCTAGGTACACCATGATTAGCTGAAGAACTATGATGTTTTATGGGTCTATAATTGGGTTTGACCTGCATAAGGTCAAAGGCAGTCTTGTGATCTATTAGAGGAGCTTTATTATTAAATTCCTCATTATCACTAATTAATATCTTATCATTATATTGCATATAAGAATGATATTTACTAATAAAGTCATGTCCTAAAATAATGTTTCCTTTGAAAGTAAGACGATCCATTATCCAAAACCGATGATTAACGGTTTTGTTGGTCTGATTTCCTAATTTAAAATAAATAGGAATAGTCTGGAAATTAAGGTAAATGGATCTCCATTAGCCACTTTACCATAGATTTCCTGAGTACTTTCTAAAAAATAGTCTTCCGGGAAGGCATTAGCCTTACAAATACTCTTAGATCACCCTGTATCTACAAAGCTGAAAGTCTTTTAGGATAATCTTTGTGTTGAACAAATAATTCTACAAAACAAGAATGTGGTTTAGTAGAAATTCCTAAATTGTTCTTTTCTAAAATAGATATTCCTTTATGAGGTTTATCTACAAAATCTAAGGGTATTTGGTCTTCTGAACTACTATCAGAATGGTATCATTATAATTCATAGGAAATTCCCTTTCCTTTGAAGTCTTCGTTTTCTTGCAATCTTTTGGCCATATTTTTATCAATGTCTTGATAATATGTTCTAAGATCTAAGTCTATTTGTGTAACATACTGGTTAGTATAAATTTCTCAAAATCTGGTTCTCCAATAGTCTTCATGGTAGTGTAATTGACAAAAAACACAAACCATAAATAATTCTATTAGTATAACATCAAAGCATTCTACACATCTAAAGTTTTTTTTGGTACATTTCATTTCAAATTTGCAATAATGTCTTTCATCAAAGTAACATCTAGGTATATAGGTTAGTAACTCAGGATTACTAATTATCCATATTTTCTTGAAAAAGGGGCTTAATACACACTTATACCAAGCTTCTTCAAAGTCTATATATTCGTCATCTAAATTATCTTGATTAGTATGCATCATATACAAGTCTAAAGTATCTTGAGAGTCTTCATACTCATCATTATCGCTATAATCTTCTGAATCACTGTCTGTGTATGCACTATAGATACTAGTATTGTCATCATCTTCTATGTCTGATATTTCTATAGCATATAGGATATCTAACTCTTTCTAATCTGCATAATCTAATATCGTATTAATGATCTTAATACCTTCTTTATCTTTCTTACTAGGGTAGTCTTTAGCAAAGTGTCCTTCTTTGCCGTAAGTGTAACATTCATTGATGGCAGTTTTAGATTGGGCTATATCTTTGTCTTTCCTATAATTAGATAATTAGTAACCTTCTTATATTTACTATTATTATTATTCTTAAAGTATCTTCTTTGGTTAAATCTATTTTTCTTACTCTTAGGATTCCTTTCTCTAAAAGTAGTAGATTGTCTAAATTTATACTTCTTTGGATATCCCAAAGGTCTTGTCTTCAACTTCCTATGTTTCCATTCTAATTTCTTTTTGTATTTCTTAGATTCACTTCCACATCCCCACTAGATTGGAGCGATGTATCTTTCGTCTTTGATTGGAGGGATCTGCTTGAAAGTCTCTTCTATCAACTTTCCTTGAGTTATATCACGTCTCTTAGATATGATAGAGTCTTTGGCAAAATTGATTCTTTCACCATGGGAGTTATTCTTAACTCCATCTACTCTTGGCCAATTCCTATATTCATTAATTTGGATTTGTCCTATGGTATGTATCTTTCTAAAGTATTCATCTTTTAAGGTTTCTCCAAATTCTTTAATTTGGTAATATAGCTGCTCATAATTATTGCTATATTCATTTATCTTATCTAATTTGCAAATGGTAACGAGGGCTAACTTAGTTTTTGCTAAGTCTTGTTCATTGATTTGAGCTAGATGTCCAGCTCCAATGAATTCTGATGTAAACAATTGAATATATTCTTCAATTGATCTTTCTTCTAAGTTTTATTTCATCTTTTCAATCTTAACTAAGGAGTCTTCATCTGTAGCATTTCTTAAACTATCTAATAATCTTTTTCAATACCTCTAATGGATTGCTCAGCGTATTGTTTATATGAACTTGCATCCCATTCTTCATTAGATGAAAAAAAAAATTTCTTTTGATTATGCCATTCATCTAAGGCCTTATTCCTATCTTGAACATTGTCTAAGTTAAGGTATATACCTACTGGATTTAGTTCTTGGCTTGCCATAGTCTTAATAGGAGTGAAACTCTTGTCAGTAGTTGGAAAGTCTTTTATATAATCAGGTTTAGTCTTAACTACCGTTCTTGAGTATATTGGAATATTTATTCCTATTGGTTTACTAAAAAGTCTTGGAGCGTCTTCTAGCCTACTACAACTTCCTATCTCTTGCTTACTAGGCTCTACTTGTGTAGCTGGCATTAATCTTTGTTCTCCTTCTTATATTAGTCTTAGGTTTCAAAGAAGTTCTTTTGTATTCTTAGATTCTTTTAATTTTAATATACGCTCTTGAGCTATCATATTAAATTTTTCTCTTTCTTGAAATCTAACTGAATGACTTTTCTTAAGGTGATCTTTAAATGTCTTCATATCCAATTCTGAGGGCTCTTGTCCAAAGTTTTGGATCCTAGCTTTTTCTTTAAGTAAGTCTTTTTGTTCAAATGATCTTCTAAGTCTAATTACAAGGGCTTGTCTTAGTAAACTGGCACTAGTCTTACTACGACATTCTCCTTCTGAAGGATCATTGATTATGGCTTCTCCAATATTCCTAAATCTAATTTCTTCGACCTGAATATTCTTATTGAAAATCTTAGGAGGACCAAACTGGATGGTAACATTTCCAGTGATGTTGTCTTGATTAATAAACAAAGGTTTATTTTGTATAGTCATAGTTTCTTGAAATTCTGGCAATTACCAAAGCGTCTTATCTTTTTCTCTCATAGGTCTAGTATTCATAATACTATAAGTATGATTATAGTCTGCCACATTGGTTCTAACTAAGATTTCTTCATTAAGTCTACCGCTAGGAATTCCCGATTGCATTCCGTCATAAGGAAATTGGGAGAACCTCACATAGCTTTGGAATTCTATATTTATATTAGCGTATGGGATAATATAGTCTTCATAGCCACTAGAATATAAGCTTGACTTAAAATGTTTGGCTGTGTCTACGGTTACTGTAAATGCTGGAATGACATTAAAGTATCCTATATTATCTGACATTTCTAGTTGGGCTATCCCAATAAGGATCTTCTCAAAATCTTTCCGTCTTTTATCTACTAAACAACATAATATGTTGATATTATTCTGAGGTCTATGTAATCCTTGGATTCTTGTTTGAAAAAAGCCAAAGGTTTGGAATTGGAACTTCCTATCAGTTCCTCTATATCTAAGCCATTCGGAGTCAAACACTTGGAGCTCATTATAGGATTTCTCTAACACATGATTCCTACAATGGTAAGTCATGTTATATTTAGGAGTCTTAGGAGTGGCACCTTCCTTAAACAACTGTATGTATCTAACGGCTGGAAGTTTTCCATTATGAATGGAATCTTCAATAATCTTCCAGTCAACTTCACCCCATTCTTTCCATTGGAGAGGATTGGTAAAATTTATTTCCTTCCACCAAGTCCTAACATTGGAGGTTGAATCTTTAAGTCTTTAGAGCATATGATTACTCTGTCCAATATTTGGGATAGAGCTAAGTATCTTACTAATCTTATCTAATCCGTCATTTATGACTCGTTTACCTATGGTATTCGTTTTTCTAGTTTATATAGGAGGGGATTCTCTAAATTTATAGGTGGTTACCTGTTTTTGTTAAGTCGTTTTTTAATTCTTTCTAAAAAGTCTGAATAATCTTTTTGTCTTTTTATATTACTAATGATTTCTTCTTTAAAATTCTTATTCTCTTTTCTAATCTTCTCAGAAGTTTCTTCACTATGTCTAGCTAGAGAATTAACTAGGGATTTTGTAACATTTTTAATATAGTCTTTTATTTCATTATCTTTTTCTTGTTGTTTCATTGTTCTAACTTCTATAGATTCTATATTTTTTTTTTATTTTATCTAAACGAGTTAGAATAAAAGGTGAGTATATTTCTGCTTGGGAAGGCTTATTATATACAACCTTAGTTCCATTTATAATTTCTTTGTATTTTTCTTCTAATTGGGCCATGTCTAGTCTAAGTTCATTAATAATACTATTCATTTTGGATAGATTATGGCTTTCCATATTATTAAGGTAATTTGATAAATTTTGTTGGAATTTAACAAAGTCTATATAGAAGGTGGTTAATCCTATTGTCTTAGCCTTTAAATCTAAATGTAAGTCTTTAACAAAGCTACTGTTATAGTCTTGGGTAGCTGCTATGGATGTAGAAATTAAATTAAATCTTTCTAATATAAGTCTAGTTGCTTTAGCCGCATTGGCAATCTCGTTTTCGTTTATTATGACAACCCGCCTACTAAAATAATAGGTGGCCAGCCCAATACTCTAATAATCACAGGAATCATAGATGGTCCATTCTTAGCATCACTGTCGATTAACATAATAGTATGAGATAACCACCAATCATTTTAGAAAAACGAATTGTCATATACAAAAAATTTGAAAGTAAAAGAAAAAAAAAACACTTAGACAATCCCATTGTAAAAACGGTGGGTATAAAAAATCGATGAATGAAGTATGACAATACAATAAATAATCACCGAATAAGCTGTCGGTGCACAATCCAATACAAATAATACATTAAGTATTACAATTCAGTATTTACTATATAATGAATGAGTACAATACCTTGGGCAAACAAGCCCGAATAAAATATACTTAACATAATTAGAGTAAAATAGAGAGGAGCGTCTACTACAAGTATCCTACAACATCCGCAATATGTTGTAGCTCCATGACAACTGGAAGGGAATATGTAAATACGGGCGTCCATGCGGAAGAGCACCTGTAACGGCAAAGGATATGCAGGAATAGAGAAATAGAGATACGGGTCAGGACCTGGTTTGATATGATTACCATGTGACTAAAATGCATGACAGTTAAGTGCGTAATTCTCTCGCAGATAACAATAATATTTCTCACCTCTCAATCTAGCAGCAACCTAGCGCAATATCGTGAGATGTTCTAGTTAACCCTAAGTACTAAGGGCTAACTTCTCCCCATTCTCAACACTATGCCCTATTCGTGCGTGGGGTGTCTCGCAAATCGAAATCCAAATAAGGAACCCCCTCGATACACTACTACTTAGGCAAGGTTGATTGTCGAGGTCCATTAGACCCTAAGCACGAAATAAATAATAATTATAAATGTGTGTGTGCATATGTGTGGGAGGTCACATCTACAGCTACACAAAGAAAATATAAAATAAAACCCATCCATCATCTAATGGCACAATTCCTAATTCTTTGTTTAGGAATATACATATAAATGGTACAACACTTTATCAAATGTTTACCAAATTAATTTCATCGTATACTAATTCATTTCATGGATTTGTTCCTTATCAGGAAATATAATCATAGTTTTTATGCTCTTTGTGGCATTTATCACAATTGTTCACTTTGTAAAAATATCTTCCTTATCAGGAATATAATCATCATCATATGCTCTTTATGGCATTTTCATCGTACTCTTTATGGCACTTTCACTGTGCTCTTTATGGCACCCATCAAACATCAAGTCCAACTTGATTTAGAATAGTTATATTCATATATATATATAACGATTCTAAGACCTCCCGTCCGGGTTTCCCCACTGTGCGCGCCCCTAAATGGCTATAATCTTCCAGGGCCTCCAAGACAACCTGGTATCCTATCGAAACGTCGGGAAGCGGCCATGTGCCTGCGGGATAGTCAAGACCACACCCAGAATCTCCTAACCATCGCAGAAAAATATGCAATCACAAACGCTCACATGGCCTAGGGAATATATCCACCCTGCATTCATTAGCCAGGGGGCTTCACCACAACGCGCGCGATTTCCCTTATGATAGCGATTTAGAGAGGTGTGTATCCATCCATTTACACTTATGAAAACCATTACATTTCCTTTTGGAAACATCCAATTTTACATTCTCAAAATCATTTGTACTATTTATTAGTACCATATTTTATCTTTATGTACTTCCCATTCTTAAAGTCATATTTTATTAATGACCTAAGACTCGAAGTGCCATAACCCTCAAATTAGTCTCTAAGACTTCAATATAATATTTTAAACCATTAAAGTGAATCTCCCTCAAGGTGAGTCTCCCAATTGTCTCAACCTTAAAATTTTATCTCCAATTCATCTCTAGGTTAATCTCCTAAATCATTCGGATATCAACCTACGCAACTTAGCCCTCGGGTAAGCCTAAATATCCCATTTAATCCTAGGGCATTAGTCTACCCAAAACCACCCTCTAGGACTCTTAATTACTTCCCAAAGGAAGGTTCCTAAACCTCGAACCTAAAAGAAAAAGGGCTAAAAAAAAATTTGAAAAACCTCACCTTTTCAGGAGAGGTCGATCGATCGACCCCTGGCCATCGATCGATCGAAGGCTTCGATCGATCCTGGCCGACATCTTCTTCTCCGAGAAGCTGTTTCGGCCATTAACGAGCCATCCAAGCTTCTACCCGCTATTTCTCCCAACCACAACAACAAATACTACTATAAAATCATTTCTACACCTCAAATAACTAATGATTTCTCTTCAAATCAAATTAAAACATAGGATTTAAGATTAAACACCCAAAATCAACAAAAACCCATTTATGGTTTAAACCTTCCAAAACTTAACTACACATGCAGATTTATCACATTAAATCAATATCTATCAAGTAAGAAACTTGCCTCGAGGTTCGTAGTCTCGGAACACTTCCGGTAGCGACGGAATCCGGCCCAAATCCTCCATTCTCTCTTTCTCTCTACTTCTCCCAACTCTCTATCTCTCTCCTTTGGCTTCTCCCACCAAAAATGAAGAAAAGAAAAAGGGGTGGGGGATTTATACGGGTCTCAAAACATAAACCCCCACTTATAAATTGCTAATACACCACTAAAATGACTCGTAACCACTAATTTGAGTCATAACCCCTTAAAAATGCCCGAATCTCAAAAATTACAACTGGGCACTTATTTTGACTATCACGACTATTCTAAAAACAACCGCACCCCCTATTTTGGCATTCGGGAAAGTGCGAACTATTTTTACGTTCCAAATTTCATTAATTATACCCAAATTTAAATATAGGTCATAACCGTCGTTTTACATATAACGACGAAATAATACACAATATAACGCTATTTACCTTCTCATAACGGTAAATAGTCAAAACATAGTAAATATTATCCCTAAGTCTCACGGGAAATAATATTTACTCCAACATCCCCTATTTTATAAAATTAGCCCATCAGGCAAAATAGTATAAAATAGTCGCTCGAAAACTTGGGTTATTACATACTCCCCCCCCCCCCCCTTAAAGGGGAATTTTTCCCTCAAAATTCAGGCGTAACCCATAACCATAAAAGGGTATACTATACCAAAAACCGTGCTATCATACTAGCAAACCCCTCTTCAGTGAAATGCCCCCATAGGACACAGACTAAGGTCATCACTAATGATCTCAGTCCGCATACTCTGTGCTCTAGCATAGCACCAATTCGTTCCACAGGAACTATCGATCCAACCCTTCTACTACGGGAGGAGATACCCACACAATCTCGGTACAAATTGCCTTACTTTTCTAAACACGTTATACCTTTACTAGGGAATAACTACACTATCTTACAATCGTTAACCCCAACACTACTTACTCCTATTCGCGTTGGCGTATCCCTCAAAAGTCTACTTGCTCGATGAGCCCAATCTAAAGGAAGGTTCCCGGACCACTCCCAGTCCCAGAAATATACTATTCACTATTTCCATTCCAACGAGTAGACAAGGCATATTGCCATCTATACTAGGCTACGCACGGCCTAGTGTTTATCGAAAATGATCCGAACTATTGCACGGAAATTCGATCCATAAAAACTACTACTCCGATCTCTACTTTAAATCAGATCCACCCTTCCACTTACGGGTGGTAGGATATACCCCAAATCCCTATGGTTCCCATTTTTTCCTGGAGACTTTACCTGTAGCTTGACACGAATGTCTCGTCTCGGTTCACTATCGTTCGATAGGAACCACATACAGATCTAAAACTCCTACTAAGAAGAGCTGGGCGTACACCTTCCGTACTTAGTCCGCCCATTTCCATTGAGTAAGCAGCGATTGATCAAATGACCCACAGTTTCCTCAACTATAATCATGACCGCTGCATTATCGACAATTCGATAAAAATGTCCACGAATATACCCGTCCTCATTCCACACTACTCTCTACATACCAGTAGGTGAAAGGGTCAATCATGGACCTGAACGCTCTTACAATAGCGTCCCCTCGGTGAAGCTCACTCCACTTGGCATTCCATGCCACGAATAAACTCTACGACGGTTTCTACTAGGCACCTATACTACTCCCGTTCGCATTGCCTTAGCGAAAGGGAATATCCTATCGATAGTCCTTCACGATCATAAACTTGTTATTCGTGAAAAGACTCCAAATTCCTGCCCAGGAGAAATGCCTCTAAGTCTTTAAGGTAAATACTACCGCCATGAACTTTAAATCAAGCGTGGGATGACACTTCTTAAAAAAAATGTGAGACACACGAACATTAGGTCCATGTTCCCATATTAGTGCATCCCGTTCCTGACAAAGACTCGTTCATTAAATCCACTCTCGATCATAACAACACGAGTGCAGGAGAAAAGTCAGCTTATACTTCAACTCCTCCAAAGGTAGGTTACCAACGTAACACTCTATATACGAGAGGCCCCACCACTCACGGCCTAACATTTCGAATAACTCGAGATCCTTTACTTCTCGTCTAGGGATCAAATCCTACTTAGAGTTAACCCACACCCTATGGTGGTCAACTCCCTACCACCTTCCTAAAATAACGTCACATGCCCTAAGGGCCTAGCATCCTAAGAATCCTAAAGTCAATCTATCTATCCTAATCTAGTCGTATAAGTATAATACTAATTATCCCTAGTGTCCAAGACCTTTCCCGACTTCCGACATTAGCTTGGTTTCATGCGTGGGACGTCTCACCGAAGCGAAATCCAAACAAGGAACCCTCCCGTTACACTACTACCTCGCATTGTCAGTCGTCGAGATGTAACGGTCGAAGACACATAATCGGGATTGACGGAATCCTAACTCAAAATTCTACTACTACATATATACGTCTACGTCCTACCATAACAATCGACTTAGGAATTTACTTTCAGTAAGATTCCCCCAATACTCTACCCCAAGAGACACATATACCTCTACACAAATGGCCTTCTCATTAAGGCAGAACCATAAGTCCCTATCGAACTTTCATCATCATAGTCTTCCCCACATTGATCGAGAGGAAAACTATCATAGCGCTCATATATTGCACATGAACTTAGCCCTTAATCACTCATATACGCGATTCTTGGCTAAACCTTCCAACCCAGCACTTAATCAACAGAAAAGAAAAGAAAGAAGAAAAGAACAGAAAAGAAAATGCACATCTCTCCACTCCGAACGTCGTTAAGGTTCATGCGTGGAGCGTCTCGCCGAAGCGAAATCCAAACAAGGAACCCCTCCACACAATCCCCTTAACTAGCCAGTCATGGAGATAAGGCACATCATACACAAGCAAAGCAAACAAGCAAGCAAACAAAGTAAAAACCAAAAAAATAAAGGAAACTATCTACCTACCATAAACCTCCTCTATAAAGTCTCAACCCGCATCCAGGAGAGATATTATAGAACCACTAGTCCTCCTTCTAGAACTAGAACTAGGATAGACTCGCAATTCATTCGCTTGCTACCACACCAACCAATCTAAGACTATCTCTACTCGTATAATATATAATACAAGTAGCACGTACCACACATATCACCACTCGCCCCATAACGAGTGAAAAAGGGAAATACAGAACTTCCCTATCATGGAAGTCACATAGATATACTTACTATATATAAAAATACGTACCGATACCATCACAAGCTCGATATACGCACCCGAATCTAGGGCTAACACCATACTACTCCATCTTACCTAAGGAATGCACCACTCGCACCCTAGTTGGAAATTCCACCAACATACTAGCCAACCTCTTTGGCTACTACCAATGGTTCCTAGACACGTCATTCTAGTCTTATCTGAACCAGACTACTTCCATCAATGTCCCAACTAGGAGTCCCATCCTTGCCGGTTATCTTCAATCGACAAGATCAGAAAGCATAGTTCCCTTGACTTCTTCAGCAAGGAGAACATTTTGCCAGCCTCCCCGACCTTAGCTCCACGAGTCTTCCCCGGGTGGATGTCCACCATTGGGGTCTCATGAATACTATTTCTCCAAAAAGCGTTTCCAACACTTACTTACGAGCTTAGCATTTCCACTGAAAGGCTCTCTCAATGGGCAAAACATTCTGCCCCACCATTAAGAGGCGACTATCATTTCTGCCACTTCAACCTTACTCCTAAGGGTGAAAGGTTTTCCTCAAATCCTCACACCTGGGCACTCCTATACCCAACTCTAGGCCAAACTCTCGGGCCTCACGCTCTCACCGAACGAGGTTACACTTCCTCTATCCAACCGAACTTCAACATGTCGTCCTAATAAAGAACCTCTCAACTCCAATTTGACATTGCTTGGAGTCTCAAGCATAGTACCACTCTCTACCGACAACGGTACTTGGGAAAACTATTTTCACCGTACTTAGTAGTCACGACAGCATTATAAAATAATGCTACAAAGGGAGAGACCTCCAAAGCGGTCCTTATTCACGACCACAGCCTACAGCTTATAGTAATCCCATCCTATGACGCCTTCACAACGACCTTCCTCAACGCCCTTCATCTAACGACTTACAAGTCTCACACGAACATGCAGAAGATCCTCGGGGTTCTCATACCATAGCAGGAGAACGAAATCTCACAATAGAAGTCAACGACCTTATTCCTAAGGCTCTACATCAAACAGAGAGAAACGCAGAAGACGTAAAACATCCTCACGGATTCCTAAGGACTCTAGAACCTAATGCTTTGATACCATCTGTGATAACCCGGCAACTAAAATAATAGGTGGCCAGCCCAATACTCTAATAATCACAGGAATCGTAGATGGTTTATTCTTAGCATCACTGTTGATTAACATAATAGTATGAGATAACCACCAATCATTTTAGAAAAACGGATTGTCATATACAAAAAATTTGAAAGTAAAAGAAAAAAAAAACACTTAGACAATCCCATTTGTAAAAACGGTGGGTATCAAAAATCGTTGAATGAAGTATGACAATAAAAAAAATAATCACCGAGTAAGCTGTCGGTGCACAGTCCAATACAAATAATACATTAATTATTACAATTCAGTATTTACTATATAATGAATGAGTACAATACCTTGGGCAAACACGCCCGAATAAAATATACTGAACATAACTAGAGTAAAATAGAGAGGAGCGTCTACTACAAGTATCCTACAACATCCGCAATATGTTGTAGCTCCATGACAACTGGAAGGGAATATGTAAATATGGGTGTCCATGCGGAAGAGCACCTGTAACGGCAAAGGATATGCAGGAACAGAGAAATAGAGATACGGGTCAAGACCCGGTTTGATATGCTTACCATGTGACTAAAATGCATGACAGTTAAGTGCGTAATTCTCTCGCAGATAACAATAATATTTCTCACCTCTCAATCTAGCAGCAACCTAGCGCAATATCGTGAGATGTTATAGTTAAGCCTAAGTACTAAGGGCTAACTTCTCCCCATTCTCAACACTATGCCCTATTCGTGCGTGGGGTATCTCGCAAAGCGAAATCCAAACAAGGAACCCCCCCCGATACACTACTACTTAGGCAAGGTTGATCGTCGAGGTCCATTAGACCCTAAGCACGAAATAAACAATAATTATAAATGTGTGTGAGCATATGTGTGGGAGATCACATCTACATCTACACAAAGAAAATATAAAATAAAAACCATCCATCATCTAATGGAACAATTCCTAATTCTTTCTTTAGGAATATACATATAAATGGTACAACACTTTATCAAATGTTTACCCAATTAATTTCATCGTATACTAATTCATTTCATGGATTTGTTCCTTATGAGGAAATATAATCATAGTTTTTATTCTCTTTATGGCATTTATCACAATTGTTCACTTTGTGAAAATATCTTCCTTCTCAGGAATATAATCATCATCATATGCTCTTTATGGCATTTTCATCGTGCTCTTTATGGAACTTTCACTGTGCTCTTTATGGCACCCATCAAACATCAAGTCCAACTTGATTTAAAATAGTTATATTCATATATATATATATAACGATTATAAGACCGCCCGTCCGGGTTTCCCCACTGTGTACGCCCCTAAATGGTTATCATCTTCCAGGGCCTCCAAGACAACCTGGGATCCTATCGAAACGTCGGGAAGCGGCCATGTGCCTGCGGGATAGTCAAGACCACACCCGGAATCTCCTAACCAGCGCAGAAAAATATACAATCACAAACGC
Organism: Sambucus nigra; assembly: GCA_949130495.1. Classification (NCBI taxonomy): domain Eukaryota; kingdom Viridiplantae; phylum Streptophyta; class Magnoliopsida; order Dipsacales; family Adoxaceae; genus Sambucus; species Sambucus nigra. The sequence continues at coordinate 5,708,111 of OX422214.1, read as the reverse complement.
TCACATGGCCTAGGGACTATCTCCACCCTGCATTCATTAGCCAGGGGGCTTCACCACAACGCGCTCGACTTCCCTTATGATAGCGATTTAGAGAGGTGTGTATCCATCCATTTACACTTATGAAAACCATTACATTTCCTTTTGGAAACATCCAATTTTACATTCTCAAAATCATTTGTACTATTTATTAGTACCATATTTTATCTTTATGTACTTCCCATTCTTAACGTCATATTTTATTAATGACCTAAGACTCGAAGTGCCATAACCCTCAAATTAGTCTTTAAGACTTCAATATAATATTTTAAACCATTAAAGTGAATCTCCCTCAAGGAGAGTCTCCCAATTGTCTCAACCTTAAAATTTTATCTCCAATTCATCTCTAGGTTAATCTCCTAAATCATTCGGATATCAACCTACGCAACTTAGCCCTCGGGTAAGCCTAAATATCCCATTTAATCCTAGGGCATTAGTCTACCCAAAACCACCCTCTAGGACTCTTAATTACTTCCCAAAGGAAGGTTCCTAAACCTCGAACCTAAAAGAAAAAGGGCTAAAACAAAATTAGAAAAACCTGAACTTTTCAGGAGAGGTCGATCGATCGACCCCTGTCCGTCGATCGATCGAAGGCTTCGATCGATCGATCCCCCAGGCTCGATCGATCGATCCTAGCGGACAACTTCTTCTCCGAGAAGCTGTTTCGGCCATTAACGAGCCATCCAAGCTTCTACCCGCTATTTATCCCAACCACAACAACAAATACTACTATAAAATCATTTCTACACCTCAAATAACTAATGATTTCTCTTCAAATCAAATTAAAACATAAGATTTAAGATTAAACACCCAAAATCAACAAAAACCCATTTATGGTTTAAACCTCCCAAAACTTAACTACACATGCAAATTTATCACATTAAACCAATATCTAGCAAGTAAGAAACTTGCCTCGAGGTTCGTAGTCTCGGAACACTTCCGGTAGCGACGGAATCCGGCCCAAATCCTCCATTCTCTCTTTCTCTCTACTTCTCCCAACTCTCTCTCTCTCCTTTGGCTTCTCCCACCAAAAATGAAGAAAAGAAAAAGGGGTGGGGATTTATACGGGTCTCAAAACATAAACCCCCACTTATAAATTGCTAATACACCACTAAAATGACTCGTAACCACTAATTTGAGTCATAACCCCTTAAAAATGCCCGAATCTCAAAAATTACAACTGGGCACTTATTTGGACTATCACGACTATTCTAAAAACAACCGCACCCCCTATTTTGGCATTCGGGAAAGTGTGAACTATTTTTACGTTCCAAATTTCATTAATTATACCCAAATTTAAATATAGGTCATAACCGTCGTTTTACATATAACGACGAAATAATACACAATATAACACTATTTACCTTCTCATAATGGTAAATAGTCAAAACATAGTAAATATTATCCCTAAGTCTCACGGGAAATAATATTTACTCTAACATCCCCTATTTTATAAAATTACCCCATCAGGCAAAATAGTATAAAATAGTCGCTCGAAAACCTGGGTTGTTACATTTATCTTATAATAAAATCTATCATCATTTATCTTTTCTAAAATTCTTTGATAAAAATTTGATAAAGTCTGCATGGAGAGGTCTCTTGGTACCTCATTTCAGTCTGATCTTAACTATCTCCATTAGGAAGATAATTGTATAATCTGGGGATAAGCTTAGCTTGTTCTTTAGTAAGTTTAATTAACTCACTGTCTTGATTTTTGTTAAGGTTTTAATTTCTAATATGTCTTTGTTAAGGACTTCTATATGATTAGTCTTAATATTTATTTCTTGTAAAACTTGTACTAGGTCTATTGGGATTTGGTTATCTATTTCTAGTAGTCTTTTAGAGATATTTTTTTATCTCTATTTCTAAGGTTTGAATATCTTTTATTAAGTGTCTTAATATAAGAAGTATACACTTATTTTGGTCTATTATACTATTAATAGCACTAGCAGTAACTTGTCTACTATCTGCATGTTTAGCTGGGATGTGTTCAGTGTGAGAACAACCGTCTATGTGTGTGGTTAAATAACCTACTGAGTCTAAATCGGTTATAGGTATGAGATGGTAGTCTGGGTTGGTTCCCAAAATATCTTGGTAAATGCGAGGGATAAATCCAAAGGGCATTAAAGTCTTTTTACTAAAAGGAGCGTCTTATGGCTCTGATGCCGGAATTAGGGTTTTGGTCGAAATTCGGTGAGTTTCTATAGTCTTTAAGGTCTTGATACCAATTTGGATCTAAACTATAAATCTTTTAAATATATAGTATTAAACTAAAGTTTTAGTATTAGATAAGAGGGGGACCATCGAAAGTAAATAAAAAAAGTCTTTGGGACCACGAGGGGACCACTTTCGAGATAAGCACAATATATATATATATATATAGATAGATAGATAGATAGATAGATAGATAGCTATATTGTCTCTATACCAATAGATATACATTAAATCACAAAACCGACTAACCCGTGCCTATCACTCAGAGCACTAGTCAATAAAGATTAGCTATCTCACGACTCTTAATTAATTAAATTCTCACCCTTTTATTAAAATAAAATAGCATCATCCTACTAAAATTCCTGGACTTACCCAACCAACTCATCGTATAATCATTCAAGTTTATCAATTAAGTACATCACTCCGATAAAACACCTGGACTTAACCCAACCAGTCCGTTTATTTATTCTCGAATTTAACTCATCAATTCGATATTTAAACTTTATCGTCAATTATCTCTCTCACAATTTCTAATTCGAATTTAATTACCCACTCACCCTTAGGCAATAAATATCTTTAAATCACTCCATTAAATTCCCTCTCACCTTTTGGGATAATAAATTTCATTTCGAACTTCTCAAAATTCCCTCAATAACCAAACCCCGAAATTCTCCAAAAATTAACTTTCATCGATCAATCCATAATGTAAAACTAATCAAGTTATGGTTCCAATAATTTATTTCAAGTTTTACACCTAAACTAACGAAATTATCATTTTCTAAGCAATCGAATCGGGTCATAAATTTTCTGGCAGATTAAACACCCTGTAGTAAAATGGCAATTTCTCCCTCTATCAAAGTCTAAATGACCCCATTCAAGTCTCATTGTATATCAAATACCTATACCTTTCTAGAAATATATGGCAGGCAATCTAATTTTAGGAACAATTAAAATATCATAAGTTTAAAGTAACGTAAAAAATTCGGGTAGATTGATATGCTGACAGATTAAACACCATATAGTAAAATTATGATTTCTCTCTCTACAGAACTCCAAATGATCTCATTACAAGATAATTGTAAAGCTAAGTAATTGATTATATAAACTACATATGACATCAATTTCATAAAAAAAACCATTTACATATGAGAACCCTTCCGAAAATTTGTTTTCTTTTAGACATACCACGATATGAACATGAATACACCTCAATTTTATTTAAAGCAAGTTAATTACTTGAATTTGATTATTTGTAGGTGTAACACCCTGTATTTTTTATGATTTAATAATTTTGTGATTAATTATTATTGTTAGAATAATTGTGTGATTAATTATTATTGTAGGATTAATTAAATTATAATGCGAGAAATTAATTTTTAATTAATCCGGGTTAAAATATTTATTAACTAGCGTGACAAGGGATAATAATTATTGTTGATAATCATTGAATATTACTATGTGAATACGTAATATGGAATTATGCAAATTTGATAAATTATCGAAAGTGAGAAATACAACAGTTTGGTAAATTAAGACGGGATACGCGTGTGAGTTGTGTCGGGACTAATTAAATGGAATAAAAAGGTAAATAATTTTTAAGTAACTCATATGATCATTTCGAGTGCGCCGTTGAGTCCGGGAGGTCGAGATAGTCAGAAAACTCTATCCGAATATTTTATTTGGACACCGGGATAATTTAGGCCAAACCGGCACCCCGTAGGGGTAGTTTTGAAATTTGGATTTTTGGGGAAATTAAATGGAAGAAATTTAGAGTTTTATTATATTAGTTATGAGGGATAAATTAGGGTTCACATTCACATAACTCAAGAGAGTGTCACAGAGAGTGTGGGAGAGCAAATCCCAAGGAGCCAAAGCTTTTAGGCATCATCTTCCACCATCGTGACCACCATCGTATATATCGGAAGACGAGGAACGCATCTATACCAACATCACCAACGGATTAAACCATCATATTCAAGGAAAGTGTTTATTACTTGCGTGATTTAGTAATAATTATGTTCATGATTAGAGTAGGTAATGACCCATTAATTTATGAGATTTAATTTTGGTGAAAACTTGACGATTTGATTCATATTGGGTCTGAGATTATAAGAGATTAAATTCCTTCATGTAGATAGGATGTCATCCACTAATTTATGATAATTTCCATGAACAAATTAGGGATATAGTAGTTATTGAATTGAAATTGGAAGAACTAGGGTTTTAATGATTTCATTTGGGGATTTAGTATTTAAGTGATGTATTGTAAAGAATTAAAGATTCTAGGTTCTTTGAAATCATCCAAATATATCAGAGCATCAGTTGGGTTTGTTGTTTGGTTGTTTAGGAATGAACAATAGAGATTTTGGAGGTGTTGATGGTGGAAAAACATTAAATTATGGGAAAAGGGGACGAACCAGTGTGCGTTGTTCGAAGTCGCGCGAAGAGTTGTTCGAGCGAGACTTTATGTCACACGAAGTCGTTTGAACGACATGTGGAAATCATTCGAACGACAATCCTTTCTACTTCGAGCGACGTAGTGAATTTTGGAAATTTTCTTAGAGTCCAGTTTTGAGTTTATCGATTTATTGGAGTGAGAGAAACTGCCAAATAGTAAATTTATATAGGACAGAATTTCGAGAAAGTATGTGGGAGTTAATACTTTAATGAATTCGGTATAGAGAATGTACCTTGGAGATTACGAGAGAGATAATAATCTAAATATTTATACCATACGTAGTGATGAGAATAAAATACATATGAGAAGTATATAATTAGGTTGGGAAAATACCTACGGATTCTAATAGGATGTGTGTATGCCTATTATGTGATATTATTGTTAAGTGCACTAATGGGTGATAACCCTGCAGTGCAAGAATCTTATTGCTAGGCGCACTAATGAGTGATAACTAGGGGGTGTAGGAATTCTATTGTTAAGTGTACAATGAGTGATAACCCGATTGTTAAGTGTACTAAAGGGGTGATAACTTGGGGGTGCAAGAATCTTATTATTAAGTGTGCTAATGGGTGTTAGCTCGGGGGTGCGGGATTATTATGGTTAGCTGCGCTACTGGGTTTTAGCCCGAGGGTGAAGGATTTGTATATATATGTAGAGGTATGATGTGACTATATGTGTGTATATATATATATATATATATATGAACTTGTGAATATTTATACGGTGTGAAATTAGTAGATATGGAAATAATAATAAATTCTTTGTGCCAAGTGGTCAAATAATAATAAATTCTTTGCGCCAAGTGGTCTTAACCTAAGGGTGTAGGATTAGTGTATATATATATATATAGGGATGATGTGACTAAATATATATGAATATACTTGGGAACGTTCTACTTTGTGAAATTAGTAGATATAGTATAAATGAGAAATAAAATAATCTTAGTGGGTAAAAGATTCACCATTCGAACGATGAATAATGGAACTTTTAGTTATGTGAGATAAACTATTTCTTTAACGTATTGTATGGGCGATACGGGTATTCTACTGGAGAACGTAGATGGTGATATTATGATTTCGAACCAGTTACGCCGGGTACCATATCTAGTGTGGGTGAGATGTACGTTAGGCGTGCACAATAGATGAGAGGTGAGAATCTCATGTGAGAGTACGATATCTAACATGCACAATACTTCCTTCATTGCAGTTTTAAATACTTGCTAAATATTTTTAAAACATCGAGCACTGACCCATTTCTGGAAATTCTTCTCTCTTTTTCTATATATATGTATTACATCAGGTTCTCAGCCATAGGGATACCAGAACTAAAGATTTGGATTGCTTTACATGATGCAGCTATTGTGGAAGTTGTAGGTCCTTGAATTAGATGCATTAATCATTTCCATTTTGTTTTATCTAAACATCTCAGTTGGGGCATGTGTCCCCCATTCCTAGTTTTTGTTAGAGTTATTATTTAGTTTACTTTACAGTTCTTTTTGTTGGATGAAATTTTACTATGAGTCTGTGAATTGGAGTTTTGAACTGGGAGGTTTTACCCAGTCTTATTTATTTCAGTACTTAGTTCATGCTCAGTACCTTTTAATTTTCTGTGTATGGTGAATGATTTATATTTGATATACTTGGGAATTTAAAATGAATTGTTTTGTTAAAACTAAAATTGGGAAATGTTTTTACACCTAGCTTAATTTTATATTAGGTGGTTAATATGTTAAAAAGTTTTTCGAGAGTGATGCTAATGATGAACCAATCGAACATTCTATTTTAAATTGCTTTAGGACTGATCACCCTATATTTACTTGGACGGGGTGTCACAGTATGGTCTGATCTCTCTCTTGTGCTTTGATTTGATGTTAGAAATCCTTGAATCTCCTCCCTAATTATCCTCTTCTAGCTCCCTCCTTTAATTTATCTTCTTCCTCCCCCTCCCTTCTCTCTTGGGGTTTAGAGTAAATGTTATGGTTTCCTAGCATCTCTAACCCTTATATTTTAATTCACTAATCCTGAAATTAGGTAATTAGCCTACATTAAATTGATCCAAATACCCCTACATGAGCCCAGACTAGTCTAAAAAGCCCCCGGAACCCAATTACTACCCCCCAGGTATATAATTCTGACTATTTTGACTTAATCCCGATCAACTGTGAACTGAAAATCACCATCCGAGTCACTTACATAATTATTTTATTTCATCACAAATACACTGGTTGCAATATTGTCAATTTCTCTTATTTCTCCTTATATACAACACATTACAATTGATTTAATTAAATTTACTTAAACACGCTAGTAAATTTATCACATATATATTAATATTATTCTCATAAATTAATATTTATTAATTTTACATTATTTCCCATTTATATTAAATAACGTCACACATGCAATTTAAAAATTAAAATAAATAAATTACTCAAAATTGTTGAGTGTTACATACTTCCCCCCTTAAAATGGAATTTTGCCCTCGAAATTCGGATAAGTCTGGTACTAATAGCTTTGGACATTTCCTCGCACAACATCTATATCTTTTCAACATCGAAACCATCATGATGCTCTCGCTATGCCTCTGCTAATGGTACTCTTCAACTCAATGGCCTATACATTACCGTTCAAACTAGAAACTAATCTTCTTTAATAACCTTACACTGAAATACCCACTATTTTACTTACCATTTCACCTTGGTCACCCAATTTTTTTTAATCCTACTTCTAACTTACCCACATACATTCAACCCGAATATTTCCACGTCTTATCATCACAGACGATAAAAAAAATCCAACTAATTAGGACGCCCATACACCCTATATCCCATGTATATTTGCACAAATACCACCCGGCTCCACTGACCTTAAATCATCAAATAACTATCAACTCACAGTTTTATCCACATACACGTGCAACAACTAAAGTAATAACTCCATTAACTGATGATCACACGTCTCTCAACTCTCGACGCACACTAAGGTTCTTGCGTGGTACGTCTCGCAAGCGAAATCCAAACAAAGAACCCCCCCGATACACTACTACCAAGCATTGTCGGTCATAAAAATTCGTAAGCCCAAAGGACATAACTGGGATATCCCAAATCATATCCCCAGAAATTCAAGTCTAATCATCCATTCCTACATCACTGAAGGAGTTATACAAAACGACGTTCTCACTATCACTAAGTCTCTGGCATTAAATTAGTATAGAGTTAAATCTCTCTGCTCGATAGTAAACTCAATGTACCTTAAATCACATTAGTAAAAAGTCCCTACACACTGGGAATTAAATGTAATGAGAAAAATATACTCTCTGAAGTCTCCTATACAGTATAACATATATAGGCCCAACCCTCTTACCTTGCAAAACAATACATCCTACCCTGGAACAACGAATACAATAGTCTTACTATAACAGTCCACTACCGCTCAAACCCTCACTAACCGGTCACCACTCAGGATAACAATATGCATTAGTCTCATAACTCTAAAAAGGTGCAGAATTAACACATAATATAAACATCCTCTTAGTGTCCACACCAACTCCCCTGTAGGAGGAACCGGAGAGCCCCACTACCCAATGGTAAATATATGCATAACAATAAGGTTGATACTGCAAATGCACCCACTAAACTCAATTCACACTCAAATTTTAGTGTCACTAATCAGATATTGTGATGCACCCGTATCACCCAAAACTTACATCATACTCATAAGGATAAAATAAAAATTTGCCTCCATTTGCTAACTACATCGCCTGTCCGACGGGTTCCTAAATGTGATCCTCGCATCGAAACTGACCCACGCTTTGCTGTAAGGGTTGTACGAATAGGATACCATCACGTAGTTTTCCCTGCCTCGCTTTGGAAAATCCCTTTTTTTGTGGCCCCTCTCTCTACAATTGAAATAACTACCAGAAAAACCTTATGGTCTCTGGCCCTGCCCTACTGGCCTCCCCTGCCATTCCCTTGGCCCTAACCGACCTGAGGAATGGGATGTTGTTGCTACTATGAATGAGGACTCTTCTATACTTGTATAAACCCATGACCCTCTGGTCTCAGGCCTACTGATTTGAATATCTTAGTCGGGAACCCCAATCCTGCTGCAGTTGTGCCCCACTGGCACCATTTCTACCTACCTTCCCAGTTTGACTGGTTCTCTTTGGTGACATCTTAAACAAGGTTAAAGTCCGTATAAGATAAAAATAAAATAAAAAATAATTAACAGAAGACTGTAGATGCGTGTACGTAAGGAGGAATGTAACAACCCTATAATAAGGCTCTATGTCAAAGAACGATACACTGAAACGTAAAAAATCACACAGATCCTAAGGACACTAGAACTTGATGCTCTGATACCACTTTTGACACCCCACATATTGAAAGAAAGGGTGTCTGTAACACCCCACGATTTTTGGAGACTGAGAAATTAAATTTTGGGAAAATAAAATTTAATTAGATTGGAGAATTCTAAAATTGGGAATTTATGTCCAAAAATAAAGGACGGTTTAAATTATTCCAGATGATAATTTTGAGGGTACCATTGATCCCGGAAGGGTCGAGATAGTCAAAATGACTGTCATTGGGTTTTATTTCGACTCCGAAATATTTTAAGTCAGTTTGACTCGAATTGGTGTAAACGAGTCATTTAAAGTGTGTATTAATATTTAAAATTGGGTTTATTGTTTTAAGGGATTTAAAGGCTTACAGATGAAGCCTTCTCATTTGAGAGAGAGAGAAATAGAAAGAAAAGAGAAAGAAAGAGAAAGAAGAAGAAAAGAAGAGAGAGATGAAGAAAAGCTTGGAGCTTTCTAACCCAATCGCGACATCGAGGACGATCCAACCTCTACAAATCTGAGGCAAGTGTTTAATCTTGCTAAATAGCTATTTGTGTATTTCATTTCATAATTTGTGGGTTAAAGAAATGGATTTTTGGGTATTAATATCAAAACCTAGATTTTTTGGTTTAATCTTGAAATCAATGTTTAAATATGGATTTAATGGAATAGAAATGGTTGGGATCAACTTTGGGTTGATTAATGGGCTTAAAATCATGATTTAATGAAGGTTTGGGGGTTAGAATGAAAAATTTAGGGTTTAGAATTCGTGGGTTTTGATGAAGAAGAAGAACCCTTCAAAATTTGCAGGTCCGAATCAATTCGCCCCCTTATGTGAATCGATTAGGATTAGGGAAATTGGCAGGTCTTCATTGACCAAATCGATTCGAACCCAAGCCGAATCAATCCGGCCTGTGATAGAAGCCCAGGTCTTTGGAGCCGAATCGATTCACCTTGGAGGCCGAATCGATTCACTGGGCCGAATCGATTCAGAATAGGGCCGAATTGAGTCGGAAACAGGGAGTTTTGAGGTATTTTCTCCATAGTGATTCCAAACCCTTTTTGGTTGGGTTTATTGATTTAGCGGCCTTCTCTCATGATGTAAGAGATATGTTCTTGGAGACATATAAGGAGTTTCTCACATATTAGGATTTTGGGGACTCCTTAGGGTAATTTGGGAGAAATGTATCCATGTATGTATTTAGAGTTATGTATAGAGATTTTGGGGAAACCTTTTTGGGATTGAGGATCCTAATTTTAGATTAAAAGTAAGTATAAATGTGACGGGAGGCTAAGAACTCTTAGGGAGATTTGCAAGGGTATGTTGTGAAATTTTAGGCCAACCTTTATGTCAAATCCTTATAAGGATAGGATATTTTTATGATACGATTTTGGGCCAAATGGAAGAGTGTAGTTGCATACCCTTAGTAAATGATAAAATTTAAGAAATAAATCCAAGAGATCTTAGACTAGGGGATTCGCAAAAGTGATTGAACCATAGTCGAAATCGAGAGCAATGGGATTATTTTATGAATGTAAGATTGATCTTGAGGCTTATAGACTATTAGTTATGTGTATACCCTTAGTCAAAATGATTACTAGATTCTTTAATGTGCTCTCGGATATAGATGATATGTGTAGTGATGGTTTCCTACACTAAACTTTGGGTGATAACCCTAATATTGGATATATATGTATAAATATATACATATGATTTTGGGAGACTATTCATCATAGAAAAAAATGATTGAATATGTTTCAAGTGAGGGATTGTATTCACATATCGAGATAAATTATTTGAAATTGTGGTGACGGCTGGTATATTGAGGATTATGTATACTTATAGCCGGGTTTATATATCTTATACTTATGAACGGGAATTAGTTTATATATATAGTTATATGGATATGTGAATATGTGTATATTTATATCTGTATGCATATAAATATATAGATATATTTATGTTGTGTACATACATGGTATGGATACTTATACCATATATGATGGTTTAATATTTGATCATATGATGGGATCATATGGATGTATGTATATTGCGCATGTGAGCGATATATATACTATTGTGTTTAAGCATACCCCGCTCATGCTATCATTGGGAAGTTTCCGCGCAGAGGGTGAGCATCCTGGCATATAGAGAAGGGTGTGGATATTCCCCAGGTCATAGTCGTCCCGTGTTTTATTATACGATAGATATATTTTTGGGATGAGACGTGGTGGGTATGTTTCATCTCATTGCTAGTTCGAGCTATGACCGCTTCCCGGGACGTCGTGTGTGTGAGTTATCACGAGGTGGGTGTCTTTGATCCCCACCAGGTGGTCCTCAATTTCTACGTGAGCCGGGCACTGGGAAGATGATAGCATTGATGTATTTTTATCGGCGATATATATAGCCGGGTGGATTTTGTGCATGTCCATTGTACATCAGATATGATATGTACATTTGGTCATGGATATGGATGATTGTTATATATATATATATATGGTGATAATAAAATGCCTATATATATATTTATATATCCTATAGATGAAAGGATATAGAATCTTTGTGGATTACATCTTGGATGATTATGGTGTACTAGATTGATGGGGGTTGATGTATCGCATTTAAGGAATATTTCGGTTACATCATCCCAAGGATATTATTAGAGATGGTAGTTGTAGTAGTAGTATAATATTGTATACATGGCATTATGGATCTCTAGGATCGACATTGTCAAGGAGTAGTGTAACGGGGTGGTTCCTTGTTTGGATTTTGCTTTGCGAGACACCCCACGCATGAAACGCAGTGCAGTGTTGAGATTGGAGAAAAGTTATGCCAATTATGGTATGTACGACATTATGGATATTTATGATCGACATTGTTAAGGAGTAGTGTAACGGGGTGGTTCCTTGCTTGGATTTCGCTTTGCGAGACACCCCACGCATGAAACGCAGTGCATGGTTGAGATTGGAGAAAAGTTCTTCCAATTATGGTATGTACGGCATTATGGATCTCTATGATCGACATTGTCAAGGAGTAGTGTAACGGGGTGGTTCCTTGTTTGGATTTCGCTTTGCGAGACACACCACGCACGAAACGTAGTACATTGTCGAGATTAGAGAGAAGTTATGTCGATATTTATGTGTGGCATAATGGATCTCCAGGATCGACGTTGACAAGGAGTAGTGTAACGGGGTGGTTCCTTGTTTGGATTTCGCTTTGCGAGACACCCCACCCACGAAATGCAGTGCAGCGTTGAAATTGGAGGGAAGTTGAGTCAATAATAATTTTGCATGCTTATTAATTAGAAATTAAACCATATGTTTTAACCCAAATGCATCTTAGGTAACTTATTAAATTAAAAAATGGTTAAATTATAAACTAGAATCCCCTAAGCCTAATAAGGCACTTATGATTGAAAATAAATACTTAACTGTGTTTAGAAAAGGGGTGGATTCTTGGGTTATGATAGGAAGGTAGATCTCGTGGGTATAGCCTAGGCCTATGATAAGTTAGGTTGTCCTTATAAATGGGGGTAATTTAACTAAAATCTAAGGATGCGAATAGGTGCGCGCCTTTAGATGAGAGGTGAGTTGGGGTTCCACGAGAGTGCGATTCCACTTTAATTATGAAATAAGTGCACCGATATTTATTATTCACGGTTAACACACTTGCTAAATATTTTTCACAACTCGGGCTCTGACCCGTTTACTTTTCTCTCCTGCCTGTATATATATATATATATATATATATATATATATATATATACATATATTATTACAGGTGTCCTACCGCATGGATGCCGGATGACCTTCTATCTAGAGTCTTGGGAGCCGTGACAGGTGCGAACTGTTGCGGGATGTAGAAAGTAGTCGCTTCCTCCTTGAAAAATTCCAGGTAGGATTCATGTTGTATATCGGGTTTGTACCCAAGGGATATTTATTTACATGTTTATATTTATTCCATTCTAGTTATTGTATTGGCTGTGACCCGACAGCTTATTCGGGTCTACTTTCTGTAGTACATTATGTTGTAGATATTTATTTTGTTTTATTCTAGCATTTCATTTATCTTAGTTCTTTTATGAATCTTTCTTTCCTTCATTAGTAGTGTTATAGTGTTGGTTTGTTTTCTGTTGCATATTTTATTAAATTTTAACATCTCGCCTATATGATATCGGTTAGTTAGTCCTATATTATATAGTACCGACAGTTGATGTTGAGACTGGACCATCTGAAAACTCCTGATTTAATATATTATAGGGCTGGCCACCCGTTATTATTTTAGGCGAGGTGTTACAGATGGTATCAGAGCATCAGGTTCTAGAGTCCTTAGGATCTGTGCGAGTTTTCTACATTCTTCCGTTAACATTCTTGAGATAAAACCATACAATTAGGACTGTTGTGACCACTGTGTTGTTTTCCTTCTGTGAAGTGTATTCACATGATTGGCATTCTGATAACAGTTTCTCTTGTTTTCTTTCAAACGTCGCCTAGATTATGTCGTCTAGGAAAGGATAGGATTAGAAGTACAAAACCCATAGTATATTTGGGTACGCTTTAGATATTGAGGAGATTTCTAGCAGTGGTGTGAGGTGATTTATCGGCAGTTGAGTAAGAAAGGAAAATTACTCGAATAGTGAATCTTGGGCTTAGTAAGGAAATTCTGAGGAGAGGTTAGTGTAGTCCTTGGGAGGTTTAGGTTGAGAGACCCGATAACCTTCATTAGGAAACCTGGTGTTGGTGACTCTTACCGATGTGAAGAAGGTGTAGTTGTCCCAATATCAGGAGTATTACCTTCTTGGAAGAGGGAGAAAATTTAGAGACTCAGTTTCGTTGTGTAGGATAGAGGGAGTTTTCGGTAATCACCATAGCGTTTTGTCCTTCAATATGGTTAGGAAGGACTTTGAGGAAGATGTTTAACTTGTGGAGAAATAGGTTTAGAATTAATGAATGTCCTGGGAGAAGTAGGGGACCCTGAGTTGAGATTCAAGGACTTGCCTTGAAATGATGTTTTGGGGTGATGTAAAGAATCAGTATGGTTGAGAGGTTTAGAGCTTAGTGGATTTATTTTGAGCAGAGAATTTATCTCATAGTTGTGCTAGTTTTGAGAATTAGGTAGCGGTTAGGAGTGTTGTATGTGTTGAGGCCTTGTGTTTTAAACATAAGGTGTTTGTTTGGCGTGTCGAAAGACGCGAAATATAATTATATCGTATTGTTGTATAGGCCCTCGGGCAGCATCTAAAATATGAAAAATCTTTTTATAAAACTTTAACCCTGGTTCAACTAATCTCAATTCCTGACCTAGCTACACAGTAGTGTATTGGGAGGGTTCCATGTTTGGATTTTGCTTGCGAGACCACCCCCGCACGAAGGTGGCTAGCGTCAGGAATTAAGAAGAGTTCCACCATTGGGAATTTCCAAACTTTTATATATTTAGTACGTTGTTATAGATTATAATGCCGAGGGTTATATTATGATTTGAAGCTAATGGAGCCTGATTATAATTCTACGAGTGGAAACTCAGATACAGGGTGTATGGGCGCCCTGGGTAGCTAGTGATTTTAAAATTTATATGGTTCGACATGAGAACCAGGAAGGATCGGTATAGTGATCCTAAGAGTTGATGTTAGGACTAGATGATATTGAGGTCCTATGTGTATTTTAAATTTCACGGGCGAAATTTTTGTAAGGGGGGAAGATTGTAACACCCCACAATTTTGAAGACTGAGAAATTAAATTTTGGGAAAATAAAATTTAATTAGATTGGAGAATTATCAAATTGTGAATTTAAGTTCAAAAATAAAGGACGATTTAAAGTATTTCGGATGATGATTTTGAGGGTACCATTGATCCCGGAAGGGTCGAGATAGTCAAAATGACTGTCATTGGGTTTTATTTCGGCTCTGAAATATTTTAAGTCAGTTTGACTCGAATTGGTGTAAACGAGTCAATTAAAGTGTGTATTAACATTTAAAATTGGGTTTATTGTTTTAAGGGATTTAAAGGCATACGGATGAAGCCTTCTCATTTGAGAGAGAGAAAAATAGAAAGAAAAGAGAAAGTAAGAGAAAGAAGAAGAAAAGAAGAGAGAGAGGAAGAAAAGCTTGGAGATTTCCGGCCCAATCGCGACATCGAGGACGATCCAACCTCTACAAATCTGAGGCAAGTGTTTAATCTTGCTAAATAGCTATTTGTGTATTTCATTTCATAATTTGTGGGTTAAAGAAATGGATTTTTGGGTACTAATATCAAAACCTAGATTTTTAGGTTTAATCTTGAAATCAATGTTTAAATATAGATTTAAAGGAATAGAAATGGTTGGGATCAACTTTGGGTTGATTAATGGGCTTAAAATCATGATTTGATGAAGGTTTGGGGGTTAGAATGAAAAATTTAGGGTTTAGAATTCGTGGGTTTTGATGAAGAAGAAGAACCCTTCAAAATTTGCAGGTCCGAATCGATTCTCCCCCTTATGCGAATCGACTCGGTTTAGGGAAATTGGCAGGTCTGCATTGACCGAATCGATTCGGAGCCAAGCCGAATCGATTCGCTGGGCCGAATCAATTTGGAAACATGGAATTTTGAGGTATTTTCTCCATAGTGATTCCAAACCCTTTTTGGTTGGGTTTATTGATTTGGGGGCCTTCTCTTATGATGTAAGAGATATGTTCTTGGGGACATATAATGAGTTTCTCACATATTAGGATTTTGGGGACTCCTTAGGGTAATTTGGGAGAAATGTATCCATGTATGTATTTGGAGTTGTGCATAGTGATTTTGGGGAAACCTTTTTGGGATTAAGGATCCTAATTTTAGATTAAAAGTAAGTATAGATGTGACGTGAGGCTAAGAACTCTTAGGGAGAATTGCTAGGGTATGTTGTGAAATTTGAGGCCAACCTTTATGTCAAATCCTTATAAGGATAGGATATTTTTAAGATATGATTTTTGGCCAAATGGAAGAGTGTAGTTGCATACCCTTAGTAAATGATAAAATTTAAGAAATAAATTCGAGAGATCTTAGACTAGGGGATTCACAAAAGTGATTGAACCGTAGTCGAAATCGAGAGCAATGGGATTATTTGATGAATGTAAGATTGAGCTTGAGGCTTATAGACTATTAGTTATGTGTATACCGATAGTCAAAATGATTACTAGATTCTTTAATGTTCTCTCGGATATAGATGATATGTGTAGTGATCGTTTCCTACACTAAACTTTGGGTGATAACCCTAATGTTGGATATATATGTATAAATATATACATATGATTTTGGGAGACTATTCATCATAGAAAAAAATGATTGAATATGTTTCAAGTGAGGGATTGTATTCACATATCGAGGTAAATTATTTGAAATTTTGGTGACGGATGGTATATTGAGGATTATGTATACTTATAGCCGGGTTTATATATCTTATACTTATGAACGGGAATTAGTTTATATATATAGATATATGGATATGTGAATATGTGTATATAAATATATCTGTATGCATATAAATATATAGATATATTTATGTTGTGGACATACATGGTATGGATAGTTAAACCGTATATGATGGTTTAATATTTGATCATATGATGGGATCATATGGATGTATGTATATTGCGCATGTGAGCGATATATATATATACTATTGTGGTTCAGCATACCCTGCTCATGCTATCATTAGGAAGTTTCCGCGCAGAGGGTGAGCATCCTGGCATATAGAGCAGGGTGTGGATATTCCCCAGGTCATAGTCATCCCGTGTTTTATTATACGATAGATATATTTTTGGGATGAGACGTGGTGGGTATATTTCATCTCATTGCTAGTTGGAGCTATGACCGCTTCCCGGGACGTCGTGTGTGTGAGGTATCACGAGGTGGGTGTCGTTGATCCCCACCAGGTGGTCCCCAGTTTCTACATGAGCCGGGCACTGGGAAGATGATAGCATTGATGCAGTTTTATCGACGATATATATATCCGGGTGGATTATGTGCATGTCCATTATACATCTGATATGATATGTACACTTGGTCATAGGTATGGATGATTGTTATATATATATATATATGGTGAGAATAAAATGCCTATATATATAAATATATTTATATATCCTATAGATGAAAGGATAAAGAATCTTTGTAGAGTACATCTTGGATGATTATGGTATACTAGATTGATGGGGGTTGATGTATCGCATTTAAGGAATATTTTGGCTACATCATCCCAAGGATATTATTGGAGATGTTAGTTGTAGTAGTAGTATAATATTGTATACATTGCATTATGGATCTCTAGGATCGACATTGTCAAGGAGTAGTGTAACGGGGTGGTTCCTTGTTTGGATTTCACTTTGCGAGACACCCCACGCATGAAACGCAGTGCAGTGTTGAGATTGGAGAAAAGTTCTGCCAATTATGGTATGTACGGCATTATGGATCTCTATGATTGACATTGTCAAGGAGTAGTGTAACGGGGTGGTTCCTTATTCGGATTTTGCTTTGGGAGACACCCCACGCATGAAACGTAGTACAGTGTTGAGATTGGAGAAAAGTTCTACCAATTATGGTATGTACGGCATTATGGATCTCTATGATCGACATTGTCAAGGAGTAGTGTAACGGGGTGGTTCCTTGTTTGGATTTCGCTTTGCGAGACACCCCATGCACGAAACGTAGTACATTGTTGAGATTAGAGAGAAGTTCTGTCGATATTTATGTGTGGCATAATGGATCTTCAGGATCGACATTGACTAGGAGTAGTGTAACGGGATGGTTCCTTATTTGGATTTCGCTTTGCGAGACACCCCACGCATGAAACGCAGCGCAACGTTAAAAGTGGAGGGAAGTTGTGTTAATAATAATTTTGCATGCTTATTAATTAGAAATTAAACCATATGTTTCAACCCAAATGCATCTTGGGTAACTTATTAAATTTATAAATGGTTAAATTATAAACTGGAATCCACTAAGCCTAATAAGGCACTTATGATTGAAAATAAATACTTAACTGTGTTTAGAAAAGGGGTGGATTCTTGGGTTATGATAGGAAGGTAGATCTCGTGGGTATTGTCTAGGCCTATGATAAGTTAGGTTGTCCTAATAAATGGGGATAATTTAACTAAAAGTTAAGGACGCGAATAGGTGCGCACCTTTAGATGAGAGGTGAGTTGGGGTTCCACGAGAGTGCGATTCCACTTTAATTATGAAATAAGTGCACCGATATTTATTATGCACGATTAACACACTTGCTAAATATTTTTCACAACTCGGGCTCTGACCCATTTACTTTTTTCTCCTGCCTGTATATATATATATATATATATATATTATTACAGGTGTCCTACTACATGGATGTCGGATGACCTTCTATCCAGAGTCTTGAGAGCCATGACAGGTGAGGACTGTTGCGGGATGTAGAATGTAGTCGCTTCCTCCTTGAAAAATTCTAGGTAGAATTCATGTTGTATATCGGGTTTGTACCCAAGGGATATTTATATACATGTTTATATTTATTCTATTCCAGTTATTGTATTGGCTGTGACCCGACAGCTTATTCGGGTCTACTTTCTGTAGTACATTATGTTGTAGTTATTTATTTTGTTTTATTCTAGCATTTCATTTATCTTAGGTCTTTTATGCATCTTTCTTTCCTTCATTAGTAGTGTTATAGTGTTGGTTTGTTTTCTGTTGCTTATTTTATTAAATTTTAACATCTCGCCTATATGATATCGGGTTGTTTGTCCTATTTTATATAGTACCGACAGTTGATGTTGAAACTGGACCATCTGAAACTCCTGATTTAATATAGTATAGGGATGGCCACCCGTTATTATTTTAGGCAGGGGTGTTATAGTGTCCAGCCATCTACTAAAATAAATTGTTGGTTTCATACGGCTCATTCTTAGCACCATTTTTGAAACATGATTAATTACTAACCACCTTACTACCCACCTAATTACTTTAACAAGTAGTGTCAAATTTTATC
This sequence comes from Sambucus nigra, assembly GCA_949130495.1. Lineage (NCBI taxonomy): Eukaryota > Viridiplantae > Streptophyta > Magnoliopsida > Dipsacales > Adoxaceae > Sambucus > Sambucus nigra. Next base: position 5,689,089 of record OX422214.1, on the reverse strand, counting down.
TTTCATTAACATATAAAAAGATTAAACAATACCCAATAAATCCATACATAGTGACAATATAAATGAAAGACCAGATAAAGTTTAAAACTGAGATAAATAATTAAGGTTCTTTAATAAACCATCGGGTAAGAATCCAATACAATAAACCCAACAAACTAAAAAGTATGAAAGCATAAGTCTGAATAAATGAGCCAATGTGCCCAAAAATACTAGAATAGAGAACCTAATCTAGAATATCGATAATGAAGTAGGCTAGTCAAGAATCCTGCAAGCTTTCACATTATCTGCAGCTAAGTATACTTGGTTAGAACAATCATCCTTGGCGTCCCAAGGGCTAGACACCTAAATTTTTTGAATATAAATTTGAAATGGGTCGGAGCCCAAAATTGTTTAAAATATTTAACAAGTAATTAAGTTATAGTAAATAAATATGCAGTTAAACTTTTTATATTTGAGTCGGTATCACACTCTCATGAGATTACCACTCACCTCTCAACTATTGTGCACACTTGGCGCCTACATCCTAACCCACCAACTTACATTACCCTGTCTAACTAGTCTTATTGAAAATCTCACTAGATCATTACCCTGACTCAATTATTTTCTAACTTTCATTTCTTAATTATCTATATCTCTCATTATCTTATTAAATCATTAATCAATTTATAACTTTTCTCTAGTTATTTATTCACACTCATCATTAATGTATTAAACCCGTATATAATTTATTTCACTACTATATACGTTTATAAGACATGTCACATCAAGACACTATACACATATATATCACTCATAATATATGCAACTTCATTTTTGAATATCCTCCACATTCTAAAAGTGAGCTTACTGGCATGCTATCATGCTCCAGAAATGTCCACCACATTCTTGGCAACTGGGTCGACATCTCACCACCGAACCCGAAAATCATAAACGAACATTGGAGGCGTTCGTGGCCTTAAGTTTGTGGTCATAACCCCACCACATTATTTCATGGTACTCCAACCCTACATCAAACGGGTGTGCATAGTACTTATGACCCCGAAGAACGGTACTACCTATGCTGGAATTCGCCAAAGTGACCTCCCATGATACACAACCCCCCTGATAGTATTACAACTAGGATAGGTATGTTTCATATAAATATCATACACATAGATATTTTTAATAATAGTATATATATGCTATCTCTATGCCCATATATATAAATTAAATCACTAACCCATGCATATCGCTCAAAGCACTAGCCTACAAATCCTGAGTCTATCTCACGACTCTTAATTAATTAAATTCTCATCTTTAATTAAAATACAATAGTGTCACCCTGCTAAAATACTCGGACTTACCCAACCCGCCCTTCATATAATCATTCAAGTTTATTAAGTAACATCACCCCGATAAAACACCCGGACTTAACCAAGCCAACCCATTTATTTGTTCCCATATTTAACTCATTATAACTCCCCATAATTTTGAGTAATTTATTTTAGAGGTTAAATTGCAAGTGAGAAGTAATTTAATTTAAATGGGAAATAATGTGAAATTATTAAATATTAATTTGTGAGAATAAGATTAATATATATGTGGTAAATTTACTAGCGTCTTTAAGTAAATTTAATTAAGTCAAACTATAATGTGTCGTTTGTGAGTGGAAAAGGCGAGAATTGATGGTATTGCAATTGGGAAATTTGTGAGGGCTATTTTTTTGATGAAATAGGATAATTATGTTTAGTGACTCATATGGTGATTTTGAGTACACAGTTGATCTGGAATAGGTCAAAATAGTTAGAAATATATACCCAGGGGTAGTAATTGGGTTATGGGGGTTTTCTAAACTAGCCCGTGCTCACGTAGGGGTATTTAGGTAATTTTAATTTGGGTTAATAATCAAATTTTGGGATTTGTGAATTAAAATATAAGGATTATAGATGTGAGGTAGCCATAACATTTATTCTAAACCCTAAGCGAGAACAAAGAGATGAGGAAAAATGGAACTCAAAGGAGAAAGCTAAAATAGGTTAATTTAGGAGGAGTTTCAAGGATTCTAACATATAATAAACACACACAAGATATAGATCAGACTGTACAAACAATCCAAGTAATGTAATTAACTTTCTTTAAATCAAATTAAGGTGTATTCATGTTCATATCATTGTAGGTGTAGAAAAAAAAAATTAGGAAGGATTCTCATATTTAAATGGGGGTGTTTGATGAAATTGATATCATGGGTAGTTTAGATGATCAATTGATGATGTTAAATAATTTATGATTACTCGAATTGGATCATATTTCTAAATTTGATTTTTAAGACCATAAAGATGGAATCTTCTTTGGTGATGATACCCAATTTAGTATCAACAAGTAAACTTATTTGAGCTCAATCCAGAATAGTTATGGAGGTGCAACAATGGTGTTTAAAAAAATGTATAAGTGAATCATGAGATCAGCAGAAGTGGAATAAACGCTAGAATATAAGTGGTTCAGCCATTGGCCTACTCCACTATGCAGATGAGTGTGAATTTCACTATAAAAATACGCACTAATAGCCTAAGTGATACAATTCTCACTACTTTCTCTCTTTACTGTAACAATAGAAAATCTTTGGCTAGGGTTAGTATATTTCGATCCATTATCATGGGGGAGAGGATAAGTTTAAATATTTCTTGGGGTGCAAAATGTACCCCCAATAATGCATGGTGTATGTCCTTGATGGAGTCAAAAATAGGATCTTGACACCTGTCCTTTAGAATGTTTAAGTAATGATGATGCCAATATTCCCCCCATGTACACTTATGGTTCAGTTTTAACTACTTGCCCACATGGATTGTCCATACTGATGTTCTGTGTCGCACATGATGGGATGTCGTGAAAACAGGTCTCGACCCGGCTGATTATAAGATCCCTGTGTCTGTTCGACCATCTGATGGAGAATGTTGAAGTACGATCTCGGCTAATTGGATGTTCGGCCAAGCTATGTTTGAGTTGGACCGGTTGTCCAATTGAGGTCTCGACTGTTGAGAATGTAGATGAAATAAGACTAGATGGTGAATAAGTCGATTATTGGGTCTCAGCCTAAGACTGTAGATGAGTCCGAGACTACTGATGTAGGATTCCTATAGAAAGTGTTCTTTATAAGGTCGACTTGGGTCAAGTGAGTCCAAGGCTTGGATGAGGTTACACTTGAGTATATCAATCACCCCTAACCCTTAGCCTTCAATGTGAGTAGAAGGCAAAGGGTTAAAAGTGTCTGACGACAAAGGGTTGATGAGTCATTTCTGTCTGATGGCTAAGTTATCCCTTCAATGTTAACTCTGAGCTGGTGGTGGTTATTAAAGTTACACTTGGAAGTTGGTCTGTGGCTCAGTATGTTGGAGATGAAACTTATTAATGTTCTCATAGGCTAGCGTCTCACACGAGTGTACGCAGTGGCAGAGTCGCTTAGGGTTTTGTGCCTTCATAATGACTCTTTTGGGACCTATGTGCAATGATTTGATGGTTTAAAAACAACATTCGATGCCTTTATCTCTCCTCCTTACAAACTTATTTTTGCTTTGAGTCCTTGTGCAGACCGCCATTGGCATTCCCATTATTTTTCTTTGATTATCGCTGTTGGAGATGACTTTTGAGATATTTCTTCCTCTCCAATAACTTCATTTCATCTAGGTAACTAACATCCATCGAATTCTTTTTGATTAAAGTTTGTATTTTCTTGGTTTTCCTTTTTTCCATTTTCCGATGAGCTTTTGTATTTTCTGGCAGCGGGTTGGGTGGTTTTAAGGTTCAACCTTTAGCTTTCTTAGAGGTTTTAGGCCGTAGGAGGTGTCTCTAGTTCAAGTTTAGTGGTTTTCAGTCCATTTACATTTAGGTTTTGTAAGGACACAAATTTCCAATTGAGTCCTTTGTAGTTTTGGCTCAATTATGGACAAAAACGTTTAAGTCATAGGATAGAGTTATTTGATTATCCTTCAAGCCTACGACGTGTTTGTTGAAGACGTAGCGGCTAAGAGTATAAAACTTCATCAAATTGTCGAGTTTAATGTGCCTCGTTTCTACGTCATTAGCATAGTTCCATTGCTCCTAAGGTACAAATGCATTTTAATATATATATATATATATAGGAGCTTGGACCATTTTATATTGGGAGAACATTTTATTTTCAGAAATATTTTATTAAAACTTTAATAATAAGTTTATAAAGTTTCTGGACTAAATTTGTATTTTTCAACTTTCTGGTTTCTCATTCGATATTGTCGTTCGAACGAGAATGTCGTTCAAACGAAGCTGCCAACGAGCTTCCCAATAGGCCACTAGAACATCGTTCGAATTGTCGTTCGAACGAGACTTCGAACGAGATTTCTAACGAGTTCATTTTTAAACACACTGAAACTTCTTTAGAAAGGCTCGTTCGAATGAGACTTCGTTCGAACGAAAATCTCGTTCGAACGAGATTTCAGGCGGGAAATCATTCTAGCAGTTTTTACCCATGTTCCCACTATCTTTTAACAGATTTATTATGTGAGGAAACCTACTTTTTCTTTTCAACTTTTTCATTATCCTCTATCTCCTAAAGAGAGTTTTGAGAGAAAATTCTTCCAAGAAAAAATTCATGTTTTGAGTGTTCATGTTTCAAAGAAAAATTCATTTAACACTCTAGTTTTCACCCATTAGTTTGTTTATCCAAGTTCCTCTATATACATCTTGCTTGGAGTTTGGTACCGAGTTTATCTCTATCGTTTGAAGAGAAGTTTGGGTTTCCTTCTAAATCCCTCAAAGAAGAAGTGCTTGTTTTTCTACGGCATTCTCAGATGGTGAAAGTCACGATGTGTGGTGGACGGTGTGCCTATGTCTCATTTGTGATTCCATGATTCCGGTGGAGCTTCGGGGTTGTCTACTAGGCAGAGGTGTTTACAAGAAGAAGCGTCGGGGCTTGAGAGGGATCGAGTCGAGTGTTATAAGTCTTATTGTCTTGTAATTGTAATTCCATAATTAGTGGACTTAAGGCATGGGTCGTCCGAGGTTTTTTCCCATTGTGGGTTTTTCCTCATACATCGCAGCGTAGTGATTCATTGTTTACTTTTATCTTGCTATATCACCTAGAACGCATGCTTAGGTAATTCAAGATAAAATTTTGTTTAAAATCCCTACTTGTTTAATTTGGTGATAAATTAATATTGGGTAATGTTAATGTGTAATTAATTCAAGTCATTAATTTAATGTGTTAAATTTGGTTTGGCCTAATTTGGTAAATTTTCAAAATATGACTTAGGCAAATTTTCTAGGACTTGGGTTAATTAATATGGTTTAAGTGAAATTTAATATTGTGTGTGTGTTTCATTCTATTTCACTTGGTTTAATTTTAATTTGAAAAGAAATTAAATTTTGTTTATTTAGTTTTTAGTTGAATCATCATTCGCTTCCGCATCTAAAAAGGAAATTATTACTTTTCGTGAAGTAAAAAGATTTTTTTTTAAAACAGTGGGGCCTTATACTTTTCAAATTGGTATCAGAGCCGAAGCGCTAATTTATCGCGTCAAAGATCCATTTTTTCTTCTTTTATAATATTTGTGCTCGTTGTATTTTTAGGTGGTTTAATTTTTTACTCACTCTCATTTTTTTTGTATCTCTCGATGGGACGTCTTAATGCTATTCGAGAGGAATTTAATGAGCTTAATAAGTGTAATGAAACATTAAGAGAATTAAATTTGAAATTTCCTAAAAGAATTAAATTTCTTGAAAATGAAAATTCTAGTTTGAAAGCTAAAATTGAATTTTTGCAAACCTCACTATCTCAAAAGGATATTTTTCGTGAAAAGCTCATGGACATAAATTACAATTGTAATATTTTAGAAATGTCCAAGAAAGAGAGTGATAGTCGAGAAAAGACTCTTAGGGACGAGTTTTCTCACATTGAGGGGGAGCATGATAACCTTCTAGGTGTAATTGAAAATTTAAAGAAGGAGTCCCGTAAATTTGAGGAGTCTAATTTATTACTTGAGTCCGATATTTTAAAAATGAAAAATACTTACAAGACTCGAGTAGTAGTTGTGATGGTTCTAGCTCATCTAGTTCAAATACTTCCATTTCTAAAGCTCCAACCATTATTTGTTTTAGAGGGTCTACTTTATCCAAAGACTTTAGAAAAGGTCACACCTTAGGTAGCATTTCTCGTGTTTTCACATGCTTGCATTGTGGTAGGAAAGGTCACCTTAGGTCATTTTATTTTGATCTTAAAAGAAGTCCTAGGAAATCTATGTCTAGCATTTCATTAGTTCCGAAATCCTATCATTTTAAATATACTTCTATATGGGTTCGGAAATCATTCTTAGACGCGCTAGATATTAGATTTGTTGATTCTCATTTGCTTTCACATGAAACAACCCGTGCTAAATCTAAAGGTTGAATGTGTTAGTTGTTTGCATATTCTAGCTTGTTGCACTTCATATTATATATCATTTCTAGGTGTATGCATGTTTAGTCATTTTCTAGTCATTGGTTTATTTCATATCTCATGCTAGAAATCATGACTTGTTTATCTTTTGTATTATATTTCTTTTGTTTTCATTAAATGAAAAAAATACAAAAAGATTTTTGTTTATCGTTTGGGTTTTTATCTCTTGATAATTTAAGCTTAATGAAAAATTCAAAAATATTTTTGTTTGTCTTTTGAGTATATATTTTTATTTTTGGTCAAAAATTTCAAAAACTCAAAAAGATCTTTTTTTGTGTATTTTACTCTGACACTCTTTATGTGGCATATTCTTGTGTTTGAATCCCATCTTTTACGCTCCCGATGTGGCTAGAACTTTTGGTTTAGATTGTCAATCCTTATTATGTTCTTTACCATGTGACGTGACTCAGAAAGTGTCTCTAATGTGCGTTCTCTCTAGGCTCGAGTGCAAGCCTATCGCGTTAGTAATAAACCCGATAAGTCGGGATCGTATCCACAGGGATATATGACAAAGGAGTTCTGACGACGTTGGACAGACGAGGGAACCCTAACTCTAACCCTAAAAAGAAAGGAAAAGATTATTGGTTTTGAGAATTCGCTAGGCCTAAATGGAAGTTTGAAATTATGAAAGAAATGCAACTATTCTAAATTACCTAAAATACTGATGATGAATGATTTAAAATTCGAACAATATGATGAAGAAAACAGGACGGGAATACAATCCCTCAACCCTAGTTTATTGTAGATATAAAACTAATCATAAATTTAAATGATTAATTGAACCCAGAATTTAGTACTCCCAAGCATTATGTATATGAGGTTCAAACCCACACCATACTTAATCAGAGGATGAGTAAATCGGTATTGCGATAGTTACACTCGAATTGCATTCTAAAGCATCCCGGTTACCCTGAAGCTAACGAGATCCAAATATATATAATTTTTGCGTTTCTACGCAATACGATCATCATCAAATCATTAAATTTAGAGGATTACTTTTATACACATGCAACTATCACATTAGGTTGAGTTCATGCATCCCGACCTTAGAAAATCTAGCCTAACATGCTGAAATTAATGAAAATAATTTTTGAATTGGAGGAAATCATGATTAAACTAAGAGAGAATTGAAGAATGATGTATACGAAAGATTAGACAAAGGAAATTAAACAACTAACTGACCAAAACACTGAAATCATCAACTAAAATTACTTGTAATCACATAAATCTGAACAATCTTCGATCTTGGAATTAAAATTATAATCAATCTTCAAACTAGGGTTTTACTAAAAAGAATGGAAAATTAGATAAATTCTCCATACTTAAAATGATAATAAATCGGTTTTAAATACCATATAAGGCTCCAAGATTTTTAGCTTAACCAGGGCTCTCCCTTGGAGGAAGATTAAGAAAATAAAACTTCGACATTCGGACCGGTTCGGGCCTCCTTCAGTTCGATCTGGTTTGAATCTGGATTGGTTCGTTTATTTCTTATCCGGATTGATCTGGCTCAGAACAGTTACTTTATTTTCTCTCAGCTTTGATCCGTCTTCAGTCCGAGGTTCACTAGAAGTTTGCATTTCGATAGGTCCAGACCGGATCGATCCGATTTTCCTTTGACTTTTTCTTCAATCTTTGACTGCCCATAACTTTCACAACGGGACTCCGATTGAGGTGCCATTTCTTCCTATGTACTTGTAAACTTGATATATTCAACTCTTCTTTAGATGCCTCATCCGTATTTTAGGAAAAAATTACAACTTTTCCCTTTTGACTTTCTTTCTTTTCTTTCTCGATCCTTCCGGTTTCTTTCTTTCTTTATTGACGTCGAATACCTATAAAATTAGTACGAAATACCAGAAACTTGGGGTACTCATTAGAATAAGTCAATATCAAGATTACGAGATAAAATCAAATCGATTATGTTGTTCGAGGTGATAAAAGTAACTAAATTAAAGGGATAAATTTGAAAGAATTTATGCCTAATCAAATCCCCCTAACTTAGAACTTTGTGCCTCCCGAGCAATGCAAAAAAATCTTAGTAAGGCTCAACTCTTGAAAATCATTTTATTAATGATAGAATACCTTTTTCGTGGGCAAGCGATTGCATTTAGCATATGCAACAAGCTTTTAAACCCCTATGTTACCCTAGTAGGACGAGTTGTGTCTCATCAGGGTTTGTAGTGAATATACCCACAAAATTCGAGTCAAAGAAAATTCAAAATACGCAAAAATTGTATAATTCAAACTTTCCCAAAAAATAATCATCATCGAGTCATGTTCAAGAGCCTCAAATCATAGTGCGTGTCTGCGAAGCCAGAAATTTAATCGCGGAGTTCCACCAATTGACCATTACATTACTTATCCAAAAAATTATTTTGATTTAAAATTGTCACGGGATACTCTCACAACCGAATCTCTTGGATTGTGGCTATTCTCTCGGTGTGCGTGAATTATAAAAGTAAATGTAGTGGAACTAAGTTCACGTACACAAGAAGAAAGACGGAAATTTATGGTAATTGGATCTCATCAACGGAATACGGTTATTGGGAAACGGGAACATCGCCTCTTTTTCACGCATTTAATCTCTTTTATTATCTTTTGGTCTCTTAGCTCTTCACGCGGTAATCAATTTAGCATTCCGGACTCGGTAGGACTTTTCAGGTTATAGCTGAATTTGGTAATATGGAAATGGTTGGGAAATTCAGAATTGGAATTTTTTTCTTATGATGTCCCTTAGTGCTTTTTCGGGCTTTTGCTCATTTTCTATTCCTTTTTTTTTCTGTTTTTCACTTCTTTACTTTTCTTGCTATTTTTGTTGAGCATTTATATTCTTTTTCTTGCCCCTTCTTATGCACTTTCCGAACTTAAATTTTGAATTTTTTCATTTTTTACAATTTCGGGCCAATTGGGATTTTTCGGGTTGTCAAACGAAAGAAAAAATTTATTCGGCTCAATTTGGTTTGCAAAGGGATGAATTTTTCACGACTTTTTATGGATAATCTTTTTGGGTAAAAAACGAGGGCCTACTTCATTGTCCAAAATACTAATTACGTTACCATATGCGTCTCGAGATGAATTTAATTTAGAGATTTGTAGCGCGCTTTTTAAGGCAATATCGCACACGTTTTTCAAAACCGATCAAAATGAAAGGATTGAGATCCTCGATGACTTATTTAGACCGCTGAAAAGAACTTTGAGTTAACAATTAACTTGGATTGATTTATAATTTTCACAAAAATGAAAGGCTTGAATCTCACGGGGGTTGATCTCCACACTTATTCGTTAAGTCGTCAATTTTCGCAGAATTTCCATCTTTGGTGAATTTCGGCTTTGTATATTGTGTTTTTAAAATTTGAGACTTTAAACCAACTTTTAATGATATTTTTGAAAAATTTGAATTCCAATTTTTATTTATTTTGAATAAAAAATATTTTTGGAATTTTCAAAATATTAAGATTTTTTTTTAAATTTCTAAGCATTTTTGAAAATTTGTGAAGTTTTAGAAATACGCACTTTTCACCCCCCCAAACTTAGACTTTTGCATTGTCCTCAATCAAAAAGGACGAAAAGCTAAACAAGGCAAAATAAGAAGTGCGATAAATAAAACAAACAAATGGAGAAAATGCAGATTTTTATATAACAGGACTATGGTACAATAATAGGAAAGAGCATACAACCATGTGAACAAGGGAAATAAATAAAAACTGCCACAAACCAACAAAGCTTCACTGGGGTGGTGGGTGGGAAGAGTTGGGCCCGTCAAGGCCATAAGGGTCACAAAAGTAGGATGGTAATGGCTCGTTAGGATCCCCTTGGCGTCGGTACAAGTTCGCTTGGAAACGGAACATCATACTTGTAACACGTCAGTAGTCGGTCAAAAAGTTACTAAATTTTATCTCAAGGGCTGACCTACGATTAGTGAGGTCGCTACCCTCCCATTCGAAATTAGGTTCGTCTTCTTCTTCGACCGACTCTTCATCAACACCCACGTCTCCCATCTTCACATCAGCACCTACTTCTTATTCTTCCTCTTCCGCACTCAAGGCATCATTGTCCTCATCATCACTTCCACGCCTTGCCTAAAGGATGGCTAGTTGTTTGGCGCTCCGAGTGCAAGTTCCCTGTCCAAATGGACCGGGGAGGCGAGTACGGTCAAGCGGCGCCTCAATGCCAGAATCTTTGAGAATGGAAGTAATCAGGCGTGTATATAGAAGTGGGGTTGTGCCTTTCTCATCCATGTCTGCAATGAGAATGTCAGGGTATTGGGTGCGAGCCACGTTAATGGAAGTGTTGGGACCGAAGAGGTGGTATGCCAATGTGGCTTGACGGGGACGCATGGAAGAATGGTTGGAGGTTTACAGAATGTTAGCACACACAATTTGGAAAGTGAGGTGTGCTTTCTCATTGAGTCAGCCCACAGGGATAGTCTCCCCCTCCATGCAATGCCAGGGGCAATTCTCTCCATAATCAGGTCCATGGCTATCGGGGCGACATTCCATGTGTATGCGTAGTCTTGGACATCGGGAGCGTCATATTTGCCCAACTTTGCCGTGAGAAGGGCCAATGAAAAGGGAATGACGATACCATCAACATAGGCTTGAGACTCGAATTGGCCCGTTCGAACAAGGGATCCATAGAAAGATCATACTTCGACGGCCCAAAATGCTTCCTACGGTTCATTAAGGAAATGAGACCAACCCGTAGGCATGAATAGGGCGGTGATGGAATTGGGAAACCCCATCCATTGGGCTGTGAGATCCATGTGGAGTTTGTGATTAGGACCAAAGAAATGATTCCACCAACGCTCCTCTTAGCGGGAATGAAACTCACCATGGCCGGAGGGTAGGATGTCAGTGGAGTCGTATTTGATGGGGCCAGCTCTTTGGGCCATTGGGACAAGGGGGTGGTAGAAAAAAATGGAGAGAGAAGAGAGAAGTGATGTAGTAGGAGGTATGGAGGAAAATGGGAGATTTGGGTTTGTATTTATAGGTGAAAAGTGTGGGTAGGGTTTTGGAAATGGAGGGAAAGGGTTTGGAGGGAAAGAGGGGATGTATTTAGGATGGAAATTGAAGGGTTGGTTATGGTTGGACGAATTGGGAGGTAAGGGAAGGGATTGGGGAGAAGAGGGTGAACCTAGGGAAAGAGGAAAGACTGCAGAAATCGGACCAATCCTGCTGTTCCAGGATCAGACCGGTTCGATCCTTTTAATTTTTTAGTTCTTTAATCACCGGATCGATCCAGCTCTAAAAGAAATGAACCGATACGGGGCAGACCGGTCCGACTAAAAAATAAAAGAACCGATCCGGTACTTGCACTAAGCATGATTTCTCCCCCTAACTTAATTGCGATCGCTCTCTCCGAAATTTTTTTCGACGATCAATAATACTTCTTTGTAATTTTGAATCCAACACCCTATTGATACCTATGGCAAAGCAACTTGTCTCGTTCTCCCAAAATATCTGAATGCTCGATCCTTATTATACCGAAAATCCTAGGGACTTTCATCTACTATACATAAGAATTCACCCCATACGCGTCGGGGGTGCGACGACCTCACTGTAGCAGCTCACTTTACCCCGTAAACGGGGTTCGACAACCAAATGATGTCGACTTCTTCCACACACGCCTCTAAATATGGCTTTAGGCGTTGTCCATTTACTTTGAATGCCTTTCCCCCTTTCATATCGTCAAACTCAATAGCTCTGTGCGGGAATACATTATTTACAACGAACGGACCAGACCATCGTGACCGCGACTTGCCCAAAAATAGGTGAAGCCGAGAGTTATAGATAAGCACTTTTTATCGGGGAAGAAACTCTTGGCGTCGAATGATATTTTCATGAGAGTGTTTCATCCTTTCTTTAGAAATTTTTGCGTTCTCGTACGCATCATTGCGTATCTCTTCTAACTCATTTAATTCAAGCTTGAGAGCTTCGCCGGCCTTATCCATGGCATAGTTCAACTCCATAATCATCCAATACGCCTTGTGCTCTAATTCCACAGTATGATGGGAAGGTTTGCCATACACAAAGCGGAATGGCGACATGCCGAGCGGATTTTTGTATGTGGTACGATAGGCCCATAACGAATCGTTCAATCTTAGTGACCAATCTTTCCAGGTAGGATTGATGGTCTTTTCAAGAATGTTCTTGATTTCTCGATTTGCTAGTTCGGCCTGCCCATTCATTTGTGGGTAATAAGTCTTTCCAACCTTGTGAACGACACCATACTTTATCATGAGCTTCTCAATTGGCCTGTTGCAAAAGTGGGTGCCGTTATGGATGATTATCGCTTTTGGAGCACCGCAGTGGGAAAGTATGTGTTCCCGTAGGAACTTAATCACCACTTTGTTGTCATTTGTCTTGGTAGCGATAGCTTCCACCCATTTGGAAATTTATTCGATCGCAACAGGGATGTATAGGAAACCAAAGGACGGGGGAAAAGGGCCCATGAAGTCAATACCCCGGTAATCAAAAATCTATATAATGAGTATGGGGGTAAGAGGCATCATGTCTCGTCAGGTAATATCTCCCATCCTTTGGCACCTATTCCAAGATTTACAAGCATCATTCACATCCCGGAATATTGTGGGCTAATAGAGTCCGCATTACATAATTTTAATGGTTGTCTTTTTCATCGAAAAGTGGCCTCCACAAGCTTCCGAATGACAAAATTGGATGACTTTTGGGATCTCGTCATCTAGTACACATCGTCGAATGATTTGGTCGGTGCAAATTTAAACAGGAAAGGGTCGTCATAGAAAAACATGTGCGACCAAGTAATAAACCTTTTCTTATCTTGCGAAGATAGTTCACTATATCCGCAAACTAGGGCAAAGGAGAGGTGGCAAAGAGTTTCTCATCCGGAAAGTATTCGTCTATGGGTATGGGATCACTGGGCACGTCGGACGAATGCCATTATAAGTGGTCGACAATGACGTTTTCTACTCATTTCTTATATTTAATGGAGAGATTAAACTCTTGTAGGAGTAGGATCCACCTTATGAGGAGCGGCTTTGTGTCTTTCTTTGCAAGTAGGTATTTTAATGTCGCGTGGTCGGTGAAGCAAGTAATGGGAGAATCGATAAGGTAGGATAGAAATTTGTCAAGGTAAAAGACTACCGCTAGCAACTCTTTCTATGTGGTGGAGTAATTGAGTTGTGGTCCGGTAAGAGTCTGACTAGCATAGTAGATGACATAAGCCTGCTTATATTTTCTTTGGCCCAAAACATCCCATATTGCGTAGTCGCTAGCATCACACATAAGTTCGAATGGTAAAGACCAATTAGAAACTTGCATGATGGGAGCGGACGCAAGCATGGTTTTCAGTTTTTCAAAAGCGCTATGACATGCTTCCGTCCACTAAAATGGGGTGTCCTTCATGAGTAGGTTGCTAAGGGCCTAGCGATGGTGCTAAAGTCTTTAATGAATCTTCGATAAAACCCCGCGTGGCCCAAGAAGGAGCGCACATCTTTGAGCAATTTTGGTGGGGGAAGATCGGCTATGACATCTATCTTGGCTCTATCAACTTCTATCTCCTTGGATGAAACTATGTGTCGAAAAACTACTCCCTCAGTGACCATAAAATGGCATTTCTCCGAATTTAGCACTAAGTTCTTTTACACACACCGGGTAAATATTTTTTTCCGTTTTTCAAGACAAAGATCGAAAGAGGTTCCAAAAATGATGAAATCGTCCATGAACACTTTGAGTCCTCTCTCGACCATGTCGCTAAATAAGCTCAACATGCACCTTTGAAAGGTCGCAGGTGCATTATACAAGCCGAATGGAATACGTTTGTAGGCAAACGTACCAAAAGGGCAAGTTAAGGTCGTTTTCTCCTAGTAAAGTACATCCACCTCAATTTGGTTATATTCGGAATAACCATGAAGGAAGAAATAGTAAGGGTGGACCACTACTCTCTCAAGCATCTGATCAATAAATAGTAAGGGGAAATGGTCTTTCCTAGTTCCCGCATTGAGTTTACGATAATCAATGCAAACGCGCCACCCGGTAGTGGTACGTTGAGGGACTAGCTCTCCCTTAGCATTCTCAATAACTGTCATGCCCGACTTCTTCGGGACAACTTGAATAGGTCTCACCCACTTGCTATCCGAGATTGGGTAGGTAATCCCAGCATCCAATAATTTGATAATTTCAGTTCTCACCACTTCTTTCATATTGGGATTTAGACTTCTTTGCATTTCTCTCGAGGGATTGATATCCTCTTCGATATGGATCTTGTGGGTGAAAATCAAGGGACTTATCCCCTTCAAATTAGTAATACACCAACCGAAATCATCCTGATGCTTCCTCAGAATTTTGAACAGTTTACCCTCTTGCTCTTCGTCTAGGCTACAGGAGACAACAACAAGAAATGCCTCGTCCTCTCCTAGGTATGCATATTTAATATGGGAGGGTAGTTTCTTTAATTCGAGGGTTGGAAATTTGTCGCTGTAGGGAATCATGCATGTCTCCCTTGGTGGTAACTCCTCGAATCAAGAAACTAAATTCACATCTCTCGCGTCCTCGTCCGATGCTCTGTGATCACGTAACTCTCCCAACTCCTCAACCTCCCTCTAAAATTCAGTGTACGTCCCCTCACTCTCGTGGCTCGACACTAAATAGGACTCTGGGGTGTCTCCACAATAATTTTCCTCAAAATACTCCTCTACGATCTCGTCTATTAAGCTCACCGTGTGAAGATCATCGTCTTCCCCTGTATGTTGGGCTATATGGAAGATGTTAGTCTCTAAGGTCATGTTCGCAAAAGTGAGTTCCATCTGCCCATTCCGAGTGTTTATAATAGCATTAGCCGTAGCTAAACATGGGTGCCCAAGAATGATGGGAACATGATTGCTCGAAGTGAAGGAGGGCTCCATGTCCCAAATGACAAAATCTACCGGGAAGTAGAAAGTGTCAACTTGGACGATCACATCCTCAACTACACCTCGTGGGATCTTCACGGTGCGATCCGCTAATTGGAGAGTGATCCTTGTGGGCTTAAGGTTGCCCAGATCAATTTGCCTATAGATGGTTTAAGGGACGATATTGACACTTGCTCCCAAGTCAAGTAAGGCTTTTTCAATTTTATTTTCTCCAATGCAGTAAATGGTGGGTGTACCGGGATCTTTGAATTTTGGTGGAAGATCATTGAGTAGAATGGAGCTCACGTTTTGTGCTAGAAAGACATTTTTCTTTACCTTCATCCTCCTCTTTACTGTTAACAAGACTTTGATGACTTTTGCATAAGGTGGAATTTTCTTAATAGCATCGAGGAAAGGTATATTTAACTTTACTTGCTTTAGTACGTCTAGCACTTCATCACTGGGGTTTTATTTGTGGGAAGGAATCAACCTTTAAGGAAATGGTGCCGAGGTGGGTGGTTTCACTACTACCTCGTGCTCGCTAGTGTCTTCTTTATCACTCTCTTTCAAGGGGACATCTTCGGCATCTTTTGTGCCGGGCGTAATCTCCTAGTCTTTGGTTGTGTCATGTGGGGGAGGGGATAAATCAACGACTCTCCCACTACGAAGAGTGGTCACATATTAACATTTCTCTTGATGTTCAGTAGAGGTAGAGCTAACACAAGTTTGACCTTGGGGATGAAACTTGCCCTTCTCTTGGACACTCAACGATGATTGTATCTTTGAAATATTTGCATTTATGTCTCTAATCAGGAGATCATATCTAACATTGGTTGCACTCTGGTTATTGATAAATTGGTTCATTATATCCTCTAGAGTTCTCCACGGTGGAGTGATATATGTTTCTTGAGGTGGTGGTTCTTGCACATGGGCTTGCATCTGTGGAGCTTGCTGAAAGTGCGGTGGTGGAGGAGGGACAACATGTGAATTTGGATTCATCGTAGCATGTTATTTCCCATATCTAAAACCAGGATGGTTTTTCCATGAAGGGTTGTAATAATTTCCATGCGGTGCACAGAAATTACCCTTAAATCCTCCTATACCACTGACTTGCTCTTGAAGCATTACTTTGTAGGTAAGTATAGTCGGGCATTCCTCAGTTGAATGAATGGCCTCACAAATCACACACATCTTCTCGACGGGGTTTGGGATGGATCCAATTGGTCCTCTTCCACATACTTCACGTAGGTCTCGCAGTCCTTTGTCAAGTACATCTAATCGATTGTCCGTCATATAATTCTTTTCAACGTGAAATAGGTCGGACGTCGATGGAGTGGTGGTCACTTGGCGATTTTGATTTTGAGCATTAGGGTCAGATATATCCCAGGATTGGGTAGTCTCGACGACATACCTTAGGTGCAGCTCAGCATCGTGAGCGTCTAAGTCAATAAACGGACCACTACCCATGGTTTCAATGAGTTGCTTGGAATCAAGGTTCATCCCGTTATAGAGGAAGGAAATGATTTGCGAGGTATCAAATCCGTGATGGGGGCATGGAGTAATTAACTCATTGAAATGCTCATAGCTTCGATGAAACGTCTCATTTTCTAATTATCAGAAAGGTTGAATTTGAGCCTTGATGGATATCATTCAATGTGTGAGGAAGAATTTCTTAAGAAATTTAGATTGCAACTCATTCCAGGATACAATCGAGCTTAGAGGCAATCACCATAGACAGATCTTAGCCTTATCTTTTAGCGAGAATGGGGAAGAGTTTAAGGTGGATCACCTCTTGTGTGCGAGTTCCATCATTGAGAGTTTCACACACATCCTCAAATTCTCTGATGTGGAGATATGGCTTTTAAGATTCCATCTCATGGTAGTGGGGGAGCATCTGGATCATCCCCTTTTTAAACCGAAATTGCCCTGCATTATTCGGGAGTATAATGCATCCCGGAGTGACAGTGCGCTCGCGATATAAGATTTCTCTCAACGGGTGGTACGAGGCTTCTTCCTCACCGGCGGCTGCACTACCGTGTTTCGACATGTCCCTCTCTCTTGATGACTCGGTATCCTCACTTGGTATGCACGGGCCTGTTATGAAGTGTTTCCTAAGAGGGAAAACAGAGTGTTATTTGAGATTGAGTGTGATGGTGTGGGAGGTGGAACCCAGAACTATGGAGCGATTGGAGTGTGAGGGCTATCAGGGTCGTACTCAACAATCGGGTTTCATGAATGTGGGTTGAAGTATTATGGGGAGTTGGAGTGAGTTCAGAATTTTGCATTAATGGGCTTATGAGAAATGATGGTGAATATTTTTGTGCTTTTCAAATTTTTTTAAATTTTTTGAAATTTTTGTTCAAAGTTTGAGATTGACTTGATCTAATCCGAAGTCTACCTAATTCCCCCGACAACAGCACCAAAAACATGACACGACTCAGAAAGTGTCTCAAATGTGCGTTCTCTCTAGGCTCAAGTGCAAGCCTATCACGTTAGTAATAAACTTGGTAAGCCAGGATCGTATCCACAGGGAAATAGTATAAGGGAGTTGTGATGATGTTGGACAGACGAAGGAACCCTAACTCTGACTCTAAAGAGAAATAAAAAGATGATTGGTTTTGTGCATTGGCTACGACTAAATGCATGTTTGAAATTATGAAAGAAATGCAACTATTATAAATTACCTAAAATATTTATCGTGAATGATTTAAAACTTGAAATATATGATGAAGAAAATAGGACAGGAATACAATTCCTCAACCCCAGTGTATCGCAGATATAAAACTAATCTTTAATTTAAGTTATTAATTAGACCCAGAATTTAGTACTGCCAAGCATTACGTATATGAGGTTCAAACCCGCACCATACTTAATCATAGGATGAGTAAATCAGTATTACGATAGATACACTCGAATTGCATTCTAAAGCATCCCGGTTACCCTGAAGTAAACGAGATCCAAAGATCTACAATTCTCGCATTTCTATGTAATACGGTCGTAATCAAATCATTAAATTTAGAGGATTACTTTTATACACATGCTACTATCACATCAGGTTGAGTTCATGCATCCCGACCTTAAAAAATATAGCCTAAGATGCTGAAAATAATGAAAATGCTTTTTGAATTGCAGGAAATCATGATTAAACTAAGTGAGAATTGGAGAATGATGTAGACGGAAGATTATACAGAGGAAATTAATCAACTAACTCACCAAAACACTGAAATCATCAACTAAAATTACATGTAATCACAAAAATTTGAACAATCTTCGATCTTGGAATTAAAATTCTAATCAATCTTCAACCTACGGTTTTACTGAAAAGAATGGAAAATTAAATAAATTCTCCATACTTAAAATGATAATAAATCGGGTTTAAATACCCTACAAGGCTCCAAATGTTTTAGCATAACCAGGACTCTCCATTAGAGGAAGAGTAAGAAAATAAAACTTCGACATTCGAAATAGTCCAGGCCTCCTTCTGTTCGGTCTGGCTTGAATCCGGATCGATTCATTTATTTCTTGGTCGGATCGATCTGGATGAGATCGGTTCATTTATTTTCTCTGAGATTCAATCCATCTTCGGTCTGGGGTTCACTGGAAGTTTGCATTTCGGATCGGTACAGACCAGATCGATCCGATTTTCCTTTGACTTTTTCTTCAATCTTTGACTGCTCATAACTTTCACACTGGGACTCCGAATGAGGTGTCGTTTCTTCCTATGTACTTGTAAACTTGATGTATTCAACTCTTCTTTAGATGCCTCATCCGAATTCCGGGTAAAACTTACAACTTTTCCCTTTTGACTTTCTTTCTTTTCTTTCTCGATCCTTCCAGTTTCTTTCTTTCTTTATTAACATTGAATACCTGTAAACTTAGTACAAAATACCAGAAACTCGGGGTACTCATTAGAATAAGTCAATAGAAAGATTATGAGGTTAAAACTTGATTACGTTGTTCGATGTGCTAAAAATAACTAAATTAAAGGGATAAATTTGGAAGAATTTATGCCTAATCACCATGCTTACATGGAGTAGTTGCATTTTGTGTTGTTTAAATGGATTCTATTTTTTTATGCCTCTATTCACACATGCACCAGCTCTTTTGAAATTTAACTTTTTATGTACATTTGAACTTTTTGAGGTGTTCTCTTACCAATCCAGTCATCTACATATTTGTGACCTAGGAGGACTAGTACATGTCAAAATCCGTTGCACGTGAGATTTATGAGAAATAAAAAATGATAAGTATAAATGTGCACGGGGAAGGGCTTCGAAAGGATTTATTATCCTTTGTGACTGTAAGCCACCATTTGTATGGACCTAAAAGAAGTACGTGGTCCAAAGGCCTAAAAATAGAAAAATGGCATTAAAAAGAAAAATAATTGCCAAGGCCTACGTTTAATTGATATTATCATTCAAATGAATAATATATGCTTATTGAGGGAGATTGGATGGTATATCAACAATTTTCACAATGTCCATTTGTCCTAGTTGTACTTTCAATGTCATTACTCTATTGGTTTGTAGAATCATCAAAAGTATAGGCTTGTATGAATTGTGTATGTTTGTTCATTGAGTTCAATCTATATTGTCACATGAGGTTATATTTAAATGTGATGAAGTTTTCAATCTATTTAGAACTCCGTGAACATGTTTTAAGTGATTGGGTCTAAATTTAATTGTTACTAGTTCACACCCCAACACTTTCGTTTCTGTATGACACATTTTTGCCATACGAGTGTGAAAAGATTATTTTATTTTATGTCATTTATGTGTTTATATCTATATATATATGCATGTGCATCTTTGGTATATCTAGAGTATGTATATATATGATATTTTTGTTTAGTCTTTGCCTTGATTTCTAGTCCATTTATGCTTTAATTCATAATTGGTATCTATCTAGTCGCATTCTATGTCGATATCACATGCTTAATACGTTATGTTTCATATTGGTATCTGTTTCTTGCATCTTAGTTGGTATATATTATAATTTATTGGATTAGTTATGATTATGTTGCATGTGTGCTTTAATGTTCTCATCACTTTATGCGCAATTGCATGTTTTTAGCTTGTTATCCCATTCTATTTATCCCTTACTTAGTTTAGAGGGTGTATACGCTTTAATTGGGGAACATAATTAAATTTTTTGATTCTTAAGCCTTTTTCTATTCCTGAACAAAAAGGGGGAGAATGATAGGGGGAGAAATGGTATCTGATCCTATTATAATCTTATCTTAGTTTAGGAGATTCAACATAGGGGGAATCGCGACCTTGTTAGGTAGATCACAGTTGATAAAGGGGAGAATTAATTTAGGGGGAGTATTTATTTTAATTGCATTTAATATATTAATATTCCCTATGCGTTTAATTGTTTGCTTAAGTGTGCAGAAATTATTCTAAGCGACAACTTTCACCGGCAAAGATTTTGATCCTGGGGTTGTTTGAGTCAAGCATTGTATTTTTATTTTGGGTGAGACATTTTCATCAGTATAGTAGATCTTGAAGGCCCTTTAGTATTTTTGTTTGGGTTTTGTCCCAAAATAGCCAAAGGGGGAGATTTGTAAGGACACCAATTTCCAATTAAGTCCTTTATAGTTTTGGCTCAATTCCAAAAAAAACGTTTCACTCATAGGATAGAGTTATTTGATCATCCTTAAAGCCTATGACGTGTGTTTTGAAGACGTGGAGTCCAAAAGTATAAAGCTTCATCAACTTACCGAGTTTAATGTGCCTCGTTTCTACATCATCAACATAGTTCCATTTCTCCGAAGGTATGAGTGCATTTGAATATATATATAGGATCTCGGAACATTTTATATTGGGTGAACGTTTTATTTTCAGAAAGATTTTATTAAAACTTTAATATTAAGTATATAATGTTTCTAGGATAAATTCATATTTTTTAACTTTCTGGTTTCTCGTTTGATATTGTAGTTCGAATGAGATTGTCGTTCGAACGAGGATGTCGTTCGAACGAAGCTGCCAACGAGATTCCCAATAGGCCACTACAACATCGTTCGAATTGTCGTTCGAACGAGATGGTTGTTCGAACGAGACTTCGAACGAGATTTCTAACGAGTTCCTTTTTAAACACACTGGATCTTCGTAGAAAGGCTCGTTCGAACGAGACTTCGTTAGAACGAAAATCTCGTTCGAACGAGATTTCAGGCGGGAAATCATTTTGGCAGTTTTTTAGCAGTTTTTACCCATGTTCCCACTTTCTTTTCCCACTATCTTTTGACAACTTTATTATGTGCGGAAACCAACTTTTTCTTTTCAACTTTTGCATTATCCTCTATATCCTAGAGAGAGTTTTGAGAGAAAATTCGTCCAAGAAAAAGTTCATGTTTTGAGTGTTGATCTTTCAAACAAAAATTCATTTAGCACTTTAGTTCTCACCCATTAATTTGTTTATCCAAGTTCCTCTATATATATACATCTTGCTTGGAGTTTGGCACCGAGTTTATCTCTACCGTTTGAAGAGAAGTTTGGGTTTTCTTCTAAATCCCTCAAAGAAGAAGAGCTTGTTTTTCTACGGCATTCTCACATGGTGAAAGGCACCATGTGTGGTTGATGGTGTGCCTATGTCTCATTGGTGATTCCAAGATTCCGGTGGATCTCCGGGGTTGTCTACTTGGCGGAGGTGTTTACAAAAAGAAGCATCGGGGCTTGTGAGGGATCGAGTCGAGTGTTGTAAGTCTTACTATCTTGTAATTGTAATTCCATACTTAGTGGCCGAGGTTTTTTCCCGTTGTGGATTTTTCCTCATACATCGCGGCATAGTGATTCATTGTTTACATTAATCTTGCTATATCACCTAGAAGGCATGCTTAGGTAATTCAAGTTAAAATTTGGTTTAAAATAACTACTTGTTTTATTTGGTGCTAAATTAATATTGTGTAATGTTAATGTGCAATTAATTCAAGTCATTAATTTAATGTGTTAAATTTGGTTTGGCCTAATTTGGTAAAATTGCAAAATATGACTTTGGCCAATTTTCTAGGACTTGGGTTAATTAATATGGTTTAAGTGAAATTTAATATTGTGTGTGTGTTTCATTCTATTTCACTTGCTTTAATTTTAATTTGAAAAGAAATTAAAATTTGTTTATTTAGTTTTTAGTTGAATCATCATTCGCTTCCGCATCTAAAAAGGAAATTATGACTTTTCGTGAAGTAAAAAGAATTTTGTTTAAAATTGTGGGGCCTTATACTTTTTAGGTTTCGATATCCTAGTACCTATTTGATCTTATAGTCAACCTCAATCAACCCAAAACTTATTTGGATGTTAAAAATTATATACGAGTTAATCGATTAGTATCTAACTCTTATGGAGAGGTATTTTCAGGAGATATGAAGGATAGAAATTGAGGCCGGTATTAAGCATAGGGCTGAGTCCGATCCTACACTTACAATCCTTACAGTCCCCTTAGTTGTCGTACACCCTCCCATTATCAAACTTAGTTACTTAATGTCTAATTCGTCTGCTTGTATAGACCACAATACTTCTGTCTCCCATGCATTCGAGAGTATGGATTCCTACGAGGAGGCTATGAGACTTTCGGCATGCCCTTTTGAAGGGTCTGAGGAGGCCGTAGCCTCTTTTCGAGCCTCATCCTCTCAACATGTTGAGTCTTATAATCATTTATATTCCTTGATTCAATAGATCTGGAATCCGAACGAGTTGACGGTGGAGGTTTTAGTTCCCCCTCCTCCAATGGTTGTCCCGTTGTCGGCCATTATGGGTGCTAAATTTACTCATCGATTTCTAGGTGGTGTCCTGACTAATAACTCAGATGATGATTCATGTTTGGCCGACAATA
The DNA here is from genome assembly GCA_949130495.1 of Sambucus nigra. Lineage (NCBI taxonomy): Eukaryota > Viridiplantae > Streptophyta > Magnoliopsida > Dipsacales > Adoxaceae > Sambucus > Sambucus nigra. Next base: position 5,665,948 of record OX422214.1, on the reverse strand, counting down.
CACTTGACACATCTTATGCCAAATATTTTTCAGCACAGTTAAAGAGGTCGATCTTTTGACTTGGAGGCAACTTCATAGTACATGACCCTCTATCAACATTTGGGTGCCTTCTAAGGATGAGAGAGTGTTTCACAGTCGAGGTGGCAAGAAATCAGTCTATGAGCATATGTTTAGGGTCTACTTCAGGCTACCCATTCACCCAACTGTATGAGCCATTTTGGTCGATTTATGTCACAACCCCTCTCAATTATCGCCCAATGCATGGAGGATCATCCTCAGCTTCGTGTCCCTCTGGAAGTTGGTTCATCACAACAACCTTCCAGTTAACATTTTCAGGGGATGTTACAATGTGTCATCTTTAAAGACCCAACCTGGATATTATCATCTCATAGCCAGCAAGCTGGCAAAGAAAGTATTGATTGTTAACCAAACATGTAACCACAACTAGAAGCCCCATTATTTTTTCATATCTGGAGCTTAGGAGTTTGGCCCAGATGCTACCTACAACACTTTAGAGCCCAGGGTTCCTCAGAGGTGGGCTAAAGAACTTATATCGTCTAATTTAGAATCGGGTCTGAGTGCTGATGCCCATAAGAAGATGGTGAAGATTAGAAAATAGGGTAAAGAGGGTGGTCTTGTAGAGTTTCAGCGATTGATGACCACCTAATTTTTAGAGATTTTTATATGTTTTTTGTTCAACTGTTGTGTCATACCTTTGTTGCCTTTATTATTAATCTCGTCTTTACTTTACAGATAATCCACCGAATACGTCTGAGTCGGTTTGGAGAAAGGTTGCTTCTAATCACAGTAGTCTGATGGAACAAGTGGAGAAAAAGTCTACACCCCATCTTCAGACAAAGAAATCCACCATTAGTAACCCCGACCAGTCCGAGGTAACAACGAAAAGGAAGGAGGTCCCCGAGGATGTCCATGTCCTCTAATAATAAAATAAGCGTAAGAAAAACTTGTCCAGAATAACACCAACACAAGCAATACCAATCTCTTCAAAGGATGCACTCTCGGCCCATAAAACCAATTTAAAAATCACCTCGGACTCCCTCATAGGATATAAGAAGAGGTCCTTTGAGATATTGGTGTAATAGCCCGTAATTTTATTGATTTTTATTTAAGGGATTAATTAAATTAAATGAAAATTAATTGGGGATTAATCCGGGTATAAATACTAGCGAGATGTGAGTTGGTATTTGATTATGATATTAAAATTTAATATCTCTGAGTATGTATGGTAATACATGAGCATGGAAAATATTTAAATTGTCACGAGACAGAAATATGACAATTTGGAAATTTAAATTGGGATGCGCGTGTCAGTCGCGTCAGGAATGTAATTATTTGAATTAAAAAGTGAATTTTATTTTTATCAATCGAATGGTCATTTTGAGTTCACCAACGTGTCCAGAAGGGTCGAAATAGTCAGAAAACACTAGCCGGGGGTTTAGTTTGGGTTTCGGGGCCTTTTTAGGCCAAACCGGCAACCTATAAGGGTATTTTGGTCATTTTAAAAATAGAGGAATTAAAACCCACGAATTTTAGAGGTTAATTCTATATTAGAAATAAACCCACTAAGTCCAATATCAGCATTTAACAAGTAGTGGGCTACGGGAGTTATAAGGAGAGTCTTTAGAGGTTCCAAAAGAAACCCCTAGCCACCATCACCATCTTTGGGAGAAATTCGTAGAGAGAAAGAGGAGAATCAACCTTCATCCTTCAACATCAAATCAGAACATCTAAGGCAAGTGGTTTAATTACATAATTTCAAACAAATGTTTCCTCCATGCTTAGGATTGAATATATGTCTTGTATTGAATGTTTGATGAAAAACCCATGAAATTGGAGATAGAACTCATAATCTTATATAGGTATTGCATGTAGAATGCTTATGAATGAATTCCATATCCAAAATGTATCTTTTGATGATTTAAAAACGGATTTGTAAGAAGAAATTATAGACATTAAAATCCTGACTTCGTGTTTCTAGGGTTTGCGACAAAGTTTGGGAATTATGATGATTACATGTTAAATTTAGGAAGCATTGACCCCGCAAATATGTTAGAGGGTGACTTAGGAGGACTTAGAGTAGTTTAAAAACAATAAAACTTAATTGGGATGATCTTAGGGGGGATTTAGAGGAGAGAAATCTGAAGAAAAATGAATTGGGGGGAATTTTTGGGTGCAGTCTGCCATCTCGTTAGAAGACCTGCCCAGGTCGTTCGAACGACCTCCTTCGAACGAGCTTCTAATGAGATGACAATAACCCTTCTAATGAGTTGGTAGTTTGTTCGAAGACTTTCATTCGAACGACACTCGTTCGAATGACCTCGTTCGAATGACACTTTTAACGAGTTGACAGAATGGCCTTTTAGGCCTGATTTTATTTTAAATGTCCCGTAGACTTAATTAATTGAGAATTAACCTTCCCTTATCGACTAGTGGGTATAATTGTGAGAATTAGGGTACGTTGAGGAGTAGAACTTAGAACCTTATAGTGAACCGAATGACATTTGTGGATTAGGAAACGAGTACCTAAGTACGACGTGAGAAGTGCTGACAACGTTAATATACAAATCGGGGACTTGTGAACGTGTAACACAAAATGACGGTATAAGAATGAGAAGTATATCTATATTAATCATACGAGATATCTAAGATGTGCGAATGCTTAGTATATGTGGTTTTATGTGTATAACATACCTACCATACTTCCTATAATGGGAGGTATGCGTTCGATTAGGGCCGTCTAATCTTTGTGTGCCTATGGGGGGATTCAGATTGATACCTTGAGGACATAGGTCAGAGAAGGACTTATTGAGAAGTTAATAAGTCTGCTGATCATGGGAGCATAGGTATGTGCGTGACCTATGTGATGTGAGCTATGTTCGCCTCCATTTTGTGTGATTGTTACTATCCGAGAATGATTCCTGAGAGATTCGAAATGCGTTGTCCTTATGTACGTGATGTACCAAGATTGTATAGCAGAGTATGTGTTCACCGCAACTTAGTCTCGGGGTGCTAGTATTGTATATTTATGATGGGAATAATATACTATTAATTGCAATGAACTGTCATGTATAACTGTGAGTATCAATAATAACAACGATTTGTAAAGATAAAATGGAAGATCACTAGTAATTAGTCGTACTAATATGGGGAATTGAAAAGAAGAGTATCACTCCGTTTAGGCTAAGATGTCGGGAATTAAATCGTGATTCGTATAATAACGTTAGAGTTTATATTGGACTAAATAGATACGGGTATAACTAGATTTGATTGCGGATATGTTAGGAGTGCACAGATAGTCGAGAGGTGAGTATTTCATGTGAGAGCACGTCCTAACATGTATTTTGCATTCGTTGTTTTATGTCGTTAAAACACTTGCTATATTTTAAATTATTTTCACACTCGGGATCTGACCGGTTTGCTTCCAAATTTATTTTTGTAAAAACTTTTAGGTGCCCAGCCACAAGGACACCATGCGTATGAGTTCCATTCTGATGACGTACTGTAGCTGGCGGAAGTTACTGGACCTTGATAGTAGACGCCTCCACTTCCATTCTTGCCTCTATATTATCAGATTTCCTCATTTATTGGGCATGTCTCCCTATTTCCTTTAGAGATATATTAACTATTCAGTTATTTCAGATTTTGGGTAGTAATTAATTTAGTAATATAGACTTGGTATCTGTTTATTTCTGTATTTGGATTTTTGTGAGAAGTATTCCTCCAGATTTATTACTATTCTATGGTTATTCCATTGTCTTTGTGTGGTGGTGGTTATGTTAGCATTTCTTAATTTACTTATTGCACGTTAATCGGATTTAACTAAAATCGACAACTCACTTTTTAAATATTAGGTGGCTAGAAATTATTAAAACATTTTTCGACAGTGATGCTATGAACTGAACCAACTTGGCATTTTATATTAATTTAATAAAGGAGTAGCTACCCGGTATTTAATTAGTCGGGGTGTCACAGGTGGTATCAGAGCATCAAGTTCTAGTGTCCTTAGGATCTGTACGGCTTATTATGTTTCCGCTGAGCTTTCTTTGATGTAGAGCCCTATATTTTAGGACTGTTGTATTCTTTTATGTTTGTTTCACTCTTCAACTATTTTGAGATAATAACTGCGAACTTATAAGACTTTACTCTCATTTCAGATGCCTCCACTATGTGCACAGTGAGTTTCTAGGGATGCTCAGTCCGAGCAACAGCCTGCACCAGTTTCGGGCACCATGAATGTCGCGGAGGTTGCAGCTATTGTAGCCCAAGCAGTAAATGCTGCCCAAGCATTTGTACAGTAGGCACCACACTAGGCGCCGATAGTCATGCCAGTTCAGGCTCATGCATTCCCGTCTACTTGGGAACGCATTCGTGATGCTTTTCAGAAAGTACACCCTCCGAAGTTTGCAGGTAGCTCCGACGTTATAGTGTCCAGTCAGTGGAGGAAGGACATTCAGAGGTACTTAAGGATGTACGAGTGCACGGATGTTCAGAAGTAGATACTGACTACTTTTAATCTAGTAGGATCAGCATTGCAGTGGTGGGAGTCTATTACCACCACGGAGGAGAGGGATGCCCTTTCTATTTAGGAGTTCTGGGTGCGGTTCGACCATAAATATTTTTCGTCAGCTGTTCACACTAAGACGAGGAGGAAGTTGATGAATCTCAAGCAGGAGGGAAAGACCGTGGCCGAGTATGAGGCCGAATTCCTAAATCTCTTGAATATTGTTCCCGATGAGATTTCGACTGAGGATAAGAAGATTCAGAAGTTCATGGACGGATTAACTTGGAGGATCCGATAGTAGTTGTTGGGAAATCCTTTGTTGGCCACTTTCTCTGACGTGGTTAACGCCGAACTACTTCACTGTCACGATCACCGCTTTCACATGTCTGAGAGTACGAGATCAGGAGAGTCCAGCCATCAGGGCAGGACATGGGGAAATGGTGCCAACGGGGCACAATCTGCTCAGGGTCAGCACAGGTAGGGCGATCAGGGATCCCAACAGGGGGATCCTAAGAGATTCAGATCTGGGGTTTTCAGGAATGGTCAGGGAGGTTTTAGACATGGCCATCAGGGTCAGAACGGCCATCAGGGCCATCAGGGCCAAATTGTTAGCAACAACAGTTTCATCAGGGCCAACACGGCCAGGGGAGGATTTTTAATGGCCATCAAGGCCATGGGCAGCAGGGACAGCGAGGGGGAAACTTCCCGGGGAAGTGTTTTGTTTGTGGTAAGACTGGCCACAAATGCCAGGATTGTCCTGATAGGGGTAGGGCCCCACAGCAGCAACAGGGTGCTCGACATGAAACACAGAGGCCTATGTTTCCCGCCGCCCTCCCAGAACCACCACAGATGGCAGTATTACCACCCATTCCAGCAGTCCCAGTTCAGCAGGGATAACTTCAGTATGGGAGAGTGTATCAGCTCCAGCAGGCCGCCGTTCCACAGGATCCACCTGCTATTGAGGGTATGTTCTCTATTCAGGGGACTATGGACGTATTTTATTTGATACGGGGGCCACACATTGTTTCATTGTCATAGGATTTGCACGCACTATTGGGTTGTTAGGCACTGCAGAGAGCACGATTACTTGTCTAGATTCACCGTTGAGTAGGGGTTCTGTAATTTCCCTTATTTATAGAGGTGTGGGTATAGAGATCGGGAGGTTTACTTTACCAGCTGATATGTTAGTATTAGAGATGACTGAGTATGATGCGATTGTTGGTATGGATTGGCTAGTTGAGTACCGAGCCATGATTGATTGTTTCAATAGGAGTATCATTTTTTGCCATTCCTGGGCAGGAGATATTTTAGTGGCGATGCCTCTCCCTGAGGGATGATCGTCCACTCACATTTACTATATAGAGGAGGAGACCTCTAAAGAAGTGGTGATACCACTTTATTCGATTCCAGTCATGAGGGAGTTTGCTGATGTATTTCAGGACATACCTAGATTTCCTCCTAGTAGAGAGATTGATTTTGTTATCGATTTGATGCCGGGCACTCGGCTAATTGCCCGCACATCGTACCGTATGGCTGCAGTGGAGATGAGAGAGCTAAGGGATCAAATAGAGCAGTTGTTGGGTTAGGGGTTTATCCGGAGGAGTACTTAGCCGTGGGGTGCCCCTGTATTATTTGTAAAGAAGAGGGATGGATCGTTGAGATTATGTGTAGATTACTGGGAGTTGAATAAATTCACGATACAGAATAAATATCCGTTACCCCGAATCGATGACTTATTTGAACAGTTGAGGGGAGCTTGCTTCTTCTCAAAGATTGATTTGCGATCGGGATACCATCAGTTGCGTATCAGGGAACAGGACATCTCGAAGACTGCTTTTTTTAACGCGATATGGTTCCTATGAATTTTAGGTTATGCCTTTTGGCTTGACCAACGCTCCAGCCGTGTTTATGGACTTAATGAATAGGGTGTTTACAGAGTTCCTAGACCAGTTCGTCATTGTCTTTATTGATGACATTCTGGTTTACTCCCAGAAAAAAGAGGATCACGCCGAGCATTTGAGACAGGTTTTGCAGACATTCTGTTAGAACGAGCTTTATGCAAAGTATGAGAAGTGCGGGTTCTGGTTGAAGGTGGTTCATTTTTTGGGGCATATCATTTCAGACCGAGGGATATCTGTCGACCCAGGGAAGGTATTCGCGATGAGGGAGTGGGGATAGCCCATGACACCGACTGAGATCTGTAGTTTCTTGGGCCTAGAAGGATACTACAGGAGGTTTATTCGGGGTTTCTCAAAGATAGCGGGTCCTTTGACACATCTTACTCGCAAAGGTGTACCATTCATCTGGACCGATGCCTGTTAGTTGGCATTCGATGAGTTGAAGGACAAGTTGACCTCAGCGCCGGTGTTAACATTTCCTAGGCTGGGAGTTGAGTATTTAGTTTACACCGATGCTTCCTTACAAGGACTTGGATGTGTGCTGCAACAGGAGAGTCGGTACATAGCTTATGCTTCCCGTAAGCTTAAGCCTCATGAGAGGAATTATCCCACCCACGACATGGAGATAGCAGAAGTCGTATTTTCTCTTCGAATTGAGAGACACTATATCCTGGGGGATAAATTTTGGTTGTTCACCGACCACAAGTCTCTACAATATCTCTTCACGCATGAGGAGTTGAATATGCGTCAACATCGGTGGCTTGATTTTGTGAAGGATTATCAGTTCGATATCCAGTATCACCTAAGGAGGGCTAATGTGGTAGCATACGCGTTGAGCCATAGGCCGGTAGATGTGGTGGCTGACGTGTGGAAAGCTAAATGGAAGGAGTTGGAACACCAGGATGAAGTGGCCCGATCGTTCATGTCTGTGATGACTATTACACCTCAAATTCCTACGAGAGTAGTAAAGGCCCAGACAAATGACTCGTTCTGTCAGGAGCAGATAGTTCGATTACTAGCAGAGGGAGCCGAGTCCTATATTGTTGGCTCAGACGGGGGATTATGCTTCAATAGGAGACTGGTCGTTCAGTAAGGGGAGGACTTGCGACATGAGGTAATGACGGAGTCGCACGACTCACGGTTCGCGGTACACCCTAGTGGGGATAAGATGTACCAAGACATGAGACGACAGTATTGGTGGAGTGGGATGAAGAGAGATATCGCCGTGTTTGTTTCCAAATGTGCCACTTGTCAGCTAGTAAAGGTGGACCATCAGAAATCGGCAGGACTTCTACAGCCATTAGAGGTTCCGACATGGATATGGGAGAGCATCTCCATGGACTTTATCACGGGGTTACCTACGTCACAGAGGGGTTACAACTCCATATGGGTAATTGTGGATAGGTTGACCAAAGTTTCTCATTTTCTGCCCGTGAGGACCGACTACACTACGGGACAGTATGCCTAACTTTTCATTGCGGAAATAGTGAGACTTCACGGGGTGCCTCTAAATATCGTGTCTGACCGAGACAAGATATTTTTCACGATTTTGGGAGAGTTTCCAGGAGGCCATGGGTATGGAGTTGCGACTGAGTACGGCTTATCACCCGCAGACGGATGGACAAACCGAGCGGACAAATCAGATGTTAGAGGACATTTTGCGTATGTGCATCCTAGACTTTGGAGGTGGATGGGAGCAGTACCTTCCACCGGTGGAGTTTGTTTATAATAACTCATATCAGTTTACCATTGGCATGGCTCCATTTGAGGCGTTGTACGGTAGACCTTGTCGTTCCCCAGCATGTTGGTTGGAGGTGGGGGATAACAAAATCCTTGGGCCGGAAGTGATTCAGGATACTTCGGCAAGGATAGAGATGATACGGAGTCGTATTCGGGTAGCCCAGGACCGTCAGAAGAGCTATGCTGATGCCAAAAGGTTCTTCAAAGAATTCAAGGTGGGGGACCAAGTGTTACTCAGAGTATCTCCGATGAAGGGTATCATGCGTTTTGGGAAGAAGTGGAAACTGGCACCAAGATACGTGGGGCCATTTCCTATCATCGAGAGGATTGGGCCAATAGCATACAAACTTGGGTTACCAGAGCACTTGCATAGGATTCATGATGTGTTCCATATTTCCTCGCTAAGGAAATATCTTAGGGATGATTTGGCCCATACTCACATTGCTTTGGAGGACATTGATCTTCAGCCCGATAGTTCCTACGAGGAGGGGCCGATTGCTATTTTGGACCGAAGCGAGCGGAAACTGAGGTCGAAGATAGTACCATTAGTACGTGTTCAGTGGCGGCATCATAATGCCGAGAAGCCAACTTGGGAGCGCGAGGACGAGATGCGCGAGAGTTACCCGGAGCTATTTTTACCAGGTATTCTTTAGTTCTGAATTTTGGGATGAAATTATGTTAATAGGGGGGAAGTATGTAATACCCCGTAATTTTATTAATTTTTATTTAAGAGATTAATTAAATTAAATGAAAATTATTTGGGAATTAATATGGGTATAAATACTAGCGAGATGTGAGTTGGTATTTGATTATGATATTAGAATTTAATATCTCTGAGTATGTATGGTAATACATGAGCATGGAAAACATTTAAATTGTCACGAGACAGAAATACGACAATTTGGAAATTTAAATTGGGACGTGCATGTCAGTCGCGTCAGGAATGTAATTATTTGAATTAAAAAGTGAATTTTATTTTTATCAATCTAATGGTCATTTTAAGTGCACCAACGTGTCCGGAAGGGTCGAAATAGTCAGAAAACACTAGCCGGGGGTTTAGTTTGGGTTCCGGGGCATTTTTAGGCCAAACCGGCAACCTAGAAGGGTATTTTGGTAATTTTAAAAATAGGGGAATTAAAACCCACGAATTTTAGAGGTTAATTCTATATTAGAAATAAACCCACTAAGTCCAATATCAGCATTTAACAAGTAGTGGGATACGGGAGTTATAGGGAGAGTCTTTAGAGGTTCCAAAAGAAACCCCTAGCCACCATCACCATCTTTGGGAGAAATTCGTAGAGAGAAAAAGGAGAATCAACCTTCATCCTTCAACATCAAATCAGAATATCTAAGGCAAGTGGTTTAATTACATAATTTCAAGAGAATGTTTCCTCCATGCTTAGGATTGAATATATGTCTTGTATTGAAAGTTTGATGAAAAACCCATGAAATTGGAGATAGAACTCATAATCTTATATAGGGATTACATGTAGAATGGTTATGAATGAATTCCATATCCAAAATGTATCTTTTGATGATTTAAAAATGGATTTGTAAGAAGAAATTATAGACATTAAAATTCTGACTTCGTGTTTATAGGGTTTGGGATAAAGTTTGGGAATTATGATGATTACATGTCAAATTTAGGAAGCATTGACCCCAAATATATGTTAGAGGGTGACTTAGGAGGACTTAGAGTAGTTTAAAAACGTTAAAACTTAATTAGGATGATCTTAGTGGGGATTTAGAGGAGAGAAATCTGAAGAAAAATGAATTAGGGGAATTTCTGGATGAAGTCTCGCTAGAAGACCGGCCCATGTCGTTCGAACGAGATTCTAACAAGATGACAGTACCCCTTCTAACAAGTTGGTAGTTCATTGGAAGACTTTCGTTCGAACGACACTTATTCGAACGACCTGGTTCGAGCGAGACATCTAACGAGTTGACAGAATGGCCTTTTAGGCCTGATTTTATTTCAAATGTCCCGTAGACTTAATTAATTGAGAATTAACCTTCCCTTATCGACTAGTGGGTATAATTGTGAGAATTAGGGTACGTTGAGGAGTAGAACTTAGAACCTTATAGTGAACCGAATGACATTTGTGGATTAGGAAACGAGTACCTAAGTACGACGTGAGAAGGGTTGACAAAGTTAATACACAAATCGGGGACTTGTGAACGTGTAACACAAAATGACCGTATAAGAATGAGAAGTGTATCTATATTAATCATACGAGATATCTAAGATGTGCGAATGCTTTGTATATGTGGTTTTATGTGTATAGCATACCTACCATACTTGCTATAATGGGAGGTCTGCGTTCTATTAGGGCCATATAATCTTTGTGTGCCTATGGGGGGATTCAGATTGGTACCTTGAGTACATAGGTCAGAGAAGGACTTATTGAGAAGTTAATAAGTCTACTGATTATGGGAGCGTAGGTATGTGCGTGACCCATGTGATGTGAGATATGTTCGCCTCCAGTTTGTGTGATTGTTATTATCTGAGAACGATTCATGAGAGATTCGGAATGCGTTGTCCTTAAGTACGTGATGTACCAGGATTGGATAGCAGAGTAAGTGTGCACCGCAGCTTAATCTCGGGGTGCTAGTATTGTATATTTATGATGGGAATAATATACTGTTAATTGCAATGAACTGTCATGTATAACTGTGAGTATCAATAATAACAACGATTTATAAAGATAAAATGGAAGATCACTAGTAATTAGTCGTACTAATATGGGGATTTGAGAAGAAGAGTAACACTCTATTTAGACTAAGATGTCGGGAATTAAATCGTGATTCGTATAGTAACGTTAGAGTTTATATTGGACTAAATAGATACGGGCATAACTAGATTTGATTGCGGATACGTTTGGAGTGCACAGATAGTCGAGAGGTGAGTATTTCATGTGAGAGCACGTCCTAACATGTATTTTTCATTCATTGTTTTATGTCGTTAAAACACTTGCTATATTTTAAATTATTTTCACACTCGGGCTCTGACCCGTTTGCTTCCAAATTTATTTTTGTAAAAACTTTTAAGTGCCCAGCCACAAGGACACCATTCATAGGAGTTCCATTCCGATGATGTAATGTAGCTGGTGGAAGTTACAGGACCTTGACAGTAGATGCTCCACTTCTATTCTTGCCTCTATATTATCAGATTTCCTCATTTGTTGGCCATGTCGCCCTATTTCCTTTAGAGATATATTATCTATTCAGTTATTCTAGATTTTGGGTTGTAATTAATTTAGTAATGTAGACTTGGTATTTGTTTATTCCACTATTGTGAGGAGTATTCCTCCAGATTTATTACTATTCTATGGTTATTCCATTGTCATTATGTTGTGGTGGTTATGTTAGCATTTCTTAATTTACTTATTGCATGTTAATCGGTTTTAATTAAAATCGACAACTCACTTTTTAAATATTACGTGGCTAGAAATTATTAAAACATTTTTCAACAGTGATGCTATGAACTAAACCAACTTGGAATTTTGTATTAATTTAATAAAGGAGTAGGTACCCGGTATTTAATTAGTCTGGGTGTCACAATTGGCCTCCATAACACCGGAGACCGATGAAATTTTTTTGGAATATATAGATGTCTCTCTTCTAAGTGACTTTTGTCTCCATACGGTTGTTCAGGTATACTCTTATATTTTCATTTAATCTCTGTTTTAAATGTGTAACATCATCTTGTACTGATGTCTCATATCTTTTGCAGTGTGTCCTATCTTTGAAGAAGGTCCATCAGTAGGTCCAAGAGAGGATTCTTGAGATTCGACTAGCCAGGGAGGCCGTAAAAAATTAGAAGGATTTGAAGAAACAGATCTTGACCAAAAAGAATGACCATAATGATGCAATAGATACCATGAAGAGCCAACACACGGAGGCCATCAACACGCAATAGATTCCCTGACATCTCACACCCGACTTCATAATTCGTGTCCTCTGATTTCTCTGAGCAACTGGCCATGACAACGTTGACTGAGATTGAGGGGTAGGCACAACCAGAGACAACTATCCAAACAACCAATAATAAGGGTGATGGTGATGGGACGGTAGGGGACAAGGCTGAGACCACCCAGGGCCAAGATGGGGCCGAGAAGGAAGCAAATTCTGAGATCGAGAATAATTATACAATTGATTTGTCGGCACAGGTGAAGACCAAGGGTAATCAAATAGCTTGAACCTTCCATTTTCTTATTAAGGTGGCCGCTTGTGGCCTGATGCCCTTTACTTGTGTAAAATTTGAACAACTTCTAATTTTTTTATTTCTGATGGTTTAACCTTTGTTTGAACAATGCATCTATATCCTCATCTCAATTTCTCTCATCTTCGAACTTTGCTAAGTGTTATTGAATGCAAATATTTGTATCTCTTATTTTTGTAAACCCTTCTAAATATGTTATGTTTTCTTAGTTTAAGCATAATTATTGTTAAGAAACCTTACAACCTTATTATTGTGGATATATTCTCCTCCTTAGCCGAGAAGTAATTCAATAAATTTTAAGATTTTTCAAATTTGAACTACCAAATTAATGATGTTTAAGTACAAGACCCCTCTTGTCATTTTTGAGAGTGTATGGATGAATGTCGTCTCATCCTGCACTGTCGTCTCACCGAGAGAGTTTGACTCTGATACAACCACGTTGTGATGTTTAAATAAACTGTAAATAAATTATTTTCAAATTTGAGCCACCAAATTAATGATGTTTAACTACAAGTCCCCTCTCATTGTTTTGTAGAGTGTATGGACGAGTGTCGTCTCGACGAGAGAGTTTGACTCTGATACCACCACGTTGTGATGTTTAAATAAACCATAATTAAATGATTTTAAATTCTTATTTTTTTTCATCACCATAGTGATGTTATCACACTGTCCCCTCCCCCCCCCCCCCCCCCCCCCCGTGTTATTAAGAATCAATGAACAAAATAAGTATCGTTTGGTTTCTCGTGTCACCGAGAGTAAGTTAATACAAATTCAATGAATGAATGATAGTTTTTTAGATTATGACTACTTAAATGGTGCACTTGAACACTTCGTACAAGAAAAATATGAGAGAACACTTGAAACTTTTTCATTCATCACTCTCGACTATTTCTCGTACAATGGTAAAATTAAATTTATACAAAATTCTAGTGATAAAATTTCTTCAAATGGTAGGTGTTCCATGGGTTTGAGAATGGTTCTCCCTCCAAATTCTCAAGTCCATAGGTTCCTAGAACGACTTCTTCGGTGACTCTTTATAGGCCATGCCAATTTTTGTGGAGCTTGTTCGGCTTCAGCGATGTCTTTATCAAAACCAGATCCCCAATGGCTATCGGCCTAGCCCTGAGCTTCTTATTATAAAACTCCGCGGTCGTCTACTGATAAGCAACCTGTCTAACCTTTTGTTTTGACTTTTTAGATTTTGGTTTTATTTTTATTTGATTTGTTTTAGAATTTATTTTATAAATTGTTTTGAGTCGTGTTTATTTTTAGGATGTTCGTATTTATTAGATTTTTAGATATTTTATTTTATTTGTTTTTAGTTTTATTTTATTAGTCTTGTTTGTTATTCTTATTATTAATTTATTTGAGTCTTTTATTAGTTTAGAGTTTAGGAAAATACTTTTTAGTTTTTATTATTTTTATTTCCATTTTCCTTTAGTTTGATTTTTATTTTATGTCTTTTATTAGGATTTTATTTTTATTGGTCTTAAGTAGCGTTATTTTTTTTTATTTAGGTACAAACTAAACACACACTCACTAGTTATTCTCCACTCTCACACACACTAACTTCCATACAACACAAACCCCAAATTAACCCTAAGATCCATACGCTCTAGCTCACCCAAACCAATACCACACCATCTTCAACCACCCACTCACTCTCTCTCCTCTCACCTCCATCAACAAAGACACACCATCATTTCACCATTGAACCATTATGAACCAAACCTTCTAATGCAACCCATACGAACTCGGTGCTACTCCTAGCAGCCGACCGATCTCCACTGACAATCTTCGGTCGTGATTCCCATTATTAAAAATGGCGACCCCAATCAGTTCCCTAATGGTCGTTGCTCTCAACTCCGGCCAACCACATCCCTTAACCTTCGGTTAAGACCTTCATACCCGGAGCTCCTCAAACCCAAACCCACAACAACCTGATCCCCTGGCCAACATCTAAACAAAACTAAAACCACCCACTTCCTTAACCTACAACTTAAACTCGACGAACACCTGTCCAAGTACTCGGACCTTCAAACTCACTTTGACCTCAACTCGGAACCTCCATATCGCAGGATCTGCTCACCAAACCTGAGTTCCACTGTCTCCGGTGAAACATCCCCAACTCATGAACCTATCTCCCTACCCAACTTTGACCAATTTCCTCAAACCCGTAACCCCACAAACGCACCTCCAAACACCAAAACTCGAACCCATCTTCTTCTCCACTTCGACCCTTGCCCAGAATAAACCAGAAAACCCATGTGTGTTAAATGACTTTTGCCCCTTAGTTCCCAAAATACTGTTAACCTTTATTCCACATGACCTCACCCGTAACACATGTGTCCCCATTTACCTTAATTACCCTCAACCAAATACCCTCACACCTCACACCCCTCATGCAAACTAGTGTGTATTTCCCAAAATTACCCCTAACCACCTGCACCTACTATAAATGAAGTTGAAGACCCATTTGAAAAAAAGATAGCATATAATAGTGTAATTCTGGAGATAAAGTAGAGATATATTTTTAGGTTGAAATAAATTTTAATTTTAGGTAGTTATTTTTATTATTTTCATATTTGAATAGAGGGAATTAAATTGGGGTGAGTATCAAATTGAGTGTGATAATTTTCATTTACGTTTTTGTTTGATCACTCATTTGATGGGTGTATGCTTTTAATTCAAAGATTAGAGGTCAATTTCACTCAAAGAGATTTAGTTTGATTGTTCTCTTCTCTACTTTTATTTTATTACCTTTGTTCCTTTTATTATCATATTTCATATTATGTTAGGCTAGAAAATCTTTTTAAGCGGTGGGATGAACCCTTATTTTATGTTATCTCAATTCATTAGTATGTTTATTTGAAATTCCCTTTGAATGTTAATTTTGATCCTTCACCCTTTAAATTATGCCACGTGAGAGGGTAAATGATTTTCGAGAGAAAATCGAAATTCGAGATATAATACCCATTTTAGAATTGAACTAGAGATAGGGGTTTCTTAAGTGTGGTACTATTCCTTGAAATTCTAGTCTAAATTTTATTTTCTGTGATTTATATGAATATTGATAAATTGATCCTAGTCGTTTATTAAAAGGACTGTAGATCTAATTTCTAAAGTTGAGAGGGTTTGAACTTAATTTTATTGAAAGGTTAGTGTTAAAATTGCAATTGTGACGAGAGTTGACTTGTAATTTTAATACTAACTTGGTAGATTTCAAATGAAATAATTAATTAATTAGATTAACTAAAATATGTTGTGTAGTCTCATTCCTTCATTTGTCTCATATTTATTTACCTCAATTTAACACTTATTTTAGTGTTAGATTTTGTTCTTCATTTTAAGTCACTTAGTTTAGTTATCTCATCTACCCATGAAAATTGTTATAATGTAAAAATTCAAAAAACAAATCACACTCTCGTATGGCCAAAAAACATCATTTACGGGAATACTTTGACCATTACCCATTATCTCAAAGGGTTTTTGAAGTTGAGCCTGAGTCGAACCTCCATACATTACTTAGTGGCTTCAACTCTCACACACACACACCATTGATAATCATGCGTCATCTATGCATGCATCTCACATTCCATTGCATCTTATGATGAGTATCAATGTGTCTAATGCTTCGCCGTGCACCTATTGCTTTCAAGACGATCAATTTCCCCATGAGTGTCCATACCTTCCTTATCCATCAAAACCCACCATGGACCAAGTGTATACATATGACACTGTTTCGAAACCCACCTCAGACCGTTGTCAAGATATATCTAATCTCGAGTGGTGTGAGTACCCCATCTATTCATGGAGGTCTGATCACCCTCCCACACAATACGAATCCCAACTTGATGTTGTGGATCCTCCCACGTTCCGACAGCCGTTATGGCAACAAAGTCCACCCCATCCCGATCAGTCCCCTCAGTATGTTCCCCATGATTATCAACATTTTGTCTCTCGCAGAGATTTTTCTCCTGTGTATGAACAACTTGACCCTGTTTCTCACACTTTATACGAGTATTCTTCGTATAGTCATGATATAAGTGAGTTGTGTGCACCTCAACCACCGTTACAAACCTCCATCACTTCACCACCATCATCTGCATCCTCTATCAAAATTTCGTCTTCGAGCAAGAGCAAGCCACTCAATATCAAAATGAATCCCTTGAACGGCTTGAACAATGCCTTAATGAATTTGAGTGTGTGAGAGGGTCAGATGTTACCTCAAGTCAACCCATTGTTCCACCCATGTGGAACAGTGATGAGTTGTGTTGTTCCATTTATTTTGAGTGTGACCATCCCTATCACCCCGAGAACCTTAAAGTTGAGACCACCCACTGGTTCACGCCTCAAGTTGACAATTATGTTGACTTATCTGAAGATCGTGAGACTGATCAAGCCCCGCCTTGTTCAAAGGAACCCACCATTAAGGATCCTATTTTTCCTCCCGACAAATCCAAAAATATACTCGAGTCTACACCTATTGAGCCCACTCTATGTGTTCCCGTGGAATTAATTCATTATAAGTTAGCTCCGGCTACGAGTGGTCCCCAATGTCCTGAGATAGATTTCGAGATGTTTCCGGATATGGATCCTATTCCACCATGGTTGACTCACTTTGAGTCATATATTAATGTTGATTCTTCTCTCTCGGATTTGGATGCCTCGTTAAATTTTCCCACCACCATGGATGGTGACTTACGAGTGGATGAATTTATCATTCAATCATTTACTTCCACACTTCCTCCTACGAGTTCCCTTGAGGATCACTTTGTGCCTTAAGATGAGTGTGTGTCTCCTCCTCTTGAGTTGGATCATCTTCACCCTCCCTTTGTCCCACCCTATCCACACTTTATCCCACCCGACCCACCCATTAGTTCACACTCTCCACCACCATACTTCGACCTCATTCCATTACCATTTTCATCTAACCATTTACGACCTTACCTAAAACCGCACCCACCATCCATGAGAGTATTTGTGGCACTACTCTCCACTTCTATGACACCGAGCTTTGTTACTCCATTCACACCACTTCTTTGCCTTGTCAATTTTTTTCGTCAGCTCATTGACGTGTCATGGCACGACCATTATCATCGTCTATTTATAGAATGGTCGTGCACTTTCTATGAGCCCCACCACATCCCAGATGCCAAACCATTTCACCTTCCTATCCAACTAGAGCAACATGCTTATAGGGCACTTGTTTCCCTCACATTTGGGATTAATAAGACTTGTGGGTACGGCCTCTACACCCTCACTCTTTCCATACATCCATATACATTCCTTCCCCCCCACCCTTGGTCCACCGATGATTTGCATCGAGTGAAGCACTTTTCCATACAAATGAATTGACCTTGTTTCCTTTATCCAACAAGAGTGAAGCTTCAGTCTTGTTTGGGGGTGATTCTCATCACCTAATTTTTTTGTCACCCGTGTTTTCATTGTTCTTATCTTTAGGGTAAGAATAGGTTTGGTGTGGATGAATACATTAAACTTAGCGCTACCAGGAGGCAACCCATTATTTCTGTGTACAAGACTCATCCTGTTTAGGGGTGGTGTTTCACACAACCAAATTTTTATCGTGTTTACAGACTTGAACTTTTGTCTTATCGCTTATTCAGGTTCATCTTGGCTACAATTGATACACTTCATTAGTGGTTGATTATGGTAATCTCTTTCCTACCTTCTACTTTCATTTTCAAAAATTATTTTACTAAACATCGAGGACGATGTGCCTTTTTGTTTGGGGTTGGAGAATTTTATCAAAATCATACTTCTTTTTAAAAAAATGATTTTCAAAACGTAATTTTTAAAATTTTCGTGCAATTTTTTTCATCTCACTCATTGACATGAATTTTCTTATCATCCATGCTTTAAGTCTAGAAATCAATCTAGAGGATTTTTTTTATAGCTTATGTAATATGCACCAAGGCATTTTGCACCATGAATTTCTAGTCTCAACAAATTTTTTCACTTATCATGCCCCTACGGTTTAGTGTTGAAGAGTAGTACAATTCTCAAGAAAACCTTAAGGATCACCACTGGAGACTTTAGCTTGTGATATTTGTGCCTTTCAGAGAGTTTTACACAATCTCCAAGTCACAAGTTGATTCAACATCCTTTGGGTCCGCACTTAATCATTGTATGATCTCATTATTCTTTAATTTTTGGATTGATCACTGAGAACGACATCACTTTCGAGTTGTAAGAAACATGTGTCTTGAAATTTGTCCCGATCACCAGACTTCCATCCATAAACCTGTCATTTTTCATATCATCACCATATATCATCCCCGTTTCCATGTCAACTCCATTTTCCACCCATTTTGAAAAAGGTAAGAGTGTTGAAAGTATCAAAGAGAAAAGTCTTCAAAGAGAGTGTTTTCTTTTTTAGCAAAACCCTCTCTCAAAGTCATTCAGAAATAAAAAAATAAAAAAATAAAGAATGAAAAAGTGATGATCGTTTAAATAAGCTCTGATACCAATTTGAAAAATCGTGTAAGAACAAATGCGGTGTGTGATACCGATTTAAATTAATTCGCAAGTTTCCAATTAAAACTTATTTAATTAGAGTCTATTTATAAACCAACTTAAATCAGCCCCAAACCATTAAACCACGTGTGTGCATGTGTCAATCCATAAATAAATAAAGCATGCGACACAAGTTTAAGGAAAAATCCCCGAAGGGCAAAAACATTTTATTTCGAGAACTCTGACAAGTTTGCAAGACCATTGACTTACATACAATCTTGATTTCGCCCACAAGAGTAACGCACGGTTTCTTCGACAAACCTCCAAATCAACGGCTAGAAACAAAGCACCAATAGTTCACACGCAGCTATACCACACGGAACACAATCCTAGACACGCAGTCTTCTCGGTGTAGGCTATTTTCCCCACAAGAGTAAACAACAACAAAAGTTTTGTTCTTGAAACACCTCAAACAATTCACTAAAGCATATTGGGAGTTTTGTGAATTGTAAACAAAAAAGGGATTAAACCCTAAAAGGAAGAAGCCAAAAGAATTTTGCTTTCGCAGTTTTTCTGTTCTGTAAAACGGTGGTACTTCTTCAATAAAATGATACCATTTAATGATTATTTAAAATAAAAATCCTCCGCCTCGAAATACGAGCTTGTTCGAATGAGATAGCAATTTCACGCGAACGAAGGACAGCTGTTGCACGACACTGCCATGTCGTTCGAACGACGTACAGATGTTGTTTGAATGACTATCACGTCAAAAAATTACTATTTTAATATCCTCTTCAATACCTAAAAAAATACTCATTTTCAAATTTTGACGAAAAAGTCAGCTCCAACACATAGAAAATATTTTTGTAAAAATATCCCAAAAGCTCTAAGTGAAAAGTTAAGGTATTTAAAACAAAACCTTACCAAAGTAAACTTCACAGAGTCTTTTTGATGAAGAACTTGATTAATTTGAATTAGTCTTGATGTAGATGGCTCTTGAGTGCTCTTCGATGGTGTAGCGGTATATAACATAAATCATTGATAACAGACTTATAAAGACATGTCCTTACAAATCTCCCCTTATGTCTATATAGGTACATACATAAAAATATCCGAATTATCAAAAACCAAAATGTCTATACAAATCTACCCTCCCATGAATAAATTTGTAAGATCTCAAACTCTTCTTCAACACATCTTTGTCAATTCTCAAAGCTTATCTCATTAGGGTATGCAACATCATGATCTTCAATCTTTGTACCTACACACATGAGATAAAGAAAAAACCTTCGTTACGCATCAATTTTGAAATGATATAAGAATAAAGCATTAGTAAATAAAATCCCCCCATAATGCAAAAACTCCGCCATAACATGATGATTCTTTCTCCCCCCCCCCCCCTTTTATGATGTCCCCAAATAGACAGATAAGACGAAAAAAAATCAAAACATGGAGTGTCACGATAAAATGCATAGCAAATATGAATCAAACTACGCGCATGCAAAGGTATGTCCAAAAAACATCCATAAACTATTTTGAATTTTTCATTTTTTTATACAAATATAAGATACTAAAAATCACACCATGGATTTAAACTAAAACAACCAAGTCATGGAAATGGAATGTATGGGTGTGAACACATTCGATAGGTAAATAAACTCAGTCAATCATATGTGCACGATGCATACTTGACTCCTAACGAATGAACATCAAAAGTATCCTTAGGTGTAAAAATTTGTAGAATTTAGATGACATCATCTTATACAAATCAACAAATCAACAAATCAAATTCAAAGTGATTTCCACACCAATAACGTCCAAAACTATTTAGCGCTTTTTCAAGATTTTCAAGGACGTGCAAACCCGTTTAAATTCTCCAACCAAACACTCAAATATATTTTCTTTTAGAGGTGTTAAACTAAATTCTCAAAACTTTGGAGAATTGGTGCAAAAATCTAAATGGCCCATTATAGCATGAATTTCTTTTTATTGCCTTTAAATTTTTCGGGCTCTTTTAAACCTCTTTGGCCCCCGGATAATAAAATTCCTCAATTTTTTTTGTCCAATTTAAACGACGTCTTAATCGCAAAGGACAAATGATAAACTTTCATAGCCCTTCACCATTTTCAAACAAAGCACGGAAAACACACAAATGGGTCTTATATGCACAACTTTCATATCAAGTTTTATCGCGCTTGGTTCGTTTTAAGGACATGATTAAAGTGTAAACACCCAACCAACAGGTGATTAGACAATAACAATAATAAAAAAAATTCGTGCATATGTGCAATAAAGGAAAACATGAGTCAAACATGTAGGAAGTAACACTTAATTACATCTTAATGACTCTGAACATTATAAAGCACAAAGATGACATGACATATTGTCTCAAAACACTATCAAATAGTCACATGAAAAATGGAATGATGTTGTGACTCGGTCATCCTTAGTGTTCATCCATAACGGTGCAAACAAAATACAAAAATATTTTTGGATTTTTTCAAAAGTTTTATCAAAATAAAATCTTTTTGTATTTTTCAAAATTTTTCAAAAGAAAAAATTTATACAAAAAGTACATGTCACTACACTAGCAAAAATATATCATGAAACCACAATTA
The DNA here is from genome assembly GCA_949130495.1 of Sambucus nigra. Lineage (NCBI taxonomy): Eukaryota > Viridiplantae > Streptophyta > Magnoliopsida > Dipsacales > Adoxaceae > Sambucus > Sambucus nigra. The sequence continues at coordinate 5,644,471 of OX422214.1, read as the reverse complement.
GTGAATGACAAACAGGAAAACGCAATCATCTATATGATATGGCAAGAGAAGAATCATGTGCAAGCAAATGGGAATCAACTTGTCTAAAATCTAGTGCCTCTAAAAGTGATTTCCTAACCCAAATAGATGTGAAACGCCGTGTGGGGGTTTTGGGAACCACGGGAACACTAGACATGAACTTACTAGGACTTTTCCCAAGATAAAAAAAATCACCTAAGGCGACCTTTCCTACCACAATATGAACATGTGTAAACGGGTGGAACGACACCTATGGGTTGAACTTTTATAATGTCCATGGGAACGGTTGACCCTCTAAAACAAATAATGGATTTGGCTTTAGCACTAGAAGCATGAGAACAAGATCAGACATTACCATCACTATCAAACCTACTTGAGTCTGTCAAATCATTTTTTAACTTCAAAATTTTTTAGTCAAGCAAAGAATTAAACTCTTCCAAAGACAGGGATTTCTTTTTCAAATTTTCAATTAAACTTAACAGTTTATCACGCTCCCCTTCAATTAAAACAAACTTATCCCTAAGTGTCTTTTCACGTGCCGTAAAATCATTGATTATTTTTTTATCCTTGACGGCACAAACGGGAACCCTAGAATTCTTTAAGTCCTCCAATTCCTTTTCTAAAAATAGGACCCCATCATCACTCTCCTTGGACAATTTTAAAGCAACAAAGTCATGGTCTAAGGAAACAAAATTTTCAAGATAGAAGTCTCTTTGATTTTTAACCGTTTGCAGAAGATCCATCGCGGATTTAAAACAAGAATTTTCTTTTTCCAAAACTTTGATTCTTTTGCAAAGATTCAAATTCAAAAGTTTTAAATTTTCAGCACTGTCGTGAACTTTTTCAAAAATAGGATCCTCATTAGATGGGCATTTCATTGAAAAATTGCGATTTTTCACAAAATAAATTTTTCAGAAAAAATCAATATCACACGATTTTGCGAAAAATAACAATACGCGATAAATTAGCGCAACCTGCTTTGATACCAATTTGACGACGTGAGAAGTCAAATTTTATAAAAACAAATCCTTGAAAAATCAGGATCATGCGATAAATTAGCGTAACCCGCTCTGATACTAATTTGAAAAAGTGGTGATCTCTTAAATAAGCTCTGATACAAATTTGAAAAATAGTGTAGGAATGAATGCGGTGTGTGATACCGATTTAAATTAATTCATAAGTTTCCAATAAAATCTTATTTAATTAGAGTCTATTTATAAACCAACTTAAATCAGCCCCCAACCATTCAACCACGTGTGTGCGTGTGTCAATCAATAAATAAATAAATCATGCGTTACAAGTTTAAGGAAAAATCCTCGAAGGGCAAAACCTTTTTATTTCTAGAACTCTAACAAGTTTACAAGATCGTTGACTTACATACAATCTTACTTTCTCCCTTAAGAGTAACGCACGGTGTCTTCGACAACCTCCAAAGAAATGGCTAGAAACAAAACGACGATGGTTCATACGCAGCTATACCACAAGGAACGCAATCCTAGACACGCAGTCTTCTCGGTGTAGGTTATCCTCCCCACAAGAGTAAACAACAGCAAAAGTTGTGTTCTTGAAACACCCAAAATAATTCACTAAAGCATATTGGGAGTTTTGTCAATTGTAAACAAAAAAGGGATTAAACCTTGAAAGGAAGAAGCCAAAAGAATTCTCCTTTCGCAGTTGTTCTGTTCTGTAAAACGGTGGGCCTTCTTCAAGAAAATGATACCATTTAATGATTATTTATAATAAAAGTGAGCCGCCTTAAAATATGAGTTCGTTCGCACGAGATAGCAATCTTGCGCGAACGAAGGACAGTTGTCGCTCGAACGAGATCGTGCGACAATGCCATGTCATTTGAACAACGTACAACTGTCGTTTGAACGACTGTTGCGTCAAAAAATTTATATTTTAATGTCCGCTTCAATACTTAGAAACAATACTCATTTTCAAATTTTGACAAAAAAATCCGCTCCAACACTTAGAAATATTTTGTAAAAATATCCCAAAAGCTCTAAGTGAAAAGTTAAGGTATTTAAAACAAAACCTTACGAAAGTAAACTTCACGGAGTCTTTTCTATGAAGAACTTGATTAATTAGGATCTGTCTTGATGTAGATGCCTCTTGAATGCTCTTCAACGGTGTAGCGGTGTAGAACATAGCACATTGATAACGGAATTCTAAAAATATGTCCTTACAAAGAAAAAAGAAAAAAAAAGAAAGTACGGGAGAAGATCCGTCAAAGAGAGTGTTTGCATTTTTAGCGAATACCTCTCCCAAAGTTTTATTCAGATGGAGAAAAATTTGATACAAATATATGTTGGGGATATTTATATTTTTAGGAGATTTATCTCAAACATTGTTGACTATCTAGAAAAAGAGAAAAAAAGAAAGTTGCAGTTAAGATCTGGTGAAATAAAGACAATTGTTCCTCAAGTGTGTTACAGTCTTATAAAACATCCAACATCCATTCATCATATCGTCACCCTACCTCATATCATCCCTAGCATATTTAGATTGAGATATAAATATCCCATTCTTGAGTTGATGAAGTTGGAGACCTGGGAAGAAAGTAAGTTCACCAATCATGCTCATCTCAAATTCTCTCTTCATCTCCTCCTCAAAAGTGTGAGCATATTTGCAACACGTGGACCCAAATACTATGTTGTCCACATAGACCTGGGTAACCAAGATAGAAACACCCTCTATCATAAAAATAACGTCATATCAACTCCCCCTCTCTTAAATCCACGACAAAAAAGATATAAAGTTAACCTTTTTGTTTCAAGTACGTGGTTCTTGATTCAAACCATACAAGTCCTTTTTTAGATAAAAGACATTGTTGGGTTCTTTGGGTCTTCAAACCCCTTTGATTGTTCCACGTAAAACTCCTCCTGAATAACGCCGCACTCTTAACATCCATTATGTAAAGCTTAAAACGTAGATGACATGCTATGGAGATTAGTAAGCATACATACTCAAGATTAGCAACACGAGTGAATGTCACATCAAATTATACACCCACAACTTGTGTGTAATCTTGAGCTACCAATTGATCCTTATTGTGAATAATGGTACCATTTTCATCCATATTATTTTTGTACACCCACTAGGTACCAATCACATTAGTCTCGCTAGGTCGAGGTACTAATTCCCAAACATCATTCTTTTGAAATTTAATCAACTCATCTTGTAAAACATTTCTCCAATTCTCATCCTTGCAGGCTTCCATCGCATTATTGGGTTATACTGTGGAAGTGTAGCAAAACTATCTAACCACATTCTCGAGCTGAGAGCGAGTATTGACACCTAGTGTGGGATTAAAAATTATGCCAGTAGACCCAAGAGGGTGGATCCTCTTTGTCAAGAGTCGAGTGCACCATGGTGGTGTGAGGAACACTGGGATTGTCACTAGGGGTGCATTGTTCTTACACACATGATCGTGATCAATAAATGTATCTGGTTCATTATCTCTAATTTTGACATTTATCGATTCCATGACCTTAGATCTTTATGTTTAAACACCCTATAGGCTCTACTAGTCGATGAATATTCTAAAAATATCCCCTCATCACTTATAGATTCAAATTTACCTAAATGTTGTCTATCTCTAAGGATATATCAACGAGTCTTAAAAACTCAAAAATACAATAGGCTAGGATTTTATCGATCCATGACTCATATGGAATGTGAAGTGTGTGTGGATGAAGATAAACCCTATTCATCGTATGGCATGAGGTTTTTACTGCTGATGATGCTATGATTCGGCACCACTAGATAAGAGGTGGAGAGCTCAAACAGTAATAACAATGGAAACCATAGAGTTATATATATGTGTATAAGTGTATAGAAGGAGATTAGGATAAGAGGAATAAGACAATGATGTATAGTGCTTCATCCAATTAGGCCTACATCCATTGTGAGTGTGTGATCCACTAAATATGGGCACTAATGGCCTTGGATACAATGCACATAAGCTCATTCTCTCTCTACTGTGTGTACAAGCAGAGTTTTAGCTAGGGTTACAATTATTGATCCCTTTACAAGGTTGAAGATGATAAGTATATATAGGGATTAGGGGGAGTAGTGTACCCCCCAAGCATACATGGTGCATGTGAATGATAATCTAGCCAATCCCCCGCTGAAACCTGGATATGCCCATTGTGATCAATGATGATATAATATTCCCTCATGTGAGGGGATGATATTATTATAACGGTCTAGTCCACGTGCTATATGAGTCTCACGCTCATTGTTCCACGCATCTCCCAAATCACGCGTTGTGATGATGTCACTGTTGGCCTCGGATGCTAAGCCTAGGGTAAATTTAATGCTGGCATTGGGTCTGGCTGGATGTGGGACTCGTACTATCGTCCCCTTATAGCGTCGTTCGGTCCTTGATGAGGGGTCGACCCTTTGTAGGGTCAATTGGTCCTTGATGAGGGGTCTTCCCCTTATAGGTTCATCTAGTCCTTGATGAGGGGTTAGCCCCTTGTAGGGTCATCTGGTCCTTGATGATATGTCGGCCCCTTGTAGGTTCATGTGGTTCATGATGACGGGTCGGCCCCTTGAAAGGTCATCCGTTCTTGGCTGAGGGATTATCTTGGCCGACCCTTCCTGTAGCGGAACTGTGGTAATTGGACTCATCCTGGACCTGAGCCCTCATCTGGGTGGAGGACACCCTCGGCCTGGCCAAGGGTATATATGGGTATATCAATCACCCCCCAACCCTTAGCCATCGATGTTTGTTGAGATGGATGAGGGGTATTGTTGCCTTGGAATTCTTAAGTGGGTGTTCATATGGATAAATTCCATATGTCAAGTTGAATATTGTCAGGTTCCCATCATCGTTTATGTTTCCCAGATGTGGAGGCTGCACACTCAGCTTGGGACTTTGTGCCCTAATGATGCCTCTCCTTATGGGATATGCACCATCTTGATTTAGGGGCCTATCAATAACAAAGTATTTAAACTATTTTTAGACCATCATTTCTTTTTCTTCTTAGCTCTTAAGATTTCTCTCTCTAATTTCTCTACCAGCTCCAATCTACATTTCTGCCATTCTATACCTTTCTTCGTGTTCCAAGCTTGGCTATTTAGTTGTTCTTTCTCATGTAATCTTTCTGACCTAATTCCCTCTTTATCTTCCATTTTTGTTAGCTTTCTTGCTTTAGGTTTTCTTTACAATTTGTCTTAGTTGTTTTATACCCTTTCGACGTGTGAACCTTCCCTCCTGTGGTGGTTGTAGGGTTGAACATTAGGTTTTAGGCTTCTTAGGATTTCTTCTCCACCATTTTATGGTGGTTTAGTGCCTCTTTGCTATGCTTCTTAGGTTTTTCGATTGTTCTCCGGTGCTCTTCTTCGTGGACCTGTTTCCACTTGTTCTTGGGCATTCATCAATAAAACATTTATTTCTTTGGTTTTAATCCAAAAGTCAAGTTGGTCAAACTGTAAACTTGTTTGTTGTTAGCTTAAACAAATTCCTCAAGTGTACAGTCTTCCCCTTAATGTTCAAGAGGCATTATGATTTAGCCGAGGAATTTCCAACCCTAAAGGAGAAATTCTTCGCTGAAATTAGACGTTTAGAGGAGGAGGGTGAGTGAAGATGAGGGGTCGACCCCAACTGGGTACGACCCATCTTCCCCATTCCTTTAGACATAATTTTACCATCTGAGCCCTTTGGGTCTTCTTATCGTCAATCCAAGAGTCAGACTCACGAGGGAGAGATGAATGAGAGAGCATCATCACCAATGGGAGTTGGTCCTTTTGAAGGAGAGAGAGACCAACTCTTAGCCCAAGACGACAGGTCGAGGGGATAGATCATGATGAGGCTGTCCCTGTGATAGCCCTATCCCCTCTTTCTTTTTAAGTAGCCTTTCCAGATGGCCCTCTAATAGGCGATGAGGCTGAGGGATCGGGGGATGAAAGGACTAAGGACAACAATGAGAGTTCTGATGATGATGGTCGAGTTGATACTTTTAGTGCCTCGACTTATATATCATCAGTTAAGGTTCGTGACCTCTTATTATGGAGGAATATCTTTGGTATACAATGAAATATAATTATAAGGGTCCCAACTGAAGATGAGAGGGTCTTCTAGGGGGACAAAGGAGAGATTATTGTTTATGAGTAGATGCAAAGGGTAGGTGTTAGGTTCCCTCTGCACCCTGTTATAGTTGACATACTGTATGTCCTTGGGGTTGCTCCTTCTCAACTACCTCCCAACTCATGGAGGACTATCCTAGGCTCTGTCTCCCTTTGGAGGAATACTTTCACTCATGAGCCCTCGGCCTATTTATTCATAGCCTATTACAATATCACTTCATCGTCCAAGCAGCTTGGGTATTTTAATTTGGGGGCGAGGAAGTTCGATAAAAAACTTCCTCACGTGTCCAAACTTCCAATCATGATTGGAAGAAGAGGTTTTTATTCATCTCTGGGGATTGGTAATTCACCGCCGAGGTAGAGCCTGTAGAAGATAGTACGAGGGTCCCAAGGGCATGGTCCAACCCCTTAATGAAAGAACGGTCAGACCCGGACTTAGTTTGGATGAGGGGGTGTTGTTGACTATCTAAGGGAACAAGGGAAAGAGGGTGGACTTGCAAAATTTAAAGACTTAATGACCGCTTGTTTTCTCCAAGAAGTTGGTCTGATGATCGACCCCCGGACAAAATTATGTGAGTTATTTTTTGTTTTATATTTCCAAGTGTTTCCTTATAATTGCTGCTTATATCTGATGTAACATCTCTTTCTCTAGTCGGCTTGCAAACATCTCTGATCAACTTTGGGAGATGACTGCCCCCAGCTTGATGTCTGGCCTGGGGAAAAAGAAAGGTAAAGAGCCTCAGTAGCCTCCGAGAAAGACAAAGGTCGTAGGGACGACAGAAGTGGAGCCAACCACTGACAATCATAAAAGGAAGGAGCCTGAAGTTGCCGGGGGCTCTCGGCTTGACTCATAAATGAGGACGAGGGCGAGGGTAGAGATGTCTAAGGCACATAATGAGGGGATCAGCTCCTCTTCCAGCATGGGTGCCTATTAGTCTCCAAATATAACTTTCCTCAAGGTTGAACCCTCCTCCCTCAAATCCAACCTGAGGGCAGCCAAAGCCTCAATGTTTTTTGCACCCTCGGCCGCCGATTATGAATTCTTATGAAAGATGCTCCCGGCCAAGGTCTATAACTACGGTCTTCACACGCTGGCTCAGGTATTTTATCTGTCTCATCACCTTTAATTCGTATATATTTTATAGAAGTGTTCCCTCAGCTTTCTAATGAGATTTCTCATATCTTATACAGACTGTTTGTGCCTTCACCTCGTCCACCAAGTGGATGGTCGAGAATCAATAAAAGTTTCATGAGGCTGAGAGGGCTATTTAGCATGAGGCCAATTTGAGGACTGGATTGGAGACTGCTCGGGTTGAGCTGGAGAGTGCGAGTCATGAGCATGAAAGGGTCCTGGACAGGCTTGTAAAGCATCACGAGGTCGATCTGAACGTGAAGGACGATGACATCACATCAAAGGAAGAGGCCTTGGATGACCCGTACAAGAATGACCTCAGTGAGTCAGTGAAGAGGGCCGAGGTGGATGCTGTGGAAGCTTATAAAATCTTTGACGAGTTCTAGGGCTTCGGCCTTGATTACTTGGAGAGGAGAATCAAGATGGTTTATCGGTGGTTCGTCTTGAAATTTACAGATGTCGTGTCTTCTGTTCTCACCCCTCTTGAGGAAGTTGAGGTTGATGACCCCCTTATTGCTAAGGCTTTAGCCCATGTGGTGTCGCAAGTGCACGTCGAAGGTACCAGCACACCTGAGGATCGACCTGTTTTGGTCATCCAAAAGACTCCTATTGTTAATGTTGAAGCCCTGCCCTCCGATGTTGCTTAAAGGGTGGTTGTTTGTAGCCCATACCTCCTGTTTGTAAAAACATTTTTTGTACTTCACTTCCTTACATTTTATAATAGAATCCCTCTTCCTGTCTTCTATGCTTGCCTCTTGTGTGATTTTTCTTGGCTGTTATATTTATGTTGTCCATTTTATGTGTCCCCCCTCTGTTTCTTGAGATTAAATGGAGGTTCGTCCCTACCATTCACCCTCATCATAGCTGAGGGTGGTTTCCACCAAATTAATGATGTTTTAAATTTAAGTCCTCCCTTGTCTTTCTTGGGAGTGAATGGAGAGTTGTCCCTACCATTCATCCTCATCATAGCCGAGGGTGGTTTCCACCAAATCAATAGTGTTTTCAATTATGTCCTCCCTCGTCTTTCTTGAGAGTGAATGGAGAGTCGTCCCTACGATTCACTTTCATCATAGCCGAGGGTGGTTTCCACCAAATTAATGATGTTTTGAATTTAAGTCCCCCTCGTCTTTCTTGATAGTGAACGGAGGGTCGTCCCTACCATTCTCCTTCATTATAGCCAAGGGTGGTTATCCACCAAATTAATGACGTTTTAAAATCCATGTCCCCCCTCATCTTTCTTGATTGTGAATGGAGGGTCGTCCCTACCATTCACTTTCATCATAGCCTAGGGTGGTTTCCACCAAATTAATGATGTTTTGAATTTATGTCCCCCCCCCCCCCCCCCCCCCGTCTTTATTGAGAGTGAATGGAGGGTCTTCCCTACCATTCATCATCATAATAGCCGAGGGTGGTTTCCACTAAATTAATGTTGTTTTAAATTTCAAGTCCCCCCTCGTCTTTCTTGGGAGTGAATGGAGGGTGGTCCCTACCACTCTACCTCATTATAGCCAAGGTTGTCTATCACCAAATTAATGATGTTTTTAAATTTCAAGTCCCCCTTCGCCTTTCTTGAGAGAGTGAATGGAAGGCCATCCCTACCATTCACCGTCATCTCAGTCAAGGGTGCTTATCCACCAAATTAATGATGTTTTAAAATCCAAGTCCCCCTCTCATCTTTATTGAGAGTGAATGGAGGGCCATCCATACCATTCACTTTCATCATAGACGAGGGTGGTTTCAACCAAATTAATGATGTTTTGAATTTAAGTCTCCCCTCATCTTTCTTAAGAGTGAATGGAGGGTCGTCCCTACCATTCTCCCTCAATATAGCCGAGGGTGGCTATCACCAAATTAATGATGTTTTAAAATATAAGTCCTCCCTCATCTTTCTTGAGAGTGAATGGAGGGCCGAGGGTGGTTTGGCAAGAATTACCCCAACGTATCTAGATTGACAAACACGAGATGAAGGACCAATATAAAATTTTCATTAACATTCCAAGTGTTCTGTTGGAGCAACACATTCATTATAACTATGGTTCGATAGGACATTACAACCTTATTGATAGTATTTCTTCAAATGATCCGCATTCCAGGGGTTGGAAAAGGGTTCCCCTTCAAGGTTCTCTAGTCTGTAGGTTCCAGGAACAACTTCATCAATGACCCTATATGGGCCATGCCAATTTGGGTGGAGCTTGTTAGGTTTCTTCCATGTCTTCTCGAGGACGAAGTCCCCCATGGTGATTGGCCTTTACTTCACCCTCTAGGTTGTAAAACCTGGCAGTCCTCTGTTGATAGGCTACTTACCTTATCTGAGCGTATACTCTTCTCTCCTCGACCAAGTCTAGATCAAGTCTCATTTCTTCCATATTTCTCTGGGGGTCATACATTTATACTCTGTGAGTAGGAAACCCATTCTCGGTGGGGATAACAGCTTCTGAGACATACGCTACCATGAACGGGGTTTCCCTGGGAGGGGTCTTAGTCGTCGTCTTGTAGGCCCACAGTACATCATACAACTACTCAACCCATCTTCTTTTTGCCTCTGCGAGTTTTTTCTTAATCCCATCTAGGATTGTTCTATTTGTGACATCAGTTTGCCCATTAGCCTGAGGTCACCCTGGGGTAGTGACGCGACTTAATATTTGTCTCAAAAGTGCGTACAATCTAGGCTCAAGTGCAAGCCTGTCGCTCAAGTAATAAACCCGGTAAGTCGGGATCGTATCCACAGGGATCGAGATTGCCAAATAGTAATAAGAAAAATTATTAAATCCTGAAATGATTTCGTAAAAGAAACGAAAAGATGATTAATAAGTGGAAAAATTTCTATTAAAAAATTACTTAAGAAAAACAAACTGAAAAGTGCAAAAGAAATTAGATCTGACAAATGGGAGAAAATAGGGTAGGGTACAATCCCTCAATCCTTAACAAATTACCGTATAGAATACTAGAATTGTAAATTAAAATTATTGACTAGATCCGGTCTTTATACATTCTAAGCATTACATATATGAGGTTCAAGCCCACATCATATGAAATCAAAGATAGATATAAAGCGGTGAATGAATCCAGTCTTTATAGATTCTAAGCATTACGTATATGAGGTTCAATCCCGCACCATACGAAATCAAAGGGAAATATAAAGAGGAGCTTTCACGATTCAATCAATATTTTAATTTAACCTCTATTTTCTACATAAATAATTTGCCTTGGATTGAGTTCATGTACCCCGACCCTTGGGAATTTAGCTACCCATGATTGGATTAAAAAACAAATTCATACACAACATTAAGGATCTACAAGACATTATAAATAAATTGCATAAAATAAAACAAGGGAATGGAAATGATATTACTTGAATTCAGCAACAAGAACGGAATTGGGATTTAGAAATTCTTACAAAATAGGGTTCATGAAAACTCTTGAAGGAATATAAAATTTGCTCTCAAAATCTAACCCTAAAATTTAATCTAGCACTTCTAACCTACTCCTAACCTAGCCTCTCTCTAGAAACTCCCCTTCAAATGATGTAGGTCATGGGATTTTATAGCACAAAGTCTCGAAATTGACAGCCAATAGTGCTTGTGGAACAAGTTTTCCAAGAGTTGCACTGCACTAAATGCATAATTAATGACAGAAATCCGCACATCCAGACTCTTCATTATCGCGCAACTTCAAGACATCGTAACTTCTTTACCGTAGCTCGGATTGAGGTGTCGTTTTTTCCAGTATTCTTGTAATTTAGAGCTCTTCAATTTTCTAGTTGGCACCACCTCCGGAATAAGGCTGGAAAATTACGAAAATGCCCTTTAACTCACCATTTATTGGTTTCTTTCACTGTTTTGCGCTCTCCTTCGCACTAACTTGCATGAAATACCTGTAAAACACATGAGAAATACACAAAACAAGAAATACTTGCCAAAAAAAGTTAGTAGCATAAATAAGAGACAAATCCAATCTAAATACACTGCACGAGATCATAAAAATACCGAAATTAAGGGGATAAATGTGAAGAATATGTGCCTAATCACACCGCCTATCATAGAACTTTACGCGTCCCGAGCAATGTATATGAATCCTAACCAAAATTCCACTCTTGAAAATTCTTTTATTAAAATAAAATTCCACTTTCGCAGGCAAGCGATTGCATTTAGCGTATGCAACAAGCCTTTAAACCCCTAGGTTACCCTAGTAGGACGAGTTTTGTCTCGTGAGGGTTTGCAGTGAATACACCCACAAAATTCTTTATTGACTCAAATAAAGATCAAAATACTTAAAAATTGTACAATTTAAACTTTTCGAAAAATAATCACCATGAATTCATATTCAAATGTCTCAAACCGTAGTGTGTGTGCAAAGCCAAAAATTCAACCTCAAATTTCCACCGATTGAGCATTACGTTACTTTCCGAAAATTCATTTTGATTCAAATTCTTACGGATTGCACTCACAAATGAATCACTCGGATTGTGGCTATTTTCTCTCGGTATGCATGATATAAAGAGTGAATATAATGGACACAAATTCATGCATACAAAATTGAAAAGAAGGAAATATATGGTGAAAATATCTCATCATCGGAGTACAGTTATTTGGAAATGGGAACATCACCTCTAATTCACACCATTTAATCTCTCATATTATCTTTTCATGTCTTCGCTCTCCACGCGGTAACCAATTTCGCCATTCGGACTCGGTTAGGACTTTTTGGGGTTAAAAGGTGTAAAGGGTAAAAAAGGGAATGGATGGAATGTTCGGAATTGGAAAATGTCTTTATGATGTCCATTAGTGCTTTTTTTCGGGCATTTGCTCATTTTTCTCTTTTTTCTTTTTTTTTTCATTTTTTTTCTTGCTATTTTTGTTGAGCATATCTATTTTTTTTTTCTTGCCCCTTTTTGTTGCACAATTTGGACTTGATGAATATTCAATTTTCACAATTCCGGACTATTTGGGTTTTTCGGGTTGTCAAACGAAAGGGAAATATTTTATTAGGCTCAAAGTGGGTTGCAAAGGGATAATTTTGTTTTTCACAACTTTTTATGGCTAATATTTTTGGGTAACAAACGAGTGCCTACTTCATTGTCCAAAATGCTAATCACATTTCCATATGCATCTCGAGATTAATTAAGTTTAGAGATATATTTAGCACGAATTTCGAGACAACATTTCACACATTTCCCATAACAGATCAAAACAAAGGATTGAGATCATCAACGACTTATTGAAACGCTGAAAAGAACTTTGAGTTAATCATAAACTCGGATTGATTTAAAAACTCATAAAAAATTGAAAGGCTCAAAATCTCACCGGGTTTTATTAATCTCCACACTTATTCGTAAAGTCGTCAATTTTCTTTCAATTTCCATCTTCGGTCAATTTTGGCTTAGTGCATTATTGTATTTTACAATTTGAGACTTTAAATAGAATAAAGGTGATATTTTTGAAAATTTAAATTCCAATTTTTATTTATTTTGAACAAAAATATTTTTGGTTTTTTCTAAATTTTTCAATTTTTTTTTTTTTAAAACACACTTGGAAAGAAAATGTGATCGAATCAATGAATCTAAACAATAAATGAGAAGAATATCCCACACCCCCTAACTTAAATGTTGCATTGTCCTCAATGCGAATCAAGAACACAACATAAAGAGAGGAAAAGAAAGATATTACCCAAATGGAGAGATCCTCGATGAGTACGAATACATTGAATCTACAAAACAAGTTAGAACCAAGCATAACAAAAAGAATAACAAAAACTTTAACTAATGACACTACACTATTAAAAACGGAAAGAAAAAGAAAAAGAAAAAGAAAAAAAACTAATTATGTACAACCTACAATTTGAACGGCTAATAAATCATACACTAAAAGTCAAAAAATTTGAGGGTCCACCCAAAATACAATTTGACTTTGAGGGATTAATGGTGTACCCACATTAGGATGCATGCCTCCCGAAAAGTAAGAATTCCGTTTGAAAAACGGAAGGCATGTGAAAGGTTTAAAAAATGAACCATCACCAATTACAAAATTTAGGGGGACCATGAAGGATTTTGGTGCATAAGAGGACAAGTCCCATTGGGATCCAAGAAATATAGAATCACGTTCCAAAGATTTTTCAAGTAGTATGGGGAGAGGGGCACACAAAAAGGAACATTCCATATTAGAAAACAATTTAAGCATAGAGTGCTTGTCCTCATAAACCGGAAAAGGATCCTCTTGTTGCGTAGCACGTGTGTTGGTCTCTAAGTCGGACGATATTTGAGTCGTATCTTCAAGTACCTCCGAAGACTCAAATGGTATGGGTGAAGGTTTGGGAAGGAGGAATGCATCAATTCTATTGTCCCACTCGCTTTCGTCCAAATGACAAATTGAGGCCCAGAAGATTGGACTTCATCATTAAGGCTTGCATCTACCAGTACAAACTCGCGCTCAAACTTTGCTAGGCTCAACTCCTCTAGCTCTCTCTGTTGCTTGGTGTCTTCAAAATTTTCTCCCTCAAAATTTTCAATTGGATCTGGTGGAGTGACACGTCTAAGTGTGTGGCCCGTAAGATGAAGCATCTCAAAATAACATTCCCATACAAGAAGCGGATCAACATCCTTAAGACATTCATCCAATTCTTGTGATGGATTTAATGGTTCGATAATAGTGGGGACACAAGGAGACAAATGATCCTCAACCTCAGTAGATTTTGCAATATTTATAATAGGTTGAGATTCAAAAGAAAATGGATCAATTTCACTGATTTCATTCTCAAAAGTATTAGGTGAAGCGCAAGTCTCGACCTTTTCTAAGTTGTCCAAATAATCATTCAACTCCTTGCAAGTTGCTATAATTTACGACTCGAGAACAGCACGGTCATCAGATTGCTTTTTTAGATCAAGTAAGAGTTCTTCCAAAGTAGGATTTCTTGGTTCTAGCAACTCGAATTCCTCATTTGGTTGAAAACTTACTTCATCTTCAAAACTATCGGAAAAAAAATCCTCATTGGGTTCAAATAATGCATCTAACTCTTGCTCCCAATAACGATTTTTTTCGCGATATTCTTTTTAAATCTTTCTTCTTCAAGCAATTGATTTTTATAAATTTGGAGTTTCTCAGCACTAGGCTTGTATTTAATAGAATCATCTTTAGTGATATTTATCCAATGGTCATAAGTCTTGAGTGCCTCCTCTTCCTCACTATTAGCATAACAATTAAAGCCACCAAAAGAGTTAAAATAAGACATGTCAAATTGGGCAATTCAAGAACGTGACACCCAATTTTTTTTTTCAATTTTTGTTTTTTTTTTTGTTTTTTTTGTTTTTTTTTTCGAAATCACATGTAGATAAAAATAACTTTCTTAAAAATTTAACAATTTCAATCCCCGGCAACGGCGCCAAAAACTTTACGCGACTTAATATTTGTCTCAAAAGTGCGTACAATCGAGGCTCAAGTGCAAGCCTGTCGCTCAAGTAATAAACCCGGTAAGTCGATCTTCGTATCCACAGGGATCGAGATTGCCAAATAGTAATAAGAAAAATTATTAAATCTTGAAATGATTTCGTAAAAGAAACGAAAAGATGATTAATAAGTGGAAAAATTTCTATTAAAAAATTACTTAAGAATAACAAACTGAAAAGTGCAAAAGAAATTAGATCTGACAAATGGGAGAAAATAGGGTAGGGTACAATCCCTCAATCCTTAACAAATTACTGTATAGAATACTAGAATTGTAAATTAAAATTATTGACTAGATTCGGTCTTTATACATTCTAAGCATTACATATATGAGGTTCAAGCCCGCATCATATGAAATCAAAGATAGATATAAAGCGATGAATGAATCCAGTCTTTATAGATTCTAAGCATTACGTATATGAGGTTCAAGCCCGCACCATATGAAATCAAAGGGAAATATAAAGAGGAGCTTCACGATTCAATCAATATTTTAATTTAACCTCTATTTTCTACATAAATAATTTGCCTTGGATTGAGTTCATGTACCCCAACCCTTGGGAATTTATCTACTCATGATTGGATTAAAAAAACAAATTCATACACAACATTAAGGATCTACAAGACATTATAAATAAACTGCATATAATAAAACAAGAGAATGAAAATGATATTACTTGAATTCAGCAACAAGAACGGAATTGGGATTCAGAAATTCTTACAAAATAGGGTTCATGAAAACTCTTGAAGGAATATAAAATTTGCTCTCAAAATCTAACCCTAAAATTTAATCTAGCACTTCTAACCTACTCCTAACCTAGCCTCTCTCTAGCAACTCCCCTTCAAATGATGTAGGTCATGGGCTTTTATAGCACAAAGTCTCCAAATTGACAGCCAATAGTGCTTGTGGAACAAGTTTTCCAAGAGTTGCACTGCATTAAATGCAAAATTAATGACATAAATCCGCACATCCAGACTCTTCATTATCGCGCAACTTCAAGACATCGTAACTTCTTCACCGTAGCTCGGATTGAGGTGCCGTTTTTTCCAGTATTCTTGTAATTTAGAGCTCTTCAATTTTCTAGTTGGCACCACCTCCGGACTAAGGCTGGAAAATTACGAAAATGCCCTTTAACTCACCATTTATTGGTTTCTTTCACTGTTTTGCGCTCTCCTTCGCACTAACTTGCATGAAATACCTGTAAAACACATGAGAAATACACAAAACAAGAAATACTTGCCAAAAAAAGTTAGTAGCATAAATAAGAGACAAATCCAATCTAAATACACTGCACGAGATCATAAAAATACCGAAATTAAGGGGATAAATGTGAAGAATATGTGCCTAATCACACCGCCTAACATAGAACTTTACGCGTCCCGAGCAATGTATATGAATCCTAACCAAAATTCCACTCTTGAAAATTCTTTTATTAAAATAAAATTCCACTTTCGCAGGCAAGCGATTGCATTTAGCGTATGCAACAAGCCTTTAAACCCCTAGGTTACCCTAGTAGGACGAGTTTTGTCTCGTGAGGGTTTTGTAGTGAATACACCCACAAAATTCTTTATTGACTCAAATAAAGATCAAAATACTTAAAAATTGTACAATTTAAACTTTTCGAAAAATAATCACCATGAATTCATATTCAAATGTCTCAAACCGTAGTGTGTGTGCAAAGCCAAAAATTCAACCTCAAATTTCCACCGATTGAGCATTACGTTACTTTCCGAAAATTAGTTTTGATTCAAATTCTTACGGATTGTACTCACAAATGAATCACTCGGATTGTGGCTATTTTCTCTCGGTATGCATGATATAAAGAGTGAATATAATGGACACAAATTCATGCATACAAAATTGAAAAGAAGGAAATATATGGTGAAAATATCTCATCATCGGAGTACAGTTATTTGGAAATGGGAACATCACCTCTAATTCACACCATTTAATCTCTCATATTATCTTTTCATGTCTTCGCTCTCCACGCGGTAACCAATTTCGCCATTCGGACTCGGTTAGGACTTTTTGGGGTTAAAAGGTGTAAAGGGTAAAAATGGGAATGGATGGAATGTTCAGAATTGGAAAATGTCTTTATGATGTCCATTAGTGCTTTTTTTTCGGGCATTTGCTCATTTATCACTTTTTTCTTTTTTTTTTTCATTTTTTTTCTTGCTATTTTTGTTGAGCATATCTATTTTTTTTTCTTGCCCCTTTTTGTTGCACAATTTGGACTTGATGAATATTCAATTTTCACAATTCCGGGCTATTTGGGTTTTTCGGGTTGTCAAACGAAAGGGAAATATTTTATTAGGCTCAAAGTGGGTTGCAAAGGGATAATTTTGTTTTTCACAACTTTTTATGGCTAATATTTTTGGGTAACAAACGAGGGCCTACTTCATTGTCCAAAATGCTAATCACATTACCATATGCATCTCGAGATTAATTAAGTTTAGAGATATATTTAGCACGAATTTCGAGACAACATTTCACACATTTCCCATAACCTATCAAAACAAAGGATTGAGATCATCAACGACTTATTAAAACGCTGAAAAGAACTTTGAGTTAATCATAAACTCGGATTGATTTAAAAACTCATAAAAAATTGAAAGGCTCAAAATCTCACCGGGTTTTATTAATCTCCACACTTATTCGTAAAGTCGTCAATTTTCTTTCAATTTCCATCTTCGGTCAATTTTGGCTTAGTGCATTATTGTATTTTACAATTTGAGACTTTAAATAGAATAAAGGTGATATTTTTGAAAATTTAAATTCTAATTTTTATTTATTTTGAACAAAAATATTTTATGTTTTTTCAAAATTTTTCAATATTTTTTTTTAAAACACACTTGGAAAGAACATGTGATCGAATGAATGAATCTAAACAATAAATGGGAAGAATATCCCACACCCCCTAACTTAAATGTTGCATTGTCATCAATGCGAATCAAGAACACAACATAAAGAGAGGAAAAGAAAGATATTACCCAAATGGAGAGATCCTCGATGAGTACGAATCCATTGAATCTACAAAACAAGTTAGAACCAAGCATAACAAAAAGAATAACAAAAACTTTAACTAATGACACTACACTATTAAAAACGGAAAGAAAAAGAAAAAGAAAAAAAACTAATTATGTACAACCTACAATTTGAACGGCTAATAAATCATACACTAAAAGTCGAAAAATTTGAGGGTCCACCCAAAATACAATTTGACTTTGAGGGATTAATGGTGTACCCTCATTAGGATGCATGCCTCCCGAAAAGTAAGAATTCCGTTTGAAAAATGGAAGGCATGTGAAAGGTTTAAAAAATGAACCATCACCAATTACAAAATTTAGGGGGATCATGAAGGATTTTGGTGCATAAGAGGACAAGTCCCATTGGGATCCAAGAAATATAGAATCACGTTCCAAAGATTTTTCAAGTAGTATGGGGAGAGGGGCACACAAAAAGGAACATTCCATATTAGAAAACAATTTAAGCATAGAGTGCTTGTCCTCATAAATCGGAAAAGGATCCTCTTGTTGCGTAGCACGTGTGTTGGTCTCCAAGTCGGACGATATTTGAGTCGTATCTTCAAGTAACTCCGAAGACTCAAATGGTATGGGTGAAGGTTTGGGAAGGAGGAATGCATCAATTTTATTATCCCACTCGCTTTCGTCCAAATGACAAATTGAGGCCCAGAAAGATTGGACTTCATCATTAAGGCTTGCATCTACCTGTCCAAACTCGCGCTCAAACTCTGCTAGGCTCAACTCCTCTAGCTCTCTCTGTTGCTTGGTGTCCTCAAAATTTTCTCCCTCAAAATTTTCAATTGGATCTGGTGGAGTGACACGTCTAATTGTGTGGCCCGTAAGATGAAGCATCTCAAAATAACATTCCCATACAAGAAGCGGATCAACATCCTTAAGACATTCATCCAATTCTTGTGATGGATTTAATGGTTCGATAATAGTGGGGACACAAGGAGACAAATGATCCTCAACCTCAGTAGATTTTGCAATATTTATAATAGGTTGGGATTCAAAAGAACATGGATCAATTTCAATGATTTCATTCTCAAAAGTATTAGGTGAAGCGCAAGTCTCGACCTTTTCTAAGTTGTCCAAATAATCATTCAACTCCTTGCAAGTTGCTATAATTTTCGACTCGAGAACACCACGGTCATCAGATTGTTTTTTTAGATCAAGTAAGAGTTCTTCCAAAGTAGGCTTTCTTGGTTCTAGCACCTCGAATTCCTCATTTGGTTGAAAACTTACTTCATCTTCAAAACTATCGGAAAAAAAATCCTCATTGGGTTCAAATAATGCATCTAACTCTTGCTCCCAATAACGATTTTTTTCGCGATATTCTTTTTAAATCTTTCTTCTTCAAGCAATTGATTTTTATAAATTTGGAGTTTCTCAGCACTAGGCTTGTATTTAATATAATCATCTTTAGTGATATTTATCCAATGGTCATAAGTCTTGAGTGCCTCCTCTTCCTCACTATTAGCATAACAATTAAAGCCACCAAAAGAGTTAAAATAAGACATGTCAAATTGGGCAATTCAAGAACGTGACACCCAATTTTTTTTTTCAATTTTTGTTTTTTTTTTGTTTTTTTTGTTTTTTTTTTCGAAATCACATGTAGATAAAAATAACTTTCTTAAAAATTTAACAATTTCAATCCCCGGCAACGGCGCCAAAAACTTTACGCGACTTAATATTTGTCTCAAAAGTGCGTACAATCGAGGCTCAAGTGCAAGCCTGTCGCTCAAGTAATAAACCCGGTAAGTCGATCTTCGTATCCACAGGGATCGAGATTGCCAAATAGTAATAAGAAAAATTATTAAATCTTGAAATGATTTCGTAAAAGAAACGAAAAGATGATTAATAAGTGGAAAAATTTCTATTAAAAAATTACTTAAGAAAAACAAACTGAAAAGTGCAAAAGAAATTAGATCTGACAAATGGGAGAAAATAGGGTAGGGTACAATCCCTCAATCCTTAACAAATTACTGTATAGAATACTAGAATTGTAAATTAAAATTATTGACTAGATTCGGTCTTTATACATTCTAAGCATTACATATATGAGGTTCAAGCCCGCATCATATGAAATCAAAGATAGATATAAAGCGATGAATGAATCCAGTCTTTATAGATTCTAAGCATTACGTATATGAGGTTCAAGCCCGCACCATATGAAATCAAAGGGAAATATAAAGAGGAGCTTCACGATTCAATCAATATTTTAATTTAACCTCTATTTTCTACATAAATAATTTGCCTTGGATTGAGTTCATGTACCCCAACCCTTGGGAATTTATCTACTCATGATTGGATTAAAAAAACAAATTCATACACAACATTAAGGATCTACAAGACATTATAAATAAATTGCATATAATAAAACAAGAGAATGAAAATGATATTACTTGAATTCAGCAACAAGAACGGAATTGGGATTCAGAAATTCTTACAAAATAGGGTTCATGAAAACTCTTGAAGGAATATAAAATTTGCTCTCAAAATCTAACCCTAAAATTTAATCTAGCACTTCTAACCTACTCCTAACCTAGCCTCTCTCTAGCAACTCCCCTTCAAATGATGTAGGTCATGGGCTTTTATAGCACAAAGTCTCCAAATTGACAGCCAATAGTGCTTGTGGAACAAGTTTTCCAAGAGTTGCACTGCATTAAATACAAAATTAATGACAGAAATCCGCACATCCAGACTCTTCATTATCGCGCAACTTCAAGACATCGTAACTTCTTCACCGTAGCTCGGATTGAGGTGCCGTTTTTTCCAGTATTCTTGTAATTTAGAGCTCTTCAATTTTCTAGTTGGCACCACCTCCGGACTAAGGCTGGAAAATTACGAAAATGCCCTTTAACTCACCATTTATTGGTTTCTTTCACTGTTTTGCGCTCTCCTTCGCACTAACTTGCATGAAATACCTGTAAAACACATGAGAAATACACAAAACAAGAAATACTTGCCAAAAAAAGTTAGTAGCATAAATAAGAGACAAATCCAATCTAAATACACTGCACGAGATCATAAAAATACCGAAATTAAGGGGATAAATGTGAAGAATATGTGCCTAATCACACCGCCTAACATAGAACTTTACGCGTCCCGAGCAATGTATATGAATCCTAACCAAAATTCCACTCTTGAAAATTCTTTTATTAAAATAAAATTCCACTTTCGCAGGCAAGCGATTGCATTTAGCGTATGCAACAAGCCTTTAAACCCCTAGGTTACCCTAGTAGGACGAGTTTTGTCTCGTGAGGGTTTTGTAGTGAATACACCCACAAAATTCTTTATTGACTCAAATAAAGATCAAAATACTTAAAAATTGTACAATTTAAACTTTTCGAAAAATAATCACCATGAATTCATATTCAAATGTCTCAAACCGTAGTGTGTGTGCAAAGCCAAAAATTCAACCTCAAATTTCCACCGATTGAGCATTACGTTACTTTCCGAAAATTAGTTTTGATTCAAATTCTTACGGATTGTACTCACAAATGAATCACTCGGATTGTGGCTATTTTCTCTCGGTATGCATGATATAAAGAGTGAATATAATGGACACAAATTCATGCATACAAAATTGAAAAGAAGGAAATATATGGTGAAAATATCTCATCATCGGAGTACAGTTATTTGGAAATGGGAACATCACCTCTAATTCACACCATTTAATCTCTCATATTATCTTTTCATGTCTTCGCTCTCCACGCGGTAACCAATTTCGCCATTCGGACTCGGTTAGGACTTTTTGGGGTTAAAAGGTGTAAAGGGTAAAAATGGGAATGGATGGAATGTTCAGAATTGGAAAATGTCTTTATGATGTCCATTAGTGCTTTTTTTTCGGGCATTTGCTCATTTATCACTTTTTTCTTTTTTTTTTTCATTTTTTTTCTTGCTATTTTTGTTGAGCATATCTATTTTTTTTTCTTGCCCCTTTTTGTTGCACAATTTGGACTTGATGAATATTCAATTTTCACAATTCCGGGCTATTTGGGTTTTTCGGGTTGTCAAACGAAAGGGAAATATTTTATTAGGCTCAAAGTGGGTTGCAAAGGGATAATTTTGTTTTTCACAACTTTTTATGGCTAATATTTTTGGGTAACAAACGAGGGCCTACTTCATTGTCCAAAATGCTAATCACATTACCATATGCATCTCGAGATTAATTAAGTTTAGAGATATATTTAGCACGAATTTCGAGACAACATTTCACACATTTCCCATAACCGATCAAAACAAAGGATTGAGATCATCAACGACTTATTAAAACGCTGAAAAGAACTTTGAGTTAATCATAAACTCGGATTGATTTAAAAACTCATAAAAAATTGAAAGGCTCAAAATCTCACCGGGTTTTATTAATCTCCACACTTATTCGTAAAGTCGTCAATTTTCTTTCAATTTCCATCTTCGGTCAATTTTGGCTTAGTGCATTATTGTATTTTACAATTTGAGACTTTAAATAGAATAAAGGTGATATTTTTGAAAATTTAAATTCTAATTTTTATTTATTTTGAACAAAAATATTTTATGTTTTTTCAAAATTTTTCAATATTTTTTTTTAAAACACACTTGGAAAGAACATGTGATCGAATGAATGAATCTAAACAATAAATGGGAAGAATATCCCACACCCCCTAACTTAAATGTTGCATTGTCATCAATGCGAATCAAGAACACAACATAAAGAGAGGAAAAGAAAGATATTACCCAAATGGAGAGATCCTCGATGAGTACGAATCCATTGAATCTACAAAACAAGTTAGAACCAAGCATAACAAAAAGAATAACAAAAACTTTAACTAATGACACTACACTATTAAAAACGGAAAGAAGAAGAAAAAGAAAAAAAACTAATTATGTACAACCTACAATTTGAACGGCTAATAAATCATACACTAAAAGTCGAAAAATTTGAGGGTCCACCCAAAATACAATTTGACTTTGAGGGATTAATGGTGTACCCTCATTAGGATGCATGCCTCCCGAAAAGTAAGAATTCCGTTTGAAAAATGGAAGGCATGTGAAAGGTTTAAAAAATGAACCATCACCAATTACAAAATTTAGGGGGATCATGAAGGATTTTGGTGCATAAGAGGACAAGTCCCATTGGGATCCAAGAAATATAGAATCACGTTCCAAAGATTTTTCAAGTAGTATGGGGAGAGGGGCACACAAAAAGGAACATTCCATATTAGAAAATAATTTAAGCATAGAGTGCTTGTCCTCATAAATCGGAAAAGGATCCTCTTGTTGCGTAGCACGTGTGTTGGTCTCCAAGTCGGACGATATTTGAGTCGTATCTTCAAGTAACTCCGAAGACTCAAATGGTATGGGTGAAGGTTTGGGAAGGAGGAATGCATCAATTTTATTATCCCACTCGCTTTCGTCCAAATGACAAATTGAGGCCCAGAAAGATTGGACTTCATCATTAAGGCTTGCATCTACCTGTCCAAACTCGCGCTCAAACTCTGCTAGGCTCAACTCCTCTAGCTCTCTCTGTTGCTTGGTGTCCTCAAAATTTTCTCCCTCAAAATTTTCAATTGGATCTGGTGGAGTGACACGTCTAATTGTGTGGCCCGTAAGATGAAGCATCTCAAAATAACATTCCCATACAAGAAGCGGATCAACATCCTTAAGACATTCATCCAATTCTTGTGATGGATTTAATGGTTCGATAATAGTGGGGACACAAGGAGACAAATGATCCTCAACCTCAGTAGATTTTGCAATATTTATAATAGGTTGAGATTCAAAAGAACATGGATCAATTTCAATGATTTCATTCTCAAAAGTATTAGGTGAAGCGCAAGTCTCGACCTTTTCTAAGTTGTCCAAATAATCATTCAACTCCTTGCAAGTTGCTATAATTTTCGACTCGAGAACACCACGGTCATCAGATTGTTTTTTTAGATCAAGTAAGAGTTCTTCCAAAGTAGGCTTTCTTGGTTCTAGCACCTCGAATTCCTCATTTGGTTGAAAACTTACTTCATCTTCAAAACTATCGAAAAAAAAATCCTCATTGGGTTCAAATAATGCATCTAACTCTTGCTCCCAATAACGATTTTTTCGCGATATTCTTTTTCAAGTCTTTCTTCTTCAAGCAATTGATTTTGATAAATTTGGAGTTTCTCAGCACTAGGCTTGTATTTAATATAATCATCTTTAGTGATATTGATCCAATGGTCATAAGTCTTGAGTGCCTCCTCTTCCTCACTATTAGCATAACAATTAAAGCCACCAAAAGAGTTAAAATAAGACATGTCAAATTGGGCAATTCAAGAACGTGACACCCAATTTTTTTTTTCAATTTTTGTTTTTTTTTTATTTATTTATTTTTTCGAAATCACTTGTAGATAAAAATAACTTTCTTAAAAATTTAACAATTTCAATCCCCGGCAACGGCGCCAAAAACTTTACGCGACTTAATATTTGTCTCAAAAGTGCGTACAATCTAGGCTCAAGTGCAAGCCTGTCGCTCAAGTAATAAACCCGGTAAGTCGGGATCGTATCCACAGGGATCGAGATTGCCAAATAGTAATAAGAAAAATTATTAAATCCTGAAATGATTTCATAAAAGAAACAAAATGATGATTAATAAGTGGAAAAACCTCTATTAAAAAATTACTTAAGAAAAACAAACTGAAAAGTGCAAAAGAAATTAGATCTGACAAATGGCAGAAAATAGGGTAGGGTACAATCCCTCAATCCTTAACAAATTACCGTATAGAATACTAGAATTGTAAATTAAAATTATTGACTAGATCCGGTCTTTATACATTCTAAGCATTACATATATGAGGTTCAAGCCCGCATCATATGAAATCAAAGATAGATATAAAGCGGTGAATGAATCCAGTCTTTATAGATTCTAAGCATTACGTATATGAGGTTCAAGCCTCCACCATACGAAATCAAAGGGAAATATAAAGAGGAGCTTTCACGATTCAATCAATATTTTAATTTAACCTCTATTTTCTACATAAATAATTTGCCTTGGATTGAGTTCATGTACCCCAACCCTTGGGAATTTAGCTACTTATGATTGGATTAAAAAAACAAATTCATACACAACATTAAGGATCTACAAGACATTATAAATAAATTGCATATAATAAAACAAGAGAATGGAAATGATATTACTTGAATTCATCAACAAGAACGGAATAGGGATTCAGAAATTCTTACAAAATAGGGATCATGAAAACTCTTGAAGGAATATAAAATTTGCTCTCAAAATCTAACCCTAAAATTTAATCTAGCACTTCTAACCTACTCCTAACCTAGCCTCTCTCTAGCAACTCCCCTTCAAATGATGTAGGTCATGGTCTTTTATAGCACAAAGTCTCGAAATTGAGAGCCAATAGTGCTTGTGGAACAAATTTTCCAAGAGTTGCATTGCATTAAATGCATAATTAATGACAGAAATCCGCACATCCAGACTCTTCATTATCGTGCAACTTCAAAACATCGTAACTTCTTCACCGTAGCTCGGATTGAGGTGCCGTTTTTTCCAGTATTCTTTTAATTTAGAGATCTTCAACTTTCTAGTTGGCACCACCTCCGGACTAAGGCTAGAAAATTATGAAAATGCCCTTTAACTCTCCATTTATTGGTTTCTTTCACTGTTTTGCGCTCTCCTTCGCACTAACTTGCATGAAATACCTGTAAAACACATGAGAAATACAAAAAATAAGAAATACTTGCCCAAAAAAGTTAGTAGCATAAATAAGAGACAAATCCAATCTAAATACACTGCACGAGATCATAAAAATACCGAAATGAAGGGGATAAATGTGAAGAATATGTGCCTAATCACACCCCCTAACTTAGAACTTTGCGCGTCCCGAGCAATGTATATGAATCCTAACCAAAATTCCACTCTTGAAAATTCTTTTATTAAAATAAAATTCCACTTTCGCAGGCAAGCGATTGCATTTAGCGTATGCAACAAGCCTTTAAACCCCTAGGTTACCCTAGTAGGACGAGTTTTGTCTCGTGAGGGTTTGCAGTGAATACACCCACAAAATTCTTTATTGACTCAAATAAAGATCAAAATACTTAAAAATTGTACAATTTAAACTTTTCGAAAAATAATCACCATGAATTCATATTCAAATGTCTCAAACCGTAGTGTGTGTGTGCAAAGCCAAAAATTCAACCTCAAATTTCCACCGATTGAGCATTACGTTACTTTCCGAAAATTAGTTTTGATTCAAATTCTTACGGATTGCACTCACAAATGAATCACTCGGATTGTGGCTATTTTCTCTCGGTATGCATGATATAAAGAGTGAATATAATGGACACAAATTCATGCATACAAAATTGAAAAGAAGGAAATATATGGTGAAAATATCTCATCATCGGAGTACAGTTATTTGGAAATGGGAACATCACCTCTAGTTCACACCATTTAATCTCTCATATTATCTTTTCATGTCTTCGCTCTCCACGCGGTAACCAATTTCGCCATTCGGACTCGGTTAGGACTTTTTGGGGTTAAAAGGTGTAAAGGGTAAAAATGGGAATGGATGGAATGTTCGGAATTGGAAAATGTCTTTATGATGTCCATTAGTGCTTTTTTTCGGGCATTTGCTCATTTTTCTCTTTTTTCTTTTTTTTTCATTTTTTTTCTTGCTATTTTTGTTGAGCATATCTATTTTTTTTTTCTTGCCCCTTTTTGTTGCACAATTTGGACTTGATGAATATTCAATTTTCACAATTCCGGGCTATTTGTGTTTTTTGGGTTGTCAAACGAAAGGGAAATATTTTATTAGGCTCAAAGTGGGTTGCAAAGGGATAATTTTGTTTTTCACAACTTTTTATGGGTAATATTTTTGGGTAACAAATGAGGGCCTACTTCATTGTCCAAAATGCTAATCACATTACCATATTCATCTCGAGATTAATTAAGTTTAGAGATATATTTAGCACGAATTTCGAGACAACATTTCACACATTTCCCAATATTACAAGAACCATACTCACAATTAAACATAACGAATTCCTTTTTCCTTTAACCGTATATTATTCACATCATAAATTTACAATACAAGCACCCCGAGGCTAAGCTGCGGTGCACACATACTCTGCTATCCATCCCGGTACATCACGTACATAAGGATTACAAATTCCGAATCTCTCAGGAATTGTTGGAACAAAAACCAAACACAAAAATGGAGGCGAACATAATTCAAATATCCATGGTCACGTACATACCTACGCTCCATAGTCAGCTGGCTTATTAACTCACAAATAAGTCATTCTCTTGGACTATGTCCTCGAGGTACCAATCTAAATTCGGGAAACACAAAGATTAGAAGGCCCTAAGCGAACGTAAACCTCCCATGATAGCAAGTATGGTAGGTATGTCATACACATAAAATCATATACTAAGCATTCACACATCTTAGATATCTCAATATTAATAATGGTATACTCTACATCCTTATACCATTATTCTAATTTTATATATTTTAAGTCTCGCGGTAATATAAAATTTAAACTGTCGACACGTCTCACGTCATAGTTTCTTATACTTAAAACCTATCTCGAAGAGATTATTAAGTCCCCTATTATTCCCACATTAAACATCATTATTCCTAAGGTCCTTACTTCTGCCCCAAACCTCATTTCATCAAATTATTCAAATTTACTCTTTTAACCCTAATATTATCTCACTCATCGAATTTCATTAGGTTTTAGAATAATTCCTCAAACGAATTCTAATTAAGGTCCAAGTTGTATAACCATACCTACTGGTCTTCCTTAAGTCTAAGGATATTCATAAAGTCTCCAATAATAATTTTCTAAGGGTTAACATCATTAAAATTTAACTAGGAAAAATTTTACTCATTCTGGGAAGGTCGATCGATCGACCTTTACCTTCGATTGATCGATGGTGGTCGATCGATCGACTGATGAATGTCGATCGATCGATCGCACCAGGTAGGCTACGTATTGCTTCGTTTTGCAGTTTTCAAAACATCTCAAAACACCATTATAATGCAATAAACTCTAATCTAACGTTATAATATCATCATACAACCATCCTACAACATTGTTAACGTTCTAAATCCAATAATTCATCAACCAAGGGCTTTATTTGGATCAAAACTTGATCAAGAACCCTAGTTTTCTATTTCTTTCAAGAACAATAAATAGTCTCTTCTTAAATCCGTTTTTAGATCATCAAGGGTTATATTTTGAGTTCATAATTCGTCCAGAATATGTCTACATGCAATTCCTAACATGGTTCATAGTTTTAATCCTCAAATTCATGGGTCTATATCAATCTTCCAAGACAAAATTCGATAATTACCTAAACATGGAGGAACACATTCATTGCATTAATTGAAACTAAATCACTTGCCTTATGTTCTTCAAATTTGTTGTTGGTTGAAGATGGTTGAATTCCTCTCTCTCTCTCTGCAGAATTCTCCTCTCTCTCTCTCTCTCTTTCTCTCTCTCTCTCTCTACAAGTTCTTCTCAAGGTGACAATGGAGGTGGGGGTTGGTTTTTGGCAAGTTTGATATTTCTAAACTTCTCCCGTAGTCCACTACCTTGATTGGGGGTGGAAATGGTTAAGTGGGTTAAGACTAAGTCATATTTTTAACTCTAATTTTCGTGGGTTTTAATTCCCAAAATTCCGAAATTACCAAACTACCCTTTTGGGTTGCCGGTATGGCCTAAAAATGCCCCGGGATCCAAACTAAACCCCCGGCTAGTGTTTTCTGACTATTTCGACCCTTTCGGACGCGTTGGCGATCTCTAAATGACCATACGGTTGATAAAAATAAAATTCACTTTTTAATTTAAATAATTAACCACCTGACGCGGCTGTCACGCGCGTCCCAACAAAATTTCCCAAATTGCCGTATTTCAGTCTCGCGACAATTTCAATATTTTCAATATTTATATATTGCCATATGTACACATTATAATTAAATACAAACTCCCATCTCGTTAGTATTTTATCCGGACTAATTCTCAATTAATTCACATTTAATTTAATTAATCCCATAAATAAATATCGATAAAAATGCGGGGTATTACAAGTTATTTCTAGTATTGTCATTTTGGGATTTATTACTGTCTAGATGTTTTACTTTAAGTTTTTAATGTTGGGATTTAGTTGTTGAATGTTTAAAGTATTTGGATTAAATGTTCCAGGATTATTGTGGTGTGATTATTTAATATTGAATTATTGTAAATAATTAAATCTTTGTTTTTAAAATAAAATTTGGAAAGTAATGTTCAAAAATAGTTTTGAACTTAGTTTAATTAATTAGGGTGGTTAAACTGGAAAAGATATTTTTTTACGACAGTGATGCTAAGAATGAACCAACTGTTCACCTTGATTTTAATTTAATAAAGGAGTGATCGCCCGGTATTTAATTAGGCGGGGTGTCACAGGTGGTATCAGAGCATCAGGTTCTAGTGTCCTTAGGATCTGTACGGCTTCTTTCGCTTTTAGCTTAACATTTTTGCTATAGAGCCCTATTTTAGGATTGTTGTATTCTTACTTTTACGTTTACGTCTTCAGCTATTTGAGATTTGATAATAACTGTAGACTAATGAATTTCTTCACGTTTCAGATGCCTCCGAGACGTGCACCAAAGGATAGGCGTGCCCAAGCCGAGCAGCCAGCAGCTCCGGCACAAGGTACGATGAAAGCTAATGAAGTAGCCACTATTATTGCCTAGGCAGTGAATGTCGTGGGAGCGGGTTAGGGATGCCTTTCGGAAGGCGCATCCCCCTGAGTTCTCTGGTAGTTCAGATATCATCATTGTCAGCCAATGGAAGAAAGATATACAGCGACATTTTCATATGTATGAGTGCACAGACGTGCAGAAATAGTTATTGGCTTCCTTTAAGCTGGTGGGGGCTGCTTTGCAGTGGTGGGAGTCAACCACCACCTTGGAGGAGAGGGACACGATCCCGATTCAGTCATTTTAGGAGCGGTTTGACCGCAAGTATTTTCCACCTGCCGTACAGACTAAGATGAGGCGGAAACTACTGAACTTGAAATAGGAGAATTCTACAGTTGCTGAGTGTGAGGAGGAGTTCACGAGACTTCTCACTATAGTGCCAGATGAGGCACCCACTGAGGGTAAGAAGATAATGCTGTTTGTGGACGGGTTAGCTTGGAGGATCCGTCAGCACCTTATAGGGAATCTATCTCTGAGTACTTTCACTGATGTACTCAATGCTGCGTTACTACATTGCCAGGATCATCGCTTCCATCTGCAGGGAAGCAAGAGAGCAGGAGAGTCGGGCCAGCAGGGCAGGACCGGGGGTTGTAGTGCTAGTGGAGCACCATCTCAAGGACAAACTCGTCAGCACGAGCAGAGTTCCCATCAGGGGGACCCTCCTAAGCGATTTCGTTCAGGTGATTCTAGATAGGGATTTGGGGGTTATAGGTAGGGCCAGCCTAATCAGCAGGGCCAGCAAGGCCAACACCAACAGCAGCAGGGTCAGCAACAGGGCCAATCGGGCCAACAACATTTTCATCAGGGCCAGTGGCAGGGTGGTAATGGCCAGCAGGGCCGTGGTCAGCAGGTTCAGAGGGGAGGAAATTTCAAAGGTCGATGTTTTGGCGGCAAGCATGGCCATAGGCGCCAGGATTGTCCAGAGGGAGAGAGGGCCCTACAGCAGCAGGGTGCCCGTAATGAGCCACAGAGGCCACTTTTTCTAGCTGCCCTCCCAGCACCAGCCCTACTAGCCGTTCCAGCTGCTCTAGTGCAGCAGGGGCAGTTACAGTATGCACGTGTCTATAACGTCCACCAGGCAGCAGCTCCACAGGCACCACCCGCGAATGAGGGTATGTTTCCTATCCATGGTACTATGGGTCGAGTTTTGTTTGATACTGGGGCGACGCATTATTTTATAACTATGCATTTTACGAAGGCCTTAGGGTTGTTAGCCACAGCAAAGAGCACTGTGACGTGTGTAGACTCACCACTGGGGAGTGGATCGCTTATTTTCTTTATATGCCGGGGAGTGGGGGTATAGATTGGTAGCTTGGTATTACCTCCAGACATGTTAGTCTTAGATATCCATGAGCACGATGTTATTATCGGTATGGATTGGCTCGCAGCTTACAGAGCCATGATTGATTGTTTCAGTGGGAGTATTATTTTTTCCATTCCGAGGCAAGAGATGTTTGTAGTGGCGATGCCTTGCCCAGAGGGAGGCTCGACCGCTCATTTGTATTACATAGAGGAGGATACCTCTAAGGAGGTTATGATTCCCTTAGACTCGATTCCAATTGTTCGTGAGTATTCCGATGTGTTTTAGGAGATACCAGGCCTACCCGCCAATCGAGAGATAGACTTTGTCATAGACTTATTACCAGATACTAGACCTATAGTATGCGCTCCCTACCGTATAGCTCCGACAGAGATGAAAGAGTTATGAAATCAGATAGAGGAGCTGTTAGGTCAGGGTTTCATTCGCAGGAGTACTTCTCCTTGGGGCACTCCAGTATTTTTTGTAAAGAAGAGAGATGGTTCAATGAGGCTATGTTTGGACTACCGGGAGTTGAATAAGGTCACGATACGAAACAAGTATCCGTTGCCTCGAATCGATGATCTATTGACCAGCTGAGGGGAGAAACTTTCTTTTCGAAGAAAGATCTGAGGTCGGGGTACCATCAGCTACGTATTAGGGAGCAGGATGTTTCAAAGACTACTTTCTTGATGAGATATGGGTCCTATGAGTTCAGGGTGATGCCATATGGCCTCACAAATGCTCCAGCCGTGTTCATGGCCTTAATGAATCATGTGTTCATAGAGTTCTTGGATCAGTTTGTCATCGTCTTCATAGATGACATTTGATATATTCACACTCCGAGGAGGAGCATGCCGAGCACTTGAGATAGGTTCTTCAGACTCTACGAGAGCATCAGTTGTATGCTAAGTACGAGAAGTGCGGATTCTGGTTGCGAGAAGTACAGTTCTTAGGGCATGTTGTTTCTGAGCAGGGGATAGCAGTCAATCCGAGTAAAGTGCCAGCAGTGAGACAGTGGAGACAGCCCACGACACCGACCGAAGTGCGTAGTTTCTTGGGGTTAGCCGAATACTATAGGAGATTCATTCGAGGATTCTCCAAAATAGCGAGTCCATTGACGAACTTGACTCGCAAAGGAATACCATATGTTTGGGATGATGCTTGTCAATTGGCCTTCGACGAGCTGAAAGACAAGCTTACTTCAGCACCAGTCCTTGCCTTACCGAAGCCGGGTGTGGAGTACCTTGTTTACACCGATGCCTCTTTACGGGGACTTGGGGGAGTACTTCAACAGGAAGAGAAGGCTATAGCTTTTGCCTCCCGCAAGCTTAAGCCACATGAGAAGAATTACCCCACCCACGACCTGGAGTTAGCAGCGGTCGTTTTTGCATTGAGGATATGGAGGCACTATTTATTGGGGGAGAAATTCCGCTTGTTTACAGACCACAAGTCACTGCAGTACCTGTTCACTCAGCGAGAGCTGAATATGCGTCAGCGCAGATGGTTAGAGTTTGTGAAGGACTATTAGTTCGACATACAGTACCATCTGGGGAAGGCCAACGTAGTTGCTGATGCGTTGAGTCGTAGACGAGGTAGCGAACGTCTAGAAAGAAAAGTGGAAGGAGTTAGGCCACCAGGTCGCAGTAGCCCGTTCCTTCATATCTGTTATGACAGTGACACCTGAGATTGTGACGAGGGTGATACAGGCACAGACCGCAGACCCTTTTTGCCAGGAGCAGATTGTACGACTTTTAGCTGAGGGTGCTGAGTCCTATTCTGTTAGTTCTGATGGGGGTTTAAGGTTTAATGGGAGATTGGTGGTTCCAGAAGGAGTAAAATTACGTCATGCAGTGATGACCCAGTCTCACGGGTCCCGATTTGCGGTACATCCTGGAGGAGATAAGATGTACCAGGATATGAGGCGGCAATACTGGTGGAGTGGGATTAAGAAGGATATTGCTGAGTTCGTATCCAAATGTTCTACCTGCCAGCTGGTAAAGGTGGACCATCAGAAACCGTCAAGGTTGCTTCAGCCATTGGAAGTACCCGCGTGGAAGTGGGAGAGTATTTCCATGCATTTTATTATCGGGTTGCCTACATCACAGCGGGGCCACGACTCTATCTGGGTGATTGTAGACCGTTTGACAAAGGTGGCTCATTTTCTGCCGGTGCGGACAGACTATACCACGGGTCAGTATGCTCAGTTGTTCATTGCTGAGATTGTCAGATTACATGGGGTGCCCCTGAATATTGTGTCAGATAGAGACAAGATTTTCGTGTTGCGTTTTTGGGAAAGCTTTCAGGAGGCTATGGGTACTGAGTTGAGGTTGAGTTCAGCTTATCATCCACACACAGATGGACAGACAAAGCGTACTAATCAGATGTTGGAGGATATGCTACGCATGTGTGTTCTTGATTTTGGAGGAGGTTGGTAGCCACACCTTCCACTGGTAGAGTTCACTTATAATAACTCTTATCAGTTCACGATTGGCATAGCCCCATTTGAGGCTTTGTATGGAAGGCCTTGTCGTTCCCCAACTTGTTGGCTCGAGGTGGGGGATAACAAGTTGCTAGGACCGGAGGTAATTCAGGAACTTGTATAAAAAATGTACCCGGGGGAACTTGTCTAAAAAATGTACCCAAACTAAACCCCCGGATAAACGAATGGCATACGTTTGTTGGCAAACGTACCAAAAGGGCAAGTGAAGGTCGTTTTCTCCTGGTCAAGTACATCTACCTCAATTTTGTTATATCCAGAATAACCATCAAGGAAGAAATAGTAAGGGTGGACCACTACTGTCTAAAGCATTTGATTAATAAATGGCAAGGGGAAATGGTCTTTTCTAGTTCCCGCATTGAGTTTCCGATAATCAATGCAAATGCGCCACCCGGTGGTGGTACGTTGGGGAACTAGCTCTCCCTTAGCATTCTCAATCACTGTCATTCCCGACTTCTTAGGGATGACTTGAATAGGGCTCACCCACTTGCTATCTGAGATTCGGTAGATAATCCCGGCATCCAATAACTTGATAATTTCGGTTCTCACTACTTCTTTCACCAACCACGCGGTATTGAAATTCCTACTTGCAAAGAAAGATAAAAAGCCACGCGTCATAAGGTGGTGACGCGACTTAGAAAGTGTCTCTAATGTGCGTTCACTCTAGGCTCAAGTGGAAGCCTGTCGCGTTAGTAAAAAACCCAGTAAGTCGGGATCGTATCAACAGGGAAATAGGACAATGGAATTGTGATGACGTTGGATAGATGAAGAAATCCTAACTTTGACTCTAAAGAAAAAGGAAAATTTATTTGGTTTTTGGAATGACTACACTAGATGCAATAACGAAATTATGAAAAGATGCAATTATTCTTAATTACCAAAAATACTGATGAAGAAAAGTTTAAAATTTTAAACTATATGAAAAGAAAAACAGGACGGGAATACAATCCCTCAACCCTAGTGTATTACGGGTATAATACTAATCATAAATTTAACTGATTAATTAGACCCAGAATTTAGTACTCCCAAGTATTACGTATATGAGGTTCAATACCGCACCATACTTAATCAAAGGACGAGTAAATCGGTATCGCGATAGTTACACTCGAATTTCATTCTAAAGCATCCCGATTACCCAGAAGCAAACGAGATCCAAAGATCTACAATTATAGTGTTCCTACGCAATACGGTCGTAATAAATCACTAAATTTAGAGGACTAATGTTATACACATGAAACTATCACATCAGGTTGGGTTCATGTATCCCGACCTTAGAAAATTTAGCCTAGCATGCTGAAAGTAATGAAAACGATCTTTGAATTACAGAAACCATGATTAAACTAAGGAATAATTGTAGAATGATGTATAAAGGAATTTGACTAAAGAAAAGTAACTCCTAATCTTACCAAAGCAGTAAAAGCAACAATTAAGAACACTTCTAATCAAATAAATCTGAATAATCTTCACTTTTGAAATTAAAAGAATCAACTAACTCTAAACTAGGGTTTTCTAGAAAGAATTGGAAAATTATATTAATCCCCCTTCCCTAAGAATGATAATAAAACGGGTTTATATACCCTACAATGTTTCAGGGGTTTTAGCTGCACAAGGACTCTCCATTAGAGAATGATAAAATTTCAAAACTCGAAATTCGGACCGGTCCGAGGCTCATGCGAATCGGTCTGCTTGGAATGCAGACCGGTCTGGTCTTCATGCGGATCGGTCTGCCTTTGAATTTTTTTTCTCTTACTTTGACTGTTCATATCTTTCTGACCGGGACTTCGATTGAGGTGCCGTTTCTTCCTATGTGATCATGAACTTGATGTCTTCAACTTCTCTTAGGTGCCTCATCCGAATTCGACGTAGAAATTACACTTTTTCCCTTTTTACTTTCCTTCTTTTCTTTCTCGATTCTTCCAATTTCTTTCTTCCTTTAATTGACATCAAATACCAGTAAAATCAATACGGAATACCAGAAACTCGGTGTACTCATTAGGATAAGTTAGTAGCTAAGATTATGAGATTAAGTGAAATCGATTACGTTGTTCAAGGTGCTAAAAGTAACTAAATTGAGGGATAAATTGGGAAGAATTTATGCCGAATCAGGATCCTTGAAAATGCGAACTTTGAAAATTACAATCGGACTTAAACTTAAAATCATTATTATAAGAATTTTGAAAACTATTGCAATTCATGTCAAAATTACTATTATAATGAATTAGAGGCCCCAAATCGATATCATCCTCCTCAAAATACCAATAACCCAAGTTTTGACTTTCGTTATACTCGCCCCAAATCATTTTTGAATTTGTAATTTTTTGGGACTCCTAGTATTGACCGAAAGTCATAGATTTGCGAGAATTTTGAGAATTATAATAATGATTACTGAAAGAATTGGAATAAGACATGCTTACTGATAGCGCGCGAGAAGTGTGGTCGCATAAGGTCACAGTAGTTGTTTTTTGTCTCGCCGTGACTATACAAAAACCTAAATTACTACTACACTTGCGGGGCAAGCACAACGGTAAGTCGGGTACCGAAATATCCACAGGGACGAGATGCTAGAATTTATATGATTTAATATTCCGAAATAAAAGTGCAAAAGGTGATTACAAACTAAAAAGGAAAAGATGCATAAAAGGGAAATATTATTCTAGGCAAGGGTATTGAAACTAGATTAACAAAACGAGTAAAACTATAGGTTGCGTCGAATATCCCTCACCCGAGTTAATTTGTATAAAATGGATACATGGGTCGACGAGTTAATACAAATGCATCTCATTTCGACAGATAATTAAACCAAGGGTGTTCATGCCCCTAAATCGATGTAAAAGCCTAATAATATTTTGGTGTCAACAAATATCCCAGAAATTGCGCACGAAAGGTCGTAAGCACGGGACATATATGATATGCCCCATCAAATCTCCTAGGTGCAATAACTAGGACAACGTACCCGAAATAAACCCATAAACACCATCACCAAAGCCAAGCAACGCGTCAACTCGAGTGAGTTCAATTCAAGCACAACCTACATAAAATTACCTAGAAATCATCTTAAAAGCGCGATAAAGAAAGCGAGTAAATAAACGCGATAAATATATACTAGAAAGCGAGTAAATCAAAGCATGTAAACCTAAATTAGAAAGCTTGTAAATTAACTAGAAAGCAAGAAATGAAGAAATACAACTATATTAATGGAGATGGAAGATGGTAGCTCAAATTACACAACAAATGGAGTATCAATCCAAGAAGAAATGAATAAATGAGCTTCCAAACCTCCAAAGCCCTAAGCTATCTAACCTAAAATCATGTATATTACCTAATATATGATATTACAACAAAAAATGGTATTTATAGTAAGTTGGAATGAAAGAAAAGAAGAAAGAAAAAAAGGCTAAATATCTGCAGAAAACAGGGGATTGATCGATCGATCGATCAAGAGCAAAATATCAGCTGTCGATGAGGATCGATCGATCGACCAAAATGGTCGATCGATAGATCAAGCAGGGAAGAACCAAGAAGCACAATGCATTGACATTTTCTTACTCTTCTCCTCCTCTTTTGGTTTCCTTGCTTTTCCTTCTGCTAAAAGTCGCGTAACATCATCATACGAACTCGGAATTGTGCACCGTTCGCGACCACACGAAACTTGCGAGGAGGGGTACACTTCCGTGTAGATGTTGGGCCAGGTGCCCAAGCTATGAAAAGACTAAAATGCCCTTGAACGTGCGATCACGTATGAAAATCGAGCGAAATGCGTCCGAACTTCACACTTGGCATCCAAATACCTATAAAAGCTCAATTAACCCCTGCAAAACATGTTAACATAGAAATCTGAGGTTGTCTGGTTAACGAGCATAAATATAGGGAATAAGATACCGAAGGGGGCTAAAATGCGTCGGTTCGAGGGATGAAATACACAATATTTGCATCGTATCACTTACCCCCAAAATGGCTCGAAGTTGCGAATTCCACAAAGTAGATGCGCGCGCGATGAATTCAAGCGTTTCTTGGTGCTAAAATGTAAAAGTTTTGCAAAAAGGTTAGCCAAAAATACAAATAAAAAGAAAGTACTACAAAATACTAAATCAAATATATTCTAAAACAAACTCATCCCCGGCAACGGGGCCATTTCGATCAAGGATGAAAAGTGGCGCATGTCAAACGTCGATCGTTGTTTTGTGTTCACCGCCTCAATACAAAAACCTAAACTTATGACTACACTCAACATGTGAGTATAGCGGCCAAGTCCGGGTATCAAAAATCCACAGAGACGAGATGATAGAATTTAAATGGTTTAGTACTCCTAAAATAAAAGTGTTAAAGAAAAATAACAAAAAAAAGGAAAAGATGAAAAATGGTAAATGATTAATCTAGGCGAGTGTATTTAAACTAGATTAACAAAGCGAGTAAAAATATAGGTTGCGTCGAATATCCCTCACCCGAGTTAATTAGTATAAAATGGTTACATGGGTCGACGAGTTATTACGATTGAGTCTCGTTTCTTCAGTTAATTAAATCAATAGTTGTCACACCCCTAAATTCTCATAAAAGCCTAATACGATTTTGGCTTCAACAAATACCCCAAAAATTACGTATGCAAGGTCGTAAGCACGGAGCATACATGATATGCCCTGTCAAATCTCCTAGGCTTATTAACTAGGACAATGCACTCTAAATAGACCCGCTAACTCCATCACCAAAGAAAAGCAACATGTCAACCCGAAATGAGTTCAATCCGACATAACCTAGACTAATTTATCTTGAAAGCATATTAAAACGCAGTAAATAAACTCGATAAATAAACGCAATAAATCTACACTAGAAAGCATAGAAATGAAAGCAAGTAAACCTAATTATGAAAGCATGTAAATTAACTACAAATCAATAATTAAAGGAAATCAAAACTATATTAATTAGAAAGGGAATATGAAAAGTCAACTTACAAACCCTAATGGGTGTCAAACCAAAATGAGGAAGAAAATGAGCTCTCAAACCCCCAAACCCTAACCTAAACTGTCTAAAATCTAAATATATTACAAGATAATGAAAAAAGAAACCAAAATTGGTTAATATAGTAAGTGGAATTAAAATAGAAAAGAAAATCGATAAGAAAAGAAAAGGAACTAAATTGCCAAATATCTGGCAGGGTCGATCGATCAACCAAGACATCGATCGATCGATCGAGCAGGTCCAAACCTCTTGTCTGAATTATTAGGCTTAAATTAAAATCGTAGTCGATCTGGGCCTAAGCTCAGTCGATAGGCACTCTGTTTTAGGCAGCTTTCGGTCCATGAAAAGGGGGGATAGGCTTGCAAACGGAAATGGCCATATCTTCCTCGTCCGAACTCCAAGCGACGCACAGTTTACGACCTCACAACGCTAACTCAATCAACCATGCATCTGTGGAATTACCATGAGCTGGAGAAGAAATTTGAATTGACTAAAATTCCCTTGAAGTAGCATCTAGTGACAGAACTTCTCCAAAATGCAACGGATCATCACTTTTAGCGTTCCAATACCTATAAAAGCACAATTAACCCCTCCAAATCATGTATATATCCAAATCCAAGTTTGTCTGGTTAATGAACATAAATATAGCCATTTAGGACCGTAAAAGTGCTGTAATACATAAAGATAAAGGGCAAAAACATGCAATATTCGATACAAATCAACTATACCATACCTCTAAATAATAAAGTGAAAGAAAGAAAAATACAATAAAAAAATATAAGAAAATAGAAAAAAAATAAAAATGACACATAGTCCCTAAAAAGAGCCTATTTCCATCACTCTCCCCGTCTTCAAAAAGCTTATCCTCGAGCATAGAAGATGAACGGTAAGAAAGCACAGCACCCATCAAAGATCTCCTCACTAGGAAGAAGATTTGTCCTAAAAAATGCCCCTTGTACCTGCTTGCAAGAAGTCCATGGAGATTAGGAACCCAACCCAAATATGGCTTACCAATTAAATCTTTGTCCCAGAATACATTATGAGTCTCCATAGCACTAAGCCACGAAAAACATCCATGGAATGCATATCAAATGTCACCAAAAATGGATCCACAAATCCACCACTAATCACATGACCTCAACCCCAAGACAGTTAATTCTCGATCCAACCCTCAAAGATGGGAAAAAATATCCCAAATCAAATGTTTCCTACTCGAGAAAGTGAATGCAATTCACCCAACCATCCTCATCAAAAATGTCAAAAAAATTCCCAATACAAAATACAATTTTGTCGTTTCAAACTTTCTTGCGATTAACCGACTGGAGTGGGGCATTTTTATCATTAATTTGACCCGATCGAGTGAGTGGGGGAGGGAGAATGATTGGCTGAAGCAACCAATCTTGAACTAGCCGTCGATAATCTTAAATTGAGCCTCAAGACGTAATCGGGCCGAAAATGTAATTTTTTTAATGTGTGGGAGTTGAAAAATGGTTCGGATGGGAGCCCACGGATTGAAGGTTTGGAGCGAAAGTTGGGTGGAGTAAATTTTGAGTTTTATTTGTGTAGCACCCCGTACTTTTAAAGGTATTTAAATTACACCGTGGATGTAATTTTGTAATTTGAGGAATTATGATGAATAGTAATTCTGGGATTAATGAGCGAAATTGAATAAATTCAGAATATAAAGTAAATACTAAATATTAGTTTGTAAGTGTCAGATTAATATTTACATAGATTATATTTTCTTATGAGACTAAGTATATGAGTGGATTATTTTTAATTACATGTCGCAAGTTGGGTAAAGGGACAAAGGAAATATTTTAAATGGGAACATACGTGTATTGAACGTGTTGGGTCAAAATAGTGCATTTTAGTTAAGTGACTCGGATGGAGATTTCGACTGCGCCATTGGGTTCGGAATGGCCGAGATAGTCAAAATAGAGTACCCATGGGTAGAATTTGGGTTTCGAGCATTTTTGGACTAGTAGGGACTCGTAAATGAGTACACGAGTCATTTAAAATTTGGGTATACACCCAATTTCGGGTTTAATAAGAGAAAACCCTCATTTTTGCCCCAAAAACAGATCTACGAGAGAGAAAGAGAAGAGATAAGGGAGAGAAGAAGAAGAATAAGAGAAGAGAAGAAGGGAGAAGAATAGATTTTCGGCCAAAATTCGCAGGATTCGACTCGGGGTCGTCAGATTTAATCCACGAGGGAAGTGTTTACTTGCTTTATTAATTTAGTGTGTTTATTTATCATATTATAGTTGGTGTGTAAAACTATAAAGATTTTTGGGATGAGTTTTCGTGAATCATAATGGCTTTTTCGGAAGATTAACGAGTAAAACCCGAATAATATCAAATTTGAGAAATTTAGGAATTAATTAAAATTAATTATTGGATCTGGATTCTAGGATGATTAGAACCCTTTGTATGTGTGTATTTATGATTGATTGAGTTTTTATGATGATGGGTGAGAAAATAAAAACCTCGGAGGTCTATTAATGGAGGTTTGGGATTTTGGAGAAGATGATGAATAGTAACTCCGTAGCTTGCGGGATAAATTCGGACTAGAAGAGTGCAGATTCTGCTCTCGATCAAAACAAGAAAGTTGTAGATCTTTTCGATAAAGTCGCGTGGGCGCCAGCCACGTATTTTTTTAATTTTTCTGCGAATTGTTATGATTTTTACAAGATGGAAGTTCCGGGGTGAAACCACCAACTCGGAAATGCACTCGAAAATTTGAAAAAAATAAAAATAAAGGCTAGAATTCTTTCGAGATAAATATTTGGGGTTCCTAAAAATAGTGTGGGGACTTCTAATTTTTTTTTTAGTAAGGTATGTATCTTGGGTTAGATGAAAGTAAACCCCAAAATTTATCCAAATAGGGGTGTTTGGGAGGAGTAACACTCGGGGTGATGTTTCGGTGGACAAAATTTTATATAAGTAATTGTGCGCATAGAAAACACACTTATATGCCAATTTTGATTGAGTAAAATCCTATGAGGTGACTAGGATGAAATTTAGGATACGAACTAAAGAGAATTGAGCAGTCATCCGATACGTCTATTTATGATAATTATTATAGGTGAGAGGAATGCCTATCATTATTTATGGGACGAATAAATATATCGGTGTTGTTGGTATTGTCATCGTGCGGTGAGAAAAAAAACTCGAAAATAAAATATTGAGGATTAGTCAAAATTGATAAATGCGTAGGATATTCGAGAGATAAATATACTACGTAGGAAATTTATTATACGGATTGTGCATATGCCCGAATGTTATTATATACGTGGGTTAAATAATTACCTATAGGAAATTATGTATAGGTGAGAGAAATACCTATAATTATAATATGGTTGTGTGAATACCAAATTGATGATATATTTATATAGGTGGAATGTGTACCTATATGATTGTTTATTATGTGTATGACATACCTACCATACTTGCTATCACGGGAGGTTGGAATTCGTCTGAAGACAATCTTATCCTGTGTTCCCTTCGGGGGATTTTTAGATTTGGTACCTCAAGAACATAGGACTGTGAAGGGCTTATTTGTGAGTCGATAAGTCTGCTGACTATGGGAGCAGAGGTATGTGCGTGACCCATGGGTATGTGAACTATGTTCTCCTCCAATATGTGTGATTTGTATTTATATGGTTCCTGAGTGATACGGAACGCGTGATCCTTATGTGCGTGATGTACAGTGATTTGATAGCAGAGTATGAGTGCACCGCAGCTGAGCCTAGGGGTGCCATATATGCATATATGTATTGTGATTAACATATATGTGTACTTGAGATAACCCACAGATGCTTAGTAAATGAGAATGACTAAGCCACTTGTATTTTAATTCGTGGATGATTAATATACTTGTTGCGTATAGTATATTATTTATACATATGAGATGAGATATCATATAACCTAACCTTGTATAAAGTGAAAATAATGAATAAAGTGTGATATTACTTCCGGTAAATGCATATCCGGATTTATATGAATATGAATCTTAGGTTCTAATGAGAACTATTAATAAATATAGGATGTTATAAATATGGTATGTACTGAAGGCCTAATGGATCCAGATGATCAACATTGTCACGTAGTAGTGTATTGGGAGGGTTACTTGTTTGGATTTTGCGTCGCGAGACACCCCACGCACGAACGTAACGTAATGTTGGGAATGGGGGGAAGTTTAGTCCTTAGTACTCGAATTGATAAGGATTATTAGAAGGTGGGTAATTACATTAGTTAGGCATGGTAGCTTAACTAGATTGTTTAAAAAGGTATGCGATAGTTGTGCAATATTAGAAGAGGGGTGAGGTGTATCTCATGTGAGAGCGATACCAATTTAAATATGAGAAATAACATATTTTTTTAAAATAGGGATTTTAATGCACTTGCTAAAATGTTTTCAAAACTAGGGCTCTGACCCGTTTCTCTATTTTTCCCTCTCTTGCTATCTATCTATATATATATATAGGTTTCCAGACACAGGGACGCCTGGATGATAATTCTTTCGAGTCAGACGTTTGCTGCAGCAGCTGTGGATGCAAGCAGGTTTATATTAGACGCTTCTATCATTGAAATCTAGATAGGAGGTATTGTAGAAACATTCGGGCTTATGGCCCAACTGTACTCATTTATTCTTTTATCGCCTTTTAGTGCGACATTCGATTTGGTTGTATTATTGTACCGATTCTTCGGTTATTTTATTTTATTTCATTTCAATTGATTCATATATACTGTTGTAATTATTTTACTTGAATGGTTTGGTTAAAAAGATTTGTCAATTTAAAATTTTGATGTCGGCCTAATAGGATATTAGTAATTAAATTGGTTTTCTACAGTGATGCTAAAAATGAACCATATGAGACTCCTGTTTTAATTTGATATAGGAGTGATCGCCCAGTATTTTATTAGGCGGGGTGTCACAATTTGGTGCCAAAATGGGTCAGAAAATCAGGTTGGGGCTATCTGGATGTGGAAAATTACGTTGGGGTTGTCCGTTGTAAGTAGTCAAGACAATTATGGCTAGGTCTTAGGCGAGGGAAGGGTTTTGGTCGGTGGTGGTAGAGAAGGGTAGTGGAGGTGCCCGAAATAGGGTAGGTGAGGTGAACGAGGGTCAAATGGGATGGGGGTTCCCATCAGAGGCGACAATTCTGCCTTGCCACTATTCGACAGGTGGATACTTTGGTAGGGGTGTTTGGCCTTTTCGGGGGTAGACTGGCAATAGGGTTTAGGAGGCTAAAAGTTTTGGGTTAGGACTTCTAGAGTTAAGGCTATGGCTTTGGAAATGGGGTTGAAAGAGGGCATATATGTATTGTTGTGATTATACCCACTCTCCCGTTCATTTTTGAATCTCCTCGTACAGTTGTACGGATCTTCTTAGAGCCATAGATAATGTACACGATTGGTTGATACTCTACACATCGATACACACTAACACCAATGTTTTGAGAGAGACCTACTCTGATACAAATTTAACATGAACTGCATGTCAATGGATAAGAAAATAAATCAAACCCTAACTTTTAGAGAGAGAATCAATAAATTTCTCATATTTAAAATGGAAAATGTCCTCAAATGAAGAGTACATGGGGTATTTTAAGGGTATGAGTATCTTAGGCTCCTAGGTAACGCACAAAAATGTCATTATTATTCCTTACGTCTAAATAATAAAGCAAAAGACAGAAAAATATAATAACAAAATAAAAGAAAATAAAAATGACAAATAATCCCTAAAAAGGGCCTATTTCCATCAGCACAAGTGTCCCATCTTGTTTCAAAATTTAAACACTCAATTCCCCTATACTTATCTACTACACTTCTTTTTAAAAATTTCTAGGATGGAAAAGACAAAGGGAAAAATTGACTACCTAATTTGAAAGCATCTACAAAGAAGCCTAAGCAATCAACAACTTTCCAGCTAGTAGTTAATCATCACCACCAAAGTCTCAAACCTCCTAGTAGATAGAGATCATGGGGGCTTTCTATACATAAGCATGCCAATACCCACAATGGTAGCAACCACCACATCCTAGTCACCGGTTTGCCCAAGAATATAGTAGCCAGTGCCTTTGTCATGTAGAAACTATAGAAAAAGTTATTCTCCACCCTTACATTCTTGTCGTCGTATCAAAACAACAAAAATCCCAAAGCAACTAACAATTATTAATAATGACCTATAAATTGTTGACCTTTTTTTTTTACTTTAATACATTATTAAGTTTTCATATTCAACCTTAATACGTTTTAATCAGTTTGTTAGATTTAAC
The DNA here is from genome assembly GCA_949130495.1 of Sambucus nigra. NCBI lineage: Eukaryota > Viridiplantae > Streptophyta > Magnoliopsida > Dipsacales > Adoxaceae > Sambucus > Sambucus nigra. The sequence continues at coordinate 5,600,011 of OX422214.1, read as the reverse complement.
GATAAAAAATGCATTAAAGTCTAATTAACTAATTAAAATGTATTAAAGTCCAATATTAAAAAATAGTAATGCGTTAAAGTAAAAATAAAATAATGAAAACGTGTTTCTGAATGTTTTCAATAAAGCGTAATGGAATTCTGGCAAAAATAAGACATTATATCAACCATATATATTGGAGTGGACTAATAAACTTAACATCCTTAATTAAAGCAATCAATGATATTATCGTATAATTATCAACTCTAAATACAAACTAAATTAGTTGTATATGACCCCCTCATTACAATTGTATTCATGAGTGATTTTGGTCCATAGTGTACTACCTGATTGGCTTGTCCCAGTTGCGTCATTGAGTGAATATTTGATGTAGGCATGACATAATAACACCTCATCATGTTTGATGAAATTTGGTAAGTGAGTGAAGTTTGAGGGAGATGCCATTTTTGGATGACAATATGAAAAATTGAGAGGTTGGTTTTGAGGTGAAAAATAATGAGGGGATGATTTGAATATATACTGAAAATTAATGTAGACGTTAAGTGTCGTTTGGTTCTAACCGTTGGAGGAAATTTCTTTTTTCTTAAAAAATAATTTGCTTGCCCAAAATTTAGTTGGTGGGGACTTTACACGCTAAAGAGTTTAGCGTGGGAGGATGTGGGACCAACTACACACAATGTTTACTAGGAATGCAATGTTACATTCGGACAAAATGTAGCTTTTCAAACATAGTGTAAGGTGAGAGAACGAGAAATTACGCATTTGGCTTGCCCATTGTGGCTGGCCTTCGTCATGTAATTTATGGCTAAATTTGAATTTAAACTATATGTTTTTTTATCAATATTCAAATTTTAATTTGTAAGATTATTAGTAATTTTTACCTTCTACCTATAATGTAGATTTAAATTCTACAGTAAATGCTACAATAACATGTATTAAAATGGTACATGCATGCAATAAAGTGAAACACTATCCAAGTGTATAAACTTGTACCGAGCCACTGATATAATAATGTTTTTAGTCTTTAGTCTTTGATACATTATTAATTTTTAATTTTAGACCTTAATACACTTTAATTAAAAAATTAGACTATTCCCACTTTTCGCCAATGTATTGTTAAAGTTAACTACCACGTGCATTTAGAAAAATAAATTAATTTAAAAGAATTAAATAAAAATCATCACCAAAAAAGGGAAAAATGTGACTTCTCAGCATCCCCTCCTCACACCTTACATAGCGAGGCTCACCCCATCCCCTGCCATAAACACATATGCATGCACACAGTTAACATAACAATTTGTTGTTTATGATATTCTCAAATTGCACAATCGAATAGTATTGAACACAAGAAACGAGAAAAAAATGAAATCAAATTCCAAAAAAATAAAATCAAAATGAAAAATGTAGAATTTGGGTTTATAGGGTTCGGTGTTGAGTTCATAGGCTTTAGACATCGAGATTTAGGTTTCTAATATGGTGAAATCAATTGTTATATTTTGATCTGATTCTCTGTTTATAGGGTTTATATGACTCGAAAACTAGACATATGCATATAAAATGTGATAGGATTTTCATTCTAGTTTTGTTTTAATTAATGTTAGTCCACCCTTGCAAAAAATCCTGGCTCCGACCTTGAGTAGTACCACTTGTAACATAAGAAACACAAACACTGACTCGAGTGTTGTGTCAGACAAGATGAACATAACAAATCTATATAAATATGACACAATGACGAAGGGGATAAGTTGATAAATAAAAATATTTTGTACGTTTATATTGAAAAATTTTAATGTTTAAAAACCTGGTAAAAAAATGAATTAACGTGAATATAAAATTTAAGGTTTTTTAAAGCTATGCGGTTTTGTGAATAACTGTTTGAGTGCCTATAAAGTAGGGGAAAGCCATTCAAGTACAATTGGGGGGGACGTATTCCATCAAAGATGAAGCTAAAAACGATTTAAACAATTTAACCTATATTGTTATTTATACATTAATAACAAACATATTGACACGTGAAAATAAGTTTTCGATACATTTACTTTATATTTAGGTTATAGACATGTGAACAGGTGAGTCGAACAAGTTACCGAGAGATGCGAGCAATCTTCCCATGGGTATCAACGGAATTTTGCTCCCTTTATTTTTATCATTTTTCGTGGTGGGGAGGGATTTTGGGGTTTCTCGTGGGTCAAAAATGATAGAAGGGGAACGCCTTAATGTTATCAAGGAGGATTTTTTTTTTCTTCTTCTTATTGAACGTATAAAATATCTCGTATGTGATGTGGCGAAATTCTCCCACCTTGGCTCTTGTCCAATTGATCAACATAAAACATTTTTATATACATATACATACACATATACATATATAATCACTGAATGAAATTGATGATGGCTAATATCAATGAAATTACCTACTTCACTACTTAATCACGATGGCATTGTGATACGAAAAATGCTCACATCATAGCAAAAATACACATAAATAATGACAAAACCTTCTATGTAAGTAAAATAATTCATAATTAATCATATCAAATTGTTGAATTTTCAGAAATAATAGAGATAAAAGTTTTTTACATGAACGCGTCTAGTAAGAAAGGAGGAACAAAAATTCTCGTTTGAAGAAAAAGAACGAATTGCAGAGGCAACAACTCGCTTCATCGCCATATCCATTTTTGTCACTTCTGAACAAGCTACTTTTTTGGCAGTGGTATGTAACCTTTATATATGAAAGGAGTTCTACAACGTTTTTTCTCTATTTTTTTAACCAAAATAAAAAGTTGTGTTTTAACCAGATGGTTCCAATTAGAAACACAAGCAGTACATACAAAGACACATACACAATATAAGATGGGGTAAAACTTGTGTACATTCAACTTTTTCATAATAACAAATATTTGTTTTTTTCTAAAAAATGCACCCATCTCCCCTCTTATTTCAGAATTTGAAGACCCACTTCTCATGTGCTTATCTACTATATTTTTTTTAAACAAGGAAAAAAAGGAAAAGGCAGAGGAAGAAAAATAAGTACCTAATTTGAAAGCAAATACAAAGATGCCTATGCAAACACAACTTTCCAGAAGTTAACATTCACCACCAAATAATGAAATCTCCCACTAGATTAAGATGAAGGGGGCTTTCTGTACATAACAATACTAATGCCCATTAATGACAGCAACCACTACACCAACAACCAACACATCCCATCACCGGTCTGCCCGAGAATAGTATCTAGTGCATTTTCCACATAGAAACCAAGGAGCAACTGGAATATCTTCATAGGGAAATTCTTTCGAGCTGAATTAAGCTTTCCCAACATCTGCCTCCCAACTGAACTCACTAGCCTACCCAATTGAATCTGCCCGAGACCAGGGCTGTCTTGGCCACCACCACCCATGTCTTCTTGTCGACATATCAAAACTGAAAAATAGGCCACATTTATTCATGACTCCAACATTGGAAGGCCTATAACTTGTTGAGAAATACTATTTAATTAACCAATAACGTATTAATTAACTACTTCTATCTTTTTCGTCATTTTAAAGTACATATATACTTTTGCCATAAAATACAAACCCACTGAGAAGAAACTATTTGCTAAATTTGAAATTGAGATAAATACCTTGTCAAAATACTTTGCAGGATTTTCTGCACATTGCAGGATTGTCAAAATAGCAAATTCAAAATTTCCAAATGTCTCGCTATTTGATAGCCTACAAAAATTTCAGAAATTTGAGCATGCATTCAAGAAATAAATGATAAAAAAAAACATCATATATATATATATATACAGAGAGAGAGAGAGAGAGAGAGAGAGAGAGAGAGAGAGAGAGAGAGAGAGAGAGAGAGAGAGAGAGAGAGAGAGAGATCTTTTTTTATAAGTGTGTGTATGTGTGTGTGTATATATACACCTTTTGAGGGAGTTTCCATACACATCATGGTAAGCAAATTGGACAGCAACTTGAAGATATGGATAAAGTTTTTTCATCAATTCTCAATTTCTTCTCCCTCGTTTTAAAGAGAGCCTTTGCCTTCTTCACCACCAAATCCCTATCAACTTCCAGACCTTCATAACGTGGTGTACTCATAATTTAAGCAAAAGCTGCATAAAGTGTTTGATACGAAAATACCACTAACATGTACTTCTCTCATAAATATTGAAGAGGAAGAATTTAGACAAAAATTGAAATAATACTTAAAAAATAGTGGCCAACATCAAATTAACCTGTAAATTTTGACGTAAAAGAACATGACCAATCTTATTTTATATGGAACAGACAAAAAGAAGCATAACTAAAACATTTTTTCAAAATTATAATTGATAAATGACACTACAATTTAATCTATACTACATAAATTTGTTGAAAAATTATCTCAAATGGATATTATATAAGGCGAATATAGCCATTACTGGTAGTCTAAAGAGTGTTATAAGAACAAAACAAGGCAGCAAGGGAATATTCACTAAAGAAACACAAGAGGCTACAATGAAAAGTTTTATTTTTGGACTACTTCTTCTCGTATGATCAGGTACAAATATAATATATAGAAGGATAGGATAAGATTTACATTGGAAAGTTATAGATATTCTCAAAACTATTGTTACATGAATTAAGGAAAGCATAAAACCTATAGTTGACAAAGTAAACTGATCTTTGATCAGTTGTAGTTGATACGCTATTAACCCCCTTCAAGCTTGGTGTTGGAGAGGTCCAGAGGCCAAGTTTGAGCCTAATACATTCAATAGGAACCTTTGAGAGAGGTTTTGTAAAGATATCAGCAAGATAATGTGACGAAGGAACATAACAAGTGAGAAGTGTACGAAGAGAAACTTTTTTGCACACAAAGTGATAATAAATGGTGATGTGTTCGGTGCAAGCAAGTAGTAATGGATTTATGAACAGGTGAAGGGATGAGAGGTTGTCATAAAATAGAATGTGCAGCTGGTGGTGAGGAATTCTAAGGTCATGCAGAATAAAACAAATTCAGTTGAGTTCAGCAGCAGTATATGCCATAACACGATATTCAACTTCCGCACTAGACCGGAAAATAGTTGGTTACTTTTTATCACTCTAATGGATACAATTAGAGCCCAAAAGGTGCAAAAACTAGGGGTAGATCATCGGATTAGGGGGCAACCAGCCCAATTAGCATCAGAAAATGCAAAGAGATCAAGACTACTATGTTTAAGAATGCACAAACCAATGGAGATAGTACATTTGATGTAACGGAGGATGCGCTTAACCATTTGAAAATGTGCATTAGTGGGTGCATGCATAGGTTGGAAAACATAGTTCACAGCAAAGCACAAATCTGTTCTTGTCAATGTGAGGTATTGAAGTGTGCCCACAATTCGTCGATATGCAGTAACATTATGAAATGGAGCTTCGACATTAGGTATGAGAGCAGGTTTGGCAGTAAGTGGAGTCGATATTGATTTGAAGTCAGCCATGTTTGTACTATGATATTAATCCAACATGTATTTGGATTATGAGATAAAATGACCATCCTGAATGTGCTTCACTTGAACACCTAAGAAGTAATGGAGAGAGCCGACATCTCTCATAGAAAATTGAGCCCCAAGCTGGGTAACAAAGCCGTCCAAAAAAGAAGGGTTGTCACTAGCGATGATTATATCTTCGACATATATGAGAAAAAACATGGAATGAACGCCCTCATTGAAAATGAACAATCAAGAATCAGTAGGGCTGCAATTAAAACCATATCGAATGAGGTAAGGGCTATATCGATCAAACCAAGCATGTGGGGCTTATTTGAGACCATATAATTCTCAGTGAAGCTGACACTCGTGACTATGTAATAAAGTATTAACAAAACCAGGAAGTTTCTCCATAAAAATAGTTGTGTCAAGATGCTCATGTAGAATGGCATTTTTAACATCAAGTAGGCACAGAGTCCAACCTTTGACTGTTGCAATTGTGAGGACTGTGCGAAAAGTTATTGATTTAATGATCGGGGTAAAAGTTTCATGAAAATCAACCCCTTCTAGATGATTATTGCCCTTTTCCACAAGCTGAGCTATAAATTGATCCAAGGAACCATCAAAATGAAGTTTGTTTTTGTACACCTAGCGACAACCAATGACATTCATGTGGGATTTCCGTGGAACAATGACCCAAGTGTCATTGTGAGAGAGAGCCTTCATTTCATCAACCATAGCGGAGTACCTACCAAGTTTACTAAGGGAACTTTTATTATGTTTTTTACAACAGAAGTAAGAGAAGTAGCAAGAAGTAAGGCATATTTGGGATTTGGTTTAACAATGCCAACTTTACTATGAGTTGTCATGTAGTGTGATAGTTTGTGGGAGTATCTGTGGGTTCATTGTCATTTAGAAATGGAGTTGTAGGCAGAGTAGGAGGTGGTGTAGAATTTGGTAGAGCAGGTGGTGGGGGTGTGGAAACCGGTTGGGTTGTGAGAAGAGACTGATTAATGAGTGTTGAATTAAATTGCCTGGAAAGTTCTTAGGAAAAGGGTAAGGAAGGAAGAGGAGGATTTGTGTCAAAGAGGTCAGCAGGGCAAAGATAATCATGAATGGTTATAAAAAGGAAACCGGCATTCATACAAAATAACGTGACGGGAGATTTAAACACGCCCACTTGGAGGGTAAAACCACAATAACCTTTTTGTTTAGAACTATACCCCATAAAGACACAACGAAGAGTTCGCGGTGCTAATTTGTCAGTTGCATAAGGTTGAAGATAAGGATAGCAGAGAGTGCCGAAGATAGGAAGAAAATCATATGTGGGCTATTTTTGGTGGAGGAGTTGGTATGGAGTGGCCATATTGAGAGTTGGGGAAGGAAAATGGTTAATGATAAAGGTGGAGGTATTGAAGGCCTCGACCCAATACTTCTTGGGTATGGAAGCTTGGAGTATCATGGCTAACCCAAGTTCAACTACATGATGATTTTTTTTCTCAGCTTTATTGTTCTATTCTGGAGTACCTGGACATGATAATTGATCATGTATGCCTTTACAAGAAAGATGATCAAGGAAATGTTGTTTGGATTATTGACCCCTATTATCATATTAAAAACTTTAATTTCCTTTTGAAATTGTTTTTCCACCATAGCTTGATATAGCAGAAACAATCGGTAAAATTCAGATTTGTGCTTAAGATGATACAACCAAGTATATCAGGAAAAATCATCAATAAAAATCACAAAGTAATGAAAACCTTGATTAGATAAAATTGGTGTTGGGCCCCATAAATCATAATGAATTTTATGAAGAGGGTCACTAGACCTAATACTAGAAGAGAAAAATGGGAGTTTTGAGCTTTTACTCATCTCACAACTAATACATAAGCCAAGATATTTTTGATTAACTGAAATAAAATGACTTTTGGAAGAAAAAACAATAATTCTGGACTGAGGATGTCCTAGCCGACTGTGCCAAGTTACTTCATCATCTACCCAAAATCTATTTGAGAAGAAGGCCTTTGCTTTACCATTTGCTAGGAAATACAATCCGTCTTCTCTATTCCCCAATTCCATCACCTGGTTTGTTCTTCGATCCTAAATAAGAAAACCATATTTATCAAATTCAAAGTAGCATGGATAATGTATTGTGAGCTGAGAAACAGAGAGCTTTTTATATCGGGTACCACAACATTTTTAACTTGAAACAAAGAAGCATCATTAACATCAACAATAATGTGATGGGTAGACGGTATCCATTACCCACCATATCATAATTAGATCCAGTATATGGATGTAAATTGCATAGTGTACCTGGATTATCATTTATATGTGATGTGGCTCTTGTGTTCGAAACCCATTCTTCATCATTGGGATCATTTTCATGAAAAGCAACCAAGGCTTGGGAAACGTTCTCATCCTAAAAATTGTTATCAAAATGATGCCAACACTTCAGAGCATCATGTCCCCTTTTCTTACAAATTTGACAGTATAAAGTAGGAGTCGTGGTTTGACCTTGAGCAGGTGAAATATTTTGCGGTTCTCTTGGGGGTGGTCGGTTATTATAATGAGGCATGTTGCTAGCTTGCGTAAAACCACGGTCTCTTAAAGTAAAGGATGAAATACCACGTCTAAATGATGGTTGATAGGTATTTCTTTATTCCACATTTGCAAGGCCTAGAGTAACATTCTCAGAAAAATGCTGTTTATTCCTTAATTCATGGCTTTGTAACAGTGGAATTAGATCAACATATGATAGAACATAAGGTTTTAACATATAGAAGCCATGGAGTCGAATAGAAATCACACTATCCATAGACTTTGACAAAGCATTTGATAATCAAGAAGCAAAAGGTTATGCATGGGATAATGACACTCTGCACATGGACTCATATTTGGAACATTCGTCACTGAAGAACCTCCACCAATCGATAGTTTGATTTGAGCTCACGTAATGTATTCAAAAACCACATCACATTTTCATTTACACTTTCCAAGAGTGAACCATACTAATTGGTGAAAGTACGTGGAAGAGTACTACAAAACTAACATGCACAAGAGTTTCACCTCAATTCTCAATATCATTCATCAATAATTTAGTATGGAAGGGAAGATTATATCGTATTATAGTTTTCATATGCATGGTTAAATCCATAAAAGCCCTAATAGCTAAATAAACTACTCTACCCTTGACTAATTGATGAATATGCATAATAAATATCTCTTATTGTTTGCAAAATATAACTAAACACTCATGTAAACTCAACAAAACCTTTTCCTCTTTGGGGTGTGATACATAAATTATTTCCTATTACGCTTTGTTAACTATAATTTCCTTAGTTAAACCACATGATATAATGTCCCTTTTTACAATATCCCACCAAGTTGGTTCATGCCTCCCTTTCTTCCAACGTTATTGTCAAGGAAAAAATGCATCTACATTTGCCATATCTGCAACACCTGAAGAAAGGAAAGCATCTGATCTAATGCAACTCCTTGCTTCCTCCAGTCATGTTAGCTCCCCCTGTTGGATATCAGATTATACTACTTATTTTATTATTATGCCCACCTATTTCGGGCTTTAGTTATTTTTGACTCTTTCTATGACTTGTCTATTACTTTTTACCTTGTACTTCTAGACACTTCTGTTAGGTAATAATAAATACCAAGTGTGGCACCTTTATTGGTAAGACAATACATCACAAAAATTATGTTGGTATTAGAGCTAAATCAAACCCTAACCTCATCCCTACTAAACAAACCCTAGAAACCAAACCCTATCCTCAAGCAACCCCAAACCCTATCCCCAAACCACCGACCTCACTAGGTCTGGTTGGTTCCCTCCTTCTGGCCAGAGTTCTCATTTGGCCGTAGTTCTCAACTGGATGGAACCCCATCTTCCAGATGTGGCAGACCTAAGGCTGTAGGTGTTGGTTGGATTCATGGGTTTTATTCTCTACACACTAGTTGTTTTCTTTCTCTACTTATGGAAACTCATTTTTTCTAGTTTGATTGGGTAAGTTAACCTTGATCTAGGGTTTATACCCTCTTGTTAATTTTTGGGGTTTTATTTCCTCTTGTTGTTGGGTTTTTATCCCATGAAGTAGGCTATTAATCTGCCTTTATTTGATGATTCTTGAGGATCTATACCCTTCTATGTTGATGAGTTAGATTGATCGACTAATTGCCAATTTTTTGCCCTTATTTGTGTGGGTTTTATTCCTCTCTTTGCTGCAGAATTTTTTGGATTACCCTATTGCCAATTTTTTTGGCCTTTCTTGTGTATTTATTGGGGTATATTTTGATATTTTCAAGTTATGGCTTAGTTGAATGGTCCGAAAGATATCATTTCTACCCAACATACACCTACTCATCATGTGACTAGTGTATTATTGAATGGACCAAATTTAATTGGTGGTCTCGATCTCTTCGTCTATTTATTGGGTCAAAAGGAAAAACTAGTTGGTTGTTGGGCACTGAAGCCCATCCAGATGTGAAGGATGTTACAATTTTTAATCAATGGGAGATGGACCGTTGCACGATTTTAGGGTGGATGTTTAATTCCATGGAGGAGCTCATTTATACTATGTTTATGTTCTATTAGTTTGTTTCAGGCTTATGGAAGGCTCTTAATCAGATGTATGCTCACGCTCGTAATGATGCCCAAGTATTCCATCTTTATCAGGAAATTGCTCATGCCTCGCAGGAATCGCTCATCCTCTATGTTTCTAACTACTTTGGATATCTATTATGCCGTTGGGAGGAGCTAGCCCAATTTGAGACTCTCTCTGCCTTTCCACCTGAGGTCATTTCTATCCCGAGTCAGCATCTGGATCATCAGCACACTTATCAGTTTCTTATGGGTTTACGATCTGAGTATGATTCTCTCTGTACTCAGATCTTAAACACATCTCCTATGCCTCCCCTTCGAGATGCATTTATTATTATTGATAGAGAGGAGCGCCATCTCTAGTTATCTCAGAAATCTCAGTTTGATACTTGGGTTTAGCCTTCTCCTACTGATTAGATGGCATTTGTGGCTCAGATCGATTCCCGTACTCGTGATGGACGACTGACATGTAATCATTATGGAGTTGTTGGCCATTCCGGAGACCGAAGGCTCAAACATCATCCCGAGTTGACCATTCCAAACTTCATCCCCAGTTATTGTCCATTCCAAACATGTTGTCCCTCCCAAGACTGCTTCCATTATCGCGGCTTCCGCTTCTTCTCCTAGTGCTCCCAAGGATGGCAGTCATCTTCAGGATCAGATTTATCTTCTCCAGGCACAGTTGACCTCTCTTGGGCACTTTGCTCCCACTGCCACTATTGCTTCAGGTACCTCATTTGCTTTTCATGTTAAGTCTATTAAGCCTACTTGGGCTTTGGATTTTGGAGAGTCTGATCGTATAACTGGTGAGCTATTGATAATACGCAAATAGTGTGTATTTCATCTGTCGAACCTACGCATTTTAGCCCTTCGGGCGCCTTAATATCTATATTTAAGCCCGTTAACCCAACAACCTTGGCTTATATTGTTAACATGCTATATGAGATATAATTGGTCTTTTGTAGGTATTTAGGTACTAAGTGTGACACCTCGCCTAATTAAATACCGGGCGATCAATCCTTTATTAAATTAAAAATCAAGGTGAACAGTTGGTTCATTCTTAGCATCACTGCCACAAATTTAAAATTTTAAATTAAACACCCTAAATAATTAAGCTAAGTGTCAAAACCATTTAAAACCTTATTTCCATTTTATTTGAATCCAATTATAAAACCTTTGACAATTAACAGTTTAAGAGACACACATTAATAGTAAGAATGTAAATGAACATTCAAGAATTTAACAATCAAATAACAAATCCCAGCTTTAAAACACCAAAGGAAAACATCCTGACAGTAATAAATCCCAAAATAAAAATACTGAAAGTAAATGAATTACAATCTCAGACAAAAACCAACTGGATAAGGGAAAAAGGCGACACATGCCCAACTGGATAAAACAGAACTAGAAGTGGAGTCAACAATGAGGTCGCCTAAGCAATGGCTTGTAACTCCCACAAAAGTTACATCACGTTCCATCCAAATAATCCTAAGCATGACGCCCCTATGGATGGCCACCTGTAATACATATATATATATACACACAAGAGAGAAGAGATAACAACAAAGGGGTCAGAGCCCGATTTTAAACAATTTTAAAAAAGTTTAGCAAGCATTTGAAATTCTTACCGGCTAATGCAACAATCATATTAGTATGCGACACTCTCTTGAGAATTTTCACCTATCATCTAGTGTGCACGTCTACCGTACTAATGAATCTCATATATCTCTCTAACTTATTCTCCATAACTCTTGACACGTGAAATTATGGTTATGATATTCACTTTTAGAAAATCTATCTCTTCAAGATTTCTTTCGTTAATTAGAATAACTCCGTATCGTTATAACGTTTTCGAATACTTATAGTGAAATTGAAAATTTATACATTTCTTAACTTCTTTCACGCACAGTAGAAAGTTCTCATATAGATATATGTATATATATTAATTACTCGTATAATATATATACAAACAACTCCCCACATAAAATCTATGGTGCTAGGCTTCCATATATAAGTATATATATACCAATCACTTATATAATATATATATATATATATATATATATACAGTAATGGCACCCCACATAAAAACTATGGTGATGGCAAACTCTGCTATCAAGCACCTTTATCACACAAACTAAGGGAAATACTAGTTCAGAATCACTCTCGAACTGTATTAACATAAAAATACAAACAAATGGAGGCGAAGCATAGTTCCCAGTCACTAAGAGGTCAGCACATACCCTCACGTCTCTTAGGACCGTCTGACTATCAATCAGATATCCTGTACCAAGGAATCCTATGTTCTAGGGTACGAGTCAATATCCCCCATAAAGGTCCCATCGAGATAAAACCGCCCCAGCGCGGAAAGCCCGTGATAGCAAGTAGCCCGAGTATGGTTTTTATACAGATATAATATATGCACAATCACACAGTCATATATATATATATATATACACATCCACATTGTTGAATTAGGTGCGCTCACGACCCCTAATTATAATTATCCGTTATTACACATTATACTCGATTATTTCGTATAATGGACTCGTTCATTTTATTCTCGTAATTACATTATTCTAAACTCACTTCTCCCCTCTCGAAGTATTATCTTTACCTAAGTACAATTTCAGTAGGCCCTCACTCTCCTTCTAATCCAACATCCTACACATTTCGATTATTTAATCAACGCACATATGATTTCCTAAGTATGAATATCTCCCATTTACCCTTCCTTTCCCTTTCACATTACAGTCCCACATAACGAGGTTTATCTTGACCCTACCTTTTTGTGTTTCATTATGTTCTAGCAACTCTAATCAAGATTTACTATGCATTAAATCGGATTAAGCTAACACGAGCAAAAATGCAGTTTTCCAGGAGTGGTCGATCGATCGATGAAAGGGGGTCGATTGATCGAACTATCGATCGATCGATGCTCTAGGATCGATCGATCGAACAAGCAGTTATGGCGAAACTGCTACAGAAATCTTACCCCAAACTCATCCAAATCAACAAGTTTCAGTCCCAAACTCCCAAACACTTATACTACAAGTGTTGTATACCCATATAAACAATATCCTATGTAAAACATGCGAGTTTTCATCAACTATAACAAGATAAAAGGGTCAAATTTATATAAATCTCAAGAACCCTAATATTTTTCTTTAACTTAGTTTCTTCCACTCTTTTTTTCCAGATTTTCTATCACTATAACCATGGAAATTCGTGGTTCAACCTCTACATGTAAAATGGGTTTCCAGAATATAATCTTTACCTCTATAACATGAAATTTTTGCCTCCAATTAATGTTTTATTTCAAGAACACTAATTCTAATCAACCCTAGACTAATATAAAAGGATGCATTAACTTGATTAAAGCAAGATAGATACTTTCCTGAAATTAAAAGTTCTGATTTGTGGAAGAATTTGGTGCGGTTGAGATCCTCGTTGCGCGATCTACCATTTGGCGGTGACGGCGGTGCAACTGGAGGAGTTCTTGGCCTAGAACTCATTGGAAAGCTTCTCCTCTTCCTCTCCAATGGTCGTCATTAGTTTTTGGTTATGATAACCCTAGAAGACAACACTTACCATCTGATATAACCCTAGCAAATTAGTGGGTTTAATTACCCATAATTACGAAACGTCCAAAACGCCCTCCCGGGGTACTAATTAAGCCTAAAAATGCCCCGAGACACAAACTAAACCCCCGGGTACATTATTTTGACTATCTCGACCCTTCCGGACACTTTGGCGCACTCGAAATGACCATACGCTCAACCTATAATTTATTCACTATATATAATAATAATTTAGTCCTGACACGACACAAACGCGTCACGACTAAATTTCCATAATTGTCATTTTATTCACGTGAAATTTTTTATTAAATCAATCTCATATATTACTATACTCATCCACTAACATTCAAAAAATTTCCAATAATTACTAAATCTCATCACGCTAGTAAATATTTAAAACAACTTTTCGGATTAAAATTAAATTAATTTATCTCAATTAAATTTAATAAATCCCTAAATTTAAAAGCCATAAAAATACGGGGTATTAAACTAAGTATGGAGTTTGAACGCATTTCACTCAAGTTTCGTATGCAATCACACGTTCAAGGGAAATTCTGTCAATTCACAGTTTGGGCACCTGGCCCAACACCTACACGGAAGTTGTAGCCTTCCTCACAAGCTTTGCGTGACCACGAACGGTGTGTGATTCGAATCCCTAACGAAGAGGTTACGATACTTTTGGTGGAGGAGAAAATAATGAAACCAAAAAAGGAGGAGAAGAGGAAGAAAAGGAATGCAGGAGGCGGCCTTGATTCTGCCATGCTTGATCGATCGATAGATTAAGAGGATCGATCGATCCTTCAGAATTTTTCCACGATTTGAACCATAGATCGATCGACCAATAGGGGTCGATCGATCGATGCCCTGTTTTCTGCAGATATTTTGGCATTTCTTTTCTTTTTCCTTTTCTTTACTCCTTTTATTCCAACTTACTATATAACCCAATTTTGTTGTAATATCAGACATACTTAGTTTTAGAAGACATTTTAGGTTAGGGTTTGTCTTTGAGAGCTCATATTCTTTTCTTCTTGGGGTGACATCCATTTGGTTTTGTAAGATTGAACTATTCACTATCATCTCTTTTAATATAGTTTGTTCTTCATTTTCCTTGCTTTGTAAATTCGTTTCCATGCTTTGTAGTTAGTGTAATTGCTTTATTTCTTTCTTTCCTAGTTTAATTGGTTGAATTTAGTTTAATTCATGTATTGCCCTTAGATAAATAGGGTCGGGATTTCATTCCGCCATTTTTGGGCCCCAAGCTCTGAAAATTAGGTTTTGTGCAAAATTGCGTTTAATTGAATCCGCGGGAATTAAAGTTGGATTATTATGCATTTAACTTTATTTGTCATTCAATGCTAGTGTTTATAGTGATAATCCGAATTTAATCCGCGTGTGACCAATTTTCGGTATTCTAGCAACTTTGGCTTAAATTCCTAATTGTGTGAATTTTATGATTAACTGTTAATGCTCGATTAAATTGCTTTTGAACTGGAATCTTGATTAGTAGTTATTTCGAGCCGTATGGTTGGATGATATCCCGATCCTCACTTTTACTTTATTTAGACTTAACTTCTCTCGTTTCTTTTATTTACATTCATACATCACGCTTTTACACTTTTATTCCTGAATTAATCATCCGATTATGAGATATACTAACACTTTGTGTGGATTCGATACCCGACTTACCTCTATACTCACCAGTTGAGTGTATTCCTAGCTTAGGCTTTTGTATTGAGTCGGCGAAATAGAAAACAACGATTAGCATCTTTACATGCGCTACTTTTTGCCCTCGATCAACTGGCACCATTTTCGGGGAGTGTTTTATTATAGATTGTAATTGTCTTATTAGTTTTTTATATTCTTTCTTTTGTATTTGTATTCTTTCTTTTAACCTTGTTTGCAGGACTTCTACACATGAGTGTCTAGAAACGCTTGAATTTTCCCATCACACATTGCTTTTTGGAATTTTCCGTCTCGAGCCTTTGTTGGGGTAAGCATGTATTATTCCAATCCTTTCGACAATCATTATGATAATTCTCAAAATCCCCGTACTCCTTTGACTTTTGGTCAATACTTAGAGACCCAAAAAATTGCAACATCTAAAATGACTTTGGGCGAGTATTACAAAAGTCAAGCTTTGGGGTGCGTATATTTTGAGGATGATCATAATGATTTTGGGCCTTTACCTCCTTATGATAGGAATTTTGAAACGAATTGCAATAGTTTTCAAAATTCCTATAATAATGTGTTTAACTTTAGTGCCGATAATGATTTTCAAACTCCTCATTTTCAAGCATCCGCACCTCGGTTTATGACTTTCGGCGAGGGTTTTCTTATGCTTGAGAACGAGAGGTATGAAGAATATTATCGGGAAGAACATTGTTGTTGGGAGCAAGACTAGGATTTAGTATTCGAATCCGAACTTGTATCCTCTTTAGTACGATTGATACGGGGATTGGATAGCAGAGTATGCCCGCACCATAGTTTTTATGTGGGGTGCTGTTATGATATATATATTATACGAGTAGTTAATATATATATGAAATTCTGAAATATGGAACTGCCTACTGTGATTTGATATGTAGGACATGGTTGTTGACTCAAATTATAAATAATTGTTTTGAGAAAGTATAATATGGCACTGGAAAACTTTATTGATTAATAAAGTTAAAAGGAGAACCTTGGTTACAAATTGAAATCTTACGTTTTAAATACTTGTGTTGTTCAGTTGTAAATCCTGCGAATAACCTAAGATAAGTTAAATCATTGGGGAAAGATAGTGTGGTATATGACGAGACAGACCATTGGGAAGGTTAGTGCGATAGGTGTGCACAATAGAAGAGAGGTGAGAATTTCTCAAGAGAGTGTCGCACTAATATGTTGTTGCATTGGGCTGTATCAATTTAAATCCTTGCTAAACGAATTTTTAAATCATATACACTATCGGGCTCTGACCCGTTTCTATTTCCTTTTCTCTCTTGTATATATATTTATGTATTACAGGTGCCTAGCCATAGGGGCGTCTTACTTAGGATCCTTTGGAAGGAACGTGCGGCAGCTTAGGTGGGAGTTGCAGGCCTGTTGTTTAGACGACTTCATCCATTTGATTCTACTCCTAGTTCAGTTTTATCCAGCAGGGGCATGTGTCCCCCTCTTTCTATTATTTAGTTGGTATAGTTAGAGATTGAAATTTTTACTTTCAGTACCTTTATTTCGGGATTTATTACTGTCAGGATGTTTTCCTTTAGTGTTGTAAATGTTGGGATTTATTATTGATGATTAAATTCGTGTATGTTCAATTCTATTTTTATTCTTAATGGGTGACTCTTTAGATGTTAATGGTTTAAGGTTTTATAACCGGATTTAATAAAATGAGAATAAGGTTTTAAATGGTTTTGACACTTAGCTTAATTATTTAGGGTGTTTAAATTGGAAAAGTATTTTTACGACAGTGATGCTAAGAATGAACCAACTGTTCACCTTGATTTTAATTTAATAAAGGAGTGATCTCCCGGTATTTAATTAGGCGGGGTGTCACAGGTGGTATCAGAGCATCAGGTTCTAGTGTCCTTAGGATCTATACGGCTTATTATGCTTTCAACGTTGCTTTGTTTGTTATAGAGCCCTATGTTTAGGATTGTCGATTCCTTTGACGAGATTTCGTTCTCCTGCTATAATGTGTATACACTAGTGAATTCTAATGTCGTTCGGATGTGTGCGTGTGCCGAGCAATGACGGATGTCAGAAGAGGACCGTTAAGCGTACATCAGGAGGCAGGGCTCAGTTGAGATTATGAAATATATCCGAGGATGATGACCGTAGTCGAGGTCACCTCCATTATGGCATGAGAAGCCACGACTAGAAAGGCGACTAAGGTGCAGCAATGATTTTCAAATGCAGTTACAGTCAAATGAGGTGCGAGGGTAAACTTACCCAATGTATTACAAAAATGTGTAGAGACTGTCAGTGGGAAATTTTAGAAACGCGAAAATTGTATGTGTTTACCAAAGGAGGTAAAGTATCCAAATGCTTAAATATAGGACGGAGTGTGGCAAACTGAAAGTGAAAATTTAGAGAAAATTTTTTTTGGTTTTCGGGACAAAATTATAATGGTTGGAGTCAACCACCAATTTTAGAAGTGGAATGCTATGCCTATTGGAGAACCTTAGATACAGTGTGGACCGTATGTTCCTTCCTCAACTATTCAGGATGAGAAGCAAACGTGGTTCTGAACTCATCGCAGGAGGGCATGACAGAAGTCCAATTGTTGATATGAATCCTAATTGTTAGCAAATTTTGTATCGAAAGAGGTAGATACTAGTGGAGGAAACGACTCCAAGTGGGAGACCAACTTGTAATAATAGTTGATAATACTCGAGGAGGAAATTCTGATGGACGACCGATTCAGAGGTTGACAATGTCATATTTTGTCAATATAGATGATAACGCTTCTTTGTGGGGGAAGTTAAAGGAATCGAAGAATTTAGTCGAGAATAAGACTGAATACAACGGTGGTGGTATAGCACCACAAAAGGATGTGTATACACATCAGGAAAACCATTTAAATGCTTCAGATACTTAATTCTTACCAAGTGATGATAAATTCAGTAAGTACTATTATAGATAGTAACATGATCTTTATGGCCTAAAAAGCTAAGGGAACAACCGGGATGGCTAACAGGAATCGAGTCTACTAAAGTCCAAGAGAAGGACAATCCTAACCTGGTTAGTAGGACAGGTGGTAAGTGGATTATGTGTTGAGGTATTTTGTGCGGAGTGAGATCGCTCACGATAATATGTTCCAAAATGAGAAAAAAGACAAGAATACGGTGCCTAGTAAAAGGCAACGATTAAAATAATTTTGTTTTGGTTTGGGCAGACGTGTTACGTCCGAAAACCATTTGTGCAGTCAAGACGATTGCCAGGATGGAAGTATAAGTTGTATCCTTAGAGGATGCGGCGTGTTTATGTGACACGAGCGAGTCACCATATTTTGTTCATTGCTAGATTAGCATGTGAGACGAGTTTAATGCATATCATTATAAATGTTACCATTATGTGAATATTTTTCCTTAGTACAACGGGATTTTTCTTTAGTGCTATCCGCGGGGGATGAATGAGTATATTAATAGTGTTTTATACTTTATTGAGGTTACTCGTTGTAGTGATGCGATACACGAGTATGATATTATCTTTGTTAAAATGTTATAGAAATGGGTAGTATGATAGTGGTCATTTATTGCAAGGCTATCGGAGTAGTTACATTAGTGCAACACGTTTTGTTTTGGCGAGGCTTTACCTGTAAGAAGGTTGGACTCGCACTTATATTATCTATCCTAGAGACTTCGGAGGAGATAGTGGGCTCGAGATATTCGATACCAATGTATGTATAGACTTTGTCAGTATGATTCAGTATGTACCGGGATTTACCGTTGAGCGAAAAGACTTGACTCGGTATTATGTTTAGCACTCCGGACTTAGTGATAGGAAGAGTGCAGTGTTATATTTATCCTTAAGAGATGTGGGAGTTAAGAGTTATACCCCTAATGTTAATAAAAGGAAATTTAGAGAATTTCGATCGTATGTATCCGAGGTTTATAGAATGTAATTACCATCAGCCAAAACGGGACGATAGTGAAATTGGTGAAACGTTCTTTGTTAAGCATAATTACGGGAGAAATTGTAACTTTTCTGTCAAGGGACGGAATAAAGGGGTATATACTATGGACGGAGGACCTAACGGATTTCGATAACCGACAATGCTAGGTAGTAGTGTATCGGGGGGGGGGGGTTCCTTGTTTGGATTTCGCTTTGCGAGACATCCCACGCATGAAACTTAGCGTAAGGTTGGAAATAGGGAGACCTTTGGTCACTATTCCATGAGTTCGGTACCCTGGTCGAAATGGGATCAAGTAATTATGTATGTAAGTTGGAAGTTGAATTTTGTTTTAAGGTCATTGGAGCCGGATTTTTGTGGTAGGAAAGAATTGAAAGTCATCCCCACAAGTTGAAGGGTGGAACAATGATAAGGAGAATTTAAGAATTTTGATTTCTAGGGTGATTGAGAGTACCCAAATGTCATAACCGCGTACAGAACACAGGTGAATAAAGAGTTGGAATGATTTTTAGCATGGATTATCTGGAAAGAACTTTATATTATACAAAAGAGATGACCTGTAATTATTTTGATGAATAGAGCATTAGTGATTTATTTTGATTGTTGTACCTAGTTGGGAAAATTGTTGTACTTATCTGAGGAAGGTTGAGAATTATTATTCCTCTTTTATTGTCATGGAATTTGAATGCCCTATTCCTTCTATTCCGTTGAATTTAGTTAGTCCTACAGATGAGTAGCACGCCGTTCGCTCTCCCAAGGCGGTCAGAGTGTTGCAAAAATGTGGGCATCTTGGTTAACTATAGTTAAAATAGTCCGAGTCGAAGGGACGTGGTAATAGACGTGTGAAATATATGTTTTTCGGACTAGTATAACGAAGTGGAAGTGATAGAGTGGATTAAACGTCACATGAGGGGCGATAATCCATACATAAGTGTGCAATTAGAATAGCACGCCCTAACTGGATTGGAAGGCTGTGGGAAGCCATTCAAGAATTAGGATTCCTTGAATAGAGTAGAATTTAATTGTTATGAAGCACACCCGGAGCGGAGTTGTTATTAGTCAAGTGTGAGAGCGACTTGCGCATACAAAGAGTAATGATGTTAGTATAGTATAAGAGATCCCGAAGTGCACTTCGTGGAGAGAAGAGCACGGGTCGGAACTTTCAGCATACTCCAAGGAAGGAAGGGGAGTATTACGTGTCACTTAATGTGAGACATTTCAAGGGAAGAATCGATGTTTACCGAGATGTAGTGAGTAGTCTCTACATGCACTGCCCATAGGTAAGGTTTGGTTGAAATAGGAGAATCAACCAAAGAATTTTGTGTTTATCGAAAATTCCTGAAATTGGAAGAGGTTGGTAAAGTCGGTAAAGTTCTTGGATGGGTTGCTATCCTCAAAACAAGATCAAGGGTTTATCCCGAAGATGTGAATTAAGTCGCCGAGAAGGAAGTGATTGATATTACTTTGGGCTGGCTTACAATATTAACTAGTATGCCCCAGACTTCCTTTGAAAGGAAGGATCGCGCCAGTGCATGGTCCGACGCAGTATAAATTTCTGAATCCGAATGAGATTGGTGAATCCCACCTTTGATATGGGATTTCAGGAACCAGCGGAGATAAGATTTCGTTTCGAGTAGGATGTATCACCCTTAGCCAGGGAATAAGCGCATGGTGATTAAAGATTAGTGGAGCCACGTGAAAGAGATTTTGGAATCTTGGTACGATGATTTCAAGAATGCTCTGTAGAAGCACTCGTAAATGTTTGTCGCGTACGAGGTACTTATTAAGGTTTTATTATGGAAGAACATCAACTATTCTCCTTCCGTATGTTTAGAGGAGAGTAGATAATCAGAATTTTTGGATCGGTCGAGAAAATATTCGATAACTGTGGTGGAATTCCACGACTGTTTTAGGCAGTCAAGAGTGGTCAAATGTTCATATGATCTTCTCAGAATGGGAATTTTGTTTATGAATAAATCCGAGTAGTTGTCATGTAGTGAGGTGCGGCCTCCTAATGATAGTGAGATAATGGAATTTATAACGTATAGACGTAACCTATTCAAATGTTGTCAGTTGGGAGTGCAATGTGAAGTGTCTCCAATGAGAATGTAAAACAGTGTTGCTGTGAAGAAAGGGCTATAGTGATTCAGCGCCGTAATGTGTGTTAGTTTGTGTACGGAAAAGGATATCCAGAATTGTGCTACCTGATAGGCCTTATTTTCCGAATTTCGGGACGAAATTCCGTTATTAGGGGGGGAGTATGTAATACCCCGTATTTTTATAGCTTTTAAATTATGGGATTTATGAAATTTAATTGAGATAAATTAATTTAATTTTAATCCGAAATGTTGTTTTAAATATTTACTAGCGTGACAAGAGTTAGTAATTATTGGGAATATATTATTTGTTGCATAATACTGGATGAGTATAGTAATATATGAGATTTATTTTTATAATATTGTCACGTGTGAATAAAATGACAATTGTAGAAATTTAAGTCGGGACGCGCCTATGTTGTGTCGGGACTAAATGTGGATTAATAAAAGTGAATATTTTATGGGTTGTTCTTATGGTCGTTTTGAGTGCGCCAACGCGTCCGGAAGGGTCGAGATAGTCACAAAAGTGTACCCGGGGGCTTAGTTTGGGTCTCGGGTGTTTTTAGGCCTAATTAGTACCCCGGGAGGCCATTTTAGTCATTTTGTATTTTTGGGTAATTAAACCCACGAAAATTAAAGGGGTTATATCAGATGTTTAGGTTATCTCCTAGGTTTAGATAACTCAAAACACTAGAACGGCCATTGGAGAGGAGAGGAGAGAGATCTCAAGGCATTCCAAGGCTCAAAACTCAACCGTTTGCACCCCCGCCACCGCCAACGCGTAGATCGCGAGACGGGGAACACAACCACACCAAATTCAACACCAAACCAGATTTCTAAAAATCCCAGGCAAGTTTTTATCTTGCTTATTTCGTTGATGCATCATCCATATTAGTTTAGGAGTTATTAGGATGAGATTTATGGAAGAAAACCCCAATTTGAGATGGGAAATTTTCATGTACTGATGATTTATATGATATTCTGGAAACCCTTTGTCATGTAAAGGATTAAGATTTTGATTAAGAAAAGAGTTCTAATCAGATACAAACACTAAAAAAATTATTTCAGATGATCGGACCATTGTAATCGCTTGAAATTTTAGTATGTTGTAGCGAACGGCAAGACATGATTGCTGACAAAAATTCAGCTTGATCAGACGGTCAGATTTCTAAAACTATTATTTTTACTAGAAAGTTTTATGTTTTGAGGACTCTTAGAGAGTTTTATATTTTGAGGACTCTTCTAAGTAATAAAAAAAAATTCAATTAAAACTCCATATTAATTCCGATTTCAAAACCATTTGAAATTCTCATCTTTGAAAATAAAATTCAAAATCCTTTAATGTAAGGCGAAATCTATATTTTTGGGATATTTTGCATAAGGGATAATGTAAGTATATATTAAAGGGGAGAGACACGTAAGAGAGAGTTACGTTGGAACATAAATGGATATCTACTGAATTGTACATTTGGAAGAAT
Organism: Sambucus nigra; assembly: GCA_949130495.1. NCBI lineage: Eukaryota > Viridiplantae > Streptophyta > Magnoliopsida > Dipsacales > Adoxaceae > Sambucus > Sambucus nigra. Next base: position 5,577,190 of record OX422214.1, on the reverse strand, counting down.
AGAGTCCATGAGGGTTACATAGTAAGTTGGAAAAACCCTTCGAATTAAAGTTAGAAACGAACCATTATACTTCGAATTAAAGTTAGAAACGAACCATTATACTTCGAATTAAAGTTAGAAACGGACCATTATACTTGATATATAATAATGGAAAAATAAGGATAAATGTTGTGAATGTGGGTTATGGGATAAACCTAAATTGATATAATAAATGTGGTATATTTATATGATTGTGTATGCATATATTATATACTTGTGAAAATCATGCCCGCACTACTTGCTATCCCTGAGGTTTCCGCGCTGGGACGATCTTATCTCGTGTGCCTTATGGGGGATATTGACTCGTACCCTAGAAGATAGGAATCCCAGGTACAGGCTATCGAATCGGTAGTCACGGTCCTAAGAGACGTGAGGGTATGTACTGACCTCTTGGACTTGGAAACTATGCTTCATCTCAATATTATTTGTGTATGTATTTATACAGTTCGAGAGTGATTCCGAACTTGTATCAGCTTTAGTACGATTGATACGGGGATTGGATAGCAGAGTATGCCCGCACGATATTTTTTATGTGGGGTGATGTTATGATATATATATTATACGAGTAGTTAATATGTATATGAAATTCTGAAATCTGGAACTGCCTACTATGATTTGATATGCAGGACATGGTTGTTGACTCAAATTATAAATAATTATTTTGAGAAAGTATAATATGACACTGGAAAACTTTATTGATTAATAAAGTTAAAAGGAGAATCTTGGTTACAAATTGAAATCTTACGTTTTAAATACTTGTGTTGTTCAGTTGTAAATCATGCGAATAACCTAAGATAAATTAAATCATTGGGGAAAGATAGTGTGGTATATGACGAGATAGACCATTGGGAAGGTTAGTGCGATAGGTATGCACATTAGAAGAGAGGTGATAATTTCTCAAGAGAGTGTTGCACTAATATGTTGTTGCATTAGCCTGTATCAATTTAAATACTTGCTAAATGAATTTTTAAATCATATACACTATCGGGCTCTGACCCGTTTCTATTTCCTTTTCTCTCTTGTATATATATGCATGTATTATAGGTGCCCAGCCACAGGGGCGTCTTACTTAGGATCATTTGGAAGGAACGTGTTGCAACTTAGGTTGGAGTTTCAGGTCTGTTGTTTAGACGACTTCATCCATTTGATTCTACTCCTAGTTCAGTTTTATCCAGCAGGGGCATGTGTCGCCCTCTTTCTATTATTTAGTTGGTATAGTCAGAGATTGAAATTTTTACTTTTAGTACCTTTATTTCGGGATTTATTACTGTCATGATGTTTTCCTTTAGTGTTGTAAATGTTGGGATTTATTATTGATGATTAAATTCGTGTATGTTCAATTCTATTTTTATTCTTAATGGGTGACTCTTTAGATGTTAATGGTTTAAGGTTTTATAACCGGATTTAATAAAATGAGAATAAGGTTTTAAATGGTTTTGACACTTAGCTTAATTATTTAGGGTGTTAAAATTGGAAAAGTATTTTTACGACAGTGATGCTAAGAATGAACCAACTGTTCACCTTGATTTTAATTTAATAAAGGACTGATCACCCGGTATTTAATTAGGCGGGGTGTCACACTCTGGATGGTTTTCAGTCCCGTTATCCCACTCGTGATCTCCGCCTTCGTGCTCGTTATGCTAACTCTTATAGCACTAACCATTCTATTATCGAGCATATTTCCTATGCAGGTCTTTCAGAGTCCTATCGTACCATTTTGTATTGTCTTCACTCTATTTCTATTCCCCGGTCTTTGCATAAGGCTCTCCAGAATCCGAAATGGGTAGCTCCCATGAAAACTGAGATGGATGCCTTAAAAAATAATGGTACTTGGGAGTTAGTGTCTCTTTCTCCGGGGGATAAACTTGTGGGTTGCAAATGGGTGTTTAGTGTTAAATATTTGACTGATGGATCTGTTGAGCGATATAAGGCTCATCTTTTAGCACATGGCTTTACTCAGATTCTAGGTAAAGACTTCGATGCTACCTTTGCCGGGTTTCTAAGATGACTTATGTTCGTCACCTTGTATCTCTTCCCGCCTCTCACTCTTGGCCGTTGCATCAATTGGATATTAAGAATGCCTTTCTTCTCGGAAATCTTACTGAGACTATCTATATGGCTCCTCCCCCGGTTTTCGGGATGAGAGGGAGTATATGGGCAAGGTTTTTCATCTTCATAAATCTTTATACTGGTTGAAGTAGTCTCCCCGAGCATGGTTTAGCCGATTCAGTGGGGTTGATTACTTCTATGGGATTCTCCAGTGTAACACCCCGCCCGCCCGGGGAGAGCGAACGGAGCGCTACTATCGATAAAACTAAACTAATCCACAAATAACAAGGTATAGAGCATATAAATCCCACAATAAAACAAGAAACCACTATTCTCATCTTCAAATAAATACAACAAATCTCTTGAAATAATTACAACAATCTAACTATCTCGAAAATAAAATAAATCTCCAAATGCTCTATACATCAAAATAAATACAAGTCTTCTCATCTCTTGTATTAATAATTCTTCCCAAATAATCCTCGCTAAAATCATCCCAATTGGTCCATAGCACTCAAATCCGTGCTCACCTGCCAACTAAGAAAAAGATGGGGAAGTACACAATACGACAGGAATATGCTCAACAAAGATGTTAGCGATGAACAAAGCGCAACAATACGACTACGAATACTCAAATCAAATAATGCAAATCTCAATAGCATTTTATCAATAAATTTCTCAACAACACATTAACCGGAGTCACCAGGCCTCACCATACCGCGCCATACTTTATCAAGTAGCCGGAAAATGAGTCTTGGCGGGTGCCCAACATCAGTGCCATATTAAAATCTCATGACAGCGTGCTCAAAACAACATGAATAATACCACATGAATAAAAATAATTCTAACAATTATTTTTCCAGATTTCAATGAATTTAACAATTCAAAATATGAGTTCAATTAACAAGAATTCAACGGAATAAACACTCGCGAGATTTCAGGAGCATATTGTGTAAAACCCCATACCTCAAATCATCAAATAATTCCAGCATCAAAATCTAATCACACCATCACGTTCCTCTCGCGAAAATAATCAAATCTTGTTCTAGCCCAAACTCGAGAAAACGCCAAATAAGCCTTCTAATCTAAGGTTGAAATCTTGAGTAAGTTTGGGGCTATGGTTTGTATATTAAAGGGAGTAATTTTGGAGAGGTATTCTGGTTGAAAAGTTTGAGAAAAAGTGATTTGAAAAGCCAAGCCACGAATTAGTTGATATATAAAGGATTAAGAGTTTGATTTAGAAAAGAGCTCTGAACAGATACACACACTAAAAGTTTTATTCCAGACGATCGGACCGTTGTAATTCGATGAAATTTTACAGAGAATTAGCTGAAGATGAGAGATAGCTACAGAAAAACATTCAGCTCGATCGGACCATTCAATATTTTTAAATATTTTTTTTTTGCTAGAGAGTTTTATGTTTTGAGGACTCTTCCAAATAATAAAAATGCAATTAAAACTCTATTTTAATTCCGATTCTGAACCCGTTTGAAATTCTCGCCTTTAAAAATAATAACCAACATATTTGAGCAATTAAAATAATTTTTATCTCAAAATTTATTTTTCCTCTTTATTTCGAAAATATCCCAAAAATTACGCGGGTTGTTACATCCAGATGCCAATGCGATCATAATTACTTTATTCGACATCAGCCCGACCCCCAGTGCATTATCCTTTTGGTCTTTGTTGATGATATCATTATTATCGGTGATGATCTCGAGGGTATTTCCTAGGTAAAGAAGGAGATTGGAGCAGTTTTTTATTCTAAAGACTTGGGTCCTCTTCGGTATTTTTCGGGGATTGAGGTGGAGAGATCTCATCGTGGGATTTCCTTCTCACAAAGGAAGTATTCTCTTGATTTGTTACAAGATATATGTATAACTGGTTGTCCTCCGGCTTCTACTCCTATAGATCCTAATGTGAAGCTGACGGTCAAGTTTGGGGATTTACTTTTTGAGACATCTAGGTATCAGCGTTTGGTTGGTCATCTCATCTACCTGACCAACACTCGTCTTTATTTTTCATTTGTTGTGAGTACTGTTAGTCAGTTCATGCATTATCCTTGCACCGCCCATCTTGATGTTGTTCATCATATCTTGAGGTATCTCAAGTCTTCACCGAGTCTTGGTCTCTTCTATGCTTCAGGAGACCAAAGGGGTCTCTCTTGCTTCACTGATGCTGATGATGCAGGATGCAGGATTGATAGGCTTTCTACTTCTAGATTATGTATTTTCTATGGTTCTCATCTCATATCATTGGAAAGTAATAAGCAAGAGGTTGTTTCTCGTTCTTCAGCAGGAACAGAGTACCGTGCTATGGCCCATGGTACATGTGAGCTCTTGTGTCTTTGATCGATTTTGGGTGAGATAGGCTTTACTGAGTACGATCCTTCTGATTTATTGTGTGATAACAAATAAGATATTATGTTGTCATCTGATTCGATTCTTCATGAGAGAACCAAACACATTAAGGTGGATATTCACTTTCTCCGGGAGAAAGTTTCTACAGGAATCATTCGTCCCTTCATCATCTCAGACTACATATTGTCTCACTAAGGCGGTTGGGCCATCTTTGCTTCATTCATCTATTGGCAAGATGGGCTTGGTTGATATCTTTGCTCCATCTTGAGGGGGAGTGTTGGATATCATATTATACTACTTATTTTAATATTAGGCCCACCTGTTTTGGGCTTTAGTTATTTTTTACTCTTTCTATGACTTGTCTATTATTTTTTACCTTGTACTTCTAGACACTTCTATTAGGTAATAATAAATACCAAGTGTGGCACCATTATTGGTAAGACAATACATCAAAAAAATTATCTCCCCCCACCCCACACACACGCGTTCTCACAATGAACATTCTTTATTTTGGATATAAGAGGCATTGGCAAACCTCAAGCTAGAAATTCTCTTTTTAACTGATGCAAGTCTACTAAGCCTGATCTCCTTTGCTTTGTTGAGCCCATCTCTTCTTTTTCCTATGTTCCTCAATTTTTTTTGTCTAGCTTAGGTCTTAAATTTATGCATTTCAGTAATAGAGGCATTCTACCTCCCAATATTTAAATTTTCCATGCCAATCACATCACTCCTCCATCCATTGTTCTTAACTCCACTTGTTGCTAAAATTCACAATTCTTCACATTGACTGCCTCATCTCTAGTCTATGCCCTGGCTATATAATTAGAAGACATTTATCGGATGAACACTCTGCAATCTAAATACAATTTTCCTTGGGTTGGAATCGCAGATTTCAACTCTATCTTAGGTGCTTATGAAAAGGCAAGGCAGTAAATTGCCTTTGAAAACTGCCTGGGATGACTCCAAATCTATGACTGATAGCTGTGATTTTGTTCATCTGGATGACAGTGGTCACTATTTCACTTTCAAAAATGGTTGCCCAAAAAACTTTTACTAGCAGAATCACTCTCCTCAAGGAAGGCACCATATTTCACTCTTCTCCCAGTGATATTCAATACCATGTGATAAGATATTTCTCGGACATATACAACTCCCAATGCTTAACTGTTGATAATGGTCTCATCACTTCAACCATTCCTTGTCTTCTATTTGATGATGACAATGAATATTTATCCCAAATCCTTACTCATCCTTAGATTAAAATTATTGTATTTAATCTTAGTTCATCTGTTTCCCCTTGGCCTAATGGTTTCACCGATCATTTTATCCAAACTTGTTAGACTGTAAAGCATTTTTTTTTTTTTTGCATTCTTTCCTGGATTTGGTATTATAACCATGTTATTCAGTACTTCAAACTATAAGGTCACTTTAGAACCCTTGTTGTGTTCTTTTGGTATTATAATCGTGTATGTTGTCAAGATTCATGTATTTCATCAACATTGAAAGCTCCCTAATAATGTACGTATTGGATAATATTGATAATCTATAATGTTGTAATAAGATAGATAAAGAATTATGTATATATAGTTGTTGAGAAGTCTTTTTTCTTACCATTTATCATATTATTGAAGTTAAAAGTTTCCTTGTAACTAATAACAACTTAAGTAGTCAATTTTAAATTTGGAATGCTCTTTTTGGAGATCCGGATTGAGAACCATAATTTGGGTCGTACGACCCCGAATCACGATATGTAGGGAAATGTAGTGATTTCGATACCTATGGTTTAAATCCTCTAGAACAATCAAAGAAACTGTAGGGATAGACATTAACAATCACTAATATCTTAGCAGAGTGTAAGAGATTAAAAATCCATTTGATGAAAGTGGAATTAAATCCAAAATCTTTGAGGGTGTTGAGAATAAAATTCCAATCCATGGTATCAAAAGCTTTGGGTATATCAAACTTTATTCCCACATTGCCACAAAGACATTTGTAATCAAGGATGTTAAACAACTGAGTGGCTAGGCCAAATCCACAAAAAATCTTTCTACCTTTGATGAAACCATGCTGTTAAGGGGAGATAATCTTATCCACAATGTTACTGAGCCTGTCAGCTGGAATTTTGGGGATGCTTTTTAATATAAAGTTAGACAATGCAATGGGTCTAAAATTATTTAAAGTATCAACACAATGGGTTTTAGGCATTAGAGCAATAAAGGTAGAATTAAATCCAGGTAGTGAACTAAGTAAGCATACCCCCACACATGTACCCATACCACGTTCCAAAGTGACGCACAGTCCAGGTAACATTGAAACAGATAAGGGGACCAACTGTTCCTCATCCTATTCTGCATTGCTCAAGAATTTTTAAGTAGGGGCATCACAAACCTTCATAATATGGGCTTACTTAAGCTTATTTCCTCCCCTAGGGGCTCCTTCACACCTCTTATATGTTGATGACTTGATCAATTTTTGCCAAAGGAGATCACCAATCCCTCTCCAACCTCAATAATATTCTCAGCATACAGTCCAAAGGAAATTCATAATCTAAGAGTGGACTTTCTTAATTAATCCCACATGCCACATGTAAATCTTAATACTATGCAGTAGAGTGGGTTGGATGACAGATTTGATGCATTATGTTCTGCCAGCAATGGAGATGGATCTACATTTCGAACCCTCAATCTTGGCTTTAACCTCGTTGGCAAGAGATTGAAGTCGAGCGGCTATGTGTTTTCCTCTAAAAATGGGGACACCAACGTTGGTAAAAGGGTCTTTATCTTTATAGATGCCAAGAGTGTAATTGTATTTCTCCTATGTACAACCCCTTTACCAATGAAGACAATGGACTTTTTCTTATTAATGAATTTGACTAAAAAATGCTCCATTTATCGTGGCTCGGAAACTCACCTTATTTCCCAAAGATGTGGGGGTATTGGTGTTAGAAAACAGTAGCTCTTAACAAAGTTGCTAACCTCAAACAAAGTTAGGATATCCTTGCAATGAACACTCATTAGAGAAATTTTTCAAAACCAATTCAATTCCCCAAAGAAATTTTTTCCAACAAAAAAAATCCTCAGATTGGCCTTGTTTCAAGCAGTGTAATTCCATTATAAACCTCTACTGCAAATGGGTTGTGGTCAATGGCAGGGACATCAATTTTTTGAACCATAACTGGGGTGGTCAATCCATTTCCACTATTTTAGGAATATATCTCTCCCATTACTATATCCCTGTTCAAACCATCATCCAATATCAATCTCGGGGCATCCCTCCTAACCTCACTGATGATTTTCCCCATATATCTCACCTCATTCTCTCCACCCCTCTACCACTTCCCCCAACAACTAATACTAGAATTTGGCCCTACTCTAGCAATGGCTCCCTTACTTTGAAGGATGCTTACTCATTTTTCTCCCCTCACAATACTCATGCTCCTTGGACCATGAACTTGTGGAAATCTTTTATTCCCACAAGAATTTCAACTCTAGTAAGCGACTGTTAAATGGTAGGCTTCCAACCGTTGACCATGTGTATAGAAGTGGTCTTGTAGTTGACCCACACTGAATTCTCTGTGATCAATATATGGAAACCCATGACCACCTCTTTATTTAATTTGTAGTACGCAGCCCCTCTTAAGCAATATTTCAGTCCATAAATCTTTAATTTATGGATTGCATTCCCTTAAAATATCTTTGATATTATTTGGAGAGCCAGGAACCTTAAAGCCTTCCAAAATACCAATACAAATATTCAAAAAAAGAAAAAATTTATGATTGCATGGCTTGATGTAGAGTCTAAAATTACACCTGGTCACATGAACAACACAACCACTGGCCTTATTTTACTCAAATATCTCAAAGTAAAATGTTGTCCTAGCAAAGCTCATGTCATCACCCCTATGTTCTGGCTTCCTCCTCCTTCGATGTGGATTGAACTCAATAGTGATGGCCTTTCTAAAGGTTCTCCTGGTCAAGCTCCTATTAGGATTTTTTCCCCAGAGATTTTAGAGGCTCTATGATGGGTTCTTTATGCATGAAAATAGTAATAGTTATATTTACCAAAATCACCTATAGTCGCAGCCATAATGATAAAGAAAAATTATAAATAACAAAATATATGAATTAGATGAACCAAGGAATTTGGGATAATTATTTAAGGTGAAATACTACTATTATTTATTGGGTTTGTTGGAGATACCAATTACCATATCAAAAGAATAATATAACTATAACTCAAATACGATTTCAAATATCTCTCTCTCTCTCTCTCTCTCTCTCTCTAACGTAAACTACACGTCAAAAGTCTCCTAAAAATATCTAACACACCTTTAGAGAGAGAAATACTCTTTTCTATTCCAAAATAAAGTCTGCCTCAAATGAGGCTTACAAGGGGTATTTAAAGGAAAGGAGTAGCTTAGGCACTAAGCTAAGGCCCTAATTACAAAAATTCCATTACTAATACTTACCTCTAGATACTAGAGCAAAAGAAAGAAAAATACAATAACAAGATAAAAGAAAAATGACAAAAAGAAAATAAAAATACTACTATGCCCAAAATGACCCAAAAATAGCAATTATGCCCTCAATTGACATCAATCCCCCCTCCTTGAAAAGTGTTCATCCTCGAACTCAAAGGGGAAGACGAACCGAATCACCCTCTAAAACTGTAATGCACGATGTTGGAGAAGAGAGAAATCAGAAGCTCGGTGACTAACATTGCCACAGTTGTAGAGCCAGAAGGTAGGAGGCCCTAGATGTGGAGCAACGGGAGTAGTGGAAGTAGGGACTGAAGCTGTCACTGGAGGAGGAGCTGGGGAAGGAACCGGTGTAGGTGGAGTTATCGAGGACGAATAAGTTGCGGGATAGAAACTGAAGAGCAATAGATAGTTGTCCCTCAACCTGATCAGCGTCAAGGCCCATTACCTCACCTGGTATAGGTGGAACATAATCAGCGGGAGGTGGTGGTATCTGTGCAGGTGCTGGATGAGGAGGCTGAACATGTTGGGGTACGGGAGGTGTTAGAGGGGCATGAGAATAATGGAGGCATGTACAAATCAAATGGACACGCTCACCATAATATAAATAGTGCCAGTCCTATAGTGGTGCAAAGCGGTGGGCATCCGATGGGGGTGGAGGTATCCACTCTAAAACACTAGGAGGCAATCGCCAAACTCGGAGGAGGATGAAGAAGATCCTGAATAGAGTAGTGAGAAGGTGTGGTGGGAGGGAATATGATGCAAAGGTGGAGGGTTAGGGTGTGTGACCAGTAGAGGGTTGAATATAATAGTGGGGTCGTGTGGGTAGTGTGACACAGGGTCAGGAGGGTGTTCGGGGTCCCAAAATGGCGGCCCAGGCCCCCAGGGCAATCAAACAACCCGAAGGGGGTTAGGAGATGACCTGGGAGGCTCAGGGTGGGTAAAATAGGCCTAGAGGCCGAAATGAGGTGGAGCCACAAAAAAAAAATAGGTGGGTTTGGGGCTTTGTAGTGCAAGGGTTGTCCTTAACTCGGATTTGAGCCGAGGGGAGGGTATGTGGATTTGGGTTGGTAGGAGTGAGGGTTTAAATCAGATTGGGGACATTTTTAGGGGTTTTCGAGGGATTGGGATAGGATATAGTCATCTTGGGGATGTATCAGAGGGAGGAAATGGGTTGGGTGGAAGGGGGAGGGGGAGGACCGAGATCGAGTCGGCTGAGGATGGGCATCGGGCAGAGGGTAAGGTAAACAGACCTACTCGGATCTGAACAAGGTCGGTCAAGCTATTTTTTGTGTTAGGTAGGAGGCTGGATGGTCCGGGTATGAGTTCCAGTTGTTAGAAGGGGTAGGAGGTGGGTTTTAGTGGGTCAACGGTGAAGGGCTGGTCGTCGGGGACTGGGTGACTGGAGGAAGGGGGTTTTGGGGTCTAGATGGGTTGGAGTAAGGTTGGGGAATCTCGGTAGGTTTGTAGGGGTTAGGGTTTAGGCCACATGGGTGGGAGTGGGGGTGGGGGTGGGGGTTTTCTGGGCGACAAGGAGTTGGTACATTTGGGCGAGGAGTTGGGTGTGTTGTTGCCTCACCTCTTTTATGTCGGCATGTTGCTTCTTGGCCAGCTCTCCGATTTGTTCTCTTAATTGTAGATTGCTCTTTTCATGTTGTTTGGAATTCTTAGGAACCATTGCGAGTAGCGTAGGATTTTGATACAAATACACCGATACACCAACACCAATATGGAGCGACATCCGTTCTCATACCAATTTGACGTAAACTACATGTCAAAAGGCTCTTAAAAAAATCTAACCCACACCTTCAGAGAGGGAAATACTATTTTATATTCCAAAATCAAGTCCGCCTCAAATGATTCTTACAAGGGATTTAAAGGAAATGAGTAGCTTAGGCTCTAAGCTAAGGCACTAATTACAAAAATGCCATTACTACTCCTTAGCTCTAGATACTAGAGCAAAAGAAAGGAAAATACAACAACAAAATAAAAGAAAAATGACAAAGAAAGTAAAAATACTACTTTACCCAAAATGAACAAAAATGGAAATTATGCCCTCAATTCACATCATTATCTCTCTCATGAGTCAAGTAAATAAACGATAGTTGGTGATTCCTATACTTTTCACATTCAAGTTCTATCTTCAATAAAGTTTTGATGGATTTTAAATATGAGTTGTGAAAATATTTGGATTTAGGGTTTTTTAAGATATGGGATTGAACATTGAACAGCTATTTTTTTTGTATATCAAACATTTTACAATTCCCCCACATGAGTATTTTCAGTCCTTTGGCATATCTTTTGTGTATATTTGAAGAATCTGGAAGTTGTTAGACGTAGATATAAGTAGATATAAAGTAAATACTTAAAGGGTATTAGACCAGACCACCCTATCGACTAGTTCTTGTCTGGCCTGACATACGAAGGGACCAAGGAGAGTTAGAGGAATTCTCAATACCAGGGTTTGCCCACACCATTTAGTTGTGGTCGAGCGCATAAGAAAAGAGACTATTAGCTCTAGGGGTAGCCCATCTGGTTAGTTCAGCTATCTCTGTCGGAAGCCCCTGTAATTGTTCGGCTGCGTACTCCCCATCGGCGTATGTCACACTCCCAAAGCATATATTTTTTTCATCTGACTGAACAGGGAGCGAGTTTGGTTTTTTAAGATAGTTTTCGCATAACCTCTTGTTTATCAATATTATGAGGGTAATAACTAACCTTGTCCTTGTCTAGTAGCCATTCTGAGTGGGGCCCTGAATGCTAGTGAGAGAGACCAATTGTTATTAAGTTAAATGAAATTCTAAACTAATTGGTTTTAAGTAAAAAAACTTTAAAAAATATTTTGTTAAGAATTTAATAGTCAGGTATTCGAACAGTTTGGTACATATTACTATTTTGTGTGTATTATGCTTATATGCTCTACAATTTAACTATTAAACATTCCGATTCTTTTTTGAATGAACCCTCGGTATATGTTTTTAAGGGTTTACATATTCAAAGTAGTACTTTACTTTCCTCGGGCATTATGTTTCATGGCATTTGGCATTGTACACCAATTCAGATCATATAAACCCCATAAATCGCCACCAATTCAGATCAATGATAACGATTGACAGAAAATATAGCAACATATTATATTGAATAAAAAAATTATCTCTATACGGTAACATTGCAATGTCAAAAAGTCTATTAACTAAAGATATCGAAACAAACACAAGAATTAATCACGTAAACCACATAATTCAAAGGACTGCTATTATGTAAATTTCCATGTAGGTATATGTCAATCAATTGGATCTTACCACTCAAGAATTACTATCCAGAATTGTATTTTTCCAAGTAAAGTTTACTGCCTATCAAATAATCGAAAGTACAATTTACTATCAAAACTAATTACACTTGACCCGATCATTAATTTGAAACTAACTACTTTGATAGAAAACAGTATATCGACAAACTTTATGACCTAAAGAAAATAAATACAACATATTACTGATGATCAAACATTAAAGTAGTATATCATCTCAAGTTTTTAACAGTATGGATTTTAAAGACTTAAACTACGCAAAGCTCAAGAAATGAAATCACTAGTCATTTTCAATCTAGTCTCTTAAATCAAAAGCTTACCCTTTGCGTCCTCACCTTTTAATTACACTCCTCTTGATTTAGTATGCATAAACACAAAACATTAGTCACAAACACACATCATTGATGAAAGCAATATATAATCAATCATTAACTTTAGACCAAACTCAAGTTTAAGAACATCGATAAAGAGATCGCGTTATATTTCACAATAGTGTGTTTCTTCAACAATAAAGATGTCATTTGGAGAATTATCCAGTGTCTCCCAAAGAATCAAAACATTAAGATATTTGCTCCATAATCCATAAATCACTCAGCTGCACATACATCCAAACAGAAAAATATAGAGAGCAACTTTAAAAAAATCTCAGTACCAATGAGCATACTGATAAAGTCTCTATAAAGAAATAAGTATGGATTTAATTAAACTAATTGTACTCCAAATGACTAAAATATAAACCTAAATTCAAGTAATAATTTAAGAAATATTTATTATGTTTTCTACAGAAACAACAAAACTTTAATTTTTTCAAAATTAAGTCCCTGGAAAGGCATAAATTTCATAAAAAGTTAAAATATAATTATTAGGATATGGTCTAGATACCTTTAGATTAGACTCAAGGTATAGTTAATTTCACGAAGTATGCATACCGCATTTAAAAGATCTTATTTGCAAGAGATTGTATCCTGAAGAAGAAGAAAAAGAAGATGAAACAAAGGAGTAAACAAAGTGTGGTTTGGTAGATGTAACCATGTTCTTCATTCTTATATATATATATATATATATATAGTAGCGTATGCCCGTGCCTGAAGGCACGACGGAAATTTTCCAAAGTACGTAATGGTAAAACGGCGATAACTTTTCTAAGGACGTAATAGTGAGACACAAAAAATTTCGAAGTGTAATTTTAAAACAATTGGCCATAATATCCTTTATTTATAGGACTATTCACCATGCTTAACAAATAACAAATAGTCCAATAACACTCAAATAGTCTAAATTCACATATAATACGAAATATACAATATTCATCCATCGAATTGACATTGTGTCTTAAAAAAACAAAGTGTCAAAATTTAAAAAAAATTGGGCATAGTCTTCTATGTTTATGGAACTATTCACCCTGCTTAACAAATAACAAATAGTCCGACAACATCCAAATGGTCTAAATTCATCAAACAAATTCACATATAAAATGACATATACAATATACATCAATCAAATTCACTATGTCTCAAAAAAACAAAGTGTCAATTTAAAAAAAAAATTAAGCATAGGCTCCTTTGTTTATTGGACTATCCACCCTGTTTAAGGGGTAACAACGAATCCAATAATATAAAAAAAATATCAAATTCGTCTAACAAAAGCTTCAATGAAACAAACTGCTTATTGGCCCGTGTTCGATGTGAACTAACCAACGGTCATGTGTTCGTGGTGAGCTTCACCTACTGGCCCTCCTGTAAGAGCGATGACTTTGCTCCTTCCCCAGGTGAACTTTCCTGACATCCTCATTAACTGTCTTCAAAACTTTGTGGTGACTTTGCCTCCTCCACCAGATGCAGTAAAAGGAACGACACATAGGCGGTAAGGATAATGTTCGCATTGGAACTCCAATACTACAGAATCTCACAACCCCAATTTAAGTCCTCAAGTTATCAAACAATAGTGAAATTAGTGTAAGAAACGAAGACAACACAAAAAGAGATTACCCAATTTTGAATTGAAAAAAATGTAACAAAGACACACAATTCAAAATGCCTCAATTACCTGATAGAAACCAAACCAATTATCTCAATTCAATATAGCAGTATAAACATTATAAGCCCTATTTTAATATATCACAATTACCTCAGTTCAATATAACAGTACAAACATCGTAAAGTACACGTTATTGGCATTTTAAGGGACTTCTGACTCGAATGCCAAAACTAAAAAGGAACTTCTGACCTTGTTTAATTTTAAGAAAATGAAATTGCAGAATAATGAATGGACATGATAATTAACAGCAAAACTGACAAAATAACAAACACTAATATTTGAATCACTGAATACAAATGAATTAACCGAATCACTGAATTAACTAAATACAATTAATTCAAATGCTAATATTTGAATCACTTATTTAACTGAAGTTAATTGAATACAACTTAAGGGTCTAATGAAGTGAATAAAAAAAGTAACGGAAGGGACCTGTAATAGCTCCTATAGATGAAGTACCAAAAATTGCCTACATGAGGAGGAGCTGCAAGCTCGCTTGAAATTAGAGGAGCAGGTCGTTCGAAATTTTAAATGGTAAGAAGATCCTCTAATTTCAACCGAGGAGAAGACCGTTCTGAAGATGCCTGAATCTTGTAGGAGGAGGAGGTGGAAACTCTTATCTTTTTAGTACCAAACAGATACAGTAGGAGGATATGCAAATTTCAAGTAACAAATGTCTCATTAAATTTCAAGTAACGATAAATTTTCATTATCTGTTTGGTACTCAATTAGAGGAGCAAACCTCTCTCATTAAATTTCAAGCAATATATACCTTTAAATTGTACCAACAATCTAACGATCTAATTAACTATTGTAGCTGTATCTACATATATGCATATTGCATATATCCTGCCTGCACATATGTATATGCATATATGCAATGCCTCCTTACTACTCAGAGGACATTAAAGTCTTGCAAACATACAATCATGTCGCAAACATACCTTCCTTTTTTCTTTTTTAAGGAGGACTAAATATAAAAAAAAATAGGACTTCAAAAGAAAAATAAGATTGACGTTGAAAAAACATAAAAGGAAATTGTTCCCCCATTTGTTCAAATCGAGTTTTTAAGAAATAGAGTCTATGAAGTATTTAAAAAAACATAATTGAAACCTAAATATATGACATCATATACTTAAAATTCAGTGTTTCATCTCCAATGTATAACCTAAAAGCACTAAATCATCATACACCCAACAAAAGTGTATACCTTTGATAGCTTGAACCCAAAAGTTGTTAATCGTGTAAAAATTGACATGTGTTTTCACGTTAAAATGGGTGTCAATGTTGTTATCATCGTGTTAGTCATGTTTTTTCATGTTAAATTGGGTGTCAAAATTGCAAACCATGTTAGTCGTATCATATTATGTTTGTGCTAAAAAAATAATCTATCCTCATTCATCTCAACCATTGGTATCCAAATTATACACAACATACACTAAAATGCAAAATATATAATATTTTGAAACATGACATTTCCAAAGCTTATAATCAGCACTATTTATAATTTTTTTCGAATTATGTCAAAATTATAGCATATGTGAAAATTGAATAATATCTGAATTTTGAAAAAGACTTAAAAGGGCATACTTTTCCCGATAAACAAATAGGCACTTTAAAGGGAAACATATCCTTACATGTTTAGTACCATAGTTCCCACTCTCAAGCAGAACTATACACCTTATGTTTTGTCAATTCACTACATCAAAAGGAGACAAATTAATAAATACCAAGCATACTAAAGATAGAAATATAAAAGGAGTTCATGTATTCAATTCCTAAGTTTCATCACCCATTACTAAACAAAGAAGATGTGCACAGACTATGGAAGAGGACTAATATGTCCTTCACCCTTTCGTGCACTAAATAGCAAGGGTTGTTATTGTGTTAACAAAAGAACTTTGTATAAAAATATAAAACTCACATGTAAACCTAATTAAATGTATAAAAATCAGATGTAGAAAAAGTAAATCCTAGCTAAAGATAAAAGATACATACCAAGCTCGACAAAATGACTCGATGCATCAGTTGCACTTGGAGTTCCTGCTAATCCACATCATAACCATGTTGTCAATCTGTCACAAAAATCAAAGCCTTAAATATGAAAAAAAACATAATTAATTGAAATTGAAGTAATTAATTTTTAGCATATGAGAACTATACCAATGTCATATGTAAGCTTCAACAAATAGAAACAAACACAAACATTAGTGCCTATGTTTGACACAAACTGAAATAATATTGCTATTGTTTCCACAAAATGAATATGCAAAGGAACTACTAATGCATTAGTACCTATGTTTGACATCTACATGTATAGTATTAATGCATTAGTGCCTATGTTTGACACAAACGAAAATAATATTGCATAAAAACTAAATCAAAATATAATATACTTGGTTTCGACCTGGTGCTATGAATCCAAAAGTATGATCTACAAAATAATAAAATATAAGCAGAAACTGAATATTATGGTTTTGGAACATTATTTGATTTTCACAAAAAAATAAAACAATCATACATATACATTTACAAACTATTTCCTCACTGAGAGTTGTCATGAAATAAACACAAACATATATAGTTACAAATGTACAAACTTTCTCCTCAATGAGAATTTTCATGAAAACAAAATAAAAAATAATAAAAAAGGTGTACACATAGAATAGAAAAGGAAAAACATAGCATAAAAAAA
Organism: Sambucus nigra; assembly: GCA_949130495.1. NCBI lineage: Eukaryota > Viridiplantae > Streptophyta > Magnoliopsida > Dipsacales > Adoxaceae > Sambucus > Sambucus nigra. Next base: position 5,560,226 of record OX422214.1, on the reverse strand, counting down.
CCCAGAACAAAAAAAAATCTTTATGTGTGCCATCATCTTGGGTGAGATGAAACAACAAAAATGGATGAAATCTTTTGAAACTAAAACCAAAACCAAAGATATATTCATTTGTACGCAGAGATGAACATAAAAAATGTAACAACTGAAAATGAAAACCCAAACCGTACTTCAATCAAATCTGCTAAATGTACAAACCCAAACCTCCTTAATGTAATCCACTAAATTTGCTAAATGTACCAACCCAAACCCAAACCCTAACCGTATTTCAATCAAATCTGCTAAATGTACAAACCCAAACCGTACTTCAATCAAATCTACTAAATGTGGCACCCCGACAAATTAAATACCGGGTAGCTACTCCTTTATTAAATTAATACAAAATGCCAAGTTGGTCCAGTTAATAGCATCACTGTCGAAAACATTTTAATAATTACTAACCACCTAGTATTTAAAAAGTAAGTTGCCAAATTTTAAGTTAAGTCTGGTTAACATGCAATAAAAGAATAATGAAAACATAAATCCATTCACCATAACTAAGTAATGAAATAACCAACAATAATAAATAGAAGTCCGGAGGAAAACTCCTCACTACAATCCCACAACTGAAGAATAAAATAACAAGTCTGAATCCTGAATAATTACATGCCAAAAGTCTGAATAACTGAAATAAATGAACTGTCTAAAAGGAATGGGCGACATGCCCTACAACTGATAAAATACTGAATATGGAGTCAAAGTAGATGAAGCGTCTATTAGCAAAGTCCTGTAGCTTCCACAAACAGCTACAGCTCGTCACCTGTATGAGAATCCTAAGCATGGTGTCCTTGTGGCTGGGCACCTAAAATGGTTTTTACAAAAATAGATTTGAAAGGAAATGGGTCAAAGCCCGAAAGTGGAAATCATTTTAAAAACTGCAAGTGTTTTAATAACATTAAAACAATAAATGCAAAGTACATGTTAGGACGTGCTCTCACATGAAATACTCACCTCTCGTCTAACTGTGCACTCTTAACGCTCCTGTACCCATTCATGTGTTTCTTCTTAACTATCTAGTCCAAACGAGTTTCTAACACTCCTACTCGGTTCACGTTTTAATTCCAACCTTAACAATTAAATAGAGAGTTCTACTTTAATTCTCGGATTCCCAATTATTAATAAAAACATTTAATAATTTCAGTCCCCTTTTTATCTTTTCACAACGTGATAATAAATATACACACAATTTATCATAGCAAATTCCTTTTCATTTAACCGTATATTATTCACATCATAAATATACAATACAAGCACCCAAAGGCTAAGCTGCGGTGCACACATACTCTGCTATCCATCCCGGTACATCACGTACATATGGATCACGCATTCCAAATCTCTCAGGAATCGTTCAGATAACAACATCACAAATAATGGAGGCGAACACAGTCACATCACATGGGTCACGCACATACCTACGCTCCCACGATCAGCAAACTTATTAACATCCCAATAAGTCCTTCTCTGACCTATGTTCATCGAGGTAACCAATCTAAATCCGGGCAACACAAGGATAAGAAGGCCCTAAGCGAACGTAAATCTCCCGTGATAGCAAGTATGGTAGGTATGTCATACACATAAAATTATATACTAAGCATTCACACATCTTAGATATCTCGATATTAATAAAGGTATACTCTACATCTTTATACCATTATTCCAAATTCATATATTTCAAGTCTCCCGATAATATAAAAGTTAAACTGTCGACACGTCTCACGTCGTAGTTTCTTAAACTTAAGACCTATCTAAAATAGATAATTATGTTCCTAGTATTCCCACATATAACATCTTTATTCCTAAGGTCTTTACTTCTACCCCAAACCTCATTTCATCAAATTATTCAAATTTACACTATTATCCCAAATATTATCTCACTTATCGAATTTCATTAATTTAGAATAATTCCTCAAATTGAATTCTAATTAAGGTCCAAGTTTCATACTCATGCCTACTGGTCTTCTTTAAGTTTAAGGGTATTCATAAGGTCTCTAATATTATTTTCCAAGGGTTACCACCATTAAAATTAAAATAGGGAAAACTTTACTCATTCTGGGAAGGTCGATCGATCGACCTTTTCCTTCGATCGATCGATGGTGGTCGATCGATCGACTGATGAACATCGATCGATCGAACGTATCAGGTATGGCTACGGACTGCTTCATTTTGCAGTTATCAATTCGTCCCAAAACACCATTTACAAGCATGAAACTCTAATCAAGGTTATAATATCATCATACTATCATCCTACAATAGTATTATCGTTCTAAAACCAATAATTCATCATTCAAGGGCTTTGTTTGGATCAAAACTTCATCAAAATTCCAGATTTCTTCTTCTTTCAAGAAAACATCAATAAACTTCTTCTAAAATCCATTTTTAGATCATCAATGGTTCTATTTTGAACACCTAATTCGTCCAGAATATTACTACATACAATACCTAACATAATTTACAGCTTTTAACTTCCAATTCACGGGTTTATATCATCTTCCAAGATCAATTTCAAAAATTCCTAAACATGGAAAACATAGCATTGAATTAATTGAAATTAAACCACTTGCCTTGATTCAATCTCTGATTTTGATGACGATTTGAAGAAGTTCCCTCTCTCTTTCTGCAGAATTCCCTTCTATCTCTCTTTCTCCAAGCTTTCTTCTCCAATGGCTATGGTGGCTAGGGTTTGTTTTTGGGGAAAGAAATTAGAAACCTAATTCTAATAACCTACGTAGCCTATTGGGTTAACATGGGTTGGTTAGTGGATTAGTGGGTCAAATCCACATCAGATATAATTTACTAATTTTCGTCACTTTTAATTTCCAAAAATACAAAATTACTAAAATACCCTTTGTGTTGCCGGTATGGCCTCAAAATACCTCGGGACCCAAACTAAACCCCCGGCTAGTGTTTTCTGACTATCTCGACCCTTCCGAACGCGTTGGCGCACTCAAAACAACCATACGGTTAATAGAATTTAAATTCACTTTTATAATCAAAATAATTATATCCTGACGCGACTGTCACATGCGTCCCAATAAAATGTCCAAATTGCCGTATATCAATCTCACGACAAATTTCATAATTCAATATTCATATAACATCATATATACTCAATATAGTCAAATACCAACTCACATCTCGCTAGTATTTTATCCGGATTAATTCCCAATTAATTCTCATTTAATTCAATAAATCCCAAAATAAATATCACAGAAAATATGGGGTATTACATAATTCCCCCCTAATAGCTGAATTTCGTCCCGAAATTAGGAACTAGAAAGTACCTGGTAAGAATAACTCTGGATAACGTTCGCGCATCTCATCCTCGCGCTCCCATGTGGACTCCTCGACATTATGATGTCGCCACTGAACACGCACTAACGAAACTATCTTTGACCGCAGTTTCCGCTCACTTCGGTCTAGAATAGCAATCGGCCCCTCCTCGTAGGAGCTATCCGGCTGGAGATCGATGTCCTCCACAATAATGTGAGAATGAGCCAAATTATCTCTAAGGTATTTCCTTAGAGAGGAAATATGAAACACATCGTGAATCCGATGCAAATGTTAGGGTAACCCAAGTCTATACGCAACCGGTCCGATCCGCTCAATAATAGGAAATGGTCCCACATATCTCGGGGCCAACTTCCCTTTCTTCCCGAAACGCATAATCCCTTTCATAGGAGATACTCTGAGCAAAACCTGTTCCCCCACTTGGAACTCCCTGATGAACCTCTTTGCATCAGCATAGCTCTTCTGCCTGTCCTGAGCTACCCGAATGCGACTCCGAATCAATTCTATTCTCGTCGAAGTATCCTGAATCACTTCCGGCCCAAGTAGTTTGTTGTCCCCCACTTCCAACCAACATGACGGGGAACGACAAGGTCTACCGTACAACGCCTCAAATGGAGCCATGCCAATAGTGAACCGGTAGGAGTTGTTTTAAGCAAACTCCACCAGTGGAAGATACTGCTCCCATCCACCCCCAAAATCAATGATACTCATCCGTAGCATGTCCTCCAACATCTGGTTTGTACGCTCAGTTTTCCCATCGGTCTGCGGGTGATACGCCGTACTCAACCGCAATTCCGTGCCAATGGCCTCCTGAAAACTCTCCCAAAACCGTGAAACAAATATCTTGTCTTGGTCAGACACTATATTTAGGGGCACACCGTGAAGTCTCACTATCTCAGAAATAAAGAGCTGGGCATACTGTCCCGTAGTGTAGTCTATCCTCACGGGTAAAAAATGAGCGACTTTGGTTAACCTGTCCACAATTACCCAAATGGAGTCGTGACCTCTCTGTGACGTAGATAATCCCGTGATAAAGTCCATGGATATGCTCTCCCACATCCACATCGGGACCTCCAACGGCTGTAGCAGTCCTGCCGGTCTCTGATGATCAACTTTTACTAGCTGACAAGTGGCGCATTTAGAAACAAACTCGGCAATATCTCTCTTCATCCCGCTCCACCAATACTGACGTCTCATGTCTTGGTACATTTTGTCGCCTCCGGGATGTACCGCGAACCGTGAGCCGTGTGATTCTGCCATCACCTCGTGCCGCAATTCCTCCCCTTTTGGAACTACCAATCTCCCATTGAAGCGTAATCCCCCAACTGAGCTAATGGTACAGGATTCGGCTCCCTCTGCCAATAATCGAACTATCTGCTCCTGACAGAACGAGTCGTTTGCATGTGCCCTCACTACCATCGTGACAATCTACGGTGTAACGGTCATCACAGACATGAATGATCGGGCCACTGCATCCTGGTGTCCCAATTCCTTCCACTTTTCCTTCCACACTTCCGCCACCTCATCTACAGGTCTACGGCTCAACGCGTATGCTACTATGTTAGCCTTCCCCGGGTGATATTGGATATCAAACTGATAGTCCTTCACAAACTCAAGCCACCTACGCTGTCGCATATTCAACTCCTTCTGCGTGAATAGGTACTGTAGGGACTTGTGGTCCGTGAACAATCGGAACTTCTCTCCCAACAGGTAATGTCTCCAAATACGTAGGGAAAATACGACTGTCGCCAACTCTAAGTCATGAGTGGGGTAGTTCTTCTCGTGAGGCTTTAGCTTTCGGGAAGCATAAGCTTTGGCCTGACTCTCCTGCTGCAATACACCTCCAAGTCCTTGTAAGGACGCATCGGTGTATACTAGATACTCAACTCCCGGTCTCGGAAATGCTAACACAGGTGCTTAGGTAAACTTATCCTTCAACTCATCGAATGCCAACTGACAGGCATCACTCCAAATGTACGGCACACCTTTACGAGTCAGATGTGTCAAATGGGCCCGCTATCTTCGAGAATCCTCGAATGAACCTCCTGTAGTATCCTGCTAGGCCCAAGAAACTACGAATCTCCGTCGGTGTCGTGGGCTGTCCCCACTCCCTCACCGCGGATACCTTCCCCGGATCAACCGATATTCCCCGGTCGGAAATAATATGCCCCAAAAACTGAACCTCCTTCAGCCAAAACCCGCACTTCTCATACTTTGCATACAGCTCGTTCTGACGTAGCGTCTGCAAAACTTGCCTCAAATGCTCAACGTGCTCCTCCTCTGTTTGGGAGTAAACAAGAATATCATCGATGAAGACAATGACAAACTGATCTAGGAAATCCCTGAATACCCTATTCATCAAGTCCATAAACACTGCTGGAGCATTGGTCAAGCCAAAAGGCATAACCTGAAACTCGTAAGAACCATATCTCGACAAGAACGCAGTCTTCGAGACATCCTCCTCCCTGATACGCAATTGATGGTATCCCGATCTCAAATCAATCTTCGAGAAGAAAGAAGCTCCTCTCAATTGGTCGAATAGGTCATCGATTCGAGGCAACAGATACTTATTCCGTATCGTGACCTTATTCAACTCTCGGTAGTCCACACACAATCTCAGTGAACCATCTCTCTTCTTCACGAACAACACAGGGGCACCCCACGGTGAAGTACTCCTCCGAATAAACCCCTGACCCAACAACTTCTCAATCTGATCCCGTAACTCCCTCATCTCAGCTGGAGCCATACGGTACGGTGCGCGTGCTATAAGTCTCGTATCTGGCAATAAGTCTATAACAAAGTCTATCTCTCGACTGGGGGGTATGCCTGGTATCTCCTGAAACACATCAGAATACTCCCTGACAACTGGGATCGAATCTAAAGGAATCACAACCTCCTTAGAGGTATCCTCCTCTATGTAATACAAATGAGTGGTCGAACCTCCCTCTGGGCGAGGCATCGCCACTACAAACATCTCTTGCCCCGGAATGGCAAAAACAATACTCCCACCGAAGCAATCAATCATGGCTCTATAATCAGCAAGCCAATCCATACCGATAATCACATCGTGAACATGCATATCTAATACTAACATATCTGCAGGTAATACCAGACTACCAATCTCTACCCCCACTCCCCGGCATATAAAGAAAACAAGTGACCCACTCCCCAATGGCGAGTCTACACACGTCACTGTGCTCTCTGCCGTAGCTAACAACCCTAAGGCTTTCGCAAAATGTGTAGCTATAAAGCAATGCGTTGCCCCCGTATCAAATAAAACCCGATCCATAGTACCATGGATAGAAAACATACCCTCAATAGCGGGTGGTGCCTGCGGAACTGCTGCCTGGTGGACGTTATAGACACGTCCATACTGTAACTGTCCCTGCTGCATAGGAACTGCAGGAATGGCTGGAAGAGCTGGCACCTGGGCTGGAGCTGGGAGGGCTGGTGGAAAAGTGGCCTTTGTGGCTCATGTCGAGCACCCTGCTGCTGCTGTGGGGCCCTGCCCCTATCAAGATAGTCCTGGCGTTTATGGCCAGTCTTGCCACAAAAGAAACACTTCCCTGGGAAGTTCCCCCCTCTCTGTCCCTGTTGCCCCCGACCCTGGTGGCCGTTGACGTTCCTCCACTGGCCCTGCTGGCCCTGCTAAAACTGTTGCCCATTCTGTCCCTGTTGGCCCTGATGGCCGTTTGGACCCTGATGGCCCTGAGGGAAACCTCCATGTCCGTGCCAGTAATTTCCTGATCTGAACCTCTTCTGATCCCCCTGCTGGGAAACCTGCTCACCCCGTCTCTTCCCCTGAACAGATTGTGCCCCACCGACACCATGTCCTCCAGTCCTGCCCTGATGGCTAGACTCTCCCGATCTCTTGCCCTCATCCATATGAAAGCGGTGATCTTGGCAGTGTAACAAAGAAGCGTTAACCACATCAGAATAAGTGGCCAACGAAAGGTTCCCTAACAGATGCTGACGGATCCTCCATGTCAACCCATCGGTGAATTTCTCAATCTTCTTATTTTCTGTCGGTATCTCATCCGGAACGATATTTAATAGATTCGTGAACTCGGACTCATACTCGGCCACGGTCTTACCCTCCAGCTTCAGACTCATTAATTTCCTCCTCATTTCCGTGTGAACAGCTGACGGAAAGTACTTGCGGTCGAACCGCACCCAGAAGTCCTGAATAGTGAGAGTATCCCTCTCCTCCACGGTGGTAATAGACTCCCACCACTGCAGTGCAGATCCAACTAGCTTGAAAGTAGCTAGCACCTGCTTCTGAACATCCGTGCACTCATACATCCTCAAGTGCCTCTGCATATCCTTCCTCCACTGGCTCGAGACTACCACATCTGAGCTACCTGCAAACTCTGGCGGATGCGCTTTCTGAAAAGCGTCACGTACACGTTCCCAAGCAGACGGGAATGCATTTTCCTGTACTGGCGCCGCAACCGGCGCCTGAGGTGGTGCCTGTTGAACTACGGCAATTGCGGCATTTATCGCTTGGGCTACAATGGCTGTAACCTCAGTGGCGTTCATCATGCCCTGAACTGGAGCGGGCTGGGGATCTGGTGTTGCATCCCTGGGAACTCGTTGTGCACGTCGTGGAGGCATCTGAAATAAGAATGAAGTTTATAAGTTCGCAGTTATAAACTCAAAATAGCTGAAGAACGTAGCATACACAAAAAGAGTACAACAGTCCTAAAATATAGGGCTCTATATCAAAGAAAGCTCAGCGGAAACATAATAAGTCGTTCAGATCCTAAAGGACACTAGAACCTGATGCTCTGATACCACCTGTGGCACCCCGACTAATTAAATACCGGGTAGCTACTCCTTTATTAAATTAATACAAAATGCCAAGTTGGTCCAGTTAATAGCATCACTGTCGAAAATATTTTAATAATTACTAACCACCTAGTATTTAAAATGTAAGTTGCCAAATTTTAAGTTAAGTCTGGTTAACATGCAATAAAAGAATAATGAAAACATAAATCCATTCACCATAACTAAGTAATGAAATAACCAACAATAATAAATAGAATTTCGGAGGAAAACTCCTCACTACAATCCCACAACTGAAGAATAAAATAACAAGTCTGAATCCTGAATAATTACATGCCAAAAGTCTGAATAACTGAAATAAATGAACTGTCTAAAAGGAATGGGCGACATGCCCTACAACTGATAAAATACTGAATATGGAGTCAAAGTAGATGAAGCGTCTATTAGCAAAGTCATGTAGCTTCCACAAACAGCTACAGCTCGTCACCTGTATGAGAATCCTAAGCATGGTGTCCTTGTGGCTGGGCACCTAAAATGGTTTTTACAAAAATAGATTTGAAAGGAAATGGGTCAGAGCCCGAAAGTGGAAATCATTTTAAAAACTGCAAGTGTTTTAATAACATTTAAACAATAAATGCAAAGTACATGTTAGGGCGTGCTCTCACATGAAATACTCACCTCTCTCTAACTGTGCACTCCTAACGTTCCTGTACCCATTCATGTGTTTCTTCTTAACTATCTAGTCCAAACGAGTTTCTAACACTCCTACTCGGTTCACGTTTTAATTCCAACCTTAACAATTAAATAGAGAGTTCTACTTTAATTCTCGGATTCCCAATTATTAATAAAAACATTTAATAATTGCAGTCCCCTTTTTATCTTTTCACAACGTGATAATAAATATACACACAATTTATCATAGCAAATTCCTTTTCATTTAACCGTATATTATTCACATCATAAATATACAATACAAGCACCCAAAGGCTAAGCTGCGGTTCACACATACTCTGCTATCCATCCCGATACATCACGTACATAAGGATCACGCATTCCAAATCTCTCAGGAATCGTTCAGATAACAACATCACAAATAATGGAGGCGAACACAGTCACATCACATGGGTCACGCACATACCTACGCTCCCACGATCAATAAACTTATTAACATCCCAATAAGTCCTTCTCTGACCTATGTTCATTGAGGTAACCAATCTAAATCCGGGAAACACAAGGATAAGAAGGCCCTAAGCGAACGTAAACCTCCCGTGATAGCAAGTATGGTAGGTATGTCATACACATAAAATTATATACTAAGCATTCACACATCTTAGATATATCGATATTAATAAAGGTATACTCTACATCTTTATACCATTATTCCAAATTCATATATTTCAAGTCTCCCGATAATATAAAAGTTAAACTGTCGACACGTCTCACGTCGTAGTTTTTTAAACTTAAGACCTATCTAAAATAGATAATTAAGTTCCTATTATTCCCACATATAACATCTTTATTCCTAAGGTCTTTACTTCTGCCCCAAACCTCATTTCATCAAATTATTCAAATTTACACTATTAACCCAAATATTATCTCACTTATCGAATTTTATTAATTTAGAATAATTCCTCAAATTGAATTCTAATTAAGGTCCAAGTTTCATACTCATGCCTACTGGTCTTCTTTAAGTTTAAGGGTATTCATAAGGTCTCTAATATTATTTTCCAAGGGTTACCACCATTAAAATTAAAATAGGGAAAACTTTACTCATTCTGGGAAGGTCGATCGATCGACCTTTTCCTTCGATCGATCGATGGTGGTCGATCGATCGACTGATGAACATCGATCGATCATACGTATCAGGTATGGCTACGGACTGCTTCGTTTTACAGTTATCAATTCTTCCCAAAACACCATTTACAAGCATGAAAATCTAAGACAAGGTTATAATATCATCATACTATCATCCTACAACAGTATTATCGTTCTAAAACCAATAATTCATCATTCAAGGGCTTTGTTTGGATCAAAACTTCATCAAAATTCCAGATTTCTTCTTCTTTCAAGAACATCAATAAACTGCTTCTAAAATCCATTTTTAGATCATCAATGGTTCTATTTTGAACACCTAATTCATCCAGAATATTACTACATGCAATACCTAACATAATTTACAGCTTTTAACTTCCAATTCATGGGTCTATATCATCTTCCAAGATCAATTTTGAAAATTCCTAAACATGGAAAACATAGCATTGAATCAATTGAAATTAAACCACTTGCCTTGATTCAATCTCTGATTTTGATGACGATTTGAAGAATTTCTCTCTCTCTTTCTGCAGAATTCCCTTCTATCTCTCTTTCTCCAAGCTTTCTTCTCCAATGGCTATGGTGGCTAGGGTTTGTTTTTGGGGAAAGAAATTAGAAACCTAATTCTAATAACCTACGTAGCCTATTGGGTTAACATGGGTTGGTTAGTGGATTAGTGGGTCAAATCCACATCAGATATAATTTACTAATTTTCGTCACTTTTAATTTCCAGAAATACAAAATTACCAAAATACCGTTTATGTTGCCGGTATGGCCTAAAAATACCTTGGGACCCAAACTAAACCCCCGGATAGTGTTTTCTGACTATCTCGACCCTTTCGGACGCATTGGCGCACTCAAAACGACCATATGGTTAATAGAATTTAAATTCACTTTTATAATCAAAATAATTATATCCCGACGCGACTGTCACACGCGTCCCAATAAAATGTCCAAATTGCCGTATATCAATCTCACGACAAATTTCATAATTCAATATTCATATAACATCATATATACTCAATATAGTCAAATACTAACTCACATCTCGCTAGTATTTTATCCGGATTAATTCCCAATTAATTCTCATTTAATTCAATAAATCCCAAAATAAATATCACAGAAAATACGGGGTATTACACTAAATATGCAAAAATAAAAATGAAATTGAAAACTTAAACCTCCTAAATGTACAAACCCAAACCCTACATCCCTGGACTTCAATCAAATCCGCACACAAAGACAACCAAAAAGAAAACTATGGACAAATCAAGAAATAAAAAGTTAGTCAACAAAGGAGAAAATGACTACCAAAATGTATCAGTTTCCAATCTCTTAAGAGTAAGAAAAAGGGGATCAATTTTTTTTTAAGATACCTACACATAATTTAAAACAACAACGTTTACGAACCTGGGTATGTCATAACAGTCCAACACCCATTTTGTTTCAAGATTTTTGCCCTATTTTAAAACTTTTGGGTATGAACGTTTATGAACAACAACGTTTTAAGAATGACGGCGGGGGGGTTTATTGGAGGTCAGAGCCCGTGAGAGGGAGAGAGGTGGTTTCGTAAGAACTCTGTAGGGGGGTTTATCAGAGGCCGGAGTCAGTGAGAAGGGGAGGTGGTTTCGAATTGGTGGGGGGAGAGGTTGGGGGAGAAGATAAAGTATGAGAAGAGAGAGTGAGAGAGAACATACATTGTGGTGTTTGTGGGGGGATTGTGATTATACGGAGGGTTGTGTGAGAAGAGAGAGAAAATATTTACCTTTTAGTTTGTTTTTACCAAAATATGGTTGTGTTTGAATTAAAGTGATAGTGGATGAATTAATTAGTGAGATGAAAAATAGTGGGAATTTCAATTTTTAAGGGATAAAATAGGTAAAGGTGAAATAGGAATAGTATTGCATTTGAAATTAATGGAGGGAGTTGATCTCAACCCTTAATTTTCCAAAAATGTCTTTTGATGTGGCACTCATCCGCGCCGTTAAAAATTTACATATTTTCAAAAACTAAGCTATCTTAGTATATATAGAGAATACAATACAAATAAATCCCCTATAAAGTAGGGATCAGATGATGACAAACTATAATGATTAGGCTTTATCAACAACCTCATTATCTCTAGATTCAGTCAAATCTGACTTCAAACTCTGTTGTCTATCACGCCCTTGGCAAGCTCATGGGGTGAGGGCGTACCATGAGCTTGTTGGCAAGAGACTTGAAATGTACAGAAGAAAAGCCTTTAGTGAACACATCAGCTACATGGTCTTCTGTACATATGTGGCAGATCTGAAGTTCTTTTCGCACCACTTTTTCACAAACGTAATGATAATCTACTTACAAGTGCTTTGTACGAGCATGAAAGAACGGATTGTGAGCCAAGGAAATGGAATTTATTTTGTCACACCAAATCATTAGTAGGAGTGGTCATAGACCTGAGGTCCGCCAAGTCCATGAGAAAAATATAGGACTTGAGTAAGGAAAATATGCCCGTGAAATCGGGCTTGGTAAAATTTTATAGGCCCGATTTTTTCTACGCGGGCTTGGACATGTATTCTTTGGCTCGCTTAAGCCCGACCTGGCCCGAGGCCTGAGAATTATATATCATGTTAATCTCACACACACACACACACATATATAAATGAAGAACATTTAGAAATATAAATTTTAGGATTTATTCACTCTTAGTCTTAAGAGTATATTCTAAAATAAATTTGCTAAACAATAAAATACGTCATAAATTTACAAAACAATAAAATTTAAGTAAAAAAAATTTGTGGCCGGACCTGGGCAATGGGCCTGGACAAGAAGCTTTCGAACGTGGGTAGGCTTGGTATTACACAATGAGGTCCGAGTCGGGCTTAGGAGGACTTGGGATAGCTCAAATATTTACAAGCCCGACCTGAGCTAGCCCTAGCCCGGCACGGCCCATTGCCACCCCTAATCAGTTGTGTAGAAAGAGGAACACAAATATCTTCCAAGATAGAACGCGACCAAGAGATCTCAGCTACTGTATAAGCCAACTGTCGGTATTCCAATTCAGTATTGGACTGTAAAACTGTACGTTGCTTCTTAGAGTTCCAAGAAATCGAATTATGGCCAAGATATATACAGTAACCTCCGATAGAGTGACGATCATCTGGATTGCCGGCATAATCATCATGAGTAGGCTTCCAAACGAAGAGAGCCTGACTGATAAAATAGACTATGACTATGATCATGTGTGGATTTAAAGTAACGTAAGATTCTCTTAACTGCTAACTAATGGACCGTAGTTGGCTAGTGCATAAATTGACAAACCTGATTAATGGCAAAAGAGATGTTTGGATGAGTAATCGTCAAATATTTTAGCATGCCCATAATAGTTCGTTATATAGTGGGATCAAAAAATGAATCATCATCGTACATGGACAGTTTCTTAGCACTCATGGAACGAGAGGAAATAGGTTTGACATCCTAAAAATTCATACGATGCAAACAATCAAGAACATACTAAGTTTGGGTCAAATGCAAGCCGCTGAAACTATAAGTTGCCTCGATGCCAAGGAAGAAATGAATAGGTCCCAAGTCTTTCATAGAAAATAATTTCCCGAAATGAGAAATTAACTTTGAATCATGAGAAGAATTATTTCCCATAATGAGAATATCATCCACATAAATAAGAAATATAATTCTTATATCACCCTTACGAAATATGAATAGAGAATAGTCAACTTTTGAACCATGGAACCCAAGTGCTTCCAAATAACCAAAGAAGCATTGAAACCATGCCCATGGGGCTTGTTTAAAACCATAAAGAGGCTTGTGGAGCTTGCAACCATAATGAGGAAAATTGGGATCGCTGAAACCACCAAGTTGACACATATAAACATCCTCAAATAAAACCCATGGAGAAATGCATTTTGGACATGCAATTGCCGAATAGGCCATTGATGATGGACAAATAAAGCAATGATGATGCGAATAGTGGAGTGTTTAACCACATGACTAAAAGTTTCCAAATAATTAATACCTTGTTGTTAGTGGAAACCATTTTCCACAAGACGAGCCTCGTAATGCGCAATTGAACCGTCAGACCTGAGTTTAATCTTAAACACCCACTTATTGAGTAACATTATAAACTCACTACCGTAGTTGTGCGCCACTCCACATTTTTACTGCTTGACTGAAACAAGTAGGTTCAGTGCAGTCAACATTATAAACTACATTAAGAGCATATTTAGGATTTGGAAGGAGAATACTATCTTTATCACGAGTGATCATGTAATGTTGCGAGGGCGAAGGAGGTTGGTCTATTGAGGATAAGACCTGCTGGCCCCAAATGTCAGAAGGATGGTCAGGTAAAGGATGAACTATTAATGGGATGAATTGGTGGGGGAGAAGGCAAGATGATAATGGAATGAGTGTTTAAGAGTGGGGAGTTAAAAGGACTATTGTGAGATGAATCATGAAAATGTGAGAATGATGGGAGGGACATATTACAATTAATAAGTAGGTGGGTAGAAGATGTGGATTGTGTCAGCGTGACCTGTTCCAGTAGAGGGATAAAAGAGTCGGGGGAAATGTTTTGAGCTGGAGGAGTACTAGTCTCTTGAAACGAAAAAGAGAATTCATCAAACAAAACATGACGAGATAAATATACATGACCGTTAGCGAGATCAAGATAGTGATAACCTTAATGATTAAGAGAATACACCATGAACACACAACGCTTCAAACGAAATTGAAGATTATTAGTATTATATGGACATAAGTAGGGGAAGCACGCACAACCAAAAACACAGAGAGTGTCATACTTGGTAGATTGCTGGAATAATTTTTCATAAAGACTTATGGAATGGAGAACACATATCGAAAGGAGATTAATTAAATAAACATTTGTGTTAAATGCTTCAACCCAATAATCAATTGACATATAAGAATGAGCAAGAAGCATAAGGACAATCTCAACAATATGAGGGTATTTTCGTTAGGCCACTCCATATTGTTTGGGATGTTCCGAACAAGAGGAACGAAAACTAATCCCATTATTGGCTAAAACATTTTGAAAGGCACGTTTAATGTATTCACCACCCCCATTAGATTGAAATAATCTCAATTTATAAGAGAAAATATTTTCAACATAGAACATAAGAGAACAAAGATATCAAACACCTCATGTTTAAAATGCATTGGAAAAATCCAAGAATAACGAGAATAATCATCCATAAATAACACATAATTTTAGATCCTTTAAGAAATACAATTGGGGATGTCAATACATCAAATTGTATTAATTCTAAAGGTGAACTAGAAA
The DNA here is from genome assembly GCA_949130495.1 of Sambucus nigra. NCBI lineage: Eukaryota > Viridiplantae > Streptophyta > Magnoliopsida > Dipsacales > Adoxaceae > Sambucus > Sambucus nigra. Next base: position 5,545,009 of record OX422214.1, on the reverse strand, counting down.
TTGAATCTGATAAATGGAATGGTAATTTAGTACTCTTTCCCAATGGACTTGAATGACAAAAGGACAACGAACTAGATACGGTCATTGGAAGACACTTATTAAAAATAAGACTTGAAAGCGTTGGAGAGGAAGGATGACCTAATCTAAAATGGAAAACTTGAACACCAACATGAACACTGAGAAAACCAGATGGATGTCCTGACTTTGTAGAAATCTGATGGTGAAAGTGGAACAGATAGAGACCATTTTCACTCCTCTCGCGGAAAAGCATCCTCCCGGTCTTTAATCCCTCACATAGAAAAATAAGGAAAATAAAATAAGAGTGATTATCAAGTATGAATTGTTAAATAGCAAGAAGGTTAGCAGCAACAGAAGGACATTATAAGATATTGTTCATATTATAGGAACTGTAATCATAGGAAACAATACTAGAACCAACATTAACAATATTCAAACCAGCACCATTACCAAACCAGTACCATTGCGTTATGAAGCGTAACTATGTTGGAAGGAATTGGAACCGTTAATAAATTACGTGAGAGATATAAAGTAACAAGTTGTGTGAGGTTTGAAATTGAGGTTGGGAATGGACCACTGAATTTGTTATCGCTAAGATCAATAGAGGTTAAGGATCTGAGGTTAGCAAAAACATTGGGGTTTTGTGTTACAGGCTGATTTGTTGAGAATTTTAAGTGAGTGAGGTGTTTGAGATTTGAAAGCGTAGATGGAATTTCTCCAGTAAAATTGCTACCCGAGAGGCCCAAATAAGTTATTTGTGTAAGGTTTCAAAGCGATTTAGGAATGGACCCATAGATTCTACAAGTATTGAGATTCAGATAATCTAAAGACCTCAAATAGACGATTGAATATGGTACAACTAAAGAGATGCTGACATCGAAAATAGAGAGTTTTGTAAGTTGGGTCAAGTTTTGAATTAACTATTTGAAATTCTGACTTTTAATTTCCATTTCATGATTCTGAGAGAGATCAAGTGAAACCAGTTTGGAAAGATGGGATATTTTTTTTGAAACTTTGCATGTAAAAGAAGAGTCTGTGAGGTTAAGATTAGTCAAATCCGGAGAAAATCCACCAAATTTATGTGAGATCCGAGAGCCATATAAATTATTATGCTTGAGGTTACGGCTATGAAGATGATATAGCTGGAAGATGGTTTTGTTGGAATGGATAATTTCTATCAACTGGCTACAACTTAAGTCCCCCAATCGCAAGTCACGCCATCCCATGTATGGCAATTTGTACGCCTCTTCCAAGACATCATCTTTGGTTCTGAAGTTTGACCAAATTAAGAACACTCTTCGGAAGAAGTAATATCAATGGTAAAAGTTTTCTTAAATTGAAGCAAAGCAGAACTCTGCTGATAAAGGCACGAATGAAAATGATTTTATTGAGGGTGGGAGAAAGATGAGACCGAACAACTATATTGATGTACGAAGATGATGGTGAAGATCAATGGATAAACCCACAGTGACTTTACCATTTTTCTATTCGGGGTAAATAATAAGTTGAGATATTATTATTCTCTCTGAGAATTAGGAAAATACATCCATCTTTTATACAACTTTTTTCTCCCCTTGCGAACAACTTGACGACGGAGTGAAGTTATTTATTTTCCTTTCTAAAGTCTTTGCAAAAAACTTATCAAGGTCTTTGCCCATTTTTTTGTTCTTAAATGAAATCGAATATAACAAAAAGACTTTTCAAAGTATTTTCCAGACTTTTACAAGACTTCGTTGGGGAGAGAAGGGGTGGGTGTGATTTGAGCCCAAATCAGGTAATTGGCGGGTTTGTGGGAAATGGAGTGTTCCCAAATCAAGAGACACACATGGATCTATCTGATTTGAATTGGGGAACAGGGATGGTGGCGGATGATGATGATATAATTATTCTCTCTCAATGCGGGATGTGCCATTTTAACTCACCCAGACATTTCAACAATTGGGTTGTAATAAATTTGAAAAATTCTATTGCGATCGAATTTTAGACAATTTTTTCATAGACACAATGATACAGGGATTGTTATTGGTTAGTTTTTGGGGTTTACTCCAGTGAGACCTCCAAACCAATCAATAACAAGCCTCCATGTCAACGTGTCTACAAAAATTCAGTTATTGTAGAATTACACAATAAATTTAAGGTCGCTTCACAAATAAGTCTTATTTACATACGACATTTCCTAATAGGTCCTATCATAGCATTTTTTTTCCAGTAGGTCTTATTTATACATATATTGAATATTAACTATATGTTTACAAATAGGACCTGTTAAAGACCAAAAATATTTTTTCATGGGACTAGCTGGAGCCCCCCCAAAAAAGATGATATAACCTGTTGAACTACATACTTAGTAAACGACACTAATTGGTAAAAAAACCCTAAATTTAACCTTAATTCACTAGATGAATTTAAATTTTTTTTATTAAAAATGCTTTTTGGACCTACGTGTCAATTATTTATTGGAAAAAAGAGTACATATGTCACATGATGCAATGGAAGAATTTTCCATCATGTATTTGAATGACACATTGCCGATCAATATTATTGCAATAAATTTCAAAATTCAAAGTTAAAATTCCAACTTCTGAAACATTGGGTCTAAAATTAAAATTCACCCCAAACATCAAGGTTAAATTGGAATTACTAACACTCTCCCAATCTCGTTAGAATCTTTATTAACCTTAACAAAAACATTCTCCTAAGAAGACTTCCTTAAAGAATGGATTAACGGACTTTTGGCCTTATCCGACTGTGGTCGCCTCATGGTCCCTAAGACATTTTGTTATTTTCTTTAGATGGTCCCCCTCTTGTCTTATACTAAAACCTATTTTAAGACTATATATTTAAAATATTTGTAGTTTAGACCCAAATTGGTATCAAGACCTTAAGAACTTTAGAAACTCACCAAATTCTGACCAAACCCTAATTGTGGTATCAGAGCCATAAGACGCTCCTTTAAGACTTATAGTAAAAAGACTTTAATGCCCATGGGATTTATTCCTCGCATTTATAAAGATATTTTTGGAACCAACCTAGACTAGCATCCCATATCTATAAATGATGAAGACTCAGTATGTTGTTTAACCTCTCACATAAACAGTTGTTCACATACTGAAGACATCCCAGCCAAACAAGCAGATAGTAGACAAGTTACTGCTAGATAACTGATGATGTGGGAAATAACACCACCCGTCAAGGTGTTTGTAAGCTCACACCAGTGATAACAATGGCAATATGAGTATATACTGAATATAAGAGATTGGGATGAGGAAAAGAGGATGAACACCAATGTATAAGTGGTTCAGCCAATAAGGCCTACGTCCACTGTGCAAGTGAGTGAGTAAGGTCACTAAAATAAGGCACTAATGGACATGAATACAATCTCTCAAGCTTTCTCTCTCTATAGGGTAATTTGATAGAATTTCAGCTAGGGTTGTAATTTTGCATCCTTTTGCAAGGTAGAGGATGACCTCTATATATAGCATTTGGGGGGTGTAATGTACCCCCTAAGCATACAATGAGCATGTGCATGGAGATCTAGCCCGTGTAAGGATGACACCTGGCTGATCTTCAACTAAGTAATGATGACCTCAATATTCCCTCACATGGAGGAAGTGATTCCGTCATAACATATTTGTCCATGTGCTTCAAGCCATACATGTATGATTAGAAGCTCGTATTTCTTTGCTTGGTACCAACCTCGACCTGGGTGAGTACAAGGTTGGTGAGGTATGACCCTTGCCTTGGCTGGGAATTATATGATGACCTTGGCTAGGATGTCTGCCGAGGTTAGTTATGTAGAATGTCATCCTGGGCCGATGTTGACCTGACACTTGATGCTGAGCCTATAAGGTTACTGATACTAGGTGAAACCTATCGATGATAGGATTGTTCATTGGGCCTAAGAGACTTTGCTGATCTCACATGGTGCTTGCAACATTGTCTGTAGCCGAATTGGGGTGGTGTTAGTAATGTAAGTTGCGGCTGAATTGATCAAAGCTGAACTAACAGATCCTTATTGACCTCGACTTATTCTAAGCCGAGATGAGGTTCGTGGTAGAGGCAATGTTGACTGTAGCTGACCTGATGTAAGACGATGTTACAGATGGGTATTCTTGAACTCTTATTACCTCGGCCGTCATACAGGCCAAAGTCGATGTCTCTAAATTGGCAGGTACACATTAGGCCTATCAATCACCCCCTAGCCCTTAGTTACCTATGTAAAATAGGTAACTCAAGGGTATGCAACTCCGAGGTTGTTCTTCTTTTTGTGCCAACATTTCTTTGGCAAGTGTTAACATATGAAGTAGGTTGCGTGGTTGGCAAGTGCAATGATTATGGTCTTTTGGGCTCCCAAGGCAATGATGGGCCTTGGTATGCGTGAAAGCTGATTTTGAGGGTTTAAACCCTTTCCTTTCTCTTTCTTCTTTATTTCTCACTCTCCTTTCCTGAGCCTTCTATATTCTTACTTTCTTATCACGAACTTAATCCGAGGCTGTTTGTGGGTTTCTTTCATTCAATATCCCTTCTTCTTCATTTCGCATTCCTTTAGGTATCATGCTTAACTTGCCATTTGCCATTTTTTAGCCTTATTTTTCTATTTCTTGCATTTTCCGATGATAGTTGAATTTTTCGGTGGTCATATGAGTTTTTCGGTGACTCTTTGAGTTTTTCAGTGGTTCTTGTTTTTTACTGTTCCTTGTATGAACTTGACCAAAACCAAGTTTTGATCCTTAGTTTAGCTTGTGTCCAGTTGTTTGCTTTTTTTTGTAGTCCCAAGTGTAAGGTCATCTTCCTATGCTCAGACCTCTTTATAAACTCATAGAAGATTTCCCCTCTCTTGGAGATAAGACCTTTGCAAAAATTAGGCATATAAAGCTAGCCTAAGAGGAATATCGTAGGGCTGAGGCCTTCCCCCTCAGACCTATCTTTCCTTCGCCTCTTAAGGTGATTCACCCTGAGCTAGCCGAGCTTATTGAGCCACCCGAGGATCCAATTGACCCCTTTTCAATGTCTGAGTCTGAGTCATTTACCTCATACCCTATGTCTATGGATTCATTTCAAGAGCCCATTTACTTCTCCATTAGGCAAGATCAGACCGAGGCCCAAAGTCGCGCTGATAATGTGCAAATATTGAGAATTTCATCTGTCGAAACTACACATTTTAGCCCCCTCGGGTGCCTTAATCTCTATATTTAAGATCGTTAACCAGACAACCTCAGTTTTTAATGTTAACATGCTATATAAGGTATAATTGGGCTTTTGTAAGTATTTAGGTACTAAGAATGGAGTTCGGACGCATTCTGCTCAAGTCCCATACACATTCGAACGTTCAAGGGCAATCCGATAAATTCAAAGTTTGGGTACCTAGACTGACATTTCACGAAAGTTTTATCCCCACTCGAAATCTTTGCGTGGCCGCAAACGGTGCGCGATTCCGATCCCAAATGAAGAAGTTACAGCGATTCTAGCGGGGAGAAAAGCATTTACACCAAAACAGGAGGAAAACAGGATGTTTTGCCCTGCTTGATCGATCGATCGACCAAAGGGGTCGATTGATCGATCCTTCAATATTTTGCCACGATTTGAACTATCGATTGATCGACCAAAGTGGCCGATCAATCGAGCCCCTATTTTCTACAGATATTTTTCTTTCTTTTCTTTCGTCTTTTCTTTTATTCCAACTTACTATATAACTTAATTTTGTTGTAATGTCAGAAATAGTTAGTTTTCGAAGAAATTTTAGGTTAGGGTTTGGGTTTTGAGAGCTTGGCTTCATATCTCTTTGGGTTGACAACCATATGGGTTGTGTATGTTGAACTTTCGTCTTCCATCTCCATTTATATAATTGTTCTTGCCTATTTCTTGCTTTGTAGAATAATTTCCATGCTTTCTTAATTAGTTTACTTGCTTTATTACTTACTTTCCTAGTTTAATTAGTATAAATTAGCTTAGTTCATTATGTGCCCTTAGATAATTAGGGTCGGGATGTCGTTCCGCCATTAACGGGCCTCGAAAATTATGTTTCGTGCAAAATTGTGTTTAATTGAAACCACGTGAATTAAAGTCAGATTATTTTGCGTTTAACTTTCTTTGTCATGCAATATTAGTGTTTAAAGCGATAATCGGAATTTAATCTGCGTGCGACCAATATTCGGTGAAATGTTTATTCTCGCAACTTTGGCTTTAATTCCTTATTATGGGAAGTTTATGATTAATTGATAATGCTCGATTAAATTGCTCTCGAGCCGAAATTCTGACTAATAGTTATTTCGAGCCGTATGGTTGGATGATATCCCGATCATCGCTTTACTTTTATTTAGACTTAACTTATTCTTTTCTTTTATTTCCTAGCACACATCACCCTTTTACATTTTTATTCATGGATTAATAATCTGTTACGATCTATCAAACATTCTCTATGGATTCGATACCCGACTTACCGCTATACTCACCAATTGAGTGTAGTAGTAACTTAGGTTTTTGTATTAGCGCGGTGAAATGAGTACAACGATTAGCGTTTTGACGCGACGCTATTTTTCACTATTAATCAAAATGGCGCGGTTGTAGGGGACTGTTTTGTTATAGATTGTAATTGTCTAATTAGTTAGTAGTATTTTTTCTTTTATATTTGAATTCTTTGTTTTAACCTTTTTTGCAGGACTGTTACATTTGAGCCCCTAGAAACGCTTGAATTTTTCCCGTTGCACATTGCTTTGTGGAATTTTTTCTCTCGAGCCTTTATTGGGGTAAGCATGTCTTATTCTATCTTTTCTAGTAATCCTAACGATAATTCTCAAAATTCCGGTAAACCATTGACTTTTGGTCAATACTTGCAATCCCCAAAAGTTGCAACTTCTAAAAGGACGTTGGGTGAGTATTACGAAAGCCAAAGTTTGGATTACATCAATTTTGGGAATGATCATCTCGATTTTGGGTCGTAAGATCCTTATGATAAGAATTTCGAATCAAATTGTAATCATTTTCAAAATTCTTATGTTAATGATTTTGAGTGTAGTCCCGAGAACAATTTCCAAACTTTCCATTTCCAAGAATCTGCTCCTCGCCCTATGACTTTCGGTGAGGGATTACGAATGCTTGAAAATGAGAGGATTGAGAATCGTTATCGGGAAGAAAATTGTTGTTGGGAACACGAGTTGGATTTACTATTTGAATCTGACGACGGCGTTTCTTCGGAGACTTACGAAGTCGAGGAATGTTTTGAACCAAATGAGGACTTCGTTCCTACTTTGGAACAAAGCATCCTTGACTTGACCCATGGTATAGTAGAGAATGAAAACGAGGAGGAGAAGGGAATAGTATCCATTTGCAATGAATTCGTTTCTTCTTTGATTTTCAAATAAGAAAGTTTCATTGTAAACGATCCTATTTCTTCCGAAATTCAATTTTCAAGTGATGATCACTCATCGCCTGAGATTGAATTTCTTTCATCCCCGTCTTTATTCTATACTGTCACGTCAATTCTAGTACCCGATGAATCGGTTCAAAACCTTTTAGTTCTAAACCTTTTCACCGACGAGGAGTACTCGCTCGAGCCGCCTTCCATGGCGGCAGCTTTGCCCTCATGTGCGTCGCCTCCCATTCCAACATTAAAATACTTGGGAGATGATTCAATTTTTCTAGGCTCACACGTGTATTTTTTGTCCCTCCTATCCAAATCCCCCATCCTCCCTCCCAAAGTTTCAATTGGGGATGGTTCACTTTTACCGCCTTACACATGCCTTATGTCGTTTGAACGAAATTCCTATTTTCAGGGAGGTATGCATGTTCGGGAGGGTCCACTATTGATCCGTCAAAGTAAAATTGTGTTTTGGATGGACCCTCAAAAATTTTAACTTTTAGTGTATAGCTAATTAGCATTCCTATGTGTAGGTTGAAAATACTAACTTCTTTATTTTTATTTTCTCTTAATTTAGCCTAGTGTAATTAGTTAATCTCTTTTTATTTTATTTTTGTATGCATGGTTCTAACTCTTTTGTAGGTTCAACGGACTTCAATTTGCAGAGACTATGCGCCCCGACACACAATTATTAAGAAAACAATGAAAAAAGTCACAAAAATATTTTTTCTTAATTTTACACACACGCATTCTCACGTATTTGCATTTGTTTTTCTTTTTTATGTTATTTTATTTTCCATTTTGTTATGACCATGCGTGTGTGTCACTCGTCGTATATATATATATATTTTGGTTACATATGTCTATATATGTGCATACTTAGCCCATTACTTTGTTTTTTTTTTTTTTAATTTTTATTTGTATTTTTATGTTGATATACTTATATATATGATACGACACAAATATTGCATATTTCACCCGTTAACCTACATGTTATGAGCCCCCTCGGTTATCTTAATCCCTATACTTATGCTCGTTAAACAGACAACCTCGGATTTCTATATATACATGCTTTGCAGGGGTTAATTGAGTTTTTGTAGGTATTTGGATGCTTAGTATGAAGTTCGGACGCTTTCCGAAAAAGTTTCGTCGAGTTTTATAGCTTCAAGGGCATTTTAGTAATTTTACCATTCGGTTTTGAATCCCGAGCTCTTCATAGAAGTTGAATCCCTTTGATTTATCTTCGGGTGGCCGCCGACGGTGCATGATTTCGATGTATAATGAGGGAGTTATGGTATTTTAAGGATAGTTTTGACTTAAAAAGTACACTCAAGGTCACATTCAAGGGCATTTTAGTCATTTCATAATTTGGTTTTTTGCCCCATTGTATTCTTGTATGTTGTAGTCCTCTGAGTTATCTTCGCGTAGCCTCTGACCGTGCCTAATTTCGAGCTATAACGAAGAAATGGCGGCATTTTCTGTAAAACAGGATAAAGATGAGAATTCAGCACTGCCAGGTGCGAATCGATTCGGACAGTGCGAATCGATTCGTCTGAAAGTCCGCAAATCTCTATTTTTAAGTTGATTTTGGTGGGGTATTTTGGGGTAAAAGAATTGTATTAAGTGGGAGATTTTTTTTTAGACTTCATAGAATTCATTTTAGGTTAGTTTTTAGGGTTTTGGGTATGGAGAGCTCATTTCTTCCTCTTCTTTGGGTGTTCCCCATTAATGGGTTGTAAGTTCACTATTCATTATCCCTACCATTAATAGAGTTGTATTTCTTGATTTCTTGCTTTGATAACTAGTTTCCTTGCTTTCAAATTAGTTTATTGTTGTTATTTATTGCTTTAATAAGTTTATTTGTTGTTTAAAGTAGTTTAATCCATGTATTGTCCGTAGATAACGGGTTGGGATTGCGTTTTCACCATTAATGGGCGTCGAGCTCCAAAAGTTAAGTTTTGGGGAAAATTGCATTTAATTGAAACCTCGCGTATTAAAGTCGGATTATTATGCGTTTAACTTTCTCTGTTACGCAACGTTAGTGTTTATAGCAACAATCCGAATTTAATCCACGTGTTACCATTTTTGATTAAATTTTCAATCTCGCAACTTTGGGTTAAATTCCTTATTGTGTGATGTTTATGCTTAATTGAAAATGCTCGATTAAATATTTTCGAACCAAAATTCTAATTATTAGTTGTTTAGCCCATGGTGGGGATGCGATCCCGACTCTCGTTTTATTAATTGTAGTATAGTGTTATCTTCTTCCTTTTTCTCTTTTGTCACCATTCCCAACCATCACCTTTTCATGTATTTATTTTACGCTTTTATTCCTGAGGTTATAAACAATTAAAATCTAAAATTCAATCACTCCCTGTGGATTTCTTACGATACCCGACTTACCGATGTGCTTGCTTGTCAAGTGTAGTAGTAGCTTAGGTTTTTGCATCGCGACGGCGAAATACACAACGATTGTGTCCTCACACGAACACAACGGTAAATTTGTTGAGAGCAACAACTCTTCCCGAGAGCCTCTAAATGTCTTTTATACTTCTTGGTGTCTTCATATCAAGAAAATCCTTGATTTTCTTGGGGTCGTCCTCTATTCCCCTCTGATTGACTATGAATCCAAGAAACTTTCTAGCTCCTCCTCCGAAGACACACTTAGCAGGATTGAGCTTTATCCTGTATAAGTCCATGGTGTCAAAAGTTATCATCAGGTCGGTTACATGAGTGCAAGCCATCAAGATTTTCGTCAACATGTCATCTACATATACCTCCATGGTTTTACCAATTTGATCTTCAAACATCTTATTTACAAGACGTTGATACGTGGCCCCTGCATTCTTCAAACTGAAGGGCATGACCTTATAGCAATAGGTCCCCTTGTCTGTGATAATTGTTGTCTTCTCTGAGTCTTCGGCATCCATGAAGATCTAATTCTAGCCTGAATACACATCCATAAGCTCATAAGTTCATGCCCTACCGTGGCAGCTACCATCTGATCAATCCATGGTAAGGGATAGTTGTCCGTAGAGCAAGACTTATTCAGGTCAGTGAAGTCTATGCACATCCTCCATTTTCAATTGTCCTTGGTCACAATGACGACGTTTGATAACCACTCTGGGTATATGACCTCCCTGATCAATTCTGCCTCTTCCAACTTTCTGACCTCTTCCCTGATGACATCATACTTTTACCTGGAGTAAACTCTTCATCTTTGTTTGATTGGATTAGCATCATCTGTCACCTTGAGTTTATGGAACATAACTTCCGAGTCGATGCCAGGCATGTCTGCATGGCTCCAAGCGAAGACACTCTGCCTCTTCTTCAAAAATCTTCTCAGCTCTTCCTTGATCCCCGATTTTAAGGCCTTTCTAATTTGGACGGTTTTTTTAGGTTCGTCCTCATTGAGGACGATGGATTTTACCTCTTTCGCGACCTCTCCTTTCTATAATTTTGTTTTGTCCCTAGGATCAAGTGTGTCAATTTTATATGTGGTAGTTGCGCTATTATGGGCCTCTCGCTCTTCGACTGAGTTGAAGTAGCATTCTCGTGCTATGGTTTGGTCACCCTGCACTTCCCCTACCCCATAGGGAGTTGGGAATTTTAGCATTTAGTGGATCGTCGATGGCATAGCCTCCAACTCCTTAAGGGCTACTCTTCCTATGATAAGATTATAAGTCGAGAAGACGTTTTCAACCATCATAAAAAATTGATCTTCCGGGTCAACCTCTTAGGACACTCGTCTCCCATTCTTACATAAATCTCATACATTCCCAATGGATGGACCTATTCACCACTGAAGCCCATCAATGGATGATTATAGGGTACCATCCTATCTCTTGTGAGGCCTAGGCTCTCAAAACAGGGCCAAAACATCATGTCTGCCGAACTTCCTCCATCTACAAGGATTCTTTGTACCTCACATCCATGCACTCTTGCTGTTATTACAAAAGGGTCATCATGCGGAGCTAAGATACCTTTGAATTTGAGTCGGGAAAATCCAACTATAATAGTATCCATATCTACTTTCTTCCTCTTTTGCTTGGCCTCTGAAGATGCCATATTCAAAACCTCTACTTTGGCCACTGATTTAGCCTCTACCACATGAGCTTTACGGTCGGCTAGTTTAGAGCCACCCCCTGCTATTCCTCCACATATTGTGTTAACATCGAAGGAGATCATTCCAACCCTCTTTACAGGGGCATTGTCGTCTTTCGATGGGAGGTCTGGATCGTCCTCATCATCACCATCTGAGTCATCGTCTCTTCTCGCTGGGGTATCAACTCAACATTTTTCGTTTCTCTTCTTTTTAGGGTCATCTCTTCCTCTCTTAGTAGCTTTGCCATCGACATACCTCCTCATCTTTTAGGACTTCAACATCTTCTCTATTTCATCCTTCAAGGCGAAGCACTTGTCTATCACATGCCCGTGGTCTTGGTGGAACTCACACTATAGGTTATTATTCCTCTTATGTGGAGGAGCCTTCAGCTTCTCTAGCCATCTTAGGGATCGGTCATTCTTGATCTCAATGAGGATGTGTTCATATCTCATAGTTAGAGGAGTATATTGTGTAAACTTGTCGTCAGCAGACCTTTTTTCCCTTATTTCTTTCTTTGAAACTTTCCGCTGCCACTTCCATTCTCATCCTCATACTTTGTGTCCATAGCCTCTTCTGGGTTCATAACCTTCCCTGCAGTTGGAAATAGCTCTTCCATGGACTTGGGAGGGTCTTCTGCAAGCTTCCACAATAACTTCCCTTTCTATAGTCCTCCTATGAGGGCGGTCATAGCTATATTCTCTTCGTAATCTTCAACTTCCATCTTTTCTCTGTTGAATCTAACAATTATAGTCTCTTAGGCTCTCGTTCTTGCCTTATTTGACGTACGTTAGATGAGTGGTCTTCTTTTGAGATCTTACCCCAAAACAGAAATTATGAATGAACCATTCAACGAAGCCCTTAAAGTTCTCGATAAAGTTATTAGGAAGAAAAGTGAACGAGATGTGCGCAGCTCCCGTCAGAGTTCCAGAGAAGGCCCGACACTTCATCTCATCCGGGATTGAATAAATATCCGCTGCAGACTAGTAAATCTCAATATGATGCACAGGGTTAGTACTACCATCATACTTGGGTGACACCGTAGCTTGCTTAAACTTGGTCGGGGTCGGGAAGTTCACTATCTTTGCTACAAATGGTGAGGCCTATGAGAACCCTCTTTATACAGGGTCTTGGCTTTTGATGAGGTCCCTTACGTTCTCTTCTAGACGTTGAATGGAATCATTCCATGGTCTTGCAATGTCGTCCTAGCTGAGGTTGTCCCCAACCACCTCTAAGGGTGAACTGAGGGTTCCCTAGGCACTGCGCAACGTCGGATCTTCTCTTTGAGAGCCAGTGGCACTTTTTAACCTGTATAACCTCTATCTTAGGTCATTAACTGGGACTAGCCTTTGAAAATACGAGCCTCTACTTAAGCGATCAAAAGCTCATCCTCTTTATTAGGCACCCTCATCTCTTCTGCCCGCATAACCTCTGTTCTGACGGATAGGACGTACCATGTTATTAAAAACTTCATACGGCTCCCAGCAGCCCTCTGGAGCATCTTCTGCCTCCATATCATCATACCTATCCTCAGGACAAGGGTGTCTTTGCCTCCCAGGCATAAACGCCTAGGTTTAGCAACATCCCTCCTCCGATGAGGAGTAAGTTGGTCCTTTCGCGGTGCCTGGGGTGGTCCCCTGGTTTCAGGATGGGTTTGGACAGCTGCTGAAGTAATCATCTCCGATGAGACCCCATGTGGCCTCATCATATTTTGATTGAGTTGTGCGAATTGCTCCTTCATTGCTTGCTGCATTACAACCAAGGACTTCAAGGTTGCCGCCACCTCAGCCATTTCGGACTGGGGCGGCGCCTGGCTGGAACTAGGTCCTCCAACACCAGATGGTGGAGGAGGTGGTGTCAACTCTGGTGCCATGTGTTAAAACTGAAGAGCTGATGAAGAAAATGATCTTAGTACCTTTTTTGACCTCCTTTAATGGTGAAACATCTCCACGCAAGGGGTGAGTCCTGCTTCATCACCGGAGTCTCCGGTGAGGTTTAGCTAGGAACTGAAGAGTTATGTCTTCTCGTTCCTACAGAGGACGCTAAAATGATGATGTTGGAAACAACACCACCCGTCAAGGTGTTTGTAAGCTCACACTAGTGATAACAATGGCAATATGAGTATATACTAAATATAAGAGATTGGGATTAGGAGACGAGGATGAACACCAATATACAAGTGGTTCAGCCAATTAGGCCTATGTCCACTGTGCAAGTGAGTGAGTAAGGTCACTAAAATAAGGCACTAATGCCATAAATACAATCTCTCAAGATTTCTCTCTCTTCAGGGTAATTTGATAGAGTTTCAACTACGGTTGTAATTTTGGATCCTTTTGCAAGATAGAGAATGACCTCTATATATAGCGTTTGGCGGTGTAATGTACCCCCCAAGCATTCAATGAGCATGTGCATGGAGATCTAGCTAGTGTAAGTATGACACCTGACTGATCTTCAATAATGTAATGATGACCTCAATATTCCCTCATGTGGAGGGAGTGATTCAGTTAATAACAGATTTGTCCACGTGCTTCAAGCCATATTTTTTATTTATTTATTTATTTTTATTTTTATTAAAAAGGGACTTTATTGATATATGAGAGAAAAGCCCTCTCAAATGGCAATACAATTAAAGAGAAACATCAGATGTTCCTTATAAAAGGTCAAGAATAGGCATCTATCATCAGAGATGCTTAAACAATATTAAGAAGATTCGAAGAATTGAAAAATGACTTTTGACATTTTTAAGATTCACCATGTTTTGCTAGAAGAGTAGACACCTTGTTAGCTTCTGGAGAACAACAAGAAATATGACATTAAAGAATATGAATTAACTCATGAAGATCCTTGATTTTTTTTTTTTAATTTTCCAATGAAGTGAATTTGAGTTAGTCTCTAAGATGAAGAGAAGATAATTTGAATGGAACTCTAAAATCACCTTAGAAAAATTCTTCTCCAAACAAATCTTTAAACCAGCAGAAATAGCTTGGAGTAGAGCATACAGAGGAACATCATGAATAATGAAGTTTGAATAAGCCCAAAATAGTCTACCATGATCATCTCGAATAATTGTGCCTATACCATTGATCTTCTGATTTTCTGACGTAGCTACAACATTAATTTTTACTTGATCTACCCAAGGTTTCATCCAATGAATAACATTCTTCCAACCAGCAAAGGGAGCAGATAAAGAAAAAATATTCCTAATTTCCTGTTTAATTCCTTGAGTTAAGTCTTTAAAAGGAGTAAGCATAGAAGCTCGGATGTCTTTGCTTCGTACCAACCTTGGCCTGGGTGAGTATGAGGTTGGTGAGGTATGACCCTTGCCTTGGCTGGAAATTATATGATGACCTTGGCTTGGATGTCTGTCGAGGTTAGTTATGTGGAACATCGGCCTGGGCCGATGTCGACCTGACACTTGATGCTGAGCCTGCAAGGTTGCTGATACTAGGTGAAACCTGTAACGTCGGCTAAAGCCGGTGATGGGATTTTTAATTGGGCCTAAGGGACTTTACAAATTCTCACGTGGTGCTTGCAACGTCGTCTGTAGCCGAATTGGGGTGGTGTTTGTAACGTCGGCTGTGGCCGACTTGATCAAAACTGAACTAATAGATCCTTGTTGACCTCGACTTAGTCCAAGCTGAGATGATGTTCGTGGTAGAGGCAACATCGGCATTAGACGACCTGATGTAGGATGATGTTGTTGATCGATATTCTTGAACTCTTATTACCTCGGTTGTCAAACAGGCCGAGGTTGATGTCTCTGAATTGGAAGGTACATATTGGGCATATCAATAACCAAATCCCAATAGACCTAGTACAAGTTGTACAAGAAATAAATATTAAGACTAATAATACAAAAGTCTTTAATAAAAACATTTTAGAAATCAAAACTTTAATTAAAAATAAAGACAGTGAGCTAATAAAACTTACTAAAGAATAAGCTAAGCTTATACTTAGATTAGATAGTTATCTTCCTGATGGATATAGTTAGATCAGACTAGAATGAGGTACCAAGATACCTCTCCATTCAGGCCTTATCATACTTTTATCAAAGAATTTTAGAAAAGATAAATGATGTTAGATTTTATTATAAGATAAATGAAAATGAGATTGCCAATGCTTCTAATGCAACTAAACTCATATTAGAAAGATTGAATTTAATTTCTACATCCATAGAAGCTACCCAAGACTATAATAGTATCTTTGTTAAAGACTTATATTTAGATTTAAAGGTTAAGACATAAGGATTAACTACCTTCTACACAGACTATGTTAAATTATAACAAAATTTAGCAAATTATCCTAACAACATAGAAGGCCATAACCAATCTAGAATAGATGGTATTATTTCCGAACATAGACTAAACATGGACCAAGAAAAAAGATAAATATGAAGAAATTATTCATGGACTTAAGGTTGTATATAATAAACCTTCCCAAGCAGAAATAGACTCTCCTTTTATTCTAAGTCATTTAGACAAAATAAAAAAAACTATAGAATCTATAGAAATTAGATCTATGCAACAACAAGAAAAATATAATGAAGTAAAAGACTATATTACAAATGTTGCTAAATCCCTTGTTAATTCTTTAGCCAGACATAGTGAAGATATTTTTTATAAGACCGTAAAAGAGAATAATATTTTTAAAGAGGAAATCCTTAGTCAGATAAAAAGATAAAAAGATTATTCAGGCTTCTTAGAAAGAATTGAAAAAAATACTTGAACAAAAATAGGTAACCACCTGTAAATACAAAGAAACCCATCCTATAGAAACTAGAGAAAAGAAGATCGTAGGAAGAAGAGTCATAAATGATGGATTAAATAAGACTAGTAAGACAGTGAGCTCTATCCCAATTATTGGACAGAGTAATTGTATGCTCCAAAGACTTAAGGATTCATCCTCCAATGTTAGGACATGGTGGAAAGAGAGAAATGTCACCAATCCTCTCTAATGTAAAGAATGGGGTGAAGTTGACTGGAAGATTGTTGAAGATTCCATTCATAATGGACAACTTCCATCCGTTAGATACATAAACTTATTTAAAGAAGGTGACACTCCTAAGACTCCTAATTATAACATGACTTATCATTGTAGGAATCATGTGTTAGAAAAATCCTATATTGAGCTCCAAGCGTTTGACTCAAAATGGCTTAGATCTAGAGGAACTGATAGGAAGTTCCAATTCCTAACCTTTGGACTGTTTCAGGAAAGAATCCAAGGATTACATAGACCTCAGAATAATATCAACTTATTGTGTTGTTTAGTAAATAAAAGATGGAATTTTTTTGAGAAAAGGCTTATAGGGATGCCCAACTAAAAATGTCAAATAACATAGGATACTTTAATGTCATTCCGACATTTACAGTAACATTAGACATAGCCAAACATTTTAAGTTAATCTTATATGATAGTGGATATAAAGACTATTATCCGAGATGACAATATAAATATAGAATTCTAGAGCTATGTGAAGTTCTCCTAATTTCCTTATGAAGGAATGCAATCGAAATTTTTTAGTGGTAGACTTAATGAAGAAATCTTAGTTAGAACCAATGTTTCTGACTACAACCATACTTACAGTATTAAGAATACTAGACCTATGAACGAAAAAGATAAGACCCTTTGGTAATTTCCAGAATTCTAAGAAACTAAGACTATGCAGAATAAACCTTTTTTTATTAATCAAGACGATGTCATTGGATGTGTTACCATCCAGTTTGGACCTCCCAAGATTATCAATAAGAATATTAAGACTGAAGAAGTTAGATTTAGGAATATGGGAGAAGCCATAATTAATGACCCCTCAGAAGGAGAATGTAGTAGTAAGACTAGTGCTAGTTTACTAAAGCAAGCGCCGATAATGAGACCTAGAAGATCATTTGAAAACAAAGACTTAGTTAGAGAAAAAGCTAGGATCCAAAACTTTGGACATGAGCCCTCAGAATTGGATATGAAGACATTTAAAGATCACCTTAAGAAAAGTCATTTTGTTAGATTTCTAGAAAGAGAAAGATTTACTATGATAGCTCAAGACCGCATATTAAAATTAAAAGAATCTAAGAATACTAAAGAACTTCTTAGAAATCTTAGACTAATAAAAGAAGGAGAAGAAAGATTAATGCCAGCTATACAAGTAGAACCGAATAAGAAAGAGATAGTAAGTAATAGTAGGTTATGACATGTTCCTAGACTTTTCAGTAAACCAATAGGAGTGAATATTCCTATATACTCAAGCAGTGTAGTAAAGACCAAGCCTGATTATATAAAAGACTTTCCAACTAGTGATAAGAGTTTTACTCCTATTAAGACCTTGGCAAGTAAAGCCTTAAATCCACTTAGGATATACCTTAACTTAGACAATGTACAAGATAGGAAGAAAGCCTTAGATGAATAGAGTAATCAAATGAACACGTGTTTTGCATCTAATGAACAGTGGGATGTAAGTTCATGTAAGCAGTACGCTGAGCAATCCAATAAAGGTATGGCAAAAGATTATTTAGATAGTTTAAGAAGGGCTACAGATGAAGACTCCTTAGCTAAGATTGAGAAGATGAAAGATAACCTATAAAAAAGATCAATTGAAGAATACATTCAATTGTTTACATCATAATTCATTGGAGCTGGACATTTAGCTCAAATCAATGAACAAGACCTAGCAAAAACTAAGTTAGCCCTCCTTAGCATTTGCAAACTAGATAAGATAAATGAATATAGCAATAACTATGAGAAGCTATATTACCAAATTAAAGAATTTGTAGAGACCTAAAAAGATGAATACTTTAGGAAGATACCATCCATAGGACAAATCCTATTTAATGAATATAGGAATTGTCCAGGAGTAGCTGGACTTAAGAATAACTCCCTTAGTGAAAGAATCAATTTTGCCAAAACTATATCATATCTAAGAGACGTGATATAACTCGAGGAAAGTTAATAGAAGAATCTTTCAAGCATATGCCTCCAATCAAAGACGAAGGAGACATCTCTCCAATCCAATAGGGATGTGGAAGTGAATATAAGAAGTTTAAAAAGAAATTAGAATGGAAACATAGGAAGTTTAATACTAGACCCTTAGGATTTCCAAAGAAGTATAAGTTTAGACCATCTACCACCTTTAGAGAAAGGAAAACTAAGAGTAAGAAAAATAGGTTTAACCAAAGAAGATATTTTAAGAAGAACACTAGTAAGTATAAGAAGGTTCCAAATTATAGGAAGGAAAAATATGTAGCCCAACCTAAGACTGCCATCAAAGAATGTTGGACTTATTGCAAATAAGGACACTTCGCTAAATATTTCCCTAATAAGAAAGTTAAACAAGGTATTAAGATTATTAATCTAATATAAGACTATGCAGATCAAGAAGAGTTCGATATCTTATATGCTATAGAAATATCAGACATAAAAGATGATGACAATACTAGTATCTATAGTGCATATACAGATAGTGACTCAAAAGGTTATAATAGTGATACAGATGATTATGAAGACTCTCAGGATACTTTAGACTTAGATATGATGCAAACTAATCAAGACGGTTTAGATAATGAATATATAGACTTTGAAGAAGCTTGGTATAAGTGTATATTAAGCCCCTTTTTAAATAAAAGATGGACAGTTAGTAATCCTGAGTTACTAACCTATATACGTAGATGTTACTTTGATGAAAGACATTATTGCACCTTTGAAATGAAATGTAGCAAGAAAGACTTTAGACGCGTTGAATGATTTGAGATTATACAAACAGAATTGTTTATGGTTTGTGTTATTTATCAATTACACTACCATGAAAACTAATGGAGAACTAGATTTAGAGCAATATATACTAGCCAATATGACGCTCAAATAGACTTAGATATTAAAACATATTATCAAGACATTGATAGAAATATATCCAAAAGATTACAAGAAAATGAAGACTTAAAAGGAAAAGGAATTTCCTATGATTTAGAACGATACCACTCTAACAATAGTTTAGAAGACCTAATACCATTAAATTTTATAGATAACCTCAAAAAAGGAATATCTATTTTAGAAAAGAATTATTTAGGGATTTTTACTAAACCACATGCTTGTTTTGTAGAATTATTCGTTCAACACAAAGACTATCCTAAAAGACTTTCAACCTTTATAGATACAAGATTCTCTCAGAGTATTTACAAGGCTAATGCCTTCCCTGAAGACTATTTTTTAGTAAGTACTTAAGAAATCTATGGTAAAGTGGCTAATGGAGATCCATTTACCTTATATTTCCAGACTATTCCTATTTATTTAAAATTAGGAAATCAGACAAACAAAGCCATCATCGGTTTTGGATAATGGATCCTCATCCTAGTTTCATAGGAAACATTATTTTAGGACAAGACTTTATTAGTAAATATCATCCTTATACTTAGTATAACGATAAGATAATAATTAGTGATACAGAGGAATTTAGTATTAAATCCCCTCTAATAGATCACAAGACTGTATTTGACCTTATGCAGGTCAAACCCAACAATAGACCCATACAACATCAGATTTCTTCAACTGAGCATGGTGGACCTAGACCTACAACCCAACAAGAAGCCCTAGACATTGCTAAACCGTTACAAAAATAATGTAAGTGTCCTGACCAAAAGTGTTATAAGCAAATAGAGCTTATACAAAAAGACATTTAAGGTCAAGCCCATCACACCTCATTACATGTTCAAGCCATATCCAAACAGAAGAAAATGGAGATAGAAATAGAAAAATAAAAGATTAGGCAATTAGCAGAGCCTAGTTTAGGAGCAAATCCCATTGCTAAGTGGGATAAAGACCAAAGTTATTGTGAAATTATACCTATTAACCCAAACGCCACTATCAATGGTGGAACCAATAAGAAAGGATATTCACAAGAAGACAGGGAAGAATTCAAGAAAGATATAGATGAAATGTTTAAGCTAGGAATTATTAGAGAAAGTAAAAGTAGACATAATAGCCTCGCATGCTATGTTCAAAATGAATTTGAATGTAAAAGAGGAAAAAGACGCATGGTTATAGATTATAGACAATTAAATAAGAATTGTGAATTTGATTCTTATAAGATACCATACAAGAATAATTTAATCAATTTGATTGAAGACATAATTATATTTAGCAAGTTTAATTGCAAATCAGGCTTCTGGAAAATTAAGATGCATCGAGACATTATTACTTGGACAGCCTTTATTGTGCCCCAAGGTAAATATGACTGGCTAGTTATGCCATTTGGATACTTGAATGCTCCTCAAGTATTCCAAAGAAGAATGGATAATATATTTAGACGTTATTCAGAATTTTTTCTCATTTACATAGATGACATTTTTATAGCCAGTAAGACTGAGATAGAGCATGTAGACCATCTTAAAAAGATTGTTTTAGAATTAGACAAACATGGTATTGTTATTTATGAAAGTAAAACGCAATTATTTCATACTGAGATAGACTTTGTGGGAATACACATTAATAAAGGAAAATTATACATAGCAAAACACATAACCAAAAAGATTCTTGAGTTTCCTGACCAACTCAAAGATATAAAATAATTACAATCATTTATAGGATTGCTTAATTGTGTTGCAGACTTTATTAAAGACCTTGCTTCAAAAAGAAAAATCCTAACTTCCAAATTAAAAGGAATAGACAAGACTAACCATTTTTATTGGACTAAAGATGATTTTGAAGTTATAAGACAAAATAAAACAACAGTAAAAACTATCCCCTTGCTTGAACTGCCAAATGCTAAAGACCAATTTATAGTAGAGACAGATGCATCTGATAAACAATGGGGAGAAGTATAATTTGCCATTGATAATTAGACTAAAAAGAAGAAACTTTGTGGATATAGTTCTGGAACCTTTACAGACCCAGAAACAAGATACATTACCCATAAAAAAAGAAGTTTTAGCAATAGTAAGGTCAAGAGAAAAATATATGCTTTTTCTTAAACCTAAACATTTTACTGTGTATACTGACTCTTCTTATGTAGTAAAATTTAGAGATTTAGACTTGTCCAAATCGAGGACTAATAGACTTATTATATGGCAAAAATTGCTTAATGGTTATAACTTCTTTGTTATACATATTAAGGGAAGTAAAAATACAATTCCAGACATTATATCAAGAGAACCAATGTTTGCTATCACTAATATGATATCATGTTTTATGTTGCAAACAGAAGACTTAGACATCATGTGTTCCTCCGACACAAATAGACTGAATAAAGAAGACGATGTAGACTATCATAGACACGTAAGAGCAAATGTTGGCGTAACGCAAAGACATAATCATATTCAAAACTCTCAAGAAAGACCAATCCTTGAGAACTTTGATGATATCTTGGTTCCTCCAGTAAAATCTAGACAATATATTATTTCTAAAAATAGACTCATTGGGAAAATGTACTTTCCCTAATATAGACCTGGTCAAAGATATCCAGAGTTGATCAAATTTAGACAAGAATTTTCAGAAGATGAAAATACTCTTATAGACGCCCTTTGGTAGAATGTTAAAAATAGACTTTGAATAGAATTCAAGAAGAATCTGGTAGCTTTTGCTAGATTCATGAGACTCCAAAGACGTGCAGTAACCCAGCTCAGTAGGACTGCTATTCTTAGACCACAGACGCAGACTTATGATCAGACTCTGGGAGAATGCTCCAAAACTAGACCTACTGATAATTTTTGTTATCAGGAAAAACTTTTAAGATTAAGATTGTTATACCTTTTGGTCATAATATTCTTCTAATATCAAAAGACTATCAGAAAGACGCTAATAGCATTGTTGAACGTTTAAATATGTTATTATCTAAGACTAATGGAAGTGCCTTAATGATGAGAGGTTTCTTTAAAGACATTCCAAAGATTTATCTTTCGGGGAAAGCAAAGATTGCCCAGATAACCTTAGCAGACTATGGGTTTATTGGACTCGTCCAAATTGAGACTATAGAAGACTCTTCTGCTGTTGGAAAAATAGTCCATGAGTATGTAAAGAAGGTAGAAGACTTCCTTCCTTTATTTTCTAGAATCTATCAGATTGGCCCAAGTTCCTGTAGAGGAATGAGAGTTGAAGGATTTAGACTTATTTGATTTTCCATTTAGATATTTGAATACGTTGTGATTTTATCTGAAGACGAGACTAAACGATTTAATTATTGATTAGTCCAAGCTCCAGATTGCTCAAGCTATGGTGACAATAGAAATCATGGAATTATTGATAGGAGAAGACATATGGTACACTTCCTACCACAAAGAAGACCTGATAATACAAGTTGATGATCCATTCAATGGAAGGCTCAAGAAAGAATCCAAAGAAATGGTTGAGATAGCTTTGCCAGCTAGCCTTAGAATTATGGGCCACATTGATGAATTTTTCAACGATGCCCTACCAAACCAAGACAAGGAAGAAGAAGACACGGATGGGATAAAGATGATCCCCTCATTAGCTGAATAATTATTAAAGATATAAGATGCCATGCGCTATATCTATGCATTATTACAAGAAGACAAGACCCCATTGCAACATTCAGTTCAGACATGCCCCACACGGGCCCCCGAAAAGCTTCTTTTCATAAAGAAGAAAGAGACCTTCACAAAGACGCTAGGTTAGAATTATTTCTAGAAGACATATTTACTTTATGTAAAGAAAATAGTATAGACTTTAATAATTTGTATGTCTTTAACTGGTTAGATTTTAGGCTCCGATAGGAAGTCATATGTAGTGCCCTTATGCAATAAAAGGGAGTGTCCAGTTTGGTTTTAGATATTGAAATTTAGAAGTGAGAAAGGGTGTGTAAGCTTGTAGAGAGTAATATGTATGTGACTGAGTAATTCCCATATAGTTAGGGGAATGGTGAGAGTTGTATTTACTTATGCAATGCAATAAAAGTATTTTTTTCCTAGAAATCTCTTATGTTGAGTTGTTATTATATTTCAAATTGTCTCTAACGTTTTGTTCATAGAGAACTATTCTGTGGAACCTCTAGTGTAGGACACAAGGTTTTATACTTTTGAACTTCCGTCAGGTGCCGATTAGCCGTGAGCCATTAGCCAGGTGGACGTTAGGCATGAAGGCGTATAGGTAGGAAATGGGTACAATGCCAAAATAGTTGATTGAGGTGCGACACATATAGAGAGTTGTAGGCGGCCAAGACCGAATAAGAATAGCAACAAAACTAAATAAGGAAGATATAGATATTACAGACCAGAAGGAAGGTATAACTTGATCCAAACCCTTAGCTATTTTACATACTATTATTTTAAAAGAAATTTATATGAGCATACAAATCAGTGAAGACTTTTTAGCATTTGTTAATCAAACAAATTTAGACTTAACTAGAGAAATCCAAGATTGGACTCTTACAAACCCTAAAGGTAAAGAATTTATAGAAACTTCTTTAACATACGCAGGTGGTACTTTCAAATATATAGACCAGGTTATTGAGTGGTTAGTACATGAAGTACATAGAATAGAAAGAATTAGAACAGGGATCCAAGATCTCTTTAGATAAAAGATAAGCACCAAAGAATTCGCGGAAGAACTTTCAAGACCGAAAAAATATCAAGAATACACTAGGATACTTAAAGATGGTATAGACGTATTAAAATTTATTAGACGAAAAAGGTTAGCTCAAACAAAGGCTATTTTAATTAGAGCCGGAGGAATCCGCCCTCTCCTTAGAAACGTAGAGACAGCTGCCCTTAGAATATACCATAGATTTTTGTCATCTTATGATGATAATAATTTAGACGAATTTATAAATAATGATATAATTGATAGTGTTAATCAGATATACAAAGAAACTAGACTGTTAAAACCACAATACCATATAAGGTATTTAAGACTATAATATTTTCCATCAAAACCGCTTGCAATTTCCAGACTCCCTGAGGAAAATATTTATATAGACAATCCTCGCTTTTTAGAATCCCAGTATGATAGTGATGGACGAAGATTGAGAAGTAGCGGTAGCCCTAAAACTTCTACACTTAGACTTCCACATTAATTAGGCTTTAAAATAAGCTTAAAAGACCATAGAAATTATTGGGGTAGAAATTTCTATTTCGAAAACATTAGAAAAAGGCAGAGGCATAATAAGACAAAACAGTCCCCCCAAGGTGGTCCTAAAAAGACAAAGCGTTCCCAAAATCGTGTGGTTGACATTATCCCATCGTTTAAGCCCGTTAAATAAGCTCGTTGGAGAGACTTCCCATATATATATATATATATATATATATATATAGGGGATGACTATTCCCACTCCACCAAATTCTTCTCACACTCCATTTAAACATAAAATGACAATTAAACCCTTCTTTTGCCCACTTTTATACCTTCAACTAAAACAATTGATAAAAATAAAAAAATAGTATTTTGAATAAAAAAACTTTTTTTTAGTAAAAAACTGCTTTTAATAAGAAACTGTTTGAAAAAAAAATGTTTTTAAATTTTATAACTATTTAAAAAAAATATTGCATCTGTTTTAAAAAAATAAACTTTTTACCTATTTTTTTAATCAAAAAACTGTTTATAAAATATAAAAAAATAATTTAAAAAACAGTCTTCACAAAACTGTTTGTTTGTTTTATACATTTCTTTCTAAAAAAAATAAAAAAAAATAAACCTCTAATATTATACCAACCATAAACATGTGTCTAAAATAAACCAACTATTTTGATTATAAAAAACATTAATTTTAGAAAAAAAATTCTTTAAAAGAAATTTGTATAATTTTTACAAAACTTTATATAACTGTTTTAAAAAGTAAAAAAAAAAAAACTATTTCAACATTTAAAAAAAATTAACTGTTATTAAAATGCCACACAATACGAAAATCTTTTTCTTCTATTCGGTCGTGTTTCTGTGTTTATAAATAAATTAAAATTAAAAAAATGGTCGCTTTTACGAAATCATTTTAATTTGATCGTTTTTACTTGGAATGTATTCGTTTCAAGTAAAAACAAATTCACGACGTTTCATATTTTAATTTAATGATGTTCTTATTTGGATAAAAAAAAAATTGTATTTATTAAATTTAAAGTTAACAGTACGATCCAATATGGTGTGGTGTTTATGTTTTACTTCGATTGTGTTTGTTTTTGTGCTCGACAAAATTACCTAACACCGCTCAAATAAACGTGACATTATTCAAAATCTTATATTTTTATCTAATATGAATACGATCTAATTAAAATACAATTTTGCATTTTGTTTGTTTTAAAATTCATGAACCTTATAGTAAAAGCAACACAACGTGATTTTTTTTCGAACACAAATAATGTTTTTGTTATCGAGCACAAACACAATTTTTCTACCGAGCACAAACACAAACACGATCGAAGTAAAACATAAACACCACACCACATTGGATCGTGTTTTTGTTTGGTAAAAAAAAAAAAAAAATCATGTTGTGTTGTTTTTACTTGATCATATTAATAATTAAAAAAAAGATTTCGTATTGTGTCGTATTTTAATTGTGTTTGTATTTGGTAAAAAAATTATTGTTTGTGTTTGGAAAAAAATCTTGTTGTATTGCTTTTACTTGGCCATATTTGTGTTTCATAAAAAAAAGTTTCGTATTATATCGCATTTTTATTCGGACGTATATCTGTTTTTGTAAATAAATTAAAATAATATTTTATGTCATTTCGTGTCTCTTTTAATTGGATTGTGTTTAGGTTAAAAAAATATTTCGTGTTTGTCTAAGATAAAAAAAAATAAGATTTCGTCAATGTTACTTTTAATTGAGTTTTCCTTTTGTTTGATAAAAAATAAAATTTTGTGTCGTGTCGCATTTTAACTGGATCGTGTTTATATTTGGTAAAAAAATAAGTAAGCACTAAAGTATAAATCAATTAGTGAGTAAGTTGTTAATAATTGTTATTTAAAGTTAAAAAAATTATTTGGTTAAATTGTAAAAGGTAAAAGGTAAAGGGTAATGGCTAATATGGTCAATTAATAAAATTTTGGAGTGTTACCAGATTTTTTGGAGTTTTTTTAGCTGCACCCGGCAGCTAAAAAATCATTTTCTACCGAGCACAAACACAAACATGATCGAAGTAAAACATAAACACCACACCACATTGGATCGTACTGTTAACTTTAAAATTAATAAATACAATTTTTTTTTTATCCAAATGAGAACATCACCAAATGAAAATATGAAACGTCATGAATTTTTTTTTTACTTGACACGAATACATTCCAAGTAAAAACGATCAAATTAAAATGATTTCGTAAAAGCGATCTTTTTTTTTAATTTTAATTTATTTATAACATAGAAACACGACCGAATAGAAGAAACAGATTTTCGTACTGTGTGGCATTTTAATAACAGTTAATTTTTTTTAAGTGTGGAAATAGTTTTTTTTTTTTACTTTTTAAAACAGTTATATAAAGTTTTGAAAAAATTATACAAATTTCTTTTAAAGAATTTTTTTTCTAAAATAAATGTTTTTTATAATCAAAATAGTTGGTTTATTTTAGACACATGTTTATGGTTGGTATAATATTAGAGGTTTATTTATTTTATTTTTTTTAGAAAGAAATGTATAAAACAAACAAACAGTTTTGTAAAGACTGTTTTTTAAATTATTTTTTTTATATTTTATAAACAGTTTTTTAATTAAAAAGATAGGTAAAAAGTTTATTTTTTAAAACAGATGAAATATTTTTTTTAAATAGTTATAAAATTTAAAAACATTTTTTTTTTCAAATAGTTTCTTATTAAAAGCAGTTTTTTACTAAAAAAAAGTTTTTTTATTCAAAATACTTTTTTTTATTTTTATCAATTGTTTTAGTTGAAGGTATCAAAGTGGGCAAAAGAAGGGTTTAATTGTCATTTTATGTTTAAATGGAGTGTGAGAAGAATTTGGTGGAGTGGGAATAGTCATCCCCTATATATATATATATATATATATATATATATATATATATATATGTGTGTGTGTGTGTGTGTGTGTGTGTGTGTGTGTGTGTGTGCCCGGTGTCAACTAGATTTTCATATTCTATTTTACAAAAAACACTTTTAGTTTAATCAAAGAGGTGTTTGAATAGATTCATCAAACTCATACCGGACCATTCATGTCGTTGCTCAAAGTTAATCACTTAGGAAAAAAGTATATTATCTAGAGTAATTAAATTCACCCCCTTAATTAAATATTTTCTGAAATTAAAAGATGATTTAATTTAACATGTAGTTTTTAGATTTATCATATACATGATGCTATATATTCTTCTCATATAAAACTTTTTGTAAATGCATATTTTGTATTCAGAATTTACTTCGTCGTAGGTTGGATCAGAAAAGTCTATGTTTTGTGAAATTCTACAAAAATAGCAAACTTTGGTTCCGGCCGCGAGCTTGTTCCCAAGTTGTTCGTCACAACAAAGTAGGACTTTGCGTCTGCAAAGTGCCTCCTTCGATGGTTGCGGTCATTTAGAAGACCTAGAAAATAATTCTTTGGCTTGTAGTCTGACCTTGTGTTGCTAAGCCTTCATTGGAGCCAAGACTTTCTTCGCATCTCCGATAAGTCCACGACCCTCCAAGAATTTTTACTTTTCATTCTGTTTGTTTTGTAGTTGTGCAAAGACAAAATTGTGGAGAACAACCAGATTGATCTCATCTTGACCTATGAATTTGCCACACTGGAGTTATATTCCACTTGTCTTTATACACTTGGGTATATAATCAAGAGTTTTTCCATTCAAATAAGGCATGAAGAGAATTTTTATAGAGAGAAACACTCTTAGATTTCTAGAGCAAATTATATTATATTTTCATTATGTTTTATAAGTTTATTTTAATTCATTATGTTATCAAAGAAAGGTGTACTGTCATAATCAGGCATGTTTTGACAAATTGGTTTTCAAACTAGTTTTGTTCTTGAATATGGTCTAATTTCAAAAATCTTTAAAATATTTTTTTAGTTTTTAGAGAAACCGAACCTTACAGTATGTCATTCCAACCATAGGATGTCATCACACATTTTTGCTGCAATGGGTTCTTACTTAGTGGTTCCATTTCTTTGGGAAACAAAATTCCACTTCAAAAAATATTTATGCAGCAACCCGTATATTCTAATATCAAATAAACTCCAAATATTAGCATATACACATTGCTATAATTAAAATACCATCCTTAGCATGTGACAGAAATATAAGATAATTTAAAACATTCCAACATTATAAGATGGGAATAAAGAGAATATGAGAAATTTCCAACTATAAGATAAAACAATATAAAAGTCTCCAATACATGTCATAGTCTCCAAAACCATGTCAAATACAATTGTGGAATCACAAGGGACCCAGTAATCCCAAAATGTCTGATATAAAATAAACTACATAAATGAAAACTCTATTATACATGATGTAACTCCCCAAATGTCCAAGCCTACACTCCAAGATCCAACAACTGGAAGAAGCACACTCCAAACTTGAGATGTTAGTCCACGATTACGATGAGTCATACCCACCGCAAGAATACTAACTACGTGATCACAAATAAGGTAACATAACTTAGTCAAAAGTATTAAATGTGGTTAATACCATAGTAGAGTCTTTCATTTTACAATAATCATTTGATTCTAGAATATTTACAACTATCCATATGATAGCAAGAATAAAAATTACCTAAATTTCAATGGGAATAAATACTATTCAATAATAACAAAAATATAAATAATTATCCATTCAATAATACATCTAAACTACTATTCATTCAATTGAACATATTCACTAGTCACCTACTTGTTAACATATATTAAAAATGTTCCTTTTGAAAAAAATATAACAATGACCATTACTTTATCAACTGATATTAACAACTACATAATATCGTAACTCATAATTCGTTAGAAGCCTTTTTAACCACTTTCCACTTTTATATCTCATTCTAATAAACTTTCTCGTATTTAATTTCTATTTTAGTCAGATGGCCTCCCATATAATACATTAAGAGCATATTAAACACTTATGACTTTCTTGTCTCATTTATAATATCTTTATCTTAGTAACTTCATTATAACCAATTCGCCTCTCACATGACCCTATACATAACATAGTGCACTAGTCGAATCATATTACTAACATAAACAAACACATCTAATGTACATAAATGTACAAATATCATTACCTTCATCAAAATATTCAGTCGGTTGGTCTCACTCAGGATCCCACACATATTCAAAAAGTTCTCAAAGAGAATTACATTATTACTATAATTTGACAATCTAGGTTCTAGGCATACAATATTCTATAGAGACGGTTAACACTAGACATGTTCCAGTAGTAACACACTAATATAGATTTTGTCAAGTAGCCAGGCGGTATAGGTCCTGCACATACGATACTCCATATCGGGTCATGCTTATAGAGACACCAACATGATTATCAATTTCTACCAATGTTTATACATCCTGAACTCTCAACCTTCTATAGACTCCATGTGTGGGACGTATCATAAGTGAAATCCAAATAAGAAACCCCCAGATACACTTTTGTCTAGGTCAGGTGGTCATTGAGAATCTGCAATAAATATATATATCTTAGTCACACACCTAAGAATTATTATCTACTCAATCTACACCACATAAACTCCCAACACATATCCTTCTTTAGACTCCTTGCATGGGACTACTCATAGATGAAATCTAACTAAGGAACCCCTTGATATATTTATTTCTATATTAGTTAGTAATCAAGAGTAGAAAAATGATAAATCTAAACTTCTATGTCCATTATCTATCTCCATCCATGCTAATACACGTTACTTACATAACTTTCATAACTCACTCTATAAATCCAAAGCATCCTGACACGTTATCTAATATTAATCATTAAGTCTTACCAAACATTAGGTTAACTCTTAAGTCCATAATTTTCCATATACTTGTTATAGTGTCTCAACTTTCCTTACTTTAATAGTCTTTTAAACATATCAATAAATATAATAATGTTTCCCGTCAACTCTCCATGATAATTCATTTAACCTAAACACCATTTACCTAATTAAAACCCTACATGGAATATCCGAATCTAAAAAATATAAGTAAGCGCATTGTTGTGAGAACCCAGACTCAATGGCGCATCCCTCCCTCGCACATTTGCAGAGATGTGGAGAAAGGGGCTTTTCGTGGTTTCACGTTGTCAGTATTTTAATATCTTTTGAAAGACTAGAGTCGCTAGTCTATTTTACACAAAATAGATAAAATCATGGGTTGGTATCTGTGGATATGTAGTGATGGAAAGTGATCAATGTGTTTAAACAAAACTTTAAAGGTTCGAGAACTCGGTTACGGATTGGAAAAGTATTAGAAACCCACTTCGCCCTTTAAGTATCAAACGTAGATGTAAAATATTTATGTCAGGATGTAGAAAAGAAATAGTAAAATGAAAATTTGACACCCTGCCTATTTAAATACCGGGTGATCAGTTCTTTATTAAATTAAAATCAATGTGAATGGTTGGTTCATTCTTAGCACCACTGTCGCAAAATATAATTTCCAATTTAAAAACCCTAAATAATTTAGCTAAGTGTCAAAATAATTTAAAGCCTTATTTATATTTTATTAAATTCTAATATGAAGACTTTTTATTAACAACAGTTTAAGAGCCACATAAATAATAAGGATGAAAATTACCACAGAATAATTAAACCATCAAGATAAACCAAACCAAGTTAGGAACTATAAATGAAATCATCCTGGCAAGAGTTAACTCCAAAGAGTACCAAATACTGGAAATAAAAAAATAAACATAAATCTCTGACGAATCCAAACGGAATAGGAACTCGGGCGACACATGCCCTAATTAAACAGAACTGAGGTAGGAACAGAGTCAATGATGAGGTCATCTAAAGTAAAGGCCAGCAAATCCCACATAAGCTGCAGCACGTCCAATCCAAAGAACCTATGCATGACGCTCCTATGGCTGGGCACCTATAATACATACATATATATACAAAAAAGAGAAAACAGGAAACGGGTCAAAGCCCGAGTGTAAAACAGTTTAAAAATAGTTTAGCAAGTATTTAAGATGCTTACTGGCTAATGTAACAACCATGTTAGTATGAGGCACTCTCTTGAGAATTCACACCTCTCATCTAGTGTGCATGCCTATCATACTAATAAACTCATAAGTCCGTCTAACTCCTTTTTTCATAAAGTTTTATCCCGAATAGTATAAAGGTCATGATATTTAGTTTAAACAAAATCAATCTCTTTAAGATTTATTACGTTACTTAGAACAACCCCATATCGCTACAAAGTTTCAGAACAATTATTATAAAGTTGGAGCTTTTAATCATTACGTAGCTACTTATACGCACAATAGAAAGTTTCCATAATATATATATACTAGTATATGCCCGTGCTTGAAGGCATGTCGAAAATTTGCCAAGATACTTAATCGCAAAACGGCAAAAAAATTCTAAGTATGCAATTGCAAAACGGCAAAAATTCCATTCCCCAACAAAACATAGTGCAGTATAAAGTATACAAATATGTAAACAATTTACGTTAATTTTTTACAACACAAATGTGAAAACAATTTAGAAAATTTGGGCAAATTTTCCTTTATTTATAGGACTATCGAGCCTGTTCAAAAATAAAAATAGTCCACAATAAAGACAGTAATAGTCCATGTTAGACCTCGCATAAATATCATAGCCATCAAATACAAATTTAAACATTGTACAAACAAATTCAGTAATTCAATACAATTCATGAAATATAAAACATTCATCAATCGAATTCACATTGTGCCTCAAGTAACGAAGTGTCAATTTTTAAAAAAATGGACATAATCTCCTTTGTTTATTGGACTATCCACCCTACTTGAGGGATAACAACAAATACAACTGTATTCAAATAGCCCAAATTCATCAAACAAAACTAAAATGCATAAAAGTGCAGGCCCTTACCATCGGGATGTATGTAAATATATTGAGGAATAATCGATACACAAACATCCATACCCAATGCATATGCATTAAAAGACTAATAAAATTATAAAGATAAAAACTACATCCCCAAAATAAAATATTGCTTATGGTAAACATGATTTAAATGTTAAGAAAAGAAACACTTTGGCCATCACTAACACATGGAAAAATCAATTAGAAATAAGTTAGAATAAAAATGAACTAAGTGATACAAATTACAAATTGAGTATATAAAAAAGAAAATAGACGTTATTAATGTAGCAAAAATATCAGATTTCCATCTCTAAGTGATACAAAAGTGTAAATATTTTTTAAAAATTTGGGCAGGGACTATCCACCCTGTTAAAAAAATTCCAACAAAAATAATACTTTCACAAATATATTATTACGAAAAAATATATCAAATGAACAAACGCAAGACTAATTCAACTCCAATTCTTTGATTTGTAATGACAACTCATCGGCCCTGATTTGCATTTGTTCTTATAGTCCTGATAAGAGTGTGATATCCACAATAACATGTTTGTTGTGAATTAATTGAAGAATCGAATGGTGCCATCCCCAGAAATAAAAAATCAAATTAAGGCCACAATTACATGAAATGTATGTACAAAGCATGATTAATGAAACTACAAAATTGACAATGTCATTTCAGTACATGTATGGACAATGTCAATTCTG
The DNA here is from genome assembly GCA_949130495.1 of Sambucus nigra. Taxonomy (NCBI): domain Eukaryota; kingdom Viridiplantae; phylum Streptophyta; class Magnoliopsida; order Dipsacales; family Adoxaceae; genus Sambucus; species Sambucus nigra. Next base: position 5,511,907 of record OX422214.1, on the reverse strand, counting down.
TACATGAAGGAAAAAAATAATTATAGCAAAATGACATACCTATTCAAGGCTAACCTTGCAAGAATAACATATTTAATGTGTCCCCGATCCAAATTATGGGGGCGCATGGTACCTGAAAGATAAGTTAATAAAAAAGATTATATCTTTTGAGACATGATCCATAATATAGATACAACTCAATTTCATGAGTAAATTTAGAAAATATGGGACTGCTCGGATAAAAGATGCACTGAGTTGTAAAGATGAGTATTCCTTATTTTGGGGCAGTATGCAATCAGTAACAATATACAAAACTTCATTAGTAGCAGCATACAAATTTTTGAAGAAATTTCTATGTGCAAAGTCTCATCTAGTAGGAACGATGCACATGTATGTCATGCGAAAAACTAAAAATCCACGATTCACACGCGCAGTATTATTTCCACCACTTGTTGTGCCCCCCCCCCCCCCCCCCCAAACCTACTGCTGCCCCTACGCCCTAATGTGTTATAACATGGTCTAATGCATCCTGAAAATGGTCTAATGTCTAAAAATGGTCTAATGTGTCCTGAAGAAGTGAAATTTGCATCAACAATTAAAAAAAACTAAAATAACATACATGATAAGTTAAATAAAAGAAAGAACATCATAAACTTATATACTAATGTAATATATATAGATGCATAAATTGATGCTATATGAAATGGAAATAAAATACACAGTTTTAGGTTCCATACTAATCTAATGTTTCCTGAAAATAATCTAATGTCTAATGTGTCCTGAAGAAAATGATGTAATAAAACTGAAGAAGTGCACTCGTTGATAACTTATGATAGTCCTAAAATGGTCTAATGTGTCATGAAGAAGTGCACTCTTTGATAACTATTATAACATAAACATTATATGTCATTGTCATATTATACCCATTCTTCCTTTATAGTTCAAAGGCAAGATACGTCATGAACATAATATTAACTATAAAGGTTTAGTATGACATAAAAGCAAAATACCTTAAATTCCTAATTCAAATCATAGGAAGTTAAAAGTAAAAATAAAAGATTGAATTGAAAGGTAATGTCGAGAGAAAACAAGAAATTACCTCGGCAAAAGAAGTGGCGAAACCTTATGCAATTTTTTCAGGTAAATTCCTAACCGAAATGAACATAATAACAAAACCAATATAAGTAAATCACTTCCAATACAAAACTATGTAAATATAATCAACTCAAAAAATACCAAAAATAACTCTTCAACATTTAACACCACTATAATCAACTCGTAAATATAATCAACTTGTAAACTAATGTCTACACTTTTCAATACCCAAACAGGGGGTAATGGAACAAAATATGTAGAAAAGAATAGAAAAAAAAAGTAGGATCATACCTTAAAGGAATTCCAATAAGTGTAGGGTAATAATTAAAAAATTGTAGAGAAGTCAACATTACAATTAAAAGAAGTGGAATATTAAACTCTCTTGTCAAACCATAATACACTAATTCAATGACTACATTTAAGTTGCAGTTGTTCTCGTCTCCGAAACATGAACGTACTAAAGCTTAAAGAAAAAAACTTCAAAAACTCATTTTAGATATGAAATAATTCAAAACCGATGGTATATATTATGATATTGAAAAAATATCGCTTAAAGAAAAAAACATCAAAAACTCATTTTAGATATCAAATCATTCAAAACCGATGGTATATATTATAAAATTAAAAAAATAGAATTTATCACTATAGTCTCAATATATCCAAAGTTAAAGGAATCTATGAAATACAAATTGTATTAGGTCTTACTACTAATAATAGTAGATCCTACAGATAACAGGGTACCCACAATACAATAAAATTCCCCCTTGTTTTAATAACATCATATAACACAAAAAAAAACATCATAAACCATTTTATCTTAGGAACTTGTTTCCACTTTCTTAACATTTTTAAGAGTTTCTCAACCCCCTAGTTTATGACAAACAAACATGCAAGCATATCATCAACAAATTAACAAAGAAAAAATAATTAATGGATGGCATTATTCAAACAGCAAACCACAAATAAAAAAAACTACAATAAACAATAAACTGCAAACAAAAACTAGGATCAATAAAACAATAATAAATAATAAACCGCAAACAAAAAATTAGATCCCCAAATACCTCTCAGGTACTTGTTTCCACTTTGTTAGCATTTTTTAGAGTTTCTCAACACCCTGGTTTATGATAAACAAACACACAAGCATATTGTCAACAAATTAACAAATAAAAAATTAATTAATGAACAACAAACCACAAAAAATCAGATCCCCAAATCGCATCATCCCCGAATACCTGTTGAAGAACAAACTAACAAAAAAAAATTAAAAAATCAGATCCCCAAATCGTCAACACCCTACGCAAGCAGATCTGATTCAATATGATATGTGTGTGTGCGTTTGCGTGTTTGACAGATCTGCGCGTATGTGCGACAGATCTATTTCTTTGTTCGTGTGTGTGTGTGTTTATGTGTGTATGTGTGTGTGTGTGTTTATGTGTGCGTGTGTGTGGTTCTGTGTGCGTGTGTGTGTTTTTATGTGCGTGTGTGTTTCTATGTGCATGTGTTTGTGTTTCTGTTTGCGTGTGTGTGATTTTGTGTGCATGTGTGTGTTTCGGTGTGCATGTGTGTGAGTGGGGAAGGGGGTTGCGAAGGGGGCGGAGCAGGTGGAGTTTAATGGGTAAGGGAGAAGATGAGGAAGAGGGAGGCAGAAGAGGGCAACGACGAAGTGAGGTAGAACGGGGGGGGGGGGGGTAGGTTTTGTGTTTGTGGATTGAAGGGTGTTTAGTCTCATTTGCCACGTCACAATGGTTAAATTATGACCCGCCACAGTGTAAGACCCTTGGATCCCCCCAAAAAATCTGATCCCAACCGTTAATTGGAGCGTACTATTCAAACACCCATCTCCCATATATATATATATATATTTGTCACTCCTATAATATATATACTATCGGCACCCCACATAAAGACTACGGTGCTAGTATACTCTGCTATCAAGTCCCCGTATCACTCGTACTAAGGGAAATACTAGTTCGAAATTACTCTCGAACTGTATTAACACAATACACACAAAAATGGAGGCGAAGCATATTTTCAAGTCACTAAGAGGTCAGAACATACCCTCACGTCTCTTAGGACCATCTGACTATCATTCTCAGATAGCCTGCATCAAGAATACTGTCTTCTAGGGTACGAGTCAATATCCCCCATAAAGGTCCAATCGAGATAAGACTGTCCTGGTACGAAAACCTCTGTGATAGCAAGTACGTAGGGTATGATTATTCAGAGATAAAGTATTTAATATATGTACACAGTCACACGGCAATATATAGATACACATTTTACACCTAGGTTCTCCCCCGACTCATAATTATAAATAACCCTACATAGTATAATTTTACCCAGTTATCTCGTATAAGGGATTCATCTTTGTTATTCTCATTTGTACACATTTCACATTTACTTCTCATCTCTCGAAGCACTCTCTCTTATTAAATATAATATCAGTAGGTACACCCTCTCTAACCTTCTGGTCTAAGTTTTTCACGAGTCTCAATTCTCCAGTGAACATACGTACAAATTTCCAATATATGAATAAGTCCCCGTTAACCCACAATTTCATCCCATTTTAAATTTCATTCAACGGAGTCCACTTAGAGCCTATTGGTACTCTTCATATCCCATGATACTCTATAAATAATAAGCAAGGTGATACGGCGGAAATATTGCGTATTTCACCCGTTAACCTACGCGTTATTAGCCCCCTCGGGTATCTTATTCCCTATATTTATGCTCGTTAACCAGACAACCCTCGGAATTCTATGATAACATGTTTCGCAGGTGTTAATTGAGCTTTTGTAGGTATTTGGATGCTAAGTGTGAAGTCCGGATGCGTTTCGCTCGATTTCCGTACACAACCGCACGTGCAAGGGGCATTTTAGTCTTTTGACAGCTTGGGCACCTGGCCCGACATCTACACGGAAGTTGTAGCTCTCCTCGCTAGCTTCGCGTGGCCGCGAACGGTGCGCGATTCCGATGCATAACGACAAAGTTACGGCGATTGGAGCGACGTTGGATTGTATGCCAAAATAGGGAGGATTGCAGGCTGCCCTGCTTGGTCGATCTATCGACCATAAGGGTCGATCGATCGACTCTTCTTATTTTTGCCACGAATTACACTGTCGATCGATCGACCAAAGGGGTCGATCGATCGATCCCCTGTTTTTCTGCAGATATTTTCTTTTCTTTTCTTTCTTCTTTTCTTTTATTCTAACTTACTATATAAGCCAAATTTTGGTTTTGTAATAAGGGCCAGTCATATATACGATTTTAGGTTAGATTTAGCTTAGGTTTTTGAGGTTTTGCTTGGTTTCTCTTCAATTCATCTTGGTTTGACATCCATTTGGTTTGTAAGATTGACTATTCATCTTCCCTCTCATCTAATATAGATTGTTTTCCCTTTATTTTTGCTTTCTAGATAACTTTCATGCTTTCATAATTAGTTTTATTGCTTTAATTCTTGCTTTCTTAGTCTAAATTAGCATAATTTAGTTTAACTCACCATGCACCCTTAGATAAATAGGGTCGGGATTGCGTTATCGCCATTTTCGGGCTCCGAGCTCCGAAAACTAGGTTTAGTGCAAAATTGCATTTAATTGAAACCGCGCGTATCAAAGTTGGATTGCTAAGCGTTTATCTTTCTTTGTCATGCAACGTTAGAGTTTATAGCGACAATCCGAATTTAATCCGCGCGTGACCATTTTGCAGTTAAATGTTTAATCTCGCAACTTTGGCTTAAATTCCTTATTGCGTGAGGTTTATGCTTAATTGGAACTGCTCGATTAGATTGCTTTCGAGCCTTAACTCTAGTTAGTAGTTGTTTCGATCCGTTTGGTAGAATGCGATCCCGATCCTCGCTTTACTTTAATTTAGCGTAACTTCTCATTTTCTTTAGTCACCATAACCACCTATCACCTTTTACACTTTTATTTCTGAAGTAATTAAACAATTAACATCTAAAATTTAATAATTCCCTATGGATTCTCGATACCCGACTTACCGCTTTACTTGCTTGTCAAGTGTAGCCGTAGCTTAGGTTTATTCTTTTGCATGTCGAGCGGGAGCCGAAATCAACGATAGTGTCCCTGCACGAACACTCGGTTTCCCTCGCATCACAAGGGTTCCTATGCATTTAAACCGGACTAAACAAAAAGGGGAAAATATGATGTTTTCCAGGAGGGGTCGATCGATCGAGGAAAGGTGGTCGATCGATCAATCATCGATCTATCGATGGTCTTGGTCGATCGATCGATCAAGTAGTTCTTGCCCAAAATCTGCAAATTCGACCTACGGGTTTCATCCAACAATTCTCTCCAAAACGCCATTAATGATCCCCAGACTTCCAAATAAGGTTTCTAACAGTCATATGTACCTTTATACATGATTTCCTACGCGAAACATGTTCAAATACAACAACGGGATTGAATTAATGGTGCAAATTAACCCAATTATCTAGAACCCTAATTTTTCATGAAACTTCCATTCTTCAAATTCTTTTACAGATTTCTAGTTTCTCAATCCATACAATTTTGTGGGTAATCCTCTAAATGTGATTGAGATGCCCAGAAAATATCAAATTCCTTTACAACATGAAATTTAAATTCTCCTAGTTATCAAATTCTTCCATGAAACATGCTAATAACAATCCTAATCTAACATGGGTGAAACATTAACTAAAAACAAAGAAAGATAGATACTTGACTGGAATTCGAGGGTCTGATTTGTTGATGAAAAATATACGGTCGCATTCCTTGTTGTGCAATATACGCTTTGGTGGTGGTGGCAGTGCAATCGAGTGAGTTATTGGCCTTGGATTGCTTGGAAAGCTCTCCACCTTTTTCTCTAATGGCCGTTCTTAGGTTATGTGTTTGTTAACCCTAAAAGACAACACCTAATGGATGATATATCCTAAGGAAATTCGTGGGTTTAATTACCCAAAGATACAAAATGTCCATAATACCCTCCCGGGATGCTAATTAGGCCTAAAAATGCTCCGAGACCCAAACTAAACCCCCGGGTATACTTTTCTGACTATCTCAACCCTTCTGGACAAATTGGCGCAATCAAAATGACCATACAGGACACTTATAGTTTATTCACTTCATATAATAATAATTTAGTCCTCACACGACACAGACGCGTCCCGACTTAATTTCAATAATTGTCAAATTATACACTCGTGACAATTTTAATAAATTTGGTTATACATATTACTTTACCCATAAGTAATATTCAACAAATTTCCAAGAATTACTAACTCACATCGCGCTAGTAAATATTTAAAATAAATTTTCAAATTAATATTAAATTAATATCTCAATTTAAATTTAATAAATCCCCAAATTTTAAAGCCATAAAAATACAGGTTATTACATAGTTCCCCCTAATAACGGAATTTTGTCCCAAAATTTGGAAAATAAGGCGTACCTGGTTAAAATAAATCCGGATATTTTTCGTGCATATCTGCCTCGGCTCCCATGTGGACTCCTCCATATTATGATGCTCCCACTGGACCCATAGAAGTGGAACTACCTTAGACCTCAATTTCCTCTCGCTATGGTCTAGGATAGCCATTGGTCTCTCCTCATAAGAACTGTCGGGCTGTAAGTCGATCTCGTCTATCATGATGTGAGTATGGGACATATCATCGCGAAGATATCGTCTCAACGATGATACGTGGAACACATCGTGAATGCGGTGCAAATGCTCTAGCAACCCCAATTTGTATGCCACAACCCAATCCTCTCGATAATGGGAAATGGTCCCTCGTACCTCGAAGCCAATTTTCCCTTCTTTCTAAACCTCATTACTTCTCCTATAGGAGATACATGCAATAATACTTGGTCCCCGACACTAAACTCTCGAAAGAATCTCTTTGCATCTGCGTAGCTCTTCTGTCGTTCCTAGGCTACACCAAATGCGACTTCTGATAAGCTAAATCCTATCTAAAGTCTCCTGAATTACCTCTGGTCCGAGAAATTTGTTCTCCCACCTCTAGCCAATAAGTGGAAGAACGACAAGGCATGCCATACAATGCCACAAATAGGGCCATGCCGATCGTGAACTGATAGGAGTTATTATAAGCGAACTCCACTAGTGGAAGATACAACTCCCAACCTCCTCCAAAGTCAAGGACACACATGCGTAGCATATCCTCCAACATCTAATTGGTACTATCTATTTGTCCATCCGTTTGTGGGTGATAAACTGAACTCAATCTCATCTATGTACCCATAGCCTGCTAAAATCTCTCCCAAAAGCGCGACACAAAAATCTTATCTCTATTGGACCCAATATCCAGGGGCACCCCATGTAGCCTAACGATCTCGGTAATGAATATCTATGGATACTGGCCCGTGGTGTAGTCCATTCGTACTGGTAGAAAATGAGCTACCCTGGTCAACCAATCCATAATTACCCGTATGGAATCGTGAGCCCGCTATGATATAGGTAGTCCATTAATGAAATCCATGGAAATTCTCTCCCATTTCCACGTACGTATCTCTAACGGCTGAAGTAACCCTAGCGGTCTATGGTGGTCCACCTTTACCGTCTGGCAAGTAGAACATTTAGACATGAATTCAATAATGTCTTTCTTCATCCCACTCTACCAGTACTGTCACCTCATATCTTGGTACATCTTATCCCCTCCGGGATCTACTGCAAATCTGGATTCGTGCGACTGTGTTATAAATGCATGATCCAATTCCTCTCCTTTCGAGACTACCAACCTCCCACTAAACCTCAAACCCCCATCAGAAATCACTGAATAGGACTCATCGCCCTCACCTAAGAGTCGTACAATCTTCTCCTGGAAAAATATATTTGCTGCTTGTGCTTGTATCACCCTCGTAACAATCTCGAGTGTGACTGATATGATAAATATAAAGGAATGGGCTACCGCATCCTCGTGATCCAGTTCTTTCCACTTCGCTCTCCATATTTCCACTACGTCACCTACTGGCCGACGTCTCAACGCATTAACAACTACGTTAGCCTTCCCTAGATGGTACTGTATCTCGAACTGATAGTCCTTCACAAACTCTAGCAACCTTCACTGATGCATGTTCAACTCTCGCTAAGTGAAAAAGTATTATAGTGACTTGTGGTCTATGAATAAGATAAACTTCTCCCCCAACAAGTAATGTCTCCAAATTCACAATGCAAATATGACCATTGCTAGCTCTAGGTCGTGGGTGGGGTAATTCCTTTCTTGAGGCTTAAGCTTGAGGGAGGTAAAAGCTATTGCCTTTTCCTCCTACTGAAGTACTCCCCTAAGTCCTCGTAAAGAGGCGTCAGTGTACACCAGGTACTCTACTTCAGGCTTGGGAAAAGCAAGGACTGGCATCGAAGTCAGTTTATCCTTGAGCTCATCAAAATCCAATTGATAAGCTTTATCCCATACATACGGTACTCCCTTGTGAATCAGATTCGTCAATGGCCCCGCTATCTTCGAAAAGCCTCGAATGAATCTCCTATTGTAACTGGTTAGCCCTAAGAAACTATGCACTTTTGTTAGTGTCGTGGGTTGTCCCCTCTCCCTCATTGCCGACACTTTGCTAAGGTCAACTAATATACCCAATTCTGACACAACATGCCCCAAAAATTGTACCTCTCGTAACCAGAATCCACACTTCTCATACCTAACATATAGTTGGTTCTCTGGTATAGTCTGAAGAACCTGCCTCAAGTGCTCGGCATGCTCATCCTCAGTGTGTGAATAAATCAGGATGTCATCTATGAAGATGATGAAAAACTTATTCAAGAACTCTCTGAACACTCGGTTCATCAAGTCGATGAATATGGCTGGAGTATTTTTTAGCCCAAACGGCATGACTCTGAACTCATAGGACCCTTATCTCATCAAGAAAGTAGTCTTTGACACATCCTGCTCCCTAATCCTTAGCTGATGGTATCTGTAATACCCCGTAATTTTGAGGGCTTTATTTATGAATATGGTATATAATTTTAATAATATTATTATTTTATTAATCAGGGATAATATAATTTATTTTAGTTTGAAATCAAATCAAATATTTAAATTTAAATTATTTTTTGACATTTTGTAATGGTTTAAATATGTAAAGTTGACAGTTTTTAATTAAAGGGCAATATAGTAATATGCATTAGCTTAGTCTCCAAGCTAGGGTTTGAGAGAAGGGTCATATAAGGAATATTATGGGTGATTATAAGGAAAGGGAGATGAAAAAGAAAGGTCAAAAACGAAATTCAAAGAGGCAAAAACAAGTGGAATGAGAAGAGCCAATTTGGAATGTTTAGGTCTTCTTTTTGAGTGCATTCAGATGAGATTTAAGAAAAACTCAAAACACATACCTGACTCAATTTTTCGTGTAGAATCCAAATCCGAAGTTGTATTGGTTATTCGAATAATTTTTGGATCTGATTTTTCTGAGTTTTTAAAATAGGACTATTTAGGATTATCTCGTGTTGGGGCTAAAACGTGATTTGCTTATTTTCGCGAGAGGAACGTGATGGTGCGATCATATTTTGAGGCTGAATTTTTTCGGCGATTCATGCGATGATTTTGAGGTATGGGGTTTCACACAATATGCTCTTTAAATCTCTCGAATGTTATTCCGTTGATTTCATGTTTAATTAAACTCATATTTGAATTGTTAAATTCTTTGAAATCTGGAGAAATAATTGTGGAATTATTTTCATTCATGTGGCATTATTCATGTTGTTATTGAGCACGTTGTCATGAGATTTTAATATGGCACGGAGGTTGTGCACCCGCCAAAATCCGGCTTCTCGGGGCTATGACTTGATAAAGCATATGCGGATGGGGTGAGGCCTGGTGACCCATTGATGTGTTGTTGAGAAATTATATTGATAAATGCTTTGAGATTCACATTTTGATTTGAATATTCGTACTCGTGTTTTTACGCTTTATTCCTCGCGAATATATTTTTTGAGCATCTTTCCTGTCGTATTGTGTACTTCCCCGTATTTTCTTTTAGTTGCCAGGTTAGCGTGGATTTGAGCGCTATGGACCAATTGGGATGATTTTAGAATGGATTATTTTGAGAAGAATATTTTTGGAAGATTTGTATTATTTTATTGTGTTGTATAGAGCATTGGTGAGTTATATTATTTCGAGAGACTTTGTTGTATTGAATTTGGAGTATTGAGATTAGTGGTTTCTCTTGTTTTGTGTGATTTTATTTAGATGCTCTATACCTTGTTACATGTGGATTTGTTTAGTTTTATCGATATTAGCGCTCCGTTCGCTCTCCTCGGGCAGGCGGGGTGTTACAGTATCCCCATCTCAAATCCATCTTTGAAAATAAGGTTGCTCCTCTCAGCTAGTCGAATAGGTCATCGATTTCGGGCAACGGATATTTATTCCATCTTGTAACCTCGTTCAACTTTCGGTAATTGATGCATAACCTCAGTGAACCATCTCTCTTCTTTACAAACAACATCGGAGCACCCCAAGGCGAGGTGCTCCTAGGAATGAAGCCCTGGCCTAATAGTTGTTCTATCTGATCTCGTAACTCCCTCATCTCTATAGGAGCCATACGATATGGTGCACGTGCTATCGGCCGAGTGCCCGGCATCAAGTCTATGATGAAATCTATCTCTCGACCGGGGGGTAGGCCCGGTATCTCCTGAAATACATCCTAAAATTCACGAACCACTGAAATTGAATCTAGGGGAATCACAATATCCTTAGAGGTATACAACTCTATGTATTATAAATGGGTGGAAGATCCTCCCTCTGGGTGAGGCATCGCCACCAAAAACATCTCATGCCCCGGAATGGAAAAGATAATACTCCTACCAAAATAATCTATCATGGATCTATGCGCTGCGAGCCAACCCATGCCAATAATGATGTCGTGCTCATGCATATCTAAGACTAGCATGTCTGTAGGTATAATCAAACTACCAATCTCTATACCTACACCCCCGCATATAAAGAAAGTCAAAGACTCATTCTCCAGTGGTGAGTTTACGCATGTCACAGTGCTCTCTGCCGTGTCTAATAACCCTAAGGACCGTGGAAAATGAGTAGCTATAAAACAGTGCGACGCCCCAATATCAAATAAAACCCGACCCATAGTGCCAAGGATAGGAAACGTACCCTCAATCACAGGTGGTGCCTGAGGTGCTGCTGCCTGGTGGACGTTATAGACACATCCACACTATAATTACCCCTACTAAACTGGAGCTGATGGGATGGCTGGTAGAGCTGGCATCTTAGCTGGCGCTGGAAGGGTGGTGGGAAAGAGTGGCCTCTACGTCTCGTGACGGGCACCCTACTACTGTGGGCCCTGTCCCCCTCTAGGTAATCCTGACGCCTAAGGCCATTCTTACCAAAACCAAAACACCTGCCCTTGAAGTTTCCTCCCCTCTAACCCAAGTGACCACGGCCCTGTTGGCCGTTACCACCCCACCACTAGCCCTAATGGCCCTATTAAAAACACTATTGGCCCTGCTGCAGACCCTGCTGCTGATGGTGTTGGCCCTGATCGCCATGCTGACTGGGTTGGCCCTGCTGGCCCTACCTAAATCCCCCAAATCCTTGCCTAGAATCACCTGAAAAAAATTTCTTGACAGGATCCCCTTTATGGGAACTCTCCTCACTGTGATGGGTCTGATCTTCGGTTGCTAGTGCCCCAGTAGTATTACTCCCCCCGGTTCTATCTTGCTGGCTCGACTCCCCTACTCATTTGCTCCCCTACTGATGGAAGCGGTGATCCTAATAGTACAGTAAAGCATCATTGAGTACGTCAGTGTTAGTACCCAACAATAGATTGCCTATGAAGTGCTGACAAATCCTCAAGGCCAATCCATCTAAAAACAACAGTATCTTCTTCTCCTCGATGGGTGCCTCATCTGGCACTATAGTGAGAAGTCTGGTGATTTCCTCCTCGTATTCAGCAACGGTCATACCATCCTACTTAAGATTCAGAAACCTTTGCATCATTTTAGTCTGCACGACGAATGGGAAGTACTTGCGGTAAAACCGCCCCCAAAATGACTGAATTGAGATGTTATCCCTCTCCTCCAAGGTTGTGGTGGACTCCCACCACTGTAAAGCAGCCCCCACTAGCTTGGAGGAAACCAGTAGCTGTCTCTGCACGTTAGTGAACTTATATATACGCAGATGCCTCTGGATATACTTCTTCCATTGGCTGGCGATCACGGTGTCCGAGCTACCCGAGAACTTCGGGGGATGTGCCTTCTGAAAGGCATCCCTAATTCGCTCCCATGTAGTGGGAAGCTTTGCTGGTACTTGCACTAGTGCCTTAACCTAGGGTGGAGCCTGTTCCATCACCGCTAATGCGACATTCATCGCCTGAGCAACAATAGCGGCTACCTCAATTGCGTTCATCATTCCCTGGGCCGGAGCTACTGGCTGCTCGAGCTGGGCATTCCTGGCTCAGGGTGCTCAGCTCAGAGGCATCTGAAATGAGAAGGAAGTTTATTAGTCTACAGTTATTAGAAAATCACAAATAGTTGAAGATGTAAGCGTAAACAAAAGAATATGACAGTCCTAAAAATAGGGCTTTATATCAAAGACACTAAGTTGGAAGCGAAATAAGCCGTACAGATACTAAAGGACACTAGAACTTGATGCTCTGATACCACCTGTGACACCCCACCTAATTAAATACCGGGTGATAAGTCCTTTATTAAATTAAAATCAAGGTGAACAGTTGGTTCATTCTTAGCACCACTGTCGCAAAATATAATTTCCAATTTAAACACCCTAAATAATTAAGCTAAGTGTCAAAATAATTTAAAGCCTTATTTACATTTTATTAAATTATAATATGAAGACCTTTTTATTAACAACAATTTAAGAGTCACAGAAATAATAAGGATGAAAATTACCACAGAAGAATTAAACAATCTAAATAAACCAAACCAAGTTATGAACTATAAATGAAATCATCGTGACAAGAGTTAACTCCAAAGAGTACCAAATACTGGAAATAAAAAAATAAACATAAATCTCTGACGAATCCAAATGGAATAGGAAACTGAGTGACACATGCCCTAATTAAACAGAACTAAGGTAGGAACAGAGTCAAGGAAGAGGTCGTCTAAAGCAAACGCCTGCAACTCCCGCATCAACTGCAACACGTCCAATCCAAAGAACCTATGCATGACGCCCTTGTGGCTGGGCACCTGTAATACATACATATATATAAGAAAGAGAAAAAATAGGAAACGGGTCAGATCCTGAGTGTCAAACAGTTTAAAAATAATTTAGCAAGTATTTAAAATGCTTACCACCTAATGTAACAACAATGTTAGTATGGGTCACTCTCTTGAGAATTCTCACCTCTGCACGCCTATCGTACTAATAAACTTATAAGTCCATCTAACTCCTTTTTCCATAAAGTTTTATCCCAAATAGTAGAAAGTTCATGATATTTAGTTTAAACAAAATCAATCTCTTTAAGATTTATTACGTTACTTAGAACAACCCCGTATCGCTACAAAGTTTCTGAACAATTATTTTATGGTTGACGCTTTTAATCATTACTTAGCTACTTATACGCACACTAGATATTTTCCATAATATAAGTATATATATATATATATTTTTTTTCACTCCTATAATATATATTCTATCGGTACCCCGCATAAAGTCAATGGTGCTGGCATACTCTGCTATCAAGTCCCTGTATCAATCGTACTAAGGGAAATACTGGTTCGAAATCATTCTCGAACTATATTAACACAATACACACAAAAATGGAGGCTAAGCTTAGTTCCAAGTCACTAAGAGGATACCCTCACGTCTGTTAGGACCATATGACTATCATTCTCAGATAGCCTTTATAAAGAATACTATCTTCTAGGGTACGAGTCAATATCCCCCATAAAGGTCCAATCGAGATAAGACAGACCCGTTGCGAAAACCTCCGTGATAGCAAGTAGATCGAGTATGATTATACACAGATAAAGTACTTTTTACATGTACACAGTCACACGACCATATATAGATACACATTTTCCACTTAGGTTCGCCCACGACCCATAATTGTAAATAACCGTACTTAGTATAATTTTACCCAGTTATCTCCCATATGGGATTTATCTCTTTTATTCTCAATTATACATATTTCAAATTTACTTCTAATCTCTCAAAGCACACTCTCTTATTAAATATAATATCAGTAGGTACACCCTCTCTAACCTTCTGGTCTAAGTCTTTCACGAGTCTCAATTCTCTAGTGAACGTACACATAAATTTCCAATGTATGAATAACTCCCCGTTAACCCACAATATCAACCCATTTCAATATTCATTCAACGGAGTCCACTTAGACCCTACTGGTGCTCTTCATATCCCATGATACTCTATAAATAATAAGCAAGGGTTCCTATGCATTTAAACTGGATTAAATAAGAAGGGGAAAAATATGCAGTTTTCGAGGAGGGGTTAATTGATCGAGGAAAGGGGGTCGATCGATCGATCGATCATCGATCAATTGATGGTCTTGGTCGATCGATCGATCAAGCTGTTCTTACCCAAAATCTGCAAATTCGACCTACGTGTTTCATCCAACAATTTTCTCCAAAACTCCATTAATGATCCCCAAACTCCCAAACAAGGTTTCTAATAGTCATATATACCTATATACATTATTTCTTACGTGAAACATGTTCAAATACAGCCACGGGATTTAATTAATGGTGTAAATTAACCCAATTATGAAGAACCCTAATTTTTCATGAAACTTTCATTCTTCAAATTCTTTTCCAGATTTCTTGTTTCTCAATCCATACAGTTTCGTGGGTAATCCTTTAAATGTGATTGAGATGTCCAGAATATATCAAATTCCTTTAAAACTTTAAATTTAAATTCTCTAAGTGATCAAATTCTTCCATGAAACACTCTATTAACAATCCTAATCTGACATGGCTGAAACATTAACTAAAAACAAAGCAAGATAGATACTTCCCTAGAATTCAAGGGTCTGATTTGTTGATGAAAAAGGTATGGTCGCGTTCCTTGTCGTGCGATCTATGTTTTGGTGGCGGTGGTGGTGCAATCGACTGAGTTCTTGACCCTGGATTGCTTAGAAAGAACTCCACCTACTTCTCTTATGGACGTTCTTATGTTCTGTGTTTGTTAATCCTAAAAAAAACTCCTAATGGATGATATATCCTAAGGAAATTCGTGGGTTTAATTACCCAAAAATACAAAATGTCCATAATACCCTCCTGGGATGCCGATTTGGCCTAAAAACGCCCCTAGACCCAAACTAAATCCCCGGGTATATTTTTCTGATAATCTCGACCCTTCCGAACACATTGGTGCACTTAAAATGACAATATGGGCAACTTATAATTTATTCACTTTATATAATAATAGTTTAGTCCTGACATGACACAGGCGCATCCCGATTTAATTTCAACAATTGTCAAATTATACACTCATGACAATTTTAATAAATTCGATTATACATATACCTTTACCCATTAAATAATATTCCAAAACATTCCAATGATTACTAACTCTCATCGCACTAGTAAATATTTAAAATAAATTTCCTGATTAATATTAAATTAATATCTCAGTTTAAATTTAAAAAATCCTCAAATTTAAAATCCATAAAAATACGGGGTATTACAAAAAATAGTTATTATTTAAATAGATTGTGTAGTGAAGAGTGTGTGTGTGTGTGTGTGTGTGGATAATATGGACAAATAATATATATGTACAAAGTTGGACTTGTTCACTCGGACGACAGTCCAAGTGAGCGTATGTACTTGTACGAAGAGATTAAAAGTCCAAATAGTTTGTACAAGGATAAGGACGGATTTTACCTCTTATGAAGGCTCGATGTGAGATTTTTAACTCCATTTTGATGTCTCAAAATGGGTTTAGAACTGAAAATGTAAAGAGGTTTGTGCTCATGAAATGTGATTTCATCAAATGGGTTCACTCATAAAACCACTTTAATGGATAAAAAGTATTGAGACTTCTAACATTAAGAACAAAATAGTAGGGAAAATCCCCGGATCTAGTAATCATCCCACCTACGTTTATGTATTTCTTGAAGATTTACGTGTTTAGTTTTTCATATTTGTAGAAATAAAAATAAAAATAAGTAAATATGTACAAGATATAACTTGAGGTTTAGGGATGGATCCCCTATTACATCTACGTATCTAATATTGGCAGAATCCAAGTCAATGTAATTCACACAAGACCTTTAGAAAAAATATGAACGGGGAAGATAATTGGTGGTGTTTTAGAACAACACCACCCTTTTTAGGTATAAACTTTCAAAATAAAGTAGTTGGAGGGAACATGTGATGTCACACGAAAACCATTCCATTTCAGCAACATTTCGTATTAAAATAGTCCTTTTAAGAAGTAAATATGCAGCTTATTTGGTAGTAAGGAGTTTTTTTTTAAACTTGCATTTTTTTTCGCATTGGGGTTTATATATGAAGAAGGGAAAGTGTAGGAGATTTGGGTAAAAAATGGAAGTTCGGTTAAAGAGCGGTTTGGAAGGCAAAAGGAAAGAGTTTTGCGTCTTTTTTATAGAGAGATTGATGGAGCCTCTATTTATAAGAAAACAACTAGGGGTGTATGATCGGTGGGTCTACACCGATAGGATCGGTCGGTCCAAGCACACTTCCCTAGGGACGGATCGGTCATTAGGGAATGTTTTAAGGTTGGACATTGTTTATAGGCATGTGTCGTGTTTTTTTTCTTTTGGTGGAGAACGTTTAAGCCATGAGTTTCATGATTTGATTTGGGCTTTTTGGAGGGTGGAGGTTTACATAATAGTCTTATAGTGTTTTGAGGGAGCATAATGGGTGTGACACCCCGCCTAATAAAATACCGGGTGATCAGTCCTATACCAAATTAAAACAGGAATCCCAGTTGGATCATCCTCAGTATCACTGTCGAAAACTTTTTAAGACTTACTAACCACCTAGTATTCCAAAAGCTGGTGCCAATTTTAACTTTTTAAGTAAACCAAAACAGTACATGCGGAACTAAAATATAAACCATTCACACAACTGAATGAAAATAAACTGAATCATAATTACACAACTTGTCGAATAAATCACCGGCCACCAAAGAAATAATCCAATACAAATATTCAACACCTGAATAAAATACACCGGAAAACTGTACCGAGAAGTGTGGGCGACAAGCCCTAAATAAAACTGAAACTGATACATGATTCCTACTCTAGGAATGAATGAATGATGCGTCTAATCCAAACTCCTGTTAGCATCCACATATGCCGCCGCTCCGTGTCCCTGGAATAGAATAACAATCTTGGCGTCCCTGTGGCTAGACACCTAAAAGGTTTTGAAAATAGTTTTATAGCAAGGGTTAGAACCCAAAACATTTTGAAAATATTTAGCAAGTGAGTTAACTGCAGTAATTTAAAATGCATGAATGCGCTTCATATTTAAGTTAGTGTCGCACTCCCTTATGGACAATCTCACCCCTCCACTATTGTGCACACCTACCGGTTACCTTAAACCCACCTAGTTGTGCTACCCTGTTCAACTAATCCTGGTATAACCTTCCCTTGCCATACTACTCTAACCCGAGTATAATGATTTCCTGAATTATAAGTTATTACACGATTAACTTAATTAGTTCCTTCTTAATGAATATCATATAACAGTAACACAAGTTATACAAAGTAAATCTATCTCACACTGTATTATTCCCACAAATGAATAACTTAATTAATTTCTCATTAATTAACAACATAGAACTGTAACCCGAGTTATATAAGGTAAATACATCACACACTGTATTTTCACCTACATATAATATTTACTACAATATTATACGTACTTTTACTAACATCCACACATATATCATACGTGTATCCATCCTTCCGAGTATACCCTCACCAGATAATTCCCTCTAAAATGCTATCTCACTAGGTGTGCTCACAAAACCTAGTTTCCCCAAGTTGGAATCGCTCACCAACTTGGACCAGAATATAAACGAAGTGGAGGCGGTCATATTCCTTCCTTGAAAGTGAGATAAATCCCTCACCGATATATACCGGACGCTATGATTTGGGGATATACTCGCCCTACTCCTCAAGCTAAGGGATTCACGCACATCGCGCAACCTCCCTGGATAGCATTAGAGTATTTAAATTGAATAAATATCTAGTCACTGATATTTACTATCACACACAATATATACACATATATATATATACTATCACTACCCGTATATATATACTATGAACCCCGGTTTTACCGTGTACTCAAAATCCCGTACACTGCCTGTAATTTAATGTCACACACAATACATACACGTATATATATATATACTATCACTACACCGTATATATATACTAATAACCCCGGCTTTACCATGTACTCAAAATTTCGTACACTGCCTGTAATATCCTGAGTCTGTGGCCCGACTCAATGTAATTAATTTTCTCACTTAATAATTTATCGTCTTCCCGAGTCTATGGTCCGACATTAATATATTTAACTCACACTTCAATTTATATAAAACTTTCCCCGAGTCTATGGTCCGACTCCAATTAAATTAATTGACACACTTATTAATTTAATACCTTCCCAAGTCTATCACCCGACTCTAATTAAATTAATTGACACACATATTAATTTAATACCTCCCCGAGTCTATCGTACGACTCTAATTAAATTAATTAACACACTTATTAATTTAATGCCGCCTCGAGTCTATCGTCCGACTATAATTTAATTAATTTACCCATTAATTAATCAATAAAAATCCGAGTCTGTGGTCCGACTTTAATATAATTAATTTACACATTAATTAATTAAATCCTACCCGAGTCCACAATCCGACTCTAATTAAGTTAATTAATACACTTATTAATTTAATACTACCCGAGTCTACAATCCGACTCTTATTAAATTAATTCTCACTCTTATTAATTTAATACTACCCGAGTCTACAATCCGACTCTTATTAAATTAATTCTCACTCTTATTAATTTAATACTACCCGAGTCTACAATCCGACTCTAATTAAATTAATTAACGCATTTATTAATTTAATAACTTGGTGTCACACAACCATTATCCCCGGACTCACTTACTTGGCCCGTAACATAATATTTCCCGAGTCTATGTTCCGACTCCAAATTAATTACTCTCTCTCAAAAATAAATTTAATACTTTGGTGTCACATAACCAACATACCCGGACTCACTCACTCGGTCCATTTTTACATCTCATAATTTCTTTCCCACATTTTTCTCCCACAATGTGTCACACATTTATCTCCATAATTTCCCAATTATATTTACCTATAATTACCAACATACCCGGGCTCGCCCACTTGGTCCATAATTAAATATTTCCCGAGTCTATATCCCGACTCAAAATTAATTAGTTTATCTCCAAACTTAATTCACTACCCTGGGGTCGCATGACCAATATACCCGGATTCACTCACTTGATCCGTACCTCACTATTTTGGAATAAAATCTCTCAAATTCATCCATTAAATGCCCCACATAAATTCTTCCTAGTCCCAATTACTTTCTCCCATAATTTCTAGGAATATTTGTTTCACAATTATTTATCACTTTTTAATGTATGGGAATTAATTTCTAATTAAATCCCCCCCTTATATGCAAACTGGGTGAACTGCCCAGAATGCTGAATCATCGATCGATCGAACCCCCTAGGTCGATCGATCGATCGTCCCTGACTTCGTCTTCTTCAACAGGTAGTTCCACCATTAACGAAAACCTCCAACTTTCATTCTTTCCCCTGGACTAACCCAAGCCCAATCAACCCTATTTCTACATAAGAATAGGATCAAAGCACCTTATAGAACATCAAACTGAAATTAAATCTCACGATTTCCTACTTTTTCCCGATTTGGGTATTATCCGAGTTTCAAATCCCCAATACGAATTTCATTCATTTTTATCAGTAATTAACCCTCTACTCTTACTGATTTTAACATCTGATTCAGTTCTCTACATTCTAGAATCATAAACACGATCAATCTCCCCCCTTAATCTCATTAAGGTATATAAATTTACAAAAACCCAATTTAGATTTTGGTGACACACCCAAAACGAATTTTCATACACACATCACTATGATATGAATTGTTTATCAAACTTTTAGAAATCACAACAGTTAACCACTTCCCTATAAGTGTTCGTAGTGTCTGATCCGTTGTTGATGTCCCTTAATTTGGCTCCAATAACCTCCAATTTGTTCTTGATTTGCTTTCCCCCAAATCTCCTCTCAAACCCTAGGTTTAGAGTTATGTTGGCTGCCATCCCTTAATCTCTCAATCAGGTTAAAAACCCTTAATCCCGTTTTTACTCTAATGGGCTTAATTAAAGTGGCCCAACTCACCCCGTGTGGGCCCGTCCATGCCCAAAAATACCCCGAGACCCAATTACTACCCCCGGGTGCTCTTTTATGACTATCTCGACCCATTCGGACTCAACCGCGCCCTCAGAATTGGCATCCGAATTAATTTATAAAAATCCTTATTTCACACCCAATTTAGTCTATACCGACTCCCTGTTGAGATAAGTGCATACGACGTCATGAATACCCGAAATGAGGTAATTAAATTATTACTATTCACTTAGTAAATAAATTTTCCTAAACATTAACCATTCACTTATCGATTAATATTTAAATGAATATATTGTCATAATTAATTCAATTAAAATTATGACACATCAGTAATTTAAAATTCCCGAATTAATTAAATATTAAATGCACAAAAATACGGGGTGTTACAATGGGGTGTCTACAGAGGCGCTCAACATCGGAGTTCAAATTTAAGCGAATGCTGTTGAGAAAAAAATTCTTGTTTTGTGACCTACTTTCCTCAATTTTATGGTTAGGGGTTTTGTTCGTTCGCAGTTTGTTGTCTCGACTGAAATTTTGGAGTGTGTACCTTTTGAGGGGTAAAACTCGTGGTTGAAGAATTATTTAGCATGTCGGTACATCATGCAAGGGGCGTGAAATGTGTGGGGAGACCTGTTTTTGGCGAGTCGGGTCATCGTGTAGGGGCCAATATTATAGAAAGACCAAAAAGACTCACTTTGGAGAGTTGGGTCGTCATGCGAAGGTATAAAATGTAACAACCCATGACTTAGAGACTGAGAAAATAAATTTTTAGGAAAATAAAATTTAATTAAATTGGAGAATTATAAAATTTGGGAATTGAAGTCCAAAAATAGAGGACATTTCAAAGTATTCCGGATGATGATTTTGAGTGTACCACCGATCCCGGAAGGGTCGAGATAGTCAAAATAACTGTCATTGGGTTTTAATTCGGCTTCGGAATATTTTAAGTTAGTTCGACTCGAACTTGAGTAAACGAGTCGTTTAAAGTGTGTATTAACATGTAAAATTTGGGATTTATGTTTTAAGGCTTAAGAGTCTTACGGATGAAGCCTTCTCATTTGAGAAAAGGAGTGAAAGAGAAAAGAAGAGAGAAAGAAGAAGAAAGGAAGATAGAGAGGAAGAAAAGCTTGGAGATTCCGGCCCAAACGCGACATAGAGGATGATCCAACCTCTACAAAATCGAGGCAAGTGTTTAATCTTGCTAAATAAGTCATTTGTGTTTTTGATTTCATAATTTGTGAGTAAAAGAAATGGATTTTGGGTATAATATTAAAACCCAAATTTTCGGGTTTAATCTTAAAATTGATGTTTGCACATGGTTTTAAGAGGTATAAATTGATGTGGTGAAAGTATAGGATGTGTTTAATTTTAGAAACATTATTGGGTTTCAAATTCATAGTTAGAAATTGTTGATTTGGGATTTTGGGAAATTTAGGTTTATGTAGAAAAAAGACCATTTTGTAGCCTGCTAAACAGACCGAATCGATTCGGCCTCTTTCCGAATCGATTCGGAATGTTGCAGAATCCCAGGCCTCTGTGACCAAATCGATTTGGACCCAAGCTGAATCGATTCAGCCTGAGACAGAAGCCCAAGTCTTTGGACCCGAATCTATTCTCCTTGGAGGCCGAATCGATTCGCTAGGCCGAATCGATTCGGAATGGGGCCGAATCGATTCGGAAACAAGACATTTTGAGGAATTTTCTTTATGGTGATTTGAAACCCTATTTGGTTGGGTTTATTAATTTGGGGTCTTCTCTTATGATGTAAGAGATATGCTTTGGAGACACTAGGGGGTTTCTCACACATAATGATCATGGGGACTTCTTGGGGAAAATTTGGGAAAAATATATCCAAGTATGTATTGGGGGTGTGTGTATAGATTGTGGGGAAACCTCATTGGGATTGATAATCATACTTCGAGACAAATTGTATGTATAAATTTGTTGGGAGGCTAAGAACTCTTAGTGAAAGTCGCGAGTGTATGTTGTGAAATTTCTGGGCCTACATTTATATTGAATCCTTATAAGGATAGGATATGATTCAGACATAGTTTGGGGCCCAATGGAAGAGAATGGTTGCATACCCTTAGTAATGATAAACTTTAAGAAATAAATACGAGAGGTCTTAGGCTAGGGGATTCGCAAGAGTGATTGAACCATAGTCGTAATTAAGAGCGATGGGATCATTTTACCAACTAGAATAGAGTGTATAAATCTAGTTGGGGGTAGATGTTGTTTATCAGTGGGTGATTTACATTGGGTATTTTCCCTAACATGTGGGATTATTTGATGAAGGTAAGAATGAGCTTGAGGCTTATAGACTATTAGTTATGCGTATACCAGTACTTGAGATTATTACTAGATTTTTTTTATGTGCTCTCGGACATAGATGGTATGTATAGTGATGGTTTCCTACACTTAACTTTGGCTGATAACCCTAATGTTGGATATATATATATACGTATATTGTTTGGGAGACGATTCGTCATAGGAAAATGGATGCATATGTTTCAAGTGAGGGATTGTATTCACATATCGAGGTAAATTAAATGATATTGTGGTGACGGCTTGTATATTGAGGATTAGGTATACTTATAGCCGAGTGTATATATATATCTTATACATACGAACGAGATATAGTTATATATATATATATATATATATATATATATGGATACGTGGATGTATATATATATTTATATAAATATGACTCTATGGATATATTTATGTTGTGGATACCCATGTATGGTGTATATGACTTTTGAAAATGTGAAAATGAATGTTTTCAAAATGGAAAGATAAATAATTTTCATAAATAATAATTTATGGATACACACCTCTCTAAATCGCTATCATAAGGGAAGTTGCGTGCGTATGGTGAAGCCCCCTGACTAATGAATGGAGGGTGGATATAGTCCTATAGGCCATATGAGCGATTATTTGTTTTCTGAGCTGGTTAGGAGATTCCGAGTGTGGTCTTGACTATCCCGCAGGCATATGGCCGCTTCCCGACGTCTTGCGTTGTAGGATTCCAGGTTGTCTTGATGATAGGCCCTGGAAGATGATAGCCATTTAGGGGCGCGCACAGTGGGTAAACCCAGACAGGCGATCTTAGAACGCGTTATGTTAAAGCAATTCATGATAATGGATTGTCTTTAATTACATTTCCTGGACATAGGAAGGGAAATGGGTTATTGGAATTAGCTTCGCAAACCCGACTCGGATGGAAGAAGGGAGGTGGAAGCATATGATATGGTAAAAGCATGTTTATGATAATAAAAATGGCTTTTAATTACATTTCCTGGATATGAGAAGGGAAATGGGATGATTTTATAAGAAAAGCATTTTTATGAGAACAAACTTTGTCTTTTAAAAAAGTATATGGTATATTAAAGCAATTCATGCTAATGAGTTGGCTTTTCAATACATTTCCTGGATATGAGAAGGGAAATGGAAAGTTTTTGGGAAATGAAAATGATAAATACTTGTATATGAATCCTCAGTCTGGGAGATAGATCCAGATGTGTACTTTAATGATGAAATTGAGTTGGTAAAACCTCAATCCGTGAGGTATTATTCGGAGGTATATACTAAGATATATACATATATATATTTATAATCTTAGTTTCGTACTTCGGGCCTAATGGATCTCCACCACTAACCCTGCCAAGTAGTAGTGTATTGGGGGGGGTTCCTTGTTTGGATTTCGCTTTGCGAGACACCCCACGCACGAAGTTAGTGCAGTATTGAGTGTGGAGAGAAGTTTCGTCCTTATAATTTTGCAAGCTAATAAAAATTGAAATCTAGACTAGAGTGGGTTATAGGTGTAAAAATAATTAAAT
The DNA here is from genome assembly GCA_949130495.1 of Sambucus nigra. NCBI lineage: Eukaryota > Viridiplantae > Streptophyta > Magnoliopsida > Dipsacales > Adoxaceae > Sambucus > Sambucus nigra. The sequence goes on along the minus strand of OX422214.1, from coordinate 5,487,614 downwards.
ATGATTACAGGGGAGGGTTTTTGGGCTAGGATAGGAAGACAGGTCCTCTGGGTATAGGCTATGCCTATGTTTAGTTAGGTTGTCCTTATAGGTGGGGTACTTATCTAAAATTTCTGGACGCGATTAGGGGCGCGCTGTTAGAGGAGAGGTGAGTTGGGGTTTCACGAAAGAGCGATTCCACTTTAAATTATGAAATAAGTGGATTTATATTTATTACGCACGGTTAACACACTTGCTAAATATTTTTACAACTCGGGCTCTGACCCGTTTACTTTTCCCTCCTTCATATATATATATATATATATATATATATATATATATATATATATATATTATTACAGGTGTCCTACCGCATGGATGCTGGATGACCTTCTATCAAGAGTCTTGGGAGCCGTGACATGTGCAGACTGTTGCGGGATGTATCTTGTAGTCGCTTCCTACTTCTAAAAATCTAGGTAGGATTCATGTTGTATATCGGGTTTTACCCAAGGGATATTTATAGATGTGTATATTTATTTCATTTCAGTCATTGTATTGGTTGTGACCCGACAGCTTATTCGGGTCTCCTTCTTTGTAGTATATTCAGTCGTAGTTATTTATTTCATTTTATTCTAGCATTTCATTTATCATAGTTCTTTTATGCATCTTTCTTTCCTTTATTAGTAGTGTTATTGTGTTGGTTTGTTGTTTGTTGCAAATTTTATTTAATTTTAACATCTTGCTTATATGATATCGGCTAGTTAGTCCTCTATTATATAGTACCGACAGTTGATGTTGAGACTGGACCATATGAAACTCCTGATTTAATGTAGTATAGGGCTGGCCACCCGTTATTATTTTGAGCGGGATGTTACAGATGGTATCAGATCATCAGGTTCTAGAATTCTTAGGATCTGTGCGAGTTTTTTGCGTTCTTTCGTTAACGTTCTTGAGATAAAGCCCTATTATTAGGATTGTTGTATTCACAGCGTTTATCTTTTCTGCGAAGTGTATTCACTTGCTCGACGTTATGATAACAGTTGCTCTCATTTCGTTTCAGACGTCACCTAGATTATGTCGTCTAGGACAGGACAAGATTAGTGATACAAGACCTGTAGCATATCTTAGGTACGCTTTGATAGGGGGTATTTGTTTCTCCCAATTTCGGCGGAGATATAGAAGAGAACTCTAGCAGTGGCTCAGGGTGGTCTATCAGTGGTTGAGTAAGAAAGGGAAATTTAAACGAACGGCGAATCTTGGATGTAGTAAGGTATGTCTGAGAGGAGGTATATAGTGCACTCCTTGGGAGATTTAGATTGATAAACCCGTCAACCTTTGTTAGAAAACCTGGTATTGGTGACTCTTCATGATGTGAGGTGTATGAAGATGTCCCAATAGCGGGGGTATTGCCTTATGGGAAGAGGGAGTAAGAAATTTGAGACTCAGGTCCATTGCGTAGGACTGAGGGAGTTTTCGGTAGTTGCAATCGCGTTTTGTCCTTCAAAATGGTCAGGAAGGATTTTGAGGGAGATGTTTCTCTTATGTAGAAATAGTTTTAGGAATAATGATTATCCTGGAAGAAGTAGAGAATCTTGAATTGAAATCCTTGGACGGGGTGTATGGAATTTTCCTAGAGGAAGAAGTGAATAAGTATAGCATCTTTCGAGATGATATATCGTCTCGTGAGGAGATAGTTGAGAGTTATAATATTGAATTCCGGAGGTGCGAAATGTCTAGGTTTGTTGAGTTGTGGTTATGAGGTTAATTGTCTTATGGATAGGGTAGGGCATGTAATGGTAGTGCTCCGTTGAGGGAAGAACTTAGTTTATGGGCAGGTGTTGATGTAATGTATAGAAATTTTTATACGTGAGAGGTTCAAGATGGTACATTTACGTTAAGCAGATAATTTAGCTCATAGTTGTGCTAGTTTGAGAACTAGGTATTAGATAGAATATTGTATTTGTTGAGGCCTTGTGTCTTAAACATAAGGTATTTGCTTGGCATGTCGAAAGACATGGATTTGTTTTATATTATATTATTACATAGGCCTTTGGGCATATCTAAAATGAAAATCTTTTATAAAACCTTAACCCTGGTTCAACTAATCTCAATCCCCGACCTAACTACACAGTAGTGTATTGGGAGAGTTCCTTGTTTGGATTTCGCTTGCGAGACCTTCCCCGCACGAAGGTGGCTAGCGTCAGGAATTGATGAGAGTTCAACCATTGGGAATTTTCAAACTTTTATAGAATTAATATGTTATTATAGATTATGTTGATGATAGTTGTATTACGATTGAGGCTAAAGGATCCTGATTATAATTCTACGAGTTGAGCTCAGGTATGGGGTGTATGGGCGCCCTGGGTAGTTAGTTGTTTTAAAATCTTTATGGTTCGATGTGAAAACTAGAAAGGATCGGTATAGTGATCCTGAGGATTTATTTAAGGACTAGATAATATTGAGGTCCTAGTCATAATCTAAATTTTGTGGACGAAATTTTTGTAAGGGGGGGAGTATGTAACAACCCATGACTTTGGAGACTGAGAAATTAAATTTTTGGGAAAATAAAATTTAATTAAATTGGAGAATTCTAAAATTTGGGAATTGAAGTCCAAAAATAGAGGACATTTCAATGTATTCCGAACGATGATTTTGAGTGTACCACCGATCCCGGAAGGGTCAACATAGTCAAAATGACTGTCATTGGGTTTTAATTCGGCTCCGGAATATTTTAAGTTAGTTCGACTCGAACTGGAATAAACGAGTCGTTTAAAGTGTGTATTAACATGTAAAATTTAGGACTTATGTTTTAAGGCTTAAGAGGCTTACGGATGAAGCCTTCTCATTTGAGAAAAGGAGAGAAAGAGAAAAGAAGAGAGAAAGAAGAGAGAGAGGAAGAAAAGCTTGGAGATTCCGGCCCAAACGCGACATCGAGGATGATCCAACCTCTACAAATTTGAGGCAAGTGTTTAATCTTACTAAATAAGTCATTTTTGTATTTGATTTCATAATTTATGGGTAAAATAAATGGATTTTGGGTATTAATATGAAAACCTAGATTTTTGGGTTTAATCTTGAAATTGATGTTTACACATGGGTTTAAGAGGTATAAATTGATGAGGTGAAAGTATAGGATGTGTTTAATGCTAGAAACATTATTGGGTTACAAATCCATAGTTAGAAATTGTTGATTTGGGATTTTGGGAAATTTAAGTTTATGTAGAAAAATGACCATTTCGTAGCCCGCTGAACAGACCGAATTGATTCGGCCTCTTTCCTAATCGATTCGGAATGTTGCTGAATCCCAGGTCTGTGTGACCAAATCGATTCGGACCCAAGCCGAATCTATTCGGCCTGAGACAGAAGCCCAGGTCTTTGGACCCGAACCAATTCGCCTTGGAGGCCGAATCGATTAGCTAGGCCGAATCGATTCGGAATGGGGTCGAATTGATTCCGAAATAGGACATTTTGAGGAATTTTATTTATGGTGATTTCAAACCCTCTTTGGTTGGGTTTATTAATATGGGGTCTTCTCTTATGATGTAAGAGATATGCTTTGGAGACACTAGGGGGTTTCTCACACATAATGATCATGGGGACTTCTTGGGGAAAATTTGGGAAAAATATATCCAAGTATGTATTGGAGATGTGTGTAGAGATTGTGGGGAAACCTCATTGGGATTGAGAATCATACTTAGATACAAATTGTAAGTATAAATGTGTTGGGAGGCTAATAACTCTTAGTGAAAGTTGCGAGTGTATGTTGTGAAATTTCTAGGCCCACATTTATATTAAATTCTTATAAGGATATGACATGATTCAGACACAGTTTGGGGCCCAATGGAATAGAGTGGTCGCATACCCTTAGTAATGATAAACTTTAAGAAATAAATACGAGAGGTCTTAGACTAGGGGATTCGCAAGAGTGATTGAACCATGGTCGTAATTGAGAGCGATGGGATCATTTTACCAACTAGAATAGAGTGTATAAATCTAGTTTGGGTTAGATGTTGTTTATCAGTATGTGATTTACATTGGGTATTTTCCCTAACATGTGGGATTATTTGATGAAGGTAAGAATGAGCTTGAGGCTTATAGACTATTAGTTATTCGTATACCAGTAGCTGAGATTATTACTAGATTTTTTTTATGTGCTCTCAGACATAGATCGTATGTATAGTGATGGTGTCCTACACTTAACTTTGGCTGATAACCCTAATGTTGGATATATATATCCGTATATTGTTCGGGAGACGATTCGTCATAGGAAAATGGATGCATATGTTTCAAGTGAGGGGTTGTATTCACATATCAAGGTAAATTAAATGAGATTGTGGTGACGGCTTGTATATTGAGGATTAGGTATACTTATAGCCGAGTGTATATATATATCTTACACATACGAACGAGATATAGTTATATATATATATATATATATATATATATATATATATATATATATACATATATATATATATATATATATATATATATATATATATATATATATATATATGGATACGTGGATGTATATATATATCTATATAGATATGACTCTATGGATATATTTATGTTGTGGATACCCATGTATGGTGTATATGACTTTTGAAAATGTGAAAATGAATGTTTTCAAAATGGAAAGATAAATAATTTTCATAAATAATAATTTATGGATACACACCTCTCTAAATCGCTATCATAAGGAAATTTACGTCTGTATGGTGAAGCCCCCTGACTAATGAACGCAGGGTGGATATAGTCCTATAGGCCATATGAGGGAGTCTTTATTTTCTGCGCTGGTTAGGAGATTCCGGGTGTGGTCTTGACTATCCCGCAGGCATATGGCCGCTTCCCGACGTCTTGCGTTGTAGGATCCCAGGTTGTCTTGATGATAGGCCCTGGAAGATGATAGCCATTTAGGGGCGCGCACAGTGGGGAAACCCAGACGGGCGGTCTTAGAACGCGTTATGTTAAAGCAATTCATGATAATGGATTGTCTTTAATTACATTTCCTGTATATAGGAAGGGAAATGGGTTATTGGAATTGGCTTCGAAAACACGACCCGGATGGAAGAAGGGAAGTGGAAGCATATGATATGGTAAAAGAAATTTTATGATAATAAAAATGGCTTTTAATTACATTTACTAGATATGAGAAAGGAAATGGGATGATTTTATAAGAAAAGGATTTTTATGATAACAAAATTTGGCTTTTAAAAATGTTATATGGTATATTAAAGCAATTCATGCTAATGAGTTGGCTTTTCAATACATTTCCTGGATATGAGAAGGGAAATGGAAAGTTTTTGGAAAATGAAAATGATAAATACTTGTATATGAATCCTCAGTCCGGGAGATAAATCAGGATGTGTACTTTAATTATGAAATTGAGTTGGTAAAACCTCAATCCGGGAGGTATTATCCGGAGGTATATAGTAAGATATATACATATATATATATTTATACTCTTAGTTTCATACTTCGGGCCTAATGGATCTCCACGACTAATCCTGCCAAGTAGTAGTGTATTGGGGGGTTCCTTGTTTGGATTTCTCTTTGCGAGACACCCCAAGGACGAACTTAGTGCAATATTGAGTGTGGAGATAAGTTTCGTCCTTATAATGTTGCAAGCTAATAAAAATTGAAATCTAGACTAGAGTGGGTTATAGGTGTAAAAATAATTAAATATGATTACAGGGGAGGATTTTTGGGCTAGGATAGGAAGACATGTCTTCTGGGTATAGGCTATGCCTATGTTTAGTTAGGTTGTCCTCATAGGTGGGGTACTTAACTAAAATTTCAGGACGCGATTAGGGGCGCGCAGTTAGAGGAGAGGTGAGTTGGGGTTTCATGAGAGAGCGATTCCACTTTAAATTATGAAATAAGTGCATTTATAATTATTATGCATGGTTAACACACTTGCTAAATATTTTTACAACTCGGGCTCGGACCCGTTTACTTTTCTCTCATGCCTGTATATATATATATATATATATATATATATTATTACAGGTGTCCTACCGCATGGATGCCAGATGACCTTCTATCAAGAGTCTTGGGAGCCGTGACATTTGCGGACTGTTGCGAGATGTATCTTGTAGTCGCTTCCTACTTCTAAAAATCTAGGTAGGATTCATGTTGTATATCGGGTTTTACCTAAGGGATACTTATAGATGTGTATATTTATTTCATTCCAGTCATTGTATTGGTTGTGACCCGACAGCTTATTCAGGTCTCCTTCTTTGTAGTATATTCAGTCGTAGTTATTTATTTCATTTTATTCTAGCATTTCATTTATCATAGGTCTTTTATGCATCTTTCTTTCCTTTATTAGTAGTGTTATTGTGTTGGTCTGTTGTCTGTTGCAATTTTTTTTTAATTTTAACATCTTGCTTTTATGATATCGGGTAGTTAGTCCTATATTATATAGTACTGACAGTTAATGTTGAGACCGGACCATCTGGAACTCCTAATTTAATGTAGTATAGGGCTGGACACCCGTTATTATTTTGAGCGGGGTGTTGCATAAAATATATGGGGAGACTTGTTTTTGGCAAGTCGGGTCACCTCCCAAGGGCATGGTATTGTAGAAAGACTCCTTTTGGGCGAATCGGGTCATCGTGCAAGAGCAAGAAATTATAGGAGAATGTAAGGACTCTTTTTGGCGAGTCAGATCATTGTGAAAGAGCATAAAATCATAAAAGAATGGAAGGACCCATTTTGGTGAGTCGGGTCATCCTTCAAGAGCACATAATCGGAGAATAATGGAAAGACCCATTTTGATGAGTCGGATCATCGTGCAAGAGCACGAAATCGTTCAGAAAAAAAAAGACTCATTTGATTTGTTTTAGTTTATTATGCAATGATACAATTTAATTTAATAACAAATGGGTATCTCATTTAATTTATGGAAAAAATCTAATTTAATTTATATCAAAATTGTTTTTTCAACTTAAATCAATTAAGCCAATTATTCAAAATTTCTTCATTAAATTAATTTTTGAAAGAACTCAGGTATTACATCTATCTTTAAAAAGTAAATAACGCCCTTTAACTGGTAAAAAAAATCATATATCTGCAACAAACGATATTTATTCTTCATAATAACTCTATTCAATTATTTATAGTCAATACATTAGTATCATGGATCCATCCTTATTCTTAACACATTATTGGAGAGCCTTATGGTGAAGTACTTTACATGTTGAATTTTCTCACAACAAATCCTGAATTTGTCCCTTTAACTCCTTAAACTTTATGTACACCATCATGTAGATCATTCAAAAGGTTGCGACGTTTTGAATTAATTTTGTGGTAAAGTTTATCGCTCGTTGTGAAGGCACGTGTAACACCCCGTATTTTTGACGATTTAAATAATTATGTGATTAATTATTATTATGGAAATAAATATGCGATTAATTATTGTTGTTGGATTAATTAAATTAAAATGTGAGAAATTAATTTGTTATTAATCCGGATTAAAATAATTATTAACTAGGGTGCCAAGGGTTAATACTTATTGTTGTGAACTATTGAATATTAATGTGTGATATGTAATATGGAATTATGATATTTGATAAATTTTCGGAAGTGAGAAATACGACACTTTGATAATTTAAGTCTGACACGCGTGTGAGTCGTGTCGGGACTAATTGAATGGAATAAAAAGAGAAATTATTTATATTAACTCATATGGTCATTTCGAGTGCTCCATTGAGTTTGGGAGGGTCGAGACAGTCAAAATATTATACCCGAGTGTTTAGTTTGGGTCCCGGGGCGATTTTAGGCCTAACCGGCACCCCGAGAGGGCACTATGGTAAATTGTATTTTTGGGCTAATGTAATGGACGAAAATTAAGAGTAATTATATCAGCCTAGGGAAGTCCATTAGGGTTAATAGGTTACACAAATCAAGAACGGCCATGGAGGGTGTGAGGGAGAACCAATTTCCAACAGAGAAGGCTCATTCGGCATCACCTTGCAGAACCGTGACCACCAACGTGTAGATCGCGGGGAGAGGAACGCGTATATACCAACATCACCAACGGATAATACAGTCATATTCGAGGCAAGTGTTTATTACTTGCTTTCTTTTAGCAATAATCATGCTCATGTTAGTCTAGGTGGAATTAATCATGATTTATATGTTAATTGGGTGAAAATTGGAGATTTAAATTATGATTAAGGATTTGTTTAATTAGTGGTTGGAATTCATTCATGTATGTAGAGGATTAATCATGGGATTGGATTATATATTGATGAACGAATCTGGTTTGATTAGGTTCTTGAATTGGAATTTGGAAAACTAGGGTTCATGTGAATTAATTTGGCGATTTATGTAATTATGATGATTAATGATGAATTAAGGATCCTAGGATGATAGAAATGATCTGTAACATGTTAGGGGTTGATGGTTATTGATGATGAGTTGGTGGAAATTGAATCTTAGAGGTTTGTAGGTTTAAAAATGGTGAAAAACGTTGAAGTTTGTTGAAGAAGACGAACAGTTCAGTCTCGCGCGATCTCGCGCGAAGTGGTTCAAACGAGATGGAGATCTCACGCGAAGTCGTTCGAGCGAGATGGAATCTTATGCGAAGCCGCTCGAACGACACATGGAAGTCGTTCAAACGACAACCCTTCTGGTTCGAGCGACAGAGGGAATTTTTGGGGATTTTTCTCAAAGTTTAGTTTTGAGTTTGCCGGTTTATTGGAGTGAGAAAAGCTGCCAGATAGTAAATTTAAATAAGATGGAATTTCGAGAAAGTATGTGAGAATAAATACTTTAATTATTTCAGTATAAAGGGAATGTACCTTGGAGATTACGAGAGATATAGTAATCTAAATATTTATACTATACGTAGTAATGAGGTTAAAATACGTATGGGGAGTATATAGGTAGGTTGGAGAAAATACCTATAAATTATAATAGGATGTGTGTACGCCTACTATGTGATATTATTATTAAGAGCACTAATGGGTGATAACCCAGGGGTGCAAGAACCTTATAGTTAAGCGCACTAATGAGTGATAAGTCGGAGGTGCAGAAACTCTATTGTTAAGTGTACTAATGGGTGATAACCCGAGGGTACAAGGATGATTATTGTTAGGCGCACTAATGGGTGATACCCAGGGGGTGCTGGATTAGTATTGATAGGTGCATTAATGGTGCTAACCCGTGGATGCAATATTCTATTGTTAGGCGCACTAATGGGTGATAAGCTGGGGGTGCTGAATTATTATTGATAGGTGCATTAATGGGTGCTAACCCGGGGATGCATGATTTTCTGTATATGTGCACTAATGGGTCTTAACCTAAGGGTGCAGGATTAGAATATATACATGTATAGGGATGATGGTACTATATATATATATATATATATATATATATATATATATATATATATATATATATATATATATATATATATATATATATATATATATATATGGACTTGTGAATATTGTTACTGTGTGAAATTAGTAGATTTGGTAATAATAATAATTATTACATATTACCAAGCGGTCTTAACCTAAGGGTGCAGGATTAGTGTATATATATAGGGATGATGAGACTATATATATGTATGAGTGTACTTGGGTAACTTTCTACTTTGTGAGACTAGTAGATAAAATGAAAATAAGAAGTAAAATGATCTTAGTGAATAAAAGATTAACCATTCAAATGGTGAATAGCGTATTTTATGGGCGATATGGGAATACTACTAGTGAGCATAGTTAGTAGTAGTATGGTTTCTGACTAGTTAGACTGGGAGGTATAACTAGGGGGAGATTAGATGTACGCAAGGCGTGCACAATAGACGAGAGGTGAGAAACTCATGTGAGAGTTCGATAACTAACATGCGTATAAGACTTGTTTTAAGAACCAGTTTTAAATACTTGCTAAATCATTTTTACACATCGGGCTCTGACCCGTTTCTTGTATCTCTTCTCTCTTTTGCTATATATATGTATTATATCAGGTGCTCAGCCACAGGAGTATCAGATTTAGAGATTTGGATTGCTTGACGTGCTGCAGCTGTTGTGGGAACTATAGGTACTTGCAGTAGACACATCTATCCTTTCCATTCAGTTTTATCTTGACTTCTTGTTTAGGGCATATGTCGCCAACTTCTAGTTCTTCCATCAGAGATTTTGTATTCAGTTTATTGTATGGTTTGGAGTTTTAAACTGAGAGTTTTACTCAGTATTATTTATTGCAGTACTTGATTCATGCTCAGTATTTATTTACATTCCTATGTGTGGTGAATGGTTTATATTTTAAGATGGAAAGAAATGGATTTACTTGGTTTTATTAAGGTTGGAAATGTTTTGACACCTAGCTTAATTTTATATTAGGTGATTAATATGTAAAAAAAAAAAAAAAGTTTTTCGGCAGTGATGCTAAGAATGAACCAACTGAATATCCTGTTTTAAATTGGTAGAGGACTGATCACCCTATATTTAATTGGGAGGGGTGTCACAAGTGGTATCAGAGCATCAGGTTCTAGTTTCCTTAGGATCTGTGTGGCTTATTACGTTTCAGCGTATCGTTCTTTGATGTAGAGCCTTATGATAGGATTGTTGTGTTCCCTTACGTATGCGACTTACGTTCTCCTGCTACGAATTATAATGGATCTGACTCATTATACGGAATTTAGTGTGATTCGAACACCAAACATGTTAGAACGACCAGCGAGGGCTATAAGAAGAACCGCGGGAGAAGAGGCTCAACAGAAGACATAGATTAATCGGGTAAGATGATTGGGATAAAAATCACCACGAGAATTACTTAAACTAGAGATAGTAAAATCGTCACTCGGGAGCTGTGGGTTCCCAGGACACAGTCATACATAACGGTGGAGTGAATTTAGGGCCACCTAGCATATTCGATAAAGGGGAAATCAGAGAAGCTCTTCTGAAAACCTATCGGTGAAGATGCGGAGAACAAAATGAAGAAGTGTAATAGACCAACGGAGGTAGAAAATTCGAAAGCAATTGTGTAGAGTGGGGCATGACGACAGTCATAATTAAATTTGGAATTAAAAGCAATAGCTCTTAGGAGCATCGTGTAGTGATTAGAGGCAGTCACCCTATATGAAGAAGTGTGTTTCAAATTTAGAGAGAAATTTGTGTATGATTTGACCGTGAGGTCTTCCATTCGATGTGATAACAAAATGTAAGTGAAATTTTGATGTTTAAAACGATGGGTAAGATAGAAACCGATCATGAGAGAGAGGTTGAATTGCATAATGAACTTCGTACCTACAGAGGGGTATAAATTATCCAAAGGGTTTATAGTTGATAAAGGACCCGTGAGTAGAATACCGGTATGGATGAGAAATCCATCTAGGATGACTAATGTTGATGTCATCAAAGTTATACGGTTGCTAGTGATTGCAGTCCTTCCAAGAGAAGGAAGTAAAGAGGGTTAACGAACCTGCTGAAGAGCAGAAACTGAATTTAACGGTGTTAGTGAAACCCCCACATGAGAGTATACCAAATAGGGAACTCAGTTAGATGATGTTAAGTGATTAACTTCAAGAGGAAGATGAAGTCAATCAGGTTGTAGAGGCCAACCATAGTTCCGGATAGCTAGCGTAGCCAAAGGGCAGTGGAAGAATAATTGTGAGTTGAGACTGTCGGTCTGAGAGAAGGACATTCCCAAAATGGTCAGTGGGACCAGTGACGGGAAATAGTTCGTGAAGTTTTCCTTATGTAAAAGAAACAGAACTACAAGTGTTGGATGTGTCCACAATTGAGAAACGAAACCGAAGAGATTAGAAATGGTAAATCGTGCCAGTTAGGCATAACGACTGGAGGAACGAGACTTCCAGCGAAAGAATTTGGGGTCAAGAGAACTAGGCCCAGGAAATTTATAACCCGAGAATGACGAGTTCAGGCTGAACCAGTAGAATCCTCGTTAATAGTAGCATACAGTATGTCAGAGTCTACGGGACTCGGGATGTAAACGGGAGTTTAATAAAGCTATAATTGAGGCCTGGAGAGCTTGGGCCAACGTTTTAATAATGGGAACGAAATCCACAAGAAGGAATAAATTGTCCGTGATGAAAGAAGACAACTATAGGATGAAATCCTAGGATGTATGACAATTGCAGATGTTCATGGGTCATGATGGCAACCACGTGCTAAGACCCTATGATTTGGCGAGACGGGTGAGGTTTTGCTTCTTCCTTGTGACTAAGGGATAGATTCTAGTGACATGGGTGTGCCACAACTTTTATGTAAATTAGAAACCCTAAACTTCGCGTGCGGGTCGAGTTTAGTGGGAACGTTAGTTTTAATAGTCTTGTTACAAACGTGTTTCTCGTAGTTAGCAGGGCATTTTGATGATTGCTCGTGAGGGAACCGGGCGGGCCCTAAGAATATGTTTTGTTATTATAATTAACTACCACATTGAGTCTGCTTTAGTAGAGTTTATTATGGTAATGTGTAGTGATTAATTACCGTATGGTTAAATGATAGTATAAATATATTGATATGACTGTCGTGTCGGATACTCCGGAAGGGGTGGTCTTAGTTTTGTGCGGCGCCACCTGAAATAGGGTTGGGCCCAGATATGAGTAAATATGAAACTTTCATGGTATTATAGACCTCAACGATTATAGCGTCTAATTATATGTGATTTTCGAGCATAGGAATTTATTTGTCTGTTAAGACTTAGAATACATTGTGTTCTTATCGAGCGGCGAAATATGGTTCGTTATATATCTATAGCGCCAAGTACTTGGGAAAGTGTGGGCTCCATGCTTCATGTTACATTTTTAGGGACATGAGAGTGGACAAGTTCAATTTTATATCACAATACGTAGATTGTCGGAAAGTACATAGTAGGTACTGAAGGTGATACGGACCTCAACAACCGGTTAGGTTAGATAGTAGTGTATCGGGGGGTTCCTTGTTTGGATTTCACTTTGTGAGACATCCCACGCATGAAACTAGCGAACGTTGGGAGTTGGAGAGAAGTTTGGTCGATAGTACATAAGTTTTGTATGTTGGTTATTGTACCTATAGGAGGATATAATTGAGAGTTAATAATTCATTTATGACTTTAGGACAATAGAGTTGCCTAGTCTCAGTATCATTCTGAATAGAGAAATGATACCATTGAAAGATTGATTAAGTTATGGTTAGTGGGGCGGTTGAGTGCACCCCGACCACATCAGCATACCGAGTGTGCAAGAATTGAAGTAAGAAAATTTTATGTTTTTTGTATAATGATGCGTGAGGCATAGGGTGTATGGGCGCCCTAAGGGATTGAATCGGGTAGTGAATTGTGATTAGCATGTGAATTCGATAACATGTAGTCGGGTAAGCTGGATCTTATTCACGACGTTTTGTCAGAGACTTACGTTTCAAGATAAATTGAAATTTATTCAAGAAAGACAAGATGTGTCAGAATACAAACAACAGTGGTGATGGGTTTAATGTAGAGTAACCTTCAAAGTTAGTCTGCAGTGGGTCACCTAACTATTAGAAAAAGGGCGGACAATTCAAAACCGGTAGGGGCTTCTTCCACTAGATAATGGAAGAGTATTCCCAAGGATCTTCTCATGTAGCTAAGATGGTGAGATTAAAAGTACTAAAATGCGATTGAGTACGGACTAATACCTAAAGAGGAATGGTTAGGACAAGCGGTCTAATCGGATGCAGGAGAGGAAATTTTATGTGAACCCTGAGATCTTAGGGAAGGACGAGAGTAGTACCTTCCACTAGTGGAGTTTGTGTCCAAATAACTTCTGTAAGTTCACGTTCGGGCAGAGTGCCAGTAGAAGTATGGCATAGTAAACTTGGTTGTTGTCATACTTGATAGTTAAAGGTGGGAGACCATTTATGATTACAAATGTCGGAGAAAAATCGATAGTATCGTATATATTGTGTGTGAAATGTATATTGCACAGTGAATTTACTTGTATGAACGACACGAGACGAAGTCGTATGTATATGAAAAGAGGATATATCTACTAAGGTGTAAATAGTAGAAGGCTAGATAGTGAATATCTAAAACATTGTTGAAGTAGTGAAACTTAAGCAGAAAGGCTTGGGCAAGAGCCTATATGATAGGGTAACCTGGAGTTTAAAGCAAGTACATGTGAAGTGTTCATTATTAAGGGTATTCGATAGCGGACTATATGGGTGGTACGGAGTAGCTTACTTGTGAGCGTCGGAATGCGATGCGTAATATTTTTACAGCATACTCTGTACCTGGTATACTTTTTCCGAATTTCAGGACGAAATTCCTTTGTAAAGGAGGAAGTATGCAACACCCCGTATTTTTGATGATTTAAATAATTAAGTGATTAATTATTATTATAGGAATAAATATGCGATTAATTATTGTTGTTGGATTAATTAAATTAAAATGTGAGAAATTAATTTGTTATTAAAATGGATTAAAATAATTATTAACTAGTGTGCCAAGGGTTAATACTTATTGTTGTGAATTATTATATATTACTGTGTGATATGTAATATGGAATTATGATATTTGATAAATTGTCGGAAGTGAGAAATACGACAGTTTAAAAATTTAAGTCTGACACGCGTGTGAGTCGTGTCGGGACTAATTGAATGGAATAAAAAGAGAAATTATTTATATTAACTCGTATGGTCATTTCGAGTGTTCCATTAAGTCCGAGAGGGTCGAGACAACCAAAATAGTATACCCGAGTGTTTAGTTTGGGTCCCGGGGTGATTTTAGGCCTAACCGGCACCCCGAGAGGGCATTATGGTAAATTGAATTTTGGGCTAAATTAATGGATGAAAATTAAGAGTAATTATATCAGCCTAGGGAAGTCCATTAGGGTTAATAGGTTACACAAATCAAGAACGGACATGGAGGGTGTGAGGGAGAACCAATTTCCAAGAGAGAAGGCTCATTCGGCATCACCTTGCACAACCGTGACCACCAACGCATAGATCGCGAAGAGAGGAACGCGTATATACCAACATCACCAATGGATCAGACCGTCATATTCGAGGCAAGTGTTTATTACTTGCTTTCTTTTAGCAATAATCATGCTCATGTTAGTCTAGGTGGAATTAATCATGCTTTATATATTAATTGGGTGAAAATTGGAGATTTAAATTATGATTAAGGATTGGTTTAATTAGTGGTTGGAATTCATTCCTGTATGTATAGGATTAATCATGGGATTGGATTATATATTGATGAACGAATCTGGGTTGATTAGGTTCTTGAATTGGAATTTGGAAAACTAGGGTTCATGTGAATTAATTTGGGGATTTATGTAATTATGATGATTAATGACGAGTTAAGGATCCTAGGATGATAGAAATGGTCTGTAACCTGTTAGCTATTGATGGGTATTGATGATGAGTTGATGGGAATTGAATCTTAGGGTGCGTTTGATACACCATATTTGCCATGGCAAATTGTATTTGCCCACAGATTTGTCATGTTTTGTAGTGTTTGATAACCAAATTTGCCATAGGCAAATTTTGCCCAAATCAACTCACGTGACCCTTATTTGCCTAAAAATGCGGGCAAAATTTGCTTTGGTCATTTGGAGAGAAATCTTTTCCATGGCATTTGCCTACAAATGTGGAGAAGATTTTGTAAAATGTTTATTTTTTATAACAGTTTTTAAATAAATATTTCAGTTATTTTTTTTTCACTTATCTTTTTTTAAATAAAAACAAATATTTCTCGTTATTTTTTGTTAAAAAAACCTGACACAATTTTTATTAAAAAATTTAGGACATTTCGAAAAAATGAACATTTTTTCATAAAAAAAATGTTGGATATATCTAAAACTGTAAATTTCTCCCAGCTTTTTTTTTTCAAAAGCTGTAATTTTTTAGGACATTTTTTAATAGGGTTCTATAAAAATTTTGCATCGTTTTCATAAAAAAAACGTTCAACATTATTTATAACATTTTTTTAAAAGTATTACAAAAAATTGTTTGGTAAAAAAGTAAAATAGTACTGTTTTTTTTAAAATTGGATGTTATTTTAATTAAAAAATAACTGTACATTTTTTAAAACAAAAATAGTTGGATGCATTTTTTGAAAACTTTATTCATTATAAGACAACTTTTTTTTTTTTATAAAACATGACTTTATAAAAAGTTTATACCATTTTTATAAATAAAAAGTTGGACCGTGTTTATAATGTTTCAAGAAAAAATGTTACAAAAATTGTTTTATAAAATAATCATAAAAAATTGTTTTCATTTTTTTTAAACTGGTAGTTATTTTAATTAAGAAAAAAAGTTGGACATTTTTTTAAATTGCTAGATTTAACTTAAAAATAGTTTTTTTTATAAATATAAACTTTTATAAAGTTATGTTAAAAGTGTTTTTTTTATTGTTAAAAGTCCATCAAATATTTTTTAATATACATTTAGTCCAAAAAAATTTATTGTTGTGTTCCGTGGTTGCCTAGGAAATAAGCGGAATTGATTATAACGCAAATGTGAAAAATCACATGAATTTGCCAATATTATGTTGGCAAAGTTAGTATTTGCCAGGATAAATTTAGACTATCAAACACCATGAGTTGGCAAATAAGTGTCTTTCAGCATGCAAATATACCCTATCAAACACAAAAAGTTGGCAAATATAGTTTTTGCCAGCGTGCCACTAAACCCTATCAAACAGCACGAAATCATCTTTGCCACATCAAATTTTGCCCAGACAAATTTTGCCAAGGCAAAATTTGACATGCCAATACATTTGCCCAATGTGTATCAAACGGACCCTTAGAGGTTTGTAGGTTTAAAAATTGTGAAAAACGTTGAAGTTTGTGGAAGAAGAGGAACAGTGCAATCTCGCGCGATCTCGCCCGAAGTGGTTCAAACGATATGGGGATCTCGCACGAAGTGGTTCAAACGAGATGGATATCTCGCGTGAAATCGTTCAAGCGAGATAGCATCTCGTGCGAAGCCGCTCGAATGACACGTGGAAGTCGTTCAAACGACAACCCTTCTAGTTCGAGCGACAGAGGGAATTTTTGGGGATTTTTCTCAAAGTTTTGTTTTGAGTTTTTCGGTTTATTGGAGTGAGAAAAACTGCCAGATAGTAAATTTAAATGAGATGGAATTTCGAGAAAGTATGTGAGAATAAATACTTTAATTATTTCAGTATAAAGAGAAAGTACCTTGGAGATTAGGAGAGAAATAGTAATCTAATTATTTATACTATACGTAGTAATGAGGTTAAAATATGTATGGAGAGTATATATGTAGGTTGGAGAAAATACCTATAAATTATAATAGGATGTGTGTATGCCTATTATGTGAGATTATTATTAAGAGCACTAATGGGTGATAACCCGGGGGTGCAAGAACCTTATAATTAAGCGCACTAATGAGTGATAACTCAGGGGTGCAGAAACTCTATTGTTAAGTGTACTAATGGGTGATAACCCGAGGGTACAATGATGATTATTGTTAGGCGAACTAATGGGTGATAACTCGGGGGTGCTGGATTAATATTGATAGGTGCATTAATGGGTGCTAACCCGGGGATGCAATATTCTATCGTTAGGCGCACTAATGGGTGATATCCCGGGGGTGCTGAATTATTATTGATAGGTGCATTGATGGGTGCTAACCCGGGGATGCATGATATTTGTATATGTTCACTAATGGGTCTTAACCTAAGGGTGCAGGATTAGTATATATACATGTATAAGGATGATGGTACTATATATATATATATATATATATATATATATATATGGACTTGTGAATATTGCTACTGTGTGAAATTAGTAGATTTGGTAATAATTATTATTATTACATCGTACCAAGCGCTCTTAACCTAAGGGTGCAGGATTAGTGTATATATATAGGGATGATGCGACTATATATATGTATGAGCGTACTTTGTTAACTTTCTACTTTGTGAGACTAGTAGATAAAATGAAAATGAGAAGTAAAATGATCTTAGTGAATAAAAGATTAACCTTTCAAACGGTGAATAATTAAATTTAGTATGTGATATAAATTATCTGAATAGCGTATTGTATGGGCAATACGGGGATACTACTAGTGAGCATAGTTAGTATTAGTATGATTTCTGACTAGTTAGACTGGGAGGTATAACTAGGGGGAGATTAGATGTACGCTAGGCGTGCACAATAGACGAGAGGTGAGAAACTCATGTGAGAGTTCGATAACTAACATGCGTATACGACTTGTTTTAAGAATCAGTTTTAAATACTTGCTAAATCATTTTTACACATCGGGCTCTGGCCCATTTCTTGTATCTCTTCTCTCTTTTGCTATATATATGTATTATATCAGGTGCTCAGCCACAGGAGTATGAGATTTAAAGATTTGGATTGCTTGATGTGCTGCAGCTGTTGTGGGAGCTGTAGGTCCTTGCAGTAGACGCATATATCCTTTCCATTCAGTTTTATCTAGACTTCTTGTTTAGGGCATATGTCGCCCACTTCTAGTTCTTCCATCAGAGACTTTGTGTTCAGTTTATTGTATGGTTTGGAGTTTTGACACCTAGCTTAATTTTATATTAGGAAATTAATATGTTAAAGAAAAAAAAACAAAAAAAAAAGTTTTTCGACAGTGATGCTAAGAATGAACCAACTGAATATCATGTTTTAAATTGGTAGATGACTGATCACCCTATATTTAATTGGGCGGGGTGTCACAGCACGCGTGAAAACTTTTTTGAAAAGACGCCACCAAACTTTGCGATCACTAGATTAAATTCAATACCATTGATAACCTTCTGAGTGTCTTTAACACAGGCTAAATATTTATGTCACCTCCCTTTAAAAATATGCTTATCTCTATAACATGAAATCACTATAGTTTTATGATAAGTATTAGATCCTATAAATCACACCCCATCCTTACCACATATACCAAACCGAATTTCCTTCCTAGAACAATCTAGGTAAAGTGAGGAGTCAATTAATCTATACCCAAAATGACATCAAAATCACACAAGTCAAGGGGAATAAAATTGACCATCAATATCCTATCAAGATTATTGAACTCACACCCCTCAGAATTATCGTTGGCCTTAAGCCCCCTATCCTAAGTATCTACTACTAACCTGGGTTTTAAGGTTTACACCACATTATTAACTTCCAGCAAAAGACTTTAGCACAAACTAATGTGTAGGACTGAATCAAACAACACATAAACAATTATATTATCAATGAAAAAGTACATGTTATCCGTAGTTCTCTCAATCCTTAACATTCACAGTGAAAACATTTGTTGGAGTCTGTTAATGGTTCTTAGCTTCGATTGGAAGCTCCTTCTCCCACGCAAAGTGGTAATTCTTCAATACCCGGCCTTGCTTTCCACACTTTTAGAAGTTCATTCCATTTGAACAGTTTTGCAACAAGTGCCCTCGCCTTCCCTAATTACAGCTCGTAATGTGTATGATGTTCCTTTGTTTTGCACAAGATTTTTTGTGAGATTTCTACCACATCATCCCAAGTTCACCTTTTCCTTTTCTATAATTAATATTACCTTTTCCTTTTCTATAATTAATATTACCTTGCAAGTCCATTCTATAATTAATCCTGTTCCCTAACCCGACCAACCTAAAAAACCTCATTATAGAATGGACTTGCGGTATAATAGATTTTGGTCCTATGCTGGAAAAGTTATAATTATTAACTCTGTTGTCTCCTCCTTACCCATTTATATTATCTCTTCATTACATATACCTAAAGGTATACTAGACGAGATTGGGATGAAAATAAAATAGCTATTTTGGAGAGGCTCTATAAGTTCAAAGAAAAAAACTATTGTTCCACAGGGAAAAATTATAGCTCCTGAGTTTGGGGGAGGTCTTAATATTAAGGCTCCCAAATTACTTAAAAGATCATTCATGTACACAATGTCCTAGAATATTATCATCTAACATGATAATTTATGGGTAAATATCATGAAAAGTAAATATTTTATGAATTCATCCTTTATCACGGCTAGAAGTATTTTAAAAAGGCATAGGTTCGTCAATTGGAAATGGTGATATTTATTGTTGTATCGTATTTGGATTCATAATTCTTCCATAGAAGACTTAACTGGAAATAAAGATACTTACTTTCTTCTGAAAAGGAAAGTAAAAATACTTCACAGATATGACTGGTAATTGGAATATAAATTATCTTATGTAATGTGTGACTCATGATAATTTATATATAAAAGATACTTACAATAGGCTTCATAAATATAATAAGTTATATCTTAGGCCTTATCTTCCTTAAAATAACATTTGAAAATTTCCTACTCTGCCAAAAATTCAAATGATTTTCTAGTTTCTAATGCATAACGGCTTTCCTACCATTGATGTATTATTCGATATACATATTATCCCAAAAATTCGTGTACTGTGTCAATCTATGGATTCCAATAACGACTATTTTATTGATTGCCTTGCTTCTAAAACTTTTTATAAGGGTTAAGCATTAACTTCCAACTCTAGAATGATAATTTTAACAAAATTGGCCTAATTTTCCTCGCAAAAGGGAATATGATAAATTTCATGTAAAATCTTCTCTCTACTCTTTAGGAAATTGGAAAGCTAGAAATAATGCATTTTTTAGGAATGGGCTTATTCAACCAAGAAAAATTAAAAACTTATTCAAAAAGATAAAATGAATATAAAAAAAAGATTGATAATGATAATGAATATAAGAATAAAAAATTGAATCTAATTAAGTGGTACCCTTATAAGTTTACTAATTCTGAACTCAATGTAGATGGTGCAACTTCTAGTAATGATAGGATAGCTGGTATGTGTCGTATTCTTAGGAACCATGTGAGTGGTTTTGCTAAAAAACATAGAAAAAGAGAATAGTGATTTAGATTAGATATGGATTACAAAATATGGGCATATTCTTTCACGTAACAATAACATTAAGGAACTGCTTAATGAAACAAATTATATGTCCTTCTTAAACGTGATTTGAAGGAAACTCACTCCAATATAGCCTCTCTAAATTCTCCTATTGGACATCCTTTTTCCACTTAAAAAGATTCAAAAGAGTTAGAATGACTTTTGGCTACAAAAAAGCTAATGATGTGTAGATTTTGTAATAAAGGCAACAACCAAGACTATATTTTAATATTTTGTTTTTGTTAAACTTTATCTTTGATATGATGTATCATAATTATGTGAGCATCTAATATTACTAAACTCTTTCTTTAAGTTAATATATGTCTTTATATTACTAAAAAAAGGAAATGTTAACTAATCTCAATTTTTCACATTATTTTTGTTCTTTTTCTTGATAATGATATTATATTCGTCCATCATATAGGCTTGGGCTTTGAGTAGTATTCAGTTTCATTTGTAAGATGCATTGCGACGGTTTATAAATCTCATGCATAGGACTTATTTTCATGTTCCACTTATTATTTTGTTTTAAGCCACTGAAGAAAAACTTTTATCCCCACTATTTATTTAGAGTTTATTACACTTTGATTCCCCGCTTTACCTCATTTTTAATTCACTAACACTTTTATTGTTTTCTAGATTAAACCTCCTCAAATTTGCTAAACTCACCAAACTACACCCTAACTTTAATGACGTTAATTTTTTGGACGTAAAGTTGGGAATGTGCATTGCAAAATAAGGATATTTCTGGACGGTGTTAACTTTTATTTTCTAAGTACTTTTTCAATAATTTTTATATTTGATTTTTTTTTTTAAATTTTGTAATTTTTTAAATGTTTCTTTGCAATTTTTGAATTTTGTATTTTTTTCCATCTTGCTTATATTTTCGGACTAGTTCAGAGATTTTTAATATTCTTTCTAATTTTTTTTTGTGGAACTTACATATTTGATAAATATTTTTCAGTAATTTTTATATGTTTTCAGTAATTTTTAGATTTTGGAAATATTATTTCTACAATTTTGAGATTTGAAGAATTTTTTTTATTTAGATATTCTTGAACTTTTAAATTTTCTCTTCAAATTGGATTGAACAAAAATATTTTCATGTGAAAGGCACATAACCAACTTTTTATCAAGTGCATGAAAGTCACTCACAAGGTGAGGCGAGTTTTATGTTGGCTTCCAGTAGAAACTTGTTAATCCCAAGCTATTTGGATCAAGATTTCATTAAAGTTTGTCAATGTATCATAGTTTCCAACAAATGTTTAATACATATAACTCATAAAATTTTAAAGTTAATACACTCTATATCTTCATAAGAAAATATTATATACTGTTTCAATGAAAGCTATTTCAATAATTTATTAATTATACCATCAATAGATTACAAACTCAAAAATTATAAGGACACAAATTTCCAATTGAGTCCATATATAGTTTTGGCTCAATTCCGGACAAAAACATTTATTCATAGGATAGTATTCATGTGTAATATTCTCAAGCCTATGAAGTGTATGTTGAAGACGTAGCGGCAAAGAATTTAAAGCTTCATCAAAATGCCGGTTTGTGTGCCTCGTTTCTACGTCATCAACTAAGGTTCCATGCTCCCAAGGTATGAATGTAATTATATTTATATAGGAGCTTGGAACAATTTGTATTGGGTGTTAGGTGAAATAAAAACTGCATTTTATTTTCAGAAAGAATCAATTAGAACTTTAAAATAAGTATATAAAAGTTTCTGGGCCAAAAATCGAATTTTACAAACTTTCTGGTCGTTCGTTAGAAATGTCGTTCGAACGAGTTTTTTCGTTCGAACCAGGTTTCGTTCGAATGAGTTTTTCGTTCGAACCAGTTTTCGTTCGAACGAGTTTGCCAAAGACCCTAAACTGGTCAGTCGTTCGATATGTCGTTCGAACGAGTTTTTCATTTGGTCGCTCGTTAGAAGTCTCGTTCGAACGAGAGTCAAGTTCGTTCGAACGAGACGCCAGGGCGGGAACAGTTTTAAGCAGTTTTTTGGCAGTTTTCACCCACTTTCCCCACTTGGTTTTTAACCAACTTTTTCAAGACTTATTATGGACGGGAATCACATTTTTCTAATCAACTTTTCCAACATTGTTTATCTCCTAGAGAGAGTTTGAGAGCAAAAATAGTTTAGGAAAATGTTCAAGTTTTGAGTGTTAATTTTTAATGAAAAATTCATACACACTCTAGTTTACACCCAATAATTGTTTATCCAAGTTCTATATATACATATCTTTACTTGGAGTTTTTGGCACCGGTTTTTCTCTACCGAATTAAAAAGGAGACGTTTCGGGTTTGCTTTTACATCCCATCACAAAGAAGAAGACTTTTGTTGCGGTTTTTACTCAATTGGAGAAAGGCTCCAATCTTGGGTGACGGTGACCATATAAAGTCCCATCGGTGGATTCCGAGACCGCGGTGGTGTTCTGAGGTTGTCCGCTAGGAAGAGGTTTCTACGAGAAGGAGCGTCGAGGCTTGAGAGGGATCGAGTCAGTCGTTGTAAGTCTATCTGTCTTGTAATTGTAATTCCGTATCTAGTGGACTTGTGGCTAGGGCCGTCCGAGGTTGTTTCCCGTCTTGGGTTTTTCCTCGTACATCTCGGCGTAGTGTGACCTTGTTTATTTTATCTTGCACCATAATTTAGAATCCATGCTTAGGATAATTTCAAGATAAAATTTGGTTTATATTATCACACTAATTTAATTTGGGACTAAATTAAATATTGGGTAAATTTGGTTTATTCAAGTCATTTGCTAAAATTGGTTTCGCCTAACTTTGAATAAATGAATAATCATGACTTAGGCAAATTCTAGGACTTGAATTAGGTTTTAATTTGTTTTGAGAAATTAAAAACTTGTTGTAATTTTTGAAAGTTGAACCATCACCTTTATTACAACGCTTTCGCATCATCTCTCTTGAGTTTACATAAAAAGGAAATTAAATATTTTTTTAATCGTGTGAATTATTTAAAATCCGGGGCTTTGCGTTTTTCAAATTGGTATCAGAGCCAAAAACGATAAATTATTTCGTTAAGATCCTTTAATTTTTGGCTAAAATGGATTTTTCCCCATTTTCAAAATTTCCTATTTTTGATGGTTCAAACTACGCGTATTGGAAAGCGCGAATGAGATCGGCACTAAAATCTATCGACGAGAGAGTTTGGATGTCTGTTGTTAACGGGTATTCCCCACCAACTTACTTAGTTGAAAATGAACGTGTTATCAAACCCTCCGATAGATGGACTGAAAATGAGTTTAAACTTGCTAATTTTAATTCCCGTGGTTTAAATGCCTTGTTTAGTGCTGTCACACCGGATGAATTCCGTCATATTATGACGTGTGAAACCGCTAAAGAAGCTTGGGATATTTTACAATTAACTCATGAAGGAACTAGTGTCGTTAAAGCTTCAAAAATCCAAAACCTCACCACTCAATTTGAAACTATCAAAATGGATGAATTAGAAACTTTTGATAAATTTTATGCTAGACTTTCTGATATTGTTAATTCATCTTTTAACTTGGGAGAGAAAATACCTGACGACCGTGTTGTAAAGAAAATTTTAAGGTCCCTACCCGATAGATTTATTCCAAAGGTGACCGTTTTAAATTCTTTACCCACTTTAGCCTCTACGAAATTAGAAGAGCTTGTAGGTGATTTACAAACCTATGAACTACATATGTTTCCCTCTAAAACTGAAAAGAAAATCGAAAAGGGCGTTGCTTTAAAAGCCCGAAAAGAGGTCAAACAAGTAGTAGAGAGCGATAGTGATAGTGACTCGGAAGATATGGCTTTGTTTGCTCGCAAATTTAGAAAATTTCTTAAAATTAACAAAGGAAATTTTAAAAATGATTTTAAAAAATTTGATACTTCTAAACATGATACAAGCGAGAAGGTTTCTAAAGCCGAGAAGATCCCTAAAACTAGTAATGACAATTTAGATAGGGACGAGTCTAATAAGTGTTTTGGTTGTGAAGGTTATGGCCATAGGGCTTATGAGTGCCCCACTAAACTAAGGAAAGAGGGTAAACGATCCAATGCTTATAATGCGACCCTGAGTGATAGTGATAAGGAAGAGAAGCCCGATTCCCCCACTAAGAAAAATTTTGTGGCTTTTATGGCTAGTCATGTGAGTGATAGTGAGAACTCATCGAACGATGAAACGATAGCACATGCCACTTCCAAGGTCATTGTACATGATTCTCTTATTTTTGATGATAGTGAGAAAGAAGAAGAAAGAGAGAGTGAAAATGAAGAAGAGGTTGATGAGAGTGAACTTCAAAATGCTTTTCATGAATTATATAAAGAATCTATTAAATTGAAAAGAGCTAATTTGAAGTTAGAAGCGAGTTTAAGAGAGAGTGTCAAGGTCATTGATGAAAGTGCTTTAATAGAAGACCTTAGGACACGTAAGAGAACTCTTCAAGAGAAGCTAGCATATGTAGAAGGCGAGAGAGATAGCCTTAGGGGTTTAATGGAATCCTTGAAAAAGGAGCTTCTTGCTTTTGAAGAGCGAAATTTTTTACTAGAATCTAACATTTTAGAATTGGAAAATAAACTAAAAGATTCTAGTAGTGTCAAATTTGATTTGGAATGTCGTTCGGAAAAACTTGATAAAATGTTAGGAACGGTCCAAATTAAAAATGATACTTTTCGTTTAGGCTTCAATACTTGTAATGAATTTAACCCTAAAGTCAAAACCAACATTTTAGGAGAATCTACTAGGAATGCATTTCAAGATCACTCCTTAGGTAAATCTTTTCGACATGTTTTCACTTGTTCACATTGTGGTCGAAAAGGTCATCTTAGGAAATTTTGTTTTGATCTTAAACGCTTTCCTAGAAAATCCCATAGTAAAGTAACCACGATAGCTAACGTTCGTACACCCCAAGATAGTCATGCTTCATTAATTTGGGTTAGGAAATCCGACTTGGTTGCCTTACAAAATAGGGATTTTGATTCTCATTTACTTTCACATGCTTCCTCCCATGCTAAATCTAAAGGTTGAATGTGTTAGTGTTTTATGCATACTCTAGCTTTTTGTGCTTCTTATTATATATCATTGCTAGATGTATGCATGTTTTAGTCATTTTCTAGTCATTGCCTTATTTTCATATCACATGCTAGAAATTATGACTTGTTTATCTTTTTGTATTATACTTTGTGTTTAATTTAACTGAAAAAAAATATAAAAAGATTTTTGTTTATCATTTGTGCTGTTATTTATTTCATTTAAGCTTAATGAAAAATGCAAATGATTGTTTGTTTAGTCTTTTGAGTATATATCTTTATTTTTTATTAAAAAATGTTAAAAACTCAAAAAGATTTTGTTTTGTGTGTATTTTTGTTTGACACACTTTATGTGGCATATATTTGTGTTTGAATCCCATCATTTACGCTCCCACGTGCCAAGAACTTTTGGTTTAGAATTTCAATCCTTAAAATGTTCTTTACCATATTTTATATGGAGTAGTTGGATTTTGTATTGTTAAAATGGATTATATTTCTATATGCCTCTTTTCACACATGCACGAGCTTTTTTGAAATCTTAAAATCACATGTTATATTTGAGATTTTTGAGGTGTTCTCCTATCAATCTAGTCATCTACATATCTATGACCTAGGAGGACTAGTGCATGTCAAAATTCGTTGCATGTGAGATTTGTGTGAAACAAATGAAAACATGATAAATTAATATATGCACGGGGAAGGGCTCCGAAAGGATGAATTAAATCCTTTGCGATAGTAAGCCACCGTTGATTGGATCTAAAAGAAATACGTGATCCAAAGGCCTAAAAACAGAATATTTGGCATTAAAAAGAAATCAATTGCCAAGGCCTATGTTTATTTGATATATTCATTCTCAAGCAAAAGAATATATATGCATATTGAGGGAGAATTGGATGGTATATCAACGGTTTGCACAATGTCCGTTTATCCTAGTTGTCTTTAATGTCATGACTCTATTTGGTTTGTAGAATCATCATCATGCTAGGATTGTATGCATTGTGTATGTTTGTTCATTGAGTTCAATCTTTATATTGTCACATGAGGTTATATTTAACTGTGATGAAGTTTGCAATCAAATGAAAACTCCGTGAACGTTTCTTAAGTGTTTGGGTCTAAATTTAATTGTTGCTAGTTCACACCCCTACACTTTCGTTTCCATATGACACATTTTTGCCATACGAGTGTGCAAACTTATTGTATTTTGTGTCATGTGTGTGTTTATATCTCTATATATATATGCAAGTGCTCTATTGATATATTTTTAGTATCTATATATATGATATTTTTTTTTTGTCTTTGCCTTGTGTTTATTGACCATATGCTTTCATGACTTATCACTTTAAGCTTCCATATGCTGTTTATTAGTTCTTTATCCTTTGCCTATTCCTGAACAAAAAGGGGGAGAATGATGATAGGGGGAGAAATGGTATCTAATCCTATTATTATCGTATCTTAGTTTGGGGGAGATTTATCTTAGGGGGAGACGTCTTTCTAAGTATGTCATATGTTTAAAAGGGAGAATTAATTTAGGGGGAGTAATTAATTAATTGCATTTAATATCTTGATATTCCTTATGCATTTGATGAGTTTGCTTAAGTGTGCAGGAATTATTCTAAAGCGGCATCTTTCTATGGCAAAGCGTTTGATCCTTGGGTTGAGTCAAGTTTGGGCTGGTTATGTTTTGAGTCAAGTAGAGCTTGACGGCCCTTTAGGATTTTTGTTTGATTTTTGGCCCGGAATAGCCAAAGGGGGAGATTTGTAAGGACACAAATTTCCAATTGAGTTCATATATAGTTTTGGCTCAATTCCGCACAAAAACATTTATTCATAGGATAGTATTCATGTGTAATATTCTCAAGCCTATGAAGTGTATGTTGAAGACGTAGCGGCAAAGAATTTAAAGATTCATCAAAATGCCGATTTGTGGGCCTCGTTTCTACGTCATCAACTAAGGTTCCATGCTCCCAAGGTATGAATGTAATTATATTTATATAGGAGCTTGGAACAATTTGTATTGGGTGCTAGGTGAAATAAAAACTGCATTTTATTTTCAGAAAGAATCAATTAGAACTTTAAAATAAGTATATACAAGTTTCTAGGCCAAAAATCGAATTTTACAAACTTTCTGCTCGTTCGTTAGAAATGTCGTTCGAACGAGTTTTTTCGTTCGAACCAGGTTTCGTTCGAACGAGTTTTTCGTTCGAACCAGTTTCGTTCGAACGAGTTTGCCAATGACCCTAAACTGGTCAGTCGTTCGATATGTCGTTCGAACGATTTTTTCGTTCTAACGAGGTATCTAACGAGATTCTAACGAGCCCAGGCTGGTCGCTCGTTAGAAGTCTCGTTCGAACGAGACGCCAGGGCGGGAATAGTTTTGAGCAGTTTTTTGGCAGTTTTCACCCACTTTCCCCACTTGGTTTTTAACCAACTTTTTCAAGACTTATTATGGACGGGAATCACATTTTTCTAATCAACTTTTCCAACATTGTTCATCACCTAGAGAGAGTTTGAGAACAAAAATAGTTTAGGAAAATGTTCAAGTTTTGAGTGTTAATTTTTAATGAAAAAGTCATACACACTCTAGTTTACACCCAATAATTGTTTATCCAAGTTCTATATATACATATCTTTACTTGGAGTTTTTGGCACCGGTTTTTCTCTACCGAATTAAAAAGGAGACGTTTCGGGTTTGCTTCTACATCCCATCACAAAGAAGAAGACTTTTGTTGCGGTTTTTACTCAATTGGAGAAAGGCTCAAACCTTGGGTGACGGTGACCATACAAAGCCCTATCGGTGGATTCCGAGACCGCGGTGGAGCTCCGTGGTTGTTCTCTAGGAAGAGGTGTTTACAAGGAGGAGCGACAAGGCTTGAGAGGGTTCGAGTCGAGGATGTAAGTCTTTTGTCTTGTAATTTGTAATTCCGTATCTAGTGGACTTGTGGCTAGGGCCGTCCGAGGTTGTTTCCCGTCTTGGGTTTTTCCTCGTACATCTCGGCGTAGTGTGACCTTGTTTATTTTATCTTGCACAATAATTTAGAACGCATGCTTAGATTTAATTCAAGATAAAACTCGGTTTAATTATCACACTATATTTAATTTGGGACTATATTAAATATTCGATAAATTTGGTTTATTCAAGTCATCTGCTAAAATTGGTTTCGCCTAACTTTGGATAATTGTTAATTATGACTTAGGCAAATTCTCGGACTTGAATTAGATTTTAATTTGTTTTGAGAAATTAAAAACTTGTTGTTATTTTTGAAAGTTGAACCATCACCTTTATTACAACGCTTCCGCATCGATTTACATAAAAGGAAATTAAAAAAAATTTAATCGTGTGAAATTAAAATCCGAGACTTTTCAAAAATCTCCTTTAATTTTGGATTATTCACACAAAATACAAAAAGCAAATCTTCACTCAATTTTGAGAATCACTCTAGTGCCGTAATATGGTAGCAAATCTACTACCATATTCATAGACATAACCAACAATTACTTTTCCTACTTGAATAGAATCCAAAAGGCAGACCCTGTTATATTTATGTGCCATTTATTACCTTTGATCCTAGTAAAACTTGAGTAGTAGATTTGGTATTTCACGTGGATATCCCAAATAAGGAATTCATAATATCTATATGAAATACTAACCTGAGTAACGACCAGCTTTGATAAAATGAGAAGAAAAATTAAATCACGTGCATTAGTTAGAACACAAAGGGGAAATCAATATTAATTCATCATATTATTCACGCGCGTGAATTTTTTCCCTAATTATTTTAATCTGTTAATTGATCATACGTTTTGCAAAAATATTTGATAAATAGTTCATAATAGATGTCTATCATCTAGTATGACCATATATTAATCAATAATTTTAGGTCGAATCAGAAATGCGATACAAAATGGGGTGACACACTAACGTTTCGCAACCGCATAGGAAAATGTTTGGTCTCCACTAATGTTGAACCTAGACACGAGTCAGTATTGAAGAGAGTCAATGTAGAATGACTCTATATTAATCTTTGTATAGCATGTTCTAACAATCAAATTCCAAAATGTATTGTATTATTACAACAACCATAAAACTCAGGCATAATTATAGCCTAAATAGAAACCAACAAATCACAACTACCATAAGGACCTAAACCATAAGAACCAATTGGCACCACCTTGGACTAATGCCAAACATAACATATGTGTCACCCCATATATTTTTAATAATTAGGTCAAACAATTATCTTTATTAAAATTACACAGGTCAAGACAATTATATATCATCCTTAGCATGTAATAACATCCTAAGAAAAATGATAAATGAAAATAATGATCGACGTGAGAAATTTTCAAATACTCATATATAACTCATAAGAGTTAATTACATCACCAAATACAACATATAAAGTCTGAAAATAACTGATACATAACAACTCGCTTAAATCAATAATATCTCTATAATCGAGTACAAATACTGGGAAGACCTCGTATCGCTCAACATAAATAAAGTACATCTAAGAGTAGGTGCAACACCCACATGTTCAAAGCTCAGTGGTGACTTGAGTGAAAGACAATGTACTTGAGTAAGAAAACTAAATCGGGTACTCTGGAACACCTGCAAAAACGCGATGGGTCAAGCCCACCGTAAAAAGATAATATATACGCACTTGGGTAGTTAGACCATTTGAATAAAATCTACCACTATTAGAGTTATATATATGTCCAACTCATAACAGTTCAAATCATATTTAATATGTGATGTATTATCAATACTCCTACATTAGAGTCTTATACCATTCCTCATGATTAAGAGAGTTAAATAAGTAGCAATTGCATAATTTATATTCAAGTAACAATGTATAAAGGACAAGTATGCAAACCCTTAAGCATATACAATAAATTTCACAAGTGTAATATAGTCGTGCAAACGTCACCATTACTAAGTCGTGCACACATTCCCGTTCGAACGGGCACTCAATGCGCTCGTGCAGACGAAAGACGGAGATAAATTTTCTCAATTCATTTCTGCTATAACCCAAAACTCAAAACATTCCAATTCTCCACTGAAATACAGTCCCCAACCTTATAATTTCCTAAGGGTACATTTCTTATTAAAATTTATCATTTTCTCACGATCAATTGCGAAATTTACATCATATAACATTCTTTTGAATTTCAACATGAGAATATAGAGGGACATATTCAAGAACATTCACAGGAGTAAACTAATATATATGAATTCATGTAGATAGGTCGTTCTAACAAGAGAAACAAAAGTTTTCTTAACATTAATAAATTAATATAAGTTAATTTCTGTGGGAACATCCAAGTCTAATAATCTAATCCAATTCCACTAGTTTAATCTAATTCTACTAGAACATATAATTCTTCAATTTAACTCCATTAAACTATTACAAACTAAACACAATGTTTCCAAAATTATGTTTATTCATTTCTTTACCAAAAACCGCAATTTTTCCAATATAAGAGATAATCCTAATTATCCGTACATATTTTCATAATTCTTAAAAATAGTATTTAGGTAGAAATCATTATTTACAATCATGAGAGGAGAGGGTAAAATTTATCTTTCCTTTCTAGGATTATTACAAATCCCAATTTCATGCAGATGTGGTCCCATTTTTGTAGTTTCCATTCTTGTTTCCTCAATCTCCCATGTTTTTTTAAGTTAATCATGTGGTAAGTAGTTTTTGCTAGGCCAACCTTATGAATAAAAATTGTTAATCCCTTCACTCCTTAAAAACTCTATTTTATCTCCACCTTATGGGCCCTAAAACCAACCCCAAATGCTTATAAACTTTCCCCAATGGGTTATATAACCCATAGGACCAATTCACAATTTTTAACA
This sequence comes from Sambucus nigra, assembly GCA_949130495.1. NCBI lineage: Eukaryota > Viridiplantae > Streptophyta > Magnoliopsida > Dipsacales > Adoxaceae > Sambucus > Sambucus nigra. The sequence continues at coordinate 5,455,879 of OX422214.1, read as the reverse complement.
CCATTTGAGCCCTCAAATAATAGCCCACTAAATCGCACCTAAAATCGACAAACCAAATATTACCTAATCATTTCCTTCTTATTTATTTCTTCTTTTGTCCTTAAATATAACCTCCTCACAAGGTATATTTTAATTACAACCATATCCATATATTTGAGTAAAAATAACCCTTTTTTGCTTAATTGTTATTTTAATACAAATTCTAAATTACAATTTACTTTAATAAAATTCCAAGTTATAATTAAACTCCATACAATTGTTTCAACTTCAAAGTTTATTATAAAACTTTATTTCTCACTCAAATAATTATAAAATTCTTTTCATAGAAATAATTATTTGAAATTATTTCAATTTCAATAATTTCCAAGTTTAATTAATTATTTAATTAATTAAAAATCCTTTAAAATTATGGGGTGTTACAATCTTACCCCTAACAAAAAGAATTCCATCCTCAAAATTCACAATATATTTCTTACTTTATTGGTTCAAAAATTTTATTATCTCGTAAGTTAAAAACGATCTCCTCATATAAAATGAGACAATTATCTCCTCATATAAAATGAGTAAAAATATCTCCCTGTATAAAATGAGTAAAACCATCTCCTCGTATAAAATGAGTCAAAATCATCTCCTCACATGTGTGTGTATAAAAATCATCTCCTCATATAAGAATGAGTCAAAATCATCTCCTCACATGCGTGTGAGTCAAAATCATCTCCTCATATTAGAATGAGTCAAAAGCATCTCCTAATATATGTATGAGTCAAAATCATCTCCTCAAATGTGTATGAGTCAAAATCATCTCCTCATATTAGAATGAGTCAAAAGAATCTCCTCATATGTGTATGAGTCCAAATCATCTTCGCATATAATAATGAGTAAAAATCATATCCTCATATGGGTCTGAGTCAAAATCATCTCCTCACATGCGGGTGAGTCAAAATACCATCTCCTTATATAGAATGAGTCAAACTAATATTCTCATACATATATAAGTCAAAATAATCTCCCTATGCACGGATTAGTAAAAAATAATCTCCTCATAAATGGTTGAGTAAAAATCAATTACTCATATGTAGATGAGTCAAAAGTGATATGCTAAATTGAAGGGGCTACTATTGCCTCATCAAGTCCTCACACTTCCAATTTGATTCCTCGTTGTTATGGATTTCCACTATACACGTACCATTAATATTTCATTGGAATTGCACTTTAGGATTTTCGTATCCACAAGACTCACCGGTTACTCACTGTATGACATATCCGAGTCTAACTCAATCTCCTTCCAATTATAACACGATCATATGAAATTATATGGTGTAAACACTAGTGGAGTATGAAAACATTAAACAAATTACGCACCTGATTAAGGTGGCCAGGAAGTGCTAGCCGAAACAAAACCTTCCTCATTTCTCCAAAATCATGAATAGTCTATTATAATGAGGGACTAACTTCCCTTTTTTTTTCTGAACCTCATCACCTTTTTTAATAGAGGAACACATAATAAAACTTGTTCTCCCATTTGAATTTCCTTCAACTTCCAATTCTTATCGGTGAAGCTCTTTTGTTTATCTTGAGAAATTTGGCTTCACTCCCTGATTAGCTTGATCTTCTCAGTCATCTGTTAGAGAAATTTTGGTTCCAAATGTCCACCCTCGCATGGTCTAACCAACATACGGGTGATTGTAACGGTCTCCCATAAATTTCCTCATAAGTTGCTATAGACCATGACCATTTATTTATTGTTTTAAAAAAATTCAGGGTCACAAATTTGGGTGGTGACCAAATGTGAAAATTGTCACACCCATGGTGACAGCCCAAGTCCATGACCATGGGGTCATGGATTTGGTCTGTGACCTAATTTGAATATTCTCCCACCCATGGTAACGACCTAGGTCGATCATATTACCAATATTTTCCTACGAGAGAGACTGTGACCCTCATTTAGGGTTTAGATGAGGTCCGTGACCACTATTACTGGTCACAGTGATAATGGCCATGGCCTAGGTCTGTAACCCGTGGCCCTAGTAATGGCCTAGGCCCATGACCAAATTGATATATGGTGTAGTGAGAAATGGACTCTTGGTAACTATTGTTATACCCCAACTCTACCAATAGTAAATGGTCGAGTCTCTACAATTTTCTTTTATCAACTTCCAACTACTCAAGAAATCTACTCAACTCATACCTCCTAAATCCCCAAATCTTATCCTCCTAAAATCCATGCGTGCGACGTAACGTAAAGAAAATCTAAACAAGGACCCCCCCCTCCCCCGAAACACTTTTGTTTAGATCAAGTAGTCGCTTGTATAAAAATTAGGCTAATCCTTCTATATATCCTTTATTGTACAAGTACATATCCCATCACTCCATACTCAAAATGTACCATTATAAAATTTCAATCATAGCAGCTCTTAAGATTAAATATTATAGTCCATGTATGTTGGCAATTTATTTTAACAACATAACCTCTACATATTCTCATTATTATCTAGTGAATGAAATTACAATAATTTATCCTAAATTTCAACAACCTTTATCTAAACTTCCAAAGTCCAAATTATGGTATATAACTTCACAAATTTAGTCCCATAGATACCAAACACCAAAGACAACTCCTTCAATCAAATGCATAATTATTCACCCAGTCATATTGTACGTGCTTATCATAATCAATAATAATTTGTCATTTATTGACATTAAATATCCAACAATATTTCTATCTATGATCAATACAAGTTTCCACTATAACAATATAGACTGAAAATTTAATTTTTCAGCATGATGTTCCCAATACTATCAACTAATTAATTCCCAATTTTCAAATTCCGCTAACCGAAGTTTAACACCATAATGTATTCTTTCATTCATTAAATTTATGATTTATAATCATATGCGTATGATATAATTTTCAAAGTTCCAATTAAGGTTTACAATACGTTATTTGATCCGTATTCAAGTGCGATTTGTGTGAATTTGCCAACATCCATACAATCCCAAGAAACACCTAACATCTCTTAATGCTAACCTCATTTTACTAATACACCAAAAAGGGTTCAATTTTTTTAAACACACTAATTTTTCATACAACAACTAATTTATTTAGTCAACCTGTCTCAACGTAGCAATCCAATGATACTATAACTAAATGAGTTCTCAATTCATTCATGTATCGAAACAAGGTTCGAGAAATGTATGTAAAAAATTAGATTCATATGAATTCCCCATAACTCACTGTGTTCCATCGTCAATACAAATAATTTGTATTAAAATTTCACGAAACTAATCATAATCATATTTCACATTTCAAATCTCAAAAAAATCATAAGGAAAATTTTAAAATCATTGTTCCATCACCATACTAATCAACTTGTCATTGACACTTCTAAAAAAATTACCTTGTATACCCACTTCGTAGGTATTATTACTTCCTACAGATCTCAAGTTTCAATGCTATCATGGGGATAATTAGGTTCATCTTTCCCTAATTAGATCGTTAATTTCTTTTAGATCGATTCATATATAGATTTAAACAATATCTAAATCATTGATATACTACCGTATGGTATTCTTCCCTGGACAAAAGTTTTCAAAGAAATTTACTCTTCCAACATTTTCGTTCTCAATTTAATTATTTTTACCAAACTGTGTTGGACATACCACAAATATTATAATTATATACTCGTAAGTATACATTTTGGTGTAACAACCCTCACTTTTGAGAGCCTATTTTATATTTATTTACTAGGTGTAGTAATTAATTATAAAATGATGAATGTTGAGTAAATATTAATTTTATATGAAAAAGGTTAATATTTACTGAAATGTTGTATGATTACCTGATGAGTAGGTAAAAATATCCATGTGGTGACTTGTTGTGTCATAAAATAAAAAATGATATTTTGGTTTAATGAGAAACCGGAACTAAAAATGAGTTATAAAATTCCCAAATGATAATTTAGAGGGTGTAGTTAGTCCCGGTAGGTGCGAGATAGTCAAAATAAGTGCCATATTGCATTTTGGCATTTTGGGCACTTTTGACTGGTTATAGGTTAAATGTGTAGTAGTGATTTATTATATCGCGTATTAATCATTTTAGTGGGCATTTTAGACTTAAGGCCCGATTAAGTCTTGCTAGCCTTATTATTTTTCCTCATTTCTCTTAAAACACAATTGAGCCCTAGAGAGAGAGAGAGAGAGAAGAGGAGAGCTTTGGAGAAAGAGAGAGATTGAAGGTTTGGATTTTGTTCTTGCTTTCATCTTCACCAAATCTGAATGTCCTACATCAAGGCAAGTTACTTACTTGCTATTATATGATTTAAGTAGATTAATTAGCATTGATAGCTATGGATTGTTATAATTTAGTTTAGTTAGGGTTTTATTGGATTTATGGGTATTAACTGTTGGAAATGGATTTGGATGATAAATATTGTAAATGATGGTAATTAGACATATTTTTGGTGTATTAGTTCCATTTGATTATTTGGGTTTGGTTGGTTTTGAGGTTGGGAGAAAATTTGGAGTTCAAGACTCCATAGCCAAACTTGGCATTTTCGCAGGGGTGAATCGATTCGGCCCCTAGGGCGAATCGATTCGCATAGTTGCAAATTTCCAGGTCTTGGTACCCGAATCGATTCGGGTTAAGGCCGAATCGATTCGGCATTTGCAGAAACCTGGATTTTTTTTCCGAACCAATTCTCTTTCAGAGCGAATCGATTTGCTGGGGCGAATCGATTCGGCCCCTAGGGCGAATCGATTAGGGTCCTGCAATTTTGAGTCATTTTCCTTTTTAATTTTTATTCTTTTTCTTTAGGCTTAGGACATAGGAACCTTCTTCAATGAAGTAAACTTAGAGTCCTAGAGTAGAAGTTGAGTTTGGTCGCCACCCTAGATTAAAATGGGGTCATCTAGGGTTTATTCCGGGGAGGTTTAAAGTAATGTTAAGGCATTCCTTCTTTTATTGAATTTTTGAGAAGTTAGGAAGTTAAATGCCCATGCTTAGAGACTTAAAGGATTATCAAAATTATATGAACTTTCCAGACTTGTAGGATCATAATGATCATTTGGAGATTTAGTCGGGACTTGAAATTTGAGGAATATCAATGATAATATTCAACGGGAATAGGTTCAAATAATATGAACCCAAATTTGTTTAAAAATGATAGGTTCGAATAAAAAGAACCAATCACATGGATAATGGAAATGGAAATTGGTAATGAATATTGAATATGATGATGAGATTAAAAAAGGTAAATGTTAATTTACTTAAACATACCTCTCTAAATGACATCATAAGGGAAGTTCGCGCGCTTGGTGATGCCCCCTGGCTAATGAATGCAGGGTGGATATAGTCCTAGGCCATATGCGGGGTTTTTATATGTTTTCTCCTCTGGTCAGGAGATTCCGGGTGTGGTCTTGACTCTCCCACATGCATATGGCTGCTTCCCGACGTATCGCGATAGGTGCCCAGGTTGTCTTGTATAGATAGGCCCTGGAAGATGATGGTCATTTAGGGGCGCACCCAGTGGGAAAACTCGTAGGGGCGGTCTTAGAATCGTTATATGTATGAGAATATAACTTTTCTGCATCAAGTGGGACTTGATGGATATATATGCCATAAAGAGCACGGGAATGAGATATCTGCCATAAAGAGCACTTGATATTAATGGTATTCCTATTAAGGAATGGAAAGATAAAACGGAAAGATAATTAACTATGGAAGTTAATAAATGGTTTTATTCCTATTGATGAATATAAAAGATAATGGTAATTGGATTATTGAGGAAAGGTTTTCAGTTAAAGTTATTTACTTTTATTTCTCTTATGTAAATGACATTTTATTTCATAGTTAAGTTAAATATCTTAAATTGTAATGTAAGTTAACATGCTAGTTATCATGCCATATTATCATCCTTGTCATCCATGCATAACTGTTCATTCCTATCATGCTTTTTATTTCTTGTGGTGATCATATAGAACCCGGCCCTGACCGGTTTATTTTTCCTTCTTGTGTATATGATTGTATCCGCTCAGTGCTCCACCGCAAGGATGCCCGTTGTGATTATTCCTATTCCTTTGCTTTTGTCGGGCTGTAAGATTTTGCTGATTTTTACAAGACATTGTATTAGACGCTTTCATTTTCGTGTTCTAGATATGATCGGGTCTGTACTCGGGCGTGTGGCCCAAACGTTCATATTTGATTAATGAATGTAATAAGTAAGATATTAAATTGTTGTACTATGTTGTATGTAGCTGTGGACCGACAGCCTATTCGGTCCTTTTTTATACACTCATGTTAGATGTATTATATATATTCTTGTGGAATTCCACTTACTTATAAAATTGGGTTTTTTAAATTTAATTTTCTTAACTGGTTTTAAATTTCTAAACTTTTGGCAACCCGTTTTTTGATTTATTTGGTGGTTTTGCCGTATACTCTGTTTATTTTTGTGATGCTGAGAATGATATCCATCCATAATTCCTGTTATGTTTGAGTATCGGGCTGGCCACCCCTTATCTCGGATCGTGGGTTGTCACATTTGGCACTTATTTCTCCTCACTTTACTATTTCTCTTGTGAACTCCCATCATAAATGGTCTAATAACTGAGCCGTCACACATAGAATATCTCGAAAGTCGTTCACTTTTACCCATAACTATAAGCCAGAACTTTTGTATCCATACATTCCAAATGGAATCTAACGGTTGCAATATGTCTAATCATAACTAGTAACACACCACAATAAAATATAATGATAACCAACGTTCTACACAAATATACGTTTGGAATATAAGAGAAAGACTCCATTTTCATTCTGTAATTAGTACAACATCCTCTAATGTCTCTTCAACTATAAATGTCTACTCATAATGAACTAGATTTCTAGGACGTCTCGTAACCCGATGTCCTTTATCCACACATGTATAATAAGAACCTCAAACATGGCGTCGTCGCCTAACTGACACTCATTGTCCCCATTGGGATTCTTGACTTCGAACTGTAGGTCTCCATTGATCTGATTTTCGATCATAATCTACCTGGGTCTCCACATCTTAATCATGTCTAGAACATTCATTTATCTCCTCTTAACTAAACTCTTATGATATTCTACATAATACTGACATTGTATTAATGCAACATTCACTACTGGGTTCCTAATATTAATATCTTAATCAATCAATTCAAACAAAAATAAAATGATTGCCTTTTCCCAAAATAGAAAAAAATACATCTTTGTTGCAATTAGTATATAGTGATGTTTGTGATTTGCATGGAACACCTACTAGTGGTGGTGGTAAATATTTTTCTACATTTATCAATGAATTTTCAATATATTGTTACGTTTATCTTTTAAACTCTAAGGATGATGTGATTAATAGGTTTAAGACATATAAAAATGAAGTTAAAAATCAATGTGATACTAAAATGAAATGTCTTAGATCTGATAGAGGCAATGAGTATCACTTTCCTCAATTTTGTGAAGATATGGGTATTATACATGAAGTTACTGCACCTTATACACGACAACAAAATGGAATAGCATAAAGAAAAAATAGGACACTAACTGAAATGGTTAATGCTATGCTTACATATTCTGGTTTAAGTAAAGGGTTTTGGGGAGAAGCCCTTTTAACTGCATGTCATATTCTGAATAGGATACCGATTAAAGATAATAAGAAAACTCCTTATGAATTATGGAATAATAGAAAACCTAATTTAGGTTATTTTAAAGTTTGGGGTTGTAGAGCTATTGTAAGACTACAGAAATTAAGAGAAATAAATTAGGAAGTAAAGGCATTGGGTGTATTTTCATAGGTTATCCACAACATACTAAAGCCTATAGATTTTTTGTTAGTGAACTTCATGATTCTATTGAGATAATTATAATAATTGAATCGAGAGATGCAATTTTTTTATGAACAAAGGTTTTCTTATATTCCTAGAATAAATAATGAAAAAGAAGTAAACACTACTTCCTAGAATAAATAATTGTAGTCTATGTTGTTAAAGGAACTAGAGACGCACCCTGTAATCATTTTCCTTTGACTCTTATTATTGAAATAGACTCACAGACTTTTAATGAAGAAATTAAGTCTGTAGAGTTATCATTTTGGAAAGAAGCTATAAATGATGAAATTCAATCACGAGAAATAAAACTTGGAAGTTAGTAGATTTACCTCCAAGATCTAAAGATATCAAGTGTAGATGTATTTATAAAAACCAAATGAAAATAAATGGAACAATTGATAAATTCAAGGCTAGATTGGATGCTATAGGTTTTACACAAAAGAGGGAATTTATTATTTTGATACATACGCATCAGTTGCTAGAACATCTACTATTAGAGTTTTGATTGTATTAGCATCTATATATAATTTTGAAATTCAGCAAATGGATGTAAAAACTACATTTTAAATGGTGACTTAGAAGAAGAAATTTACATGGAAAAGCCTGAAGGGTTTGTTATGTCTGGACAAGAACATAAAGTATGTAAACTAATTAAGTCCTTATATGGCCTAAAACAAGTACCTAAATATTGGCACGAAAAATTTGATAAAGTCATTATTTCTTATGGTGTTAAAATTCATGAATCTGATAAGTGTGTTTATAGTAAAAGTCAATTTTTTCTATCCGAAGGGTTTGTTATGTCTGGACCGGTCCGCCACTACACCGGACCGATCTGCCCCCAAGGCGGATCGGTTCTTTTTATTTTGTGACGGACCGGTCCGTGGGCGGACCGATTCTTCTTATTTTTGCATTTTTCAGTTTGCATGCGATCCGGGGTCCTCTGGAGTTTGGCAAGGCGGACCGGTCCGATGTAGTGGCGGCTTGGTCCGGTGTAATGGCGGACCGGTCCGGCTATTTGACTTTTTGGTTCCTCTTTGACTGCTCATAACTTTTGTTCCAGGATTCCGATTGAGGTGCCGTTTCTTCCTTTGTGCTTGTGAATGAGATGTCTTCCTTCTCTTAAGGTACTTCATCCGAATTCCAGGTGGAAATTACGCTTTTGCCCTTAAGACTTTTCCTTCTTTCTTTCTTGATTCTACCGATTTCCTTCTTTCGTTTCTTGACATCAAATGCCTGCAAAATCACTACAAAATACCTGAAACTCAGTGTACTCATTAGGATCAGTCAGTAGAACAGTTATGAGATAAATCCAACTCAATTACGTTGTTCGAGGTGCTAAAAGTAACTAAATCAAGGGATAAATTAGGAAGAATTTATGCCTAATCAATTATGCCACACATAAATATCGACAGAACTTCTCTCTAATCTCAACAATGTACTACGTTTTGTGCGTGGGGTGTCTCGCAAAGCGAAATCCAAACAAGGAACCACCCCGTTACACTACTCCTTGACAATGTCGATCATAAAGATCCATAATGCCGTACATACCATAATTGACATAACTTCGCTCTAATCTCAACACTGCATTGCGTTTCATGTGTGGGGTGTCTCGCAAAGCGAAATCAAAACAAGGAACCACCCCATTACACTACTCCTTGACAATGTCGATCCTAGAGATCCATAATGCCCTGTATACAATATTATACTACTACTACAACTAACATCTCCAATAATATCCTTGGGATGATGTAACCGAAATATTCCTTAAATGCGATACATCAACCCCCATCAATCTAGTACACCATAATCATCCAAGATGTACTCCACAAAGATTCTATATCCTTTCATCTATAGGATATATAAATATATATATATATATAGGAATTTTATTCTCACCATATATATATATATATATATAACAATCATCCATACCCATGACCAAGTGTACATATCATATCTGATGTACAACGGACATGCACATAATCCACCTGGCTATATATATCGCCGATAAAACTGCATCAATGCTATCATCTTCTCAGTGCCCGGCTCACGTAGCAACTAGGGACCACCTGGTGGGGATCAACGACACCCACCTCGTGATAACTCACACACACGACGTCCCGGGAAGCGGTCATAGCTCCAACTGGCAATGAGATGAAACATACCCACCACGTCTCATCCCAAAAACATATCTATCGTATAATAAAACACGGGACGACTATGACCTGAGGAATATCCACACCTTGCTCAATATGCCAGGATGCTCATCCTCTGCGCGGAAACTTCCCAATGATAGCATGAGCGGGGTATGCTTAACCACAATTGTATATATATCGCTCGCATGCGCAATATACATGCATCCTTATGATCCCATCATATGATCAAATATTAAACCATCATATACGGTTTAAGTATCCATACCATCTATGTCCACAACATAAATATATCTATATATTTATATGCATACAGATATATTTATACACATATTCACATATCCATATATCAATATATATAAACAAATTCTCGTTCATAATTATAAGATACATAAACCCGGCTATAAGTATACATAATCCTCAATATACCAGCCGTCACCACAATTTCAAATAACTTACCTCGATATGTGAATACAATCCCTCACTTGAAACATATTCAATCATTTTTTTCTATGATGAATAGTCTCCCAAAATCATATGTATATATTTATACATATATATCCAACATTAGGGTTATCACCCAAAGTTTAGTGTAGGAAACCATCACTACACATATCATCTATATCCGAGAGCACATTAAAGAATCTAGTAATCATTTTGACTATAGGTATACACATAACTAATAGTCTATAAGCCTCAAGCTCAATCTGACATTCATCAAATAATCCCATTGCTCTCGATTTCGACTACGGTTCAATCACTTTTGTGAATCCCCTAGTGTAAGATCTCTCAGATTTATTTCTTAAATTTTATCATTTACTATGGGTATGCAACTACACTCTTCCATTTGGCCCAAAATCATATCATAAAAATATCCTATCCTTATAAGGATTTGACATAAAGGTTGGCATAAAATTTCACAGCATACCCTCGCAATTCTCCCTAAGAGTTCTTAGCCTCACGTCACATCTATACTTACTTTTAATCTAAAATTAGGATCCTCAATCCCAAAAAGGTTTCCCCAAAATCTCTATTCACAAATCCAAATACATACATGGATACATTTCTCCCAAATTACCCTAAGGAGTCCCCAAAATCCTAATATCTGAGAAAATCCTTATATGTCTCCAAGAACATACCTCTTACATCATAACAGAAGGCCCCCAAATCAATAAACCCAACCAAAAAGGGTTTGGAATCACTATGGAGAAAATACCTCAAAATGCCCTATTTCCGAATCGATTCGGCCCTATTCCGAATTGATTCGGCCTAGCGAATCGATTCGGCCTCCAAGGCGAATCGATTTGGGTCCAAAGACCTGGGCTTCTGCCACAGGCCGAATCGATTCGGCTTAGGTCCGAATCGATTCAGTCAATGCAGACCTGCCAATTTCCCTAAACCGAATCGATTCGTATAAGGAGGCGAATCGATTCGGACCTGTAAATTTTGAAGCGTTCTTCTTCTTCATCAAAACCCACGAATTCTAAACCCTAAATTTTTCATTCTAACCCCAAACCTTCATCAAATCATGATTTTAAGTCCATTAATCAACCCAAAGTTGATCGCAACCATTTCTATTCCATTAAATCCATATTTAAACATTGATTTCAAGATTAAACCTAAAAATCTAGGTTTTGATATTAATACCCAAAAATCCAATTCCTTAACCAACAAATTATGAAATGAAATACTCAAATAGCTATTTAGCAAGATTAAACACTTGCCTCAGATTTGTAGAGGTTGGATCGTCCTCGATGTCGCGATTGGGCCGGAAATCTCCAAGCTTTTCTTCCTCTCTCTCTTCTTTTCTTCTTCTTTCTCTTCCTTTCTCTTTTCTTTCTATTTCTCTCTCTCTCAAATGAGAAGGCTTGATCCGTAAGCCTTTAAATCCCTTAAAATAATAAACCCAATTTTAAATGTTAATACACACTTTAAATGACTCGTTTACACCAATTCGAGTCAAACTGACTTAAAATATTCTGGAGCCGAAATAAAACCCAATGACAGTCATTTTGACTATCTCGACCGTCCCGAGATCAATGGTACCCTCAAAATCATCATCCAAAATACTTTAAAACGTCCTTTATTTTTGGACTTAAATTCCCAATTTTAGAATTCTCCAATCTAATTAAATTTTATTTTCCCAAAATTTAATTTCTCAGTCTCCAAAAATCGTGGGGTGTTACATATAGAAATAAAAAAAAGGAAAATTTGGCTATAAACAATGGAAAAGAGAACTTCTCAACCTAAACAAAGAGAAAGAAACTAATGAAATAGGGGTATGTAACATCCTTCCTCTATAAAGTCTAAGAGACTAAGAAAATAGTGAATCCAAAGAAAAAAAAAGAAAACATCGTTAACATATTAACAACAGAGATAGCAAAACAATAGTTGAATGCTAATTCAATGGTCTAGGGATGAATATGGAGATCTCAAAGAAAATAGTAACACAACAACAACATATAGCAACACAATAACTAATGAAATAGCAATCGAAGGCTAACTCAGCTCTTCGCCAGGTGAAAACATGGGCAGAATAAAATAGCCTTGTATTTTCATAAATTTGAATGTATTTTCATTATGTTGGAAAATTTCCATGTAGCCATATCTGACTTTGACGATGAAGTAAAATCCATTACAGAACTACAAAAATAAGTACATGCCCATGACACTGGCACGTACATATCCAGTCTCGACGTATACCTAAAAAAGGGCATGTCCATAGCAAGACACATAACATTATATGCCTATGTGATAATTTTGAAGTGCTATTTTAATCATAACATACAAAAAGTCCCATATGTATATGAATATAAACATAATTCATTTTTCAAGTACATGAAGCAATTTCAGTACACTTAATAATCTCAACATGTGACAAAAGAATTACTGAATTCATAATGGTACAAAAAAGTCAAAATTATAGACATGTTGTGTCCTCTCTTTGACTATTGGCATATGCCCAGTTATCTTTAATAGGCTACCTAAACCTAAAAATTTAAAGTTTAGATAACTGACACGTAGATACAAAACCAAAAATTGATTAAGATTTGTACTCATAAATGTCTTCCATTAAGAGTCGTTGTAAGAAGGGTAGCTTATATGTCATCAAAATAGTCCAAAAAATCGTAGGATGACTACATATCATAAAATGAACAACAATGTAAGTAGTGTTGCATTATGCCAATTTATACCTCTGAAAGAAAATTAATCGTTTCTTCATAGTTTTTATTACATCCCCTACTCTTGTTGATGTCAACTACATTATTCCTTTAAACGATCCAATTGGTGTTAACAACGACGAGCAAGGAATTTTTTATAAAACTTACAACTTTAGAAATAGATTACTCACCTTTCGTTCAAGATCCGTCGGCTGAAAACCCAAAATACAAACAACCTAACACGTTCGGACACAAAGATGATTGGGTCATTACACACAATACGAAGCCTGATTAATTTAATGAAGCAAAAAATACATTAAATTAATAGAGATGCATCACTAAAAATAAATGGGGAAACTGGATGGAGACTCCTTGGGGGACCTAGAAAACCAAAGACACTAATAGATTTTGAAATGCATAGTAGAGTAGAATGATAATTTTCATGGGTTTAACCATGGTATAAGATATTGAATAAACTGTGAAGCCTGAAATTCTTACGACATGTATGGTGAAGGATTCGTCGACTTGTTGGCATACTTATATCTTATCTATTAAGTAGAACCATCTTTGTTAATTAAAAAAACAATACATTGAAATCAACCAACAATAGTGAAAATATTGAAACGATATTCATTTCCATTATCATTAGTGTGAATAGATAACTTAGTCCCATTTTTACTAAAAACTTTGTTTTCATAACATAAATAATAGTCATTAGTGTACTGAACACTACAAAATAAACGACTAAAATATTTGAAGAAATGATACATTATTATAATATCCCTTTTGTATAGCACATCAACAGTGGTTTGGATTCATCTTTTCCGTTTTACAGTTATGTGAAACAACACATTCTCTGCACATATGAAATAAGAATATAAAATCTATTAAACTGGTGTCAAATTACAATTATGTGAGCCAAAACATGACGCCATTTTTCCATCTGTTATCAACATAAAAAAGATTCTGCATGTAAGGCTTGTTAGTGGTGTCAAATTACAGAAGGCCAACCACTAAATGAAAACCACCAAAAACCTTATAAAAATAATAAGAAAGAAATGAATCTTAGGTGTACACACAAATTTAGGTAGGATATATGCCAAATTTTATATATGGATGAATGAAATAGAATTCGATAGCACTACACTTGACATAACATATTATAGCACCAGTATACAATGCAACTTTTACCATTCTTGGAATCAAGAAATAACAGATAATAACACTGGAATTGACATAACAGTGATCAGCATTTGACTATGCCACCCATGGGTATTCTCGTGGACCCAAATTCGTTTCATTATCCCCGCTTAGTTTGGAGTTGGCGCATGCTTAAAGGGTGTCTGCGAAAAAGGACATGCCGAGGAATTACATGCAATTTACAAAGAATGTCCATTTTTTCAATCTACAATTGACCTTATAGAGATGGTTTTGGGGAAAACCAACATTCCAATTACAAAGCATTATGATGAATTTCTCATGTTCGAGAGGAGGCAAGGTCTAGATAACGAACCGAGGAAGGAACTTTTGACAACAGAGAAGCATGTTTTGGCGGTGACTGGGCATGAGAAGCTGTCCAAGAATAATCAGGTCTTGGGGAGGCTGATTGGGAGCATATTTCCTTATTTTAATCCACTAAACATGCTAAAGGTTGAGACATTGAGGAGCCTGAGATGTGACGATGATAACCATAAATTTCGAGATGCATTACTGAATACCATAAATAGTTATCCTGCAGTGATGAGGAACACATGTTAAGTATTATTGTTGTATGGTTATTGAGAAAAACATATATAAAATAGCAAAGAATTTTGGAGAATTTTGTTCTTTGCGATGATGAGATGTGGTTCTGTTAAATTCTTTTCCTATGTCAAGCGAAAATGCATCAAATTAAGTTAGTAAATAAGTATATAAAAACCTACTAGGAAACTCTCTCTCCCAACTCTCTCTCTCTCTCTCTCTCTCTCTCTCTCTCTCTCTCTCTCTCTCTCTCTCTCTCTCTCTCTCCGAGCCGTCCCAAAACCCTAATTAGGGTTTGCATGGAAAACTAAACATCCCAACCTCACGTTGAACCCAAACCGCCTAATTCCAAGATTGTTTGGAATCGTTCATTCGCATCAGTTATTGGACAATCATCGTCCAAAGACTGCGAACCTGGTCTAAAACCTCCTTCAATGTTTAAAGGTAAGACAACCTGATGTCATGTTTTCTCAAAATGATATCGAGATGCTAGCTAAGCCATTCAAGCATGCTTTAGTGGGCAAGTTCTCACATGAAAGACCATCCATGGAAGTAATAAGGTCGGTTTTTCAAACGTTTTCCCTAAAAACAACCTTTAATGCGGGACTTCTGGATCATAAACATATCCTCATTAGATTGAATTCTGAAGAGGATTTTAAAAGGATGTGGATGCGTGATACATGGTATATTGGTAAGTTTCCAATGAGGGTTTTCAATTAGACTACAGACTTCAGATCAGACATGGAGAGCAGCCTATCACCGGTGTGGATATCCTTCCCTCAATTACTGATTCATTTTTTCCCCAGATCCTCCTTATTATCGATTGAACAATTGATTGGCAAACCTTTGAATATTTTGCCTCAACCCTAGAATTCAACAGACTAAGTACAACCCGTGTGTGTAGAAGTGGTTATTTTAAAAAGATTGCCAAAGCGAGTCTGGATTGGGTATGGATTGAAAGGATTTTGGCAGGAAGTGGTTATTGAAAATAAACCGAAGTATTGTAAAAATTATTCTAAAAAATTCATGATGAGGATAGTTGCACTTTCCTAATGGATAAAAATGCACAATAAAAACTCAAGGATAACCAGGCAATCATGAAGAGAATACCGAAGAGAAATGAAAGGCTAAATCTTGAAGAGGATCAAGAAGTCATCTAAGAAACTTAAGCCAAAGACAATATAAGGAATGCATAAAATATAACAGAAGGAGTACCTAAGTAAACACTAGAAATTGAAGATGAAGAGATCATGGAGGTCCAAGAAGAAAGGCAATTCATTGAAAATGAGGAAGAGATAAACAAGACAAAAACTTCAGTTACTCAGAAGATGATTTGGAAGGAAAACAATAAAACAATACAAGACCACATAGACAAAATTCAAAATGAAGATCTAAGCAATGAGGAACTTCAAGTTCTGGAACAATGTGCCTTATCACCTAGGGGTACTGCTATCCCAAATTTTGATAAGAATTCAGCTTCTAAGCCTCATTATATAACTGACACAGAAGAAGAAGAGTACTTTCAGACACCATTCATTGAGGAACTCCAGTTATTTTCAAAGCAATTGGAGAACAAACTAAGATCATATAAAAAGAAGAAGATAACATAAGGGAAAAAATTAAAGACATCAGAAGTCATTATCAGCAAAAGCAAGACACACAAAATGCCAGACCAAATGTTCAGGAGAATGACAAGATCAGTTGTGCAAGGTATCAAAAACTCTTCATCCTTAAAATTTCAATGATAAAATTTATACCTTGGAATTAAGAGGTGCTGCAAAAAAATCCTCTTCCAGGAGAATAAAGTTGCTTAACAGGATCCACAAATTGCCTTTTGTTTCTCTTCTAGAACCAAAAGTGGACTCCTTAAAGATTGAAAAGTTTAGAATTAAATGGGGCTATGAAGGCTATTGCAGTAATGTAAATGGGAAGATATTGTTGTGTTGGAGGTTTAATGTTATTGCCCAATGTATTAGTGATCATCCTCAACACCTAACTATGAATATTAGTCACCCTACAGTGAAAACATTCTTAGTTCTGACCATAGTTAATGCAAAGTGTAAGAAAGAAGAGAGGAAAGTGTTATGGGAGGAGATGGCTCATTTATCTTCCAATTATCATGATGTTCCCCATTTGGTAATTGGTGATTTGAACGTGGTTACCTTTTAAAATGAAAAGTTAGGTGGAAATGATGTGGATGCTATAAATGTTGAGGATTTCATTCAAGACATTGAAGACAGTGGTCTGATTGATTTGGGGTACTCAGGTACAAAATTCACTTGGTATAACTATAGAGGAGAAGAAGATCTCATAATGGCCAGATTAGACAGATGTCTAGTTAACCAAAGATTTTTATCTGACTATCCTAATTCGAGAATAAATCACTTGAATAAATCAAGTTCAGATCATGCCCCCCTTTTGCTTTCTATTAACTCCAACTTGAATGTCTTTCCAAAGCCGTTCAAATTTTAACACATGTGGTGCAATCACCCTCAATTTCAGGACATTGTTAAAAATTTTGGGAATGAGGAATTAAATGATCAAGGTTTGAAGAAATTTGCTAAGAAATTACAAAGGCTAAAAGGTGCTTTAAGAGATTGGAACAAGTTGAATTCAAGGATGTATTAAAAAATGTTAAAGATTTAGAGGATAGTAATCTTTAACTAGAGCTTAATTATGAGTTAAACAGCACTGATGTGAACAGAGAAGCCATGAACAAGGGTTAAGCTGAGTTGTTAAGGGAATACAAGTATGAAGAGGAGTACTGGAGGAAAAAAAATCAATCAAATGGCTTAATCTTGGTGATTCTAATACTAAGTTTTTTCATCACCGTGTTAAAAAAAACACAAGTTGATGTTAAACTCAATTAGGAACAAAGATGGAATTCTTCTAGAAGATAGCAAGGAGATAAAAGATCATATTGTCAATTTTTTCCAAGAGCAGATGCAATCAGATTAGGGCATGGTGCTTCCAGAATTACCTAATATCATTCCAGCTATAATTTATGCTGTAGAAAATGTTATACTTGAAGCTTTCACATCATAAGAAGAGGTTTATGCAGCAGTTAAAGCTCTCAGTGAAGACTCAACCCTTAGCCTTGATGGATTTTGGGGAAAATTCTATAAAGAGTGCTGGAATTTAATCAAAAATGATCTTGTTTTTCCAATTAACTCTTTTTGGTAGGTTCAAATCTCCCTCAGAGTTTGACAAGCACTGCAATGGTTCAAATACCAAAGGTGAAAGATCCTAAAACATGTGGGATCTATGACCTATTAGCCTCTATAACTTTTCAGTCAAAATAATCTCTAAAATTTTGAATACAAGGCTGTCAACTTTTCTGCCTATGTTGATATCCCAAAATCAGATTGTCTTTATTCAAGGAAGATCCATTCAAGAAAGTGTCTTGCTTGCTAGAGAGATGGTCCATAATTTGGGAAAGCATTCTTATGGTGGTAATGTTATATTTGCTAGAGAGATGGTCAAGTGGGGATTTCTATTACAAGTTCTAAGAGCCTTTGGTTTGGGGGAAAGATGGATAGATTTTATATGGAGACTAGTTTCCAATAACTGGTTTTCAATGGTTATTAATGGTCAACATTGTGGTTTCTTTAAATCCTCTTAGGGCCTTAGACAAGGGGATCCAATATCCCCTAGTTTATTTATTCTGACAGCTGACTACCTTAGTAGAGGTCCAAATTCTTTGATGGCTTCAGGGGCAATTAAACCTTTCTACCATCCAAGTGGAAGACCTCTAATCACTCACCTAGCATTTGTTGTTGATCTTATAGTGTTTTCTAGAGGTGACAAAAGAAGTTTACTGAAGATCCAGGAGTTTCGAACCCAATATTGAATGTTTTCAGGTCAAAAGTTAAACATTAAAAAAGTAGCTTTACTGTTCATGTTAAAAGTAGGTCAAACCTCAGAGCTAAAGTGGCAGCAACAACAGGTCTGAGTTTTAAGGCATTACCTCTTACTTATTTGGGTTGTCCTATTTTTAAGGGAAAAAACAAAACAAAATATTATGATAAGCTTATTACCTCGATAAGATCAAGAATAACAGGTTGGCAATCAAAGATTCTTTCATATGGAGGTAAGCTCATTCTTTTGAAATTTCCTCTCTTCAATCCCTTCTCATCTTTTAGCAACCCTTTCTCTCCCAAAAATAGTTATTCTCAAACTCCAAAGAATTCTCAATAAAATATTTTGGGGAGGTAATGAGGACCAGGGGTGGGAACATCAATGGAAAAGTTAGGAATTTCTATGCAGAGAAACTAATGAAGGAGGTCTTGGCCAAATTAATTTTCAAACTCTCTCTTCAGCAGCCTTCATGAAGCTTTTTTGGAAATTATCAACTGAAAAATCCATCTGGTCTGTTATCATGTCCAATAGATATAAAAATCTGAATGGACATTCCCCAGGTGCCTCTCATACTTGGAGGAAATTGATGCAAGTTAAAGATCAATGCCTCATCAACATGGAATTCTCAGATGGTCAGTGGAATTGGAAAGTTGATGAATCAAGTCGTTTCTCCCTCTCTTTTGCATATAGAATTTGCAGTCCCTTAATTCCAAGAACAACTGTTAATAGCATTATTTGGGATAAAAAAATTCCTAAAAAATGCTCTATAACTCTTTGGAAAATTATAAATAATTGTTTGCCTCTTAATGATACAAGTAAATCAGTTGGTTTTAGATTATGCTTAAGGTGCAAAACCTGCCAAAGACACATTGAATCAGTTGATCATGTTTTTCTACACTGCCCAAAATCATTTTATTTTGGCAATTCTTTTCAAATATGATGGGGGTGGACATAAATACTTCTAATATTTCTTCAATGATTATGAGTTGGTGGATCAAGTTAGGTCCTCAAGATTACTCAAAATTCATTGGTAAGTGTATTCCCATAATAGTTTGATGGAAAATATGGAAATCCAGAAACCAAGCTTACTTTAAAAACTCTATAGTTAGTGATAGGGCTATCATTCAACAAGTAAGCTCGTCTATTATGAACATTTGTAAAGGGGTTGAATTCAAGAATGAAGTATCTTCTTTTGACAAGGGGATTCAAAGTTTTTTCGAGATCAACATCAAAATGAATACTCAAGTGCCCACTCCAATCAAATGAAAATTCCCCTCAAATTCAAGACTTAAACTCAACATTGATGGGGCTTCAAAAGGCAATCCAGGTAGAAGTGGTTTAGGAGGGATCCTCAGTAATGACAAGGGTGACCTTATCTTTGCTTATGCTAGTCCAAAAGGCATAACATCAAATTAAGTAGTGGAAATTAATAGTGTTTGGCAAGGTATAACGCGGTGTCTAAAGCTCAATTTAAAATTTATGGATATTGAATCACATTGTTCTTATGTTGTTAATCTCATGAATAAGAATTGGAAGCCTCCATGGAACATGAGTCATTGTGTTGAAGAAATCAAAGCTGATTTAAAAAATAATAATTTCAAATTATCTCACTGCTATAGGGAATGAAATATGGTTGCAGATGCCTTAACTAATCATGGAGTTAATATATCTTCTCTATCAGTATTTCATAAGCTTGAGGATCTTCCTTCTTTAGATAGAGGTGCTATCAAGTTACACAAAATAGGCTGTCATTACAGAAGAAATTTTTCGTCATTATAATGGGGCTATTATAAAGCCCCAAGTTTTAATTTTCAGGCTTTCCATCTTTATCTTGCCGCTGGGAGAGGCTTTTTCTCCTAATTTAATAATACTTAGCTGAGGGTACCGTCCCTCTTTAAAAAAAACTACCAGTGTTAGTGGATAAGTCTATTTTGCAACAGCATATAAGTTTAAAAAAGAATTATAGGAGCTGAAGGATTTATAATTTGTTATTGCTTTAGATTGATTGATATGGATTAATTAGTGCGTAGGAAGCACAAACTCTTATTCTCCATAGGTATTGTACTGATGTCAGATACTCCAGACACTTTAACACAAATACGACATGGCTCGGGCACATGCTTTAACATGCATATGATATGGCCCAATGTGACAAGTCATCCTGAACCAGGACCGTCAAAACATAAAAATAAAACTTCCTAAAAGGGGAAAATCAAAACACAATCAAATAATTAGATATGCAAAACAAAACCTCCAGGAAAGGTCAAATCAAAGATCCCTAATTTTTGAACCGTACCATAATCATGCGACCATTAAAACAAAAAATATATACACATGGAGAGAAAGCAACCTTCACTACTGAGTTGTTAGGGAGGAAGCATTAGGGAATTTTTTTTATCCTAATCGTTATGTCTTAGTTTCACATTATCCCAATGCTTCTTTCTTAGTTTCTTTAAACTAAAAAAGAAAACAGAGAGAATATCATATCCAAACAAACATATTGATTAAACAATTTATTCTTTTGACATATTAACTCCGGTTAAACATATTTTAATCCAATTAAACTTGAACCCTTAATAGTAATCTTATATCAAAAGCTAAAACATACATTATATTTTGGTAAAACCCCCAAAGACCCAAAATATTAAAAAAACTCGATAATAAAGGTTTCCACTTTAAAAATTAATACATCTCTTACTGTCAAAATGAGAAGGCAAAATCTTTAAACATAGAAAATTAGTACAACTAATTATTGAAACTAATGTTCAAAGTTATGTAAAAAAAAATAAAGAAGTTAGAATACTCACTTTCACATTTTGTCAAACACCTGGTGTTCAACGTACATGAAATAAAATATATGTTACAAATAGGTATTAGAATCTAATAGATACTAAAGTTTGAATCAACAAACAACATCATAAACAAAGGTGTGTAAAGTGTTAGAAAATATAAGAGGAACCTCCATGTACTCCACTGAAACAGTCACATTTCAGTTAGAAATCTATGAAGCTATATACGGGGGATAAGATAAGAAGAAAATACATGCATCGCACCATGAAGAAGACGACGACAACGAACTGGGGGTTGGTTGAGATTAGGAGATAGATTTGGTTATTTGAGAGAGGAGTGAGATCGTGTCACGGTGAGATACACTTTTTTTTGTTGTATTACAATAGTAACTCTTATGTTTGAATTACAGTAAATTTTTAGGAGTAAAATGTGGGGGGTGGGGGGGGGGAGCGGAATTATAGTGGGATAAAATTGTAATTACAATTAGAGTATAAATTGTGGTGTGGTGACATACATAATATTATTATGTAAAGTTTGATCTCACCCTCCATCCAGTGCCTTGTTGGCTTAATATGGACATCTAATTGTCTAATGATTTATGGAATAGTGCCAACTATTCTACTCATTATTATTATTATTATTATATATATATATATATATATATATATATATATATATATATATATCTTAGTTTTGTTTTAGCTCTAGGTATATCTTACAAGTATATGACCTTTTGTGTACAAATTTAGTTACAAAGATTTTTTGGCTAGTTTGGTGGTTCCTAGTGATGATGGTTGAATAATACATTTTAATGGGCAAGTTTACTATTGTGGGGATGTGATTTTAATGGGTATTTTATTGCTTATGTTCAAACTTACATTTTAATGACTATGTTCACATGTATAGAGTTTTTCACTTTTGTTTGGGTATCATCTGCTTTAGTACTACCTTTGAGTCTAAATAAATAAGTTTACTAGGGCGGGTATGGGATTGTAATTAAAATTTGTATTTATTAAAAAGGCCAATATATGTTAAATTCAATAAGTTGTCATTTCATGCATACTGCATACTAAAACTTATTTTATTTATTTGGTAACCTAAGACAGACTCTCTATTTTTGCATAGTTCACAAATATTCAAGTTATTACACAATTTTCATACTTTAAATGAGTACATTTTATAATATTATTCTTTTAACATTTCTTTGGGTATTTGAATTTCAATATATGTAATTATGTATGCATTAATTCTATATATTTCCATATTTTCCCATTTTGTGGGTGTCTTATGTTTTCTTAAGATTTGTAAATTTTACCCATATTTTACTTGAATTTTTTTTGTGGTTTCATAAATCTCAAAGGAAAATTAAAAACAAAATTTGTCTTGTATCTTTGTTAGATAAAATTAATAGTCTCTATAATTACGAGTTTCGTGTTAAATTTTTACTAAATTAGTGTTGAATTGTTAGCATGGGAGTTAACTTAGTTGATTTTTTGGAGGAATATTCAAAATGTTGTGTCCAAAACATGATTGAAAAAGATGGATGACAATACTAATAAAGGCAAACTTTTTATACCTCTATTTTCATTAAAGTACCATGCCTTCAATTTATTACTTCTTTTTTTAAACATATTTAGTGTTGGGATTAGTTGAGTATTTTCTCTTCATTAAAGGATACGCCATTTTTTTCTTGGTTGAAATCATGGCTCAATATAGTATTTTCTCTTGGTTGGTTTTGAAAATTTTAATATAAAAATTTGATATTAAGAAAATTATACTCCAAAGTTATAATCTTTTTAAGGAAAAATTACTATCTATATATATATTAAATTGTTAGCGTCAGACGAAGGTGGGACAACATTGTGGAGATGACCAGTAGCTACCACTATTATCTACTTATTATGGTTATCTGAATTTCAGTTATCATCATAATCTCATCTATCTTATTGTTTGGGGGATTCGCATTTTACAAGTATTCAAATTGTTCTGGACTCCAATAATGTTATTAATATACTTAGGGTGCTATTAATGAATTTTTGTAAATTTGCATAGTTGTGAGTTGCTTTGATCATTAAGTTGCTAACGTAAGAATGCATTGTGTAATTATACTTATAGGGCTAATATTTCACCGTGTCATCCGAACAGACATACCCTAGTGTGTATTTAAAGAAATCCAAACAGAACGAAAAATAGTTTCTATATTATTTTTTCCCAGTGAGAATACAAGAGTTGTATCTGTTATTTTATAGCATCAAAGATATAACAAAATTACCTATTCTTAAGGAACAAAGCTGTAACAAAACTACCTATTCTTAAGGAGAAACATTAATAAAATAACCTAGTTTAATGGGGCACAACTTGTAGTCCGTGACTTGCTATTGAGAATTTGGACTTCTTTGTTGAATGAGTAAAGCTCAAGACTAGTCAATAGGTTTATCACTCCCCCTCAAGATGGAGATGGGTACAACTCCTAGCTTGCTATGCAAATTATGAAAATGAAGTTTTAGTAGAGACTTGGTGAAAATGTCTGTCAGTTACTCTTGCGATGGAACATAAGCAGTAATAAGGGATCCGTTAGCAACCTTCTCCCGAATAAAATGGAAGTCAAGCTCTATGTGTTTTGTGCGAGCATGAAATACGGGGTTTGTTGACATAGACAAAGCACTAATATTATTACAGAACAGAACAGGTGGGTGCGGAAGACGAAACCCAATATCGTGTAAAAGGAAAGTGACCCAGGTGAGATCAGCAGTAAAAGCGGCCATGGAACGATACTCAACATCTGCACTAGAGCGAGATACAGTAGTTTGTTTCTTAGATGACCATGAGACTAAGTTGGAACTGAGAAAAACACATGAGTTAGTAGTAGTGCGACGAGTGCCCGGACATCCTCCCCAATCAGCATTAGAGAATGCATAAAGACTCATTGGAGAGGTAGATAATATAGGTAGACCAAAAGGTGTTATGCCATGGACATAACATAGAATCTGTTTCACAGCTTGTAGGTGTGTAGAACCGGGACAATGAATGCATTGACACACAAGATTAACAAGATGAGAAAGATCGTTACGAGTTAAAGTGAGATATTGTAAGGCACCCACAAGACATCGGTAGACTGTAGGATCAATGGTGTTCCCACCATCATGACATAGTCCATGTTTGGAGTCAAGAGGGGTCGAAATGGAATTTCAATCAACCATGCATGAAATTGGTAAAATACCATGGGCATACTTTTATTGGGAGGGGAATAGTCCAATCGGGTGTTTTGTAACTTGAATACCAAAAAAATAGTGAAGTTCCCCAAGGTCCTAAAGAGAAAATTCTCGACCAAGGCATTCAATGAGACGAGTAAGAGTTGGAGGATCATTACATGTGAGAATGATGTCGTCGATATAAACAAGTAAAAGAATAGTAATTGAGGCAGTCCAAAAAATAAATAATGATGAATCTGCATGACTGCAATAAAAGCCCAGGTGAAGTAAAAATTGGCTAAAGCTATCAAAACAGGCCCAGGGTGCCTGCTTAAGGCCGTAAAAAGAGCAATGAAGACGACACGAATCCTAAGAAGGAGCCTCAAGAAAGACCGGTGGTTGTTCCATATAGACAACTTATTTAAGAGGGTCATGGAGGAAGGCATTTGTGACATCAAGTTGACGAAGGTCCCAATGGTGTGATGCATCCAGAGAAAAAAGTAAATGAACTGTGGCATGGAGAATAACAAGACTGAATGTCTCTCAATAATCAAGGCCCATATGTTGAGTGTATCGTTTAGCAATGAGTCGTGCTTTGAAACGCTCGATGGTACCATCAGAGCATAACTTGGTTTAAAACACCCATCGAGAACCAATGACATTTATATCTGGAGTCCGAGGAACAATATCCCAAGTGTGATTGAGTCGAAGAGAACTTGATTCAGTTTCCATGGCAGCCCTCCAATGAGGTGAGTTGAGAGTAGTATTGATGGATTTAGGTTCTGTTGGGTCTGTATCGGCTAGAGTGAGTAATGTAGATGTTGGTGGGTTACTGATACGAGTTTTTTGGCGAGTGGGCATGGGATGTGTATTCATTGGAGCTAGTGGGCAAATGGGAAGCTCCACTCTCAGGGGTATAGCAGGAAGTACACGAGCCTGGGTGGGTAAAATAGTAACAGGTGAGTGTATATTTTGGTCAATAGTGGGTGAAGGAGATGGGGAAGATGAACTACTCCTTATGGTCACTGTATCAGAAGGTGTGTTGTCTTGTAAATATTAATGATCACTTGTATGCTCTTTTGGGGTAAAAGAGCATGGGAAAGGTGATGGAGTGGTGTGTAAGGTATCATTGCATGGTATTTTAAAAGGGGATGAGTTTATGAAAGGAGGTAGGCTAGTAGTATTTGGGTAATATGGTAAGGGAAAATTATTGGTCGGGCAAACTTTTGAAAATAATTCCCTATAATTCAAATTAGTAGAGGTAGAAATGGGGTCATAAAATGGTCGTATTGTTTCATCAAAGATCACATGGCGAGAGATAAAAACATATTTGGAAGTTGGATGTAAACACCGGTACCCTTTATGTTGAGGGTTGTATCCCACAAAGACACATGAGTAAGATTTGTAGTCAAACTTATTGCGAGCATAATCACGTAAATACAAAAAATGATGACACCCAAATATTTTTAGAGAATTGTAGTTCAAAAATTTTCCATGCAACTTGTGAAAAGGTGTATCCATCTTGAGTGACTGAGATGGAAGTCCATTAATGATATAGATCGCCGTTAAAAATGCCTTTGTCAAGTAATGCTTAGGCATCCCAGTATGAAATAATAGTGTGAGCCCTATTTCAAAAATGTGGCGGTGTTTTCATTCTGCCACTCCATTTTGTTCGGGAGTGTTGGGGCAAGATAAATATTTTTGAATGACACATGAGTTTCGGTGAGTAAGAAAATGTGTTAAAATAAATTTGCCACCCTCATCACACTGAAATACTTTAATCTTGTGAGAGAATTGATTTTCAACCAATTTTTGAAAGTTAAGGAATGTTGAAAAGAATTCTGATATTTTTCTTAATGGATAAAGCCAAGTGAATCGAGTGAAATCATCAACAAAAATTACATAATAACTATAATTTTGAACTGGAGAAATAGGAGTGGGTCCCCATAAATCACAATGAATTTTCTCTAAAGGAGAAATAGCATGATTATTAGATAATTGAAAAGGTAAATGAAAACTCTTTCCCATCTAACAACTGGTACAAACTCTTGGACTGTGAAGTCAGCTGCTAACATCAATTTGCTCCTTTGAAGATAGATGATGAAGGAATTCTGAGTGAGGGTCTCCAAGTCTCTGGCACTAAATTTTATATGGTTCTTTATTATATTAGATTGAAACAAATTCTTTGTCCTGTCCTTTTTTTTCAAATGCATAAAATACACCAGCATTATTTCCCTTGCCTAATGTCTATCCCGTTCTCTTATCCTTTATCTTAAAATCATGGGAAGAGAATTCAAATACACATGAGTGATGTTTAGTTAATTTATTAACATAAATAATATTATTTTTTAACTTTGGAAAAAATAAAACATCATGAAGGGGTATTTTCCCATGTGTAGCATTTAAATTTGTGTGTCCAACGTGTGTGACATTTAAGGGACATCCATTTCCAACCATTACATGAGATGAACCATTGTATTTTTTATAAGAGGTCAATGTACCTTTGTTAGGAGTCATGTATGAAGTATATCCTGTGTTTGTGTACCAATTACGATCCGAAGATGTGTCATTCAATGAGGTGGAGACAAGAGCTTGAGGTAGATGTTTATTTACTTTATAGGCATAGTCATCCCTATACCAACATTTGGCTGCTGTTTGATTTGATTTCCCACAAATTTGGCACGGTGTTTGTGACAATGCTGGAGTGCCATTCGGGTGAGAATTTTATGGCTTTGGTGCCTGCAAAGATGAGGCATGACTCTGAATATTTGGGTGTTGTTTAGAAGATGAAGATGGATATTTTGGGTACCCATGTGAGGTATGCTCATAGTGGTCTGCTGGAATAAAACCTCTCCTCTAGAGGTAAAATTGTGTCATCCTCTGCCACGGTGATGTTTCCTACGCCCGTTGCCTCGTTGTGAAAGAAATGCAAAATTATGATTTGTTTCTTTTGGTAAAGAGTCTTCTGCGAGTGAGCTTCAGAGTTCAAAATTCTGAACAACCGAGGTAAATTGATAAATGGTGGGAAAAGGAGGTTTGGCTAACATTGCAGTGACTATGGAGTCATATTTGTTTCCAAGCGAGTTAGATAATTGTATTGTTTTGTCTTCATCACTGACTGGCGTTTGTATTGTAGCCAAATTATCACAAATATTTTTAAACATTTGAAGATATTCAACAAGTGTGATGGATTCACTCTTAGGTACCTGTACTTATCGTTTTAATAGGAATTCATTATCGTTCGTTGCTTGTAAAAAGATTGCTTCTAGACATTCCCACACCTCCTGAGTAGTATTCAGTCTAATGGTGTGAGTAAGAGCTTCTTGTGACAAGGTACCAGTTATAATACTCTTGACCAGTAGTTATGTAAGCCTCTATTCATCATTTGTTGTGCCTTCAGTCTCGTTTGGGCTAGCTCCATTTAAATGGTCTCCTAGTTTGAGACTTTGAATGAGAGGCAGGATCTGGGATTTCCAGACCAAGTAATTATCGGTAACAAGTTTGACAGGGACTATAGCAATAATGGAGTGTGGGTTGGTAAGGGAGAGGGTAAGTGTTGAATAGTTGGTTGTGGATGTTGAGGTAGTCATTTAGCTTTGAGTCTTTGATACCTTAAAGAAATCCAAATAGAATGGAAAAAAATTGCTATATTCATTTTTCCCAGTGAGAATACAAGAGTTGTAGTTGTTATTTAATAGCATGAAAGATATAACACAATTACCTATTCTTAAGGAACAAAGTTGTAAAAAAAAAACTACTGATTCTTAAGGATCAATATTAATAAAATAACCAGGTCTAATAGGGCACAACTTGTAGTCCATGAATTGCTGCTGAGAATTTGGACTTCTTTGTTGAATGAGTGAAGCTCAATACTAGCCAATAGGTTTATCAGTATATAAATGAGAGGATATATTGTCATGTATTTTCTCTTACTCTTTACCCCTTTTCTCTCAAACTCGTCTCAAGTTTTCTTCAACAACGTGTAATTACAATAAATGTATTTGGAGCGTGAAACATCAAAGTGTGTTATTTATTTTATTATTTTATTTCTCAACATGAAATTATTTTAATCCCTATAGTGTAATTATACAAGTGGATGTTTATTGTCGATGACACATGCAATTTTACTTTCACAATATAAGTTGTCCTCGAGGCCGAGAGTAGTTTGTTATCAATCTTTCATTTTTTGAGAATTTAGAATTTTGCAATTCCCTCTATTACATGTACAAGCATTTATAACTACACAAAAGAGTCATCTATACTCATAAAGATATATAACCTTGCAGTTATGTTATATGTGTTTAGACGTAAAAATACTTTTATATTGACTAATTATATTTATTACTAGTTAAAATTTGTAGGTTTCTCAAATTTTAACCAACACACCCTCCCATATATAACATTTGAGAGTGACAGTAACTTTGACAATTTTAAATTTTAAATTGATAATTAAAGAGATAGATCAGATCATGTATGACATGTTAGAAATTATTAATATACTAGTACATTTTATGGATTAATCTGAGATATTAAAAAAATAATAAGAATAAATAAGAATGTGACTTTAATGAGACCAGGCAGGTACATAATTTCTTTAGTTTTCGGCTATGCTTAGCCCGCTAGGTAAACCAACATATTGTCCACAAGACGAAAATTTTTACAACATTAGTCTTTGTTTCGAGTGTTTTGTTGCTTTGTGAGTATGTTACTCACCTGACCAAATATGGGGAAGAAAATGAAGAAGCACGAAAAAGGAAAAGAGAAAACAGAGAAAATATATATTAGAGGAGAAAGAGATCGCAGAGAGACTAAGAAAATTTCCACCGAAGATGACATCGATGCTATCTTGCTATTCTATTTCTGCATTTTTCATTGTGACATAAAAACAATTTCTTTTATTATAATGATTTTGTTCCTTTTAGTATAAAAAGGAGTAAACCAAGTAGAAAGCAGTCCACATTGAAGAAAATATGTCTGCGACGTCTCCTCACTTCTATTATTCGGTAACTATTACCTTTCATTGAGCTCTCTCACTGTCTTTTTATTTTAATAGAAAATTAAGGTAAAGTTCATGTTCCTTTCTATATTTCGATTTTTAGGAAAATGTTTTTCAAGTTTATAAATCTAATTCCTCTGGTACAATAACGTTTATAAATCTAGTCTGTGTGGTACAATATCCTTTATTTTTTTGATTCGCGCCACCTACACTATTTTTCAAGATATTTTTAGTACAGAGACTAAATTTATAAAATTATATGGAGTCTCCTATTTTTATACATTTTGAGCATTACAAGGACCTTTTTCATAAACCCCCTTATTTTAATTTTATAGCATAACACCATAATTTTGTTGGTGTGTATGTGTGTGAGGTTTATTTTTCGTGTTTTCTATGGGTAAACTTCTTCATTTCTCTCTGTTCAGCGGATTTTTAGTTTGCTGTCATCAAATCTGTTCCAGTTTTAAGGTCTCAGTTTTGTTCATCTTATCGCAATTTTCTTTGAACTTTAATACCATTCATTACTTCAATACTCTCTTATTCCCCCCAACTAACTATAAATTTTAGAATCTATTAAAGGGTGTGGGCATTTTCTAATAGACATAACATGCATAAACAATTGGATGCTACTGTAAATGTGTTTGTTAATATATGGGTCGGGTTTTTAACCGGATCCGATATCCACCCATGATAAATATGAATTATCCAATTTGGATCGGATAATTCATTATTATATTAGATAAATATATTTGATAATTAGAGTCCAACTTTAGTTGGTTTAGGACTCTTATATTTTTGTAATATATATATCTATTAGGAGAGTCAAATATGAGTGTGCATTAATAGACGATCAATTTGGTATTGATTTTATTGTCTCTCTCCTCATGCCCTTTCTCTCTCTTAAAAATTGGATTTGTGATCGTGAAGATCAAAGGGGAAACTCTCGTAGCCAACTCAGACATTCACGAGTCACAACGAGTACACGGAGGAAGAACAAAAGTGCGTATCAGATTTCTCGGTGTTCGACAGATGTTTACATTTCGCAAACAAGGTAATACTCAAACCCATATGTTCTACGTGTGTATATAATGTCAAAATTTTCTTTCAGTGTTGAATTAACTTTTTATGTAGGGTTTAATGATTTTTCTTTATTTTTTAATTATGTAAGGTTTTAACATTTTGCTGTAACGGTAGTGTTATACCCAGGCATGAGGAAGAGATAGCCCCCATGTTTATTGATAATGTTAAGAGGCTGATTATTGATATGGTTCCTTTTTAGCTAAGAAGAATTTAAAAGACACCCTTTTGCATGGACACAAGTTCAAGATGAGTAATAGTATATAAAAAATGTATGTTTTATGATACCAAGACCATACATTATAGAAATGGTGCATTGGGTGCTTGATGGCTAAAGAAAACTTTACTAAACTAAGTTAGTCTCACAATAAAAAAACTTTTATTCATCTTTTTTTTGTAATAAAATTATTTTTACAATCCACAACACTGGATATCATATAGAATAACATCTTCTTTAATCGTAGTCGTTTATTCGTTTGATATTTCTGCTTGAGGTTTATTACCTTCATTTCTAGATTAAGAATTTTCTGACAACCGATTGTGAGATGCTCTTCAAGCCCGTTTTCTTTATAAATATTTTTAGGTCAGTCTCCATACACTCTAAATTTACATGTAAAACAAAGAAGAATATGTTTTGTTTACTGTATCTTGTTGAAGTGGGTGTTGTATCTATGTTTTTCTTCTGAAATGTTGCTTACTTGAAAATTATCCTAAATGACAAGAATTTGTTTTATTTTGTGTCATCATAAATTATCCTTAATCAAATGTCCTGAGTTGTTGATGTTTAAAAAAGGTGACTTTTAATCTTTCCATTTTGAAGGGAGGGAGACAGATTTTAAGGAGACTCTGCATATAAGGAATCAATTCAATCGCAGGATCTTTTAGAAGAACTAGAGGTGCCTAACTTAGATATTTTTGAGTCTAACCAGACTAAGGAGGCACCTAGTTTGGATTAGCTATTCCAAATTAAATCCATATATTCTATACCCTTGCGTGATAAAATTTAGGGAAAGAAACAAATCCAGCTACAAAGAATTGTCCTTTGTTTGTATGGAAATGGTAAATTTACCCAGTGAGGGTATTCCTATGTCCAGGAGAGGTGGATACCGGCTGACCACACCCTCATATATATATTTATGAAGAGGTTGTTCCCATGTATCGAACCCGAGACTTATCGTAGCTTGGGCGAGGGCACTTTCCATCGTACTAAGGTACGACCTCTATACTAATTATTGTATATGTTGTAATATTATGAAATTTATCATTATTCAATATTTTTACCTTTTTTTGGGGAAAAATAGGAAGAAATTACTGAATATTTTTACAATGGCCACGCATAGCACAAGTGAAAACTAGTCTTATTATATAATGATATTTACAATGATATTAAAAAGTAAAAGTTGAATATAGTGCCCTCATTTATGTGGGCTATTTTTATGTGCATGTTCTTGAATTTTTAGTAGTATGGTAAGCATACTTGAATTTATATAAATTCAGGACATGTATGGAAGGATATCGATTCTTGAAAAACAAATATTTTGTTAAATATTTATTAATATTACTAACGGGCCTTTTCGGTTAGAAAATTAGACGAAACTTTTATATTTTTTTTGTTATTATAGAAGAATAATAATTTGTTAGAAAATATCTAGTAACAATAAAAATCCATAGTAATGCATAAATAGTAACAGAAAAATCCGTTAGTAAGAAGTAGTAACAGTAAAACTCCGTTGGTAAATCCATTATTAGTAATAGTAAATATCCTTTACGAATTTCTTCCCCATGCCTTTTTCAAATGGGAAATTACAGTTCGTAGTTTTTTTTTGTAACTGTAAAATATCGTTACATCCTTTGCGCTTTGGTGGTGTTCTTAAGTATAAATATAAATTTGGGTGGATTCTCCCTTATCCATTTTTTTTCACCTCACGAATTGTTTTCGAATATAGATTTCTTTAAAAGTGCAACTCTTTGCCTGGCATTTGGGAGAAATGAAACACTTATGACTTCAATTCAATTAAAGAGGCCACATTCTCTCTCTAACACTTATGTAAAGAATAAAAAGAAAATATAGACTGGAGCTACACCATTGTAAGTTTTCTAGATTCCTTTGGAATTAAGTACTAATGGAATTGTGATTAGCAGAAAGAGAAGGAGAAAAAATTTCTATAGGGAAGAAAACAAAAATTTTTCGATTGTTCACAAAAATACAATCTCGTTTATTAATATTTGCAACCCAGAGCTCTAAAAAAAGTCTATGTTAGCCTCCAAATCTTAATTTGCCTAAAAAATTACAAAAAAATATATTACTAACTATTATTAATACAAATGGAAGAAATCTCTTGTGAAGCTATAACCATAAAAAAATGAGTGAAAACGGCAAGATGGATATTATAAGGCATTTATAGTAATGGAATTCGGTTAAAAAATAGTGTACATATGCACGTAGTAGTGAATTTGATGTGTCTCCTGTTGGAAAATATGTATGCAAAGGCAGAAATGAAACTCTTTTATTTATAATAATTATGTCAACTTCAATGCAATAAAACTTCTTGAATACAATTATGTTGGACTTCAAAATAAATTCTGGTAAACTTCAAAGAGTGATGTCACTTTTCTAAATATAGTATTGACCCCACCATGATAATTCGGTATACAAACGGGATTTCACAAATCCGTACTCAAGATACAATGAAGAAATTCCACTGTCTACAAATTGTATGTTTGAAGACATCCCTTGGATGTAGCAGCGAAGAACATACAATCAAGTTCCTATTCTATTTGCGTACACAAAACAGAACAAGATTATTTTTCTATCTCGTGAAAATTGTAAGTTGGGAATTGCATGGGTTGGGAAATCTAAAACTGGTTAATCTAAATTATGTAAATTTTCAAAATTGGCAGCCTTTATTTAATGGAAATGCAAGGCTTCATCTCAAGAGGCATGTCTCTTGAATTCAACAGTTTTAATTAATTCGGAAATGGTATGAGTGTTTAATGCCAACATTCATAAGCCATTTCCGAATTAGTGCAACTAAATTGAATCGATTTTTACCCGAACCAAAAAGTGACCGCTCCCAAGCTACCGCAATCCGATCCGGACGAATCCCGACAACCCACTACCACTATGTCATGCAAAGTGCAAAGTATGCCTCTACATCACACTGCCCCTTAAGCACGTGCGTACGGTGCTTTGCACCGTAGTAGATCTCTCTTGAATGTCCCTCTTAAACTCTTGATGAATTAACTCTTCATCTTCCATTTCTACTTATTAAGTGTACACATTCTTTATCTTTTTTCGATGTGGGATAAATGTTGTCCACATGTTTTATAGCTTAGTGGGTTTCACCTAGCTCTACTCATTTTTCAATGTGGGACTCTCTCCCTTTTATATTGACATTTTTTACATCTTTCCTCCACACACTTCCAATATGGGACAAGCTCTTACTCACCTATATTAAAAATCTCCAATATTCCTCCACCATTTTCAAAATAAGTTTTTTAAATCTTTTATTGTCTGTAAGACTGTGTATAAGGACCGGTGTCTTACGACTTAAACCAATACCCTATGAAGATTTGTCAAGGCTAACCATGAAAGTATAGTAGACTTGTCTTTGAACTATCAATCCATATTGATTAGTCGAATTTGTCTACACACACAAATCTTTTAGACACTAATAATCCATATAAGCCGACACATGTATTAGACCTTGTGTCTGTTCCTTTATTTCATGAGTGCTTTAGAGTCAAGCCAGTTCTCATAGGAAGCGACACCACTTCCACACTCATATAAGTAGAATATTAAGATCAAACTCATCCTCATTCATTATTCATTACATAATCTAAGCACTTACCATTGGGACGTTTGATTTTGTAGTGCTTATAATCACGTCGTATGATGTACTTTAATCATTGAACTTGAGACTTGAATATATCAAGTTTCAATTTGAGTTTCCATCAAGAGTGATTATTGTTAATGGGCTTTAGTCCCATCCCTAATGATGTCTTACACACCAGTCCTCTTGCAAGACCTTTTGTAAATAAATTAGCTAAATTTTGACTTGATTTTACGTAATCCACTGTGATTACACTATATGTAATCATTTGTCTAACATAACTATGTCTCAGACCAATATTTCCATTGTACACTTTACTATAAGTTCTGGATAATATAGACTCACTATCAAAATGTGTTGACATTGGTTTTGGCCAAACTATAATTTCAATCAATAAATTATATAACCATTCCGCCTCTTTACTAGTTGCAACTAATGCTACAAACTCGATTTCCATTGTAGATTTAGCTATACAAGTTTGTTTCTTTAATGCCCAAGAAACACCTCCTCCACCAAGAGTGAAAATCTATCCACTTGTTGAGGAATGATCCTCCCGCTCAGTTATCCAACTGGCATCAGAAAAACCTTTTGACACTGAAGGATATCAACTATAGTATATATCATATTACATAGTTCCTTTTAAATATTTTAATATTCTATTAACAGCATGAGAATGCAGTAAACTAGGATTACTAGTATATCTACTTTATTTACCAACATCATATGCGATATCAGGTCAAGTACATGTCATGGCATACATTAAACTACCAATTACTCGTGCATATTCTAATTGTGATATAGTTCTACCATCATTAGGGATCATCTTTAGCTGTTGTTCAAAAAGGTGTACTAATAGGTGTGCAATCAAACTGATTAAATTTCTTAAAAATTTTCTCAACATAATGAGATTGAGTGAGAATTATATTTTTTTCTTTTCTTATTATTATTTTTCCTAATATGACATCAACTACACCTATATCTTTCTTATCAAATATAGAAGAAGAAAATAATTTTTATTTACCATAAGCAAATTTACTATAAACACACTTATCAGATTCATGAATTTTAACACCATAAGAAATAATGACTTTATCAAATTTTTCGTGCCAATATTTAGGTACTTGTTTTAGGCCATATAAGGACTTAATTAGTTTACATACTTTATGTTCTTGTCCAGACATAACAAACCCTTCAGGCTTTTCCATGTAAATTTCTTCTTCTAAGTCACCATTTAAAAAGTAGTTTTTACATCCATTTGATCAATTTCAAAATTATATATAGATGCTAATACAATCAAAACTCTAATAGAAGATGTTCTAGCAACTGGTGGGTATGTATAAAAACAATAAATTCCCTATTTTTGTGTAAAACCTATAGCATCCAATCTAGCCTTGAATTTATCAATTGTTCCATTTATTTTCATTTGGTTTTTATAAATACATCTACACTTGATAGGTTTGGATCTTGGAGGTAAGTCTACTAACTTCCAAGTTTTATTTCTCATGATTGAATTTCATCATTTATAGCTTCTTTCCAAAATGATAACTCTACAGACTTAATTTCTTCATTAAAAGTCTGTGGGTCTATTTCAATACTAAGAGTCAAAGTAAAATTATTACAGGGTGTGTCTCTAGTTCCTTTAACAACATAGACTACAAAGTTAGGACCAAAGTCTTTTCTTTCCTAGGTCTTTTACTTTTTCTAATCTCTTCTTGTTCTACTGGTGGTGTATCATGTAATTGTGAAGTAGTGTTTACTTCTTTTTCATTATTTATTCTAGGAATAGAAGAAAACCTTTGTTCATAAAAAAATTGCATCGCTCGATTCAATTATTATAATTATCTCAATAGAATCATGAGGTTCACTAACAAAAAATCTATAGGCTTTAGTATGTTGTGCATAACCTATGAAAATACACCCAATGCCTTTACTTCCTAATTTATTTCTCTTAGTTTCTGTAGTCTTACAATAGCTCTACAACCCCAAACTTTAAAATAACCTAAATTAGGTTTTCTATTATTCCATAATTCATAAGGAGTTTTCTTATTATCATTAATCGGTATCCTATTCAGAATATGACATGCAGTTAAAAGGGCTTCTCCCCAAAACCCTTTACTTAAACCAGAATATGTAAGCATAGCATTAACCATTTCAGTTAGTGTCCTATTTTTTCTTTATGCTATTCCATTTTGTTGTCGTGTATAAGGTGCATTAACTTCATGTATAATACCCATATCTTCACAAAATTGAGGAAAGTGATACTCACTGCCTCTACCAGATCTAAGACATTTCATTTTAGTATCACATTGATTTTTAACTTCATTTTTATATGTCTTAAACCTATTAAGCACATCATCCTTAGAGTTTAAAAGATAAACGTAACAATATATTGAAAATTCATCGATAAATGTAGAAAAATATTTACCACCACCTCTAGTAGGTGTTCCATGTAAATCACAAACATCACTATATACTAATTGCAACAAAGATGTAGTTTTTTTCTATTTTGGGAAAAAGTAATCATTTTATTTTTGTTTGAATTGATTGATTAAGATATTTATATTAGGAAACCAAGTAGTGAATGCTGCATTAATGCAATGTCAGTATTATGTAGAATCTCATAAGAGTTTAGTTAAGAGGAGATAAATGAATGTTCTAGACATGACTAAGATGTGGAGATCCAAGTAGATTATGATCGAAAATCAGAACAATGGAGACCTACAGTTCGAAGTCAAGAATCCCAATGGGGACAATGAGTGTCAGTTAGGCGACGACGCCATGTTTGAGGTTCTTATTATACATGTGTGGATAAAGGACATCGGGTTACGAGACGTCCTAGAAATCTAGTTCATTATGAGTAGACATTTATAGTTGATGAGACATTAGAGGATGTTGTACTAATTACAGAATGAAAATGGAGTCTTTCTCTTATATTCGAAACGTATATTTGTGTACAACGTTGGTTATCATTATATTTTATTGTGGTGTGTTACTAGTTATGATTAGACATATTGCAACCGTTAGATTCCATTTGGAATGTATGGATACAAAAGTTCTGGCTTATAGTTATGGGTAAAAGTGAACGACTTTCGAGATATTCTATGTGTGATGGCTCAGTTATTAGACCATTTATGTGGGAGTTCACAAGAGAAATAGTAAAGTGAGGAGAAATAAGTGCCAAATGTGACAACCCACGATCCGAGATAAGGGGTGGCCAGCCCGATACTCAAACGTAACAGGAATTATGGATGGATATCATTCCCAGCATCACAAAAATAAACAGAGTATACGGCAAAACCACCCAATAAATCAAAAAACGGGTTGTCAAAAGTTTAGAAATTTAAAACCAGTTAAGAAAATTAAATTTAAAGAACCCAATTTTATAAGTAAGTGGAATTCCACAAGAATATATATAATACATCTAACATGAATGTATACAAAAGGACCGAATAGGCTGTCGGTCCACAGCTACATACAACACAGTACAACAGTTTAATATCTTACTTATTACATTCATTAATCAAATATGAAGGTTAGGGCCACACACCCGAGTACAGACCCGATCATATCTAGAACACGAAAATGAAAGCGTCTAATAGAATGTCTTGTAAAAATCAGCAAAATCTTACAGCCCGACAAAAGCAAAGGAATAGGAATAATCACAACGAGCATCCTTGCGGTGGAGCACTGAGCGGATACAATCATATACACAACAAGGAAAAATAAACCGGTCAGGGCCGGGTTCTATATGATCACCAGAAGAAATAAAAAGCATGATAGGAATGAACAGTTATGCGTGGATGACAAGGATGATAATATGGCATGATAACTAGCATGTTAACTTACATTACAATTTAAGATATTTAACTTAATTATGAAATAAAATGTCATTTACATAAGAGAAATAAAAGTAAATAACTTTAACTGAAAACCTTTCCTCAATAATCAAATTACCATTATCTTTTATATTCCTCAATAGGAATAAAACCATTTATTAACTTCCATAGTTAATTATTTTTCTGTTTTATCTTTCCATTCCTTAATAGGAATACCATTAACATGAAGTGCTCTTTATGGCACATATCTCATTCCTGTACTCTTTATGGCACGTATCCATGCTCTTTATGGCACATATATCCATCAAGTTCCACTTGATGCAGAAAAGTTATATTCTCATACATATAACGATTCTAAGACCACCCCTCCGAGTTTCCCCACTGGGCGCACCCCTAAATGACCATCATCTTCCAGGGCCTATCTATACAAGACAACCTGGGCACCTATCGCGATACGTCGGGAAGCAGCCATATGCATGCGGGAGAGTCAAGACCATACCCGGAATCTCCTCACCAGAGAAGAAAACATATAAAAACCCCACATATGGCCTATGACTATATCCACCCTGCATTCATTAGCCAGGGGGCATCACCAAGTGCACGAACTTCCTTTATGATGTCATTTAGAGAGGTGTGTTTAAGTAAATTAACATTTACCATTTTTAATCTCATCATCATATTCAATATTCATTACCAATTTCCATTTCCATTATCCATGTGATTGGTTCTTTTTATTCGAACATATCATTTTTAAACAAATTTGGGTTC
Source organism: Sambucus nigra (assembly GCA_949130495.1). Taxonomy (NCBI): domain Eukaryota; kingdom Viridiplantae; phylum Streptophyta; class Magnoliopsida; order Dipsacales; family Adoxaceae; genus Sambucus; species Sambucus nigra. The sequence continues at coordinate 5,416,628 of OX422214.1, read as the reverse complement.
ATATTATTTGAACCTATTCCCGTTGAATATTATCATTGATATTCCTCAAATTTCAAGTCCCGACTAAATCTCCAAATGATCATTATGATCCTACAAGTCCCCAAAGTTCATATAATTTTGATAATCCCTTAAGTCTCCAAGCATGGGCATTTAACTTCCCAACTTCTCAAAAATTCAATAAAAGATGGAATGCCTTAACATTACTTTGAACCTCCCCGGAATAAACCCTAGATGACCCCATTTTAATCTAGGGTGGCGACCAAACTCAACTTCTACTCTAGGACTCTAAGTTTACTTCATTGAAGAAGGTTCCTAGGTCCTAAGCCTAAAGAAAAAGAATAAAAATTAAAATGGAAAATGACTCAAAACTGCAGGACCCGAATCGATTCGCCCCAGCGAATCGATTCGCTCTGAAAGTGAATTGGTTCGGAAAACAAATCCAGGTTTCTGCAAATGACGAATCGATTCGGCCTTAACCCGAATTGATTCGGGTACCAAGACCTGTAAATTTGCGACTATGCAAATCGATTCGCCCTAGGGGCCGAATCGATTCGCCCCTGCGAAAATGCCAAGTTTGGCTATGGAGTCTTAACTCCAAATTTTCTCCCAACCTCAAAACCAACCAAACCCAAATAATCTAATGGAACTAATTCACCAAAAATATGTCTAATTACCATCATTCACAATATTTATCATCCAAATCCATTTCCAACAGTTAATACCCATAAATCCAATAAAACCCTAACTAAACTAAATCATAACAATCCATAGCTATCAATGCTAATTAATCCACTTAAATCATATAATAGCAAGTAAGTAACTTGCCTTGATGTAGGAAATTCAGATTTGGTGAAGATGAAAGCAAGAACAAAATCCAAACCTTCAATCTCTCTCTTTCTCCAAAGCTCTCCTCTTCTCTCTCTCTCTCTCTAGGGCTCAATAGTGTTTTAAGAGAAATGAGGAAAAATAATAAGGCTAGCAAGACTTAATCGGGCCTTAAGTCTAAAATGTGCACTAAAATGATTAATACGCGATATAATAAATCACTACTACACATTTAAGTTATAACAAGTCAAAAGTGGCTAAAATGTCAAAATGCAATATGGCACTTATTTCGACTATCTCGCACCTACCGGGACTAACTACACCCTCTAAATTATCTTTTGGGAATTTTATAACTCATTTTTAGTTCTGGTTTCTCATTAAACCAAAATGTCATTTTATATTTTATGACACAACAAGTCACCACATGGATATTTTTACCTACTCATCAGGTAATCATACAACATTTCAGTAAATATTAACCTTTTTCATATTGAATTAATATTTACTCAACATTCATCATTTTATAATTAATTACTACACCTAGTAAATAAATATAAAATAGGCTCTCAAAAGTGAGGGTTGTTACACCAAAATGTATACTTATAAGTATATAATTATAATATTTGTGGTATGTCCAACACAGTTTGGTAAAAAAAATTAAATTGAGAATGAAAATGTTGGAGGAGTAAATTTCTTTGAAAACTTTTGTCCAGGGAAGAATACCATACGGTAGTATATCAATGATTGAGATATGGTTTAAATCTATATATGAATCGATCTAAAAGAAATTAACGATCTAATTAGGGAAAGATGAACCTAATTATCCCCATGATAGCATTGAAACTTGAGATATGTAGGAAGTAATAATACCTACGAAGTGGGTATACAAGGTAAATTTTTTAGAAGTGGCAATGACAAGTTGATTAGTATGGTGATGGGACAATGATTTTAAAATTTTCCTTATGATTTTTTTGAGATTTGAAATGTGAAATATGATTATGATTAGTCTCGTGAAATTTTAATACAAATTATTTGTATTGACGATGGAACACAGTGAGTTATCGGGAATTCATATGAATCTAATTTTTTACATACATTTCTGGAACCTTGTTTCGATACATGAATGAATTGAGAACTCATTTAGTTATAGTATCATTGGATTGCTACGTTGAGATAGGTTGACTAAATAAATTAGTTGTTGTATGAAAAATTAGTGTGTTAAAAAAATTGAACCCTTTTTGGTGTATTAGTAAAATGCGGTTAGCATTAAGAGATGTTAGGTGTTTCTTGGGATTGTATGGATGTTGGGAAATTCACACAAATCGCACTTGAATACGGATCAAATAACGTATTGTAAACCTTAATTGGAACTTTGAAAATTATATCATACGCATATGATTATAAATCATAAATTTAATGAATGAAAGAATACATTATGGTGTTAAACTTCGGTTAGCGGAATTTGAAAATTGGGAATTAATTAGTTGATAGTACTGGGAACATCGTGCTGAAAAATTAAATTTTCAGTCTATATTGTTATAGTGGAAACTTGTATTGATCATAGATAGAAAGATTGTTGGTTATTTAATGTCAATAAATGACAAATTATTATTGATTATGATAAGCAGGTACAATATGACTGGGTGAATAATTATGCATTTGATCGAAGGAGTTGTCTTTGGTGTTTGGTATCCATGGGACTATATTTGTGAAGTTATATACCATAATTTGGACTTTGGAAGTTTAGATAAAGGTTGTTGGAATTTAGGATAAACTATTGTAATTTCATTCACGAGATAATAGTGAGAATGTGTAGAGGTTATGTTGTTAAAATAAATTACCAACATACATGGACTATAATATTTACTCTTAAGAGCTGCTATGATTGAAATTTTATAATGGTACATTTGGAGTAAGGAGTGATGGGATATGTACTTGTACAATAAAGGATATATAGATTGATTAGCCTAATTTTTATACCAGCAACTACTTGATCTAAATAAAAGTGTTTCGGGGGGGTCCTTGTTTAGATTTTCTTTACGTGACGTCCCACGCATGGATTTTAGGAGGATAAGATATGGGGATTTAGGAGGTATGAGTTGAGTAGATTTCTTGAGTAGTTGGAAGTTGATAAAAGAAAATTGTAGAGCCTCGACCATTTACTATTGGTAGAGTTAGGGTATAACAATAGTTACAAAGAGTCCATTTCTCACTACACCATATATCAATTTGGTCATGGGCCTAGGCCATTACTTGGGCCACGGGTCACAGTCCTAGGCCATGACAATTATCACCGTGACCAATAATAGTGGTCACGGACCTCATCTAAACCCTAAATGAGGGTCACAGTCTCTCTCGTAGGAAAATATTGGTAATATGATCGACCTAGGTCATTACCATGGGTGGGAGAATATTCAAATTAGGTCACAGACCAAATCCATGACCCCATGGTCATGGACTTGGGCTGTCACCATGGGTGGGACAATTTTCACATTTGGTCACCACCCAAATTTGTGACCCTGAATTTTTTTAAAACAATAAATAAATGGTCATGGTCTATAGCCATTTATGAGGCACTTTATGGGAGACCGTTTCAATCACCTGTATGTTGGTTAGACCATGCGAGGGTGGACATTTGGAACCAAAATTTCTCTAAGAGACGACTGAGAAGATCAAGCTAATCGGGGAGCGAAGCCAAATTTCTCAAGATAAACAAAAGAGATTCACCGATAAGAATTGGAAGTTGAAGGAAATTCAAATGGGAGAACAAGTTTTATTATGCGTTCCTCTATTAAAAAGGGTGACGAGGTTCAGAAAAAAAGGGAAGTTAGTTCCTCATTATAATAGACTATTCATCATTTTGGAGAATTGGGGAAGGTTGTGTTTCGGCTAGCACTTCCTGGCCACCTTAATCAGGTGCATAATTTGTTTAGTGTTTTCATACTCCACTAGTTTTTACACCATACAATTTCATATGATCGTGTTATAATTGGAAGGAGATTGAGTTAGACTCGGATATGTCATACAGTGAGTAACCAGTGATTCTTGTGGATACGAAAATCCTAAGGTGGAATTCCTATGAAATATTAATGGTACGTGTATAGTGGAAATCCATAACAAGGAGGAATCAAATTGGAAGTGTGAGGACTTGATGAGGCAATAGTATCCCCATCAATTTAGCATATCACTTTTAACTCATCTGCATATGAGTATTTGATTTTACTCAACCGTTTATGAGGAGATTATTTTTTACTCATCCGTGCATAGGGAGATTATTTTGACTTATCTATGTATGAGGATATTAGTTTGACTCATTCTATATAAGGAGATGGTATTTTGACTCACCCGCATGTGAGGAGATGATTTTGACTCAGACCCATATGAGGATATGATTTTTACTCATTCTTATATGCGAAGATGATTTGGACTCATACACATATGAGGAGAATCTTTTGACTCATTCTAATATGAGGAGATGATTTTGACTCATACACATTTGAGGAGATGATTTTGACTCATACATATATCAGGAGATGCTTTTGTCTCATTCTAATATGAGGAGATGATTTTGACTCACACGCATGTGAGGAGATGATTTTGACTCATTCTTATATGAGTAGATGATTTTTATACACACACATGTGAGGAGATGATTTTGACTCATTTTATACGAGGAGATGGTTTTACTCATTTTATATAGGGAGATATTTTTACTCATTTTATATGAGGAGATAATTGCCTCTTTTTATATGAGGAGATAATTTTTAAGTTACGAGATAATAAAATTTTTGAACCAATAAAGTAAGAAATATATTGTGAATTTTGAGGATGGAATTCTTTTTGTTAGGGGTAAGATTGTAACACCCCATAATTTTAAAGGATTTTTAATTAATTAATCTTGGAAATTAGTGAAATTGAAATAATTTAAAATAATTATTTTCTATGAAAAGAATTTTATAATTATTTGAGTGAGAAATAAAGTTTTATAATAAACTTTGAAGTTGAAACAATTGTATGGAGTTTAATTATAACTTGGAATTTTATTAAAGTAAATTGTGATTTGGAATTTGTATTAAAATAACAACTAAGCAAAAAAGGGTTATTTGTACTTAAATATATGGATATGGTTGTAATTAAAATATACCTTATGAGGAGGTTATATTTAAGGACAAAAGAAGAAATAAATAAGAAGGAAATGATTAGGTAATATTTGGTTTGTCGATTTTAGGTGCGATTTAGTGGTCTATTATTTGAAGGCTCAAATGGTGTTAAAAATAGGGAATTGGTCCTATGGGTTATATAACCCATTGGGGAAAGTTTAGAAGCATTTGGGGTTGGTTTTAGGGCCCATAAGGTGGAGATAAAATAGGGTTTTTAAGGAGTGAAGGGATTAAAAATTTTTATTCATAAGGTTGGCTTAGCATAAACTACTTACCACATGATTAACTTAAAAAAACATGGGAGATTGAGGAAACAAGAATGGAAACTACAAAAATGGGACCACATCAGCATGAAATTGGGATTTGTAATCATCCTAGAAAGGAATGATAAATTCTACCCTCTCCTATCATGATTGTAAATAATGATTTCTACCTAAATGCTATTTTTAAGAATTATGAAAATATGTACGGATAATTAGGATTATCTCTTATATTGGAAAAATTGCGGTTTTTGGTAAAGAAATGAATAAATATAATTTTGGAAACATTGTGTTTAGTTTGTACTAGTTTAATGGAGTTAAATCGAAGAATTATATGTTCTAGTAGAATTAGATTAAACTAGTGGAATTGGATTAGATTATTAGACTTGGATGTTCCCACTGAAATTAACTTATATTAATTTATTAATGTTAAGAAAACTTTTGTTTCTCTTGTTAGAACGACCTATCTACATGAATTCATATATATTAGTTTACTATTGTGAATGTTCTTGAATATGTCCCTCTATATTCTCATGTTGAAATTCAAAAGAATGTTATATGATGTAAATTTCGCAATTGATCATGAGAAAATGATAAATTTTAATATAAAATGTACCCTTAGGAAATTATAAGGTTGGGGACTGTATTTCAGTGGAGAATTGGAATGTTTTGAGTTTTGGGTTATAGCAGAAATGAACTGAGAAAATTTATCTCCGTCTTTCGTCTACATGAGCGCATTGAGTGCCCGTTCGAACGGGCATGTGTGCACGGCTTAGTAATGGTGACGTTTGCATGACTATATTACACTTGTGAAATTTATTGTATATGCTTAAGGGTTTGCATACTTGTCCTTTATACATTGTTACTTGAATATAAATTATGCAATTGCTATTTATTTAACTCTCTTAATCATGAGGAATGGTATAAGACTCTAATGTAGGAGTATTGATAATACATCACATATTAAAAATGATTTGAACTGTTATGAGTTGGACGTTGATATAACTCTAATAATGGTAGATTTTATTCAAATGGTCTAACTACCCGAGTGCGTATATATTATCTTTTTACGGTGGGCTTGACCCATCGCGTTGTTGCAGGTGTTCCAGAGTACCCGATTTAGTTTTCTTACTCAAGTACATTGTCTTTCACTCAAGTCACCACTGAGCTTTGAACATGTAGGTGTTGCACCTACTCTTAGATGTACTTTATTTATGTTGAGCGATACGAGGTCTTCCCAGTATTGGTACTCGATTATAGAGATATTATTGATTTAAGCGAGTTGTTATGTATCAGTTATTTTCAGACTTTATCTGTTGTATTTGAGGATGTAATTAACTCTTATCAGTTATATATGAGTATTTGAAAATTTCTCACGTCGATCATTATTTTCATTTATCATTTTTCTTAGGATGTTATTACATGTTAAGGATGATATATAATTGTCTTGACCTGTGTAATTTTAATAAAGATAATTGTTTGACCTAATTATTAAAAATATATGGGGTGACACATATGTTATGTTTGGCATTAGTCCGAGGTGGTGCCAACTGGTTCTTATGGTTTAGGTCATTATGGTAGTTATGATTTGTTGGTTTCTACTTAGGCTATAATTATGCATCAGTTTTATGGTTGTTGTAATAATACAATACATTTTGGAATTTGATTGTTAGAACATGCTATACAAAGATTAATATAGAGTCATTCTACATTGACTCTCTTCAATACTGACTCGTGTCTAGGTTCAACATTAGTGGAGACAAAACATTTTCCTATGCGGTTGCGAAACGTTAGTGTGTCGCCCCATTTTGTATCGCATTTCTGATTCGACCTAAAATTATTGATTAATATATGGTCATACTAGATGATAGACATCTATTATGAACTATTTATCAAATATTTTTGCAAAACGTATGATCAATTAACAGATTAAAATAATTAGGGAAAAAATTCACGCTCGTGAATAATATGATGAATTAATATTGATTTCCCCTTTGTGTTCTAACTAATGCACGTGATTTAATTTTTCTTCTCATTTTAGCAAAGCTCGTCGTTACTCAGGTTAGTATTTCATGTAGATATTATGAATTCCTTATTTGGGATATCCACGTGAAATACCAAATCTACTACTCAAGTTTTACTAGGATCAAAGGTAATAAATGGCACATAAATATAACAGGGTCTGCCTTTTGGATTCTATTCAAGTAGGAAAAGAAATTGTTGGATATGTCTATGAATATGGTAGTAGATTTGCTACCATATTATGGCACTAGAGTGATTCTCAAAATTGAGTGTAGATTTGCTTTTTGTATTTTGTGTGAATAATCCAAAATTAAAGGAGATTTTTGAGTTTATAATCTATTGATGGTATAATTAATAAATTATTGAAATAGCTTTCATTGAAACAGTATATAATATTTTTTTATGAAGATAAGAGTGTATTAACTTTAAAATCTTATGAGTTATATGTATTAAACATTTGTTGGAAACTATGATACATTGACAAACTTTAATGAAATCTTGATCCAAATAGCTTGGGATTAACAAGTTTCTACTTGAAGCCAACATAAAACTCGCCTCACCTTGTGAGTGACTTTCATGCATTTGATAAAAAGTTGGTTATGTGCATTGCACATGAAAATATTTTTGTTCAATCCAATTTGAAGAGGAAATTTAAAATTTCAAGAATATCTAAATAAAAAAAATTCTAAAAATCTCAAAATTGTAGAAATAATATTTCCAAAATCTAAAAATTATTGAAAACATATAAAAATTACTGAAAAATATTTATCAAATATGTAAGTTCCACACAAAAAAAAAATTTAGAAAGAATATTAAAAATCTCTGAACTAGTCCAAAAATATAAGCAAGATGGAAAAAAATACAAAATTCAAAAATTGTAAAGAAACATTTAAAAAATTACAAAATTTTCAAAAAAAAATTCAAATATAAAAATTATTGAAAAAGTACTTAGAAAATAAAAGTTAACACCGTCCAGAAATATCCTTATTTTGCAATGCACATTCCCAACTTTAAGTCCAAAAAATTAACGTCATTAAAGTTAGGGTGTAGTTTGGTGAGTTTAACAAATTTGAGGAGGTTTAATCTAGAAAACAATAAAAGTGTTAGTGAATTAAAAATGAGGTAAAGCGGGGAATCAAAGTGTAATAAACTCTAATAAATAGTGGGGATAAAAGTTTTTCTTCAGTGGCTTAAAACAAAATAATAAGTGGAACATGAAAATAAGTCTTATGCATGAGATTTATAAACCGTCGCAATGCATCTTACAAATGAAACTGAATACTACTCAAAGCCCAAGCCTATATGATGGACGAATATGATATCATTATCAAGAAAAAGAACAAAAATAATGTGAAAAATTGAGATTAGTTAACATTTCGTTTTTTTAGTAATATAAAGACATATATTAACTTAAAGAAAGAGTTTAGTAATATTAGATGCTCGCATAATTATGATACATCATATCAAAGATAAAGTTTAACAAAAACAAAATATCAAAATATAGTATTGGTTGTTGCCTTTACTAGAAAATCTACACATCATTAGCTTTTTTGTAGCCAAAAGTCATTCTAACTCTTTTGAATCTTTTTAAGTGGAAAAAGGATGTCCAATAGGAGAATTTAGAGAGGCTATATTGGAGTGAGTTTCCTTCAAATCACGTTTAAAAAGGACATATAATTTGTTTTATTAAGCAGTTCCTTAATATTATTGTTACGTGAAAGAATATGCCCATATTTTGTAATCCATATCTAATCTAAATCATTATTCTCTTTTTCTATGTTTTTTAGCAAAACCACTCACATGGTTCCTAAGAATACGACACATTCCAGCTATCCTATCATTACTACAAGTTGCACCATCTACATTAAGTTCAGAATTAGTAAACTTATAAGGGTACCACTTAATTAGAATCAATTTTTTATTCTTATATTCATTATCATTATCAATCTTTCTTTTATATTCATTTTATCTTTTTGAATAAGTTTTTAATTTTTCTTAGTTGAATAAGCCCATTCCTAAAAATGCATTATTTCTAGCTTTCCAATTTCTTAAAGAGTAGAGAGAAGATTTTACATGAAATTTATCATATTCCCTTTTGCGAGGAAAATCAGGCCAATTTTGTTAAAATTATCATTCTAGAGTTGGAAGTTAATGTTTAACCCTTCTAAAAAGTTTTAGAAGCAAGGCAATCAATAAAATAGTCTTTATTGGAATCCATAGATTGACACAGTACATGAATTTTTGGGATAATATGTATATCGAATAATACATCAACGGTAGGAAAGCCGTTATGCATTAGAAACTAGAAAAACATTTGAATTTTTGTCAGAGTAGGAAATTTTCAATTGTTATTTTAAGGAAGATAAGGCCTAATATATAACTTATTATATTTTTGAAGCGTATTGTAAGTATCTTTTATATATAAATTATCATGAGGCACACATTACATAAGATAATTTATATTCCAATTACCACTCATATCTCTGAAGTATTTTTACTTTCCTTTTCAGAAGAAAGTAAGTATCTTTATTTCCAGTTAAGTTTTCTATGGAAGAATTATGAATCCAAATACCATACAACAATAAATATCACCATTTCCAATTGACGAACCTATGCCTTTTTAAAATAGTTGTAGCCGTGATAAAGGTTGAATTCATAAAATATTTACTTTTCATGATATTTACCCATACATTATTATGTTTAATGATAATATTCTAGGACAATGTGTACATGAATGATCTTTTAAGTAATTTAGGAGCCTTAATATTAAGACCTCCCCCAAACTCAGGAGCTATAATTTTTCCCTGTGGAACAATATTTTTTTTCTTTGAACTTTTAGAGCCTCTCCAAAATAGCTATTTTATTTTCATCCCAATCTCGTCTAGTATACCTTTAGGTATATGTAATGAAGAGATAATATAAATGGGTAAGGAGGAGACAGCAGAGTTAATAATTATAACTTTTCCATCATAGGACCAAAATCTATTATACCGCAAGTCCATTCTATAATGAGGTTTTTTAGGTTGGTCGGGTCAGGGAACATGATTATAAGAACATATTGAAGGGTAATATTAATTATAGAAAAGGAAAAGGTGAACTTATTTGAAGAAGAAATCAGAACTTGGGATGATGTGGTAGAAATCTCAAAAATTGTGGACAAAAAATCTTGTGCAAAACAAAGGAACATCGTACACATTACGAGCTGTAATTAGGGAAGGCGAGGGCACTTGTTGCAAAACAGTTCAAATGCAATGAACTTCTAAAAGTGTGGAAAGCAAGGCCAGGTATTGAAGAATTACCACTTAGCGTGGGAGAAGGAGCTTCCAATCGAAGCTAAGAACCATTAACAGACTCCAACAAATGTTTTCACTGTGAATGTTAAGGATGGAGAGAACTACGGATAACATGTACTTTTTCATTGAAAATATAATTGTTTATGTGTTGTTTGATTCAGTCCTACACATTAGTTTGTGCTATAGTCTTTTGCTGGCAAGTTAATAATGTGGTGTAAACCTTAAAACCCAGGTTAGTAGTAGATACTTAGGATAGGGGGCTTAAGGCCAACAATAATTTTGAGTGGTGTGAGCTCAATAATCTTGATAGGATATTGATGGTCAATTTTATTCCCTTTGACTTGTGTGATTTTGATGTCATATTGGGTATAGATTAATTGACTCCTCACTTTACCTAGATTGAGTGTTCTAGGAAGGAAATTCGGTTTGGTATGTGTGGTAAGGATGGGGTGTGATTTATAGGATCTAATACTTATCATAAAACTATAGTGATTTCATGTTTTAGAGATAAGCATATTTTTAACGGGAGGTGACATAAATATTTAGCCTGTGTTAAAGACACTCAGAAGGTTATCAATGGTATTAAATTTAATCTAGTGATCGCAAAGTTTGGTGGCGTCTTTTCAAAAAAGTTTTCACGCGTGCTGTGACACCCCGCCCAATTAAATATTGGGTGATCAGTCCTCTACCAATTTAAAACATGATATTCAGTTGGTTTATTCTTAACATCACTGTCGAAAAACTTTTTTTTTTGTTTTTTTTTCTTTAACATATTAATCTCCTAATATAAAATTAAGCTAGGTGTCAAAACATTTCCATCCTTAATAAAACCAAGTAAATCCATTTCTTTCCATCTTAAAATATAAACCATTCACCACACATAGGAATGTAAATAAATACTGAACATGAATCATGTACTGCAATAAATAATACTGAGTAAAACTCTCAGTTCAAAACTCCAAACCATACAATAAACTGATCACAAAATCTCTGATGGAAGAACTAGAAGTGGGTGACATATGCCCTAAACAAGAAGTCTAGATAAAACTGAATGGAAAGGATAGATGCGTCTACTGCAAGGACCTACAGCTCCCACAACAGCTGCAGCACGTCAAGCAATCCAAATCTCTAAATCTGATACTCTTGTGGCTGAGCACCTGATATAATACATATATATAGCAAAAGAGAGAAGAGATACAAGAAATGGGTCAAAGCCCGATGTGTAAAAATGATTTAGCAAGTATTTAAAACTGGTTCTTAAAACAAGTCCTATACGCATGTTAGTTATCGAACTCTCACATGAGTTTCTCACCTCTCGTCTATTGTGCATGCCAAGCGTACATCTAATCTCCCCATAGTTATACCTCCCAGTCTAACTAGTCAGAAATCATACTAATACTAACTATGCTCACTAGTAGTATTCCCGTATCTCCCATACAATACGCTATTCAGATAATTTATATCACATACTAAATTTAATTATTCACCGTTTAAATGGTTAATCTTTTATTCACTAATATCATTTTACTTCTCATTTTCATTTTATCTACTAGTCTCACAAAGTAGAAAGTTACCGAAGTACACTCATACATATATATAGTATCATCATCCCTATATATATACACTAATCCTGCACCCTTAGGTTAAGAGCGCTTGGTACGATGTAATAATAATTATTATTACCAAATCTACTAATTTCACATAGTAGCAATATTCACAAGTCCATATATATATATATATATATATATATATATATATATATAGTACCATCATCCCTATACATGTATATATACTAATCCTGCACCCTTAGGTTAAGACCCATTAGTGCACATATACAGAATATCATGCATCCCCGGGTTAGCACCCATTAATGCACCTATCAATAATAATTTAGCACCCCCGGGTTATCACCCATTAGTGCGCCTAACAATAGAATATTGCATCCCCGGGTTAGCACCCATTAATACACCTATCAATATTAATCCAGCACCCCCGGATTATCACCCATTAGTGCGCCTAACAATAATCATCCTTGTACCCTCGGGTTATCACCCATTAGTACACTTAACAATAGAGTTTCTGTACCCCCGAGTTATCACTCATTTGTGCGCTTAATTATAAGGTTCTTGCACCCCCGGGTTATCACCCATTAGTGCTCTTAATAATAATCTCACATAATAGGCGTACACACATCCTATTATAATTTATAGGTATTTTCTCCAACCTATATATATACTCTCCATACTCTCCAACCTCATTACGATGTAATAATTATTATTATTACCAAATCTACTAATTTCACACAGTAACAATATTCACAAGTCCATATATATATATATATATATATATATTTATATATATAGTACCATCATCCCTATACATGTATATATGCTAATCCTGCACCCTTAGGTTAAGACCTATTAGTGCACATATACAGAAAATCATGCATCCCCGGGTTAGCACCCATTAATACACCTATCAATAATAATTCAGCACCCCCGGGTTATCACCCATTAGTGCGCCTAACAATAGAATATTTCATCTCCGGGTTAGCACCATTAATGCACCTATCAATATTAATCAAGAACCCCCTGGTTATCACCCATTAGTGCGCCTAACAATAATCATCCTTTTACCCTCGGGTTATCACCCATTAGTACACTTAACAATAGAGTTTCTGCACCTCCGAGTTATCACTCATTAGTGCGCTTAACTATAAGGTTCTTGCACCCCCGGGTTATCACCCATTAGTGCTCTTCATAATAATCTCACATAGTAGGCGTAGGCACATCCTATTATAATTTATAGGTATTTTCTCAACCTACATATATACTCCCCATATGTATTTTAACCTCATTACTACGTATAGTATAAATAATTAGATTACTATATCTCTCATAATCTCCAAGGTACATTCTCTTTATACTGAATTAATTAAAGTATTTAGTCTCACATACTTTCTCGAAATTCCATCTTATTTAAATTTACTATCTGGCAGTTTTTCTAACTCCAATAAACCGGCAAACTCAAAACTAAACTTTGAGAAAAATCCCCAAAAATTCCCTCTGTCGCCCGAACCAGAAGGGTTGTCGTTTGACCGACTTCCACGTGTCGTTCGAGCGTCTTCGCACAAGATTCCATCTCGCTCAAACGAATTCGTTTGAGATCTCCATCTCGTTTGAACCACTTCGTGCGAGATCCCCATCTCGTTTGAACCACTTCGCGCGAGATCGCGCGAGACTGCATTGTTCGTCTTCTTCCACAAACTTCAACCTTTTTCACCATTTTTAAACCTACAAACCTCTAAGATTCAATTCCCACCAACTCATCATCAATACCCATCAACCCCTAACAGGTTACAGATCATTTCTATCATCCTAGGATCCTTAATTCGTCATTAATCATCATAATTACATAAATCCCCAAATTAATTCAAATGAACCCTAGTTTTCCAAATTCCAATTCAAGAACCTAATCAACCCAGATTCGTTCATCAATATATAATCCAATCCCATGATTAATCCTGTACATACATGAATAAATTCCAACCACTAATTAAACCAATCCTTAATCATAATTTAAATCTCCAATTTTCACCCAATTAACATATAAATCGTGATTAATTCCACCTAGACTAACATGAGCATGATGATTGCTAAAATAAAGCAAGTCATAAACACTTGCCTCGAATATCAAGGTCTAATCCGTTGGTGATGTTGGTATATACGTGTTCCTCTCTTCGCGATCTACGCGTTGGTGGTCACGGTTGTGCAAGGTGATGCCGAATGAGCCTTCTCTCTTGGAAATTGGTTCTCCCTCACACCCTCCATGGCCGTTCTTGATTTGTGTAACCTATTAAACCTAATGGACTTACCTAGGCTGATATAATTACTCTTAATTTTCGTCCATTAGTTTAGCCCAAAAATACAATTTACCATAGTGCCCTCTCGGGGTGCCGGTTAGGCCTAAAATCGCCCCGGGACCCAAACTAAACACTCGGGTATACCATCTTGACTGTCTCGACCCTCCTGAACTCAATGGCGCACTCGAAATGACCATACGAGTTAATATAAATAATTTCTCTTTTTATTCCATTCAATTAGTCCCGACACGACTCACACGCGTGTCAGACTTAAATTATCAAACTGTCGTATTTCTCACTTTCGACAATTTTTCAAATATCATAATTCCATATTCCATATCATACATTAATATTCAATAGTTCACAACAATAAGTATTAACCCTTGGCACCCTAGTTAATAATTATTTTAATCCGGATTAATAACAAATTAATTTCTCACATTTTAATTTAATTAATCCAACAACAATAATTAATCGCATATTTATTCCCATAATAATAATTTATCACATAATTATTTAAATCGTCAAAAATACGTGGTGTTACACGTGCCTTCACAACGAGCGATAAACTTTACCCAAAAATTGATTCAAAACGTCGCAGCCTTTTGAATGATCTACATGATGGTGTACATAAAGTTTAAGGAGTTAAAGGGACAAAATCAGTAATAGTTGTGAGAAAATTCAACATGTAAAGTACTTCACCACAAGGTTCTCCAAAAATGTGTTAAGAATAAGGATGGATCCATGATACTAATGTATTGACTATAAATAATTGAATAGAGTTATTATGAAGAATAAATATCGTTTGTTGCAGATATATGATTTTTTTTACCAGTTAAAGGGCGTTATTTACTTTTTAAAGATAGATGTAATACTTGAGTTCTTTTAAAAATTAATTTAATGGAGAAATTTTGAATAATTGGCTTAATGGATTTAACTTGAACAAAATAATTTTGATATAAATTAAATTAGATTTTTTCCATAAATTAAATGAGATACCCATTTGTTATTAAATTAAATTGTATCATTGCATAATAAACTAAAATAAATCAAATGAGTCTTTGTTTTCTTAATGATTTCATGCTCTTGCACGATGATCCGACTCATCAAAATGGGTCTTTCCATTATTCTCCGATTATGTGCTCTTGAACGATGACCCGACTCACCAAAATGGGTCCTTCCATTCTTTTATGATTTTATGCTCTTTCACAATGATCTGACTCGCCAAAAAGAGTCCTTCCATTCTCCTATAATTTCTTGCTCTTGCACGATGACCCGATTCTCCCAAAAGGAGTCTTTCTACAATACCATGCCATTGGGAGATGACCCGTCTTGCCAAAAACAAGTCTCCCCACAAATTTTATGTAACACCCCGCTCAAAATAATAACGGGTGGCCAGCCCTATACTTCATTAAATTAGGAGTTTCAGATGGTTCGGTCTCAACATCAACTGTCAGTACTATATAATATAGGACTAACTACCTGATATCATAAAAGCAAGATGTTAAAATTAAAAAAAAATTGCAACAAACAACAGACCAACACAATAACACTACTAATAAAGGAAAGAAAGATGCATAAAAGAACTATGATAAATGAAATGCTAGAATAAAATGAAATAAATAACTACGACTGAATATACTACAAAGAAGGAGACCTGAATAAGCTGTCGGGTCATAACCAATACAATGCCTGAAATGAAATAAATATACACATCTATAAATATCCCTTAGGTAAAACCCGATATACAACATGAATCCTACCTAGATTTTTAGAAGTAGGAAGCGACTACAAGATACATCTCTCAACAGTCCGCACATGTCACGGCTCCCAAGACTCTTGATAGAAGGTCATCCGGTATCCATGCAGTAGGACACCTGTAAAATATATATATATATATATATATACAGGCAGGAGAGAAAAGTAAACAGGTAAGAGCCCGAGTTGTAAAAATATTTAGCAAGTGTGTTAACCGTGCATAATAAATATAATTGCACTTATTTCATAATTTAAAGTGGAATCGCTCTCTTGTGAAATGCCAACTCACCTCTCCTCTAACAGCGCGCCCCTAATCGCGTCCTGAAATTTTAGTTAAGTACCCCACCTATGAGGACAACCTAACTAAACATAGGCATAGCTTATATCCAGAAGACCTGTCTTCCTATCCTAGCCCAAAAATCCTCCCCTGTAATCATATTTAATTATTTTTACACCTATAACCCACTCTAGTCTAGATTTCAACTATTATTAGCTTGCAACATTATAAGGACGAAACTTCTCTCCACACTCAATACTGCACTAAGTTCGTGCATGGGGTGTCTCGCAAAGTGAAATCCAAACAAGAAACCCCCCTATACACTACTACTTGGCAGGGTTAGGGGTGGAGATCCATTAGGCCCGAAGTATGAAACTAAGAGTATAAATATATATATATATATATATATATATATATATATATATGTATATATCTTACTATATACCTCCGAATAATACCTCCCGGATTGAGGTTTTACCAACTCCATTTCATCATTAAAGTACACATCCGGATCTATCTAACGGACTGAGGATTCATATACAAGTATTTATCATTTTCATTTTCCAAAAACTTTCCATTTCCCTTCTCATATCCCGGAAATGTATTGAAAAGCCAACTCATTAGCATGAATTGCTTTAATAGAGCATATCACTTTTTTAAAAGCCAAATTTTGTTATCATAAAAATGCTTTTCTTATAAAATCATCCCATTTCCCTTCTCATATCCAGGAAATGTAATTAAAAGCCATTTTTATTATCATAAAAATGTTTTTACCATATCATATGCTTCCACTTCCCTTCTTCCATCCGGGTCGTGTTTTCGAAGCCAATTCCAATAACCCATTTCCCTTCCTATATCCAGGAAATGTAATTAAAGACAATCCATTATCATGAATTTCTTTAACATAACGCGTTCTAAGACTGCCCGTCTGGGTTTCCCCACTGTGCGCGCCCCTAAATGGCAATCATCTTCCAGGGCCTATCATCAAGACAACCTGGGATCCTACAACGCAAGACGTTGGGAAGCGGCCATATGCATGCGGGATAGTCAAGACCACACCCGGAATCCTCTAACCAGCGCAGAAAATAAATAATCGCTCATATGGCCTATAGGACTATATCCACCATGCGTTCATTATTCAGGGGGCTTCACCATACGCACGCAGATTTCCTCATGATAGCGATTTAGAGAGCTGTGTATCCATAAATTATTATTTATGAAAATTATTTATTTTTCCATTTTGAAAACATTCATTTTCACATTTTCAAAAGTCATATACACCATACATGGGTATCCACAACATAAATATATCCATAGAGTCATATCAATATAGATATATATATATACATCCACGTATCCATATATATATATATATATATACACACACATATATAACTATATCTCATTCGTATGTATAAGATATATATATACACTCGGCTATAAGTATACCTAATCCTCAATATACAAGCCGTCACCACAATCTCATTTAATTTACCTCGATATGTGAATACAATCCCTCACTTGAAACATATGCATCCATTTTCCTATGACGAATCATCTCCCAAAAAATATACGGATATATATATATATATATATATATATATATATATATTCAACATTAGGGTTATCAGCCAAAGTTAAGTGTAGGAAACCATCACTATACATACCATCTATGTCCGAGAGCACATAAAAAAAATCTAGTAATAATCTCAACTACTGGTATACGCATAACTAATAGTCTATAAGCCTCAAGCTCATTCTTACCTTCATCAAATAATCCCACAGGTTAGGGAAAATACCCAATGTAAATCACACACTGATAAACAACATCTACCCCCAACTAGATTTATATACTCTATTCTAGTTGGTAAAATGATCCCATCGCTCTCGATTATGACTATGGTTGAATCACTATTGTGAATCCCCTAGTCTAAGACCTCTCGTATTTATTTCTTAAAGTTTATCATTACTAAGGGTATGCAACCACTCTTTTTCATTAGGCCCCAAACTGTGTCTGAATCATATCATATCCTTATAAGGATTCAATACAAATGTCGGCCCAGAAATTTCACAACATACACTCGCAACTTTCACTAAGAGTTATTATCCTCCCAACACATTTATACTTACAATTTGTATCTAAGTATGATTCTCAATCCCAATGAGGTTTCCCCACAATCTCTACACACATATCCAATACATACTTGGATATATTTTTCCCAAAATTTCCCTAAGAAGTCCCCATGATCATTATGTGTGAGAAACCCCCTAGTGTCTCCAAAGCATATCTCTTACATCATAAGAGAAGACCCCAAATTAATAAACCCAACCAAAGAGGGTTTGAAATCACCATACATAAAATTCCTCAAAATGTCCTGTTTCCGAATCGATTCGGCCCCATTCCGAATCGATTCGGCCTAGCGAATCGATTCGGGTCCAAAGACCTGGGCTTCTGTCTCAGGCCGAATCGATTCGGCTTGGGTCCAAATCGATTTGGTCACACAGACCTGGGATTCTGCAACATTCCGAATCGATTAGGAAAGAGGCCGAATCAATTTGGTCTATTCAGCGGGCTACGAAATGGTCATTTTTCTACATAAACCTAAATTTCCCAAAATCCCAAATCAACAATTTCTAACAATGAATTTGTAACCCAATAATGTTCCTAACATTAAACACATCCTATACTTTCACCTCATAAATTTATACCTCTTAAACCCATGTGTAAACATCAATTTCAAGATTACACCCAAAAATCTAGGTTTTAATATTAATACCCAAAATCCATTTCTTTTACCCACAAACTATGAAATCAAATACACAAGCAACTTATTTAGTAAGATTAAACAGTTGCCTCGATTTTGTAGAGGTTGGATCATCCTCGATGTCGCGTTTGGGACGGAATTTCCAAGCTTTTCTTCCTCTCTCTCTTCGTTTCTTCTTCTTTCTCTCTTTTTTTCTCTTTCTCTCCTTTTCTCAAATGAGAAGGCTTCATCCGTAAGCCTCTTAAGCCTTAAAACATAAGTCCCAAATTTTACATGTTAATACACACTTTAAACGACTCGTTTATTCCAGTTCGAGTCAAACTAACTTAAAATATTTCGGAGCCGAATTAAAAACCAATGACAGTCATTTTGACTACGTCGACCCTTCCGGGATCGGTGGTACACTCAAAATCATCATCCGGAATACTTTGAAATGTCCTCTATTTTTGGACTTCAATTCCCAAATTTTAGAATTCTCCAATTTAATTAAATTTTATTTTCCCAAAAATTTAATTTCTCAGTTTCCATAATCATGGGTTGTTACATACTTCCCCCCTTACAAAAATTTCTTCCGCAAAATTTAGATTATGCCTAGGTCCTCAATATTATATAGTGCTTAAATAAATCCTCATGATCACTATACCGATCCTTTCTAGTTTTCACATCGAACCGTAAAGATTTTAAAACAACTAACTACCCAGGGCGCCCATACACCCCGTACCTGAGCTCAACTCGTAGAATTATAATCAGGACCATTTATCCTCAATCGTAATACAACTATCATCAACATAATAACATGTAAGGACACAAATTTCCAATTGAGTCCATATATAGTTTTGGCTCAATTCCGGACAAAAACATTTATTCATAGGAATGTATTTGATTGTAATATTCTCAAGCCTATGAAGTGTGTGTTGAAGACATAGCGGCAAAGAATATAAAGCTTCATCAAAATGCCAGTTTGCAAAGAATATAAAGCTTCATCAAAATGCTGGTTTGCGTGCCTCGTTTCTACGTCATCAACTAAGGTTCCATGCTCCCAAGGTATGAATCCAATTCTATTTATATAGGAGCTTGGAACAATATTTATTGGGTGTTAGGTGTAATAAAAACTGCGTTTTATTTTCAGAAAGAATCAATTAGAACTTTAAAATAAGTATATAAAAGTTTCTGGGGCAAAATCGAATTTTACAAACTTTCTGGTCGTTCGTTAGAAATGTCGTTCGAACGAGTTTTTTCGTTCGAACCAGGTTTCGTTCGAACGAGTTTTTCGTTCGAACCAGGTTTCGTTCGAACGAGTTTGCCAACGACCCTAAACTGGTCAGTCGTTCGATATGTCGTTCGAACGAGTTTGTTCGTTCTAACGAGGTATCTAATGAGTTTCTAACGAGCCCAGTCTGGTCGCTCGTTAGAAGTCTCGTTCGAACGAGTGTCAAGTTCGTTCGAACGAGATGCCAGGGCGGGAACAGTTTTGAGCAGTTTTTGGCAGTTTTCACCCACTTTTCCCACTTAGTTTTTAACCAACTTTTTCAAGACATGTTAAGGACGGGAAACACATTTTTCTAATTAACTTTTCCAATTCATTTCCATCTCTAGAGAGAGTTTGAGAGCAAAAATAGTTTAGGAAAATGTTCAAGTTTTGAGTGTTGTTTTTCAAAGAAAAATTCATATACCACTCTAGTGTTTACACCCAATAGTTGTTTATCCAAGCTCTATATATACATATCTTTACTTGGAGTTTTGGCACCAGTTTTCTCTACCGAATTGAAAAAGAGACGTTTCGGGTTTGCTTCTACATCCCATCACAAAGAAGAAGAAGTTTGTTGAGATTCTACCCACACGGAGAAAGGCTCCATGCTTGGGTGACGGTGACCATATAAAGTCCCATCGGTGGATTCCGAGACCGCGGTGGTGTTCCGAGGTTGTTCGCTAGGAAGAGGTTTCTACGAGAAGGAGCGTCGAGGCTTGAGAGGGATCGAGTCAGTCATTGTAAGTCTATCTGTCTTGTAATTGTAATTCCGTATCTAGTGGACTCGTGGCTAGGGCCGTCCGAGGTTGTTTTCCGTCTTGGGTTTTTCCTTGTACATCTCGGCGTAGTGTGATATTGTTTATTTTATCTTGCACAACAATTTAGAATTAATGCTTAGGATAATTTCAAGATAAAATTTGGTTTAATTTGGGACTAAATTATATATTGGGTAAATTTGGTTTATTCAAGTCATTTGCTAAAATTGGTTTCGCCTAACTTTGGATAATTGAAAATTATGACTTAGGCAAATTCTAGGACTTGAGTTAATTAAAACTTGTTGTTGTTAATTTTTGGAAGTTGAACTATCGCATTTATAACGCTTCCGCATCATCTCTTGAGTTTATATTAAAAAGGAAATTTTCACTCTTTCATAACATATTAATTATATAAAAGTTTGAAAATTCGCAATGGTTGAACTCTCCTCAATTCCTGACGCTAGCCACCTTCGTACGGGGGAGGTCTCGCAAGCGAACTCCAAACAAGGAACCCTCCCAATACACTACTGTGTAGCTAGGTCGGGGATTGAGATTAGTTGAACCAGGGTTAAGGTTTTATAAAATATTTTCATTTTAGATATGCCCAAAGGCCAATGTAATAATATAATATAAAACAAATCCATGTCTTTCGACATGCCAAGAAAATACCTTATGTTTAAGACACAAGGCCTCAACAAATACAATATTCTATCTAATACCTAGTTCTCAAACTTGCACAACTATGAGCTAAATTATCCGCTCAACATAAATGTACCATCTTGAACCTCTCACGTATAAAAATTTCTATACATTACATCAACACCTGTCCATAAACTAAGTTCTTCCCTCAACGGAGCACTACCATTACATGCCCTACCCTATCCATAAGACAATTAACCTCATAACCACAACTCAACAAACCTCGACATTCTGCACCTCCGGAATTCAATATTATAACTCTCAACTATCACCTCACGAGACGATCCATCATCTCGAAAGATGCTATACTTATTCACTTCTTCCTCTACGAAAATTCCATACACCCCGTCCAAGGATTTCAATTCAAGATTCTCTACTTCTTCCAGGACAATCATTATTCCTAAACCAATTTCTCCATAAGAGAAACATCTTCCTCAAAATCCTTCCGAACCATTTTGAAGGACAAAACGCGATTGCAACTACCGAAAACTCCCTCAGTCCTACGCAACGGACCTGAGTCTCAAATTTCCTACTCCCTCTTCCCATAATGCAATACCCCTGCTATTAGGACATCTCCATACACCTCACGTCATGAAGAGTCCCCAACACCAGGTTTCCTAACAAAGGTTGACGGGTTTATCAATCTAAATCTCCCAAGGAGTGCGCTATATACCTCCTCTCAGACTTACCTTACTACGTCCAAGATTCACCATTCGCGTAAATTTCCCTTTCTTACTCAACCACCGATAGACCACCCTGAGCCACTGCTAGAGTTCTCTTCTATTTCTCCGCCGAAATTGGGAGAAACAGATACCCCCTATCAAAGCGTACCTAAGATATGCTACAGGTCTTGTATCTCTAATCTTGTCCTGTCCTAGACGACATAATCTAGGTGATGTCTAAAACGAAATGAGAGCAACTGTTATCAGAACATCGAGCAAGTCAATACACTTCGCTAAAAAGATAAACGTTGTGAATACAACAATCCTAATAATAGGGCTTTATCTCAAGAACGTTAACGAAAGAACGCAGAAAACTCGCACAGATCCTAAGAATTCTAGAACCTGATGCTCTGATACCATATATAACACCCCGCTCAAAATAATAATGGGTGGCCAGCCCTATACTACATTAAATCAGGAGTTTCAAATGGTCCAGTCTCAACATCAACTGTCGGTACTATATAATAGAAGACTAACTACCCGATATCATATAAGCAAGATGTTAAAATTAAATAAAATTTTCAACAAACAACAGACCAACACAATAACACTACTAATAAAGGAAAGAAAGATGCATAAAAGAACTATGATAATGAAATGCTAGAATAAAATGAAATAAATAACTACGACTGAATATACTACAAAGAAGGAGACCTGAATAAGCTGTCGGGTCACAACCAATACAATGACTGAAATGAAATAAATATACACATCTATAAATATCCCTTGGGTAAAACCCGATATACAACATGAATCCTACCTAGATTTTTAAAAGTAGGAAGCGACTACAAGATACATCCCGCAACAGTCCGCACATGTCATGACTCCCAAGACTCTTGATAGAAGGTCATCCGGCATCCATGCGGTAGGACACCTGTAATAATATATATATATATATATACAGGCAGGAGGGAAAAGTAAATGGGTCAGAGCCCGAGTTGTAAAAATATTTAGCAAGTGTGTTAACCGTGCATAATAAATATAAATGAACTTATTTCATAATTTAAAGTGGAATCGCTCTCTCGTGAAACCCCAACTCACCTCTCCTCTAACAACGCGCGCCCCTAATCGCGTCCAAAAATTTTAGATAAGTACCCCACCTATAAGGACAACCTAACTAAACAAAGGCATAGCCTATACCCAGAAGACCTGTCTTCCTATCCTAGCCCAAAAACCCTCCCCTGTAATCATATTTAATTATTTTTACACCTATAACCCACTCTAGTCTAGATTTCAATGTTTATTAGCTTGCAACATTATAAGGACGAAACTTCTCTCCACACTCAATACTGCACTAAGTTCGTAAGTGGGGTGTCTCGCAAAGCGAAATCAAAACAAGGAACACCCCCCCCCTCCCCCCCCCCCCCCCGATACACTACTACTTGGCAGGGTTAGTGGTGGAGATCCATTCGGCCCGAAGTACGAAACTAAGAGTATAAATATATATATATATATATATATATATATATATATATATATATATATATATATATATATATATATATATATATATATATATATATGTATATATCTTACTATATACCTCCGAATAATACCTCACAGATTGAGGTTTTACCAACTCAATTTCATCATTAAAGTACACATCCGGATCTATCTATCAGACTGAGGATTCATATACAAGTATTTATCATTTTCATTTTCCAAAAACTTTCCATTTCCCTTCTCATATCCAGGAAATGTATTGAAAAGCCAACTCATTAGCATGAATTACTTTAATATACCATATAACTTTTTTAAAAGCCAAAGTTTGTTTATAAAATCATCCCATTTCCCTTCTCATATCCAGGAAATGTAATTAAAAGCCATTTTTATTATCATAAAAATGCTTTTACCATATCATATGCTTCCAGTTCCCTTCTTCCATCCGGGTCGTGTTTTCGAAGCCAATTCCAATAACCCATTTCCCTTCCTATATCCAGGAAATGTAATTAAAGACAATCCATTATCATGAATTGCTTTATCATAACGCATTCTAAGACCGCCCGTCTGGGTTTCCATACTGTGCGCGCCCCTAAATGGCTATCATCTTCCAGGGCCTATCATCAAGACAACCTGGGATCCTACAACGCAAGACGTCGGGAAGCGGCCATATGCCTGCGGGATAGTCAAGACCACACCCGGAATCTCCTAACCAGCACAGAAAACAAATAATCGCTCATATAGCCTATAGGACTATATCCACCCTGCGTTCATTAGTCAGGGGGCTTCACCACACGCACACAAATTTCCTTATGATAGCGATTTAGAGAGGTGTGTATCCATAAATTATTATTTATGAAAATTATTTATCTTTCCATTTTGAAAACATTCATTTCACATTTTCAAAAGTCATATACACCATACATGGGTATCCACAACATAAATATATCCATAGAGTCATATCTATATATATATATATATATACATCAACGTATCCATATATATATATATAACTATATCACGTTCGTATGTATAAGATATATATATACACTGGGCTATAAGTATACCTAATCCTCAATATAAAAACCGTCACCACAATCTCATTTAATTGACCTCGATATGTGAATACAATCCCTCACTTGAAACATATGCATCCATTTTCCTATGACGAATCGTCTCCTAAACAATATACGGATATATATATATCCAACATTAGGGTTATCTGCCAAAGTTAAGTGTAGGAAACCATCACTATACATACCATCTATGTCTGAGAGCACATAAAAAAACCTAGTAATAATCTCAACTAAAGGTATACGCATAAGTAATAGTCTATAAGCCTCAAGCTCATTCTTACCTTCATCAAATAATACCACATGTTAGGGAAAATACCCAATGTAAATCACACACTGATAAACAACATCTACCCCCAACTAGATTTATACACTATATTCTAGTTGGTAAAATTATCCCATCGCTCTCGATTACGACTATGGTTCAATCACTCTTGTGAATCCCCTAGTCTAAGACCTCTCGAATTTATTTCTTAAAGTTTATCATTACTAAGGGTATGCGACCACTCTCTTTCATTGGGCCCCAAACTGTGTCTGAATCATATCATATCCTTATAAGGATTCAATACAAATGTCGGCCCAGAAATTTCACAACATACACTCGCAACTTTCACTAAGAGTTATTAGCCTTCCAACACATTTATACTTACAATTTGTATCTAAGTATGATTATCAATCCCAATGAGGTTTCCCCACAATCTCTACACACATCCCCAATACATACTTGGATATATTTTTCCCAAAATTTCCCCAAGAAGTCCCCATGATCATTATGTGTGAGAAACCCCCTTGTGTCTCCAAAGCATATCTCTTACATCATAAGAGAAGACCCCAAATTAATAAACCCAACCAAAGAGGGTTTGAAATCACCATATATAAAATTCCTCAAAATGTCCTGTTTCCGAATCGATTCGGCCTAGCGAATCGATTCGGCCTCCAAGGCGAATCGATTCGGGTCCAAAGACCTGGGCTTCTGTCTCAGGCCGAATCAATTTGGCTTGGGTCCGAATCGATTTGGTCACATAGACCTGGGATTCTGCAACATTCCGAATCGATTAGGAAAGAGGCCGAATCAATTCGGTCTGTTCAGCGGGCTACGAAATGGTCATTTTTCTACATAAACATAAATTTCCCAAAATCCCAAATAAATAATTTCTAACTATGAATTTGTAACCCAATAATGTTTCTAACATTAAACACGTCCTATACTTTCACCTCATCAATTTATACCTCTTAAACCCATGTGTAAACATCAATTTCAAGATTATACCCAAAAATCTAGATTTTAATATTAATACCCAAAATCCATTTCTTTTACCCACAAATTATGAAATCAAATACACAAATGACTAATTTAGTAAGATTAAACACGTGCCTCGATTTTTTAGAGGTTGGATCATCCTCGATGTCGCGTTTGGGCCGGAATCTCCAAGCTTTTCTTCCTCTCTCTCTTCCTTTCTTCTTCTTTCTCTATTCTTTTCTCTTTCTCTCCTTTTCTCAAATGAGAAGGCTTCATCCGTAAGCCTCTTAAGCCTTAAAACATAAGTCCCAAATTTTACATGTTAATACACACTTTAAACGACTCGTTTATTCCAGTTCGAGTCGAACTAACTTAAAATATTCCGGAGCCGAATTAAATCCCAATGATAGTCATTTTGACTATCTCGACCCTTCCGGGATCGGTGGTACACTCAAAATCATCATCCGGAATACTTTGAAATGTCCTCTATTTTTGGACTTCAATTCCCAAATTTTAGAATTCTCCAATTTAATTAAATTTTATTTTCCCAAACATTTAATTTCTCAGTCTCCAAAGTCATGGGTTGTTACATACTTCCCCCCTTACAAAAACCTCGTCCGCAAAATTTAGATTATGCCTAGGAACTCAATATTATCTAGTCCTTAAATAAATCCTCAGGATCACTATACCGATCCTTTCTAGTTTTCACATCGAACCATAAAGATTTTAAAACAACTAACTACCCAGGGCGCCCATACACCCCGTACCTGATCTCAACTCGTAGAATTATAATCAGGATCCTTTAGCCTCAATCGTAATACAACTATCATCAACATAATCTATAATAACATATTAATTATATAAAAGTTTGAAAATTCCCAATGGTTGAACTATCCTCAATTCCTGATGCTAGCCACCTTCGTACGGGGGAGGTCTCGCAAGCGAAATCCAAACAAGGAACCCTCCAAATACATTACTGTGTAGCTAGGTCAGGGATTGAGATTAGTTGAACCAGGGTTAAGGTTTTAAAAAATATTTTCATTTTAGATATGCCCAAAGGCCTATGTAATAATATAATATAAAACAAATCCATGTCTTTCGACATGCCAAGAAAATACGTTATGTTTAAGACACAAGGCCTCAACAAATACAATATTCTATCTAATACCTAGTTCTCAAACTAGCACAACTATGAGCTAAATTATCCGCTCAACATAAATGTACCATCTAATACCTAGTTCTCCAATTTAATTAAATTTTATTTTCCCGAAAATTTATTTTCTCAGTCGCCAAAGTCATGGGTTGTTACATTTTATACCTTTGTATGACGAACCAACTCTCCAAAGTGAGTCTTTTTGGTCTTTCTATAATATTGGCCCCTACACGATGATCCGACTGGCCAAAAACAGGTCTCCCCACACATTTCACGCCCTTGCATGATGTACCGACAAGCTAAATAATTCTTCAACCACGAGTTTTACTCCTAAAAAGTTACACACTCCAAAATTTCAGTCGAGACAACAAACTGCGAACGAACAAAACCCCTAACCATAAAATTGAGGAAAGTAGGTCACAAAACAAGAATCTTTTTTCTCAACAACGTTCGCTTAAATTTGAACTCCGATGTTGAGTGCCTCTGTAGACACCCCATTATAACACCCCGTATTTTTGTGCATTTAATATTTAATTAATTCGGGAATTTTGAATTACCGGTGTGTCGTAATTTTAATTAAATTAATTATGACAATATATTTATTTAAATATTAATCCGGAAGTGAATGGTTAATGTTTAGGAAAATTTATTTACTAAGTGAATAGTAATAATTTAATTACGTCATTTCGGGTATTCATGACGGGGTATGCACTTATCTCAATCGGGAGTCGGTATAGACTAAATTGGGTGTGAAATAAGGATTTTTATAAATTAATTCGGATGCCAATTCTGAGGGCCCGGTTGAGTCCGGATGGGTTGAGATAGTCAGAAAAAAGTACCCGGGGGTAGTAATTGGGTCTCGGGGTATTTTTGGGCATGGCGGGGCCCACACGGGGTGAGTTGGGCCACTTTAATTAAGCCCATTAGACTAAAAACGAGATTAAGGGTTTTTAACCTGATTGGGAGATTAAGGGATGGCAACCAACATAACTCTAAACCTAGAGTTTGAGAGGAGATTTGGGGGAAAGCAAATCAAGAACAAATTGGAGGTTATTGGATCCAAATTAAGGGACATCAACAACGGATCAGACACTACGAACACTTACAGGCAAGTGGTTAACTGTTGTGATTTCTAAAAGTTTGATAATCAATTCATATCATAGTGATGTGTGTATTAAAATTCGTTTTGGGTGTGTCACCAAAATCTAAATTGGGTTTTTGTAAATTTATATACCTTAATGAGATTAAGAGGGGAGATTTATCGTGTTTATGATTCTAGAATGTAGAGAACTGAATCAGATGTTAAAATCAGTAAGAGTAGAGGGTTAATACCCAAATCAGGAAAAAGTAGGAAATCGTGAGATTTAATTTAAGTTTGATGTTCTATAAGGTGCTTTGATCCTATTCTTATGTAGAAATAGGGTCGATTGGTCTTGGGTTAGTCCATGGGAAAGAATGAAAGTTCGAGGTTTTCGTTAATGGTGGAACTACCTGTTGAAGAAGACGAAGTCAGGGACGATCGATCGATCGACCCAGGGGGTTCGATCGATCGATGATTTAGCATTCTGGGCAGTTCGCCCAGTTTGCATATAAGGGGGGGAGGATTTAATTAGAAATTAATTCCCATACTTTAAAAAGTGATAAATAATTGTGAAACAAATATTCCTAGCAATTATGGGAGAAAGTAATTGGGACTAGGATTAATTTATGTGGGGCATTTAATGTATGAATTTGAGAGATTTTATTCCAAAATAGTGAGGTACGGATCAAGTGAGTGAATCCGGGTATATTGGTCATGCGACCCCAAAGTAGTGAATTAAGTTTGGAGATAAACTAATTAATTTTGAGTCGGGATATAGACTCGGGAAATATTTAATTATGGACCAAGTGGGCGAGTCCGGGTATGTTGGTAATTATAGGTAAATATAATTGGGAAATTCTGGACATAAATGTGTGACACATTGTGGGAGAAAAATGTGGGAAAGAAATTATGAGATGTAAAAATGGACCGAGTGAGTGACTCCAGGTATGTTAGTTATGTGACACCAAAGTATTACATTTATTTTTGAGAGAGAGTAATTAATTTGGAGTCGAAACATAGACTCGGGAAATATTAAGTTACAGGCCAAGTAAGTGAGTCCGGGGATAATGGTTGGGTGACACCAAGTTATTAAATTAATAAATGCTTTAATTAATTTAATTAGAGTCGGATTGTAGACTCGGGTAGTATTAAATTAATAAGAGTGAGAATTAATTGAATAAGAGTCGGATTGTAGACTCGGGTAGTATTAAATTAATAAGAGTGAGAATTAATTTAATAAGAGTCGGATTGTAGACTCGGGTAGTATTAAATTAATAAGTGTATTAATTAATTTAATTAGAGTCGGACTGTGTACTCGGGTAGGATTTAATTAATTAATGTGTAAATTAATTATATTAGAGTCGGACAACAGGCTCGGATTTTTATTGATTAATTAATGGGTAAATTAATTAAATTATAGTCGGACGATAGACTCTGGGCGGCATTAAATTAATAAGTGTGTGTGACACCCCGACTAATTAAATACCGGGTAGCTACTCCTTTATTAAATTAATTCAAAATGCCAAGTTGGCTCAGTTAATAGCATCACCGTCGAAAACATTTTTATTATTACTAACCACCTAGTATTTAAAAAGTAAGTGCCAAATTTTAATTAAAGTCTGATTAACATGCAACAAGTGTAATAAAGAATAATAACACCATTCACCATACTGAAGTAAAAAGAATAACCATCACATAATATAATTAAAGTCTGGAGGAAAACTCCTCACTACAAATCCCACAACTGATAAGTAAACTGAATATTAAAACAGTACATGCCAAAGTCTGAAAACTGAAATGGAAATGTAACTCTAATAGAAATGGGCAACATGCCCTACAACTGATAGATAATGAATCTGGAATCCAACTGATAGAAGCGTCTACAAGAAAAACCTTGTAGCTTCCACAAACAGCTACAGCTCGTCACCAGAATGAGTATCCTATGCATGGTGTCCTTGTGGCTGGGCACCTAAAATGGTTTTACAAGAAAAGTAGATTTGAAAGAAAACGGGTCAGAGCCCGAATGTGGAGATATTTTAAAAACCTGCAAGTGCTTTAAAAACATTTAAAAGATTAAATGCAAAGTACATGTTAGGACGTGCACTCACATGATATTCTCACCTCTCATCTAACAGTGCACTCCTAACGTAAGTACCCATCTATACCGACACAACCACTAGCTAAGTGACATCATATCTAGCTAGACTGTCATAGGTCCTACCCTTATTACTCGGTTCTATTAACATTATAACGCTCATAATTAAGTAGGGGTTTAACGTAAACTCAGATGCTCAATATGCAATATATATATCACTATCAGTTAACTCGTTATATTTCTCGAAGCAATACCTTAATTATATTCACAACATTAACATGAAGGTTCCCATTAATTAAGTGTACATTATTCACATCATAAATATACAATATAAGCACCCCGAGAACTAAGCTGTGGTGCACACATACTCTGCTATCCATCCCGGTACATCACGTACATAATGATTACATATTCCGAATCTCTCAGGAATAGTTCACAGATAACAACATCACAAACAATGGAGGCGAACACGTTCACATCACATAGGTCACGCACATACCTACGCTCCTACGATCAGCGAACTTATTAATATCCCAATAAGTCTTTCTATGACCTATGTTCATCAAGGTAACAAGTCTAAATCCGGGCAACACAAGGATTAGAGGGCCCTAAGCGAACGCAAACCTCCCGTGATAGCAAGTATGGTAGGTATGTCATACACACAATTCATATACCAATACTAAGTAAACACACGTCTTAGTAATCCCGTAGTTTAATCGTAGTACATATCGCTTTCTCGTACTAACTTATAATTATCACAATTTATACTATTCCGGTTTATAATCATACGCACCATAATTTATTCTCTCGTCGTAGTAGACACTCACGTCTCAACCCAAACGGTTCATCGAATTAAATCTCTCGTATATAATTTACTCCTCGTAATAACCCAAAAGTCCCAATTCTATCCTTACATCATCATTGGAATGTTATCTATATCCTCAAACAAGTTTACGGGGCTCCAAAAATCAAAACAGTCCAAAAAGGCCCAAACTGTCAACTCGTTAGAACTCTCGTTCGAACTAGACTGTTCGAACGAGATTCCTCTGTCAACTCATTAGAAGTCTCGTTCGAACGAGGCTGTTCGAACGAGATCCAGTTCGTTTGAACGAACTATCCCTTCTAACGAGATCTCGTTCGAACGAAGTTATCAACGAGGCTCCCTTTCGTTAGAACGACTGGTCAATTCGTTAGAAGCTCGTTCGAACGAGTTCGTTCGAACGACCTGGGCAGGGGCTTCTAACGACCTACCAGATTCGTCCCAGATTTTCCTAAAACTCGTTTTCACCATTTTTACTGCTCAAATCTCTTCTAAACTAAGTCGCAACAATCGTTTTAAGGTCTCTAAACAATCCTAAACATATTGTAATCACATCCTAACACGTTTTGAAGGATTAATCCATCCTAACATCAACCAAATTTACACATCTCTACACTTTTTCCCAATTTATCAAGAACATGAACCCTAGCTTTTTGAATCATGAATTAATCCAATATAAATCCGTTTTAATTTCTTCCAATCATAAATATTATGGGAATACTCACCTACCTATAATTCTACATGCAATTCTCTTCAAGATTTTCAAGTTCTAAACTCCAAACTATATGGGTTTTCATATTTCACCAAGAACAAACACAAAATTCAAAATTTTCTAACATGGAAAGAACATTCTTTGAAATTAAATGGAATTAAGTCACTTGCCTTGGTTGTCTCTGAGTTTGGTGTTGATTTGGTGAAGATTTCTGCAGAATTTCTTCTCTCTCCAAGCTTCTTCTCCAATGGTGGCTATGGTGGCTAGGGTTTGCTTTTGGGAAGGTTGGAAACCTAATTGATAACCTCCGTAGCTTAAATGGTTAATATGGGTTGGTTAGTGGGTTTAGTGGGTTAAATCCACATCAGATTAAGACTCCCAATTTTCGTCACTTTTAATTCCTCAAAATGTAAAATTACCAAAATACCCTTTAAGTTGCCGGTATGGCCTAAAATACCCCAAGACCCAAACTACACCCCCGGCTAGTGTTTTTTGCCTATATCGACCCTTCCGGACGCGTTGGCGCACTCAAAACGACCATACAGATAATAGAAATAAAAATCACTTTTATAATTAAAATAATATACCATGACGCGGCGGTCACACGCGTCTCCACGAAATTCTCAAATTGCCGTATATTAATCTCACGACAAATTTTATAATACCAAATTCATATATAAAAACATGTATCCACATAATCAAATACCAACTCGCATCTCGTTAGTATTTATAACCCGAATTAATTTCCAATTAATACGCATTTAATTAATTAATCCCAAAAATAAATATAGCCAAAAGTACGGGGTATTACATACTTCCCCCCTAATAACTGAATTTCGTCCCGAAATTCGAAACTAGAAAGTACCTGCTAAAAATAGCTCTGGATAACGTTCGCGCATCTCATCCTCGCGCTCCCATGTGGACTCCTCGACATTGTGATGTCGCCACTGAACACACACTAACGGAACTATCTTTGACCGCAGTTTCCTCTCGCTTCGGTCCAAAATAGCAATCGGCCCCTCCTCGTAAGAGCTATCTGGCTGGAGATCAATGTCCTCCACAACAATGTGAGAATGAGCCAAATTATCTCTAAGGTATTTCCTCAGCGAGGAAATATGGAACACATCGTGAATCCGATGCAAATGCTCCGGTAACCCAAGTCTATACGCAACCAGTCCGATCCGCTCAATAATAGGAAACGGCCCCACATACCTTGGTGCCAACTTCCCCTTCTTCCCGAAATGCATAATCCCCTTCATAGGAGATACTCTGAGCAAAACCTGGTCCCCCACTTGGAACTCTCTGAAAAACCTCTTCGCATCAGCATAACTCTTCTGCCTATCTTGAGCTACCCGAATGCGACTCCGAATCAACTCAATCCTTGCCGAAGTATCCTGAATCACTTCCGGCCCAAGAAGTTCGTTGTCCCCCACCTCTAACCAACATGCTGGGGAACGACAAGGCCTACCGTACAACGCCTCAAACGGAGCCATGCCAATCGTGAACTGATAGGAGTTGTTGTAAGCAAACTCCACCAGTGGAAGGTACTGCTCCCATCCACCCCCGAAGTCAATAATGCACATGCGTAGCATGTCTTCTAACATCTGATTCGTGCACTCTGTCTGCCCATCGGTCTGCGGATGATAAGCTGTACTCAACCGCAACTCCGTGCCCATTGACTCCTGGAAACTTTCCCAAAACCGCGAAACAAATATCTTGTCTCTGTCAGACACGATATTTAGGGGCACACTGTGAAGTCTCACAATCTCTGAAATGAAGAGCTGGGCATACTGTCCCATAGTGTAGTCAGTCCTTACGGGTAAAAAGTGAGCGACCTTGGACAACCTGTCCACAATTACCCAAACGGAGTCGTGACCCCTCTGCGACATAGGCAACCCCGTGATAAAGTCCATGGATATGCTCTCCCACATCCACACCGGGACCTCCAATGGCTGTAGCAATCCTGTCAATTTCTGATGATCCTCTTTTTCAAGCTGACAAGTGGCACATTTCGAAACAAACTCAGCAATATCTCTCTTCATACCGCTCCACCAATACTGTCGTCTCATGTCTTGGTACATTTTGTCCCCTCCGGGATGTACCGCGAACTGTGAGCCGTGCGACTCTGCCATCACGTTGTGTCGCAATTCCTCTCCTTTCGAAACCACCAATCTCCCATTGAAGCGTAATCCCCCGTCTGAGCTAACGGTATAGGATTCGGCTCCCTCTGCTAGTAATCGAACTATCTGCTCCTGACAGAACGAGTCATTGGCCTGTGCCCGTACTACATTCGTGACAATCTGCGGTGTAACGGTCATCACAGACATGAAAGATCGGGCCACTGCATCCTGGTGTCCCAATTCCTTCCACTTAGCCTTCCACACCTCTGCCACCTCATCTGCTGGCCTACGGCTCAACGCGTCTGCTACCACGTTAGCCTTACCTGGGTGATACTGGATGTCGAACTAGTAGTCCTTCACAAACTCAAGCCACCTACGCTGCCGCATATTCAATTCCTTCTGCGTGAACAGGTACTGTAGGGACTTGTGGTCCGTGAACAGTTGGAACTTCTCCCCCAAAAGATAGTGCCTCCAAATCCGTAGGGCAAATACCACTGCCGCCAACTCCAAATCATGCATGGGGTAATTCTTCTCATGAGGCTTAAGCTTACGGGAAGCATAAGCTATGGCCTGTCTCTCCTGCTGTAATACACCTCCCAGTCCTTGCAAAGACGCATCGGTGTAAACCAAATACTCAACTCCCGGTCTCGGCAATGCTAACACAGGTGCTGAGGTCAATTTGTCCTTCAATTCATCGAATGCCAACTGACAGGCATCACTCCAGATGTATGGCACACCCTTACGAGTCAGATGTGTCAAAGGACCTGCTATCTCTGAGAAGCCCCGAATAAACCTCCTGTAGTATCCTGCTAGACCCAAGAAACTACGAATTTCAGTCGGTGTTGTGGGCTGCCCCCACTCCCTCACCGCTGATACTTTCCCCGGATCAACAACTATTCCCCGGTCGGAAATGATATGTCCCAGAAACTGGACTTCCTTCAGCCAAAACCCGCACTTCTCATATTTTGCATACAAATCGTTCTGACGAAGTGTCTGCAAAACCTGCCTCAAATGCTCGGCGTGCTCCTCCTCTGTCTGGGAGTAAACCAGAATATCGTCGATGAAGACAATGACAAATTGATCTAGGAAATCCCTAGCCACTCTGTTCATCAAGTCCATAAACACTGCTGGAGCTTTGGTCAAACCGAAAGTCATAACTCGAAACTTGTAAGAACCATATCTCGACAAGAACGCAGTCTTCGAGACATCTTCCTCCCTGATACGCAACTGATGGTATCCCGATCTCAAATCAATCTTCGAGAAGAAAGAAGCTCCTCTCAACTGGTCGAATAAGTCATTGATTCGAGGCAATGGATACTTATTCCGTATCGTGACCTTATTCAACTCTCGGTAGTCCACACACAATCTCAGTGAACCGTCCCTCTTATTCACAAACAGAACTGGAGCGCCCCAAGGTGAGGTACTCCTGCGAATAAAGCCCTGACCTAACAGCTGCTCTATCTGATCCCGTAACTCCCTCATCTCAGCTGGAGCCATACGGTACGGTGCGCGTGCTATAGGTCTCGTACTCGGTAGCAAATCTATAACAAAGTCTATCTCTCGACTGAGGGGTAAGCCTGATATCTCCTGAAACACATCCGAATACTCCCTGACTACTGGGATAGAATCTAAAGGAATCACTACCTCCTTAGAGGTATCCTCCTCAATGTAATACAGATGAGCGGTCGATCCTCCCTCTGGGCGAGGCATCGCCACTACAAACATCTCTTGCCCCGGAATGGCAAAAACAATGCTCCCGCTGAAGCAATCAATCATGGCCCTATAAGCTACGAGCCAATCCATACCGATAATCACATCGTGAACATGCATATCTAATACTAACATGTCCGCAGGTAATACCAAACTGCCAATCTCAACCCCCACTCCCCGGTATATAAAGAAAATAAGTGACCCACTTCCCAATGGTGAGTCGACACACATCACTGTGCTCTCTGCCGTAGCTAACAATCCTAGAGCTTTCGCGAAGTGTGTAGCTATAAAATAGTGTGTAGCACGCGTATCAAATAATACCCGACCCATAGTGCCATGGATAGGAAACGTACCCTCAATCGCGGGCGGTGCCTGTGGAACTGCAGCCTGGTGGACGTTGTAAACACGTCCATACTGTAGCTTCCCCTGCTGAACTGGGACTGCTGGAATGGGTGGCAATGCTGCCATCTGTGGCGGTGCGGGAAGAGTGGCGGGAAACATAGGCCTCTGTGGCTCCTGGCGAGCACCCTGCTGCTGCTGCTGTGGGGCCCTGCCCCTATCAGGACAATCCTGTCGCTTATGGCCAGTCTTGCCACAAATAAAGCACTTCCCTGGGAAGTTCCCTCCTCTCTGTCCCTGCTGTCCCCGGCCCTGGTGGCCGTTACCGTTCCTCCCTTGGCCCTACTGGCCCTGGTGAAACTGCTGCCCATTCTGCCCCTGTTGGCCCTGATGGCCGTTTGGACCCTAATGGCCCTGACGGAAACCTCCCTGTCCCTGTCTGTAGTTCCCTGACCGGAACCTCTTATTATCCCCCTGCTGGGAGCCCTGCTCATTCTGTCTCTGCCCCTGACCAAATTGTGCCCCGCTGGCACCATGTCCTCCAGTCCTGCCCTGATGGCTAGACTCCCCCGACCTCTTACCCTCGGCCATATGAAAACGGTGGTCCTGGCAGTGTAACAATGCAGCGTTAACCACATCAGAATAGGTGGCCAACGATAGGTTCCCTAACAGATGCTGACGGATCCTCACAGTCAACCCGTCCGTGAACTTCTCAATCTTCTTCTTCTCTGTTGGTATCTCATCTGGAACGATATTCAACAGATTCGTGAACTAAGCCTCATACTCGGCCACAGTCTTACCTTCCTGCTTCAGACTCATCAATCTCCTCCTCATTTCCGTATGAACAGCAGATGGAAAGTACTTGCGTTCGAACCGCACCCAGAACTCCTGAATCGTGAGAGCATCCCTCTCCTCCATGGTGGTAATAGACTCCCACCACTATAGCGCAGATCCAACTACCTTGAAAGTAGCTAGCACCTTCTTCTGGACGTCCGTGCACTCATACATCCTTAAGTGCCTCTGCATATTCCACTGGCTCGAGACTACCACATCTGAGCTACCAGCAAACTCTGGCGGATGCGCTTTCTGAAAAGCGTCACATACACGCTCCCAAGCAGACGAAAATGCATTAGCTTGTACTGGCGCGGCAACCGGCGCCTGCGGTGGTGCCTGCTGAACAACGGCAATGGCGGCATTTACCGCTTGGGCTACTATAGCTGCAACCTCAGCGGCGTTCATCATGCCCTGAACTGGAGCGGGCTGGGGTTCGGGCATTGCATCCCTGGGAACTCATCGTGCACATCGTGGAGGCATCTGAAATAAGAACAAAGTTTATAAGTTCGCTGTTTATAAACTTAAGATAGCTGAAGAACGAAGCATACACAAAAAGAGTACAACAGTCCTAAAATATAGGGCTCTATATCAAAGAAACTTAGCGGAAACATAATAAGCCGTCAGATCCTAAAGGACACTAGAACCTGATGCTCTGATACCACCTGTGACACCCCGACTAATTAAATACCGGGTAGCTACTCCTTTATTAAATTATTTCAAAATGCCAAGTTGGCTCAGTTAATAGCATCACTGTCGAAAACATTTTTATTATTACTAACCACCTAGTATTTAAAAAGTAAGTGCCAAATTTTAATTAAAGTCTGATTAACATGCAACAAGTGTAATAAAGAATAATAACACCATTCACCATACTGAAGTAAAAATAATAACCATCACATAATGTAATTAAAGTCTGGAGGAAAACTCCTCACTACAAATCCCACAACTGATAAGTAAAGTGAATATTAAAACAGTACATGCCAAAGTCTGAAAACTGTAATGGAAATGTAACTCTAATAGAAATGGGCAACATGCCCTATAACTGATAGATAATGAATCTGGAATCCAAGTGATAGAAGCATCTACAAGCAAATCCCTATAGCTTCCACAAACAGCTACAGCTCGTCACCAGAATGAGTATCCTATGCATGGTGTCCTTGTGGCTGGGCACCTAAAATGGTTTTACAAGAAAAGTAGATTTGAAAGCAAACGGGTCAGAGCCCGAATGTGGAGATATTTTAAAAACATGCAAGTGCTTTAAAAATATTTAAAACATTAAATGCAAAGTACATGTTAGGACGTGCACTCACATGATATTCTCACCTCTCGTCTAACAGTGCACTCCTAACGTAAGTACCCATCTATAACGACACAACCACTAGCTAAGTGACATCATATCTAGCTAGACTGTCATAGGTCCTACCCTTATTACTCGGTTCTATTAACATTATAACGCTCGTAATTAAGTAGGGGTTTAACGTAAACTCAGATGCTCAATATGCAATATATATATCACTATCAGTTAACTCGTTATATTTCTCGAAGCAATACCGTAATTATATTCACAACATTAACATGAAGGTTCCCATTAATTAAGTGTATATTATTCACATCATAAATATACAATATAAGCACCCCGAGAACTAAGCTCTGGTGCACACATACTCTGCTATCCATCCTGGTACATCACGTACAAAAGGATTACATATTCCGAATCTCTCAGGAATAGTTCGCAGATAACAACATCATAAACAATGGAGGCGAACACAGTCACATCACATAGGTCACGCACATACCTACGCTCCTACGATCAACGGACTTATTAATATCCCAATAAGTCTTTCTATGACCTATGTTCATCAAGGTAATCAGTCTAAATCCGGGCAACACAAGGATTAGAGGGCCCTAAGCGAACGCAAACCTCCCGTGATAGCAAGTATGGTAGGTATGTCATACACACAATTCATATACCTATACTAAGTAAACACACGTCTTAGTAATCCCGTAGTTTAATCGTAGTACATATCGCTTTCTCGTACTAACTTATAATTATCACAATTTATACTATTCCGGTTTATAATCATACGCACCATAATTTATTCTCTCGTCGTAGTAGACACTCACGTCTCAACCCAAACGGTTCATTGAATTAAATCTCTCGTATATAATTTACTCCTCGTAATAACCCAAAAGTCGCAATTCTATCGTTACATCATCATTGGAATGTTATCTATATCCTCGAACAAGTTTACGGGGCTCCAAAAATCAAAACAGTCCAAAAAGGCCCAAACTGTCAACTCGTTAGAAGTCTCGTTCGAACGAGACTGTTCGAACGAGATTCCTCTGTCAACTCGTTAGAAGTCTCGTTCGAACGAGGCTGTTCGAACGAGATCCAGTTCATTCGAACGAACTGTCCCTTCTAACGAGATCTCGTTCGAACGAGGTTATCGAACGAGGCTCCCTTTCGTTAGAACGACTGGGCAATTCGTTAGAAGCTCGTTCGAACGACCTGGGCAGGGGCTTCTAACGACCTACCAGATTCGTCCCAGATTTTCCTAAAACTCGTTTTTCACCATTTTTACTCCTCAAATCTCTTTAAAACTAAGTCCCAACAATCGTTTTCAGGTCTCTAAACAATCCTAAACATATTAAAATCACATCCTAACACGTTTTGAAGGATTAATCCATCCTAACATCAACCAAATTTACACATCTCTACACTTTTTCCCAATTTATCAAGAACATGAACCCTAGCTTTTTGAATCATGAATTAATCCAATATAAATCCGTTTTAATTTCTTCCAATCATAAATATTATGGGAATACTCACCTACCTATCATTCTACATGCAATTCTCTTCAAGATTTTCAAGTTCTAAACTCCAAACTACATGGGTTTTCATATTTCACCAAGAACAAACACAAAATTCGAAATTTTCTAACATGGAGAGAACATTCTTTGAAATTAAATGGAATTAAGTCACTTGCCTTGGTTGTCTCTGAGTTTGGTGTTGATTTGGTGAAGATTTCTGCAGAATTTCTTCTCTCTCCAAGCTTCTTCTCCAATGGTGGCTAGGGTTTGCTTTTGGGAAGGTTGGAAACCTAATTGATAACCTCCGTAGCTTAAAGGGTTAATATGGGTTGGTTAGTGGGTTTAGTGGGTTAAATCCACATCAGATTAAGACTCCCAATTTTCGTCACTTTTAATTCCTCAAAATGTAAAATTACCAAAGTACCCTTTAAGTTGCCGGTATGGCCTAAAAATACCCCGAGACCCAAACTACACCCCCGACTAGTGTTTTCTGACTATCTCGACCCTTCCGGACGCGTTGGCGTGCTCAAAACGACCATGCGGATAATAGAAATAAAAATCACTTTTATAATTAAAATA
This sequence comes from Sambucus nigra, assembly GCA_949130495.1. NCBI lineage: Eukaryota > Viridiplantae > Streptophyta > Magnoliopsida > Dipsacales > Adoxaceae > Sambucus > Sambucus nigra. The sequence continues at coordinate 5,375,974 of OX422214.1, read as the reverse complement.
ATATACCATGACGCGGCGGTCACACGCGTCTCCACAAAATTCTCAAATTGCCGTATATTAATCTCACGACAAATTTTATAATACCAAATTCATATATAAAAACATGTATGCACATAATCAAATACCAACTCGCATCTCGTTAGTATTTATAACCCGGATTAATTTCCAATTAATACGCATTTAATTAATTAATCCCAAAAATAAATATAGCCAAAAGTATGGGGTATTACAGTGTGTTAATTAATTAATAAGTGTGTTAATTAATTTAATTAGAGTCGGATGATAGACTCGGGGAGGTATTAAATTAATATGTGTGTCAATTAATTTAATTAGAGTCGGGTGATAGACTCGGGAAGGTATCAAATTAATAAGTGTGTCAATTAATTTAATTGGAGTCGGACCATAGACTCGGGGAAAGTTTTATATAAATTGAAGTGTGAGTTAAATATATTAGAGTCGGACCATAGACTCGGGAAGACGACAAATTATTAAGTGAGAAAATTAATTACATTGAGTCGGGCCACAGACTCAGTAAATTACAGGCAGTGTACAGAATTTTGAGTACATGGTAAAGCCGGGGTTATTAATATATATATACGGTGTAGTGATAGTATATATATATATATATATATATATATATATATATATATATATATATATGTGTGTGTGTATGTATTGTGTGAGACATTAAATTACAGGCAGTGTACGGGATTTTGAGTACACGGTAAAATCGGGGTTCATAGTATATATATACGGGTTGTGATAGTAGATATATATGTGTATATATTGTGTGTGATAGTAAATATCAGTGACTAGATATTTATTCAATTTAAATACTCTAATGCTATCAAGGGAGGTTGCACGATGTGGGTGAGTCCCCTAGCTTGAGGAGTAGGGCGAGTATATCCCCAGGTCGTAGCGTCCGGTATATATATGGGTGAGGGATTTATCTCACTTTCAGGGAAGGAATATAACCGCCTCCACTTCGTTTATATTTTGGTCCAAGTTGGTGAGCAATTCCAACTTGGGGAAACTAGGTTTTGTGAGCACACCTAGTGAGATAGCATTTTAGAGGGAATCATTCAGTGAGGGGATACTCGGAAGGATGGATACACGTATGATATATGTGTGGATGTTAGTAAAAGTACGTATAATATGGTAGTAAATATTATATGTAGGTGAAAATACAGTGTGTGATGTATTTACCTTATATAACTCGGGTTACAGTTATATGCTGTTAATTAATGAGAAATTAATTAAGTTATTCATTTATGGGAATAATACAGTGTGAGATGGATTTACTTTGTATAACTTGTGTTACGGTTATATGATATTCATTAAGAAGGAATTAATTAAGTTAATCGTGTAATAACTTATAATTCAGGAAATCATTATACTCAGGTTAGAGTAGTATGGCAAGGGAAGGTTATACCAGGATTAGTTGAACGGGGTAGCACAACTAGGTGGGGTTAAGGTAACCGGTAGGTGTGCACAATAGTGGAGGGGTGAGATTGTCCACAAGGGAGTGCGACACTAACTTAAATATGAAGTGCATTCATGCATTTTAAATTACTGCAGTTAACTCACTTGCTAAATATTTTCTAAATATTTTGGGTTCTAACCCTTGCTATAAAACTATTTTCAAAACCTTTTAGGTGTCCAGCCACAGGGACGCCAAGATTGATATTCTATTCCAGGGACACGGAGCTGCGACATATGTGGATGCTAACAGGAGTTTGGATTAGACGCATCATTCATTCATTCCTAGAGTAGGAATCATATTTCAGTTTTAGTTTTATTTAGGGCTTGTCGCCCAGACTTCTCGGTACAGTTTTCCGTTGTATTTTATTCAGGTGTTGAATATTTGTATTCGATTATTTCTTTGGTGGCCGGTGATTTATTCGGCAAGTTGTGTAATTATGATTCAGTTTATTTTCATTCAGTTGTGTGAATGGTTTATATTTTAATTCCGCATGTACAGTTTTGATTTAATTAAAAAGTTAAAATTGGCACCAGCTTTTGGAATACTAGGTGGTTAGTAAGTCTTAAAAAGTTTTCGACAGTGATGCTGAGGATGATCCAACTGGGATTCCTGTTTTAATTTGGTATAGGACTGATCACCCAGTATTTTATTAGGCGGGGTGTCACAGATGGTATCAGAGCATCAGGTTCTAGTGTCCTTAGGATCTATGCGGCTTTTCACATTTCTTCTTGACAATCTTTGATATAGAGCCCTATTATAGGATTGTTGAATTCTCATACCTATGCGCATATATGTTCTTCTGCGAAATTTATATTTGAGAGTGAACTCATACGAAATTCGATTATCATTCCAGATGACGCCCAGGAGAGAGAGAGCATCTAGGGTAGCAGGGAGAGATGAGACGAAGGAGGCTCGTTAGGAGCAAGAGCTACCGTAGCAATGGCCAGAGATGATTTTGGCAGCACAGGTAACTAAACTAGTGATGTGGGCGGTTGAGACGATGGTGGTCACAACGGCAAGGTAGTTTCGACGGGATCAGCCACAAGTGTTAGTGGCGCCGAGTGTTCAGACTCACGCATGGTCGTCGGGGTGGAAACAAGAAACGGAGGTTATTTTAGTGGGAACCCACCAGAGTTGCGGGGGGTTCAGATGTAGTGCTAGCGTGTCAAGGAAGAGATATATCCAGCGTCACCTACGCATGGGAGATTGCGATAAGGTGCGAAAGCAAATGCTAACCACTTTTAGTTTAGTGGGAGCAGCGCTACAGTGGTGGGAGTCGATCACCACAGTTGAGGAAATGGACACACTAGCCATTGTAGAGTTTTGGGTGTGGTTGGACCGCAAGTATTTTCCTCCAGCGGTTGAGACCGAAACGAGGAGAAAATTTTGTGAGGTGACTCAAAGGGGACCGTTAAGTGGTCGATTACGAGGAAGAATTCACTCGTTAGCAAAATTTTTGTACCGGATGAGGTAAGTGAGGAAAAGAGAAAGAAAACAAAGTTTATGGATGGGTTAGTCTGGAGAATCAGACAACATTTAATTCATAATTCCGGATTTATAGATTATACTGATGTCATTAACGCAACATTCTAGCACTGTCGGGAATATCGCTTCCCCGCGAAAGGAAGCGGGAGGGGAGTGGGGATTATCCAGTCAGATGAGGCAAAAATGAACAATACCAGTGGGGTATCCCAGCTGCAGACTGGGGGAGATCTGGGGCAGGATTTTCGGTAGGGAAATCATGCCAAACGATCTAGAACTGGAGGCTATCGACGGGATGGCCAGGAATTCCAATAAGGTTTTCATGGAAGGGATCAGTGGCAGGGTGAACATATTAGAAAGTGTTTCTTTTGTGGTAAAAGCGAGACACATGAAGAGATATTGCCTTAAGCGAGGCAAGGGTCAACTACAGGACGAGGTCCTAGATGTACAACCACTAAAGCAAGTCACGGGTGCATTCAGGCAGGGAGAAGCTTCTCCGGAACCCGAGAACCATTCGTTGCAGCTGGCGTATAGAGGTAATTATTTTTTCCCTAGGGCATGGGTATATTTTTGAGTGACAAAGAGGATGTCACAGTATAAGACTTATTTTTCACTAGAGTTCGCAGGTGAGTCGAACTTAGTGGGTGCGCTGGCGGTAGCAGCCATAGCATGTGGGTAAACTTTCCGTAGGGTAGAGGAGTTCCTTAGTGATCTTCACGGGAGAGTGGAGGCGTACACTTAGTGATTGGTTGAATTATGCGAGGAATTACTACTTTCGAGAATTATGGCAGTAGGGTTAATAATATTTTCAAAATATCGGTTGCATAGCGATGGAATTAAATATTGTGGATAGTGGACTTAAATTTTGGTGTTCGCGACACCAGGGTATGGTTGGTACTAGGTATCACCTGAGAGGGCGTATAGCCTATATATATGTGGGTATATATGTTATATTACGTGGTGCAATAGCACATAGTGAGGTTTTGTGTTCTCACATTTTATCCCGATAAGTGGGGATCTTTACTGAAGTGAATCAGGGTGGTTAAATTAATTTTCGAGCAAAGAGAGATAGCTCGGGGTTTATTTTGCGCAAGGACTAGTGGTAGTAAGGGCGCAGTATTTCATGTTGTCTTCTGTAGCGTAAGGGTAAGCGTATATACTTTTGCGTTGGGAGACAAGTATTTATGGGGAGAGGTTTGAACGTTAGCACTTGGGTTGGGTACCCGGGCGGTAGATATATATATATATATATATATAATATGACTACGGGTTCGAAGTTATATTACGGGCTACGACTAGCATAGTCGGGTAATTTTCGTGCGGTAGAGCGCGGGGATAGGGTGTATGGGCACCCGGGTTAATTAAGGAAAAATTTTGTGCGGTTAAGCACGGGTATACGGTGTATGGGAACCCTGGTAAAGTTAAATGCATACTTGTGTAACGTATGGTTAGAATCGGATGGGATAGATATAGCGGGCTTGGAGGCACATGACTAGTGAGTAATATGTGAATACTGGAACACTAGGTTTATCTTAATTTCGAGGACGAAATTTCTTTGTAAGGGGGGGAGTATGTAGCACCCCGTATTTTTGTGCATTTAATGTTTAATTAATTCGGGAATTTTTTTAATTACTGGTGTGTCGTAATTTGAATTGAATTAATTATGACAATATATTTATTTAAATATTAATCGGGAAGTGAATGGTTAATGTTTAGGAAAATTTATTTACTAAGTGAATAGTAATAATTTAATTACGTCATTTCGGGTATTAATGACGGGGTATGCACTTATCTCAACCGGGAGTCGGTATAGACTAAATTGGGTGTGAAATAAAGATTTTTATAAATTAATTCGGATACCAATTCTGAGGGCGCGGTTGAGTTTGGATGGGTCGAGATAGTAAGAAAAGAGTACCCGGGGGTACTAATTGGGTCTCAAGGTTTGTTTGGGCATGGTCGGGCCCACACGGGGTGAGTTGGGCCACTTTAATTAAGCCCATTAGACTCAAAACGGGATTAAGGATTTTTAACCTAATTGGGAGATTAAGGGATGGTAGCCAACATTACTCTAAACCTAGGGTTTGAGAGGAGATTTGGGGGAAATCAAATCAAGAACAAATTGGAGGTTATTGGAGCCAAATTAAGGGACATCAACAACGGATCAGACACTACGAACACTTACAGGAAAGTGGTTAATTGTTCTGATTTCTAAAAGATTGATAATTAATTCATATCATAGTGATGTGTGTATGAAAATTCGTTTTGGGTGTGTCACCAAAATCTAAATTGGGTTTTTGTAAATTTATATACCTTAATGAGATTACGGGGGGAGATTGATCGTGTTTATTATTCTAGAATGTAGAGAACTGAATCAGATGCTAAAATCCGTAAGAGTAGAGGGTTAATTACTGATAAAAATGAATTAAATTCGTATTGGGGATTTGAAACCCGGATAATACCTAAATCGCAAAAAAGTAGGAAATCGTGAGATTTAATTTCAGTTTTATGTTCTATAAGGTGCTTTGATCTTATTCTTATGTAGAAATAGGGTTGATTGGGCTTGGGTTAGTCTAGGGGAAAGAATGAAAGTTGGAGGTTTTCGTTAATGGTGGAACTGCCTATTGAAGAAGACGAAGTCAGGGATGTTCGATCGATCGACCCAGGGGGTTAGATCGATCGATGATTCAACATTCTGTGCAGTTCGCCCAGTTTGCATATAAGGGGGGATTTAATTAGAAATTAATTCCCATACATTAAAAAGTGATAAATAATTATGAAACAAATATTCCTAGAATTTATGGGAGAACGTAATTGGGACTAGGATGAGTTTATGTGGGGCATTTAATGGATGAATTTGAGAGATTTTATTCCAAAATAGTGAGGTACGGATCAAGTGAGTGAATCTGGGTATATTGGTCATGCGACCCCAAAGTAGTGAATTAAGTTTGGAGATAAACTAATTAATTTTGAGTCGGGATATAGACTCGAGAAATATTTAATTATGGACCAAGTGGGCGAGTCCTGGTATGTTGGTAATTATTGGTAAATGTAATTGGGAAATTATGGAGATAAATGTGTGACACATTGTGGGAGAAAATTGTGGGAAAGAAATTATGAGATGTAAAAATGGACCGAGTGAGTGAGTCCGGGTATGTTGGTTATGTGACACCAAAGTATTAAATTTATTTTTGAGAGAGTGTAATTAATTTCGAGTCGGAACGTAGACTCGAGAAATATTAAGTTACGGGCCAAGTAAGTGAGTCCGGGGATAATGGTTGGGTGACACCAAGTTATTAAATTAATAAATGCGTTAATTAATTTAATTAGAGTCGGATTGTAGACTCGGGTAGTATTAAATTAATAAGAGTGAGAATTAATTTAATAAGAGTCGGATTGTAGACTCGGGTAGTATTAAATTAATAAGAGTGAGAATTAATTTAATAAGAGTCCGATTATAGACTCGGGTAGTATTAAATTAATAAGTTTATTAATTAATTTAATTAGAGTCGGATTTTGGTCTCGGGTAGGATTTAATTAATTAATGTGTAAATTAATTATATTAGAGTCGGACAACAGACTCGGATTTTTATTGATTAATTAATGGGTAAATTAATTAAATTATAGTCGGACGATAGACTCGGGGCGGCATTAAATTAATAGGTGTGTTAATTAATTTAATTAGAGTCGGATGATAGACTTGGGGAGGTATTAAATTAATATGTGTGTCAATTAATTTAATTAGAGTCGGGTGATAGACTCGGGAAGGTATTAAATTAATAAGTGTGTCAATTAATTTAATTGGAGTCGGACCATAGACTCGGGGAAAGTTTTATATAAATTGAAGTGTGAGTTAAATTCATTAGAGTCGGACCATAGACTCGGGAAGACGACAAATTATTAAGTGAGAAAATTAATTGCATTGAGTCGGGCCACAGACTCAGTAAATTACAGGCAGTGTACATAATTTTGAGTACATGGTAAAACCGGGGTTATTAATATATATATACGGTGTAGTGATAGTATATATATATATATATGTGTGTGTGTTTGTATTGTGTGAGACATTAAATTACAGGCAGTGTACGGGATTTTGAGTACACGGTAAAATCGGGGTTCATAGTATATATATACGGGTAGTGATAGTAGATATATATGTGTATATATTGTGTGTGATAGTAAATATCAGTGACTAGATAGTTATTCAATTTAAATACTCTAATGCTATCAAGGGAGGTTGCGCGATGTGGGTGAGTCCCCTAGCTTGAGGAGTAGGGCGAGTATATCCCCAGGTCATAGCGTCCGGTATATATATGGGTGAGGGATTTATCTCACTTTCAGGGAAGGAATATAACCGCCTCCACTTCGTTTATATTTTGGTCCAAGTTGGTGAGCAATTCCAACTTGGGGAAACTAGGTTTTGTGAGCACACCTAGTGAGATAGCATTTTAGAGGGAATCATTCGGTGAGGGGATACTCGGAAGGATGGATACACGTATGATATATGTGTGGATGTTAGTAAAAGTACGTATAATATGGTAGTAAATATTATATGTAGGTGAAAATACAGCGTGTGATGTATTTACCTTATATAACTCGGGTTACAGTTATATGCTGTTAATTAATGAGAAATTAATTAAGTTATTCATTTGTGGGAATAATACAGTGTGAGATGGATTTACGTTGTATAACTTGTGTTACGGTTATATGATATTCATTAAGAAGGAATTAATTAAGTTAATCGTGTAATAACTTATAATTCAGGAAATCATTATACTCGGGTTAGAGTAGTATGGAAAGGGAAGGTTATACCAGGATTAGTTGAATGGGGTAGCACAACTAGGTGGGGTTAAGGTAACCGGTAGGTGTGCACAATAGTGGAGGGGTGAGATTGTCCACAAGGGAGTGCGACACTAACTTAAATATGAAGCGCATTCATGCATTTTAAATTACTGCAGTTAACTCACTTGCTAAATATTTTCAAAATGTTTTGGGTTCTAACCCTTGCTATAAAACTATTTTCAAAACCTTTTAGGTGTCCATCCACAGGGACACCAAGATTGATATTCTATTCCAGGGACACGGAGCTGCGGCATATTGATGCTAACAGGAGTTTGGATTAAACGCATCATTCATTCATTCCTAGAGTAGGAATCATGTTTTAGTTTTAGTTTTATTTAGGGCTTGTCGCCCAGAATTCTCGGTACAGTTTTCCGGTGTATTTTATTCAGTTGTTGAATTTTTGTATTGGATTATTTCTTTGGTGGCCGGTGATTTATTCGACAAGTTGTGTAATTATGATTCAGTTTATTTTCATTCAGTTGTGTGAATGGTTTATATTTTAGTTCCGCATGTACTATTTTGGTTTAATTAAAAAGTTAAAATTGGCACAAGCTTTTGGAATACTAGGTGGTTAGTAAGTCTTAAAAAATTTTCGACAATGATACTGAGGATGATCCAACTGGGATTTCTGTTTTAATTTGGTATAGGACTGATCACCCGGTATTTTATTAGGCAGGGTGTCACACCCATTATGCTCCCTCAAAACACTGGAAGACTATTATGTAAACCTCCACCCTCCCAAAAGCCCAAATCAAATCATGAAACTCGTGGTTTAAACCTTCTCCACCAAAGGAAAAAAAACACGACACAGGCCTATAAACAATGTCCAACCTTAAAACACGCCCTAATGACCGATCGGTCCCTAGGGAAGTGTGCTCGGACCGACCGATCCTATCGGGGTAGACCCACCGATCATACACCCCTAGTTGTTTTCTTATAAGTAGAGGCTCCATCAATCTCTCTATAAAAAAGACGCAAAACTCTTTCCTTTTGCCTTCCAAACCCCTCTTTAACCAAACTTCCATTTTTTACCCAAATCTCCTACACTTTCCCATCTTCATATATAAACCCCAAAGCTAAAAAAAAATGCAAGTTTTAAAAAAAAAAACTCCTTACTACCAAATAAGCGGCATATTTACTTCTTAAAAGGACTATTTTAAGACGAAATATTGCTGAAATGGAAAGGTTTTCGTGTGACATCACATGTTCCCTCCAACTACTTTATTTTGAAAGTTTATACCTAAAAAGGGTGGTGTTGTTCTAAAACACCACCCATTATCTTCCCCCGTTCATATTTTTTCTAAAGGTCTTGTGTGAGTTACATTGACTTGGATTCTGCCAATATTAGATACATAGATGTAATAGGGGATCCATCCCTAAACCTCAAGTTATATCTTGTACATATTTACTTATTTTTATTTTTATTTCTACAAATATGAAAAACTAAACACGTAAATATTTAAGAAATACATAAACGTAGGTGGGATGATTACTAGATCCGGGGATTTTCCCTACTATTTTGTTCTTAATGTTAAAAGTCTCAATACTTTTTATCCATTAAAGTGGTTTTATGAGTGAACCCATTTGATGAAATCACCTTTCATGAACACAAACCTCTCTACATTTTCAGTTCTAAACCCATTTTGAGACATCAAAATGGAGTTAAAAAATCTCACATCGAGCCTTCATAAGAGGTAAAATCCTTCCTTATCCTTGTACAAACTATTTGGACTTTTAATCTCTTCGTACAAGTACATACGCTCACTTGGACTGTCGTCCGAGTGAACAGGTCCAACTTTGTACATATATATTATTTGCCCATATTATCCACACACACACACACACACACACACACACACACACACACTTCACTACACAATCTATTTAAATAATAACTATTTTCTGTAATACCCCGTATTTTTATGGATTTTAAATTTGAGGATTTTTTAAATTTAAACTGAGATATTAATTTAATATTAATCAGGAAATTTATTTTAAATATTTACTAGCACGATGAGAGTTAGTAATCATTGGAATTTTTTTGAATATTATTTAATGGGTAAAGGTATATGTATAACCGAATTTATTAAAATTGTCACGAGTGTATAATTTGACAATTGTGGAAATTAAGTCGGGACGTGCCTGTGTCATGTCAGGACTAAACTATTATAATATAAAGTGAATAAATTATAAGTTGCCCATATGGTCATTTTGAGTGCACCAATGTGTCCGGAAGGGTCGAGATTTTCAGAAAAATATACCCGGGGATTTAGTTTGGGTCTCGGGGCGTTTTTAGGCCAAATCGGCATCCCGGGAGGGTATTATGGACATTTTGTATTTTTGGGTAATTAAACACACGAATTTCCTTAGGATATATCATCCATTAGGAGTTTTCTTTTAGGATTAACAAACACAGAACCTAAGAACGTCCATAAGAGAAGTAGGTGGAGAGCTTTCTAAGCAATCCAAGGTCAAGGACTCACTCGATTGCACCACCACCGCCACCAAAACGTAGATCGCACGACGAGGAACGCGACCATACCTTTTTCATCAACAAATCAGACCCTTGAATTCTAGGGAAGTATCTATCTTGCTTTGTTTTTAGTTAATGTTTCAGCCATGTCAGATTAGGATTGTTAATAGAGTGTTTCATGGAAGAATTCGATCACTTAGAGAATTTAAATTTAAAGTTTTAAAGGAATTTGATATATTCTGGACATCTCAATCACATTTAAAGGATTACCCACGAAATTGTATGGATTGAGAAACAAGAAATCTGGGAAAGAATTTGAAGAATGAAAGTTTCATGAAAAATTAGGGTTCTTCATAATTGGGTTAATTTACACCATTAATTAAATCTCGTGGCTGTATTTGAACATGTTTCACGTAAGAAATAATGTATATAGCTATATATGACTATTAGAAACCTTGTTTGGGAGTTTGGGGATCATTAATGGAGTTTTGGAGAAAATTGTTGGATGAAACACGTAGGTCGAATTTGCAGATTCTGAGCAAGAACTTCTTGATCGATCGATCGATCGAGACCATCGATTGATCGAGGATCGATCGATCGATGATTGATCGATCGACCCCCTTTCCTCGATCAATCAACCCCTCCTGGAAAACTGCATATTTGTCCCCTTTTTGTTTAATCCAGTTTAAATGCATAGGATGTAACACCCCGCCCGCCCGGGGAGAGCGAACGGAGCGCTAATACGATAAAACTAAACTAAATCCACAATATAACAAGGTATAGAGCATCTAAGTCCCACAACAACAAAAGAGAAACTACAAATCTCAATTTCTTCAAATAAATACCAAGTCTCTCGAATAAATACAACATCTAACTCGAATAAAAGTACAAATCTCCAAAGCTCTATACATCAAAATAATACAATTCTTCCAACTTGAATTAAAAATTCTCCCCAATATAATCCACGCTAAAAATCATCTCAATTGGTCCGTAGCATCCCAAATCCACGCTAACCTGCCAACTAAAAAAAAATATGGGGAAGTACACAATACGACAGGAAAGATGGTCAACAAATATAAGTTAGCGATGAATAAAACGTAACAACACGAGTACGAATATTCAAATCAAAATGCAAATCTCAAAGCATTCATCATTATAATTTTTCAACAACACTTTAGCCGGGTCACCAGGCCTCACCACATCCGTATATGCTTTATCAAGCCATAGCCCGGGAAACAGGAATTTTGGCGGGTGCCCAACATCCGTGCCATATTAAAATCTCATGACAACGTTCTCATCAACAATATAATGATACCACATGAATCAAAATAATTTCAACAATTATTTTCCTGATTTCAATGAATTTAACAATTCAAATATGAGTTCAATTAATAAGAATTCAAAGAGAATGACACTCGCGAGATTTAAGGAGCATATTGTGTAATACCCCATACCTCAAACCATGATGAGAAACCAACTATAGATCTGCCTAGAAATCATAATCACATCCTCAAGATCAACACAAAAGATCTATAAAATCTCCTCCAAGAACCTCCAACAAAATAGCCCCAAGAACACCTCTAATCTAAGGTTGGAACTCACAAATCTTAAGGGCCAATGTGTATATAAAAAGAAGAGGAATATAAAATATATTTGCTGCCAAAAGTTGTGCCAAAAGTAGGTTAAAAGGCTTGCCCACGACTTCCTTTTATAATGCAAAGAAATGAAGAGTTGGAATCCAAAAGACTCCTTTAAATAAGGCAAATAAATGAAGAGTTGGAAGTCAAAACAACTCCAAGAGTTAAAAACATTTAAAAATCATTTTAAAATCCGTTTTAACTCCGTTTTCGAAACCGTTTGAAATTCTCACCTTTAAAAATAATAACCAACATATTTGAGAAATAAAAATAATTTTATCAAAAACTTTATTTTTCCTCTTTATTTTGAAAATAGCCCAAAATTACGCGGGTTGTTACACTTCTCCACTAATAATGGAATTTCGTCCTCGAAATTCGCTGAATGCCTAACTCTCAAAATCAGGCCACTACACTAACTCCAAAAATAAATCACGTCTCCCAAAAATAAATTACTCACCTCTAATCTAGAAACCTATCACGAATATCACCTAAAATTTTCTATCTCCAAAAATTGCTAACCACGCAATGAACCCAAAACCCAATCCCCGAGGGTTGTCGTATACCTAAGCTCTGATACCATTTGTAACATCCCGCCCACCCGGGGAGAGCGAACGGAGCGCTAATACGATAAAACTAAACTAAATCCACAATATAACAAGGTATAGAGCATCTAAGTCCCACAACAACAAAAGAGAAACTACAAATCTCAATTTCTTCAAATAAATACCAAGTCTCTCGAATAAATACAACATCTAACTCGAATAAAAGTACAAATCTCCAAAGCTCTATACATCAAAATAATACAATTCTTCCAACTTGTATTAAAAATTCTCCCCAATATAATCCACGCTAAAAATCATCTCAATTGGTCCGTAGCATCCCAAATCCACGCTAACCTGCCAACTAAAAAAAATACGGGGAAGTACACAATACGACAGGAAGGATGGTCAACAAATATAAGTTAGCGATGAATAAAACGTAACAACACGAGTACGAATATTCAAACCAAAATGCAAATCTCAAAGCATTCATCATTATAATTTTTCAACAACACTTTAACCGGGTCACCAGGCCTCACCACATCCGTATATTCTTTATCAAGCCATAGCCCGGGAAACAGGAATTTTGGCGGGTGCCCAACATCCGTGCCATATTAAAATCTCATGATAACGTGCTCATCAACAATATAATGATACCACATGAATCAAAATAATTTCAACAATTATTTTCCAGATTTCAATGAATTTAACAATTCAAATATGAGTTCAATTAATAAGAATTCAAAGAGAATGACACTCGCGAGATTTAAGGAGCATATTGTGTAAAACCCCATACCTCAAACCATGATGAGAAACCAACTATAGATCTGCCTAGAAATCATAATCACATCCTCAAGATCAACACAAAAGATCTATAAAATCTCCTCCAAGAACCTCCAACAAAATAGCCCCAAGAACACCTCTAATCTAAGGTTGGAACTCACAAATCTTAAGGGCCAATGTGTATATAAAAAGAAGAGGAATATAAAATATATTTGCTGCCAAAAGTTGTGCCAAAAGTAGGTTAAAAGGCTTGCCCACGACTTCCTTTTATAATTCAAAGAAATGAAGAGTTGGAATCCAAAAGACTCCTTTAAATAAGGCAAATAAATGAAGAGTTGGAAGTCAAAACAACTCCAAGAGTTAAAAACATTTAAAAATCATTTTAAAATCCGTTTTAACTCCGTTTTCGAAACCGTTTGAAATTCTCGCCTTTAAAAATAATAACCAACATATTTGAGAAATAAAAATAATTTTATCAAAAACTTTATTTTTCCTCTTTATTTTGAAAATAGCCCAAAATTACGCGGGTTGTTACATAGGAACCCTTGCTTATTATTTATAGAGTATCATGGGATATGAAGAGGACCATTAGGGTCTAAGTGGACTCCGTTGAATGAATATTGAAATGGGTTGAAATTGTGGGTTAACAGGGAGTTATTCATACATTGGAAATTTATGCGTACGTTCACTAGAGAATTGAGACTCGTGAAAGACTTAGACCAGAAGGTTAGAGAGGGTGTACCTACTGATATTATAATTAATAAGAGAGAGTGCTTTGATAGATTAGAAGTAAATGTGAAATGTGTATAATTGAGAATAAAAGAGATAAATCCCATATGCGAGATAACTGGGTAAAATTATACTAAGTACGGTTATTTACAATTATGGGTCATGGGCGAACCTAAGTGGAAAATGTGTATCTATATATGGTCGTGTGGCTGTGTACATGTAAAAAGTACTTTACCTGTGTATAATCATACTCGATCTACTTGCTATCACGGAGGTTTTTGCACCGGGTCTGTCTTATCTCGATTGGACCTTTATGGGGGATATTGACTCGTACCCTAGAAGATAGTATTCTTTATAAAGGCTATCTGAGAATGATAGTCATATGGTCCTAAGAGACGTGAGGGTATCCTCTTAGTGACTTGGAACTACGCTTAGCCTCCATTTTTGTGTGTATTGTGTTAATATAGTTCGAGAATGATTTCGAACAAGTATTTCCCTTTGTACGATTGATACAGGGATTTGATAGGAGAATATGCCAGCACCATTGACTTTATGCGGGGTACCGATAGAATATATATTATAGGAGTGACAAATATATATATATATATATACTTATATTATGGAAAATTTCTAGTGTGCGTATAAGTAGCTAAGTAATGATTAAAAGCGTGAACCTTAAAATAATTGTTCAGAAACTTTGTAGCGATACGGGGTTGTTCTAAGTGACGTAATAAATCTTAAATAGATTGATTTTGTTTAAACTAAATATCATGAACTTTCTACTATTCGGGATAAAACTTTATGGAAAAAGTAGTTAGATGGACTTATGAGTTTATTAGTACGATAGGCGTGCAGAGGTGAGAATTCTCAAGAGAGTGACCCATACTAACATGGTTGTTTCATTAGCTGGTAAGCATTTTAAATACTTGCTAAATTATTTTTAAACTTTTTGACACTTAGGATCTGACCCATTTCCTATTTTTTCTCTTTCTTATGTATGTATTACAGGTGCCGAGCCACAAGGGTGTCATGCATAGGTTCTTTGGATTGGACGTGTTGCAGTTGATGTGGGAGTTGCAGGCGTTTGCTTTAGACGACCTCTTCATTGACTCTGTTCCTACCTTAGTTCTGTTTAATTAGGGCATGTGTCGCTCGGTTTCCTATTCCTTTTGGATTCGTCAGACATTTATGTTTATTTTTTTATTTCCAGTATTTGGTACTCTTTTGAGTTAACTCTTGTCACGATGATTTCATTTATAGTTCATAACTTGGTTTGGTTTATTTAGATTGTTTAATTCTTCTGTGGTAATTTTCATCCTTATTATTTATGTGACTCTTAAATTGTTGTTAATAAAAAGGTCTTCATATTAGAATTTAATCAAATGTAAATAAGGCTTTAAATTATTTTGACACTTAGCTTAATTATTTAGGGTGTTTAAATTGGAAATTATATTTTGCGACAGTGGTGCTAAGAATGAACCAACCGTTCACCTTGATTTTAATTTAATAAAGGACTCATCACCCGGTATTTAATTAGGTGGTGTGTCACAGGTGGTATCAGAGCATCAGGTTCTAGTGTCCTTTAGTATCTGTACGGCTTATTTCGCTTCAAACTTAGTGTCTTTGATATAAAGCCCTATTTTTAGGACTGTCGTATTCTTTTGTTTCGCTTACATCTTCAACTATTTGTGATTTTCTAATAACTATAGACTAATAAACTTCCTTCTCATTTCAGATGCCTCTGAGATGAGCACCCTGAGCCAGGAATGCCCAGCTCGAGCAGCCAATAGCTCCGGCCCAGGGAATGATGAACACAATTGAGGTAGCCACTATTGTTGCTCAGGCGGTGAATGTCGCGTTAGCGGTGATGGAACAGGCTCCACCCCTGGTTCAGGCACGAGTGCCAGTACCAGCAAAGCTTCCCACTACATGGGAGCGAATCATGGATGCCTTTCAGAAGGCACATCCCCCGAAGTTCTCGGGTAGCTCGGACATCGTGATCGCCAGCCAATGGAAGAAGTATATCCAGAGGCATCTGCGTATGTATAAGTGCACTAGCGTGCAGAGACAGCTACTGGCTTCCTTCAAGCTAGTGGGGGGTGCTTTACAGTGGTGGGAGTCCACCACCACCTTAGAGGAGAGGCATAACATCTCGATTCAGTCATTTTGGGGGCGGTTTGACCGCAAGTACTTCCCATTTGTCGTGCAGACTAAGATGAGGCAAAGGTTTCTGAATCTTAAGTAGGAGGGTATGACCGTTGCTGAATATGAGGAGGAATTCACCAGACTTCTCACTATAGTGCCAGATGAGGCACCCATCGAGGAGAAGAAGATACTGTTGTTTTTAGTTGGATTGGCCTTGAGGATTTATCATCACTTCATAGGAAATCTATTGTTGGGTACTTACATTGACGTACTCAATGCTACTTTACTGTACTATCAGGATCACTGCTTCCATCAGTGGGGGAGCAAACGAGTAGGGGAGTCGAGCCAGCAAGGCAGAACCGGGGGGGAGTAATACTGCTGGGGCACCAGCAACCGAAGATCAGACCCGTCACAGTGAGCAGAGTTCCCATAAAGGGGATCCTGTAATGCAATTTTGTTCAAGTGATTCTAGGAAAGGATTTGTGGGATTTAGGTAGGGCTAGCAGGGCCAACCCAGTCAGCATGGCCATCAGGGCCAACACCATCAGCAGCAGGGTCTGCAGCAGGGCCAATAGTGTTTTTAATAGGGCCATTAGGGCTAGTGGTGGGGTGGTAGCGACCAACAGGGCCGTGGTCACTTGGGTCAGAGGGGAGGAAACTTCAAGGGCATGTGTTTTGGTTGTGGTAAGAATGGCCATAGACGTCAGGATTACCTAGGGGGATAGGGCCCCACAGTAGTAGGGTGCCCGTTACGAGCCATAGAGGCCACTCTTTCCCGCCACCCTTCCAGCGCCAGCTGAGATGTTAGCTCTACCAGCCATCCCAGCAGCTCCAGTTTAGTAGGGGTAATTATAGTGTGGATGTGTCTATAACGTCCACCAGGCAGCAGCACCTCAGGCACCACCTGTGATTGAGGGTATGTTTCCTGTCCTTCGCACTATGGGTCGGGTTTTATTTGATATTAGGGCGTCACACTGTTTTGTAGCTACTCATTTTGCACGGTCCTTAGGGTTATTAGACACGGCAGAGAGCACTGTGACATGCGTAAACTCACAACTGGAGAATGGGTCTTTGATTTTCGTTATATGCCGGGGTGTAGGTATAGAGATTGGTAGTTTGATTATACCTACAGACATGATAGTCTTAGATATGCATGAGCACGACATCATTATTGACATGGATTGGCTCGCTGTGTATAGATCCATGATAGATTATTTCCGTAGGAGTATTATCTTTTCCATTTCGGGGTAGGAGATGTTTTTGGTGGCGATGCCTCACCCAGAGGGAGGATCTTCCACCCATTTATATTACATAGAGGTGGATACCTCCAAGGAGATTATGATTCCCCTAGATTCAATTTCAGTGGTTTGTGAATTTTTGGATGTATTTCAGGAGATACCGGGCCTACCCCCTAGTCGAGAGATAGATTTCATCATAGACTTGATACCGGGCACTCGTCCGATAGCACGTGCACCGAATCGTATGGCTCCTGTAGAGATGAGGGAGTTACGAGATCAGATAGATCAACTATTAGGCCATGGCTTCATTCCTAGGAGCACCTCACCTTGGGGTTCTCCGATGTTGTTTGTAAAGACGATAGATGGTTCACTGAGGTTATGCGTCAATTACCGAAAGTTGAACGAGGTTACAAGATGGAATAAATATCCGTTGCCCGAAATCGATGACCTATTCGACTAGCTGAGAGGAGCAACCTTCTTTTCAAAGATAGATTTGAGATGGGGATACTGTAACACCCCGCCTGCCCGAAGAGAGCGAACGGAGCGCTAATATCGATAAAACTAAACAAATCCACAAGTAACAAGGTATAGAGCATCTAAATAAAATCACACAAAACAAGAGAAACCACTAATCTCAATACTCCAAATTCAATACAACAAAGTCTCTCGAAATAATATAACTCACCAATGCTCTATACAACACAATAAAATAATTCAAATCTTCCAAAAATATTCTTCTCAAAATAATCCATTCTAAAATCATCCCAATTGGTCCATAGCGCTCAAATCCACGCTAACCTTCCAACTAAAAGCAAATACGGGGAAGTACACAATACGACAGGAAAGATGCTCAAAAAATATATTAGCGAGGAATAAAGCGTAACAACACGAGTATGAATATTCAAATCAAAATGCGAGTCTCAAATCATTTATCAATATAATTTCTCAACAACACATCAATGGGTCACCAGGCCTCACCCCATCCGCATATGCTTTATCAAGTCATAGCCCCGAGAAGCAGGATTTGGGCGGGTGCCCAACCTCCGTGCCATATTAAAATCTCATGACAACGTGCTCAATAACAACATGAATAATGACACATGAATGAAAATAATTCAACAATTATTTCTCCAGATTTTAAAGAATTTAACAATTCAAATATGAGTATAATTAAACATGAAATCAACGGAATAACATTCGAGAGATTTAAAGAGCATATTTTGTGAAACCCCATACCTCAAAATCATCGCATGAATCGTCGAAAAAATTCAACCTCAAAATATGATCGCACCATCACGTTCCTCTCGCGAAAATAAGCAAATCATGTTTTAGCCCCAACACGAGATAATCCAAAATAGTCCTATTTTAAAAACTCAGAAAAATCAGATACAAAAATTATTCGAATAACCAGTCCAACTTCGGATTTGGATTCTAAACGAAAAATTGAGTCAGGTATGTGTTTTTAGTTTTTCTTAAATCTCATCTGAATGCACTCAAAAAGAAGACCTAAACATTCCAAATTGGCTCTTCTCATTCCACTTGTTTTTGCCTCTTTGAATTTCGTTTTTGACCTTTCTTTTTCATCTCCCTTTCCTTATAATCACCCATAATATTCCTTATATAACCCTTCTCTCAAACCCTAGCTTGGAGACTAAGCTAACGCATATTACTATATTGCCCTTTAATTAAAAATTGTCAACTTTACATATTTAAACCATTACAAAATGTCAAAAAATAATTTAAATTTAAATATTTGATTCGATTTCAAACTAAAATAAATTATATTATCCCTGATTAATAAAATAATAATATTATTAAAATTATATACCATATTCATAAATAAAGCCCTCAAAATTACGGGGTATTACATATACCATCAGCTAAGGATTATGGAGCAGGATGTGTCAAAGACTACTTTCTTGATGAGATAAGGGTCCTATTAGTTCAGAGTCATGACGTTAGGGCTAACAAATACTCCAGCCATATTCATGGACTTGATGAACCGAGTGTTTAGAGAGTTCTTGAATAAGTTTGTCATCATCTTCATAGATGACATCCTGATTTATTCACACACTGAGGATTAGCATGACGAGCACTTGAGGCAGGTTCTTCAGACTATACCAGAGAACCAACTATATGTTAGGTATGAGAAGTGTGGATTCTGGTTATGAGAGGTACAATTTTTGGGGCATGTTGTGTCAGAATTGGGTATATTAGTTGACCTTAGCAAAGTGTCAGCAGTGAGGGAGAGGGGACAGCCCACGACACTAACCGAAGTGCATAGTTTCTTAGGGCTAGCCAGTTACAATAGGAGATTCATTTGAGGCTTTTCAAAGATAGCGTGGCCATTGACGAATCTGATTCACAAGGGAGTACTATATGTATGGGATGAAGCTTGTCAATTGGATTTTGATGAGCTGAAGGATAAACTAACTTCGGTGCCAGTCCTTGCTTTTTCCAAGCCTGAAGTAGAGTACCTGGTGTACACTGACGCCTCTTTATGAGGACTCAGGGGAGTACTACAGTAGGGGGAGAAGGCAATAGCTTTTACCTCCCTCAAGCTTAAGCCTAAAGAAAGGAATTACCCCACCCACGACCTAGAGCTAGCAATGGTCATATTTGCATTGTGAATTTGGAGACATTACTTATTGGGGGAGAAGTTTCTCTTATTCATAGACCACAAGTCACTGCAATACTTTTTCACTTAGTGAGAGTTGAACATGCGTCAGTGAAGGTTGTTGGAGTTTGTGAAGGACTATCAGGTCGAGATACAGTACCATCTAGGGAAGGCTAACGTATTTGCTAATGTGTTGAGCCGTCGGCCAGTAGGTGACGTAGTGGAAATATGTAGAGCGAAGTGGAAAGAACTGGATCACCAGGATGCGGTAGCCCATTCCTTTATATTTGTCATATCAGTCACACCCGAGACTGTTACGAGGGTGATACAAGCACAAGCAGCAAATATATTTTGTCAGGAGAAGATTGTATGGCTCTTAGCTGAGGGAGATGAGTCCTATTCAGTGATTCCTGATCGGGGTTTGAGGTTTAGTGGGAGACTGGTAGTCTCGAAAGGAGAGGAATTGGATCATGCACTTATAACCCAGTCGCACGGATCCAGATTTGCAGTGCATCCCGGAGGGGATAAGATGTACCAAGATATGAGGCGACAGTACTGGTACAGTGGGATGAAGAAAGACATTGTTGAATTCATGTATAAATGTTCTACTTATCGGATGGTAAAGGTGGACCACCGTAGACCGCAAGGGTTACTTCAGCCGTTAGAGATACCTATGTGGAAATGGGAGAGCATTTCCATGGATTTCATTAATGGACTACCTACATCATACCGGGGTCACGATTCCATACGGGTAATAATGGATTGGTTGGCCAGGGTATCTCATTTTCTACCAGTGCGAACGGACTACAGCATGGGCCAGTATCCATAGATATTCATTACCGAGATTGTTAGGCTACATGGGGTGCCCCTGTATATTGGGTCCGATAGAGATAAGATTTTTGTGTCGCGCTTTTGGGAGAGGTTTTAGGAGGCTATGGGTACATATATGAGATTGAGTTTAGTTTATCACCCACAAACGGATGGACAAATAGAGAGTACCAATTAGATGTTGGAGGATATGCTACGCATGTGTGTCCTTGACTTTGGAGGAGGTTGGGAGTTGTATCTTCCACTAGTGGAGTTCGCTTATAATAACTCCTATCAGTTCACGATCGATATGGCCCTATTTGTGGCATTGTATGGCAGGCCTTGTCGTTCTTCCACTTATTGTCTAGAGGTGGGAGAACAAATTTCTCGGACCAGAGGTAATTCAGGAGACTTTAGTTAGGATTTAGCTTATCAGAAGTCGCATTTGGTGTAGGCTAGGAATGACAGAAGAGCTACGCAGATGCAAAGCGATTCTTCCGAGATTTTAGCTTCGGGGACCAAGTATTATTGCATGTATCTCCAATAGGAGAAGTGATGAGGTTTAGAAAGAAGGGAAAATTGGCTTCGAGGTACGAGGAACCATTTCATATTATCGAGAGGATTGGGCCGGTGGCATACAAATTGGGGTTGCTAGAGCATTTGCGCCGCATTCACGATGTGTTCCACATCTCGTCGTTGAGACGATATCTTCGGGATGATATGTCCCATACTCACATCATGATAGACGAGGTCGACTTACAGCCCAACAGTTCTTATGAGGAGAGACCAATGGCTATCCTAGACCATAGCGAGAGGAAATTGAGGTCTAAGGTAGTTCCACTTCTACGGGTCCAGTGGGAGCATCATAATATGGAGGAGTCCACATGGGAGAGCGAGGCAGATATGCACGAAAAATATCCGGATTTATTTTAACCAGGTGTGCCTTATTTTCTGAATTTCGGGACAAAATTCCGTTATTAGGGGGGACTATGTTATACCCCGTATTTTTATGGCTTTTAAATTTGGGGATTTATTAAATTTAAATTGAGATATTAATTTAATATTAATTTGAAAATTTATTTTAAATATTTACTGGCGCGATGAGAGTTAGTAATTATTGGAAATTTGTTTAATATTACTTATGGGTAAAGTAATATGTATAACCGAATTTATTAAAACTGTCACGAGTGAATAATTTGACAATTATTGAAATTAAGTCGGGACGCGTCTGTGTCGTTTCAGGACTAAATTATTATTATATGAAGTGAATAAACTATAAGTGTCCTGTATGGTCGTTTTGAGTGCGCCAATGTGTCCAGAAGGGTTGAGATAGTCAGAAAGTATACCCGGGGGTTTAGTTTGGGTCTCGGGGAATTTTTAGGCCTAATTAGCATCTCGGGAGGGTATTATGGACATTTTGTATTTTTGGGTAATTAAACCAACGAATTCCCTTAGGATATATCATCCATTAGGTGTTGTCTTTTAGGGTTAACAAACACAGAACCAAAGAACGGCCATTAGAGAAAAAGGTGGAGAGATTTCCAAGCAATCCAAGGCCAATAACTCACTCGATTGCACTGCCACCACCACCAAAGCGTATATTGCACAACAAGGAATGCGACCGTATCTTTTTCATCAACAAATCAGACCCTCGAATTCCAGTCAAGTATCTATCTTTCTTTGTTTTTAGTTAATGTTTCACCCGTGTTAGATTAGGATTGTTAATAACATGTTTCATGGAAGAATTCGATAACTAGGAGAATTTAAATTTCATGTTGTAAAGGAATTTGATATTTTCTGGGCATCTCAATCACATTTAGAGGATTACCCACAAAATTGTATGGATTTAGAAACTAGAAATCGGGAAAAGAATTTGAAGAATGGAAGTTTCATGAAAAATTAGGGTTCTAGATAATTGGGTTAATTTGCACCATTAATTCAATCCCGTTGTTGTATTTGAACATGTTTCACGTAGGAAATCATGTATAAAGGTACATATGACTGTTAGAAACCTTGTTTGGAAGTCTGGGGGATCATTAATGGCGTTTAGGAGAGAATTGTTGGATGAAACCCGTAGGTCGAATTTGCATATTCTGGGCAAGAACTGCTTGATCGATCGATCGACCAAGACCATCGATCGATCGATGATTGATCAATCGACCACCTTTCCTCGATCGATCGACCCCTCCTGGAAAACATCATATTTTCCCCTTTTTGTTTAGTCCGGTTTAAATGCATAGGAACCCTTGCTTATTATTTATAGAGTATCATGGGATATGAAGAGGACCAATAGGGTCTAAGTGGACTCCGTTGAATGAAATTTAAAATGGGATGAAATTGTGGGTTAGCAGGGACTTATTCATATATTGGAAATTTGTGCGTATGTTCACTGGAGAATTGAGACTCTTGAAAAACTTAGACCAGATGGTTAGAGAGGGTGTACCTACTGATATTATATTTAATAAGAGAGAGTGCTTCGAGAGATGAGAAGTAAATGTGAAATGTGTACAAATGAGAATAACAAAGATGAATCCCTTATACGAGATAACTGGGTAAAATTATACTAAGTAGGGTTATTTATAATTATGAGTCGGGGGCGAACCAAAGTGTAAAATGTGTATCTATATATTGCCGTGTGACTGTGTACATATATTAAATACTTTATCTCTCAATAATCATACCCTAGGTACTTGCTATCATAGAGGTTTTCGTACCGGGACAGTCTTATCTCGATTGGACCTTTATGGGGGATATTGACTCGTACCCTAGAAGACAGTATTCTTGATGCAGGCTATCTGAGAATGATATTCAGATGGTCCTAAGAGACGTGAGGGTATGTACTGACCTCTTAGTGACTTGAAACTATGCTTCGCCTCCATTTTTGTGTGTATTGTGTTAATACAGTTCGAGAGTAATTTCGAACTAGTATTTCCCTTAGTACGAGTGATACGGGGACTTCATAGCAGAGTACGCCAGCACCGTAGACTTTATGTGTGGTGCCGATAGTATATATATTATAGGAGTGACAAATATATATATATATATGGGAGAGGGGTGTTTGAATAGTACGCTCCAATTAACGGTTGGGATCAAATTTTTTGGGGAGATCCAAGGGTCTTACACTGTGCCAGGTCATAATTTAACCATTTTCACGTGGCAAATGAGACTAAACACCCTTCAATCCACAAACACAAAACCTAACTCCCCCCCCCCCCCCGTTCTACCTCACTTCTTCGTTTCCCTCTTCTGCCTCCCTCTTCCTCATCTTCTCCCCTACCATTAAACTCCACCTCCGCCGCCCCCTTCGTAACAGCCTCCACCACCCCCTCCCGCCCCTGGTAAAATCCCTCCCCCCTTCCCCACTCACACACATGCACACCGAAACACACACATGCACACAAAATCACACACACGCACACAGAAACACACGCACATGCACATAAAAACACACACACGCACACAGAACCACACACACGAACACATAAACACACACACACACACATACACACATAAAGACACACACACACAAACAAAGAAATAAATCTGTCGCACATACGCGCAGATCTGTCAAACACGCAAACGCACACACACATATCATATTGAATTAGATCTGCTTGCGTAGGGTGTTGACGATTTGGAGATCTTATTTTTTAATTTTTTTTGTTAGTTTGTTCTTCAATAGGTATTCGGGGATGATGCGATTTGGGGATCTGATTTTTTGTGGTTTGTTGTTCATTAATTAATTTTTTTTTTGTTAATTTGTTGACGATATGCTTGCGTGTTTGTTTATCATAAACCAGGGTGTTGAGAAACTCTAAAAAATGCTAACAAAGTGGAAACAAGTACCTGAGAGGTATTTGGGGATCTAATTTTTTGTTTGCGGTTTATTGTTTATTATTGTTTTATTGATCTTATTTTTTGTTTGCAGTTTATTGTTTATTGTAGTTTTTTTTATTTGTGGTTTGCTGTTGGAATAATGCCATCCATTAATTATTTTTTCTTTGTTAATTTGTTGATGATATGCTTGCATGTTTGTTTGTCGTAAACTAGGGGGTTGAGAAACTCTTAAAAATGCTAAGAAAGTGGAAACAAGTTCCTAAGATAAAATGGTTTATGATGTTTTTTTTTTGTGTTATATGATGTTTTTAAAACATGGGGGAATTTCATTGTATTTTGGGTACCCTGTTATCTGTAGGATCTACTATTATTAGTAGTAAGACCTAATACAATTTGTATTTCATAGATTCCTTTAACTATGGTTATATTGAGACTATAGTGATAAATTCTATTTTTTCAATTTTATAATATATACCATCGGTTTTGAATGATTTGATATCTAAAATGAGTTTTTGAAGTTTTTTTCTTTAAGCGATATTTTTTCAATATCATAATATATACCATCGGTTTTGAATTATTTCATATCTAAAATGAGTTTTTGAAGTTTTTTCTTTAAGCTTGAGTGGTCCTAAAAATCTTTGTACACATAAGATTTTGTTCCTAACTTTAAATGCAATTGCAATACGTTAATGTTTCGGAGACGAGAAAAACTGCAATTTAAATGTAGTCATTGAATTAGTGTATTATGGTTTGACAAGAGAGTTTAATATTCCACTTCTTTTAATTGTAATGTTGACTTCTCTACCATTTTTTAATTATTACCCTACACTTATTGGAATTCCTTTAAGGTATGATTCTACTATTTTTTTTCTATTCTTTTCTACATATTTTATTCCATTCCCCCCTGCTTGGGTATTGAAAAGTGTAGACATTAGTTTTCAAGTTGATTATATTTACGAGTTGATTATAGTGGTGTTAAATGTTGAAGAGTTATTTTTGGTATTTTTTGAGTTGATTATATTTACATAGTTTTGTATTGGAAGTGATTTACTTATATTGGTTTTGTTATTATGTTCATTTCGGTTAGGAATTTACCTGAAAAAATTGCACGAGGTTTCGCCACTTCTTTTGCCGAGGTAATTTCTTGTTTTCTCTATACATTACCTTTCAATTCAACCTTTTATTTTTACTTTTAACTTCCTATGATTTGAATTAGGAATTTAAGGTCTTTTGCTTTTATGTCATACTAAACCTTTATAGTTAATATTATGTTCATGACGTATCTTGCCTTTGAACTATAAAGGAAGAATGGGTATAAAATGACAATGACATATAATGTTTATGTTATAACAGTTATCAAAGAGTGCACTTCTTCATGACACATTAGACCATTTTATGACTATCATAAGTTATCAACGAGTGCACTTCTTCAGTTTCATTACATCATTTTCTTCAGGACACATTAGACATTAGATTATTTTCAGGACACATTAGATTAGTATTGAAACTAAAACTGTGTATTTTATTTCCATTTCATATAGCATCAATTTATGCATCTATATATATTACATTAGTATATAAGTTTATGATGTTCTTTCTTTTATTTAACTTATCATGTATGTCATTTTAGTTTTTTTTTTAATTGTTGATGCAAATTTCACTTCTTCAGGACACATTAGACCATTTTTAGACATTGACGCATTTGACCATGTTATAACACATTAGGGCGTAGGGTCAGCAGTAGGTTGGGGGGGGTACAACAGGTGGTTGAAATAATACCGTGCGTGTGAATCGTGGATTTTTAATTTTTCGCATGACTTACATGTGCATCGTTCCTACTAGATGAGACTTTGCACGTAGAAATTTCTTCAAAAATTTGTATGCTGCTACTGATGAAGTTTTGTATATTGTTACTGATTGTATGCTGCCCCAAAATAAGGAATACTCATCTTTACAACTCAGTGCGTCTTTTATCCGAGCAGTCCCATATTTTCTAAATTTACTCATGAAATTGAGTTGTATCTATATTATGGATCATGTCTCAAAAGATATAATCTTTTTTTTTAACTTATCTTTCAGGTACCATGCGCCCCCATAATTTGGATCGAGGACACATTAAATATGATATTCTTGCAAGCTTAGCCTTGAATAGGTATGTCATTTTGCTATAATTATTTTTGTCCTTCATGTACAGAATTGACATTGTCCATACATGTATTGAAATGACATTGTCAATTTTGTAGTTTCATTAATCATGCTTTGTACATACATTTCATGTAATTGTGGCCTTAATTCGATTTTTTATTTCGGGGGATGGCACCATTCGATTCTTCAACTAATTCACAATAAACATGTTATTGTGGATATCACACTCTTATCAGGACAATAAGAACAAATGCAAATCAGGGCCGATGAGTTGTCATTACAAATTAAACAATTGGAGTTGAATTAGTCTTGCGTTTGTTCATTTCATATATTTTTTCGTAATAATATATTTATGAAAGTATTATTTTTGTTGGAATTTTTTTAACAGGGTGGATAATCCCTGCCCAAATTTTTAAAAAATATTTACACTTTTGTATCACTTAGAGATGGAAATCTGATATTTTTGCGACATTAATAACGTCTATTTTCTTTTTTATATACTCAATTTTTAATTTGTATCACTTAGTTCATTTTTATTCTAACTTATTTCTAATTGATTTTTGCATGTGTTAGTGATGGCCAAAGTGTTTCTTTTCTTAACATTTAAATCATGTTTACCATAAGCAATATTTGATTTTGAGGATGTAGTTTTTATCTTTATAATTTTATTAGTCTTTTAATGCATATGCATTGGGTATGGATGTTTGTGTATCGATTATTCCTCAATATATTTACATACATCCCGATGGTAAGGGCCTGCACTTTTATGCATTTTAGTTTTGTTTGATGAATTTGGACTATTTTAATACAGTTGGATTTGTTGTTATCCCTCAAGTAGGGTGGATAGTCCAATAAACAAAGGAGATTATGTCCATTTTTTTAAAAATTGACACTTCGTTACTTGAGGCACAATGTGAATTCGATTGATGAATGTTTTATATTTCATGAATTCTATTGAATTGCTGATTTTGTTTGTACGATGTTTAAATTTGTATTTGATGGCTATGATATTTATTCGAGGTCTAACATGGACTATTACTATCTTTATTGTGGACTATTTTTATTTTTGAACAGGGTCGATAGTCCTATAAATAAAGGAAAATTTGCCCAAATTTTCTAGATTGTTTTCACATTTTTGTTGTAAAAAATTAACGTAAATTGTTTACATATTTGTATACTTTATACTGCACTATGTTTTGTTGGGGAATGGAATGTTTGCCGATTTACAATTGCGTACTTAGAATTTTTTTGCCGTTTTGCGAATAAGTTGTAATACCCCGCATTTTTATCGATATTTATTTATGGGATTAATTAAATTAAATGTGAATTAATTGAGAATTAATCCGGATAAAATACTAACGAGATGTGAGTTGGTATTTGATTAGAATGTGTATATATGACAATATATGAATATTGGAAATATTGAAATTGTCGCGAGATTGAAATACGGCAATTTGAGAAATTTAGTTGGGACGCACGTGACAGTCGCGTCAGAAATGTAATTATTTGAATTAAAAAGTGAATTTTATTTTTATCAATCGTATGGTCATTTTGAGTGCGCCAACGAGTCCGGAAGGGTCGAAATAGTCAGAAAACACTAGCCGGGGGTTTAGTTTGAGTCCCGGGGCATTTTTGGGCCATACCGGCAACTTAAAAGGGTATTTTCATAATTTTGAAATTTTAGGATAATTAACCAACGAATTTTGGGAGTTAAATATTAGGATATTTAATGACCCACTAACCCATTACCAACACTTAGGTGATTAGAGGGAAACGGGTGTTTTAGGAGAAGTTAGGAGAGGTTCCCAAAAGAGAAAACCATAACCTTCATCTTCAACCTTGGCAGAAATTGTAGAGGAAAAGAGAGCAACATCCAACATCCAACATCAAATTCAGAGAACAAATCCAAGGCAAGTGGTTTAATTATGTTAATTTCAAGGGAATGTTTCTTCCATGATTAGAAAATTAAATAATCGCATTGTGTTGGGAGATTTATAAAAACCCATGAAATTGGAGTTGTAAATTCAGATTTTGATATAGGTTTCCATGTAGAATTGTTATTAGGTGATTGAACTAAAAGAATTACTACTCTTTATGTTACAAAAACGGATTTATTTGTGGAAATTTATGATTTTATATTCTAGGGTTCATACTCATAAGATTTGGGGAAAACTTTGGGAAATTTGATAATTGGGTGTTGTTTAGGGAGACTTGACCCCATAAATATGTTAAAATACGACCTAAGTATGTTTAGGAATGATTAGGAACCTTAAAACACTGTTGGGATAATGTTTGGATGAGTTTTGAGAAGAGAAAGTTGGAGGAAAAACGAATTTAGGAATTCTGGGCTCGAAACTGTCATTTCGTTAGAAGGACTGCCCAGGTCGTTCGAACGAGCTTCTAACGAGTTGACAGTTTTCCTTCTAACGAGTTGGATGTTCGTTAGATGCCCCTTTCGTTCGAACGAACTCTCGTTCGAACGAACTCTCTAACGAGTTGACAGATTGGCCTTTTTGGCCTGATTTGATTTCTAGTGTCCCGTAACCTGGTTTAATCGTAGAGATAACATTCCTTTGATGAATAATTGATATAGTTGGGATATTTGGGATATATTGAGGAGTAAAATATAGAAGTGTGATTGAAACCAAATAATATTTGTGGATTAGGACGCGAGTGACTAATCACGTTGTGAGAATAATTGGTGACTTAATTACATAGGAACCAAACATATGAATTGTGTAACATTATAAGTTGGAATAAGAACGAGTAGTATACCACTAATAAATTATGGTACTTACTAAGATGTGTGCATGGTTAGTATAGATATAATTTTGTGTATGACATACCTACCATACTTGCTATCACGGGAGGTTTACATTCTCTTAGGGCCATCTAATCTTTGTGTGCCCGGATTTAGATTGGTACCTCGAGGACATAGTTCAGAGAATGACTTATTTGTGAGTTAATAAGTCAGCTGACTGTGGAGCGTAGGTATGTACGTGACCCATGGATATGTCGAATTATGTTCGCCTCCATTTTTGTGCGTTGTGCTAATTCTAACAATTCATGAGAGATTCGGAATTTGTAATCCTTATGTACGTGATGTACCGGAATGAGATAGAAGAGTATGTGCACCGCAGCTTAGCCTCGGGGTGCTTGTATTGTATATTTATGATGTGAATAATATATAGTTAAATGAAAAGGAATGGTTATGTTTAATTGCGAGTATAATTGTAGTAACGCCTTGATAAAAGATAAAAAGGGAAAACCTGTTGTGAATTGTTTTCCTAATAATTGAGAATTCGAGTTTAAGTAAAGCCTCCTATTTAATTGATAACGTTGGGAATTTATACAGTGAATCAAGTAAAAAGGTTATAACTTATGACGGTTTAGTTAGATATGAATATCACTTAGATGGGTACGGGACGTTAGGAGTGCACACTTAGTCGAGAGGTGAGAATTTCATGTGAGTCCACGTCCTAACATGTATTTTTCATTCATTGTTTTAATTTTATTAAAGCACTTGCTGTTTTTAAAATACTCTCCACTTTCGGGCTCTGACTCGTTTGCTTTCAAATCTATTTTAGTAAAAACCTTTTAGGTGCCCAGCCACAAGGACACCATGCATAGGATTTTCATTCAGGTGACGAGCTGTAGCTGTTTGTGGAAGTTACAGGGCCTTGCTAGTAGACGCTTCTTTTGTCTTGACTCTATTCAGTTTTCATCATTTGTAGGGCATGTCACCCACTTCTATTAGAGACATTTTATATTTCAGTTATTCAGACTTTGGTTCGTAATTAATTCAGGATGCAGACATGTTTTATTTATTTCCATATTGGGATTGTTGTGAGGAGTATTTCCTCCAGACTCATTATTATTTGTTGGTTATTCTATTGCTTCTTTATGGTAAATGGTTATGTTATTCTTTCATAATTCTTTTATTGCATGTTAATCAGATTTAATTTAAAATTGACATCTTACTTTTTAAATACTAGGTGGTTAGTAATCATAAAAATGTTTTCGACAGTGATGTTATTAACTGGACCAACTTGGCATTTTGTATTAGTTTAATAAAGGAGTAGCTACCCGATATTTAATTAGTCGGGGTGTCACATAAGTGTCTGGAAAATTTTTGACATGCCTTCAAGCACGGGCATATAATAGTATATATATATTATGGAAACTTTCTATTGTGCGTATAAGTAGCTATGTAATGATTAAAAGCTCCAACTTTATAATAATTGTTCTGAAACTTTGTAGCGATATGGGGTTGTTCTAAGTAACGTAATAAATCTTAAAGAGATTGATTTTGTTTAAACTAAATATCATGACCTTTATACTATTCGGGATAAAACTTTATGAAAAAAGGAGTTAGACGGACTTAGGAGTTTATTAGTATGATAGGCGTGCACACTAGATGAAAGGTGAGAATTCTCAAGAGAGTGACACATACTAACATGGTTGTTAAATTAGCCAGTAATCATCTTAAATACTTGCTAAACTATTTTTAAACTGTTTTACACTCGGGCTCTGACCCGTTTACTAATTTTTCTCTTTTTTGTATATATATGTATGTATTACAAGTGCCCAGCCACGGGAGTGTCATGCATAGGTTCTTTGGATTGGACGTGCGGCTGCTTATGTGGGAGTTGCCGGCCCTTACTTTAGACGACCTCATCATTGACAATGTTCCTACCTCAGTTCTGTTTAATTAGGGCATGTGTCGCACGAGTTCCTATTCCGTTTGTATTCGTCAGAGATTTATGTTTATTTTTTTATTTCCAGTATTTGGTACTCTTTGGAGTTAACTCGTGTCAGGATGATTTCATTTATAGTTCCTAACTTGGTTTGGTTTATCTTGATGGTTTAATTCTTCTGTGGTAATTTTCATCCTTATTATTTATGTGTCTTTTCAACTGTTGTTAATAAAAATTCTTCATATTAGAATTTAATAAAATGTAAATAAGGCTTTAAATTATTTTGACACTTAGCTAAATTATTTAGAGTGTTTAAATTGGAAATTATATTTTGCGACAGTGGTGGTAAGAATGAACCAACCGTTCACATTGATTTTAATTTAATAAAGAACTGATCACTCGGTATTTAATTAGGCGGGGTGTCACATTTTCATTTTATTATTTCTTTTCTACATCCTGACATAAATATTTTACATCTACGTTTGATACTTAAAGGGCGAAGTGGGTTTTTAACACTTTCCCCATCCGTAATCGAGTTCTCGAACCTTTAAAGTTTTGGTTAAACACATTGATGACTTTCCATCACTACATATCCGCAGATACCAACCCATGATTTTATCTATTTTGTGTAAAATAGACTAGCGACTCTAGTCTTTCAAAAGATATCGAAATGCTGACAACGCGAAACCACGAAAAGCCCCTTTCTCCACATCTCTCCAAATGTGCGAGGGAGGGATGTGCCATTGAGTCTGGGTTCTCACAACAATGCACTTACTTATATTGCTTAGATTCAAATATTCCACGTATGGTTTTAAATAGGTAAATGGTGTTTAGGTTAAATGAATTATCATGGAGAGTTGACGGGAAACAATATTATATTTGTTGATATGTTTAAAAGACTATTAAAGTAAGGAAAGTTTAGACACTATAACAAGTCTATGGAAAATTATGGACTTAAGAGTTACCTAATGTTTGGTAAGACTTAATGATTAATATTAGATAATGTGTCAAGATGCTTTGGATTTATAGAGTGAGTTATGAAAGTTATGTAAGTAACGTGTATTAGCATGGATGGAGATAGATAATGGACATAGAAGTTTAGGTTTATCATTTGTATACTCTTGATTACTAACTAATATAGAAATAAATATATCAAGGGGTTCCTTAGTTAGATTTCATTTATGAGTAGTCCCATGCAAGGAGTCTAAAGAAGGATATGTGTTGGGAGTTTATGTGGTGTAGATTGAGTAGATAATAATTCTTAGGTGTGTGACTAAGATATATATATTTATTGCAGATTCTTAATGACCACATGACCTAGACAAAAGTGTATCTGGGGGTTTCTTATTTGGATTTCACTTATGATACGTCCCACACATGGAGTCTATAGAAGGTTGAGAGTTCAGGATGTATAAACATTGGTAGAAATTGATAATCATGTTGGTGTCTCTATAAGCATGACCCGATATGGAGTATCGTATGTGCAGGACCTATACCGCCTGGATACTTGATGAAATCTATATTAGTGTGTTACTACTGGAACATGTCAAGTGTTAACCGTCTCTATACAATATTGTATGCCTAGAACCTAGATTGTCAAATTATAGTAATAATGTAATTCTCTTTGAGAACTTTTCGAATATGTGTGGGATCCTGAGTGAGACCAATCGACTGAATATTTTGATGAAGGAAATGATATTGGTACATTAGATGTGGTTGTTTATGTTAGTAATATGATTCGACTAGTGCACTATGTTATGTATAGGGTCATGTGAGTGGCGAATTGGTTATAATGAAGTTACTAAGATAAAAATATTATAAATGAGACAAGAAAGTGATAAGTGTTTAGTATGCTCTTAATGTATTATATGGGAGGCCATCTGACTAAAATAGAAATTAAATACGAGAAAGTTTATTATAATGAGATATAAAAGTGTAAAGTAATTAAAAAGGCTTCTAACGAATTATGAGTTACGATATTATGTAGTTGTTAATATCAGTTGATAAAGTAATGGTCATTGTTATATTTTTTTCAAAAGGAACATTTTTAATATATGTTAACAAGTAGGTGACTAGTGAATATGTTCAATTGAATGAATAGTAGTTTAGATGTATTATTGAATGAATAATTATTTATATTTTTGTTATTATTCAATAGTATTTATTCCCATTGAAATTTAGGTAATTTTTATTCTTGTTATCATATGGATAGTTGTAAATATTCTAGAATTAAATGATTATTGTAAAATGAAAGACTCTACTATGGTATTAACCACATTTAATACTTTTGACTGAGTTATGTTACCTTATTTCTGATCACGTAGTTAGTATTCTTGCGATGGGTATGACTCATCGTAATCGTGGACTAACATCTCAGGTTTGGAGTGTGCTTCTTGCAGTTGTTGGATCTTGGAGTGTAGGCTTGGACATTTGGGGAGTTACATCATGTATAATAGAGTTTTCATTTACGTAGTTTATTTTATATCAGACATTTTGGGATTAATAGGTCCCTTGTGATTCCACAATTGTATTTGACATTGTTTTGGAGACTATGACATGTATTGGAGACTTTTATATTGTTTTATCTTATAGTTGGAAGTTGCTCATATTCTCTTTATTCCCATCTTATAATGTTGGAAAGTTTTAAATTATCTTATATTTCTGTCACATGCTAAGGATGGTATTTTAATTATAGCAATGTGTATATGCTAATATTTGGAGTTTATTTGATATTAGAATATGCGGGTTGCTGCATAAATATTTTTTGAAGTGGAATTTTGTTTCCCAAAGAAATGGAACCACTAAGTAAGAACCCATTGCAGAAAAAATGTGTGATGACATCCTATGGTTGGAATGACATACTGTAAGGTTTGGTTTCTCTAAAAACTAAAAAAATATTTTAAAGATTTTTGAAATTAGACCATATTCAAGAACAAAACTACTTTGAAAACCAATTTGTCAAAACAAGCTTGATTATGACAGTACACCTTTCTTTGATAACATAATGAATTAAAATAAACTTATAAAACATAATGAAAAGATAATATAATTTTGCTCTAGAAATCTAAGAGTGTTTCAATCTATAAAAATTCTCTTCACGCGTTATTTGAATGGAGAAACTCTTGATTATATACCCAAGTGTATAAAGACAATTGGAATATAACTCAAGTGTGGCAGATTCATAGGTCAAGATGAGATCAATCTGGCTGTTCACTAGGATTTTGTCTTAGCACAAGTACAAAACAAACAGAATGAAAAGTAAAAATTCTTGGAGGGTCGTGGACTTATCGGAGATGCGAAGAAAGTCCTGGCTCCAATGAAGGCTTAGCAACACAAGGTCACACTACAAGCCAAAGAATTATTTTCGAGGTCTTCTAAATGACCGCAACCATCGAAAGAAGCACTTTGCAGACGCAAAGTCCTACTTTGTTGTGACGAACAACATGGGAACAAGCTCGCGGCCGGAGCCAAAGTTTGCTATTTTTGTAAAATTTCACAAAACATAGACTTTTCTGATCCAACCTACGACGAAGTAAATTCTGAATACAAAATATGCATTTACAAAAAGTTTTATATGAGAAGAATATATATCATCATGTATATGATAAATCTAAAAACTACATGTTAAATTAAGTCATCTTTTAATTTCAAAAAATATTTAATTATGGGGGTGAATTTAATTACTCTAGATAATATACTTTTTTCCTAAGTGATTAACTTGGAGCAACGACATGAATGGTCCGATATGAGTTTGATGAATCTATTCAAACACCTCTTTGATTAAACGAAAAGTGTTTTTTGTAAAATAGAATATGAAAATCTAGTTGACACCGGGCACACACACACACACACACACACACACACACACACACACACACATATATATATATATATATATGGGAAGTCTCTCCGACGAGCTTATTTAACGGGCTTAAACGATGGGCTAATGTCAACCACACGATTTTGGGAACGCTTTGTGTTTTTAGGACCACCTTGGGGGGACTATTTTGTCTTATTATGCCTCTGCCTTTTTCTAATGTTTTCGGAATAGAAATTTCTACCCTAATAATTTATATGGTCTTTTAAGCTTATTTTAAAGCCTAATTAATGTGGAAGTCTAAGTGTAGAAGTTTTAGGGCTACTGCTACTTCTCAATCTTCGTCTGTCACTATCGTACTGGGATTCTAAAAAGCGAGGATTGTCTATATAAATATTTTTCTCAAGGAGTCTGGAAATTGCAAGCGGTTTTGATGGAAAATATTCTAGTCTTAAATACCTTATACGGTATTGTGGTTTTAACAGTCTAGTTTCTTTATATATCTGATTAACAATATCAATTATATCATTATTTATAAATTCATTTAAATTATTATCATCATAAGATGACAAAAATCTATGGTATATTCTAAGGGAAGCTGTCTCTACGTTTCTAAGGAGAAGGCGGATTCCTCCGGCTCTAATTAAAATAGCCTTTATTTGAGCTAACCTTTTTCATCTAATAAATTTTAATAAGTCTATACTATCTTTAAGTATCCTAGTGTATTCTTGATATTTTTTCGGTCTTGAAAGTTCTTCTGTGAATTCTTTGGTTCTTATCTTTTATCTAAAGAGATCTTGGATCCCTGTTCTAATTCTTTCTATTCTATGTACTTCATGTACTAACCACTCAATAACCTGGTCTATATATTTGAAAGTACCACATGCGTATGTTAAAGCAGTTTCTATAAATTCTTTACCTTTAGGGTTTGTAAGAGTCCAATCTTGGATGTCTCTAGTTAAGTCTAAATTTGTTTGATTAACAAATTCTAAAAAGTCTTCAGTGATTTGTAGGCTCATATAAATTTCTTTTAAAATAATAGTATATAAAATAGCTAAGGGTTTGGTTCAAGTTATACCTTCCTTCTGGTCTGTAATATCTCTATCTTCCTTCTTTAGCTTTGTTACTATTCTTATTCGGTCTTGGCCGCCTACAACTCTCTCTTTATCTGCCGCACCTCAATCCACTATTTTGGCATTGTAACCATTTCCTACCTATACGCCTTCATGCCTAATGTCCACCTGGCTAATGGCTCATAGCTAATCGGCACCTGACGGCAGTTCAAAATTATAATAACTTGTGTCCTACACTAGAGGTTCCACGGAATAGTTCTCTATGAACAAAAAGTTAGAGACAATTTGAAATATAATAACAACTCAACATAAGAGATTTCTAGGAAAAAAAATACTTTTATTGCATTGCATAAGTAAATACAACTCTCACCATTCCCCTAACTATATGGGAATTACTCAGTCACATACATATTACTCTCTACAAGCTTACACACCCTTTCTCACTTCTAAATTTCAATATCTAAAACCAAACTGGACGCTCCCTTTTATTGCATAAGGGCACTACATATGACTTCCTATCGGAGGCTAAAATCTAATCAGTTAAAGAGATACAAATTATTAAAGTCTATACTATTTGCTTTACATAAAGTAAATATGTCTTCTAGCAATAATTCTAACCTAGCATCTTTGTGAAGGTCTCTTTCTTCTTTATTAAAAGAAGCTTTCCGGGGGCCCGTGTGGGGCATGTCTGAGCTGAATGTTGCAATGGAGTCTTGTCTTCTTGTAATAATGCATAGGTATAGTGCATGGCATCTTCTATCGTTAATAATTCTTCAGCTAATGAGGGGATCATCTTTATCCCATCCGTGTCTTCTTCTTCCTTGTCTTGGTTTAGTAGGGCATCGTTGAAAAATTCATCAATGAGGCCCATAATTCTAAGGCTAGCTGGCAAAGCTATCTCAACCATTTCTTTGGATTCTTTCTTGAGCCTTCCATTGAATGGATCATCAGCTTGTATTATCAGGTCTTCTTTGTGGTAGGCAGTGTACCATATGTCTTCTCCTATCAATAATTCCATGATTTCTAGTGTCTCCATAGCTTGATCAATCTGGAGCTTGGACTAATCAATAATTAAATCGTTAGTCTCGTCTTCAGATAAAATCTCAGCATATTCAAATATATAAATGGAAAATCTAATAAGTCTAAATCCTTCAACTCTCATTCCTCTACAAGAACTTGGGGAAATCTAATAGATTCTAGCAAATAAAGGAAGGAAGTCTTCTACCTTCTATACATACTCATGGACTATTTTTCCAAGAGCATAAGAGTCTTCTATAGTCTCAATTTGGACGAGTCCAGTAGACCCATAGTCTGCTGTGACAACCCGCTCACCAAAATAAGGGGTGGCCAGCCTAATACTCCAATATAACGGAATCATGGATGGAATCATTCTCAGCATCATAATAAAAATATAGAGTATCCAGGATAACCACCCAATATTTCCGAAAATAGGTTGCCAAAAAATTTTGATTTGAAAGTAAATAAATGAAAACAAACAACCCAATTCCTGAAAGATAAGGGAAACCCCAAGACATATATAAATAATACAACAAGAATACGATAAAAAGACCGAATAGGTAACCGGTCACTAACTGATACACCAATAATACGCAAGTACAATAAGTTACTTATTACATTACATTAGACATTTACAAAAGCTTGGGCCTCTCTCCCGAATAAAAGACTTGATCTTAACTAGAATAAAAAGTGAAAACGTCTATACCAAATGTATTCCGTAATACCCGCAATGCATCATGGCTCGTCGAAAACATCGGAATAGGAATTCAAATCAGGCATCCTTGCGTCGGAGTACCTGAGCAGAGACAAGATGAATATGCAACAAGAATGTAACCAGGTCAGGGCCCGGTTCTATATGATTACCAGATGAATAAATAGTATGACAGTTATGTATGATAAATCGTGAAAAAAGAGAAATAAGAAGCAACCTATACAATTTAAAACATAAGCTAAGGAGGAACAAAAATAAGAAGCATTGAACTAAAAACTTCACCAAATGTACCAATTATTTCATATATCTTTTCCTTAGCAGGAAGTATATATATATAATCACAATCTTTTGCTCTTTAAGGAAATTTCATCTCAATTTTACCTTTTGTAAAAATCCTTTCCTTATCAGGAAAATAATCATTTTCAAATGCTCTTTGTGGCATTTATATGTGCTCTTTGTGGCACTCCATCATGCTCTATATGGCATATCAAATACATCAAGTCCCACTTGATTATGAACTGTTATAATTATATACATATAACGAATTCTAAGACCGCCCATCCGGGTTTCCCCACTGTGCGCGCCCCTAAATGACCATCATCTTCCAGGGCCTATCATTAGACAACCTGGGCACCTATATCGCAAGACGTCGGGAAGCGGCCATGAGCCTGCGGGGTAGTCAAGACCACACCCCGAATGTCCTACCCATCGCAGAAAAATATACAACAATAAGCGCTCCCATGGCCTAGGACTATATCCACCCTGCATTCATTAGCCAGGGGGCTTCACCTCACGTGCGGACTTCCCTTATGATGTCATTTAGAGAGGTGTGTTTAAACCATTTTATTTATCATAACGAAAATTAAGTAAACCATTATGTACCGGTTTCAGGGTTAAGTAAATTATCATTTACTAATATCAATACCGTTACCATTTCATTTCCATTCCACGTATATGTTTCATTTTATTTGAAACCATTTCTATTTATTTTGTAAATAATCTAACTTACCATCCATAGTCATACGATAGCTTATATCAACTCTACAACCTCAAAGGAGTAAATAAACTCTTCATTATCTCCAAGCATTCTAGGAGGTTATTTTAGAACCCCAAGGTTATCATCTTTCGAAGGAATGAAATGACTTTCAATTTATTCTCCAAACTCACCTTTATGGCGTTATTATGAACCACCAAGGTTAACATAGTTCAATCGAACTTTTAAAATCTCCCAACATTCTTTTGGGGTGGTAATATAAACCATCAAAACTAGTATAGCTTAATTAAGCTCCTAAGGTCTCCCGAACATAAC
The DNA here is from genome assembly GCA_949130495.1 of Sambucus nigra. Lineage (NCBI taxonomy): Eukaryota > Viridiplantae > Streptophyta > Magnoliopsida > Dipsacales > Adoxaceae > Sambucus > Sambucus nigra. The sequence continues at coordinate 5,336,595 of OX422214.1, read as the reverse complement.
ACTACATCTCCTAGTTTTATAATAATTAACTAGAAGAAAAGAATGCTTTATCATTAATAGGCCTAACCCCGGAAAAATCCCCACATAACCCATTCTGAATGTAGGGTAGACATCTAACTCATCTCACACTCTAGGACTCTAAGTTTACTTCATTCAAGAAGGTTCCTAGTCCCTATATTTAAAGAAAAGGATTGAAATTGAGTTATAAAATTAACTCAAAAACAGCAGGAAAACGAATCGATTCGCCCTAGCGAATCGATTCGCCCAAAAAGCGAATCGGTTCGGACTACTAAACCAACATTCTGCAATTGGCCGAATCGATTCGGTCTTAACCCGAATCGATTCGGGTTATGCAGACCTGCCAATATCCCTTAGCGAATCGATTCGCCCATGGGGCCGAATCGATTCGGACCTGCAAATCTGCCAAAAATGGCTACGAAGGGTTATGAACCCTAAATCCTCCAAACTTCAAATCTCTTCCTTTTCATACACATCCAACAACAAAAATCTACCCCAAACTAATCTACATGATTATTAACCATCAAAACCCACAATTTCTTCAACATAAATCAAGACTAGGGTTTAAATCCCACAAATTCTACATTTAATCCATAAATGTAAATACACAACTATCATACAATTTATGCATCTTAAATCACATATTAGCAAGTAGAAAACTTGCCTTAGGGTTGATATCTCAGATTTGTTTGGAGAAGAAGCAATCCCAAATCCTCCATCTTCAAATCTCTCTCTCATTCTCCTCTTTTCTCTTCCTCTTCTTTCTCTCTTTGTCTCTCTCTATGTTCAAGACATAAAATGGGGAAAATAAGGGATTTAGAAGACTAAAATCGTGGCTTAGGTTAAAACTCCCAACTTAAATGGTTAATACCACATTAAAATGACTCGCAAATACGTATATAAGCTAAACCAGGTAAAAGTGCCCGAAACACAAAAAAACAATATGGCACTTATTTTGACTGTCTCGCACCTTTCGAGACTAACTACACCCTCTAAACTGGCATCTGGAAATTTTATAAATTATTTCGAGTTCCAAAATAATTTAAACTAAAAGGCCATTTAAAATACATGACACTACAGACATGCAACTTGATGTTATTTACTTTCACATACAGTAAATATGCATCAATCTAGTAAATATTAACTTTCAATTCATTAAATTAATATTTATTCCAGTCCCCACATTTTATATAATTACCTTATGCGGTAAAATCAGTATAAAATGAGCCTCCCAGAATCGAGGGTTGTTACATACTCCCCCCCTTAAGAGGGAAATTTGCCCCCAAAATTCGGGCATACCCAAATCCGATAAGGGCATACTACTCTAAACTAGGATTATACCATCCTAAACAAACTCCTCGTTATTGCAACGTCCCAAATGGACTCGGACTAAGGTCGACCCTGTCGATCTCAGTCAATCATCTTTTGTTCTCTCGTCTAGTAGCACAAGGCGCTCTTCACTAACTATCGATTCTAGCTTCCTACGGCGGAACACGATGCCCACATGACTCGGCACAATTAGCCAAATATTCAGAATTAAGTTACATCTCACCTCGGGGCATCCATACCGACTCTAAGTGGCTTAGCCCTAACGCTACTCAGCTATCCCCCGCATCGACGTATCTCGTCAAGGCGTATGGCTTAAAAGCCAAATCTCTAAAGAAATGTTCCGAGACCACTCCAAGTCCAAGGAACATATTACCAATTGGTTCCATCCATCGAGTATATGAATTACTAAACCGACCACGCTAGGCCACTCACGAAACCATGTCTTAGGAAATGATCCATAAGACCACTCCAAAACCTAATGGTTGCATGAAAATCTCCATCCATACCATTACTGCTCCCATCTTCTATGTATACTAAGGCGCACGTTCGTAATATGCCTTTCGGCATAAGTCATTTTCCTCCCTTTCATCCATCCACTTTAGGGTGGTAGGATATACGCCATTTCCATACGGTTCCCATTACTTTGCGAAAACTTTTGCTAAACCTTCGACATGAATATCTAGTCTCGGTCCACCCTATTATAATAGGCACCTCCCACGGTTTTACTATTCCTCCATCGAGAACGGGGCATACTCTTCTACCAGTAGTCCGTCCATAATGGCCGGGAATGCATCAGTCCGATCAAACGATTAACCATTTTCTCAAATGGGATCATGGCCAATTCGACGCCGGTAGTTCCATGCAGGAGTCTATGAATACCCTTCTTCGTTTCACTACTACTCTCTTTACACGAGTAGGTGAAATGGTCACTCACAGACATAAACGCTCTTACTACCGAGTCTTCCTATTCATGCTCGTTCTACTTGGCCTTCCATGCCATTACCATTCCCATCACTAGTTCTTCTGAACCCCGAGCACCAACTCGATTCCTCCCACAACATATTGCAACAACGTGTTGCTTACGAGAAGGACCAAATTTCCTGCCCAGGAAGTAGTGCCTTATCTATTTAAGGTGATCACTACCATGATGAATCTTAATTCAAGCATAGGATATTACTCTCCACAAGTTTAAGCTTGTGCAACGCATAAACAGTGAGTCTATGCCCTAGTATTATTACTTCCCAATCTTGGCAGAACTTACTCATTAAACTCACTCTCGAGCTTACAATTATGACTCAGGAGTGAGGATCCACCCGTCCTTATTAACTCCCCGGAAATGAAGTTACCAACGTAACATTATTTCTAAGAAATGCCTCATCTCCTTCGGCCGATCCTACCAAACCTCTCGAGACCCCATAAATCTCGTTCCTAGGGATCTAATCCCTTATAGAGTTAACCCACAACTTATTCGTGGTCAACTCCCTAACGCTTTCCTAAACTAACACCACCTACCCTCAAGGTCTTACATCCTAAAAATCCTAAGGTCTATCTATATATATCCTACCTAAATCGTAAGCATATAATACTAAATATATCCCTAGTGCCCAAGACCTTACTCAACTTCCGACATTCTCTCGGGTTCATGCGTGGGACGTCTCGCCGAAGCGAAATCCAGACAAGGAACCCTCCCGTTACACTACTACCTCGCATCGTCGGTCATTAAGATGTGACGGTCTAAGACACATGATCGGGATCTGTACAATTCTACTTTACAATTCTACAAATAAGATTCTACTTCTAGACTTTACCTTAGCATTCTATATATGAAATAAGAGAAAGGAAATATGGCTTCTCTCCACTCCCAACGTCGTTAAGGTTCACGCGTGGAGCATCTCGCAAAAGCGGAATCCAAACAAGGAACCCCTCATATGCATTACTACTTAACTTTGTTGGTCGCGGAGATAAGTCATAGAATTCACACACAAAGCACATAAACAATAGAACACTCAAACCAAGTAACACATGTGACACATATACATTTAAAAATATCATCACTCGCGTCATAACGAGTGAAGAAAAATAGAACTTCCATACCATGGAAGTCATACAATTACTCTTCTATAATAGCGTAAATACTACTACAAGCTCAATATACACACCTGAGTCTATCGTAGACACAATACTACTAAATCTTATCCTAAGGAATATACACTACCCACCTATAAGGTAGAATTCCCTCCACAATTTGCCAAGCACTCCGGGTCAATACTAATGGTTCTCAGACTCCATATTCGAGCCTTACACATACCAACATTATCTCCACCAACTCCCCAACCAGGCACTTGACTCTTGCCCTTGCTCTCCACTCAACGTAGTTGAAAATGAGTGGTTCTATACTCCACATCATAGCCGTTATTCTGACTCTGGCTGACAATAATTGCCCATGCAGTCCCTCTTACTTTCTCAATAAAAGAGGACACGCTCTTGGCCTCCTCTTCCTCAGTTTAATGAAACCTCCCCAGGTGGGTGTCCACCGATGGGGTTTCAAGATTCTCACTCCATCAGAAGTGTTAACAACACCTATTTTGGAGCCTCTCACTTTATGGTGCATGATCTCATCTCCCTAACCGTACAACACCTTATTCACCATTGGTCTTTAACCGAACGTCTTGTGAACATTTGGGAATCCACCTTCTCCTCAGTCCAATTATCCCAGAGAAACTCGCCATTGCAAGTATCCACCGGGCGTCTCTATGGGTCAAACTTCTGGCACCCACGAATATAGTGACCACATTTTCATCACCACAACACTTCTTCTATGGGTGAAGGATTTTCCTCCATTCTACTACAGGGCACTTCTCCACTTCAATATAACATCGCGTGAATTTTCAAGTTTAGTACCACTTCCTACTTCTAGCGGTACTTGGGAAACTACATCGACTAAAATTTGTAGTCGTAATAGCGAGACAAGAAAGTGCTACAAAAAGGGAGCGGCCTCTAAAGCGGTCCTCATCCCAGACCACAACTTACAGTTCTCCACAAACCTTCCCATAACGCCCTTCTTCCATCGACCTATTATTCTCACACGAATACGCAAAAGATTTTATAGATTCTACCTCATGGTAGAAGAACGAAATTATACAAGAGAAATCAACGATCTTAATCCTAAGGCTTTACATCAAATCAAGAACAATGCTGAAAACTTAAGGCGTCCACACAGATTCCTAAGGACTCTAGAACCTGATGCTCTGATACCATCTGTGACAACCCGCTCACCAAAATAAGGGGTGGCCAACCCAATACTCCAATATAACGGAATCATGGATGGAATCATTCTCAGCATCATAATAAAAATATAGAGTATCCAGGATAACCACCCAATATTTCAGAAAACGGGTTGCCAAAAATTTTTGATTTGAAAGTAAATAAATGAAAACAAACAACCCAATTCCTGAAAGATAAGGGAAACCCCAAGACATATATAAATAATAGAACAAGAATACGATAAAAAAGACCGAATAGGTAACCGGTCACTAACTGATACACCAATAATACGCAAGTACAATAAGTTACTTATTACATTACATTAGACATTTACAAAAGCTTGGGCCTCTCGCCCGAATAAAAGACTTGATCTTAACTAGAATAAAAAGTGAAAACGTCTATACCAAATGTATCCCGTAATACCCGCAATGCATCACGGCTCGTCGAAAACATCGGAATGGGAATTCAAATCAGGCATCCTTGCGGCGGAGTACCTGAGCAGAGACAAGGTGAATATTCAACAAGAATGTAACCAGGTCAGGGCCCGGTTCTATTTGATTACCAGATGAATAAAGAGTATGACAGTTATGTATGATAAATCGTGAAAAAAGAGAAATAAGAAGCAACCTATACAATTTAAAACATAAGCTAACCAGGAACAAAAATAAGAAGCATTAAACTAAAAACTTCACCAAATGTACCAATTATTTCATATATCTTTTCCTTAGCAGGAAGTATATATATATAATCACAATCTTTTGCTCTTTAAGGAAATTTCATCTCAATTTTACCTTTTGTAAAAATCCTTTCCTTATCAGGAAAATAATCATTTTCAAATGCTCTTTGTGGCATTTATATGTGCTCTTTGTGGCACTCCATCATGCTCTATATGGCATATCAAATACATCAAGTCCCACTTGATTATGAACTGTTATAATTATATACATATAACGAATTCTAAGACCGCCCGTCCGGGTTTCCCCACTGTGCGCGCCCCTAAATGACCATCATCTTCCAGGGCCTATCATTAGACAACCTGGGCACCTATATCGCAAGACGTCGGGAAGCGGCCATGAGGCTGCGGGGTAGTCAAGACCACACCCAGAATCTCCTACCCATCGCAGAAAAATATACAACAATAAGCGCTCCCATAGCCTAGGACTATATCCACCCTGCATTCATTAGCCAGGGGGCTTCACCTCACGTGCGGACTTCCCTTATGATGTCATTTAGAGAGGTGTGTTTAAACCATTTTATTTATCATAACGAAAATTAAGTAAACCATTATTTACCGGTTTCAGGGTTAAGTAATTTATCATTTACTAATATCAATACCGTTACCATTTCATTTCCATTCCACGTATATGTTTCATTTTATTCGAAACCATTTCTATTTATTTTGTAAATAATCTAACTTACCATCCATAGTCATACGATAGCTTATATCAACTCTACAACCTCAAAGGAGTAAATAAACTCTTCATTATCTCAAAGCATTCTAGGAGGTTATTTTAGAACCCCAAGGTTATCATCTTTCGAAGGAATGAAATGACATTCAATTTATTCTCCAAACTCACCTTTATGGCGTTATTATGAACCACCAAGGTTAACATAGTTCAATCGAACTTTTAAAATCTCCAACCATTCTTTTGGGGTGGTAATATAAACCATCAAAACTAGTATAGCTTAATTAAGCTCCTAAGGTCTCCCGAACATAACACTACATCTCCTAGTTTTATAATAATTAACTAGAAGAAAAGAATGTTTTATCATTAATAGGCCTAACCCCGGAAAAATCCCCACATAACCCATTCCTAATGTAGGGTAGACATCTAACTCATCTCACACTCTAGGACTCTAAGTTTACTTCATTCAAGAAGGTTCCTAGTCCCTATATTTAAAGAAAAGGATTGAAATTGAGTTATAAAATTAACTCAAAAACAGCAGGAAAACGAATCGATTCGCCCTAGCGAATCGATTCGCCCAAAAAGCGAATCGGTTCGGACTACTAAACCAATATTCTTCAATTGTCTGAATCGATTCGGTCTTAACCCGAATCGATTCGGGTTATGCTGACCTGCCAATATCCCTTAGCGAATCGATTCGCCCAAGGGGCCGAATCGATTCGGACCTGCAAATCTGCCAAAAATGGCTACGAAGGGTTATGAACCCTAAATCCTCCAAACTTCAAATCTCTTCCTTTTGATACACATCCAACAATAAAAATCTACCCCAAACTAATCTACATGATTATTAACCATCAAAACCCACAATTTCTTCAACATAAATCAAGACTAGGGTTTAAATCCCACAAATTCTACATTTAAGCCATAAATGTAAATACACAACTATCATACAATTTATGCATCTTAAATCACATATTAGCAAGTAGAAAACTTGCCTTAGGGTTGATATCTCAGATTTGTTTGGAGAAGAAGCAATCCCAAATCCTCCATCTTCAAATCTCTCTCTCATTCTCCTCTTTTCTCTTCCTCTTCTTTCTCTCTTTGTCTCTCTCTATGTTCAAGACATAAAATGGGGAAAATAAGGGATTTAGAAGACTAAAATCGTGGCTTAGGTTAAAACTCCCAACTTAAATGGTTAATACCACATTAAAATGACTCGCAAATACGTATATAAGCTAAAACCAGGTAAAAGTGCCCGAAACACAAAAATACAATATGGCACTTATTTTGACTGTCTCGCACCTTCTGAGACTAACTACACCCTCTAAACTGGCATCCGGAAATTTTATAAATTATTTGGAGTTCCAAAATAATTTAAACTAAAAGGCCATTTGAAATACATGACACTACAGACATGCAACTTGATGTTATTTACTTTCACATATAGTAAATATGCATCAATCTAGTAAATATTAACTTTCAATTCATTAAATTAATATTTATTCCAGTCCCCACATTTTATATAATTACCTTATGCGGTAAAATCAGTATAAAATGAGCCTCCCAGAATCGAGGGTTGTTACATCTGCTAAGGTTATCTGGGCAATCTTTGCTTTCCCAGAAAGATAAATCTTTGGAATGTCTTTAATGAAACCTCTCATCATTAAGGCACTTCCATTAGTCTTAGATAATAACATATTTAAATGTTCAACAATGCTATTGGCGTCTTTCTGATAGTCTTTTGATATTGGAAGAATATTATGACCAAAATTATCAGTAGGTCTAGTTTGGGAGGATTCTCCCAGAGTCTGATCATAAGTCTACGTCTGTGGTCTAAGAATAGCAGTCCTACTGAGCTGGGTGACTTCACATCTTTGGAGTCTCATGAATCTAGCAAAAGCTACCAGATTATTCTTGAATTCTATCCAAAGTCTATTTTAAACATTCTACCAAAGGGCGTCTATAAGAGTATTTTCATCTTCTGAAAATTCTTGTCTAAATTTGATCAACTCTGGATATCTTTGATCGGGTCTATATTAGGGAAAGCACATTTTCCCAATGAGTCTATTTTTAGAAATAATATCTTATCCAGATTTTACTGGAGGAACCAAGATATCATTAAAGTTCTCAAGGATTGGTCTTTCTTCAAAGTCTTGAATATGATTATGTCTTTGCGTTACACCAACATTTGGTCTTACGTGTCTATGATAGTCTGCAACGTCTTCTTTGTTCAGTCTATTTGTGTCGGAGGAACTCATGATGTCTAAGTCTTCTGTTTGCAACATAAAACATGATATCATATTAGTGATAGCAAACATTGGTTCTCTTGATATAATGTCTGGAATTGTATTTTTACTTCCCTTAATATGTATAACAAAGAAGTTATAACCATTAAGCAATTGTTGTCATATAATAAGTCTATTAGTCCTTGATTTGGACAAGTCTAAATCTCTAAATTTTACTGCATAAGAAGAGTCAGTATACACAGTAAAATGTTTAGGTTTAAGAAAAAGCATATATTTTTCTCTTGACCTTACTATAGCTAAAACTTCTTTTTTTATGGGTAATGTATCTTGTTTCTGGCTCTGTAAAGGTTCCAGAACTATATCCACAAAGTTTCTTCTTTTTAGCCTAATTATCAATGGTAAATTATACTTCTCCCCATTGTTTATCAGATGCATCTGTCTCTACTATAAATTGGTCTTTAGCATTTGGTAGTTCAACCAAGGGGATAATTTTTACTGTTGTTTTATTTTGTCTTATAACTTCAAAATCATCTTTAGTCCAATAAAAATGGTTAGTCTTGTCAATTCATTTTAATTTGGAAGTTAGGATTTTTCTTTTTGAAGCAATGTCTTTAATAAAGTCTGCAACACAATTAAGCAATCCTAAAAATGATTGTAATTATTTTCTATCTTTGAGTTGGTCAGGAAACTCAAGAATCTTTTTGGTTATGTGTTCCGCTATTTATAATTTTCCTTTATTAATGTGCATTCCCACAAAGTCTATCTCAGTCTGAAATAATTGAATTTTACTTTCAGAAATAACAATACCATGTTTGTCTAATTCTAAAACAATCTTTTTAAGATGGTCTACATGCTCTATCTCAGTCTTACTGGCTATAAAAATGTCATCTATGTAAATGAGAAAAAATTCTGAATAACGTCTAAATATATTATCCATTCTTCTTTGGAATACTTGAGGAGCATTAAAGTATCCAAATGGCATAACTAGCCAGTCATATTTACCTTGGGGCACACTAAAGGCTGTCCAAGTAATAATGTATGGATGCATCTTAATTTTCCAGAAGCCTGATTTGCAATCAAACTTGCTAAATATAAATATTTCTGCAATCAAATTGATTAAATTATTCTTGTATGGTATCTTATAAGAATCAAATTCACAATTCTTATTTAATTGTCTATAATCTATAACCATGCGTCTTTTTCCTCTTTTACATTCAAATTCATTTTGAACATAGAATGCGAGGCTATTATCTCTACTTTTACTTTCTCTAATAATTCCTAACTTAAACATTTCATCTATATCTTTCTTGAATTCTTCCCTGTCTTCTTGTGAATATCCTTTCTTATAGGTTCCGTCATTGATAGTGGCGTCTGGGTTAATAGGTATAATTTCACAATAACATTGGTCTTTATCCCACTTAGCAATGGGATTTTATCCTAAACTAGGCTCTGCTAATTTCATAATCTTGTATTTTTCTATTTCTATACCCATTTTCTTATGTTTGGATATGGCATGAACACGTAATATGGTGTGATGGGCTTGATCTAAAATGTCTTTTTGTATAAGATCTATTTGCTTATAACACTTTTGGTCTGGACACTTAAATTATTTTTGTAAGGGTTTAACAATGTATAGGGCTTCTTGTTGGGTTGTAGGTCTAGGTCCACCATGCTCAGTTGAAGAAGTCTGATGTTGTATGGGTCTATTATTGGGTTTGACCTGCATAAGGTCAAATGCAGTCTTGTGATCTATTAGAGGGGATTTAATACTAAATTCCTCTGTATCACTAATTATTATATAATCATTATACTAAGTATAAGGATGATATTTACTAATAAAGTCTTGTCATAAAATAATGTTTCCTATGAAACTAGGATGAGGATCCATTATCCAAAACCGATGACGGTTTTGTTTGTCTGATTTCCTTATTTAAAATAAATAGGAATAGTCTGGAAATATAAGGTAAATGGATCTCCATTAGCCACTTTACCATAGATTTCTTATGTACTTACTAAAAAATAGTCTTCAGGGAAGGCATTAGCCTTGTAAATACTCTGAGAGAATCTTGTATCTATAAAGGCTGAAAGTCTTTTAGGATAGTCTTTGTGTTGAACGAATAATTCTACAAAAAAAGCATGTGGTTTAGTAGAAATTCCTAAATAATTCTTTTCTAAAATAGATATTCCTTTTTTGAGCTTATCTATAAAATCTAATGGTATTAGGTCTTCTAAACTATTGTTAGAGTGGTATCCTTCTAAATCATAGGAAATTCCTTTTCCTTTTAAGTCTTTATTTTCTTGTAATCTTTTGCATATATTTCTATCAATGTCTTGATAATATGTTTTAATATCTAAGTCTATTTGAGCGTCATACTGGCTAGTATAGATTGCTCTAAATCTAGTTCTCCATTAGTTTTCATGATAGTGTAATTGACAAATAACACAAACCATAAACAATTCTGTTTATATAATCTCAAATCATTCAACGCATCTAAAGTCTTTCTTGCTACATTTCATTTCAAATGTGCAATAATGTCTTTCATCAAAGTAACATCTACGTATATGGGATAGTAACTCAGGATTACTAACTGTCCATCTTTTATTTAAAAAGGGGCTTAATATACACTTATACCAAGCTTCTTCAAAGTCTATATATTCATTATCTAAACCGTCTTGATTAGTTTGCATCATATCTAAGTCTAAAGTATCCTGAGAGTCTTCATAATCATCAGTATCACTACTATAATCTTTTGAGTCACTATCTGTATATGAACTATAGATACTAGTATTGTCATCATCTTCTATGTCTGATATTTCTATAGCATATAGGATATCTAACTCTTCTTGATCTGCATAGTCTTATATTGCATTAATAATCTTAATACCTTGTTTAACTTTCTTATTAGCGAAATATTTAGCGAAGTGTCCTTCTTTGCTACAAGTCCAACATTCTTTGATGGCAGTCTTAGGTTGGGCTACATATTTTTCCTTCCTATAATTTGGAACCTTATTATACTTACTAGTGTTCTTCTTAAAATATCTTATTTGGTTAAACCTATTTTTCTTACTCTTAGTTTTCCTTTCTCTAAAGGTGGTAGATGGTCTAAACTTATACTTCTTTGGAAATCCTAAGGGTCTAGTCTTAAACTTCCTATGTTTCCATTCTAATTTCTTTTTAAATTTCTTATATTCACTTCCACATCCCTATTGGATTGGAGAGATGTCTCCTTCGTCTTTGATTGGAGGGATATGCTTGAAAGTTTCTTCTATTAACTTTCCTTGAGTTATATCACGTCTCTTAGATATGATATAGTTTTGGCAAAATTCATTCTTTCACTAAGGGAGTTATTCCTAACTCCAGCTACTCCTGGACAATTCCTATATTCATTAATTATGATTTGTCCTATGGATGGTATCTTCCTAAAGTATTCATCTTTTTAGGTCTCTACAAATTGTTTAATTTGGTAATATAGCTTCTCATAGTTATTGCTATATTCATTTATCTTATATAGTTTGCAAATGCTAAGGTGGGCTAACTTAGTTTTTGCTAGGTCTTGTTCATTGATTTGAGCTAAATGTCCAGCTTCAATGAATTATGATGTAAACAATTGAATGTATTCTTCAATTGATCTTTTTTTTATAGGTTATCTTTCATCTTCTCAATCTTAGCTAAGGAGTGTTCATCTGTAGCCCTTCTTAAACTATATAAATAATCTTTTGCCATACCTTTATTGGATTGCTCAGCGTACTGCTTACATGAACTTACATCCCATTGTTCAGTAGATGCAAAATACGTGTTCATTTGATTACTCCATTCATCTAAGGCGTTCTTCCTATCTTGGACATTGTCTAAGTTAAGGTATATCCTAAGTGGATTTAAGGCTTGACTTGCCATGGTCTTAATAGGAGTAAAACTCTTATCACTAGTTGGAAAGTCTTTTATATAATCAGGCTTGGTCTTTACTACACTTCTTGAGTATATAGGAATATTCACTCCTATTGGTTTACTGAAAAGTCTAGGAACATGTTATAACCTACTATTACTTCCTATCTCTTTCTTATTAGGTTCTACTTGTATAGCTGGCATTAATCTTTCTTCTCCTTCTTTTATTAGTCTAAGATTTCAAGAAGTTCTTTAGTATTCTTAGATTCTTTTAATTTTAATATGCGGTCTTGAGCTATCATATTAAATCTTTCTCTTTCTTGAAATCTAACAGAATGACTTTTCTTAAGGTGATCTTTAAATGTCTTCATATCCAATTCTGAGGGCTCATGTCCAAAGTTTTGGATCCTAGCTTTTTCTCTAACTAAGTCTTTATTTTCAAATGATCTTCTAGGTCTAATTATCGGCGCTTGCTTTAGCAAACTAGCACTAGTCTTACTACTACATTCTCCTTCTGAGGGATCATTGATTATGGCTTCTCCCATATTCCTAAATCTAACTTCTTCAGTCTTGATATTCTTATTGATAATCTTGGGAGGTCCAAACTGGATGGTAACACATCCAGTGACATCGTCTTGATTAATAAAAAAAGGTTTATTCTGTACAGTCTTAGTTTCTTAGAATTCTGGAAATTACCAAAGGGTCTTAACTTTTTCGTTCATAGGTCGAGTATTCCAAATATTGTAAGTATGGTTGTAGTCTGAAACATTGGTTCTAACTAAGATTTCTTCATTAAGTCTACCACTAAGAATTTCCGATTGCATTTTTTCATAAGGAAATAAGGAGAAATTCACATAGCTCTGGAATTCTATATTTATATTGTCATCTCGGATAATAGTCTTTATATCCACTATCATATAAGATTAACTTAAAATGTTTGGCTATGTGTAATGTTACTGTAAATGTCGGAATGACATTAAAGTATCCTATGTTATCTGACATTTTTAGTTGGGCATCCCTATAAGGCTTTTCACAAAAAAATTCCATCTTTTATTTACTAAACAACACAATAAGTTGATATTATTCTGAGGTCTATGTAATCCTTGGATTCTTTCCTGAAAGAGTCCAAAGGTTAGGAATTGGAACTTCCTATCAATTCCTCTAGATCTAAGCCATTCTGAGTCAAACGCTTGGAGCTCAGTATAGGATTTTTCTAACACATGATTCCTATAATGATAAGTCATGTTATAATTAGGAGTCTTAGGAGTGTCACCTTCTTTAAATAAGTGTATGTATCTAACGGCTGGAAGTTGTCCATTATGAATGGAATCTTCAACAATCTTCCCATCAACTTCACCCCATTCTTTCCATTAGAGAGGATTGGTGACATTTCTCTCTTTCCACCATGTCCTAACATTGGAGGATGAATCCTTAAGTCTTTGGAGCATACAATTACTCTGTCCAGTATTTGGGATAGAGCTCACTGTCTTACTAGTCTTATTTAATCCATCATTTATGACTCTTCTTCCTACGATCTTCTTTTCTCTAGTTTCTATAGGAAGGGTTTCTCTGTATTTACAGGTGTTTACCAATTTTTGTTCAAATATTTTTTTCAATTCTTTCTAAGAAGTCTGAATAATCTTTTTATCTTTTTATCTGACTAAGGATTTCCTCTTTAAAAATCTTATTCTCTTTTTCGGTCTTATAAAAAATTTCTTCACTATGTCTGGCTAGATAATTAACAAGGGATTTGGCAACATTTGTAATATAGTCTTTTACTTCATTATATTTTTCTTGTTGTTGCATAGATCTAATTTCTATAGATTCTATAGTTTTTTCTATTTTGTCTAAATGAGTTAGAATAAAAGGAGAGTCTATTTCTGCTTGGGAAGGTTTATTATATACAACCTTAAGTCCATGAATAATTTCTTCATATTTATCTTTTTTCTTGGGGCATGTTTATCCTAAGTTCAGCAATAATACCATCTATTCTAGATTGGTTATGGCCTTCTATGTTGTTAGGATAATTTGCTAAATTTTGTTAGAATTTAACGTAGTCTGTGTAGAAGGTAGTTTATCCTTATGTCTTAACCTTTAAATCTAAATATAAGTCTTTAACAAAGATACTATTATAGTCTTGGGTAGCAGCTATGGATATAGAAATTAAATTCAATCTTTCTAATATGAGTTTAGTTGCATTAGCAACATTGGCAATCTCATTTTCATTTAACTTATAATAAAATTTAACATCATTTATATTTTCTAAAATTCTTTGGTAAAAGTATGATAAGGCCTGAATGGAGAGGTCTCTTGGTACCTCATTCTAGTCTGATCTAACTATCTCCATCAGGAAGATAACTATCTAATCTAGGGATAAGCTTAGCTTGTTCTTTAGTAAGTTTTATTAGCTCACTGTCTTTATTTTTAATTAAAGTTTTGATTTCTAAAATGTCTTTATTAAATACTTTTGTATTATTAGTCTTAATATTTATTTATTGTACAACTTGTACTAGGTTACTGGGAATTGTTTATTGATAAGCCCAATATGTACCTTCCAATTCAGAGACAACAGCCTTGGCCTGTTTGACAACAGAGGTAATAAGAGTTCAAGAATACCGATCAACAACATCGTCCTACATTAGGTCGTCTAATGCCGACGTTGCATCTATAACGAACATCATCTCGGCCTGGAATAAGTCGAGGTCAACAAGGATCTATTAGTTCAGTTTTGATCAAGTCGGCCACATCCGACGTTACAAACACCCCAATTCGGCTATAGACGACGTTGCAAGCACCACGTGAGAATCTGTAAAGTCCCTTAGGCCCAATTAAAAATCCCATCATCAGCTTTAGCCGACGTTACAGGTTTAACCTAGTATCAGCAACCTTGCAGGCTCAGCATCAAGTGTCAGGTCAACATCGGCCCAGGCCGACGTTCCACATAACTAACCTCGACAGACATCCAAGCCAAGGTCATCATATAATTTCCAACCAAAGCAAGGGTCATACCTTACCAACCTCATACTCACCCAGGCCAAGGTTGGTACGAAGCAAAGACATCCGAGCTTCTATGCTTACTCCTTTTGAAGACCTAACTCAAGGAATTAAACAGGAAATTAGGAATACTTTTTCTTTATCTGCTCCCTTTGCTGGTTGGAAGAATGTTATTCATTGGATGAAACCTTGGGTAGATCAAGTAAAAATTAATGTTGCAGCTACGTTAGACAATCAGAAGATCAATAGTATAGGCACAATTATTCGAGATGATCATGGTAGACTATTTTGGGCTTCTTCAAACTTCATTATTCATGACGTTCCTCTGTATGCTCTACTCCAAGCTATTTCTGCTGGTTTAAAGATTTTTTTGGAGAAGAATTTTTCTAAGGTGATTTTAGAGTTCCATTCAAATTAGCTTCTCTTCATCTTAGAGACTAACTCAAATTCACTTCATTGGAAAAAAAAAAATTCAAGGATCTTCAGGAGTTAATTCATATTCTTTAATGTCATATTTCTTGTTGTTATCCATAAGCTAACAAGGTGTCTACTCTTCTAGCAAAACATCGTGAATCTTCAAAATGTCAAAAGTCATTTTTCATTTGTTCGGATCTTCTTAATATTGTTAAAGCATGTCTGATGATAGATGCCTATTATTGGCCTTTTATAAGGAACATCTGATGTTTCTCTTTAATTGTATTGCAATTTGAGAGGGCTTTTCTCTCATATATCAACAAAGTCCCTTTTAAAAAAAATAAAAATAAATAAATAAATACAAAATATGGCTTGAAGCACGTGGACAAATCTGTTATTAACTGAATCACTCCCTCAACATGAGGGAATATTCAGGTCATCATTACATTATTGAAGATCATTCACGTGTCATACTTACACTGGTTAGATATCCATGCACATGCTCATTGAATGCATAGGGGGTACATTACACTGCCAAACGCTATATATAAAGGTCATTCTCTATCTTGCAAAAGGATCAAAAATTACAATCGTAGTTGAAAGTCTATCAAATTACCGTGAAGAGAGAGAAAGCTTAAGAGATTGTATTTATGGCATTAGTGCCTTATTTTAGTGACCTTACTCACTCACTTGCACAGTGGACATAGGCCTAATTGGCTGAACCACTTGTATATTGGTGTTCATCCTCTTCTCCTCATCCCAATCTCTTATATTTAGTATATACTAATATTGCCATTGTTATCACTAGTGTGAGCTTACAAACACCTTGACGGGTGGTGTTGTTTCCAGCATCATCATTTTGGCGTCGTCTGTGGGAACGAGAAGACATAACTCTTCAGTTCCTAGCTAAACCTCACCGGAGACTCTGGTGGTGAACTAGGACTCACCCCTTACGTGGAGATATTTCACCATTGAAGGAGGTCAAAAAAGGTACTAAGATCATTTTCTTCATCAGCTCTTCTGTTTTAACACATGGCACCAGAGTTACCACCACCTCCTCCACCATTTGGTGTTGGAGGACCTAGTTCCAGCCAGGTGCCACCCCAGTCCGAAATGGCTGAGGTGGCGGCAGCCTTGAAGTCCTTGGTTGTAATGCATCAAGCAATGAAGGAGCAATTCGCACAACTCAATCAAAATATGATGAGGCCACCTGGGGTCTCATCGGAGATGATTACTTCGGCAGCTGTCCAAACCCATCCTGAAGCCAGGGGACCACCCCAGGCACCGCGAAAAGACCAACCTACTCCTCATCGGAGGAGGGATGTTGCTAAACCAAGGCATTTATGCCTGGGAGGCAAAGACACCCTTGCCCTGAGGATAGGTATGATGATATGGAGGCAAAAGATGCTCCAGAGGGCTGCTGGGAGCCGTATGAGGTTTCCAATAACACGGTACGTCCTATCCGTCAGAGCAGAGGTTATGGGGTAGAAGAGATGAGGGTGCCTAAAAAATAGGATGAGCTTTTGATCTCTTAAGTAGAGGCTCAGACTTTCAAAGGCTCGTCCCAGTTAATGACCTAAGACAGAGGTTATACAGGTCACGAAGTGCCACTGGCTCTCAAAGAGAAGAGGGGGACCTCAGCCTCATAAGGGCCAACCTCATCAAGGCCGAGACTGTGGTCAAGAGGTTAATATCCGACGTTGCGCAGTGCCTAGGGAAACCTCAGTTCACCCTTGGAGGTGGTTGGGGATAACCTCAGCCAGGCCGATGTTGCAAGACCATGGAATGATTCCATTCATAGTCTAGAAGAGAACGTAAGGGACCTCATCAAAAGCTGAGACCCTCTATAAAGAGGGTTCTCATAGGCCTCACCGGGCAGAAAAAGTGTGTTCGTGTGAGGACACAATTGTTGTTTGTTTTGCCATCGCGATACAAAAAAACCTAAGCTACTACTACACTTGACAAGCAAGCACAGTGGTAAGTCGGGTATCGTAAGAAATCCACAGGGAGTGATTAAATTTTAGATGTTAATTGTTTTAAAACTTCAAGAATAAAAATGGTGTAAAAGAAATAAGAAAAGGTGATGGGTGGTTATGGTGGAAAAACAAAAGAGAAGTTAATGCTAAATTAAAGGAAAGCGAGGATCGGGATCGCATACACACATTCACGGGCTAAACAACTACTAATTAGAATTTCGATTCGAAAACATTTAATCGATCATTTTCAATTAAGCATAAACATCACGCAATAAGGAATTTAAGCCAAAGTTGCGAGATTAAACATTTAATAAAAAATGGTCACACGCGGATTAAATTCGGATTATCACTATAAACACTGAAGTTGCGTGACAAATAAAGTTAAACGCATAACAATTCAACTTTAATACACACGGTTTCAATTAAATGCAATTTTACACGAAACCCTAACTTTCGAGGTCCAAACCCGTAAATGGCATAACGAAATACCGACCCTATTTATCTTAGGGCAATACATGAATTAAACTAAATTAAACTAATTAAACCAAGAAAGCAAGAAAACTAATTAATAAAGCATGTAAATTAACTACAAAGCAAGAATAAAGGAAATACAACTAATATTAATGGAGAGGGAAGATGAAAGTACCAATTACAAACCCTAAAGGGTGTCAAACCAAGAGAGGAAGAAGAAGAGCTCTCAAATCCCCAAACCGTAACTATTCTATCTCCTAAAACTATCTAAAAACGTTCCTCCCACTTAATACAATGTTTACCCCCTTATACCCAACCAAAAACCAACTTAAAAATAAAGATTCTCGGACTTTTACTGTAGCCGAATCGATTTGGGAAAGGACCGAATCGATTTGGAAATAGGGGAAGCAAATATCTGGCATTCTGGTGCAAACCGAATCGATTCGGTTTTGGGCCGAATCGATTCGCAAGAAACAGGTCTGAATTTAGAGCTTTGTCCTGTTTTACGGAAAATGCCGTCATTTGTTCGGTATAGCTCGGAATGAGGCACAATCGGAGGCTACGCGAAGATAACTCAGAGGAATACAACATCCAAGAAGACATTAGGCTAAAAAACCAAAATATGAAATGACTAAAATGCCCTTGAATGTGACCTTGAGTGTACTTTAACAGTAAAAACCATCCTAAAAATGCCATAACTCCATCGATACAACTCGGAATCATGCACCGTTGGCGGCCACGCGAAGAGAAATCAAAGGGCTTCAACTTCCGTGAAGAGCTCGGGATTCAAACCCGAATGCTGAAATTACTAAAATGCCCCCAAAGCTGCAAAAGTCGACGAAACAAATGCCGGAAAGCGTCCGAACTTCATACTAAGCATTCAAATACCTACAAAAGCTCAATTAACCCCTGCAAAACATGTTAACATAGAAATCCGAGGTTGTCTGGTTAACGAGCATAAGTATAGGGATTAAGATACCCAAGGGGGCTAATAAGGTGTAGGTTAACGGGTGAAATACGCAATATTTGCGTCGTATCACACCCCCTAACTTACACATTGCTAATCCCTAGCCATGAAATAAGAAACAACATGAACTACAAGAAAATCAGAAACAGGATACAAGTACAAAATGGGATGAAAAAGTAATAAAAAGATAAGGCCACTTTCGCGGGCGAACGATTGCATTTAGCATATGCAATAAGCCGTTAAAACCCTAGGTTACCCTAGTGGACGAGTGTCGTCTCGTGAGGGTTTTCAGGGATGATACCCACAAACATCACATGGTTTCCTCAAAATATGCCCAACCCAACATGCGACAAACTCAACAACAACGAAAATGATTTCAAACATGTTATTAGCATATTGAACAAATTCAAGCTAAAGTCCGTTGTTATTAACAAGTTGAATGCACCTCATAGAATTGAAACTTTAAAAGTGGGAGGGGGAAAGCACATGCATAGTGTGATTTGGTGAAAAACTTATATAAACCGGATACTAATCAAAGCAGGCATACATTCAATCCTCACGGGCATTACGCTCAACAAATGAATTCACTATGAAAAGGGAGGTAATACACGGGACATGCGGGCATAAAGAGTAAATGTAAATGGAAACTAGGCCGCGCACATGTCACAAATGAGGAATGCTATATAGGAAATGAAAAACTTGCAATCTCAATGAAAGGATACCGCACACTAAAAGAGGCGAAATGCATTTTCACAGATTATCAAAACTATTTAAACTTTTGAATTACATCAACCTAAGATCACATTGGACTTGTAATAGGGTTGTAATGTAGGATAGGCTAGGGTACGAAATGAAGGAATGTATGTACGGATTCAAAGTGTTCGGGATGAAAACTCGGGATAATGGAGAAATGCCGGCAATATCTAAAATTGGAAAACAAGTTCCAAAACAAGCATTAGATATATCATCAGGGAGAGTAATCAAAGCTTATTGAACACTATACACAACATTTACAACTTTCTCTTTCTTTTCTTTTCTTCTTTTTCTCATTTTTCTCTTTTGTTTTCTATTGCTTTTTTGCTTTCTCTTTTTCTTCACTTTTTTCACTACTTTCTTTTCTTTGCTTATCAAACTCTCATATGCCTAAAATTGCAACCGCAATACAACAACAACATTCAATCCCATGTAACATTCCAAACAAATGTATGTAAGGTGTATGTATGGCTTAAAACTCCAATTTGGAGTTGGTTAAGGGATTTTGGGTAATGAAACGAAAGGCTAGTATTTAGGCTCAAAGGGGTTGACTAGGGAAACATATATGGTGAGGTCAAGGCTAATATGGGTGATATAACAGAGATTGCCTATGATCATTTCACAAAGTTTACGCAATTCTCAAGTCAAAACAATATATGAAAATCATGATCAAGTAACACATTTCAAGCATGAACTCAATTAATGAACGGTCAAATGAAAGATTATAGAGATTACCAACGAATTCAACGTTTTCAAAGAGGAGAAAATAGTGTATAACACTCACAAACGACGAAAGGTACGAAGCTTACTCGGTTTAAGTATATACAATGCAACAAAAGATTATCGAGTTATAAAAATCTTAAACCAAATCAATATGACAAGGAAAGTGCATATGCTCATGGGATAAAGTTTAATTCATGAAGTTATTCACAATATCAATGATTTGAGGACTAAAGTCTAATAACTTCTAAAATCAAGAACATGCATCATTGAGTTGTCAATCGGATCGGGCAATTATTAAAATTTATCATCGGAAACAAGGCAAAATTCCCAACAAAGGAGAAAAAAGAAAGAAAATATTTTTGAAGTTTTTCAAATTTTTCATAGAAAGGCATACTTCGTAACTAAATGTGAGCAAATCCATGGATTACACATGAAATGGATAGAATATCCTACACCCCCTAACTTAAATGTTGCATTGTCCTCAATGCGCATTAAGAACACAACACAAAGAGAGGAAAATAACGATATTACCCAAAATTGGAGCGATCTTCATAAGCGCGAGTCCAAAGGAATCTACAAAACAAGTTAGTACCGAGCATAGCAAAAACAAATAACAAAAAGTTAACTAATTACACTAGACTAAATTAAAAGGAAAGAAAAGTAGGAAATGAAGAAAATTAAAAAGCTAACTATTTACAACCTACTATTTAGACTTCACACTAACTATAAACTAGAAGTCTAAATAGTTGAGGGTCCACCATAAGAACGATTTGACTTTGGAGGATAACCGGTGCACCCTCACATACAAGCATGCCTTCCGAAAAATATGAATTCCGTTTGAACAACGGAAGGCATATGTAAGGCGAAAGAAATGAACCATCGTCAATTAAAAGTTTTGGAGGGACGATGGGGGATTTGGATAATAAGGGGAAAAGGTACACATGAGGTCCAAGAAAAATTGACTCATCTCCCAAAGATTTTTCAAATGGAGTGGGAGATGGTGCACACGTGGGGATAACATCCATCGAAAACAAATCCGGTAAATAGTCCTCATCGGCAAAAAGTGTAGAAATTTTAAAAGTTTCTACCGACTCATAGGAATCAACTAGTAATTCTAATGGTTCAATGATGGAAAACGTATATGGTAATGAAATAAATTCAATCTCCGTCAACATATCGTTGGAAGGAGATTGCATTTCGAGGGAGAGAGATTCACATTCGATGAGAAATTCTTCGAAAAATTTAGGTGAAACAGAAGTTTCCACCGCCTCGTTGTTTTGTGCGTAAGAATTCATCTCATCGCAAAGTTCTCCAAGTCTGATTCCAGTATCATTTAGGCTTTCCAAACCTTGGGAGTAAAGAAGCAAAGTTTCTTCCAAAGTAGGCTTCCTCGGCTCAAGAGCCTCGGACTCCTCATTTGGTAAAATCTCATCTTCTAAATCATCGGAATAAAAATCGTCATTGGTTTCGAATAATGAATCCAACTCAAGCTCCCAATAACGATTTTCATTGCGATAAATGTTTTCATGTCTTTCATTTTCAAGAAAATCTTGAAAATGAAAAACTTGAAAACTATCCCCAAAGTATGAATCAATAGAATAACCGTAATAACTATAGTAGTAGGACATGATTACCTCGTTGTTTGTAGATGGAGAATCCGAGCAAGAAAGTGAGCAACCGCAAATCAAAGTTTCTTAGCGCTCAAATATGCTATCCTGAAAAAAAGGTTAAAACAAAGAATACAAATACAAAAGGAAAAATACTAAGAAATAATAAAATAATTACTATCTAAAACACACTACCCGAAAACGGCGCCATTTTGTGACCGGGCGAAAAAAGTGTGTTCGTGTGAGGACACAATCGTTTTGTGTTTCGCCGCCGCGATACCAAAAAACCTAAGCTACTACTACACTTGACAAGCAAGCACAGCGGTAAGTCGGGTATCGTAAGAAATCCACAGGGAGTGATTAAATTTTAGATGTTAATTGTTTTAAAACTTCAAGAATAAAAATGGTGTAAAAGAAATAAGAAAAGGTGATGGGTGGTTATGGTGGAAAAACAAAAGAGAAGTTAACGCTAAATTAAAGGAAAGCGAGGATCGGGATCGCATACACACATTCACGGGCTAAACAACTACTAATTAGAATTTCGATTCGAAAACATTTAATTGATCATTTTCAATTAAGCATAAACATCACGCAATAAGGAATTTAAGCCAAAGTTGCGAGATTAAACATTTAATAAAAAATGGTCACACGCGGATTAAATTCGGATTATCGCTATAAACACTGAAGTTGCGTGACAAATAAAGTTAAACGCATAACAATCCAACTTTAATACACGCGGTTTCAATTAAATGCAATTTTACATGAAACCCTAACTTTCGAGGTCCAAACCCATAAATGGCATAACGAAATCCCGACCCTATTTATCTAAGGGCAATACATGAATTAAACTAAATTAAACTAATTAAACTAAGAAAGCAAGAATTAAAGCAACAAAACTAATTAATAAAGCATGTAAATTAACTACAAAGCAAGAATAAAGGAAATACAACTAATATTAATGGAGAGGGAAGATGAAAGTACCAATTACAAACCCTAAAGGGTGTAAAACCAAGAGAGGAAGAAGAAGATCTCTCAAATCCCCAAATCCTAACTATTCTATCTCCTAAAACTATCTAAAAGCGTTCCTCCCACTTAATACAATGTTTACCCCCTTATACCTAACCAAAAACCAACTTAAAAATAAAGATTTTCGGACTTTTACTGTAGCCGAATCGATTCGGGAAAGGACCGAATCGATTTGGAAATAGGGGAAGCAAATATCTGGCATTCTGGTGCAAACCGAATCGATTCGGTTTTGGGCCGAATCGATTCGCAAGCAACAGGTCTGAATCTAGAGCTTTGTCCTGTTTTACAGAAAATGCCATCATTTGTTCGTTATAGCTCGGAATGAGGCACAATCAGAGGCTACGCGAAGATAACTCAGAGGAATACAACATCCAAGAAGACATTAGGCTAAAAAACCAAAATATGAAATGACTAAAATGCCCTTGAATGTGACCTTGAGTGTACTTTAACAGTAAAAACCATCCTAAAAATACCATAACTCCATCGATACAACTCGGAATCATGCACCGTCGGCGGCCACGCGAAGAGAAATCAAAGGGCTTCAACTTCCGTGAAGAGCTCGGGATTCAAACCCGAATGCTGAAATTACTAAAATGCCCCCGAAGCTGCAAAAGTCGACGAAACAAATGCCGGAAAGCGTCCGAACTTCATACTAAGCATCCAAATACCTACAAAAGCTCAATTAACCCCTGCAAAACATGTTAACATAGAAATCCGAGGTTGTCGGGTTAACGAGCATAAGTATAGGGATTAAGATACCCAAGGGGGCTAATAAGGTGTAGGTTAACGGGTGAAATACGCAATATTTGCGTCGTATCACACCCCCTAACTTACACATTGCTAATCCCTAGCCATGAAATAAGAAACAACATGAACTACAAGAAAATCAGAAACAGGATACAAGTACAAAATGGGATGAAAAAGTAATAAAAAGATAAGGCCACTTTCGCGGGCGAACGATTGCATTTAGCATATGCAATAAGCCGTTAAACCCCTAGGTTACCCTAGTGGACGAGTGTCGTCTCGTGAGGGTTTTCAGGGATGATACCCACAAACATCACATGGTTTCCTCAAAATATGACCAACCCAACATGCGACAAACTCAACAACAACGAAAATGATTTCAAACATGTTATTAGCATATTGAACAAATTCAAGCTAAAGTCCGTCGTTATTAACAAGTTGAATGCACCTCATAGAATTGAAACTTTAAAAGTGGGAGGGGGAAAGCACATGCATAGTGTGATTTGGTGAAAAACTTATATAAACCGGATACTAATCAAAGCAGGCATACATTCAATCCTCACGGGCATTACGCTCAACAAATGAATTCACTATGAAAAGGGAGGTAATACACGGGACATGCGGGCATAAAGAGTAAATGTAAATGGAAACTAGGCCGCGCACATGTCACAAATGAGGAACGCTATATAGGAAATGAAAAACTTGCAATCTCAATGAAAAGATACCGCACACTAAAAGAGGCGAAATGCATTTTCACAGATTATCAAAACTATTTAAACTTTTGAATTACATCAACCTAAGATCACATTGGACTTGTAATAGGGTTGTAATGTAGGATAGGCTAGGGTACGAAATGAAGGAATGTATGTACGGATTCAAAGTGTTCGGGATGAAAACTCGGGATAATGGAGAAATGCCGGCAATATCAAAAATTGGAAAACAAGTTCCAAAACAAGCATTAGATATATCATCGGGGAGAGTAATCAAAGCTTATTGAACACTATACACAACATTTACAACTTTCTCTTTCTTTTCTTTTCTTCTTTTTCTCATTTTTCTCTTTTGTTTTCTATTGCTTTTTGCTTTCTCTTTTTCTTCACTTTTTTCACTACTTTCTTTTCTTTGCTTATCAAACTCTCATATGCCTAAAATTGCAACCGCAATACAACAACAACATTCAATCCCATGTAACATTCCAAACAAATGTATGTAAGGTGTATGTATGGCTTAAAACTCCAATTTGGAGTTGGTTAAAGGATTTTGGGTAATGAAACGAAAGGCTAGTATTTAGGCTCAAAGGGGTTGACTAGGGAAACATATATGGTGAGGTCAAGGCTAATATGGGTGATATAACAGAGATTGCCTATGATCATTTCACAAAGTTTACGCAATTCTCAAGTCAAAACAATATATGAAAATCATGATCAAGTAACACATTTCAAGCATGAACTCAATTAATGAACGGTCAAATGAAAGATTATAGAGATTACCAACGAATTCAACGTTTTCAAAGAGGAGAGAATAGTGTATAACACTCACAAACGACGAAAGGTACGAAGCTTACTTGGTTTAAGTATATACAATGCAACAAAAGATTATCGAGTTATAAAAATCTTAAACCAAATCAATATGACAAGGAAAGTGCATATGCTCATGGGATAAAGTTTAATTCATGAAGTTATTCACAATATCAATGATTTGAGGACTAAAGTCTAATAACTTCTAAAATCAAGAACATGCATCATTGAGTTGTCAATCGGATCGGGCAATTATTAAAATTTATCATCGGAAACAAGGCAAAATTCCCAACAAAGGAGAAAAAAGAAAGAAAATATTTTTGAAGTTTTTCAAATTTTTCATAGAAAGGCATACTTAGTAACTAAATGTGAGCAAATCCATGGACTACACATGAAATGGATAGAATATCCTACACCCCCTAACTTAAATGTCGCATTGTCCTCAATGCGCATTAAGAACACAACACAAAGAGAGGAAAATAACGATATTACCCAAAATTGGAGCGATCTTCATAAGCGCGAGTCCAAAGGAATATACAAAACAAGTTAGTACCGAGCATAGCAAAAACAAATAACAAAAAGTTAACTAATTACACTAGACTAAATTAAAAGGAAAGAAAAGTAGGAAATGAAGAAAATTAAAAAGCTAACTATTTACAACCTACTATTTAGACTTCACACTAACTATAAACTAGAAGTCTAAATAGTTGAGGGTCCACCATAAGAACGATTTGACTTTGGAGGATAACCGGTGCACCCTCACATACAAGCATGCCTTCCGAAAAATATGAATTCCGTTTGAACAACAGAAGGCATATGTAAGGCGAAAGAAATGAACCATCGTCAATTAAAAGTTTTGGAGGGACGATGGGGGATTTGGATAATAAGGGGAAAAGGTACACTTGAGGTCCAAGAAAAATTGACTCATCTCCCAAAGATTTTTCAAATGGAGTGGGAGATGGTGCACACGTGGGGATAACATCCATCGAAAACAAATCCGGTAAATAGTCCTCATCGACAAAAAGTGTAGAAATTTTAAAAGTTTCTACCGACTCATAGGAATACTCTAGTAATTCTAATGGTTAAATGATGGAAAACGTATATGGTAATGAAATAAATTCAATCTCCGTCAACATATCGTTGGAAGGAGATTGCATTTCGGGGGAGAGAGATTCACATTCGATGAGAAATTCTTCGAAAAATTTAGGTGAAACAGAAGTTTCCACCGCCTCGTTGTTTTGTGCGTAAGAATTCATCTCATCGCAAAGTTCTCCAAGTCTCATTCCAGTATCATTTAGGCTTTCCAAACCTTGGGAGTAAAGAAGCAAAGTTTCTTCCAAAGTAGGCTTCCTCGGCTCAAGAGCCTCGGACTCCTCATTTGGTAAAATATCATCTTCTAAATCATCGGAATAAAAATCGTCATTGGTTTCGAATAATGAATCCAACTCAAGCTCCCAATAACGATTTTCATTGCGATAAATGTTTTCATGTCTTTCATTTTCAAGAAAATCTTGAAAATGAAAAACTTGAAAACTATCCCCAAAGTATGAATCAATAGAATAACCGTAATAACTATAGTAGTAGGACATGATTACCTCGTTGTTTGTAGATGGAGAATCCGAGCAAGAAAGTGAGCAACCGCAAATCAAAGTTTCTTAGCGCTCAAATATGCTATCCTGAAAAAAAGTTAAAACAAAGAATACAAATACAAAAGGAAAAATACTAAGAAATAATAAAATAATTACTATCTAAAACACACTACCCGGAAACGGCGCCATTTTGTGACCGGGCGGAAAAAGTGTGTTCGTGTGAGGACACAATCGTTTTGTGTTTCGCCGCCGCGATACCAAAAAACCTAAGCTACTACTACACTTGACAAGCAAGCACAGCGGTAAGTCGGGTATCGTAAGAAATCCACAGGGAGTGATTAAATTTTAGATGTTAATTGTTTTGAAACTTCAAGAATAAAAATGGTGTAAAAGAAATAAGAAAAGGTGATGGGTGGTTATGGTGGAAAAACAAAAGAGAAGTTAACGCTAAATTAAAGGAAAGCGAGGATCGGGATCGCATACACACATTCACGAGCTAAACAACTACTAATTAGAATTTCAATTCGAAAACATTTAATTGATCATTTTCAATTAAGCATAAACATCACGCAATAAGGAATTTAAGCCAAAGTTGCGAGATTAAACATTTAATAAAAAATGGTCACACGCGGATTAAATTCGGATTATCGCTATAAACACTGAAGTTGCGTGACAAATAAAGTTAAACGCATAACAATCCAACTTTAATACACGCGGTTTCAATTAAATGCAATTTTACATGAAACCCTAACTTTCGAGGTCCAAACCCGTAAATGGCATAACGAAATCCCGACCCTATTTATCTAAGGGAAGTACATGAATTAAACTAAATTAAACTAATTAAACCAAGAAAGCAAGAATTAAAGCAACAAAACTAATTAATAAAGCATGTAAATTAACTACAAAGCAAGAATAAAGGAAATACAACTAATATTAATGGAGAGGGAAGATGAAAGTACCAATTACAAACCCTAAAGGGTGTAAAACCAAGAGAGGAAGAAGAAGATCTCTCAAATCCCCAAATCCTAACTATTCTATCTCCTAAAACTATCTAAAAGCGTTCCTCCCACTTAATACAATGTTTACCCCCTTATACCCAACCAAAAACCAACTTAAAAATAAAGATTTTCGGACTTTTACTGTAGCCGAATCGATTCGGGAAAGGACCGAATCGATTTGGAAACAGGGGAAGCAAATATCTGGCATTCTGGTGCAAACCGAATCGATTCGGTTTTGGGCCGAATCGATTCGCAAGCAACAGGTCTGAATCTACAGCTTTGTCCTGTTTTAGGGAAAATGCTGCCATTTCTTCGTTATAGCTCGGATTGAGGCACGGTTAGAGGCTACGCGAAGATAATCAGAGGACTACAACATCCAGCAAGACATTAGCCTAAAAAACCAAAATATGAAATGACTAAAATGCCCTTGAATGTGACCTTGAGTGTACTTTTACAGTAAAAATGCCATAACTCCATCGATACAACTCGGAATCATGCACCGTCGGCGGCCACACGAAGAGAAATCAAAGGGCTTCAACTTCCGTGAAGAGCTCGGGATTCAAACTCGAACGCTAGAATTATTAAAATGCCCCCGAAGCTGCAAAAGTCGACGAAACATTTTCGGAAAGCGTCTGAACTTCATACTAAGCGTCCAAATACCTACAAAAGCTCAATTAACCCTTGCAAAACGTGTTAACATAGAAATCCGAGGTTGTCTGGTTAACGAGCATAAGTATAGGGATTAAGATACCCAAGGGGGCTAATAAGGCGTAGGTTAACGGGTGAAATACGCAATATTTGCGTCGTATCACACATTTTGTGACCGGGCGGAAAAAGTGTGTTCGTGTGAGGAGACAATCGTTTTGTGTTTCACCGCCGCGATACAAAAGAAAACCTAAGATACTACTACACTTGACAAGCAAGCACAACGGTAAGTCGGGTATCGTAAGAAATCCACTGGGAGTGATTGAATTTTAGATGTTAATTGTTTAATTACTTCAGGATTAAAAGTGTAAAAGATGATAGGTTGGAAATGGTGACAAAACAAAAGAATTAGTTAAAGCTAAATTAAAGGAAAGCGAGGATCGGGATCGCATCCTAACACACGGATCAAAACAACTACTAACTAGAGTTAAGGCTCGAAAGCAATTTAATCGAGCATATCCAATTAAGCATAAACATCACACAATAAGGAATTTAAGCCAAAGTTGCGAGATTAAACATTAAATGGAAAATGGTCGCACGCGGATTGAATTCGGATTGTCCATATAAACACTAAAGTTGCGTGACAAATAAAGTTAAACGCATAATAATCCAACTTTAATACACGCGGTTTCAATTAAACGCGATTTTGCACGAAACCTAGTTTTCGGAGCTCGGGGTTCGAAAATGGCAGAAATGAAATCCCGACCCTATTTATCTAAGGGTGCATGGTGAGTTAAACTAAATTATGTTAATTAGACTAGGAAAGAAAGAATTAAAGCATGTAAACTAGTTAGAAAGCATGGAAACTAAATTACAAGGCAAAGAAAGATGAAGAACAAACTATATTAATGGAGAGGAAGTGAATAGTTCAATCTTACAAAACCACATGGGTTGTCAATCCAAGAAGAAGAGAAAATGAACTCTCCAAACCAAAACCTAACTAAAACTATCTAAATCAGAATATGAGAGTCTCCCCTTTTATTACAACAAAAACTAGCTTATATAGTAAGTTGGAATAAAAGAAAAGAAGAAAGAAAAGAAAGAAAATATCTGCAGGGAAAAACAGGGGATCGATCGATCGACCCCTGTGGTCGATCGATCGACAGTGTAAATCGTGGCAAAAATAATAAGGCTCGATCGATCGACCCTCAGGCTCGATCGATCGATCAAGCAGAGGCAGCCTGCAATTTCCCCTGTTTTGGCATACTTTCCTTCGTCGCTCAAATCGCCGTAACTTTGTCATACGGACTCGGAATCAAGCACCGTTCGCGGCCACGCGAAGCTAGCGAGGAGAGCTACAACTTCCGTGTAGATGTCGGGATAGGTGACCAATCTGTGAAATGACCGGATTGCCCTTGAACGTGCGGTTGTGTACGGAAATAGAGCGAAGCTCATCCGAAGTTCATACTAAGCATCCAAATACCTACAAAAGCTCAATTAACCCCTGCAAAACATGTTAACATAGAAATCCGAGGTTGTCTGGTTAACGAGCATAAATATAGGGATTAAGATACCCGAGGGGGCTAATAACGCGTAGGTTAACGGGTGAAATACGCAATATTTGCGTCGTATCAGAGTGTCTTCGCTTGGAGCCATGCAGACATGCCTGGCATCGACTCAGAGGTTGTGTGCCATAAACTGAAGGTGACAGATGATGCTAACCCAATCAAAAAACGATGAAGAGTTTACTCCAGGTAAAAGTATGATGTCATCAGGGAAGAGGTCAGAAAGTTGGAAGAGGAAGAATTCATCAGGGAGGTCATATACCCAGAGTGATTATCAAACGTCGTCATTGTGGCCAATGCCAATGGAAAATGGAGGATGTGCATAGACTTCACTGACCTGAATAAGTCTTGCTAGAAGGACAACTATCGCTTACCATGGATTGATCAGATGGTAGATGCCACGGTAGGGCATGAACTTATGAGCTTATGGATGTGTATTCAGGCTACAATTAGATCTTCATGGATGTCGAAGACTCAGAGAAGATAACATTTATCATAGACAAGGGGACCTATTGCTATAAGGTCATGCCCTTCAGTTTGAAAAATGCAGGGGCCACGTATCAATGTCTTGTAAATAAGATGTTTGAAGATCAAATTGGTAAAACCATGGAGGTATATGTAGATGACATGTTGACGAAAAGGTTGAAGGCTTGCACTCATGTAACCGACCTGATGAGAAGTTTTGACACCATGGACTTATACAGGATGAAGCTCAATCCTGCTAAGTGTGTCTTCGGAGGAGGAGCTGGAAAGTTTCTTAGATTCATAGTCAATCAGAGGGGAATAGAGGCCAACC
Organism: Sambucus nigra; assembly: GCA_949130495.1. Taxonomy (NCBI): domain Eukaryota; kingdom Viridiplantae; phylum Streptophyta; class Magnoliopsida; order Dipsacales; family Adoxaceae; genus Sambucus; species Sambucus nigra. Next base: position 5,305,664 of record OX422214.1, on the reverse strand, counting down.
CCAAGAAAATCAAGGATTTGCTTGATATGAAGACACCAAGAAGTATAAAAGATGTTTAGAGGCTCACGGGAAGAGTCGTTGCTCTCAACAAATTTACCGTTGTATTCGTGTGAGGACACAATCGTTGTGTATTTCGCCGCCACGATGCAAAAACCTAAGCTACTACTACACTTGACAAGCAAGCACAGCGGTAAGTCGGGTATCGTAAGAAATCCATAGGGAGTGATTGAATTTTAGATTTTAATTGTTTTATAACCTCAGGAATAAAAGCGTAAAATAAATAAATGAAAAGGTGATGATTGGGAATGATGACAAAAGAGAAAAAGGAAGAAGATAACACTATACTACAATTAATAAAACGAGAGTCGGGATCGCATCCCCACCATGGGGTAAACAACTAATAATTAGAATTTTGGTTCGAAAACATTTAATCGAGCATTTTCAATTAAGAATAAACATCACACAATAAGGAATTTAACCCAAAGTTGCGAGATTAAAAATTTAATCAGAAATGGTCACACGTGGATTAAATTTGAATTGTCGCTATAAACACTAACGTTGCGTAACAAAGAAAGTTAAACGCATAATAATCCGACTTTAATAAGCGAGGTTTCAATTAAATGCAATTTTCCCCAAAACCTAACTTTCGGAGCTCGACGCCCATTAATGGCGGAAACCCAATCCCAACCCGTTATCTACGGACAATACATGGATTAAACTACTTTAAACAACAAATAAACTAATTAAAGCAATAAATAACAACAATAAACTAATTTGAAAGCAAGGAAACTAGTTATCAAAGCAAAAAATCAAGAAATACAACTATATTAATGGTAGGGATAATGAATAATGAACTTACAACCCATTAATGGGGAATACCCAAAGAAGAGGAAGAAATGAGCTCTCCATACCCAAAACCCTAAAAACTAACCTAAAATTTCTTCTATGAAGTCTAAAAAAAAATCTCCCACTTAATACAATTCTTTTACCCCAAAATACCCCACCAAAATCAACTTAAAAATAGAGATTTGCGGACTTTCAGCCGAATCGATTCGCACTATCCGAATCGATTCGCACCTGGCAGTGTTGAATTCTAAGCTTTGTCCTGTTTTACGGAAAATGCCACCATTTCTTCGTTATAGCTCGGAATTAGGCACGGTCAGAGGCTACGAGAAGATAACTCAGAGGACTACAACATCCAAGAAGAAATTGGGGAAAAAAACCAAATTATGAAATGACTAAAATGTCCTTGAATGTGATCTCGAGTGTACTTTTTAAGTCAAAACTATCCTTAAAATACCATAACTCCCTCATTATACATTGAAATCATGCACCGTTGGCGGCCACGAGAAGAGAAATCAAAGGGATTCAACTTCTGTGAAGAGCTCGGGATTCAAAACCGAATGTTGAAATTACTAAAATGCCCCTGAAGCTGCAAAAGTCGACGAAACTTTTTCGAAAAGCGTTCGAACTTCATACTAAGCATCCAAATACCTACAAAAACTCAATTAACCCCTGCAAAGCATGTATATATAGAAATCCGAGGTTGTATGTTTAACGAGCATAAGTATAGGGATTAAGATACCCGAGGGGGCTCATAACGTGTAGGTTAATGGGTGAAATACGCAATATTTGCGTCGTATCATATATATATATAAGTATATCAACATAAAAATATAAATAAAAATTTTAAAAAAAACCAAAAAACAAAAAAAGCAAAAAACAAAGAAATGGGCTAAGTATGCACATATATAGACATATGTAACCAAATATATATATATATATATATATATATATATATATATATATATATATATATATATATATATATATATATACGACGAGTGACACACACGCATGGTCATAACAAAATGGAAAATAAAATAAAATAAAAAAGAAAAACAAATGCAAATGCATGAGAATGCGTGTGTGTAAAATTAAGAAAAAATATTTTTGTGACTTTTTTCATTGTTTTCTTAATAATTGTGTGTCGGGGCATATAGTGTCTGCAAATTGAAGTCCGTTGAACCTACAAAAGAGTTAGAACCACGCATACAAAAAGAAATAAAAAGAGATTAACTAATTACACCAGGCTAAATTAAGAGAAAATAAAAATAAAGAAGTTAGTATATTCAACCTACACATAGGAATGCTAATTAGCTATACACTAAAAGTTGAAATTTTTGAGGGTCCATCCAAAACACAATTTTACTTTGACGGATCAATAGTGGACCCTCCCGAACATGCATACCTCCCTGAAAATAGGAATTCCGTTCAAACGACATAAGACATGTGTAAGGCGGTAAAAGTGAACCATCCCCAATTGAAACTTTGGGAGGGAGGATGGGGGATTTGGATAGGAGGGGCAACAAATACACGTGTGAGCCTAGAAAAATTTAATCATCTCCCAAGTATTTTAATGTTGGAATGGGAGGCGACGCACATGAGGGCAAAGCTGCCGTTATGGAAGGCGGCTCGAGCGAGTACTCCTCGTATGTGAAAAGGTTTGGAACTAAAAGGTTTTGAACCGATTCATCGGGTACTAGAATTGATGTGACAATATAGAATAAAGGCGGGGATGAAAGAAATTCAATCTCAGGCGATGAGTGATCATCACTTGAAAATTGAATTTCGGAAGAAATAGGATCGTTTACAATGAAACTTTCTTATTTGAAAATCAAAGAAGAAACGAATTCATTGCAAATGGATACTATGCCCTTTTCCTCCTCCTTTTTATGCTCTACTATACCATGGGTCAAGTCAAGGATGCTTTGTTCCAAAGTAGGAACGAAGTCCTCATTTGGTTCAAAACAGTCCTCGACTTCTTAAGTCTCCGAAGAAAAGCAGTCGTCAGATTCAAATAGTAAATCCAACTCGTGTTCCCAACAACAATTTTCTTCCCGATAACGATTCTCAATCCTCTAATTTTCAATCATTCGCAATCCCTCACCGAAAGTCATAGGGCGAGGAGCAGATTCTTTGAAATGGAAAGTTTGGAAATTGTTCTCGGGACTACACTCAAAATCATTAACATAAGAATTTTACAAATGATTACAATTTCATTCGAAATTCTTATCATAAGGATCTTACAACCCAAAATCGAGATGATCATTCCCAAAATTGATGTAATCCAAACTTTGGCTTTCGTAATACTCACCCAACGTCCTTTTAGATGTTGCAACTTTTGGGGATTGCAAGTATTGACCAAAAGTCAATGGTTTACCGGAATTTTGAGAATTATCATTAGGATTACCAAAAAAGTTAGAATAAGACATGATTACCCCAACAAAGGCTTGAGAGAAAAAATTCCACAAAGCAATGTGCGACGGAAAAAATTCAAGCGTTTCTAGGGGCTCAAATGTAACAATCCTGCAAAAAAGGTTAAAACAAATAATTCAAATAAAAAAGAAAAAATACTACGAACTAATTAGACAATTACAATCCATAACAAATCAGTCCCCTACAACCGCGCCATTTTGATTAACAGTGAAAAGTAGCGTCGCGTCAAAACCCTTATCGTTGTACTCATTTCACTGCGTTAATACAAAAACCTAAGTTACTACTACACTCAATTGGTGAGTATAGCGGTAAGTCGGGTATCGAATCCACAGAGAATGTTTGATAGATCGTAATAGATTATTAATCCATGAATAAAAATGTAAAAGGGTGATGTGTGCTAGGAAATAAAAGAAAAGAATAAGTTAAGTCTAAATAAAAGTAAAGCGAGGATCGGGATATAATCCAACCATACGGCTCGAAACAACTATTAGTCAGAATTTCGTCTCGGGAGCAATTTAATCGAGCATTATCAATTAATCAAAAACTTCCCATAATAAGGAATTAAAGCCAAAGTTGCGAGAATAAACATTTCTCCAAAAATTGGTCGCACGCAGATTAAATTACGATTATTGCTTTAAGCACTAATATTGCATGACAAAGAAAGTTAAACGCAAAATAATCTGACTTTAATTCACGCGGTTTCAATTGAACACAATTTTGCACGAAACATAATTTTCGAGGCCTGTTAATGGCGGAACGACATCCCGACCCTAATTATCTAAGGGCACATAATGAACTAAGCTAATTTATACTAATTAAACTAGGAAAGTAAGTAATAAAGAAAGTAAACTAATTAAGAAAGCATGGAAATTATTCTACAAAGCAAGAAATAGGCAAGAACAATTATATAAATGGAGATGGAAGATGAAAGTTCAACATACATAACCCATATGGTTGTCAACCCAAAGAGATATGAAGCCAAGCTCTCAAAATCCAAACCCTAACCTAAAATGTCTTCTAAAACTAACTATTTCTGACATTATAACAAAATTAAGTTATATAGTAAGTTGGAATAAAAGAAAAGAAGAAAGAAAAGAAAGAAAAATATCTGCAGAAAATAGGGGCTCGATCGATCAACCACTTTGGTCGATCAATCGATAGTTAAAATCGTGGAAAAATACTAAAGGATTGATCAAGCGACCCCTTTGGTCGATCGATCGATCAAGCAGGGCAGAACATCCTGTTTTCCTCCTGTTTTGGTGTAAATGCTTTTCTCCCCGCTAGAATCGTTGTAGCTTCTTCATTTGGGATCAGAATCGTGCACCGTTCGCGGCCACGCAAAGATTTCGAGTGGGGATAAAACTTTCGTGAAATGTCAGGCTTGGTACCCAAACTTTGAATTTATCGGATTGCCCTTGAACGTGCGAATGTGTATGGGACTTGAGCGGAATGCGTCCGAACTCCATTCTTAGTACCTAAATACTTACAAAAGCCCAATTATATCTCATATAGCATGTTAACAATATAAACCGAGGTTATCTGGTTAACGATCTTAAATATAGAGATTAAGGCACCCGAGGGGGCTAAAATGCTTAGTTTCGACGATAAAATACACAATATTTGCATATTATCAGCGCGACTTTGGGCCTCGGCCTGATCTTGCCTAATGGAGAAGTAAATGGCCTCTTGAAATGAATCCATAGACATAGGGTATGAGGTAAATGACTCAGACTCGGACATTGAAAAGGGGTCAATTGGATCCTCGGGTGGCTCAACAAGCTCGACTAGCTCAGGGTGAATCACCTTAAGAGGCGGAGGAAAGATAGGTCTGAGGGGGAAGGCTCAGCCCTACGAGATTACTCTTCGGCTAGCTTTATATGCCTAATTTTTGCAAAGGTCTTATCTCCAAGAGAGGGGAAATCTTCTATGAGTTTATAAAGAGGTCTGAGCATAGGAAGATGACCTTACACTTGGGACCACAAAAAAAGCAAACAACTGGACACAAGCTAAACTAAGGATCAAAACTTGGTTTTGGTCAAGTTCAAACCAATAACAGTAAAAAATAAGAGCCACTGAAAAACTCAAAAAGTCACCGGAAAACTCATATGACGACCAAAAAATTCAACTATCGCCGAAAAATGCAAGAAATAGAAAAATAAGGCTGAAAAATGGCAAAGGGCAAGTTAAGAATGATACCTAAAGGAATGCGAAATGAAGAAGAAGGAATATTGAATGAAAGAAACCCACAAACAACCTCGGATTAAGTTCTTGACAAGGGAGTAAGAATGTAGAAGGATCAGGAAAGGAGAGTGAGAAATAAGGAATAAAGAGAAAGGAAAGGGTTTAAACCCTCAAAATCAGCTTTCACGCGTACTAAGGCCCATCATTGCCTTGGGATCCCAAAAGACCACAATCATTGCACTTGCCAAGCACGCAACCTACTTCATATGTTGACACTTGTCAAAGAAATGTTGTCACAAAAAGGAGAACAACCTCGGAGTTGCATACGCCTGAGTTACCTATTTTACATATGTAACTAAGGGCTAGGGGTGATTGATAGGCCCAATGTGTACCTGCCAATTCAGAGACATCAACTTTGGCCTGTATGACGACCGAGGTAATAAGAGTTCAAGAATACCCATCCGCAACATCGTCTTACATCAGGTCAGCTACAATCGATATCGCATCTACCACGAACCTCATCTCGACTTGGAATAAGTCGAGGTCAACAAGGATCTATTAGTTCAGCTTTGATCAATTCAGCCGCAACCGACATTACTAACACCACCCCAATTTGGCTACAGACAATGTTGCAAGCACCACGTGAGATCAACAGAGTCTCTTAGGCCCAATGAATAATCCTATCATCGATAGGTTTCACCTAGTATCAGTAACCTTATAGGCTCAGCATCAAGTGTCAGGTCAACATCGGCCCAGGACGATATTCTACATAACTAACCTCGGCAGACATCCTAGCCAAGGTCATCATATAATTCCCAGCCAAGGCAAGGGTCATACCTCACCAACCTTGTACTCACCCAGGCCGAGGTTGGTACCATGTAAAGAAATACGGGCTTCTAATCATACATGTATGGCTTGAAGCACGTGGACAAATATGTTATGACTGAATCACTCCCTCCATATGAGGGAATATTGAGGTCATCATTACTTAGTTGAAGATCAGCCAGGTGTCATCCTTACACGAGCTAGATCTCCATGCACATGCTCATTGTATGCTTAGGGGGTACATTACACCCCCCAAGCGCTATATATAGAGGTCATCCTCTACCTTGCAAAAGGATGCAAAATTACGACCGTAGCTGAAATTCTATCAAATTACCCTGTAGAGAGAGAAAGCTTGAGAGATTGTATTCATGGCCATTAGTGCCTTATTTTAGTGACCTTACTCACTCACTTGCACAGTGGACGTAGGACTAATTGGCTGAACCACTTATATATTGGTGTTCATCCTCTTTTCCTCATCCCAATCTCTTATATTTAGTATATACTCATATTCCCATTGTTATCACTGGTGTGAGCTTACAAACACCTTGATGGGTGGTGTTATTTCCCGCATCATCAGTTATCTAGCAGTAACTTGTGTACTATCTGCTTGTTTGGCTGGGATGTCTTCAGTATGTGAACAACTGTCTATGTTAGAGGTTAAACAACATACTGAGTCTTCATCATTTGTTGGTATGGGATGGTAGTCTAGGTTGGTTCCAAAAATATCTTTATAAATGCGAGGAATAAATCCCATGGGCATTAAAGTCTTTTTACTATAAGTCTTAAAGTAGCGTCTTATGGCTCTGATACCACAATTAGGGTTTGGTCAGAATTTGGTGAGTTTATAAACTTCTTAAGGTCTTGATACCAATTTGGGTCTAAACTAAAAATATTTTAAATATATAGTCTTAAAATAGGTTTTAGTATAAGACAAGAGGGAGACCATCTAAAGAAAATAACAAAATATCTTAGGGACCATGAGGGGACCACAGTCGGATAATGCCAAAAGTCCGTTAATCCATTCTTTAAGGAAGTCTGCTTAGGAGAATGTTCTTGTTAAGGTTAATAAAGATTCTAACAAGATTGGGAAAGTGCTAGAAATGCAAATTTAACCTTGATGTTTGGGGTGAATTTCAATTTTAGACCCAATGTTTCAGAAGTTGGAATTTTAACTTTGAATTTTGAAATTTATTGCAATAATATTGATCGGCAATGTGTCATTCAAATACATGACGGAAAATTCTTACATTGCATCATGTGACATATGTACTCTTTTTTCCAATAAATAATTGACACATAGGTCCAAAAAGAATTTTTAATAAAAAAAATTTAAATTCATCTAGTGAATTAAGGTTAAATTTAGGGGTTTTTTTACCAATTAGTGTCGTTTACTAAGTATGTAGTTCAACAGATTATATCATCTTTTTTGGGGGGCTCCAGCTAGTCCCATGAAAAAATATTTTTGGTCTTCAACAGGTCCTATTTGTAAACATATAGTTAATATTCATTATATGTATAAATAAGACCTAATGGAAAAAAAATGCTATGATAGGACCTATTAGGATATGTCGTATGTAAATAAGACTTATTTATAAAGCGGCCTTAAATATATTGTGTAATTCTACAATAACTGAATTTTTGACTGAATTTTTGTAGACACGTTGACATGGAGGCTTGATATTGATTGGTTTGGAGGTCTCACTGGAGTAAACCCCAAAAACTAACCAATAACAAGCCCTGTATCATTGTGTCTAAGAAAAAATTGTCTAAAATTCGATCGCAATAGAATTTTTCAAATTTATTACAACCCAATTGTTGAAATGTCTGGGTGAGTTAAAATGGCACATCCCGCATTGAGAGAGAATAATTATATCATCATCATCTGCCACTATCCCTGTTCCCCAATTCAAATTATATAGATCCATGTGTGTCTCCTGATTTGGGAACACTCCATTTCCCACAGACCCGCCAATTACCTGATTTGGGCTCAAATCACACCCAACCCTTCTCTCCCCAATGAAGTCTTGTAAAAGTCTGGCAAATACTTTGAAAGTATTTTTATTATATTCGAGTTCATTTAAGAACAAAAAAATGGGCAAAGACATTGATAAGTTATTTGCAAACACTTTAGAAAGGAAAATAAATAACTTCACTCCGTCGTCAAGTTGTTCGCAAGGGGAGAAAAAAGTTGTATAAAAGATGGATGTATTTTCCTAATTCTCAGAGAGAATAATAATATCTCAACTTATTATTTACCCCGAATAGAAAAATGGTAAAGTCACTATGGGTTTATCCATTGATCTTCACCATCATCTCCGTACATCAATATAGTTGTTCTGTCTCATCTTTCTCCCACCCTCAATAAAATCATTTTCATTCATGCCTTTATAAACAGAGCTCTTCTTTTCTTCAATTTAAGAAAACTTTTACCATTGATATTATTTCTTCTGAAGAGTGTTCTTAATTTGGTCAAACTTTAGAACCAAAGATGATGTCTTGGAAGAGGGGTATAAATTTCCATACATGGGATGGCGTGACTTGCGATTGGAGGACTTAAGTTGTAGCCAGTTGATGGAAATTATCCATTCCAACAACACCATATTCCAGCTATATCATCTTTAGAGTCTTAACCTCACGCATAATAATTTATATGGCTCTCGGATCTCACATAAATTTGGTGGATTTGCTCCGGATTTGACAAATCTTAACCTCACAGACTCTTCTTTTACATGCAATGTTTAAAAAAAAATATCCCATCTTTCCAAACTGGTTTCACTTGATCTCTCTCAGAATCATGAAATGGAAATTAAAAGTCAGAATTTCAAATTGCTAATTCAAAACTTGACCGAGCTTACAAAACTCTCTATTTTCGATGTCAGCATCTCTTTAGTTGTACCATATTCAATCGTCTATTTGAGGTCTTTAGATTATCTGAATCTCAAGACTTGCAGAATCTATGGGTCCATTCCTAAATCGCTTGGAAACCTTACACAAATCACTTAATTGGGCCTCTCGGGTAGCAATTTTACTGGAGAAATTCCATCTATGCTTTCAAATCTCAAACACCACACTCACTTAAAATTCTCAACAAATCAGCCTATAAAACAAAACCCCAATGTTTTTGCTAACCTCAGATCCTTAACCTCTATTGATCTTAGCGATAACAAATTCAGTGGTCCATTCCCAACCTCAATTACAAACCTCACACAACTTGTTACTTTATATCTCTCACGTAATTTATTGACGGGTCCAATTCCTTCCAACATAGTTACGCTTCATAACGTAATGGCGCTGGTTTGGTAATGGTACTGGTTTGAATATTGTTAATGTTGGTTCTAGTATTGTTTCCTATGATTCCAGTTCCTATAATATGAACAATATCTTATAATGTCCTTCTGTTGCTGCTAACCTTCTTTCTATTTAACAATTCATACGTGATAATCACTCTTATTTTATTTTCCTTATTTTTCTATGTGAGGGATCAAAGACCGGGATGATGCTTTTCCGCGAGAGGAGTGATAATGGTCTCTATCTGTTCCACTTTCACCTTCAGATTTCTACAAAGTCAGGACATCCATCTGGTTTTCTCAGTGTCCATGTTGGTGTTCAAGTTTTCCATTTTAGATTAGGTCATCCTTCCTCTCCAACACTTTCAAGTCTTATTTTTAATAAGTGTCTTCCAATGACCGTATCTAGTTCGTTGTCCTTTTTTCATTCAAGTCCATTGGGAAAGATTACTAAATTACCATTCCATTTATCAGATTTAATTTCTAGTTCACCTTTAGAATTAGTAGAATTTGATGTATGGACATCCCGTATTGTATTTCTTAAAGGATCTAAAATTATGTGTTACTTGTGGATGATTATTCTCGTTATTCTTGGATTTTTCCAATGCAACTTAAACATGAGGTGTTTGATATCTTTGTTCTCTTATGTTCTATGTTGAAAATATTTTCTCTTATAAAATGAGATTATTTCAATCTGATGGGGGTGGTGAATACATTAAACGTGCCTTTCAAAATGTTCTAGCCAATAATGGGATTAGTTTCCCTTCCTCTTGTTCGGAACATCCCAAACAATATGGAGTGGCCTAACGAAAACACCCTCATATTATTGAGATTGTCCTTACGCTTCTTGCTCATTCTTATATGTCAATTGATTATTGGGTTGAAGCATTTAACACAGATGTTTATTTAATTAATCTCCTTTCGATACGTGTTCTCCATTCCATAAGTCTTTATGAAAAATTATTCCATCAATCTACCAAGTATGACACTCTCCATGTTTTTGGGTGTGCGTGTTTCCCCTACTTATGTCCATATAATACTAATAATCTTCAATTTCGTTTGAAGCATTGTGTGTTCATGGTGTATTCTCTTAATCATTAAGGTTATCACTATCTTGATCTCGCTAACGGTCATGTATATTTATCTCGTCATGTTTTGTTTGATGAATTCTCTTTTTCATTTCAAGAGACTAGTAGTCCTCCAGCTCAAAACATTTCCCCCGACTCTTTTATCCATATACTGGAATAGGTCACGCTGATACAATCCACATCTTTTACCCACCTACTTATTAATTGTAATATGTCCCTCCCATCATTCTCACATTTTCATGATTCATCTCACAGTACTCCTTTTAACTCCCCACTCTTTAACACTCCTTCCATTGTCATCTTGCCTTCTCCCCCACCAATTCATCCCATTAATAGTTCATCCTTTACCTGACCATCCTTCTGACATTTGGGGCCAGCAGGTCTTCTCCTCAGTAGACCAATCTCCTTCGCCCTCGCAACATTACATGATCACTCGTGATAAGGATAGTATTCTCCTTCCAAATCCTTAATATGCTCTTAATGCAGTTTATAATGTTGACTGCATTGAACCTACTTGTTTCAGTCAAGCAGTAAAAATGTGGAGTGGCGCACAACTATGGTAGTGAGTTTATAATGTTTCCCAATAAGTGGGTGTTTAAGATTAAACTCAGGTCTGACGGTTCAATTGAGCCTTACGAGGCTCGTCTTGTGGAAAATGGTTTCCACCAACAAGAAGGTATTAATTATTCGGAAACTTTTAGTCATGTGGTGAAACACTCCACTATTCGCATCATCATTGCTTTATTTGTCCATCACCAATGGCATATTCTGCAATTGCATGTCCAAAATGCATTTCTCCAAGGGTTTTATTTGAGGATGTTTATATGTGTCAACTTGGTGGTTTCAGCGATCCCAATTTTCCTCATTATGGTTGCAAGCTCCACAAGCCTCTTTATGGTTTGAAACAAGCCCCATGGGCATGGTTTCAATGCTTCTGTGGTTATTTGGAAGCACTTGGGTTCCATGGTTCAAAAGTTTACTATTCTCTATTCATATTTCGTAAGGGTGATATAAGAATTATATTTCTTATTTATGTGGATGATATTCTCATTATGGGAAATAATTCTTCTCATGATTCAAAGTTAATTTCTCATTTTGGTAAATTATTTTCTATGAAAGACTTGGGACCTATTCATTTCTTCCTTGGCATCGAGGCAACTTATAGTTTCAGCGGCTTGCATTTGACCCAAAATAAGTATGTTTTTGATTGTTTGCATCGTATGAATTTTTAGGATGTCAAACCTATTTCCTCTCGTTCCATGAGTGCTAAGAAACTGTCCATGTACGATGGTGATTCATTTTTCGATCCCACTATATATCGGACTATTATGGGCATGCTAAAATATTTGACGATTACTCGTCCAAACATCTCTTTTGTCGTTAATCAGGTTTGTCAATTTATGCACTAGCCAACTACGGTCCATTAGTTAGCAGTTAAGAGAATCTTACGTTACTTTAAATCCACACATGATCATAGTCATAGTCTATTTTATCAGTCAGGCTCTCTTCGTTTGGAAGCCTACTCATGATGATTATGCCGGCAATCCAGATGATCGTCACTCTATCGGAGGTTACTGTATATATCTTGGCCATAATATGATTTTTTGGAACTCTAAGAAGCAACGTACAGTTTTACGGTCCAATACTGAATTGGAATATCGACAGTTGGCTTATACAGTAGCTGAGATCTCTTGGTCGCGTTCTATCTTGGAATATATTTGTGTTCCTCTTTCTACCCAACTCATTAGGGGTGGCCATGGGCCGTGCCGGGATAGGGCTAGCTCAGGTCGGGCTTGTAAATATTTGAGCTATCTCAAGTCCTCCTAGGCCCGACTCGGACCTCATTGTGTAATACCAAGCCTACCCAAGTTGGAAAGTTTCTTGTCCAGGCCCATTTCCCAGGTCCGGCCATAAATTTTTTTTACTTAAATTTTATTGTTTTGTAAATTTATGACGTATTTTATTGTTTAGCAAATTTATTTTAGAATATACTCTTAAGACTAAGAGTGAATAAATCCTAAAATTGATATTTCTAAATTTTCTTCGTTTATATATATGTGTGTGTGCGTGTGAGAGAGATTAATATTATATATAATTCTCAGGCCTCGGGCCAGGTTGGGCTTAAGCGAGCCAAAGAATACATGTCCAAGCCCGCGTAGAAAAAATTGGGCCTATAAAATTTTACCAATCCCGATTTCACGGGCATATTTTCCTTACTCAAGTCCTATATTTTTCTCATGGACTTGGCGGACCTCAGGGCTATGACCACTCCTACTAATGATTTGGTGTGACAAAATAAATTCCATTTCCTTGGCTCACAATCCGTTCTTTCATGCTCGTACAAAGCACTTGTAAGTAGATTATCATTATGTTTGTGAAAAAGTGGTGCGAAAAGAACTTCAGATCTGCCACATATGTACAGAAGACCATGTAGCTGATGTGTTCACTAAAGGCTTTTCTTCTGTACGTTTCAAGTCTCTTGCCAACAAGCTCATGGTACGCCCTCACCCCATGAGCTTGCCGAGGGCGTGATAGACAACAGAGTTTGAAGTCAGATTTGACTGAATCTAGAGATAAGGTGGTTGTTGATAAAGCTTAATCATTATAGTTTGTCATCATCTGATCCCTACTTTATAGGGGATTTATTTGTACTTGTATTCTCTATATATACTAAGATAGCTTAGTTTTTGAAAATATGTAAATTTTTAACGGCGCGGATGAGTGCAACATCAAAAGAGATTTTTGGGAAATTAAGGGTTGAGATCAACTCCCTCCATTAATTTCAAATGCAATACTATTCCTATTTCACCTTTACCTATTTTATCCCTTAAAAATTGAAATTCCCCCTATTTTTCTTCTCACTAATTAATTCATCCACTATCACTTTAATTCAAACACAACCATATTTTGGTAAAAACAAACTAAAAGGCAACTATTTTCTCTCTCTTCTCACACAATCCTCCGTATAATCACAATCCCCCCACAAACACCACAATGTATGTTCTCTCTCACTCTCTCTTCTCAGACTTTATCTTCTCCCCCAACCTCTCCCCCCACTAACTCGAAACCACCTCCCCTTCTCATTGACTCCGGCCTCTGATAAACCCCCCTCCAAAGTTCTTACGAAACCACCTATCTCCCTCTCACGGGCTCCGACCTCCAGTAAACCCCCCGCCGTCATTCTTAAAACGTTGTTGTTCATAAACGTTCATACCCAAAAGTCTTAAAATAGGGCAAAAATCTTGAAACAAAATGGGTGTTGGACTGTTGTGACATACCCAGGTTCGTAAACGTTGTTGTTTTAAATTATGTGTAAGTATCTTAAAAAAAATTGATCCCCTTTTTCTTACTCTTAAGAGATTGAAACTGATACATTTTGGTAGTCATTTTCTCCTTTGTTGACTAACTTTTTATTTCTTGATTTGTTCATAGTTTTCATTTTGGTTGTCTTTGTGTGCATATTTGATTGAAGTCCAGGGATGCAGGGTTTGGGTTTGTACATTTAGGAGGTTTAAGTTTTCAATTTCATTTTAATTTTTGCAGATTTAGTAGATTTGATTGAAGTACGGTTTGGGTTTGTAAATTTAGCAGATTTGATTGAAATACGGTTAGGGTTTGGGTTTGGGTTTGGGTTGGTACATTTAGAAAATTTAGTGGATTACATTGAGGAGGTCTGGGTTTGTACATTTAGTAGATTTCATTGAGGTACGGTTTGGGTTTTCATTTTCAGTTGTTCCATTTTTTATGTTCATATCTGCGTACAAATGAATATATCTTTGGTTTTGGTTTTAGTTTCAAAATATTTCATCCATTTTTGTTGTTTCCTCTCACCCAAGATGATGGCACACATAAAGATTTTTTTTTTTTCTGGGTTTTTTTATGCTGTGTTTTTCCTTTTCTATTGTATGTGTACGCCTTTTTTATTTTGTTTTCATGAAAATTATCATTGAGGAGAAAGTTTGTACATTTGTAACTATATATGTTTTTGTTTATTTCATGACAACTCTCAGTGAGGAAAGATTTTGTAAATGTATATGTATGATTGTTTTATTTTTTGTTAAAATCAAATAATGTTTCAAAACCATAATATTCACTTTCTGCTTATATTTTATTATTTTGTAGATCATACTTTTGGATTCATAGCACCGGGTCGAAATCAAGTATATTGTATTTTGATTTAGTTTTTATGCAATATTTTTTTCGTTTGTGTCAAACATAGGCACTAATGCATTAATACTATACATGCAGATGTCAAACATAGGTACTAATGCATTAGTAGTTCCTTTGCATATTCATTTTGTGGAAACAATAGCAGTATTATTTCAGTTTGTGTCAAACATAGCCACTAATGTTTGTGTTTGTTTCTATTTGTTGAAGCTTACATATGACATTGGTATAGTTCTCATATGCTAAAAATTAATTACTTCAATTTCAATTAATTATGTTTTTTTCCATATTTAAGACTTTGATTTTTGTGACAGTGACACGACTCAGAATGTGTCTCTAAGGTGTGTACTCTCTAGGCTCAAGTGCAAGCCTGTCGTTCAAGTAATAATCCGACAAGTCGGGTATCGATCCTGAGGGAAAAAGGACAACGAGAGTTGTGACGACGGAATAAGACTGAGGAATCCTAACGATGATTCTAAGAAGAAAAGAAAAAGATTGATTTGGCTTTTTGATATGGATTAAACTAAATGCAATTATGAAAGTATAATGAAAAATGCAACTAACTAAATTATCTAAATGAAGAATGAAGAATTAAATTGAAAGTGTTAAACTTAAATGATGAGAAAATAGGATGGGAATACAATCCCCCAACCCTAGTGTAGTGTAGTGACAACGTCAATCATAAATTTATCCGATTAATTCAAACCCGGAATTTAGTACTCCCAAGCATTATGTATACGAGGTTCAAGCCCGCGTCATACCTAATCTGAGGATGAGTAAATCGGTATCGCGGTAATTACATTCAAATTGTAATCTAAATCATCACGAGTACCCCGGGGCAAACGAGATATAAAGATCCACAATTATTATGAAATTACACGATACGATCAAAATTAATCATTAAATTCGTCGGATTGACGTTATACACATGCACTAACACATCAGGTTGGGTTCATGCATCCTAACCTTGAAAAACCTAGCCGGACATGTTAAATTGACTAATGCATGAAATAATGACGTTGCATGTGTGGGAATTCATGATGAAACTAGCTAGAAACATGTAAATACGTATTATGAATGCTAAAACAAATTGAATCTAATGGGAAAACAAAGCATGCAAGAGCAATAATAAGAAACAAGAATCTTGAATTAAAACTGGTAAAAACAAACCCGAAACAATGAATTCTTGAAGTAATTTGTGCCCTTGATGTTCCTAGATATTTCTCTCCTTTTTCTCTATCAAAAACTCTCTGAAAATAGCCCTAAAAGCTGCACCTAGGTTAATACTCCCGTTCCCCACAAGTTTTGGAGTCTTTTAAACCTATTAGGAGACTTGGAGACCAATCAGAATGAAAGACAAAATTCGCGTGTCAGGTACATGCGAACCGGTTCGGAGGTACAGCGAACCGGTTCGCCCCTCCGAACCGGTTTGGGGTGGGGTTCGCATGTACCAGCCTGGCCTTGCTCTCAACACTTAGATTTTTTTCTGGTTTTTCTCTTCTTATCTTGGATTTTTCTTCAACTTCAACTGAGCATAACTTTTCAACCGTAGCTCGGATTTGGGTGCCGTTTCTTCCAGTGTTCTCGTTATTCCGAGCTCTTCAACTTCCCAGTTGACTTTTTCTTTCGGATTGGGCTGAAAAATTACCGACATGCCCTTGAACTTGCCTTCTTAGCTTTTCTTGCACAGTCTTGTTTCCTCCTTTGCACTGCTTGCATAATTAACCTGTAAAACCTATAGGAGAAACACGAAACACGCAATACTCACCAAGAAGGTTAGAAGCATAAAAGTGAATCAAATACATATATGTTACATCATTCGGGTTCACAAAAGTACTGAAATTAGGGGGATAAATATACAATATTTATGCCCAATCAAACCCCCCTAACTTAGAACTTTGTGCGTCCCGAGCAATGTAAAAGAATGAGAGTAAGAGTTAAGGACACTTCAAGGACTTTATTGGGATATAATACCACTTTCGCGGGCAAGCGATTGCATTTAGCGTATGCAACAAGCCTTTAAACCTCTAGGTTACCCTAGTAGGACGAGTTGTGTCTCGTGAGGGTTTGCAGTGAATATACCCACAAAATTCGACTCAAAGAAAATTCAAAATATGCAAAAATTGTACAATTCAAACTTTTCCATAAAATAGTCATCATCAAGTCATATTTAGAAGTCCCAAACCGTAGTGTGTGTGTGCGAAGCCGGAAATATAACCGCCAATTTCCATCGATTGATCATTACGTTACTTATCCGAAAATTCGTTTTGATTTCAATTTCTCACGGAATGCTCTCACAAACGAATCTCTCGGATTATGGCTATTCTCTCGGCATGCGTGATATAAGGAGTAAATGTAATGGAAGCAAATACACGCATGCAATTAGAAAGACGGAAATTTTATGGTGAAGGGATCTCTTCAACGGATTACGGTTTTAAAAACGGGAACATCGCCTCTATTTCGCGCATTTAACCTCTTATATTATCTTTTGGTGTATTAACTCTCCACGCAGTACTCAATTTACGCAATTTGGACTCTGTTAGGACTTTTTCGGGTTATAGGGTGTATAGGGTAAAATGAAGGAGGTATGGAAGGTTGGAATTGGAAAATTCATTCGTGATGTCCATTTGTGCATTTTCCGGGCTATTGCTCATTTTTTTCTTCTTTTTCTATTTTTTTTTTTTTCATTTCTATTATTTTTTTTTCTGCTATTTTTGTTGAGCATTCTTCTATTTTTTTTTCTTGCCCCTTTTTGTTGCACTTTTCGGACTTAAATTCTGAATTTTTTTCATTTTTGGCAATTCCGGGCTATTTTGGGTTTTTCGGGTTGTCAAACGAAAGGGAAAATTATTTGGCTCAATTTGGGTTGCAAAGGGTAATTTTTCGCTACTTTTTCTGGCCAATATTTTTGGGTGACAAACGAGGGCCTACTTCATTGTCCAAAATGTCAATTGCGTTACCATATGCGTTTCGAGGTGAATTTAAGTTTAGAGACTAATTTGGCACGATTTTCAAGGCAACATTGCACACATTTTTCAAAACTGATCAAAATGAAAGGATTGAGATCCTTGACAACTTATTAAGCGCTAAAAAGAACTTTCAGTTAACAATTAACTCGAATTGATTTAAAAACTCAAAAAGATCGATAGGTTCGAAATCTCACCGGGTTTTGTTAATATCCACACTTATTTGTAAAGTCGTCAATTTTCGCACAATTTCCATCTTTAGTCAATTTCGGCTTTGTGTATGTTGGATGTTTACAATTTGAGGCTCCTATTTGACTTTTAATGATATTTTTGAAAATTTTGAATTCCAATTTTTATTTATTTTGAACAAAAATATTTTTGGATTTTTCAAAATTTTATGATTTTTTTGGAAATTTTGGGCATTTTTGAAAATTTGTGAAGTTTTAGACATACGCACTTGTGACCCCCCCTAACTTAGACTTTTGCATTGTCCTCAAGCAAAAAGGACTAAAATCTAACTTAAGGCAAATAAAAAGTGCGGAAAAATAAAACAAACAAATATGAAAAAAATGCAAGATTGTATAATAACAAAAAGAAGCCTGTGTTAC
Organism: Sambucus nigra; assembly: GCA_949130495.1. Classification (NCBI taxonomy): domain Eukaryota; kingdom Viridiplantae; phylum Streptophyta; class Magnoliopsida; order Dipsacales; family Adoxaceae; genus Sambucus; species Sambucus nigra. The sequence continues at coordinate 5,287,263 of OX422214.1, read as the reverse complement.
ATAAAAAAAAAGGAAAAAACAACTGTGAACAATGTGAAAGCCCTACCACCACTAACAATTAAACCAAAAGATAAAGACAATAAAAGCTCATGGGGGAGGTGGGTGGGAGGAGCTCGGTGCAGTCGGGTCATATGGGTCATAAAAGAAGGGGGGAGGAGGACCACCAAAGTTGAGCTGGTGAAGGTGGACGTGGAGTTGATACATCATCCGGGTGTCCCTCCGGTAAGCCGCTTGATCTTGATTGTATTGGTTGATGAACCCGTCGAGACGGGACTCAACCGCTGAAAGGCGCCTATCGAAGTTTGCCCCCGGGAGCTCGAAATCGGAATCCTCCTCATCATCCTCAATTTCTTCCTCGTCTACATCCATCATTGGGTCATCGGGAGCTTCCTCGGCCACGTCCTCCTCGTGAATAGGACGGTCGGGGTGAGCCACGCGCATTTGGTGCTCACTTCGAGTTGTGGACGTGCCGCCTACGGGGCGAGGAAGTCGAATTTGGTTTCCGAGTTCATCCACTCCCGCATCCATCAAGAGCTCCGTAATGAAACGGGCGTATGGGAGTGCCACCTTGCCAGTTTCGTCATAGGCGGCATTGAGGATATCCGCGTAGAAGACTTGGGCAAGGTTGATGGTGCTCTCGGGGTCCAAAAAATAGTAGAGGAAATTGGCGTGACGGGACTGGACCACCGAGTCATTGGTGGTTTGGTGGATGGCACCACAAACAATGATGTGAGTGAAGCGGACCGTGGCGGCCAATCCACCAATGGGGAAGGTTTCGCGTGTCCATTCCGCCCAGAGGGCCATGTGGGCAACGCATTCGTCTTTTGTGTGTGGGGCACCATTGTTGGGGTATTGAAAGGGCACGGGGAGGATCACCCCTTTGGCACGCATTTTGCGTGCAATAAGAGCTGCCGAGAAGGGAATAGTGATACCGTCGAGATAAGCCTCGTGAAGTGTGGAAGATTTACGAACCAAGGTCGCATAGAATTGACGAATGGCGGTATCAAAAATGTTATTGCACGTAGGGGCGAGGAAAGAGCACCACCCACGACGGTCAAAAAGGGCGGTGACTTCGCCCGGAAGGGTGTTCTAATCCACGAAGCGCTCGATGTGAATGGCGCGCGTGGAGGAGAAGTAGATCTCGGACCAATGGCGTTCTTGGACGCATCGGAATACCCCCTGCCCGGGTCATCAAGTATGGTGGTCTCATCATATTTCTTTGGGCGGGGAGCGGGGCGGCGCGGCATTTTGATTGAAAAGAGGGAGAGAGAGGGATAAATTATGGGAGAAAATATGGGAGAGAAGAGAGTGAGGGAGAAATTATGGGAGAAAATATGGGAGAGAAGAGAGTGAGGGAGAATGTTTTGGTGTGAAAAATGGAGGAGTGGTGGGATGTATTTATAGGTGTGAAGGGGTGTGTTTTTGGTGGGAAATATGAAAGGTTGGGAAGGAGAGGGTGGAGGGAATGAATTGGGATGAATTTGGGAAGGAGGGAAGGATTTGGAGGGAAGAAAAACGAAGGGGGAAGAAGGGGAAAAGAATGGAGGGAAAGGGAATGAACTTGGAGAAAAGGGGAGAAGAACCTGACAGGTACATGCGAACCGGTTCGGGGGTACAGCGAACCGGTTCGCCCCTCCGAACCGGTTCGGAGGTACAGCGAACCGGTTCGGGGGTACCAGGTTGGTCCAATCGCTGAAATTCACTCTTCTCTCCATTTCTAAGTGCTCTCTCATCCCCTAACTTGTGCATAATGCCCCTAAAAACCTTCTAGACCCTCGGGCTCTCAAAAACATCCTCGAATACGACCTCGAAAAGCGTACTAGCACCCTCGAAAAATGTGCTAACCTATCTCTCATGCTACACAGGCTCCGGACTCCTAACTAACCTATTTACACACGACTATTTTACACACAAAATCACCCCATACGCGTCGGGGGTGCGACGACCTCACTCGCTTAGCTCAATTGACCCTGTAAACAGGGTCTGACAACCAAATCGTGTCGACCTCATCCACAAACGCCTCTAGGTATGGCTTTAGGCGTTGTCCATTTACCTTTAACGTGTTTTCCCCTTTTAAATCGTTTAGTTCAACAGCTCCATGGGGAAAAACGTTCTTTACGACGAACGGGCCAGACCATCGTGACCGCAGCTTGCCTGGAAAGAGGTGGAGCCGAGAGTTTTATAGAAGAACTTTTTGCTCGGGATGAAACTCTTTTCGTCGAATGATGCTATCATGAGCAAGTTTCATCCTCTCCTTTGAAATTTTAACATTCTCATACGCATCGTTGCGTAGTTCTTCTAACTCAATCAATTGTAGCTTACGGGCTTCACCGGCCTTGTCCAAGGCATAGTTCAATTGCTTAATTGCCCAATATGCTTTGTGTTCGAGCTCAACAGGGAGATGACAAGGTTTTCCATACACAAAACGGAAAGGAGACATTCCAAGTTGATTTTTAAACGCGGTACGATATGCCCAAAGTGCATCGGTCAATCTAAGGGACCAATCTTTCCGGGTAGGATTGATGGTCTTTTCAAGAATGTTCTCGATCTCCCGATTCGCTAGCTCGGCCTGCCCATTCGTTTGTGGGTGATATGTCGTCCCAACCTTGTGGACGACCCCATACTTTCTCATGAGCTTCTCAAATGGCTTATTGCAAAAGTGCGTGCCATTATCGCTAATTATCGCTTTCGGTGCTCCGAAGCGAGAAAGTATGTGTTCCTGTAGAAACTTTATCACCACTTTGTTGTCATTAGTCCGAGTAGCTATAGCTTCTACCCATTTAGAAACGTAGTCTACCGCGACTAGGATGTATAGGAAACCAAAGGATGGGGGGAAGGGACCCATGAAGTCAATACCCCAACAATCAAATATCTCAATGATGAGTATGGGGGTAAGGGGCATCATGTCGCGTCGAGAAATGGCTCCCATTCGTTGGCACCTATTACATGACTTGCACGCGTCATTTGCATCCCGGAAGATTGTGGGCCAATAGAGGCCGCATTGCAGAATTTTAGCGGTCGTCTTTTTCACTGAGAAGTGGCCTCCACATGCTTCCGAATGACAAAACTGGATGACCTTTGGAATCTCGTCATCCGGTACACATCGTCGGATGATTTGGTCGGCGCAATATTTAAAAAGGAAGGGATCATCGTAAAAGAACATGCGCGACCAATTAAGAAACCTCTTCTTATCTTGCGGTGTCCAATCGGGAGGGACGGCTCCCGTGACTAGATAGTTTACTATGTCCGAAAACCAGGGATAGGAAGAGGTGGCAAATAGTTGCTCATCCGGAAAGTGCTCGTCTATGGGTATGGGATCACTAGGTACGTCGGACGAGAGCCGAGATAAGTGGTCGGCCACGACGTTTTCTACTCCTTTCTTGTCTTTGATGGAGAGATTAAACTCTTGTAGGAGTAGGATCCACCTTATGAGGCGCGGCTTGGCGTCTTTCTTCGCAAGTAGATATTTTAAAGCCGCGTGGTCGGTGAAGACAATGATAGGAGAACCAATAAGATACGATCTGAACTTATCAAGGGCAAAAACTACCGCTAGCAACTCCTTCTCCGTGGTAGAGTAGTTGAGTTGAGGTCCGGCTAGGGTCCGACTAGCGTAGTAGATGACATGAGCTTGCTTATCTTTATGTTGGCCCAAAACGGCCCCAATCGCATAATCGCTTGCATCACACATAAGTTTGAACGGTAGGGACCAATCTGGAACTTGCATGATGGTAGCGGACACGAGCATGTTCTTTAATTTATCAAAGGAGCTTTGGAATGCCTCTATCCACTCAAACGGGTTATCCTTCATGAGAAGGTTGCTTAAGGGTCTAGCGATAGCGCTAAAGTCCTTAATGAACCTTCGATAAAACCCGGCGTGACCCAAGAATGAGCGCACGTCTTTAAGCGATCTCGGTGGGGGAAGGTCAGCTATGACATCTATATTAGCCCTATCAACCTCTATGCCCTTGGATGATACTATGTGACCAAGAACTATTCCCTCAGTGACCATGAAATGGCACTTCTCCCAATTCAACACTAAGTTCTTGTCCACACACCGGGTAAGTACTTTTTCCAATTTTTTTAAACAATGATCGAAAGAAGTGCCAAAAACGCTGAAATCGTCCATGAACACCTCGAGTCCTCTCTCGACCATGTCACTAAATAAGCTCAACATTCACCTTTGAAAGGTCGCGGGTGCATTACACAAGCCAAATGGCATACGTTTGTAGGCAAACGTACCAAAAGGACAAGTGAAAGTCGTCTTCTCTTGGTCAAGTACATCTACCTCAATTTGGTTATATCCGGAATAACCATCAAGGAAGCAATAATAAGGGTGGCCCGTAACTCTCTCAAGCATTTGATCAATGAATGGCAAGGGGAAATGGTCTTTTCTTGTTCCCGCATTGAGTTTCTGGTAATCAATGCAAACACGCCAACCGGTGGTGGTGCGTTGGGGAACAAGCTCTCCCTTGGTATTCTCAATCACAGTTATACCCGACTTCTTCGGGACGACTTGAATAGGGCTCACCCATTTGCTATCCGAGATTGGGTAGATAATCTCGGCATCCAATAGTTTGATGATCTCAGTTCTCACAACTTCTTTCATATTGGGATTCAGTCTTCTTTGCATTTCTCTAGAGGGCTTGACATCCTCGTCGAGATGAATCTTGTGGGTGCAAATCAAAGGACTTATCCCCTTCAAATCAGCTATACACCAACCAAAAGCACCCTGATGCTTCCTCAGAATTCTCATCAATTTGCCCTCCTGCCCTTCGTCTAGGCTAGAGGAGATAACAACAGGAAATGTCTCATCCTCTCCTAGGTATGCATATTTGATATGGGAGGGGAGTTTCTTTAATTCGAGGGTTGGAAATTTTTCACTGGAAGGAGCCATATGTGTATCCCTCGGAGGTAGTTCCTCGAATCTAGAAACCCAATCAATCTCTCTCACGTCCTCGTCTGACGCACTCTCATCGAGTAATTCTCTCAACCTTCCAACATCCCTCTCGAAGTGGGTAGACGTCCCCTCACACTCATAGCTCGTCGCTAAACATGACTCTAAGGCGTCGCCACAAAAAGTTTCTTCGAAGTACTCTTCTACTACCTCATCTATGAGGCTCACCGCGTGAAGATCATCTTCCTCCCCTGCATTTTGGGCTATGTGGAAGATGCTGGTTTCCAAGGTCATGTTCCCAAAGGTGAGCTGCATTCGCCCATTCCTTGTGTTGATGATTGCATTAGCTGTAGCTAAGAAAGGGCGACCAATGATGATGGGAACATGGTTGTTTGAGTTAAAGGAGGGCTCCGTGTCCCAAATGTCAAAGTCTACCGGGAAGTAGAAAGTGTCCACTTGGACGATCACGTCCTCGACTATGCCTCGTGGAATCTTCACTGATCGATCCGCCAATTGGAGAGTGACCTTTGTGGAATTGAGGTCGCCCAAGTCAAGTTGCTTATAAATGGAGTAAGGAAGTATGTTTACACTTGCTCCCAAGTCAAGTAAGGCTTTCTCAATTTTATTATCTCCAATGATGCATGATATGGTGGGTGCACCGGGATCTTTAAATTTAGGCGGGAGATCATTTAGCAGAATGGAACTCACGTTCTGAGCTAGAAAGACGTTATTTTTAACTTTCATCCTCCTTTTTACCGTCAACAAGTCTTTGATAACTTTGTCGTAGGCTGGAATTTGTTTGATGGCATCAAAGAAGGGTAGATTCGGCTTCACTTTCTTTAGAACTTCTAGCACTTCATCACGTGGAGTCCCTTTTTGAATAGGAATCAATCTTCGAGGAAATGGTGCTGCGGAGGTTTAACTACCACCTCAGGCTCACTAGTGCCTTCCTTATCACTCTCGTCCAAGGGGACATCTTCGGCCTCTTTCGTGCCGGGCGAAATCTCCTTGTCTTTTGTTGTGTCGTGTGGAGGAGGTGATAAATCAACGACTCTTCCACTACGAAGAGTGGTCACTGCTTGACATTGCTCCTGATGTTCAGTGGATGTGGAGCTAACACTAGTTTGACCTTGGGGAGGTCGTTGGCCTTGGGCAGGGCATTTGCCCTTCTCTTGAACACTCAACGAGGATTGTATCTTAGACAAATTTGCATTTAGGTCGCCAATGAGACGATCATACTTGGCATTGGTTGCGGCCTGACTTGTGATGAATTGATTCACAGTATCCTCGAGAGTTCTCCGCTGTGGCGGGATATAATTTCCATGAGGTTGTGGTGCTTTCACCTGACCTTGCATGTGTGGAGCTTGTTGAAATTGTTGTGGAGGAGGAGGGGCAACATGCGAAGGAGGGTTCATTGCGGCATGTTGTTGCCCGTAGCTAAATCCGGGATGATTTTTCCACGAAGGGTTGTATGAATTCCCGTGCGGGGCACCGAAATTTCCCTTAAAGCCTCCTATACCACTAACTTGCTCTTGTAATATTACTTTGCAGGCGGGTATCGTCGGGCATTCCTCAGTTGAATGTCCCGCCTCACAAATTGCACACACCTTTTCGACGGGATTCTTGATAGATCCAACTACCTCGCATAAATCTTGAAATCCTTTCTCAAGGGAGTCCAATCGACAGTCCGACATAGAAGTCTTATCTACCTGGTGTAGGCCGGACGCCGATGGAGTGGTGGTCGCTTGACGATTTCGATTCTGAGCATTGGGATCAGAAATATCCCAAGATTGGGTAGTCTCGGCGACATACCTCAGATGAAGCTCAGCATCGTGGCAATCTAGCTCGATAAACGGACCACTACTCATGGTTTCAATGAGTTGCTTGGAGTTAAGGTTCAACCCATTATAGAGGAAGGAAATGATTTGGGCTGTATCAAATCCATGATGAGGGCATGAAGCAGTTAACTCAATGAAATGCTCATAACATCGATGGAATGGCTCATTATCCAATTGCCTGAACGATTGAATTTGAGCCTTTATGGAGATTGTTCGATGTGGTGGAAAGAACTTCTTGAGAAATCTGGATTGTAACTCGTTCCAAGATGGAATCGAGCTCGGAGGTAAAGACCATAACCAGGACTTAGCTTTATCTTTTACCGAGAAAGGGAAGAGTTTGAGGCGAATCACCTCCTGTGTGCAAGTTTGATCGTTAAGGGTATCACACACGTCCTCAAATTCCCTTATATGCAGGTATGCCTTTTCTGAATCCATACTGTGATAGTGTGGTAGCATCTGGATCATCCCATTTTTGAATCGGAACTGCCCGGCATTATACGGGAGTATAATGCATCCTGGAGTGACAGTGCGCTCGGGATATAAGTATTCTCTCAACGGGCGGTATGGAGGCTCTTCCTCACTGGTAGTTGCATTACTGTGCTGCGACATCTCTCTTTCACTCGACGATTCGGCGCTCTCACTGGGTGTGCACGATGTGTGTCCTACGAAGGAGAAGGGAGTGTTGTTAGAGATTGAATGTGACGGTGTGGGAGGTGGGATCCATAATTGTGGGGCTTGTGGAGTGTGGGGACTATCAGGATTATACTCAACAAGTGGATTTTCGTGAAAGCTGGTTGGAGTATTATGGGGTGTGGGAGTGGGTTCAGAATTTTGCATTAAGCTCAGGAGAGATGATGATTGTGAATCTTTTTGGAATTTTATTTTTCTTTTTTTTTAATTTTCTTTTTTGGATTTTTGAATTTTTGGTCAAACTTTTGGATTAACTCGATCTAATCCTAAGTCTACCTAATTCCCCGGAAACGGCGCCAAAAACTTGACACGACTCAGAATGTGTCTCTAAGGTGTGTACTCTCTAGGCTAAAGTGCATGCCTGTCGTTCAAGTAATAATCCGACAATTCGGGTATCGATCATGAGGGAAAAAGGACAACGAGAGTTGTGACGACGGAATAAGACTGAGGAATCCTAATGATGATTCTAAGAAGAAAAGAAAAAGATTGATTTGGCTTTTTGAGATGGATTAAACTAAATGCAATTATGAAAGTATAATGAAAAATGCAACTAACTAAATTATCTAAATGAAGAATGAAGAATTAAATTGAATGTGTTAAACTTAAATGATGAGAAAATAGGATGGGAATACAATCCCCCAACCCTAGTGTAGTGTAGTGACAACGTCAATCATAAATTTATCCGATTAATTCAAACCCGGAATTTAGTACTCCCAAGCATTATGTATACGAGGTTCAAGCCCGCGTCATACCTAATCTGAGGATGAGTAAATTGGTATCGCGTTAATTACATTCAAATTGTACTCTAAATCATCACGAGTACCCCGGGGCAAACGAGATATAAAGATCCACAATTATTATGAAATTACACGATACGATCAAAATTAATCATTAAATTCGTCGGATTGACGTTATACACATGCACTAACACATCAGGTTGGGTTCATGTATCCCAACCTTGAAAAACCTAGCCGGACATGTTAAATTGACTAATGCATTAAATAATGACGTTGCATGTGTAGGAATTCATGATGAAACTAGCTAGAAACATGTAAATACGTATTATGAATGCTAAAACAAATTGAATCTAATGGGAAAACAAAGCATGCAAGAGAAATAATAAGAAACAAGAATCTTGAATTAAAACTGGTAAAAACAAACCCGAAACAATGAATTCTTGAAGTAATTTGTGCCCTTGATGTTCCTAGATATTTCTCTCCTTTTTCTCTATCAAAAACTCTCTGAAAATAGCCCTAAAAGCTGCCCCTAGGTTAATACTCCCGTTCCCCACAAGTTTTGGAGTCTTTTAAACCTATTAGGAGACTTGGAGACCAATCAGAATGAAAGACAAAATTCGCGTGTCAGGTACATGCGAACTGGTTCGGAGGTACAGCGAACCGGTTTGCCCCTCCGAACCGGTTTGGGGTGGGGTTCGCATGTACCAGCCTGGCCTTGCTCTCAACACTTAGATTTTTTTCTGGTTTTTCTCTTCTTTTCTTGGATTTTTCTTCAACTTCAACTGAGCATAACTTTTCAACCGTAGCTCGGATATGGGTGCCGTTTCTTCCAGTGTTCTCATTATTCCGAGATCTTCAACTTTTTAATTGACTTCTTCTTCCTGATTGGGCTGCAAAATTACCGACATGCCCTTGAACTTGCCTTCTTAGCTTTTCTTGCACAGTCTTGTTTCCTACTTTGCACTGCTTGCATAATTAACCTGTAAAACCAATAGGAGAAACACGAAACACGCAATACTAGCCAAGAAGGTTAGAAGCATAAAAGTGAATCAAATCCATATATGTTACATCATTCGGGTTCACAAAAGTACTGAAATTAGGGGGATAAATATACAATATTTATGCCCAATCAGACAGATTGACAACATGGTTATGATGTGGATTAGCAGGAACTCCAAGTGCAACTGATGCATCGAGTCATTTTGTCGAGCTTGGTATGTCTCTTTTGTCTTTAGCTAGGATTTACTTTTTCTACATCTGATTTTTATACATTTAATTAGGTTTACATGTGAGTTTTATATTTTTAAACAAACTTCTTTTGTTAACACAATAACAACCCTTGCTATTTAGTGCACGAAAGGATGAAGGAAATATTAGTCCTCTTCCATAGTCTGTGCACATCTTCTTTGTTTAGTAATGGGTGATGAAACTTAGGAATTGAATACATGAACTGCTTTTATATTTCTATGTTTAGTATGCTTGGTATTTATTAATTTGTCTCCTTTTGATGTAGTGAATTGACAAGACATAAGGTGTATAGTTCTGCTTGAGAGTGGGAACTATGGTAGTAAACATGTAACGATATGTTTCCTTTTAAAGTGCCTATTTGTTTATCGGGAAAAGTATGCCCTTTTAAGTCTTTTTCAAAATTCAGATATTATTGAATTTTCACATATGCTATAATTTTGACATAATTCGAAAACAATTATAAATAGTGTTGATTATAAGTTTTGGAAATGTCATGTTTCAAAATATTATATATTTTGCATTTTATTATATGTTGTGTATAATTTGGATACCAATGGTTGAGATGAATGAAGATAGATTATTTTTTTAGCACAAACATAATATGATACGACTAACATGGTTTGCAATTTTGACACCCAATTTAACATGAAAAAACATGACTAACACAATGATAACAACATTGACACCCATTTTAACGTGAAAACACATGTCAATTTTTACACGATTAACATTTTTTGCGTTCAAGCTATCAAAGGTATACACTTTTGTTGGGTGTATGATGATTTAGTGCTTTTAGGTTATACATTGGAGATAAAACACTGAATTTTAAGTATATGCCGTCATATATTTAGGTTTCGATTATGTTTTTTTAAATACTTCATAGACTCTATTTCTTAAAAACTCGGTTTGAACAAATGGGGGAAAAATTTCCTTTTATGTTTTTTCAACGTCAATCTTATTTTTCTTTTGAAGTCCTATTTTTTTATATTTACTCCTCCTTAAAAAAGAAAAAAGGAAGGTATGTTTGCGACATGATTGTATGTTTGAAAGACATTAATGTCCTCTGAGTAGTAAGGAGGCATTGCATATATGCATATTACATATATGCATATATATATGTGCAGGCAGCATATATGCAATATGCATATATGTAGATACAGCTACAATAGTTAATTAGATCGTTAGATTGTTGGTACAATTTAAAGGTATATATTGCTTGAAATTTAATGAGAGAGGGTTGCTCCTCTAATTGAGTACCAAACAGATAATGAAAATTTATCGTTACTTGAAATTTAATGAGACATTTGTTACTTGAAATTTGCATATCATCCTACTGTATCTATTTGGTACTAAAAAGATAAGAGTTTCCACCTCCTCCTCCTACAGGATTCAGGCATCTTCAGAACGGTCTTCTCCTCGGTTGAAATTAGAGGATCTTCTTACCATTTAAAATTTCGAATGACCTGCTCCTCTAATTTCAAGCGAGCTTGCAGCTCCTCCTCATGTAGGCACTTTTTGGTACTTCATCTATAGGAGCTATTACAGGTCCCTTCCGTTACTTTTTTTTATTCACTTCACTAGACCCTTAAGTTGTAATCAATTAACTTAAGTTAAATAAGTGATTCAAATATTAGCATTTGAATTAATTGTATTTAGTTAATTCAGTGATTCGGTTAATTCATTTGTATTCAGTGATTCAAATATTAGTGTTTGTTATTTTGTCAGTTTTGCTGTTAATTATCATGTCCATTCATTATTCTGCAATTTCATTTTCTTAAATTTAAAAAAGGTCAGATGTTCCTTTTGAGTTTTGGCATTCTAGTCAGAAGTCCCTTAAAATGCCAATAACGTGTACTTTACGATGTTTGTACTGTTATATTGAACTGAGGTAATTGTGATATATTAAAATAGGGCTTATAATGTTTATACTACTATATTGAATTGAGATAATTGGTTTGGTTTCTAACAAGTAATTGAGGCATTTTGAATTGTGTGTCTTTGTTACATTTTTTTCAATTCAAAATTGTGTAATCTCTTTTTGTGTTGCCTTCATTTCTTACACTAATTTCACTGTTGTTTGATAACTTGAGGACTTAAATTGGGGTTGTGATATTGTGTAGTATTGGAGTTCCAATGCGAACATTATCCTTACTGCCTATGTGTCATTCCTTTTACTACATCTGGTGGAGGAGGCAAAGTCACCACAAAGTTTTGAAGACAGTTAATGAGGACGTCAGGAAAGTTCACCTGGGGAAGGGGCAAAGTCATCGCTCTTACAGGAGGGCCAGTAGGTGAAGCTCACCACAAACACATGACAGTTGGTTAGTTCACATCGAACACGGGCCAATAAGCAGTTTGTTTCATTGAAGCTTTTGTTAGACGAATTTGGTATTTTTTTTTATATTATTGGATTCGTTGTTACCCCTTAAACATGGTGGATAGTCCAATAAACAAAGGAGCCTATGCTTAATTTTTTATTTAAAATTGACACTTTGTTTTTTTTGAGACATAGTGAATTTGATTGATGTATATTGAATATGTCATTTTATATGTGAATTTGTTTGATGAATTTAGACCATTTGGACGTTGTCGGACTATTTGTTATTTGTTAAGCAGGGTGAATAGTTCCATAAACAAAGAAGACTATGCCCAATTTTTTTAAAATTTTGACACTTTGTTTTTTTGAGACACAATGTCAATTTTAATGGATGAATATTGTATATTTCGTATTATATGTGAATTTAGACTATTTGAATGTTATTGGACTATTTGTTATTTGTTAAGCATGGTGAATAGTCCTATAAATAAAGGATATTATGGCCAATTGTTTTGAAATTACACTTCAAAATTTTTTGTGTCTCACTATTACGTACTTTGAAAAGTTATCGCCGTTTTTCCATTACATAGTTTGAAAAATTTCCGTCGTGCCTCCAGGCACGGGCATACGCTACTATATATATATAAGAATGAAGAACATGGTTACATCTAGCAAACCACACTTTGTTTACTCCTTTGTTTCATCTTCTTTTTCTTCTTCTTCATGATACAATCTCTTGGGAATAAGATCTTTTAAATGCGGTATGTATACTTTGTGAAATTAACTATACCTTGAGTTTAATCTAAAGGTATCTAGACCGTATCCTAATAATTATATTTTAACTTTTTATGAAATTTATGCCTTTCCTGGGACTTAATTGTGAAAAAATTAAAGTTTTGTTGTTTCTGTAGAAAACATAATAAATATTTCTTAAATTATTACTTGCATTTAGGTTTAGATTTTAGTCATTTGGAGTACAATTAGTTTAATTAAATCCATAATTATTTCTTTATAGAAACTTTATCAGTATATCTCATTGGTACTGAGATTTTTTTAAAGTTGCTCTCTATATTTTTCTGTTTGGATGTATGTGCAGCTGAGTGATTTATGGATTATGGAGCAAATATCTTAATGTTTTGATTCTTTGGGAGACACTGGATAATTCTCCAAATGACATCTTTATTTTTGAAGAAACACACTATTGTGAAATATAACGCAATCTCTTTATCGATGTTCTTAAACTTGAGTTTGGTCTAAAGTTAATGATTGATTATATATTTCTTTCATCATTGATGTGTGTTTGTGACTAATGTTTTGTGTTTATGCATAATAAATCAAGAGGAGTGTAATTAAAAGGCGAGGAGGGAAAGGGTAAGCTTTTGATTTAAGAGACTAGATTGAAAATGACTAGTGATTTCATTTCTTGAGCTTTGCGTAGTTTAAGTCTTTAAAATCCATACTGTTAAAAGCTTGAGATGATATACTACTTTAATGTTTGATCATCAGTAATATGTTGTATTTATTTTCTTTAGGTTATAAAGTTTGTCGATATACTGTTTTCTATCAAAGTAGTTAGTTTCAAATTATTGATCGGGTCAAGTGTAATTAGTTTTGATAGTAAACTGTACTTTCGATTATTTGATAGGCAGTAAACTTTACTTGGCAAAATACAATTATGGATAGTAATTCTTGAGTGGTAAGATCCAATTGATTGACATATACCTACATGGAAATTTACATAATAGCAGTCCTTTGAATTATGTGGTTTACTTGATTAATTCTTTTCTGTTTGTTTCGATATCTTTAGTTAATAGAGTTTTTGACATGGCAATGTTACCGTATAGAGATAATTTTTTTATTCAATATAATATGTTGCTATATTTTCTGTCAATCGTTATCATTGATCTGAATTGCTGGCGATTTATGGGGTTTATATGATCTGAATTGGTGTACAATGCAAAATGCCATGAAACATAATGCCCGAGGAAAGTAAAGTACTACTTTGAATACGTAACCCCTTAAAAACATATACCGAGGGTTCATTCAAAAAAGAATCGGAATGTTTAATAGTTAAATTGCAGAGCATATAGGCATAATACACACAAAATAGTAATATGTACCAAATTGTTCGAATACCTGACTATTAAATTCTTAACAAAATATTTTTTAAAGTTTTTTTACTTAAAACCAATTAGTTTAGAATCTCATTGGACTTAATAACAATTGGTCTCTCTCACTAGCATTCAGGGTCCCACTCAGAATGACTACTAGACAAGGACAAGGTTAGTTATTACCCTCGTAACATTAACGAACAAGAGGTTATGCGAAAGCTATCTTAAAAAATCAAACTCGCTCCCTGTTCAGTCAGATGAAAAAAATATATGCTTTGGGAGTGTGACATACGCGGACGGGGAGTACGCGACCGAACAATTACAGGGTCTTTCGACAGAGATAGCTTAACTAACAAGATGGGCTACCCCTAGAGCTAACAGTCTCTCTTCTTATACGCTCAACCACAACTAAATGGTGTGGGCAAACCCTGGTATTGAGAATTCCTCTAACTCTCCTTGGTCCCTTCGTATGTCAGGCCAGACAAGAACTAGTCGATAGGGTGGTCTGGTCTAATACCCTCTAAGTATTTACTTTATATCTACTTATATCTACATCTAGAAACTTCCAGATTCTTCAAATATACGCAAAAGATATGCCAAAGGACTGAAAATACTCATGTGGGCGAATTGTAAAATGTTTGATATACAAAAAACAATAGGTGTTCAATGTTCAATCTCATATCTTAAAAATCCCTAAATCCAAAAAGTTTCACAACTCATATTTAAAATCCATCAAAACTTTATTGAAGATAGAACTTGAATGTGAAAAGTATAGGAATCACCAACTATCGTTTATTTACTTGACTCATGAGAGAGATAATGATGTGAATCGAGGGCATAATTGCCATTTTTGTTCATTTTGGACAAAGTAGCATTTTTACTTTATTTGTCATTTTTCTTTTAGTTTGTTGTTGTATTTTTCTTTCTTTTGCTCTAGTATCTAGAGCTAAGGAGTAGTAATGTCATTTTTGTAATTAGTGCCTTAGCTTAGAGCCTAAGCTACTCATTTCCTTTAAATCCCTTGTAAGAATCATTTGAGGCGGACTTGATTTTGGAATAGAAAATAGTATTTCCCTCTCTGAAGGTGTGGGTTAGATATTTTTAAGATCCTTTTGACATGTAGTTTATGTCAAATTGGTATGAGAACGGATGTCGCTCCATATTGGTGTTGGTGTATCGGTGTATTTGTATCAAAATCCTACGCTACTCGCATTGGTTCCTAGGAATTCCAAACAACATGAAAAGAGTATTCTACAATTAAGAGAACAAATCGGAGAGCTGGCCAAGAAGCAACATGCCGACATAAAAGAGGTGAGGAAACAACACACCCAACTCCTCGCCCAAATGTCCCAACTCCTTGTCGCCCAGAAAACCCCCACCCTCACCCCCACTCCCACCCATGCGGCCTAAACCCTAACCCTTACAACCCTACCGAGATGCCCCAACCTTACTCCAACCCATCTAGACCCCAAAACACCCACCCGACCGACCGCTCTACCCCGAAACCCCCTTCCTCCAGTCACCCAGTCCCCAGCGGCCAACCCTTCACCGTTGACCCACTAAAACCCACCTCCCACCGCTTCTAACAACTGGAACTCATACCCGGACCATCAAGCCTCCTCCCCAACACAAAAAATCACTTGACCAACCTTGTTCAGATACGAGTAGGTCTGTTTACCTTACCCGTTGCCCGATGCCCATCCTCAGCCGACTCGATCTCGGTCCTCCCCCTCCCCCTTTCGCCCCACCCATTTCCTCCCTCTGATACATCCCCAAGATGACGATATCCTACCCCAATCCCTCGAAAACCCCTAAAAATGTCCCCAATATGATTTAAACCCTCACTCCTACCAACCCGACTCCGCATACCCTCCCCTCGGCTCAAATCCGAGCTAAGGACAACCCTTCCACTAAAAAGCCCCCAACCCACCTATTTTTTTTGTGGCTCCACCTCATTTCGGCCCCTGGGCCTATTTTACCCACCCTGAGCCTCCCAGGTCATCTCCGAACCCCCTTCGGGTTGTTTGATTGCCCTGGGGGCCTGGGCCACCATTTTGGGACCCCCGAACACCCTCCTGACCCTAGATCACACTACCCACACGACCCCACCATTATTTCAACCCTCTACTGGTCACACACCCTAACCCTCCACCTTTGCATCATATTCCCTTCCACCACACCTTCTCACTACTCTATTCAGGATCTTCTTCATCCTCCTCCGAATTTGGGGATTGCCCCCTAGTGTTTTAGAGTGGATACCTCCACCCCCAACGGATGCCCACCGCTTTGCACCACTATAGGACTCGCACTATTTTTATTATGGTGAGAGTGTCCATTTGATTTGTACATGCCTCTATTATTCTCATTCCCCTCCAACACCTCCCGTACCCCAACATGTTCAGCCTCCTCATCCACCACCAACACAGATACCACCACCTCCCGCTGATTATGTTCCACCAATGCCGGGTGAGGTAATGGGCCTTGACGCTCATCTGGTTGAGGGACAACTATCTATGGCTCTTCAGTTGCTATCCCGCAGCTTATTCGGCCTCGATAACTGCACCTACACCGCTTCCTTCCCCAGCTCCTCCTCTAGTGACAACTTCAGTCCCTACTTCCACTACTCCCGTTGCTCCACATCTAGGGCCTCCTACCTTCTGGCTCTACAACGGTGGCAATGGTAGTCACCGAGCTTCTGATTGCTCTCTTCTCCAACATCGTGCATTATTTTCGATGGATCATCCACCTGACTATTTGGATGCGTTCGAGGAGCTTTCCCAGCATGCCTTGATTACAGTTTTATAGGGTGATTCGATTCGTCTTCAGCTTTCAGTTCGAGGATGAACACTTTTCAAGGAGGGGGGATTGATGTCAATTGAGGGCCTAATTGCTATTTTTGGGTCATTTTGGTCATAGTAGTATTTTTATTTTCTTTTTGTCATTTTTCTTTTATTTTGTTATTGTATTTTTCTTTCTTTTGCTCTAGTATCTAGAGGTAAGTAGTAGTAATGGCATTTTTGTAATTAGGGCCTTAGCTTAGTGCCTAAGCTACTCCTTTCCATTAAATACCCCTTGTAAGCCTCATCTGAGGCAGACTTTTTTTTGGAATAGAAAAGAGTATTTCTCTCTCTAAAGGTGTGTTAGATATTTTTAGGAGACTTTTGACGTGTAGTTTACGTCAGAGAGAGAGAGATATTTGAAATCGTATTCATATATTTTGTTATTTATAATTTTTCTTTATCATTATGGATGCAACTATAGGTGATTTTGGTCAATATAACTATTACTATTTTCATGCATAAAGAACCCATCATAGAGCCTCTAAAATCTCGGGGGGGGGGGGGGGGGGGATCCGAATAGGAGCTTGACCAGGAGAACCTTTAGAAAGGCCATCACTATTGAGTTCAATCCACATCGAAGGAGGAGGAAGCCAGAACATAGGGGTGATGACATGAGCTTTGCTAGGACAGTATTTTACTTTGAGAGATTTCAGTAAAATAAGGCCAGTCGTTGTGTTGTTCATGTGACCAGGTGTAATTTTAGACTCTACATCAAGCCATGCAATCATAAATTTTTTATTTTTTTGAATATTTGTATTGGTATTTTGGAAGTCTTTAAGGTTCCTGGCTCTCCAAATAATATCATAGATATTTTAAGGGAATGCTGTGAAACCCCGCCTAATTAAATACCGGGCGATCACTCCTTTATTAAATTAAATCAAGGTAAACAGTAGGTTCATTCTCAACATCACTGTCGATCAAAAATAATTTTCCAATTTAACACCCTAAACAATTAAGTTAAGTGTCAAAAACATTTTTCATACAAACTTCCAAATTTTAATTAAAGAAAAGATTTATTTATACAAAACAACATTTCTACAATATAGAATCACACCACGATGAACTAAATAAAACCATACATTCGTCAATAGAATGTCAACATAATAAAACTAAAAATCATAATCCATCCAGAATAAATCCCATAGAACAATACTGGAATAACTGAAATATAAAAATCCCAACAATAAATGAAATGATGAAAAGGGCGACACGTGTCCAATAAATGAGAGTAATAGGAGTGGAGTCAATAACAGAAGCCGTCTACTCAAGTGACCTGCAACTCCCACCTAAGCTGCAGCTCGTTCTTCTAAAAGGATCCTAAGCAAGACGCCCCTGTGGCTGGGCACCTGAAAATATACATATATATACACAAGAGAGAGAGAGAGAAAAAAACGGGTCAGGGACCGAAAGTGTGTTTGATTTTAAAATAGGTTAAGCAAGTATTTAAATTGATACAGGCCAATGCAACAACATACTAGTTCGTCTCTCTCTTGAGAAATACTCACCTCTCTTCTAATGTTCACACCTATCGCACTAACCTTCCCAACGGTTCGTTTTAACATCTAACATACTCGTCTTTCCTAAAGCTTTAACTTAACTTAGATTACCCGCAAGATTTACAATTTACGACTTCATTATAAAAGAATGTTCCAAATAGTAACCAAGGTCCTCCATTTTAACTTTATAAAATCCCTAAAGTTTTACCGTGACGTATTATACTTTTTCAAAACAAGTATTTAATAATAAGAGTCCACAACTATGTTCTACTTATCAAATTTCAGTACACAGTTTCAAATGACATAATCTCATATATATATATATATTAACTACTCGCATAATATATATATAACAGCACCCCGAATAAAACTATGGTGCGTGCATACTTCCACTATCCAAAGCCCCATATCACTCACATAAAGGGGAATACATTCGGAATCACTCTCGAATTGTATTAACATAAATAAACAAACAATATTGAGGCGAAGCATAGATTCCAAGTCTCTAAGAGGGTAGCACATACCGGTGTCTCTTAGGACCGTCTGAACTATCACATCGATAGCCTGTACCAAGGACATCTATCTTCTAGGGTATAAGTCAATATCCCCCATAAAGGTCCCATCGAGATAAGACTTTTCCCAGCGCGGAAACCTCAGGGATAGCAAGTAGCGTGGGTATGATTTTCACATGTATATAATATATGTACACACAATCATATAAATATACCAATTTCATATTAATATAGGTTCTTCCCATCACCCGTAATTATGCCGTTTATCCTTAATTTCACAATTATAGAATTACGTATAAGGTTTTATTCCTAACCTTAACTCGAAGGGTTTTCTCACTTATTACCTAATTCTCATGGGTTATATCCTCACAAATCTGAAATTCAGTAAGTGACTTTATTTGATTCCAATGTAACTCTCTTACGCACCTCACCCTTAAATTTCATAAATCTACCAACCTAAAGTAAATATCCCATAATTACCATTCTCGTTGAAGATTAAAGGTTCTAACATTTATCAATATACCCTACTGGTCCTCAATATCTCCCAAATCATTTTATTTAGAATGCCCAAAGGTTATTCCATGATAAATTAATTTAACTAAATAAACAAGAGAAATAGGAGTCTGCCAGGAGGGGTCGATCGATCGAAGTTTGGGGCTCGATCGATCGATCAAGCAGGTCTGGGCAAAAATTCTGCAGAAATTGCAGTGACGGGATTCATCAAAGTTCTTCAACAATAACCATATTTTCCAACACTAATCGACCCAAAAAGTCTACTACTAACATACTAACATAATTCCAGAAGTTAATAACGTTCAGCATGCGTGTATACATCATTAATCATGGTTAAACAATCCAAAATCTCATCTAAACATCAAGAACCCTAAAGTTTTCATAACTATGATGTAATTCAGTTTTTCTTCAGAATTTCTTCCTAATATAACATCAAAATTAGTGGGTAATACATCTATATCATCAAGAGTTTCCAGCATAGGGTTTTAATCTTCTCTACATGCAATTTCCTAACAAAATTTGGGGTTTTCTTACATGGATTACATTTATAATTAATCCTAAACTAATATGAACATTGCACTAACGAAATACGCAAGTTAAAAACTTGCCTGGGATTTTCAGAAGTCTGATTTCCTGTAGATTATGGTGTGGTCGCGTTCTCCTCCTCGCGATCTACGCGTTGGTGGTGACGGCGGTGCTAACGGAGGTGTTTTGGCCTTGAATCTCCTAGAAAGGTCTCTCCTCTCTTCTCCAATGGCCGTCCTAGGGTTCTGAATGTTCTAACCCTAAATGGATAACCTTACCAGCTGATAAAGGCTGCTAAAATTCGTATGCTTACTAACCCTAATTTGGAAAATGACCGAAATGCCCTCCCGGGTCACTAATTAGGCCTAAAAACACCTCGAGGCCCGAACTAAACCCCGGGTACACTTTTCGAACTATCTCGACCCTTCCGGACGCGCTAGCACACTCAAAACGACCATACGGACAACTTATAAAATATTCACTTTTTAATTAACATAATTAGTCCCGACGTGACACTGGCACGTCCCGACTTAAATTTCCGAAATAGTCATTTAATTCACTTATGACATTCAATATAACCAATATAATATATTACTATGCTCATTAGTAATATTCAACAAGTTTCCCATAATTACTAACTCTAGTCACGATAATAATTATAACATAATTAATTTCCGGATTTTTATTAAATAAATCATCACATTAAATTTAATAAATCCCCAAATTAAATATAGCATAAAAATACGGGGTATTACATACTTCCCCCCTAATAACGGAATTTCGTCCCGAAATTCGGAAAATAAGGCATACCTGGTAAAAAAACTCTGGATATCTCTCGCGCATATCTGCCTCACGCTCCCAAGTGGATTCCTCCACATTATGATGCTCCCACTGGACTCGTACAAGTGGAACTACTTTCGACCTCAATCTCCTCTCACTATAGTCTAGAATAGCCACTGGTCTCTCCTCGTAAGAGCTATCAGACTGTAAGTTTATCTCGTCTATCGCAATGTGAGTATGGGCCATATCATCCCAAAGATATCGTCTCAACGACGAGATGTGGAATACATCATGGATGCGATGTAAATGTTCTGGCAATCCCAACCTGTATGCTACTGGCCCAATTCTCTCGATGATGGGAAATGGTCCTACGTACCTCGGAGCCAACTTCCCCTTCTTCCCGAACCTCATCACTCCTTTCATAGGAGATACACGCAACAACACTTGATCTCCCACATTAAACTCCCGGAAGAACCGTTCCGCATCGGCGTAGCTCTTCTGCCTGTCTTGGGCTACCCGAATACGACTCCTGATAATTTCAATCCTCGCGGAGGTCTCCTGAATCACTTCTGGTCCTAGTAACTTGTTGTCCCCCACCTCGAGCCAACAAGTTGGGGAACGACAAGGCCTGCCGTACAAAGCCTCAAATGGAGCAATGCCAATCGTAAAATGATAGGAGTTATTATAAGCAAACTCTACCAGTGGATGGTGTGGCTCCCAACCTCCTCCGAAATCGAGAACACACATGCGTAGCATATCTTCCAACATGTGATTAGTACGCTCTGTCTGTCCATCTGTCTGTGGGTGGTAAGCTGAACTCAGTCTCAACTCTGTACCCATAGCCTCCTGAAAGCTTTCCCTGAAACGTGACACAAAAATCTTATCTCTATCTGACACAATATTCAGGGGCACCCCATGTAATCTGACAATCTCAGCGATGAACAACTAGGCATACTGACCCGTGGTATAATCTGTCCTTACTGGCAGAAAATGAGCCACCTTGTTCAGACGGTCTACAATTACCCAAATAGAATCTTGGACTCGCTGTGATGTACGCAAACCTGTAATGAAATCCATGGAAATACTTTCCCACTTCCACGCGGGTACTTCCAACGGCTGAAGTAATCCCGACGGTTTCTGGTGGTTTACCTTCATCAGCTGGCAAGTAGAACACTTGGACACAAATTCAGCGATGTCCTTCTTCATCCCACTCCACCAGTACTGTCGTCTCATGTCCTGGTACATCTTATCACCTCCCGGATGTACTGCAAATCGGGACCCATGAGAATGAGTCATCACTTCATGACGTAGCTCCGCTCCTTCTGGAACCACTAATCTCCCATTAAACCGCAACCCTCCATCCGAACTAACAGAATAGGACTCAGCACCCTCGGCTAGAAGTTGTACAGTCTGCTACTGACAAAACGGGTCTGTGGTTTGTGCCTATATCACCCTCGTAACAATCTCGGGTGTGACTGTCATCACGGATCTGAAAGAACGTGATACTGCGTCCTGGTGACCCAACTCCTTCCACTTTGCTTTCCAGATGTCCGCTACATCGTCAACCGGTCTACGGCTCAACGCATCAGCAACTACGTTGGCTTTCCTCGGATGATACTATATATCGAACTGGTAATCTTTCACAAACTCTAACCATCTGCGCTGACGCATATTCAGCTCTCGCTGAGTGAACAGGTACTGCAGTGACTTATGGTCTGTGAACAAACGGAATTTCTCGCCCAATAAATAGTGCCTCCAAATTCTCAATGCAAAGACGACCGCTTCTAACTCCAGGTCGTGGGTGGGGTAATTCTTTTCATGCGGCTTAAGCTTGCGGGAAGCAAAAGCTATAGCCTTCTCTTCCTGCTGAAGTACTCCCCCAAGTCCTCGTAAGGACGCATCTGTGTAAACCAGGTACTCTACACCCAGATTCGGTAAAGCAAGGACTGGTGCCGAAGTAAGCTTGTCCTTTAGCTCGTCGAAAGCCAACTGACAAGCGTCATCCCAAACATATGGTACCCCCTTGCGAGTCAAATTCGTCAATGGACCCGCTATTTTGGAGAATCCCCGAATGAACCTCCTGTAGTATTCGGCTAACCCCAAGAAACTACGCACTTTCGTCGGTGTCGTGGGCTGCCCACACTCCCTCACCGGTGACACTTTTCTCGGGTCAACTGCTATCCCCTGCTCAGAAACAACAAGGCCCAAGAATTGTACCTCTCGCAACCAGAGTCCACACTTCTCGTACTTAGCATACAACTGATGCTCTCGTAGAGTCTGAAGAACCTGCCTCAAGTGTTCGGCATGCTCCTCCTCGGAGTGTGAATATATCAAGATATCATCTATGAAGACGATGATGAACTGATCCAAGAACTCTCTGAATACTCGGTTCATCAAGTCCATGAAAACGGCTGGGGCATTTGTGAGTCCGAACGGCATCACCCTGAACTCATAGGACCCATATCTCGACAAGAAGGCAGTCTTTGAAACATCCTTCTCTCTAATCCGTAACTGAAGGTACCCCGACCTCAGATCTATCTTCGAAAAGAAAGTTGCTCCCCTCAACTGGTCGAATAGATCATCGATTCAAGGCAACGGATACTTATTCCGTATCGTGACCTTGTTCAACTCCCGGTAGTCCACACACAATCTCAGTGAGCCATCTCTCTTATTTACAAATAAGACTGGAGCACCCCACGGTGAGGTACTCCTACGAATGAAGCCCTGACCTATTAGCTTCTCAATCTGATCTCGTAGCTCTCGCATCTCTGCCGGAGCCATACGGTACGGTGCGCGTGCTATAGGTCTCGTATCCGGCAATAAATCTATAACAAAGTCTATCTCATGACTGGGCGGTAGGCCTAGTATCTCCTGAAACATATCGGAATACTCCCTAACAACTGGGATCGAATCCAAAGGAATCACAACCTCCTTAGAGGTATCCTCCTCAATGTAATATAAATGAGCGGTCGAACCTCCCTCTGGGCGAGGCATCACCACTACAAACATCTCTTGCCCCGGAATGGAAAAAATAATGCTCCCACCGAAGCAATCAATCATGGCTCTATAAGATGCGATCCAATCCATACCAATAATCACATCATGCTCGTGCATGTCTAAGACTAGCATGTCTGCAGGCAATACCAAGCTACTAATCTTTACCCCTACTCCCCGGCATATAAAGAATATAAGTGACCCACTCCCCAGTGGTGAGTCGACACACATCACGGTGCTCTCTGCTGTGGCTAACAACCCTAAGGACTTCGCAAAATGCGTAGCTATAAAACAATGCGTTGCCCCCGTATCAAATAAAACTTTACCCATAGTACCATGGATAGGAAACATACCCTCAATCGCGGGTGGTGCCTGTGGAGCTGCTG
This sequence comes from Sambucus nigra, assembly GCA_949130495.1. Classification (NCBI taxonomy): domain Eukaryota; kingdom Viridiplantae; phylum Streptophyta; class Magnoliopsida; order Dipsacales; family Adoxaceae; genus Sambucus; species Sambucus nigra. The sequence continues at coordinate 5,263,382 of OX422214.1, read as the reverse complement.
CCTGGTGGACGTTATAGACACGTCCATACTGCAATTGCCCCTGCTGCACTGGAGCTGCTGGAATGGCTGGCACCTGGGCTGGAGCTGGAAGGGCAGGTGGAAAGAGTGGTCTCTGCGGCTCATTACGGGCTCCCTGCTGCTGTGGGGCCCTATCGCCCTCTGGGCAATCCTGGCGCCTATGGCCATGTTTGTCGCACCCAAAGCATCTGCCTTTGAAGTTACCGCCCCTCTGACACTGCTGTCCACGGCCCTGCTGGCCGTTACCTCCACGCCACTGGCCCTGTTGGCCCTGATGTGCACGATGTGGGCCTTGCTGGCCCTGCTGCTGTCCCTGCGGTCGGTGTTGGCCCTGCTGGCCCTGCTGATTAGGCTGACCCTGATGGCCCTGCCTGAATCCCCCGAATCCCTGCCTAAAATCACCTGAACGAAATCGCTTAGCAGGGTCCCCCTGATGGGAACTCTGCTCGTACTGACGAGTCTGTTGGTGCCCCACCGGCACTATTACCCCCGATCCTGCCCTGCTGGCTGGACTCTCCTGCTCTCTTGCTTCCGTGAAGATGGAAGAGGTGATCCTGAAAATGTAGTAATGCTGCATTGAGTACGTCAGTGAAAGTACTCAGGGATAGATTTCCAATAAGGTTCTGACGGATCCTCAAAGCTAACCCGTCGACGAACAGCAAAATCTTCTTGCCCTCAGTGGGTGCCTCATCCGGCACAATAGTGAGAAATCTCGTGAACTCCTCCTCATACTCGGCTACAGTAAGGTTCTCCTGCTTCAGATTTAGTAATTTCCGCCTCATCTTAGTCTGCACTGCGGGTGGAAAATACATGCGGTCAAACCGCTCCCAGAACAACTGAATAGGGATCGTGTCTCTCTCCTCCAAAGTAGTAGTGGACTCCCACCACTGTAATGCGGCTCCCACCAATTTAAAGGAAGCCAATAACTGCTTTTGCACGTCAGTGCACTCATACATACGGAGGTGCCGCTGGATGTCTTTCCTCCATTGGCTGACTATAACAATATCGGAGCTACCAGAAAACTCAGGGGGATGCGCTTTCTGAAAAGCATCCCGAACCCTCTCCCATGCGCATGGAAGCTGTGCTGGTGCTGGTGCCACTGCCTGAACCTGGGGTGGAGCCTGCTGAATCATCTCTATCGCGGCATTCACCGCCTGAGCAACGATGGCGGCTACTTCATTTGCATTCATTGTGCCTGGTGCCGGAGCTGCTGGCTGCTCGGCTTGGGCACGCCTATCTTTCGGAGCACGTCTCGGAGGCATCTAAAACGTGAACAAGTTTATTAGTCTTCAGTTATCAACAAATCTCAAATAGCTGAAGACTTAAACGTAAAAGCAAGAATACAACAGTCCTAAAAATAGGGCTCTATGGCAATAACGTTAAGCTGAAAGCGAAATAATCCGTACAGATCCTATGGACACTAGAACCTGATGCTCTGATACCACCTGTGACACCCCGCCTAATTAAATACCAGGCGATCACTCCTTTATTAAATTAAATCAAGGTAAACAGTTGGTTCATTCTCAGCATCACTGTCGATCAAAAATAATTTTCCAATTTAACACCCTAAATAATTAAGCTAAGTGTCAAAAACATTTTTCATACAAACTTCCAAATTTTAATTAAAGAAAAGATTTATTTATACAAAACAACATTTCTACAAAATAGAATAACACCACGATGAACTAAATAAAACCATACATTCGTCAATCGAATGTCAACATAATAAAACTAAAAATCATAAGCCATCCTGAATAAATCCCATAGAACAATACTGGAATAACTGAAATTTAAAAATCCCAACAATAAATGAAATGATGAAAAGGGCGACACGTGCCCAATAAATGAGAGTAATAGGAGTGGAGTCAATAACAGAAGCCGTCGACTCAAGTGACCTGCAACTCCCACCTAAGCTGCATCTCGTTCTTCTCAAAGGATCCTAAGAAAGACGCCCCTGTGGCTGGGCACCTGAAAATATACATATATATACACAAGAGAGAGAGAGAGAGAAAGAAACGGGTCAGGGCCCGAAAGTGTGTTTGATTTAAAAATACGTTAAGCAAGTATTTAAATTGATACAGGCCAATGCAACAACATATTAGTTCATCTCTCTCTTGAGAAATACTCACCTCTCTTCTAATGTCCACACCTATCGCACTAACCTTCCCAACGGTTCGTTTTAACATCTAACATACTCGTCTTTCCTAAAGCTTTAACTTAACTTAGATTACCCGCAAGATTTACAATTTACGACTTCATTATAAAAGAATGTTCCAAACAGTAACCAAGGTCCTCCATTTTAACTTTATAAAATCCCTAAAGTTTTACCGTGACGTATTATACATTTTCAAAACAAGTATTTAATAATAAGAGTCCACAACTATGTTCTACTTATCAAGTTTCAGTAGACAGTTTCAAATGACATAATCTCATATATATATATAAATTAACTACTCGCATAATATATATATAACAGCACCCCGAATAAAACTATGGTGCGTGCATACTTCCACTATCCAAAGCCCCATATCACTCACATAAAGGGGAATACATTCGGAATCACTCTCGAATTGTATTAACATAAATACACAAACAATATTGAGGCGAAGCATAGATTCCAAGTCTCTAAGAGGGTAGCACATACCGGTGTCTCTTAGGACCGTCTGAACTATCACATCGATAGCCTGTACAAAGGACATCTATCTTCTAGGGTACAAGTCAATATCCCCCATAAAGGTCCCATCGAGATAAGACTTATCCCAGCGCGGAAACCTCAGGGATAGCAAGTAGCGTGGGTATGATTTTCACATGTATATAATATATGTACACACAATCATATAAATATACCAATTTCATATTAATATAGGTTCTTCCCATCACCCGTAATTATACCGTTTATCCTTAATTTCACAATTATAGAATTACATATAAGGTTTTATTCCTAACCTTAACTCGAAGGGTTTTCTCACTTATTACCTAATACTCATGGGTTATATCCTCACAAATCTGAAATTCAGTAAGTGACTTTACTTGATTCCAACGTAACTCTCTTACGCACCTCACCCTTAAATTTCATAAATCTACCAACCTAAAGTAAATATCCCATAATTACCATTCTCGTTGAAGATTAAAGGTTCTAACATTTATCCACATACCCTACTGGTCCTCAATATCTCCCAAATCATTTTATTTAGAATGCCTAAAGGTTATTCCACGATAAATTAATTTAACTAAATAAACAAGAGAAATAGTAGTCTGCCAGGAGGGGACGATCGATCGAAGTTTGGGGCTCGATCGATCGAACCTTCGATCGATCGATGCTCTAGGCTCGATCGATCGATCAAGCAGGTCTGGGCAAAAATTCTGCAGAAATTGCAGTGACGGGATTCATCAAAGTTATTCAACAATAACCATATTTTCCAACACTAATCGACCCAAAAAGTCTACTACTAACATACTAACATAATTCCTGATGTTTATAACGTTCAGCATGCGTGTATACATCATTAATCATGGTTAAACAATCCAAAATCTCATCTAAACATCAAGAACCCTAAATTTTTCATAACTATGATGTAATTCAGTTTTTCTCCAGAATTTCTTCCTAATATAACATCAAAAATCGTGGGTAATACATCTATATCATCAAGAGTTTCCAGCATAGGGTTTTAATCTTCTCTACATGCAATTTCCTAACAAAATTTGGGGTTTTCTTACATGGATTACATTTCTAATTAATCCTAAACTAATATGAACATTGCACTAACGAAATACGCAAGTTAAACACTTGCCTGGGATTTTCAGAAGTCTGATTTCCTGTTGATTATGGTGTGGTCACGTTCTCCTCCTCGCGATCTACGCGTTGGTGGTGACGGCGGTGCAAACGGAGGTGTTTTGGCCTTGAATATCCTAGAAAGGTCTCTCCTCTCTTCTCCAATGGCCGTCCTAGGGTTCTGAATGTTCTAACCCTAAATGGCTAACCTAACCAGCTGATAAAGGCTGCTAAAATTCGTAGGTTTACTTACCCTAATTTGTAAAATGACCGAAATGCCCTCCCGGGTCACTAATTAGGCCTAAAAACACCTCGAGGCCCGAACTAAACCCCCGGGTACACTTTTATGACTATCTCGACCCTTCCGGATGCGTTGGCGCACTCAAAACGACCATACGGACTACTTATAAAATATTCACTTTTTAATTAACATAATTAATCCCGACGTGACACGGGCACGCCCCGACTTAAATTTCCGACATAGTCATTTAATTCACTTTTGACATTCAATATAACCAATATAATATATTACTATGCTCATTAGTAATATTCAACAAGTTTCCCATAATTACTAACTCTAGTCACGTTAATAATTATAACATAATTAATTTCCGGATTTTTATTAAATAAATCATCACATTAAATTTAATAAATCCCCAAATTAAATATAGCATAAAAATACGGGGTATTACAAATTCAATCCATAAATTAAAGATTTATGGACTGAAATATAGCTTAAGAGGGGCTGCGTACTACAAATTAAATCTTTTGTAGTGCCTTTTCCACAAAGAATGAGAGAAATGGCATTCAATAAAGAGGTGGTCATGGGTTTCCATATATTGATCACGGATAATTCAGTGTGGGTCAACTACAAGGCCACTTCTATACACATGGTCAACGGTTGGAAGCCTACCATTTGACAGTCGCTTACTAGAGTGGAAATTCTAGTGGGAATAAAAGATTTCCACAAGTTCATGGTCCAAGGAGCATGAGGATTGTGAGGGGAGAAAAATGAGTAAGCATCCTTGAAAGTAAGGGAGCCATTGCTAGAGTAGGGCCAAATTCTAGTATTAGTTGTTGGGGTAAGTGGTAGAGGGGTGGAGAGAATGAGGTGAGATATATGGGGAAAAGCATCAGTGAGGTTAGGAAGGATGCCCCGAGATTTATATTGGATGATGGTTTGAACAGGGCTATAGTAATGGGAGAGATCTATTCCTAAAATAGTGGAAATGGATTGACCACCCCAGTTATGGTTCAAAAAATTTATGTCCCTGCCATTGACCACAACCCATTTGCAGTAGAGTTTTATAATGGAAATACACTGCTTGAAACAAGGCCAATCTGAGGATTTTTTTTGTTGGAAAAACTTGCTTTTTGGAATTGAATTGCTTTTGAAAAATTTCTCTAGTGAGTGTTCATTACAAGGATATCCTAACTTTGTTTGAGGTTAGCAACTTTGTTAAGAGCTACTATTTTCTAACACCAATACTCCCACATCTTTGGGAAAGAAGGTGAGTTTCTGAGCCACGGTAAATGGAGCATTTTTTAGTACATTTAGTCCAAAGGAAATTCTTAATCTAAGAGTGGACTTTCTTAATTAATCCCACATGCCACACGTAAATCTTAATACTATACAGTAGAGTGGGTTGGATGACAGATTTGATGCATTATGTTCTTCCAGCAATGGAGAGGGATCTATATTTCCAACCCTCAATCTTGGCTTTAACCTCATTGGCAAGAGATTGAAGTCGAGCGGCTGTGCGTTTTCCTCTAAAAATGGGGACACCAACGTTGGTAAAAGGGTCTTTATCTTTATAGATGCCAAGAGTGTAATTGTATTTCTCCTATGTACAACCACTTTAACAATGAAGACAATGGACTTTTTCTTATTAATGAATCGCTCAGAGGTTTCAGTATGTATGCTGAGAATATTATTGAGGTTGGAGAGGGATTGGTGATCTCCTTTGGCAAAAATTGATCTAGTCATCAACATATAAGAGGTGTGAAGGAGCCCCTAGAGGAGGAAATCATCTTAAGTAAGCCCATATTATGAAGGTTTGTGATGCCCCTATTTAAAAATTCTTGAGCAATGCAGAATAGGAAGAGGAACAGTTGGTCCCCTTATCTCTTTCAATGTTACCTGGATTGTGCGTCACTTTGGTACGTGGTATGGGTACGTGGTGTGGGGGTATGCTTAGTTAGTTCACTACCTAGATTTAATTCTACCTTTATTGCTCTAATGCCCAAAACCCCTTGTGTTGATACTTTAAATAATTTTAGACCCATTGCATTGTCTAACTTTATATTAAAAAGCATCCCGAAAATTCCAGCTGACAGGCTCAGTAACATTGTGGATAAGATTATGTCCCCTTAACAGCATGGTTTCATCAAAGGTAGAAATATTTTTTGTGCAATTGGCCAAGCCACTCAGTTGTTTATCATCCTTGATTACAAATGTCTTTGTGGCAATGTGGGAATAATGTTTCATATACCCAAAGCTTTTGATACCATGGATTGGAATTTTATTCTCAACACCCTCAAAGCTTTTGGATTTAATTCCACTTTCATCAAATGGATTTTTAATCTCTTACACTCTGCTAAGCTATTAGTGATAGTTAATGGCTATCCCTACAGTTTCTTTGATTGTTCTAAAGGAGTTAGACCATAGGTATCGAAATCACTACATTTCCCTACATATCGTGATTCGGGGTCGTACGACCTAAATTATGGTTCTCAATCCGGATCTCCAAAAAGAGCATTCCAAATTTAAAATTCACTACTTAATTTGCTATTAGTTATAAGGAAACTTTTAACTTCAATAATATAATAAATGGGAAGAAAAAAGACTTCTCAACCACTATATATACATAATTCTTTATCTATTTTATTACAACATTATAGATTATCAATATTATCCAATACGTACATTATTAGGGAGCTTTCAATGTTGATGAAATACATGAATCTTGACAACATACACGATTATAATACCAAAAGAACACAACAAGGGTTCTAAAGTGACCTTATAGTTTGAAGTAGTGAACTACATGGTTATAATACCAAATCCAGGCAAGAATGCAAAAAACAATGCTTTACAGTCCAACAAGTTTGGATAAAATGATCGGTGAAACCATTAGGCCAAGGGGAAATAAATGAACTAAGATTAAATACAATAATTTTAATCTAAGGATGAGTAAGGATTTAGGATAAATATTCATTGTCATCATCAAATAGAAGACAGGGAATGGTTGAAGTGATGAGACCATTATCAACAGTTAAGCATTGGGAGTTGTATATGTCCGAGAAATATCTGATCACATGGTATTGAATATCACTGGGAGAAGAGTGAAATATGGTGCCTTCTTTGAGGAGAGTGATTCTGCTAGTAAAAGTTTTTTGGGCAAGCATTTTTGAAAGTGAAATAGTGACCAGTGTCATCCAGATGAACAAAATCACAGCTATCAGTCATAGACTTGGAGTCATCGCAGGCAGTTTTCAAAGGCAATTTACTGCCTTGCCTTTTCATAAGCACCTAAGATAGAGTTGAAAGTTGCGATTCCAACCCAAGGAAAATTGTATTTAGAGTGCAGAGTGTTCATCCCATAAATGTCTTCTAATTATATGTCCAGGGCATAGACTAGAGATGAGGCAGTCAATGTGAAGAATTGTGAATTTTAGCAACAAGTGGAGTTAAGAACAATGGATGGAGGAGTGATGTGATTGGCATGGAAAATTTAAATGTTGGGAGGTAGAATGCCTCTATTACTGAAATGCATAAATTTAAGACCTAAGCTAGACAAAAAACATTGAGGAACATAGGAAAAAGAAGAGATGGGCTCAACAAAGCAAAGGAGATCAGGCTTAGTAGACTTGCATCAGTTAAAAAGAGAATTTCTAGTTTGAGGTTTGCCAATGCCTCTTATGTCCCAAATAAAGAATGTTCATTGTGAGAACGTGTGTGTGTGGGGTGGGGGGAGATAATTTTTTTGATGTATTGGCTTACCAATAATGGTGCCACACATGGTATTTATTATTACCTAATAGAAGTGTCTAGAAGTGCAAGGTAAAAAATAATAGACAAGTCATAGAAAGAGTAAAAAATAACTAAAGCCCAAAACAGGTGGGCCTAATATTAAAATAAGTAGTATAATATGATATCCAACACTCCCCCTCAAGATGGAGCAAAGATATCAACCAAGCCCATCTTGCCAATAGATGAGTGAAGCAAAGATGGTCCAACCGCCTTAGTGAGACAATCTGTAGTCTGAGATGATGAAGGGACGAATGATTCCAGTAGAAACTTTCTCCTGGAGAAAGTGAATATCCACCTTAATGTGTTTGGTTCTCTCATGAAGAATCGAATCAGATGACAACATAATAGCTGATTTGTTATCACACAATAAATCAGAAGGATCGTACTCTGTAAAGCCTATCTCACCCAAAATCGATCGAAGACACAAGAGGTGACATGTACCATGGGCCATAGCATGGTACTCTGCTTCTGCTGAAGAATGAAAAACAACCTCTTGCTTCTTACTTTTCCATGATATGAGATGAGAACCATAGAAAGTACATAATCTGGAAGTAGAACGCCTATCAATCCTGCATCCTGCATCCTGCATCATCAGCATCAGTGAAGCAAGAGAGACCCCTTGGGTCTCCTGAAGCATAGAAGAGACCAAGACTCGGTGAAGACTTTAGATACCTCAAGATATGATGAATAACATCAAGATGGGCGGTGCGAGGAGAACGCATGAACTGACTAATAGTACTCACAGCAAATGCCAAATAAAGACGAGTGTTGGTCAGGTAGATGAGATGACAAACCAAACGCTGGTACCTAGATGTCTCAAAAAGTAAATCCCCATACTTGGACGTCAACTTCACATTAGGATCTATAGGAGTAGAAGCTGGAGAAAAACCAGTTATACATATATCCTGTAACAGATCAAGAGCATACTTCCTTTGTGAGAAGGAAATCCCACGATGAGATCTCTCCACCTCAATGCCCGAAAAATACCGAAGAGGACCCAAGTCCGTAGAATAAAAAACTTCTCCAATGTCCTTCTTTACCTGGGAAATCCCCTCGAGATCATCACCGGTAATAATGATATCATCAACAAAGACCAAAAGGATAATGCACTGGGGGGCGGGATGATGTCGAATAAAGTAATTATGATCGCATTGGCATCTGGAGTCTCCCATAGAAGTAATCAACCCCACTGAATCGGCTAAACCATGCTCGGGGAGACTACTTCAACCAGTATAAAGATTTATGAAGATGAAAAACCTTGCCCATATACTCCCCCTCATCCCGAAAACTGGGGGAGGAGCCATATAGATAGTCTCAGTAAGATTTACAGGAAGAAAGGCATTCTTAATATCCAATTGATGCAACGGCCAAGAGTGAGAGGCGGGAAGCGATATAAGGAGATGAACGTAAGTCATCTTAGAAACCCGACAAAGGTAGCACCGAAGTCTTTACCTAGAATCTGAGTAAAGCCATGTGCTACAAGATGAGCCTTATATCGCTCAATAGATCCATCAGTCAAATATTTAACACTAAACACCCATTTGCAACCCACAAGTTTCTCCCCCAGAGAAAGAGACACTAACTCCCAAGTACCATTATTTTCTAAGGCATCCATCTCAGTTTTCATGGCAGCTACCCATTTCGGATTCTGGAGAGCCTCATGCAAAGACTGGGGAATAGAAATAGAGTCAAGACAATCCAAAAAGGCACGATAGGACTCTGAAAGACCTGCATAGGAAATATGCTCGATAATAGAATGGTTAGTGCTACAAGAGTTAGCATAACGAGTAGGAAGGCAGAGATCATGAGTGGGATAACGGGACTGAAAACCAGACAGAGGTGGGGGAGGGGGGACTGAAAAATAAAAATCGTTGGAGTGGGGATGGGTAAGAATGAGTAGAAATAGTACCTGAGTCCGTAGGAGGAGGAGGAGGCGGGGGCGACCAAGGGAAACGAGCATAGACCTACAAAGGGTGTTCCTCAGGAAGAGGGGGAGGAGCATCTAATAAAGGGATAGGATGGGCCACCAAAGAAACTTCCTCAATAGGAGGAGGGGGTCGGGGTGGGGGTGGGGGTGGCGAGTAGCAAGATTACCATAAAAGGTAGTATCCTCATGGAAGGTAACATCACGAGAGTGATACATACGTGGAGAGAGAGGATCATAAAATTTATAAGCTTTAGACATGGCAGGTGTAATACTCTGTGACTTTAGGACTAAGAAATTAGAATTTTTGTGAGAAATAAAATATATTTGAATTGGAGAATTTTAAAAAAATTTGGAAAGTGAGGTCCAAAAATTTAGGATTTTATAAAGTATTCTGGATGATGATTTTGAGTGTGCCATTAATTCCGGAAAGGTCGGGATAGTCGAAAAGACTATCTTTGGGATTTATTTCGGTTCCAAAATATTTTTAGGTAAGTTTGACTCGAATTGAGTAAAAGAGTCATTTAAAGTTTGTATTATGATTTAAAACTGGGATTTGTGTTTTAAAGTTTACTGGCTTACGGATCAGCCTATTCTCATTTGTGATAAAGTGACAAAACCCTAGAGAAAGAAAGAGAAAGAAAGAAAGAAGAAGAACAAAGGAAAAGAGAGAGAGGAGAAAGCTTGGAGATTTTCGGCCTGTATGCGATTTCTGGCATGATTCAACCCCTACGATTTTAAGGCAAGTGTTTAATCTTGCAAAATATTTCATTTGTGTATTTCATTTCATAAATTGTGGGAAAAAGAATTGAATTTTGGGTCAAATGTCAAACAAAGATTTTTGGGACTAAAACTTGAATTTGATGATTATATATGGGATTAGTGGAATTTAATTTGATGAGATGAGTTTTGGGTTGGGTTTTGATGTGAGGCATATGAGTGAGTTAAACATTAAGGGTTAGATGATGAAATTTGGGTGTTTAGGAAGTTAGGGCTTTTTTAAAAATGGAAAAATTGCCAAGACATCGGGTATGGCCGGTCGACCGCGGTCAGGGGACCGGTCGACCACACCTTAAGGGAAGAGCCTACTGCATTCTTCGTAAGGCATAATTTTAGACCCACGGTCGATCGGTCCCCTATTTTTAGCCCAAGATTTGGATTTCCTTTTTCCCTTTTTCTTTTGGGGTTTTATTCTTAGCGGCTTTCTTAATGGGCTTATTATGGAGGGTTATGATATCATATTAAGGGAATGGGTGCCCTAGGAAGAATAGGGGCTTTCGGACCTATGTAAGAATTGGAATTTGAGGGTATCTTTTAGTAATCAAATGATTAAGGGACTGAATTGATTGGCGGATTATCTTAACATGATAGTGGTTAACTATCATGAAATGGTTTATAAATTGTAGAGATAGTTCCTTTTTTCTTATGTGCGTTTGAAGTCAAGTGGTATTGCGGTATATGCCCTTGATGATTACCGAATAAAATTGCTATGTGTGTACTTCTTGACAAGATAGTTATTACCCATTTGTGTGCTATTAATAATAGATATTTCGGGGTATGATGATGGATATGTACGTTTGATGTTAAGGGTTCATAGGAGCAATTAAATCGTAGTCGGAATTGAGAGCGACGGGATCATACTATCAACTAGAATAGGGTGCGTTATAAATCTACTTGGGATAGTTGTTATATATCGGTGTGTGATTAACAAAGGCGATTCCAATAATTGATGGGAATTATGGAATGAATTTAGGATTGAGCTTGAGGTTTTTAGACTATTAGTTATGTGCATACCAATAGTCAGAATTATTACTAGATATATCGATGTGCTTTCGAATATAGATGGGATGTATAGTGATTGATACATACGTTAAACTTTGGGTTGATAACCTTAATGCGGGATATATTGGAAGACTATACATATCATAAGGGTAATGGGTGAATATGCTTCAAGTGAGGGATTGTATTTATATAACAAATTAAGTTATATGCTTGGAATGACGGCTAGTATATTATGGATTGCGTACTTTTATAGCCGAGTTTATAAATTTCATACATACGAACGAGAGATGGTATGTATGTATGTATGTATGTATATATATATATATATATATATATATATATATATATATATATATATATGTGTGTGTGTGTGTGTGTGTGTGTGTGTAGATGTGTATATATGTGTGTACTTATGGCCTGAGTATCTATACCGTGCGTGATGGTTTGATTATATGATGTAATCATATGGATGTATATATATAGTGTGTGAATGATATGTATACTTATGTTGTGAAGCGTACCCGACACATGCTATCATGGGAAGTTGCGCGATGAGGGTGAGCCCCTAGTTTGAGGAGCAGGATGTGGATATTCCGCAGGTCATAGTCATCCATTATTATTTATGTGATTTTATATTTTCGGGGGTGAGAAATCTTAGGTGTGGGTCGTTCTCACTTGCCGATTGGGAACTATGACCGCTTCCCATGCATTGTGATTTGATTTTGACCACGAAGTAGGTGATATTTAGTCCTACCAGTGGTCCCCAGGATAGTATGTGAGTGATGCCCTGGAAGATGATACCATGGTGACGTATTTTGTCATCCTATAGTCGTTTATGGTGTATTGCAAAGTTGACATTATGTGTGATATGTATACGTGGTTATAGGAATGAATGGTTGGTTATATATATATATATATATATATATATATATATTTGTTTATCCTAGAGGTGAAGAGGATATGAAGTTTCTATGATGTACATCTTGGGTATTTTGGTGCACTAGTTCATTGGGGCAGAAGGATCGTACTTAGAGATAATTGCAGTTATATTGACCCAAAGATTTCAATAGAGATTTAATTGTGTATTTAGAGATGGTATTCTATAATTAGGTAGTTGTAGTAGTAGAATTTGTTTGGACGACATAATGGATCCCTATGATCAACATTGTTAAAGAGTAGTGTATCGGGGGGGTTCCTTATTTGGATATTTTTCTTTCATGCACGAAACGTAGTGCAATGTTGGGAGTGGAGAGAAGTTATGCCTTTTGTACTAGAATGTTTGTTGTTTAGAAAATAAACTCTTATATTGAATCCTAATGTTAATGTGTGACGTATTAAGACTATAACTGATTTAAGTTAATAAATGGAATCACGAGAGCCTAGTAAGGCATATATATGTGTATATTTATTTTGGTGGGATTAGAATGGAAAGGATTCTTGGGTTATGTTAGGATGGCAGGTCACGCAGGTATAGGCCATGCCTATTGTAAGGTAGGTTGTCCGTATATGAGGGAGTAACTTAATTAAGATTCCAGGACCCGATTAGGTGCGTGTTGTAGATGAGAGGTAAGTTAGGGGGTCTCACGAGAGTGCGACTCCACTTTATATTATGAAATAGTGCATTTTGATTTATTATGCACGGTTAACACATTTGCTAAACATTTTTACAACTCGGGCTCTGACCTGTTTATATTTATCTTCTGCTATATATACATATATATAATGTACTACAGGTGTCCTATAACATGGATACCAGATGATTTTCTATCCCGAGCCTTGGGAGCCATAGCAGTTGCGGACTGTGGCCGGATTTAGATGGTAGTCGAATTCTATTCCTTTAAAAATCTTGATAGGATTCATGTTGTGTATCGACTCGACACCCATGAGTCATTCATAGTTATTTATATTTCTTCTTTATGGATGTTGTACTGTCTGTGACCCGATAGCTTATTCGGGTATATTTTCCTTGTATGTACTCATTTCATTTTATTCTAGCATCCTTGTGTACAATTTTACCTTTGTTAGATATCTATATTTCTAGTTTGTGGTCCGTTGCATGTTTTATTTCATATTTTTAGCATCCTCTTTTATAGTTTCGGGTAGTTAGCACTATTTATTTTAGCATAGTCTGTTGATGCTGAGAATGAGCCATCTGGGATTCCTAATTTAATGTAGTATAAGGCTGGTCACCCGTTATTATTTTAAGCAAGGCGTCATAGTAGGATACATTTAATGGCCGTATCATCATGTTCGTGATGTGAGGGGAGCTAATCCTGAGCATAACACCACACCTAAAAACCCGGGGAAATATAGGAGAAGGGGGTCAGTAGGAAGATAGAGTGAAGAGGTGTTTTTCCATTTAAAACTTTGCATAGAGTGCGGTTAACAATAAATGTGGCAGTGAGAAGAGCAAGGTGCCAATAAGATTTAGGAACATGCATACCCCGTAAAAGGCACCAAACCATTCCCATTAAGTGACGGTTCTTACGTTCTGCCACCCCATTTTGCTCCTGAGTGTAGGGGCAAGTAAGTTGGTATAAAATGCCCTTTTGGTTAAGTTGTGAATGAAAAGAATCAGAAACATACTTCCCCCTCATTATTTGACCGAATGTTACGAATAGTGGTATTAAATTGTGTTTTAATCATTTGGAGGAATTGAACAAATAAAATTAACACCTCAGATTTATATTTGAGCAAATATACCTACGTACATCCACAGAAATCATCATTAAAAGTGACATAGTACTTATGACCCGATAGGGCAGTGACAAATGAGGGTCCCCAAACATCAGAGTGAATAAGATGAAATATACTAGTGCACGACTCATATGAGAAATATTACTAGTACAAATATGTTTAGATAACTCAGAGGTCTCACATGTAAACCTCTTGTCTTTACAAGTTTTAGACAAAGAGGGAAAAATTAAACATAAGTACTGAAAATTGACATGTCCTAAACGGGCATGCCACAGATGTAAAGTTTTTAAGGAAACATTAAAAGAAACAGGCTCAATTGAAGCAGAGGCATGTAGTCCAGATACAAAAGTAGTAGGGGTAGGGGGATCCCTAAAATTGTATAGGCCATCGCGTTCATATCCTTGCAAAAAGCCTCTGCAAAATCAGGTCTTGCAAATAGCATTGCGAGGATAAGAATATGATAGCACAATTGAGATCTTTATAGAGTTGACGAACAAAGATGTGATTAAAAGAGAGGTCGGGAACATGAAATACAGAAGATAAAGTGAGAGAGGGTGAGAGATAGATGTTTCCCTTGTTACAAATACGAGCAAGTTAACCATTCGCAAGACACACACTACGACACACAGGGGTAGTGGGGGAGGTAAAAAAAGATAGCTGATCGAGGGTGAAAAGTAGTGGGTGTAAAGACGCTAATCGTTCTTGTCTATTTCGCCGCCTCAATACAAAACCTAAGTTACGACTACACTCAACTGGTGAGTATAGCAGTAAGTCGGGTATCGAATCCACAGGGAGTGTTAGTATATCTCGTAATCGCATTATTAATTCAGGAATAAAAGTGTAAAAGGGTGATGTATGAATGTAAATAAAAGAAAAGATAGAAGTTAGGTCTAAATAAAGTAAAAACGAGGATCGGGATATCATCCAACCATACGGCTTGAAACAACTACTAATTAAGATTTCAGTTCGAAAGCAATTTAATCGAGCATTAACAGTTAATCATAAAATTCACACAATAAGGAATTTAAGCCAAAGTTGCGAGAATAAACATTTAACCGAAAATTGATCACACACGGATTAAATTCGGATTATCGCTATAAACACTAACGTTGCATGACAAAGAAAGTTAAACGCATAATAATCCGCCTTTAATTCGCACGGGTTCAATTAAATGCATTTTGCTCAAAACCTAATTTTCGGAGCTCGGGGCCCGAAAATGGCGGAACGAAATCCCGACCCTATTTATCTAAGGGAAATACATGAATTAAACTAAATTCAACCAATTAAACTAGGAAAGCAATAAATAAAGCAATTAAACTAACTACAAAGCATGGAAACTAATTTACAAAGCAAGGAAAATGAAGAACAAAACTATATTAAAGGAGATGATAGTGAAAAATTCAATCTTACAAAACCAAATGGATGTCACCCCAAGAACAAAAGAAGATGAGCTCTCAAAACAAAACCCTAACCTAAAATGTCTTCTAAAACTAAGCATGTCTGATATTACAACAAAATTGGGTTATATAATAAGTTGGAATAAAAGGGGAAAAGAAAAGGACAAAGAAAAGCAAAGCCAAAATATCTGTAGAAAACAGGGCATCGATCGATGGAACCCTTTTGGTCGATCGATCGATGGTTGAAATCATGGAAAAATTCTGAAGGATCGATCGATCGATCCTTTTGATCAATCTATCGATCGAGCAGGGAAGAATCAAGGCAGCCTACTGCATTCCTTTTCTTCCTCTTCTAATCCTCTTTTGCTTTCATTATTTTCTCCTCTGCCAAAAGTGCCGTAACTTCTTCGTTAGGGATCCGAATCGCGCACCATTTGCAGCCACACAAATATTGCGAGGAGGGATACAACTTCCATGAGGTGTTGGTCCCAGTGCCCAAACTGTGAATTGACCAAATTTCTCTTGAACGTGCGATTGCGCACGGAACTTGACCGAAATGCATCCGAACTCCATACTTAGTACCTAAATACCTACAAAAGCCTAATTATACCTCATATAGCATGTTAACAATATAAAACGAGGTTATCTAGTTAACGTGCTTAAATATAGAGATTAAGGCACCCGAGGGGGCTAAAATGCGTATGTTCGACGGATGAAATACGTAATATTTGCATATTATCACACCCCCTAACTTACACATTGCTAGTCCTTATCAATGAAATAGGATGCAACAAGAACAACAAGTACACCAAAAGCTGGATAAGTACAAAAATATGGTATAAAAGCATGAGGCAACTTTCACGGGCGATTCGATTGCATTTAGCGTATGCAATAAGACGTTAAACCCCTAGGTTATTCTAGTGGACGAGTGTCGTCTCGTGAGGGTTTTCAGGGATGGTACCCACAAACATCAAACAGTTTCCTCAAAATATGCCCAACCACATGCGACAAACTCAATAATACGAACAAGATTTCAACATGTTATTAGCATATCACACGAATTCACGTGAAAAGTTTGTAGTTATTCACATTATCGAATGCACCTCAATGAATTGAAAATTTGACAAGTGGGAGGGGAGTGAGCACATGCAAAATTTGATTTGGCAAAAACTTAACTAACTCGGATACTAAATATCAAAGCATGCATAAAAGTCAATCCTCACGGGCATTACACTCATCAAATGAATTCACTTGAAATAGGGAGGTAACACACGGGACATGCGAACATAATGAGTAAATATAAATGGAAACTAGGCCGCACACATATCACAATTAAAAAACTCTATATAGGAAATAAAAATTGTAATCTAAGTGAAAGGATACCACACATATAAAAGAGGCGAAATGCATTTTCATATATTATCAAAACTATTTAAACCTTTGAATTAGATCAACCTAAGATCACATAGGACTTTAATAGGGTTGTAATGTAGGCTAGGATGGGGTATGAAGTGAAAAGGATGTATATACAGATTCAAAGTGTTTAGGGATGAAACTTGGGATAATGGGAAAAAGTGGGCAATTTCAAAATTGGACAAATGATTTCCAAACGAGAATTAGATATAACAATCGAGAGATTAACAAGGATTATTGAATCACTACAAACAATATCTACAAATTTCTCTTTCTTTTTCTTTTCTTCTTTTTCTCACCTTTTTCTTTTGTTTTCTTTTTGTTCTCCTTTTCACTACACTTTCTTCTTTTCTCACTCTTTTCATGCTCAAATTGCAACCACAAAACAACAATATCATTCAATCCCAATTAACAATCCAAACAAGGGTATCTAAGGTAATATGTATGGTATAAAACTCCAATTTGGAGTTGGTTAGGGGATTTTGGGTAATGAAACGAAAGGCTATTATTTATGATCAAGTGGGTTGAGTAGGGAACATATAAAAGGTGAGGTCAAGGTCATATGGGTGATATACAAATATGTCCGATGATCATTTTAAAAAGTTTACGCAATTCTCGAGTCAAAACAATATATGAAAGTCATGCTCAAGTAATACATTTCAAGAATGAACTCAGTTAATGAACGGTCAATGAAAGAATAAAGAGATTACCAATGAATACAATGTTTTCAAAGAGGAAAGAATAGTGTATACACTCACAAACGATGAAAGGTACAAACCTTAATCGGTGTAAGTATATACAATGCAACAAAAGATTACCGAGTTATAAAAATCTTAAACCAAATCAATATAACAAGAAAAATGCATGCTTATGTATAGAAAGCCCCCATGCTCTCTATCTACTAGGAGGTTGGAGACTTTGGTGGTGATGATTAACTACTAGCTGGAAAGTTGTTGATTTCTTAGGCCTCTTTGTAGATGCTTTCAAATTAGGTAGTCAATTTCTTCCCTTTGTCTTTTCCATTCTAGAAATTTTTAAAAAGAAGTGTAGTAGATAAGTATAGGGGAATTAAGTGTTTAAATTTTGAAACAAGATGGGACACTTGTGCTGATGGAAATAGGCCCTTTTTAGGGATCTTTTGTCATTTTTATTTACTTTTATTTTGTTATTATATTTTTATTTCTTTTGCTTTATTATTTAGATGTAAGGAATAATAATGACATTTTTGTGCATTACCTAGGATCCTAAGCTACTCACACCCTTAAAATACCCCATGTACTCTTCATTTGAGGACATTTTCCATTTTAAATATCAGAAGTTTATTGATTCTCTCTCTAAAAGTTAGGGTTTGATTTATTTTCTTATCCATTGACATGCAGTTCATGTTAAATTTGTATCAGAATAGGTTTCGCTCAAAACATTGGTGTTAGAGTGTATCGGTGTGTAGAGTATCAACAAATCGTGTACATTATCTATGGCTCTAAGAAGATTCGAACAACTGTACGAGGAGATTCAAAAATGAACGGGAGAGTGGCTATAATCACAACAATACATATATTTTCTCTTTCAACCCCATTTCCAAAGCCCTATCCTTAACTCTAGAAGTCCCAACCCAAAACTTTTGGCCTCCTAAACCCTATTGCTAGTCTACCCCCGAAAAGGCCAAACACCCCTACCAAAGTATGCACCTGTCGAATAGTGTCAGGGCAGCATTGTCGCCTCTGATGGGACCCGCCATCCCATCACCTACCCTATTTCGAGCACCTCCACTACCCTTCTCTACCCCCACCGACCAAAATCTTTCCCTCGCCCAAGCCATAGCCATAACTGTCGTGACTACTTACAACGGACAACCCCAACCTAATTTTCCACATCCAGATAGCCCCAACCTGATTTTCTGACCCATTTTGGCACCAAATTGTGACACCCCACCTAATAAAATACCGGGAGATCATTCCTATATCAAATTAAAATAGGAGTCTCATATGGTTCATTCTTAGCATCATTGTCAAAAACTAATTTAATTACTAATATCCTATTAGGCCGGCATCAAAATTTTAAATTGACAAATCTTTTTAACCAAACCATTTAAGTAAAATAATTACAACAGTTTATATGAAGCAATTGAAATGAAATAAAATAAAATAACCGAACACTCGGTACAATAATACAACCAAATTGAATGCCGCGCTAAAAGGCGATAAAAGAATAAATGAGTACAGTTGGGCCATAAGCCCGAATGTTTCTACAATACCTCCAATCCAGATCTCAATGATAGAAGCGTCTAATATAAACCTGCTTGCATCCACAACTGCTGCAGCAAACGTCTGACTCGAAAGAATTATCATCCAGGCATTTTGAAATGTTTAGGTGTGGGATAACTAATAACGGAGGTTTCAAATGATGATTCATGCACAAAACCTCTTTATAGTGGATTTTTGGTCTTGATAAGGTGGCCCAGGCGATCTTATATCCTTTGGATTGATCCCCTCCATTGTTGGTCTTCTTCTTCCACTAAGATATATGTGCTTGAACTAGTTTGATGACCTATCATTGTATCTTGAGCCATTCTCTCTATTTGGATCCTATCTCCTATACTCTTCTCATCTTGCACTTTCTTTGGGGTGTATATGTGCTTGCACCCCTCTCCTTCTTAGCCTATCAAAGACCGGTACCCTGATGATCCTCTCAAAGGCACTTGTGTGTGCCAAATATATATGGTCATCATTATATCCAGTTCACCTCATGTTCGAGATTTTACCTCGTTGGTAGGAAGATCCTTCATATTCTAACCCACTTCTCTGAGCAGATCTGCTCATATCAGACCCTAAATATAGCCTCCTAGGGTTTTTATCTCTTTACAACGATCCTGGTATGAGGCAGGGGGAGTTTCCCTATATTTATCTGGGCTTCCCTCCACAGTTGGGGTCACTCGAACTAGTTTTAGATGAACTTATCGGTTCTGCGAGGTCAACACACTTTGATTAAGATGCCTCATACTTTCTTACATAGCCTCTTGGCTCTTATCCAGGATGTGCAAAAATCCAACTAGATCTCCTATTGGCATAGGGGGTGAAGGTGGCACTCCTTCTTTTTCCCTACTACTTTTTAGGTGTTCGACCATTTTCACAAGATTTACAAAAAAAAAATAGAGTCTAATGATAAAAAAACAAAGTATGGTTTAAGACTTGCAAAATCGATAGTGGAGAAACTACTTTAGACCACAAGGATTGTATCTAGGTTTAGATTACACATATTTAGGAAATGGAACAGAAAATCAAGGGTTTAAAGTAGGAAATCAAACTATGTTGTTGATTTTATCAACGAGATGATTGACAATCAGATTTGGGGTTATTTTACGAAAAATCCAAAATTTTCTCAATTAGAAATTAAGAATCAAATGAGAAACCACTTGACTTAGTCGTTCTCACAGACAATGCAATTCCGCTATCGTCTAAAATTGATTTCAAGGTTTCGTCTTAGTAAGTTGAGATATAATCTGAGATACCAAATAATAAATATGTAGTAAAATGAAAATGTGTAAAGATAGAGGTGACAATAAGAAGATTTCTAACAGGGGTTACACGGTTTAACCCTTAAGAAGGGGCCTATGTCCACAAGGTAACTGATAATACGCAAATACTGCTTATTTCATCCTCCAAACCTACGCATTTTAGCCCCCTCGGGTATCTTATTATCTATATTTATGCTCGTTGACCAGACAACCTCGGATTTCTACGTTAACATGTTTTGTAGGGGTTAATTGAGCTTTTTTAGGTAATTGGATGCTAAGTGTGAACTTCGGATGCGTTCCACTTGATTTTTGTACACAACTTCACGTTCAAGGGCAATTTAGTCTTTTCATAGCTTGGGCACCTAGCCCAACATCTCATGAAAGTTGTATCCCTCCTCGCTAGCTTCGCGTGGAAGCAAACAGTGCGCGATTTCGAGTCCATATTAAGAAGTTACAGTGATTTCAGTGGACGAGAAAAGCTTGGAAACCAAAACAGCAATGCAGTGTGCTGCCCCTACTTGATCGATCGATCGAAGATTTTGGTCGATCGATCGACCTTTCTGTTCAGCCGAAATTTAGCCTTGATCGATCGATCGACCATTTTTGTCGATCGCTTGATGCCCTATTTTCAAGAGATATTTTTTTTTCTATCTTCTTTTCTTTTATTCCCACTTACCATATAAAGAAATTTTGTTGTAATAAGACCAGATATTCAGTATATACACGATTTTAGGTTAGTTTAGCTTACGGTTTTGGGGTTTTTGTTTGGTTCTTCTTCATTTCTCTTTGGTTTGACGTCCCATTTGGATTGTAAGTTGACTATTAATCTCCCCTACCATTTAATATAGTTGTATTTATTCATTTCTTGCTTTCTAGTGTAGTTTTCATGCTTTCTAAATTAGGTTTACTTGCATTCTTTACACGCTTTCTAGTATAACTTTATCGCGTTTCTTTATCGCGTTTATTTACCGCATTTTTATGATGCTTTCTACGTAATTTAAATTAGGTCGTATTTGAATTGAACTCACTCGGGTTGACGCGTTTCTTTGCTTTGGTGATGGTGTTTACGGGTCTATTTCGGGTGCGTTATCCTAGTTATTACGCCTAGGAGATTTGATGGGGCATATCATGTATGTCCCATGCTTACGACCTTTCGCGCGTAGTTTCCGGGATATTTGTTGACGCCAAAATCTTATTAGGCTTTTATGATGATTTAGGGCGTAACAATCCTTAATTTAATTAACTGTCGAAACGAGACGTGTTCTTAATTACTCATCGACCCATGTAACCATTTTATACTAATTAACTAGGGTGAGGGATACTCGACACAACCTATAGTTTTACCGCTTTGTTAATCTAGTTTCAATACACTCGCCTAGATTAATCATTTCCCTTTTATGCATCTTTTCCGTTTTAGTTTGTAATCACCTTTTACAATTTTATTCGGAATATTAAATCATATAAATTCTAAAAACTCGTCTCTGTGGATTTTCGATACCCGACTTACCGCTATACTCACCAGTTGAGTGTAGTCGTAATTTAGGTTTTTGTATAGTTCAGGTGAGCCGAACATAAAATGATCGGCGCGTAGGTGACTCTTGCGTCGTGGCAAAACCCTGTCTATCAAATGGCGCCGTTGCCGGGGACTAGTTTGTTTTAGACTTTATTTGATTTAGTATTTCATTGTATTTTCTTTCTATTTATATTATTTGCTAATATTTTGCAGGACTTCCACACTTGAGCACTTAGAAACGCTTGAATTTTTCCCGCGCGCACCTACTCTGTCGAATCCTCCACTTTGAGCCATTTTTGGGGCAAGCATGTCTTATTCCAATTCTTTCGGTAATCATTGTTATAAATCTCAAAATGCTCGTAACCCTATGACTTTCGGTGAATACTTAGAATCCCAAAAATTTGCAAATTCACATATTACTTTGGGCGAGTATAACGAAAGTCAAAGTTTGGGTTATTGGAATTTTGATGATGATGATAATGATTTTGGGCCTTTACCTCCTTATAATAGGAATTTTGAAACGAATTCAAATAGTTTTCAAATGCCTATAATAATGAGTTTAAGTTTAAGTCTCATGGTAATTTTCAATGTTCCCAATTTCATGCATCCGCACCTCGACCTATGACATTCGGTGAAGGTTTGCATATGTATGAGAATGAGAAAATTGAAAATCGTTATCGGGAAGAAAATTGTTCGTGGGAATATGAGTTGGATTTATTATTTGAGTTCGACGATGATTTTACTTCCGAGTCTTTCGAAGTCGAGGAATGTTTTGAAGCAAATGAGGTACTTGTGCCTACTTTGGAACAAGCCATTCTAAACTTTGCCCATTGTGTAAAAGATATTGAAAGTGAGGATGATAATGACGTAATATCTATTTTCAATGAAATGATTTCTTCTTTGGCCCCCAAAGAAGAACATTTCAATGAAAATGATATTATTTCCTTCGAAACTCAATCTTCATGCGATGATGATTCATCTCATGAGTTTGAATTTATTTCATTCCCATTTTCATTCTCTATTATGCCACCGGAACAAGTACCCGATGATTCGGTTTCAAATTTTAATGTTTTAAACCCTATCATCGATGAGGAGTACTTTCTCGCGTCTCCATCCACGATCGCATACGTGCCTTCGTGTGTGCCGCCTTCCATTCCAACTTCAAAATCATTGGAAGGATATTCGAATTTTCTCGATCCCCACATGTATGTGTCACCCGTTCAATCCAAACCCCCCATCGTCCCTCCAAAACTTTTAATTGGCGATGGTTCCTTTCTTCCGTCTTACACATGCCTTTCGTTATTCAAACGAAATTCATATTTGTCAGAAGTCATGCTTGTACGTGAGGGTACACCGGTTATCCTCCAAAGTCAAATCGTTCTTATGGTGGACCCTCAGCTATTTAGACTTCTAGTGTACAGTTATTGTGGAGTCTAAATAGTAGGTTGTATATAGTAAGATTTTTATCATTTCTTTCCTTTTAATTTAGTCTAGTGTAGTTAGTTAACTTTTTGTCATTTTTTTTGCTATGCTCGGTACTAACTTGTTTTGTAGATTCTTTGGACTTGTTCTTATGGGGATTGCTCCAATCAAGGACAATGTCAAGTTTTAAGTTAGGGGGTGTGGGATATTTTATCCGTTTCTTTATTTAGTCCATGCTTTTGCTCACATGTTAGTAACTTAGTATGCTTTTCTTAGAAAAATTAAAATTTTCAAAAATATTTTCTTTCTTTTTTCTCCTTTATTGGGCATTTTGCCTTTGTTTTCGATGATAAATTTCAATAAATGCCTGATCCAATTGACAACCCAATGATGTATTTTCTCATTTTTATAAGTTATTAGACGTCAGTCCTTAATTATTGATATTATGAATAACTTCATGACTTAAACTTTAATCCCATGATCACATGCACTTTTATGGTTATATTGATTTGGTTTAAGATTTTTATAACTCGGTAATCTTTTGTTGCACTGTATAGACTTACACCGAGTAAGCTTTGTACCTTTCGTCGTTTGTGAGTGTATACACAATTCTTTTCTCTTTGAAAACGTTGAATTCTTTGGTAATCTCTCTATTCTTTCATTTGACCATTCATTAATTGAGTTCATACTTGAAATGTGTTACTTGAGCATGATTTTCATATATTGTTTTGACTCGAGAATTGCATAAACTTTTGGAAATGATCATAGGCCATCTTTTTTATATCACCCATATTAACCTTGACCTCACCCTTAAATGTTTACCCTCGTTAACCCCATTGAGCATAAATATAGCCTTTCGTTTCATAACCCAAATTCCCATAACCAACTCTAAATTGGAGTTATAGCCCATATATAGACTTTCCATACCTTTGTTTGGAATTTTGCTTGGGATTGAATGATGTTGTTATGATGTCGATTGCAATTTAGGCACATGAGAGTTTGAAAAGTAAAGAAAATGAAGAAGTGAAAAAAGAGAGAAAAAGAGAAAGAAAAAAGCAAAAGAAAACAAAAGAAAAAATGAGAAAAAGAAGAAAAGAAAAGAAAGAGAAAGTTGTAAATGTTGTGTATATAGTTCAATAAGCTTTGATTACTCTCCTCGATGATATATCTAATGTCGTTTTGTAAGTTGTTTTCCAATTTTGATATTGCCCGCATTTTCCCATTATCTCGAATTTCATTCCGAAGACTTTGAATCCGTACATACATTCCTTCATTTCATACCCTAGCCTAACCTACATTACAACCCTATTAAATTCCTATGTGATCTTAGGTTGATGTAATTTAAAAGTCATAATAGTTTTGATAATCTATAAAAATGCATTTCGCCTCCTTTAATGTGTGGTATCCTTTCATTGAGATTGCAGTTTTTCAGTTTATATATAGCATTCTTCATTTGTGACATGTGTTCGGCCTAGTTTCCCTTTATATTTACTCTTTATGCTCGCATGTTTCGTGTGTTACCTCCCTGTTTTGAGTGAATTCACTTGATGAGTGTAATGCCCGTGAGGATTGAATATATGCTTGGTTTAACGCTTATTCGGTTTATTTAAGTTTTTGTCAAATCACACTTTGCATGTGCTCGCCCGCCTCCCACATTTTAAAGTTTCAATTCTATGAGGTACATTCTATAATGTTAATGGTTCAGACTTTTGTGTGAATTCATTCACTTTTCTAATAATGCGTATGAAATCTTGTTCAGTTTTGTTGGGCCTGTCGCATGTTGGGTTGGGCATATTTTGAGAAAACCATGTGATGTTTGTGGGTACCATCCCTGAAAACCCTCACGAGACGACACTCGTCTACTAGGGTGACCTAGGGGTTTAACGGCTTATTACATATGCTAAATGCAATTGAATCGCCCGCGAAAGTGGCCTTTTGCTTTTATACCATACTTTTGGCCTATATCCTTCTTTTGGTTTGGTTTTAGTTCTTGTTGAATCCTATTTCCTTGCTAGGGACTAGCAATGTGTAAGTTAGGGTGTGTGATAATACGCAAATACTGCATATTTCATCCTCTGAACCTACGCATTTTAGCCCCTCGGGTATTTTATTCCCTATATTCATGCTCGTTAACCAGACAACCTCGGATTTCTACGTTAACATATTTTGCAGGGGTTAATTAAGCCTTTGTAGGTAATTGGATGCTAAGTGTGAACTTTGGACGCGTCTCGCTCGATTTTCATGCACAACTGCATGTTCAAGGGCAAATTAGTCTTTTCACAGCTTGGGCACCTGGCCCGTCATCTCACGAAAGTTGTAGCCCTCCTCGTTAGCTTCGTATGGCCATGAACGGTACACAATTCCGAGTCCGTATGAAGAAGTTACGACGATTTCAGTGTGCTGCCCCTGCTTGATCGATCGATCGACGATATTGGTCGATCGATCGACATTTCTGTTCAGCCAAAATTTGTCCTTGATCGATCGATCGACCATTTTTATCGATCGATGCCCTGTTTTCAGGAGATATTTTTCTTTTCTTTTATTTCCTCTTTTCTTTTATTCCCACTTACTATATAAAGCAATTTTGTTGTAATAAGACCAGATATTCTGTATATACACGATTTTAGGTTAGTTTAGCTTAGGGTTTTGGGGTTTTTGCTTGGTACTTCTTCATTTCTCTTGGGTTTGACACCCCATTTGGATTGTAAGTTGACTATTCATCTCCCCTACCATTTAATATAGTTGTATTTATTCATTTCTTGCTTTCTAGTGTAGTTTTCATGCTTTCTAAATTGGGGTTACTTGATTTCTTTACACGCTTTCTAGTATAACTTTATCACATTTTTTTATCGCATTTATTTACCGCGTTTTTATGATGCTTTCTAGGTAATTTAAATTAGGTTGTGTTTTAAATGAACTCACTCGGGTTGACGCGTTGCTTTGCTTTGGTGATGGTGTTTATGGGTCTATTTTGAGTGCGCTGTCCTAGTTATTACGCCTAGGAGATTTGACGGGGCATATCATGTATGTCCCGTGCTTTCGACCTTTTCCGCATAGTTTTCGGGATATTTGTTGATGCCAAAATCTTATTAGGCTTTTATGATGATTTAGGGCGTAACAACTCTTGATTTAATTAACTGTCGAAATGAGACGCGCTCTTAATAACTAATCATTTTATACTAATTAACTCGGGTGAGGGATATTCGACGCAACCTATAGTTTTATTGCTTTGTTAATCTAGTTTCAATACACTCGCTAAGATTAATAATTTCCCTTTTATGCATCTTTTCCTTTTTAGTTTGTAATCACCTTTTACACTTTTATTTCGAAATATTAAATCATATAAATTCTAGCAACTCGTCTCTGTGGGTTTTTGATACCCGACTTACCGCTATACTCACCAGTTGAGTGTAGTCGTAATTTAAGTTTTTGTATAGTTCAGGTGAGCCGAGCATAAAACGATCGGCACGTAGGTGACTCTTGCGCTGTGGCAAAACCCTATTTATCAGTAACTTTTAGTACCATGTTTTAGTTTACCAGAGGTCTAAGAACAATACAAATCATTTAATCTCTACTCACTCAATGATTTGACAATTATAATGTCTTAGTATCCATCCGTAGGTCTTAATCCCAATGGGGATCTCTCCTTCTATAGTAAATGAGTATGAGGGAATGTATGTTAAGGACAAAGCATGGGATTTAAAACTTGTACTACTCTATTGGTTGGGCTGCTGCATCTTATTAGTGGATTACAACCAAGGTGTTGAATGCTTCAAAGGGTTACTCATGATGGAATGTCCCTGTACATGTTGGTTGTCGATGGTGACACTCACATGGCACTCGTGAGTCATTAACAATTTTATTAAAGTATATTTTGTTAGTTAGCCTTGTTGGCCACGATCTCGTTTCTTCAAATATGAAAGATGCAGAACACATTGCATGTGCCCGAGCTGCTGTGTTGAGCCGAGGTTATCACTTGGTACATCTGTTTGGCTGGGTATGAGCTCTTACTCTATTTAGTGGTTTTACTCAGTTCTCTTTGGGTCATGGGATGCTTTACAAATATGGTATAACAATGGGTGTGTCTAACTACAGTTACGCCAGTGGAGAAATAAAGGTTATGCCGTCGACATGGATATATAATTATGTGGATATATAATCAAAAAAACATATATGCATATATATAAATGAACAAATATGCATACATATAATATATTCTTATACATATACATGTATATACACACACACACACATATATATAATATGTCTTAAATATAAAAGAAACAGTTCATCCATTCAGTTCCATAACTTCACGCGTAACAACAGAAATGAAGAATCTTAGATACCAATATACTCTTGAAAGGAAATCAATCCATTGGCCACTAAAATCCGAAATTTCCTACTGCAAACAAAATAGATAATTCGCAAATTTAGGGATATATATGAAAACTTCAAATAGTATATCTATTTATAGCTAAAGCTTCAGTCCTACTAATTTATACATAAAACTTCCATCGTAATCTAATTAGCGCCTAAGCAGAATCCCAACAATTAAACTTCAAAACTTGCTTGCCTTTAATGTCCTTTCAAAATGTCCAAAATATTCCTTTTAAGATGCAAGAATAGCTACAAGATATTTCCCACTAATGAAATAAGATATTTACCATATATATGATTAATCACATTCACAGTTTTCAACCCATTAAACATGTTGTTCTTTATCATACAAATAGGAATCCATTTATTAATAAGCCTTAAATGAGATAAGTCATTCCTAACAAAGAATATAGCTCAGTTATGTACAAAACATCAAAAGATGTATAGAATGATGTTCCATAAATGTTATATAAAGAAAACCCTTAGGGTAGTCGCACATTATTGATAATTTGGTGAGTGGTAGCAGCCGTTTGAAAATTGAAAAATTGAAAGGTAGAGCTACCAATTTCCCATCATAATTCAGCTGCAAAAATTGACGTCAAATATGTGATAACACGTAATATTAGATGAAATGTTGGCGTAAGTGACAAATCGGACAACGGGACTAGAAGTGATAACAGTTTGAGATAAAATATTGATATCTACTTAGCAATCATTCACTATTAGAATATTTACATTAGAATGTAAGTCTACAAGTTAAAGATAGTTATATACTCGTGTCAAATATGAAATTTGGATTCCAGTAATTCATCCACAACGCGCATTTATAATGTACATAATGAAAATAATAGAGCCTATTTTGTTCATTTTTCTTTTTGCATATGCTAAAGTGGACCTTTTAGTCATAGCATATTTTATTGTTTAGGTAGATATAGGAAATATTCCCATTATTGTGTCCTCCGTAATGTTATTTCCATTTTAGGGACACTTAGCTAGCAAGTCCCTGTTTATTTTAATTGATGAATTTCTTCATTTGCATCCAATAGGTATCAAAGTGTGGTTATACATCTTTGTGTAAACAAACATGGCCTTCAAAAAATCACCACATTTAACTCATTTGGAAAACCAAATATCTAAAATGGAATAACTTATGGAACTAAAGAATATGTCTGGAGAAACCAAAAACGCATCTCAATTGATAAAACCCCCCCAATGAAAATGATTACACCTAATTCTAAATCACCTTTCTGTAATACCCCGTATTTTGATGCTATATTAATTTGGGGATTTATTAAATTTAATGTGAATTAATTATTTATAATAAATTCGGAAATTAATCACTTTATAATTATTAACGTGATGTGAGTTAGTAATTATGCGAAACTTGTTGTTGAATATTACTAATGAGTAAAGTAATATATAATATTGGTTATATTAAATGTCACGAGTGAATAAAATGACCATTTTGGAAATTTGAGTCGGGACGCGCCCGTGTCGCGTCAGGACTAAATATTGATGAGTAAAAGTGAATATATTATAAGTCACTTGTATCGTCGTTTTGAGTGCGCCAAAGTGTCCGGAAGGGTCGAGATAGTCCGAAAAGTGTACCCGTGGGTATAATTTGGGTCTCGGGGCATTTTTAGGCTTAATTAGTACCCCAGGAGGGCATTTTGGACATTTTACATTTTTGGGTAATTAAACCAACGAAAATTCAAGGGA
The DNA here is from genome assembly GCA_949130495.1 of Sambucus nigra. Lineage (NCBI taxonomy): Eukaryota > Viridiplantae > Streptophyta > Magnoliopsida > Dipsacales > Adoxaceae > Sambucus > Sambucus nigra. The sequence goes on along the minus strand of OX422214.1, from coordinate 5,233,801 downwards.
TATATCAGATGTCTAAGGTTTTCTTCTAGGGTTAAAACAACCAAAGACAAGTGACGGCCATAGGAGAGGGAAGGAGAGGCTTTTCCAAGCAATCCAAGGCCAACGATTCACCCGGTTGCACCGCCACCACCACCAACGCGTAGATCACGCGACGGGGAATGCAACCACACCAAATTCATCATCAAACCGGAACGTCAAAAATCTCAGGCAAGTGTTTATCTTACATATTTTCATTAATGCGTCACTCATGTTAGTCTAGGGATGATTAGGATGAGTTCTATGGAAGAAAACCAAAATTTGAGATAGGAAATCGCATGTAGTAATGACTTGAATGTTAATCTGGAAACCCCTTAACATGTAGAGGATTAAACCACCAAATTTTGATGTTTTAGAAGAAGAAAATTCTAGAAAGGACTGATTAGAACCATGTTAAAAAGAATTCTAGGGTTCTTGAGATTTACATGAATTTTGGCCTGTTAATCCATGATTATTAATGGAAATTTGCATGCTTTACGTAAAAGATGTATGGAATGAATTTAGACTATTAGTAGTAAAAATTTCTTGACGATTGGGAATGAAAAGTTTGGATTTGGATGGAGTTATGTGAGAAAACTCGTAACTGATAACTGCAGAATTCGCCATACCTGCTTGATCGATCGATCGAAGGTTCGATCGATCGAGCCCCAGACCTCGATCGATCGAACCCTTCTGGCAGACTCAAATTCCCCTTTTAAAATGGTTGAATTAATTCTAAATGAAGAATACTTCTTAGACATCCTAATTAAAATATTTTTGGAGATAAAGATGACCAGTAGGATTTATTAATGATTAAGAGACCTTTAATGTAAGGCGAAATTTATATTTTTGGAATGTTTATATCTAAGGGACGATGGAATTCTGTATTAAAGGAAGAGATACGTAAAATGGTTACGATGGACAATAGATGAATACCTACTGAATTTTATACTTGGGAGGATAGAGTCCATGAGTGTTACGTAGTAAGTTGGAATAATCCCTCAAATTAAAGTTAGAGACGAACCGTTATACGTGATAACTAATAATGGGAAAATAAGGATAAATGTCGTAATTATGGGATTAGAGATATACCTAATTTGATATGGTAATAGTAGTATAGTTATATGACTGTGTTTATACATATACTATCTATGTGCGAAAATAATGCCCGCGCTACTTGCTATTCCTGAGGTTACCGCGCTGGGACAGTCTTATCTCGATGTGACCTTTATGGCGGATATTGACTCGTACCCTAGAAGATAGATATCCTTGGTACAGGCTGTGACACCCCGCCAAATTAAATACCGGGCGATCACTCCTTTATTAAATTAAAATCAAGGTGAACCGATGGTTCATTCTTAGCATCACTGTCGTGAAAATAAATTTTTCCAAATTAACACCCTAATTAATTAAGCTAAGTGTCAAAAGCATTTTTTTTAACATTTCCTTCCAAGTTCTATTTTTAAAGAAAATCATTTATTTAATTATTAACATCATTAACAATAAATAAGAATCACACCACAAATGTCCGGGAACAAAATCCAATTAATTTAAACATTCAACATCCAAAGTCCCAACATTTAAAACTTAAAGTAAAACATTCATGCTGAATAAATCCCAACGTAACAGTACTAGAAATAACTGAAATACAAATGTCCCAATAAAACAGATAAATAGTGGAAAGGGCGACACATGCCCAATAAATGAGAATGATAGATGTGGAATCAAGTAAACGAAGTTGTCTATGCAAGTGGCCTGCAACTCCCACCTAAGCTGCAGCACGTTCCTTTCAAAGGATCCTAAGCAAGACGCCCCTGTGGCTGGGCACCTGTAATACATACATATATATACAAGAGAGAGAAAGAGAAAAAAGAACGGGTCAGAGCCCGATAGTGTGTTTGATTTAAAATTCATTTAGCAAGTATTTAAATTGATACAGGACAATGCAACAACATATTAGTGTGACACTCTCTTGAGAAATTCTCACATCTCTTCTAATGTGCACACCTATCACACTAACCTTCCCAATAGTCTATCTCATCATATACCACACTATCCTTCCCCAATTATTTAACTTATCTTAGGTTATTCGCAGGATTTTAACACTGAACAACACAAGTATTTAAAACGAAGATTTCAACTTATAACCAAAGTTCTCATTTTAACTTTATTAATCAACAAAGTTTTCCAGTATCACATTATACTCTCTCAAAACACGTAATTATAATTTGAGTCATCAACCATATCCTACTTACAAATTCACAGTAGGCAATTCCAGATTTCAGAATTTCATATATATATTAACTACTCGTAAAATATATATATATCATAACAACACCCCACATAAAAACTATGGTGCGGGCATACTCTACTATCCAACCCCATATCACTCATATTAAAGGGAATTCAAATTCGGACTCACTCTCGAATTGTATTAGCACATACACAACAATATTGAGGCGAAGCATAGATTCCAAGTCTCTATGAGGATGGCACATACCCTCGTCTCTTAGGACCGTCTGAACTATCAAATCGATAGCCTATACCAAGGATATTTATCTCCTAGGGTAGGAGTCAATATCCCCCATAAGGAAACACAGGATAAGACCATCCCAGCGCGGCAACCTCAGGGATAGCAAGTAGCGTGGGTATGATTTTCACATGTATATAATATAGGCATACACAATCATATAAATATACCACTTTTATCATATTAATATAGGTTCCTCTCATTACCCATAATTACAACATTTATCCTTAATTTTCACATTATTAGTATTACGTATAAGAGTTCGTTTCTAACTTTAACTCGAAGTATTTTCTCATCTGAATACGTAACATGCATGGACTCTATCCTCCCAAGTATAAAATTCAGTAAGTGTCCTTTATATGTTTCAACGTTACTTTCTTACGCAACTCTCCCGTTAATTCATAAATTCATCAACCCTTAAGTAATTATCCCACAAGTACAATTCTCGTCTCATATAAAGAATCCTAAAATTATTCATATGTCCTACTGGTCCTCTATATCTCCCAAAACATTTTATTAAGGATGCCCAAGAATTATTTCACATTAAATTGAATTTCAACTAATTAATAAGGGGAAACATGAGTCTGCCAGGAGGGGTTGATCGATCGAGGTCTGGGGCTTGATCGAGCGAACCTTCGATCGATCGAAGCTCTGGGCTCGATCGATCGATCAAGCAGGTCTGCGAAATCTGCAGAATTGCAGTTACGGGTTTCATCTTCTAACTTACACCAAATCCATATTTTACAATCCCAAACGTCTCAAAATTTGTACTACTAACATCCTAATATGATATTATACATTTCCTACGTAAAGCATGTCAATTTACGTCACTAAACATGGATTAATCATGCCATAATTCATTTAAATATTCAATAACCCTAGAAATCTCTAAATCATGGTTCCAATCTGTTTTTCCAGAAATTGTTTCTTATAAACATCATAATTTCGTGGGTAAATTCCTCGACATGGCAAGGGTTTCCAGAATTCTCATTTAAACCATAACTACGTGCGATTCCTATCACAAAACATAGGTTTTCTTCCATAAAACTCATCCTAATCATTCATACACTAATATGAAAGATGCATCAACGAAATAAGCAAGATAAACACTTGCCTGGGATTTTCAGAAGTCTGTTTTGCAGATGATTTTGTTATGGTTGCGTTCCCCGTCGCGCGATCTATGCGTTGGTGGTGGTGGCGGTGCAACCGGATGGATTTTGGGCCTTGAATTTGCCTTGAGAGCTCTCTCCTTCCTCTCCTATGGCCGTTCTTGTGTTTAAGCTTTCTAACCCTATCTGACTAACCTAAATGGCTGATATAGATTACTGATTTTCGTGGGTTTAATTACCCAGAAATGTGAAATGTCCAAAACGCCCTCCCGGGGTACTAATTAGGCCAAAAAATGCCCCGAGACCCAAACTAAACCCCCGGGTACACTTTTCTGACTATCTCGACCCTTACGGACGCGTTGGCGCACTCCAAACGACCATACGAACAACTTAAAAAATATTCACTTTTATTTATCACTATTTAATCCCGACGCGACACGGGCGCGTCCCGACTCAAATTTCCAAAATTGTCATTTTATTCACTCGTGACATTCAATATAACCAATATTATATATTAATTTGCTCATTAGTAATATTCAACAAATTTCCCATAATTACTAACTCTCGTCACGTTAATAATTATAACATAAGATTTTTATTAAATAATTAACTCACATTAAATTTAATAAATCCCCATATTAATATAGCATAAAAATACGGGGTATTACATACTTCCCCCCTAATAACGGAATTTCATCCCGAAATTCAGAAAACAAGGCATACCTGGTAAGAAAAAATCTGGATATCTCTCGCGCATATCGGCCTCGCGCTCCCAAGTGGTGTAATACCCCGTATTTTCTGTGATATTTATTTTTGGGATTAATTGAATTAAATGCGTATTAATTGGTAATTAATCCGGGTTAAAATACTAGCGAGATGCGAGTTGGTATTCGATTATATGTGCATATATGATTATATATGAATTTTGAATTATGAAGTTTTTCATGAGATTGAAATACGGCAATTTGGAAATTTTGTTGAGACGCGTGTGATAGTCGCGTCAGGAATATTATTATTTTATTATAAAAGTGAATTTTAGTTCTATTATCCGTATGGTCGTTTTGAGTGCGCCAACGCATCCGGAAGGGTCGAGATAGTCAGAAAACACTAGTCGGGGGTTTAGTTTGGGTCCCGGGGTATTTTTAGGCCATACCGGCAACATAAAGGGTATTTTGGTAATTTTGTACTTTTGGAAATTAAAAGTGACGAAAATTAGTAAATTATATCTGATGTGGATTTGACCCACTAAGCCACTAATCAACCCATGTTAACCCAATAGGCTACGTAGGTTATTAGAATTAGGTTTCTAATTTATTTCCCAAAAACAAACCCTAGCCACCATAGCCATTGGAGAAGAAAGCTTGGAGAAAGAGAGATAGAAGGGAATTCTGCAGAAAGAGAGAGGGAACTTCTTCAAATCGTCATCAAAATCAGAGATTGAATCAAGGCAAGTGGTTTAATTTCAATTGATTCAATGCTATGTTTTCCATGTTTAGGAATTTTCGAAATTGATCTTGGAAGATGATATAAACCCATGAATTGGAAGTTAAAAGCTGTAAATTATGTTAGGTATTGCATGTAGTAATATTCTGGACGAATTAGGTGTTCAAAACAGAACCATTGATGATCTAAAAATGGATTTTAGAAGAAGTTTATTGATGTTCTTGAAAGAAGAAGAAATCTGGAATTTTGATGTAGTTTTGATCTAAACAAAGCCCTTGAATGATGAATTATTGGTTGTAGAACGTTAATACTGTGGTAGGATGATTGTATGATGATAGTATAACATTATCTTAGAGTTTCATGCTTGTAAATGGTGTTTTGGGACGAATTGAAAACTGCAAAACGAAGTAGCCCGTAGCCTTACCTGATACGTTCGATCGATCGATGTTCATCAGTCGATCGATCGACCACCATCGATCGATCGAAGGAAAAGGTCGATCGATCGATCGACCTTCCCAGAATGAGTAAAGTTTTCCCTAATTTAATATTTAAGGGTGGTAACCCTCGGAAAATATTATTGGAGACCTTATGAATACCCTTAGACTTAAGGAAGACCAGTAGGCATGATTATGATATTGGACCTTGATTAGAATTCAATTTGAGGAATTATTCTAAATTATTGAAATTCGATAAGTGAGATAATAGTTGGGTTAATAGTGTAAATTTGTATAATTTGATGAAATGAGGTTTGGGGCTGAAGTAAAGACCTTAGGAATAAAGATGTTATATGTGGGAATCATAGCAACTTAATAATCTATTTTAGATAGGTTTTAAGTATAAGAAACTACGGCGTGAGACGTGTGGACAGTTTAACTTCTATATTATCGGGAAACTTGAAATATATGAAATTGGAATAATGGTATAAAGATGTAGAGTATACCTTTATTGTTATTGAGATATCTAAGATGTGTGAATGCTTAGCATATAATTTTATGTGTATGACATACCTACCATACTTGCTATCACGGGAGGTTTGCGTTCGCTTAGGGCCTTCTTATCCTTGTGTTGCCCGGATTTAGATTGGTTACCTCGATGAACATAGGTCATAGAAGGACTTATTGGGATGTTAATAAGTTTGCTGATCGTGGAAGCATAGGTATGTGCGTGACCCAGGTGATGTGACTGTGTTCGCCTCCATTTTTTGTGATGTTGTTATCTGAACGATTCCTGAGAGATTCGGAATGCGTGATCCTTATGTACGTGATGTACCGGGATGGATATCAGAGTATGTGAGCACCGCAGCTTAGCCTTTGGGTGCTTATATTGTATATTTTTTATGTGAATAGTATACGGTTAAATGAAAAGGAATTTGCTATGATAAATTGTCTGTATATTTATTATCACGTTGGGAAAAGATAAAAAGGGGACTGAAATCAGTTATTCAGACCTTTGGCATGTAATTATTCAGGATTCAGACTTGTCATTTTATTCTTCAGTTGTGGGATTGTGGTGAGGAGTTTTCCTCCGGACTTCTATCTATTATTGTTGGTTATTTCATTACTTAGTTATGGTGAATGAATTATGTTGATGTTGTCCTTATTCTTTTATTGCATGTTAACCAGACTTAACTTCAAATTTGACAACTTACTTTTTAAATACTAGGTGGTTAGTAATCATTAAAATGTTTTCGACAGTGATGCTATTAACTAGACCAACTTGGCATTTTGTATTAATTTAATAAAGGAGTAGCTACCCGGTATTTAATTAGTTGGGGTGTCACAAGTGGATTCCTCCACATTGTGGTGCTCCCACTGGACCCGTACAAGTGGAACTATCTTTGACCTCAATCTCCCCTCACTATAGTCTAGGATAGCCACCGGTCTCTCCTCGTAAGAGCTGTCAGGCTGTAGCTCTATATCATCTATCACAATGTGAGTATGGGCCATATCATCCCGAAGATACCGTCTTAACGACGAGATGTGGAATACATTATGAATGCGGTGTAAATGCTCTGGTAGTCCCAATCTGTATGCTACCGACCCAACCCTCTCGATAATGGGAAATGGTCCCACGTACCTCGGGGCCAATTTCCCTTTCTTCCCGAACCTCATCACTCCTTTTATAGGAGATACACGCAGTAACACTTGGTCCCCCACATTAAACTCCCGGAAGAACCGTTTCGCATCGGTGTAGCTCTTCTGCTTGTCTTGGGCTACTCGAATGTGACTCCTAATCATCTCAATCCTAGCGGAGGTTTCCTGAATCACCTCTGGTCCTAGCAACTTGTTATCCCCCACCTCGAGCCAACAAGTTGGAGAACGACAAGGCTTGCCATACAAAGCCTCAAATGGAGCCATGCCAATCGTGAACTGATAAGAATTATTATAAGCAAACTCTACCAGTGGAAGATGTGGCTCCCAACCTCCTCCAAAATCAAGAACACACATGCGTAGCATATCCTCTAACATCTGATTTGTACGCTCTGTCTGTCCATCTGTTTGTGGGTGATAAGCTGAACTCAACCTCAACTCCGTACCCATAGCCTCCTGAAAGCTTTCCCAAAAACGTGACACGAAAATCTTGTCTCTATCTGACACAATATTCAGGGGCACCCCATGTAATTTGACAATCTCAGAAATGAACAACTGAGCATACTGACCTGTGTTATAATCTGTCCGCACGGGAAGAAAATGAGCCACCTTGGTCAAACGGTCTACAATCACCCAGATGGAGTCGTGGCCCCGCTGTGATGTAGGCAACCCTGTAATAAAATCCATGGAAATACTCTCCCACTTCCACGCAGGTACTTCCAATGGCTGAAGCAACCCTGACGGTTTCTGATGATCCACCTTCACCAGCTGGCATTAGAACACTTGGACACAAACTCAGCAATGTCCTTCTTCATCCCACTCCACGAGTATTGTCTCCTCATATCCTGGTACATCTTATCTCCTCCAGGATGCACTGCAAATCGGGACCCGTGAGATTGGGTCATCACTGCATGACGCAATTCTGCCCCTTCTGAAACCACCAATCTCCCATTAAACCTCAAACCCCCGTCAGAACTAACAGAATAGGACTCAGCACCTTCGGCTAAAAGTCGTACAATCTGCTCCTGGCAAAATGGGCAATAAATCTATGACAAAGTCTATCTCTCAACTGGGGGGAAGGCCTGGTATCTCCTGGAATACATCGGAATACTCACAAACGACTGGGATCGAGTCTAAAGGAATCACAACCTCTTTAGAGGCATCCTCCTCTATATAATACAAATGAACGGTCGAACCTCCCTCTGGGCGAGGCATCGCCACTACAAACATCTCTTGCCCCGGAATGGCAAAAAAAATTCTCCCACCGAAGCAATCAATCATGGCTCTATAAGCTGCGAGCCAGTCCATACCGATAATAACATCATGCTCATGCATATCCAAGACTAACATGTCTGCAGGTAATACCAAGCTACCAATCTCTACCCCCACTCCCCGGCATATAAAGAAAATAAGTGAACGACTCCCCAGTGTTGAGTCTACACACATCACTGTGCTCTTCGCTATGGATAACAACCCTAAGGCCTTCGCAAAATGCGTAGCTATAAAACAATGCGTCGCCCCCGTATCAAACAAAACCCGACCCATAGTACCATGGATAGGAAACATAACCTCAATCGCGGGTGGTGCCTGTGGAGCTGCTGGTTGGTGTACGTTATAGACACGTCCGTACTGTAACTGCCCCTGCTGCACTCGAGCTGCTGGAATGGCTGGTAGGGCTGGCACCTAGGCTGGAGCTGGGAGGGCAGGTGGAAAAAGTGGCCTCTATGGCTCATTACGGGCACCCTGCTGCTGTGGGGCCCTATCTCCCTCCGGACAATCCTGGGGCCTATGGCCGTGTCTACCACACCCAAAACATCGGCCTTTGAAGTTGCCTACCCTCTGACCCTGTTGACCGCGGCCCTGATGGCCGTTACCTCCCCGCCATTGGCCCTGTTGGCCCTGATGAACACGTTGTTGGCCCTGTTAGCCCTGCTGCTAACCCTGCTATCGGTGTTGGCCTTGTTGGCCCTAATGATTAGGCTGGCCCTGTAGACCCTGCCTATAACCCCCAAATCCCTGCCTGGAATCACCTAAATGGAATCGCTTAGTAGGGTCCCCCCTGATGGGAACTCTGCTCGTGCTGACGAGTCTGTCCATGAGATGGTGCCCCACTAGCACTATTACCCCCGCTCCTGTCCTGCTGGCTGGACTCTCCTGCTCTCTTGCTTCCCTGCAGATGGAAGCGGTGATCCTGTGAATGTAGTAACGCAGCATTGAGTACATCAGTGAAAGTACTCAGAGATAAATTCCCTATAAGATGCTGACGGATCCTCCAAGCTAAACCGTCCACAAACAACATAATTTTCTTACTCTCAGTAGGTGCCTCATCTGGCACTATGGTGAGAAGTCTCGTGAACTCCTCCTCATACTTAGCTACGGTAGAATTCTCCTGCTTCAAATTCAGTAATTTCCATCTCATCTCAGTCTGCACGGCGGGTGGAAAATACTTGCGGTCAAACCGCTCCCAAAATGTCTGAATCGGGATCGTGTCCCTCTCCTCCAAGGTAGTAGTGGACTCCCACCACTGCAAAGAGGCCCCCACTAGATTAAAGGAAGCTAATAACTGCCTTTGCACGTCAGTGCACTCATGCATACGAAGATGCCGCTGGATGTCTTTCTTCCATTGGCTGACTGTGACGATATCTGAGCTACCCGAAAACTCAGGGGGATGCGCCTTCTGAAAAGCATCCCTAACCCTCTCCCATGCAGATGGAAGCTGTGCTGGTACTGGTGCCACTGCCTGAATCTGGGGTGGAGCCTGCTGAACCACCGCTAGCGCGGCATTCACTGCCTGAGCAACAATGGCGACTACTTCATTAGCATTCATAGTGCCTTGTGCTGGAGCTGCTGGCTACTCGGCCTGGGCACGCCTATCCTTCGGTGCACGTCTCGGAGGAATTTGAAACGTGAAGAAGTTTATTACTTTACAGTCATTATCAATTCACAAATAGCTGAAGACGTAACGTAAAAGCAGAAATACAACAATCCTAAAAATAGGGCTCTATATCAAAGAAAGAAAAGCTGAAAGCATAATAAGTCGCACAAATCCTAAAAGACACTAGAACCTGATGCTCTGATACCACCTGTGACACCCTGCCAAATTAAATACCGGGCGATCACTCCTTTATTAAATTAAAATCAGGGTGAACAGTTGGTTCATTCTTAGCATCACTGTCGTGAAAATAAATTTTTCCAAATTAACACCCTAATTAATTAAGCTAAGTGTCAAAACCATTTTTTTTTAACATTTCCTTCCAAGTTCTATTTTTAAAGAAAATCATTTATTTAATTATTAACACCATTAACAATAAATAAGAATCATACCACAAATTTCCGGGAACATAATCCAATTAATTTAAACATTCCACATCCAAAGTCCCAACATTTAAAACATAAAGTAAAACATTCATGCTGAATAAATTCCAACGTAACAGTACTAGAAATAACTGAAAAAGAAATGTCCCAATAAAACAGATAAATAGTGGAAAGGGCGACACATGCCCAATAAATGAGAATGATAGATGTGGAATCAAGTAAACTAAGTCGTCTATGCAAGTGGCCTGCAACTCCCACCTAAGCTCCAGCATGTTCCTTTCAAAGGATCCTAAGCAAGACGCCCCTGTGGCTGGGCACCTGTAATACATACATATATATACAAGAGAGAGAAATAGAAAAAGGTACGGGTCGGAGCCCGATAGTGTGTTTGATTTAAAATTCATTTAGCAAGTATTTAAATTGATACAGGCCAATGCAACAACATATTAGTGCGACACTCTCTTGAGAAATTCTCACCTCTCTTCTAATGTGCACACCTATCGCACTAACCTTCCCAATAGTCTATCTCGTCATATACCACACTATCCTTCCTCAATTATTTAACTTATCTTAGGTTATTCGCAGGATTTTAACACTGAACAACACAAGTATTTAAAACGAAGATTTCAACTTATAACCCAAGTTCTCACTTTAACTTTATTAATCAAAAAAGTTTTCCAGTATCACATTATACTCTCTTAAAACACGTAATTATAATTTGAGTCATCAACCATATCCTACTTACAAATTCACAGTAGGCAATTCCAGATTTCAGAATTTCATATATATATATATTAACTACTCATAAAATATATATATATATCATAACAGCACCCCAAATAAAAGCTATGTTGCGGGCATACTCTACTATCCAACCCCATATCACTCATATTAAGGGGAATACAAATTCAGACTCACTCTCGAATTGTATTAGCACATACACAACAATATTGAGGCGAAGCATAGATTCCAAGTCTCTAAGAGGATGCACATACCCGCGTCTCTTAGGACCGTCTGAACTATCAAATCGATAACCTGTACCAAGGATATCTATCTCCTAGGGTACGAGTCAATATCCCCCATAAGGCAACATAGGATAAGACCGTCCCAACGCGGCAACCTCATGGATAGCAAGTAGCGTGGGTATGATTTTAACATGTATATAATATAGGCATACACAATCATATAAATATACCACTTTTATCATATTAATATAGGTTCCTCTCATTACCCATAATTACAACATTTATCCTTAATTTTCACATTATTAGTATTACGTATAAGAGTTCGTTTCTAACTTTAACTCGAAGTATTTTCTCATCTGAATACGTAACATGCATGGACTCTATCCTCCCAAGTATAAAATTCAGTAAGTGTCCTTTCTATGTTCCAACGTCACCTTCTTACGCAACTCTCCCGTTAATTCATAAATTCATCAACCCTTAAGTAATTATCCCACAAGTACAATTCTCGTCTTATATTAAGGATCCCAAAATTATTCATATGTCCTACTGGTCCTCTATATCTCCCAAAACATTTTATTAAGGATGCCCAAGAATTATTTCACATTAAATTGAATTTCAACTAATTAATAAGGGGAAACATGAGTCTGCCAGGAGGAGTCGATCAATCGAGGTCTGGGGCTCGATCGAGCGAACCTTCGATCGATCGAAGCTCTGGGGTCGATCGATCGATCAAGCAGGTCTGCGAAATCCGCAGAATTGCAGTTACGGGTTTCATCTTCTAACTTACACCAAATCCATATTTTACAATCCCAAACGTCTCAAAATTTGTACTACTAACATCCTAACATGATATTATACATTTCCTACGTAAAGCATGTCAATTTACGTAACTAGACATGGATTAATCATGCCATAATTCATTTAAATATTCAAGAACCCTAGAAATCTCTAAATCATGGTTCCAATCTATTTTTCCAGAAATTTCTTCTTATAAACATCATAATTTCGTGGGTAAATTCCTCTTCATGGCAAGGGTTTCCAGAATTATCATTTAAACCATAACTACATTCGATTCCTATCACAAAACTTAGGTTTTCTTCCATAAAACTCATCCTAATCATTCCTACACTAATATGAAAGATGCATCAACGAAATAAGCAAGATAAACACTTGCCTGGGATTTTCAGAAGTCTGGTTTGCAGATGATTTTGTTATGGTTGCGTTCCCCGTCGCGCGATCTACGCGTTGGTGGTGGTGGCGGTGCAACCGGATGGATTTTGGGCCTTGAATTTGCCTTGAGAGCTATCTCCTTCCTCTCCTATGGATGTTCTTGTGTTTAAGCTTTCTAACCCTATCTGACTAACCTAAATGGCTGATATAGATTACTGATTTTCGTGGGTTTAATTACTCAAAAATGTGAAATGTCCAAAACGCCCTCCCGGGGTACTAATTAGGCCAAAAAATGCCCCGAGACCCAAACTAAACCCCCGGGTACACTTTTCTGACTATCTCGACCCTTACGGACGCGTTGGCGCACTCCAAACGACCATACGAACAACTTATAAAATATTCACTTTTATTTATCACTATTTAGTCCCGACGCGACTCGGGCGCGTCCCGAGTCAAATTTCCAAAATTGTCATTTTATTCACTCGTGACATTCAATATAACCAATATTATATATTACTTTGCTCATTAGTAATATTCAACAAATTTACCATAATTAATAACTCTCGCCACGTTAATAATTATAACATAATTGTTTTCTGGATTTTTATTAAATAATTAACTCACATTAAATTTAATAAATCCCTAAATTAATATAGCATAAAAATACGGGGTATTACACAGGCTATCTGATTGATGGTCAGACGGTCCTAAGAGACGGGAGGGTATGTATTGATCTCTTAGAGACTTGGAATCTATGCTTCGCCTCAATATTGTTTGTGTATGTGTTAATACAGTTCGAGAGTGATTCCGAACTTGTATTTCCCTTAGTACGAGTCATACGGGGATTGGATAGCAGAGTATGCCCGCACCATAGTTTTTATGTGGGGTGCTGTTAGAATATATATATTATACGAGTATTTAATATATATATAAAATTCTGAAATTTGGAACTGCCTACTGTGCTATGGTAAGTAAGACTTGTATGATGACTCAAATTGGAAATACTTGTTTTGAAAAAGTATAATATGACACTGGCAAACTTTATTAATAAATAAAGTTAAAATGAGATCTTTGTTAGTAAATAAAATTTTCCTTGCAAACAATTATGTTGTTCAGTTTTAAATCTTATGAGTAACCTAAGATAAGTTAAACCATTGGGAAGTTTAGTGCGATATAAAATAAGATAATCCGTTGGGAAGGTTAGTACGATAGGCGTGCACATTAGAAGAGAGGTGAGAATTTCTCAAGAGAGTGCCGCACTAATATGTTGTTGCATTGGCCTGTAAACATTATAAATACTTGTTAAATGAATTATAAATTAATTACACTATCGGGCTCTGACCCGTTTCTATTTCTCTTTCTCTCTTGTATATATATGTATATATTACTGGTGCCCAGCCACAGGGGCGTCTTGCGTATGATCCCTTGGAAGAAACGCGCTGCAGCTTAGGTGGGAGTTGCAAGCAACTTCCTTAGACGACTTCATTTATTTGACTCCACTCCTAGCATACTCATTTAGTGGGGCATGTGTCGCCCTTTCCATTATTCAGTTGTTTATTAGGACATTGTGATTTAGTTATTTCTAGTATTGTCACTTTGGGATTTATTACTGTCTGGACGTTTTACTTTAAGTTTTAATGTTAGGATTTAGTTGTTGAATGTTTAAATTATTTGGATTATATGTTCCAGGGTTATTGTGGTGTGATTCTTTAATATTGAATTGTTATAAATAATTAAATTTTTAAAAGAAATAAAATTTGGAAAGTAATGTAAAAAAAAATGGTTTTGACACGTAGCTTAATTAACTAGGGTGTTTAAATTGTGAAAGTTATTTTACGACAGTGATGCTAAGAATGAACCAACTGTTCACCTTGATTTTAATTTAATAAAGGAGTGATCGCCTGGTATTTAATTAGGCGGGGTGTCACAGGTGGTATCAGAGCATCAGGTTCTAGTGTCCTTAGGATCTTCATGGCTTATTTCGCTTTCAGCTTAACAATTTTGCTATAGAGCCCTAACATTGGGAATGTTGTATTTGTCTTTATGCGTTGGAAATTCGTGCTTCTGCGACTTGTCGATACGGATGTTAAACTTATTCTGATGTAATTTTAAAACTTTCAGATGGCCCGTCAGGAAGAACAAGCTAATACCATTGGGGAAGTTAATGAGCAAGGATAACTCGCACCTCAGGTGTCTCCGAAAAAGGTACCAATCGCCGAATTTGCGGGCATTGTGGCACAAGCAGTTACCACTGCAGTTTTACAGTACCACGAACGTAGCATACAGCTTAGAGGAGGCAAAAGATCTAGATAGGTTAACCAAATGCATGTGACTAAAGATGACAATTGTGCGAAGGCACCGAAATTATGACAACAAACCACCCAAGACCGAGTCAGCTCCACAAGTAACAAAATTTATGTAAAGGGCCAAAAGTGTCAGGGCCAACGAAGTCAGATTCAGAATAATTTCACAAAGAGGTGTTTCAGTTGTGGAATGGATGGTCACAAACATCAATCTTATCCGAATTAGACTGGGGATAAACTACAATCCGACCAACGGAGAATTTCGGAACTCTGCTATAAATGTGTACAGCCGGGTCACAAGTGGAGGGATTGTCCTCACCCTGACATAATTTTTCCCCAAATTTCCCCTCAAGGCTAGCAAGACCGGGGAAAAAGCGTGACTAGTGAACAACGTGGTGAAGTGAAGCAGTTTCGAGAGAGGTGCTTCTGATGTGACAGGAAAGACCATAGGTGTCTGAATTGCCTAGAGAGGAATAAAGTCCCAAGTCAGTAAGGCCAGCAAGGCCGACACCGACAGCAGCAGGGTCAGAGGGAGAGTAACTTCGGAGGCCGATGTTTTGTGTGCAACAAGCATGGCCATAAGCGCCAGGATTTCCCAGAGGGTGAGAGGGCCCCACAGCAGCAGGGTGCTCGTAATGAGCCACATAGGACACTTTTTCCAGCCGCTCTCCCGGCACCAGCTCAAGTACCAGCCCTACTAGCCATTCCAGCAGCTCCAGTGCAGCAGGGGCAGTTACAGTACGGACGTGTCTATAACGTCCACCAAGCAGCAGCTCCATAGGAACCACCCGCGATTGAGGGTATGTTTCCTATCCATGGTACTATGGGTCGAGTTTTGTTTGATACTGGGGAGACACACTGTTTTATAGCTATGCATTTTGCAAAGGCCTTAGGGTTGTTAGCCACAGCAGAGAGTACGGTGACGTGTGTAGACTCACCACTGGGGAGTGGTTCGCTTATTTTCTTTATATGCCGGGGAGTGGGGGTAGAGATTGGTATCTTGGTATTACCTGCAGACATATTAGTCTTAGATATGCATGAGCATGACGTTATTATCGGTATGGATTGGCTCGCATCTTACAGGGCCATGATAGATTGTTTTGGTGGAAGTATTGTCTTTGCCATTTCGTGACAAGAGATGTTTGTAGTGGCGATGCCTCGCCCAGAGGGAGGCTCGACCGCTCATTTATATTACATAGAGGAGGATACCTCTAAGGAGGTTGTGATTCCCTTAGACTCGATCCCAGTTGTTCATGAGTATTCCGATGTCTTTCAGGAGATACCAGGCCTACCCCCAGTCGAGAGATAGACTTTGTCATAGATTTATAACCGGATACTAGACCGATAGCACGTGCTCCATACCGTATGGATCCGACAAGAATGCGAGAGTTACGAGATCAGATAGTGCAGCTGTTAGGTCAGGGCTTCATTCGCAGGAGTACCTCACCTTGGGGCGCTCCAGTCTTGTTTGCGAAGAAGAGAGATGGCTCACTGAGGTTATGTGTGGACTACCGGGAATTGAACATGGTCACGATACGGAATAAGTATCCATTGCCTCGAATCGATGATCTGTTTGACCAGCTGAGGGGAGAAACTTTCTTTTCGAAGATAGATCTGAGGTCGGGGTACCATCAACAACGTATTAGGAAGTAGGATGTTTCAAAGACTGCCTTCTTGACGCGATATGGGTCTTACGAGTTCCGAGTGATGCCATTCGGCCTCACAAATGCTCCATCCGTGTTCATGGACTTAATTAATCGAGGGTTCAGAGAGTTCTTGGATCAGTTTGTCATCGTCTTCATAGATGACATTTTGATATATTCACACTCCGAGGAGGAGCATGCCGAGCACTTGAGACAGGTTCTTCAGACTCTACGAGAGCATCAGTTGTATGCTAAGTACGAGAAGTGCGGATTCTGGTTGCGAGAAGTACAGTTCTTGGGGCATGTTGTTTCTGAACAGGGGATATCAGTTGACCCGAGTAAAGTGTCAGCGATGAGGGAGTGGGGACAGCCCACGACACCGATGGAAGTGCGTAGTTTCTTGGGGTTAGTCGGATACTACAGGAGATTCATTCGTGGATTCTCCAAAATAGCGGGTCCATTGACGAACCTGACTCGTAAAGGGGTACCATATGTTTGGGATGATGCTTGTCAATTGTCTTTTGACGAGCTGAAAGACAAGCTTACTTCAGCAGCCTTCCTTACCTTACCAAAGCCGGGTGTGGAGTACCTAGTTTACACCGATGCCTCCTTACGGGGACTTGGGGGAGTACTTCAGTAGGAGGAGAAGGCTATAGCTTTTGCCTACCGTAAGCTTAAGCCGCATGAGAAGAATTACCCCACCCATGATCTGGAGTTAGCAGCGGTCGTTTTTACATTGAGGATATGGAGACACTACTTATTGGGGGAGAAATTCCGCTTGTTCATAGACCCCAAGTCACTGCAGTACCTGTTCACTCAGCGAGAGCTGAATATGCGTCAACGCAGATGGTTAGAGTTTATGAAGGACTATCAGATCGACATACAGTATCATCCGGGGAAGGCCAACGTAGTTTCTGATGCGTTGAGCCGTAGACCGGTAGGTGATGTAGCGGATGTCTGGAAAGCAAAGTGGAAGGAGTTAGGCCACCAGGATGCAGTAGCCCGTTCCTTCATATCTGTTATGATAGTGACACCCGAGATTGTTACGAGGGTGATACAGGCACAGACCGCAGACCCATTTTTCCAGGAGCAGGTTGTACGACTATTAGCTGAGGGTGCTGAGTCCTATTCTGTGAGTTCTGATGGGGGTTTGAGGTTTAATGGGAGATTGGGGGTTCCAGAAGGAGCAGAATTAACTCATGCAGTCATGAACCAGTCTCACGGGTCCCGATTTACGGTACATCCTGGAGGGGATAAGATGTACTAGGATATGAGGCAGTAATATTGGTGGAGTGGGATGAAGAAGGACATTGCTGAGTTCGTGTCCAAGTGTTCTACCTGCCAGCTGGTAAAGGTGGACCATCAGAAACCTTCGGGGTTGCTTCATCCATTGGAAGTACCCGCGTGGATGTGGGAGAGTATTTCCATGTATTTTATTACAGGGTTGCCTACATCACAGTGGGGCCACGACTCTATCTGGGTGCTTTTAGATCGTTTAACCAAGGTGGCTCATTTTATGCCGGTGCGAACAGACTATACCACGGGTCAGTATGCTCAGTTGTTCATTACTGAGATTGTCAGATTACATGGGGTACCTCTGAATATTGTGTCGGATGGAGATAAGATTTCCGTGTCACATTTTTGGAAGCTTTCAGGAGCCTATGGGTACTGAGTTGAGGTTGAGTTCAACTTATCACCCACAGACAGATGGACAGACAGAGCGTACTAATCAGATGTTGGAGGATATGCTACGAATGTGTGTTCTTGATTTTGGAGGAGGTTGGGAGCCACATCTTCCACTGGTAGAGTTTGATTATAATAACTCTTATCAGTTCACTATTGGCATGGCTCCATTCAAGGCTTTGTACGGAAGACCTTGTTGTTCCCCAACTTGTTAGCTCTAGGTGGGGGATAACAAGTTGCTAGGACCAGAGGTGATTCAGGAAACCTCCGCGAGGATTGAGATGATCACGAGTCGCATTCGAGTAGCCCAGGACAGGCAGAAAAGCTACACCGATGCGAAATGATTCTTACGGGAGTTTATTGTGGGGGACCAAGTGTTACTACGTGTATCTCCTATGAAAGGAGTGATGAGATTCGGGAAGAAAGGGAAATTGGCCCCGAGGTACGTGGGACTATTTCCCATTATCGAGAGGATTAGGCCGGTAGCATACAGATTGGGACTTCCAGAGCATTTACATCGCATTCACGATGTATTCCACATCTCGTCGTTGAGATGATATCTTCGGAATGATATGGCCCATACTCACATCGCGATAGATGAGATAGACTTACAGCCTTGCAGCTCTTACGAGGAGAGACCGGTGGCTATCCTAGAGCAAAGCGAGAGGAGATTGAGGTCGAAGGTAGTTCCACTTGTACGTGTCCAGTGGGAGCATCATAATGTGGAGGAATCCACTTGGGAGCGCAAGGCAGACATGCGCGAGAGATACCCCGATTTATTTTTGCCAGGTATGCCTTATATTTCGAATTTCGGGACGAAATTCTGTTATTAGGGGGGAAGTATGTAATACCCCGTATTTTTATGCTATATTAATTTGGGGATTTATTAAATTTAATATGAATTAATTATTTATAATAAATTCGAAAATTAATCACTTTATAATTATTAATGTGATGTGAGTTAGTAATTATGGGAAACTTGTTGTTGAATATTACTAATGAGTAAAGTAATATATAAAATTGGTTATATTAAATGTCACGAGTGAATAAAATGACAATTTTGGAAATTTGAGTCGGGACGCGCCCGTGTCGCGTCGGGACTAAATATTGATGAGTAAAAGTGAATATATTATAAGTCGCTTGTATGGTCGTTTTGAGTGAGCCAAAGTGTCCGAAAGGGTCAATATAGTCAGAAAAGTGTACCCGTGGGTTTAATTTGGGTCTCGGGGTATTTTTAGGCTTAATTAGTACCCCGGGAGGGCATTTTGGACATTTTACATTTTTGGGTAATTAAACCCACGAAAATTCAAGGGATATATCAGATGTCTAAGGTTGTCTTCTAGGGTTAAAACATCCAAAGATAAGTGACGGCCATAGGAGAGGTAAGGAGAGGATTTTCCAAGCAATCCAAGGCCAACGATTCACCCGGTTGCACCGCCACCACCGCCAACGCATAGATCGCGCGACGGGGAACGCAACCACACCAAATTCATCATCAAACCATAATGTCTAAAATTGCAGGCATGTGTTTATCTTGCTTATTTTAGTTAATGCATCACTCATGTTAGTCTAGGGATTATTAGGATGAATTCTATGGAAGAAAACCCAAATTTGAGATAGGAAATCGCATGTAGTAATGACTTGAATGTTAATCTGGAAACCCCTTAACATGTAGAGGATTAAACCATGAAATTTTGAGGTTTTAGAATAAGAAAATTCTGGAAATGACTGATTAGAACCATGTTAAAAAGAATTTTAGGGTTCTTGAGATTTACATGAATTTTGGCCTTTTAATCCATGATTATTAATGGAAATTTGCATGCTTTACGTAAAAGATATATGGAATGGATTTATACTATTATTCGTACTAATTTTTGGATGATTGGGAATGAAAAGTTTGGATTTGGATGGAGTTATGTGAGAAAACCCGTAACTGGTAACTGCAGAATTCGCCATACCTGCTTGATCGATCGATCGAGCCAAGAGCTTAGATCGATCGAAGGTTCGATCGATCGACCCCTTCTCGCAGACTTAAATTCCCCTTTTAAAATGGTTGAATTAATTCTAAATGAAGAATACTTCTTAGACATCCTTATTAAAATATTTTGGGAGATAAAGATGACCAGTAGGATTTATTAATGATTAAGAGACCTTTAATGTAAGGCGAAATTTATATTTTTGGAGTGTTTATATCTAAGGGATGATAGAATTTTGTATTAAAGGAAGAGATACGTAAACTGGTTACGATGGAAAATAGATGAATACCTGCTGAATTTTATACTTGGGAGGATAGAGTCCATGAGTGTTACGTAGTAAGTTGGAATAATCCCTCAAATTAAAGTTAGAGACGAACCGTTATACGTGATAACTAATAATGGGAAAATAAGGATAAAGGTCGTAATTATGGGATTAGAGATGTACCTAATTTGATATGGCAATAGTAGTATATTTATATGACTGTGTTTATACATATACGATCTATGTGTGAAAATCATGCCCGCGCTACTTGCTATTCCTGAGGTTACCGCGCTGGGACAGTCTTATCTCGATGGGACCTTTATGGGGGATATTGACTCGTACCCTAGAAGATAGATATCCTTGGTGCAGGCTATCTGATTGATGGTCAGACGGTCCTAAGAGACGGGAGGGTATGTACTGATCTCTTAGAGACTTGGAATCTATGCTTCGCCTCAATATTGTTTGTGTATGTCTTAATACAGTTCGAGAGTGATTCCGAACTTGTATTTCCCTTAGTACGAGTGATACGGGGATTGGATAGAAGAGTATGCCCGCACCATAGTTTTTATGTGGGATGCTGTTAGAATATATATATTATACGAGTATTTAATATATATATATGAAATTTTGAAATTTGGAACTACCTACTGTGTTATGGTAAGTAAGACATGTATGATGACTGAAATTGGAAATACTTGTTTTGAAAAAGTATAATATGACACTGGAAAACTTTATTAATAAATAAAGTTAAAATGAGAGCTTTGTTAGTAAATAAAATTTTCCTTTTAAACAATTATGTTGTTCAGTTTTAAATCTTACGAGTAACCTAAGATAAGTTAAACCATTGGGAAGTTTAGTGCGAGATAAGATAAGATAATCCATTGGGAAGGTTAGTACGATAGGCGTGCACATTTGAAGAGAGGCGAGAATTTCTCAAGAGAGTGCCGCACTAATATGTTGTTTCATTGGCCTGTAAACATTTTAAATACTTGCTAAACGAATTTTAAATTAATTACACTATCGGGCTCTGACCCGTTTGTATTTTTCTTTCTCTCTTGTATATATATGTATATATTACAGGTGCCCAGCCACAGGGGCGTTTTGCGTAGGATCCATTGGAAGAAATGCGCTGCAGCTTAGGTGGGAGTTACAGGCCACTTGCTTAGACGACTTCATTTATTTGACTCCACTCCTAGCATACTCATTTAGTGGGGCATGTGTCGCCCTTTCCATTATTCAGTTGTTTATTAGGACATTGTGATTTAGTTATTTCTAGTATTGTCACTTTGGGATTTATTACTGTCTGGATGTTTTACTTTAAGTTTTAATGTTAGGATTTAGTTGTTGAATGTTAAAATTATTTGGATTATATGTTCCAAGGTTATTGTGGTGTGATTCTTTAATATAGAATTGTTATAAATAATTAATTTTTTTTTAAAAAAATTAATGTAAAAAAAAATGGTTTTTACACTTAGCTTAATTAACTAGGGTGTTTAAATTGGGAAAGTTATTTTATGACAGTGATGTTAAGAATGAACCAACTGTTCACCTTGATTTTAATTTAATAAAGGAGTGATCGCCCGGTATTTAATCAGGCGGGTGTCACACTTTCGAAGCTTGATTTGGAACCCCAAAATTGAGTTAATTGACACATTAATTCGACCCTCGTCGAGTCGCAACCATCATTCTTCAGGCCAAATAACTCACTATTGTGCCTTTAGGAAATTAGACGGGGTAACTCAACTTGAATCAAGCTACTGAGATAGAGTTAAGTTACCACCCAAAAATGTTGAAACTAATGTTCTTTATATTCACAAATTAAAACTTTAGCGACAAACCTGGTTATTATACGAAAAATCAGAAGAAGCCCACATCACCTAAGCCCCCCTGTCTATGCCATTTTTTGGAGACATATTACTATGAAAGCGTAAATTTGCTACTGTCGGGTTCCCATTGCCTAAAAGGCTCACAATGATGGTTTTGTTTAGGTAACATGAGAGGATTATTGTTGTGATATCATCCCCATAACAGAGGCATTATTATCCTTTATTCCCTTTAATCATCATTTGTGTTTTCTTTATTATGAGATGGGGCATATGATGGTTGATTAGATTTATTGGCGGTGAGGAAAGAAAACCACTATGTACCTCTCTAATTGACCATTGGTTTCCTCGCATGGACATACCCTGAGCAGAGTGACAATACACTTCAGGCATAATTGATGTTTCTTCTAATGATGAGTACGCGGAGCACAACCATTTAGCTTAAGTATGCTTTTAAAGAGAAGTCTACACGATTAAGTTTTGGGTTAATAACCCAATGTTTAATAGCTGTCGGGAAGTAATAAGTTTATTAATTGATTGGAGTCAATTGCGTATAATCTTTGATAGAAATAAATTCGTTGGGGTAAATCATGTCTGATAGATGAAACAACCATTTAAGATGTCGGTAAAAATGAAGAATGTAAGGATCTGATTTTTTTTTTGCCGAACAACAATACCTTATTTTCCCAAGAGCTTTGTAAGTTCATGTTTTTCAACACTTTGGATGTCTAAATTTTATGAAGGCAAAAACAGATCGAGCGAGTCATTTTCTTCTTCGATCCTAGTGAAAGATTGTCAAGATCACACGTCGAACTTCATCCTCGTGATGAAGGTGATTTTGACTTAGTTACTCAATTTGACCCTGTGGACTAATCCTGATTAAACTAAAAAAATCATTTTTGATAAATTTTATTGGTTGATAGTTGTGTGCATCTACAACATATGAGTCTTCATATTAAAAAATGTATGTTTCCTAGTTTGGAAAATTATATGCGAAAGAACCTATGCACCTTTTCACCTTGCAAAAGAATTTATGAATAAATTTTCTCCTACAAGGTTGTTCTTTGCAACCTACGAAGGCCTTTTACCCTTCTTGTCGAAAGAGAGTTTGCACCATGGCTATAGATTCCAAGCTACCTATGAAAGTTTCACACCTTGCAAACCTAAAGCTGACATTTTCAAAGTGGGTTAATGAATCGCACCCTACAAAGAAAATTTCGCCCCTATGAGATTCCTACAAGGTTCTTGCAGACCCTAATGCAATACTCTTCCCATAATATATGGTTTGCTTGAAATGAAAGGGAGAAAAAAGAGGGAAATTGTAATACCCCGTACTTTTGGCTATATTTATTTTGGGGATTAATTAATTAAATGCGTATTAATTGGAAATTAATCCGGGTTATAAATACTAACGAGATACGAGTTGGTATTTTATTATGTGCATACATGTTTTGATATATGTATTTTGTATTATGAAAGTTGTCATGAGATTTATATACGGCATTTTACAAATTTTGTTGAGACGCGTGGGACCGCCGCGTCACGGTGTAATATTTTGATTATAAAAAGTGAATTTCAAAATCTATAAACCGTATGGTCATTTTGAGTGCGCCAACACGTCCGGAAGGGTCGAGATAGTCAGAAAACACTAGCCGGGGGTGTAGTTTGGGTCCCGGGGTATTTTTAGGCCATACCGGCATCATAAAGGGTATTTTGGTAATTTTACATTTTGAGGAATTAAAAGTGACGAAAATTGGAGTTGTAAATCTGATGTGGATTAAACCCACTAAACCCATTAACCAACCATATTAACCCTTTAAGCTACGGAGGCTAACATTAGGTTTTACAATCTTCCCAAAGAAAACCCTAGCCACCTTAAGCCACCATTGGAGAAGGAGCTTGGAAGAGAGGAAATTCTGCAGAAAAACTCCATCAAACCTACACCAAAATCAGAAATCAAACCAAGGCAAGTGACTTTATTCCATTTAATTTCAGAGAATGTCTTTTCCATGTTAGAAATTGAGGAATTATAACTGTTCTTGACAGATAATGAAAACCCATGTAGTTTGGAGTTTAGAACTTGGAAATTTGGAAGAGAATTGCATGTAGAATGATAGGTAGATGATTTCTCTCATGATAATTGTGATTTGAAGAAATTAAACGGATTAAATTCTGGGATTTGATGATGATATAAACCTAGGGTTCGTGTTCTTGATAAAATTGGGGAAAAGTATACAATCTTTTGATTTAATGATGTTTAGGATGCATTAATGTATTAAAAGATGTTAGTATATGACCTTAGCATGTTGTGGTATGATTAGATGACTTAAAACTCTATTAGAACGAACTTTGGAGAAGGATTGAGGTGTTAAAAATGGTGAGAAACGTAACTTAGAAAATCTGGGACGAATCTGGTAGCTCGTTAGAAGCCCCTACCCAGGTCGTTCGAACGAACTCGTTCGAACGAGCTTCTAACGAGTTGACCAGTCGCTGCTAACGAGAAGGGGTTTCATTCGATATCTCGTTCGAACGAGATATCATTAGAAGGTACAGTTCGTTCGAACGAACTGGAATCTCGTTCGAACAGCCTCGTTCGAACGAGACTTCTAACGAGTTGGCAGAGGAATCTCGTTCGAACAGTCTCGTTCGAACGAGACTTCTAACGAGTTGACAGTTTGGTCCTTTTTGGACTGTTTTGATTTTTGGAGTCCCGTAAACTTGTTCGAGGATATAGATAACCTTCCTTTGATGATGTAAGGATAGATTTGGGACTTTTGGGTTATTACGAGGAGTAAACTATATACGCGAGCTATATTAAATTGACGGTTTGGGTTGAGACGTGAGTGTCTACTACGACGTGAGAAAATTATGGCGCGTATGATTATAAACCGGAATAGTATAAATTGTGATAATTATAGTTAGTACAAGAATGCGATAAGTACTACGATTAAACTATGGTATTACTAAGACGTGTGTTAACTTAGTATTGGTATATGAATTGTGTGTATGACATACCTACCATACTTGCTATCACGGGAGGTTTGCGTTCGCTTAGGGCCCTCTAATCCTTGTGTTGCCTGGATTTAGATTGGTTACCTTGATGAACATAGGTCATCAAAAGACTTATTGGGATATTAATAAGTCCGCTGATCGTAGGAGCGTAGGTATGTGCATGACCTATGTGATGTGACTGTGTTCGCCTTCATTGTTTGTGATGTTGTTATCTGTGAACTATTCTTGAGAGATTCGGAATATGTAATCCTTATGTACGTGATGTACCGGGATGGATAGCAGAGTATGTGTGCACCACAGCTTAGTTCTCGGGGTGCTTATACTGTATATTTATGATGTGAATAATATACACTTAATTAATGGGAACCTTCATGTTAATATTTTGAATATAATTACAGTATAGTTTCGAGTTAGCTGATAGTGATATATATATTGCATATTGAGCATCTGAGTTTACGTTAAACCCTACTTAATTACGAGCGTTATGATGTTAATTAGAACCGAG
Organism: Sambucus nigra; assembly: GCA_949130495.1. Lineage (NCBI taxonomy): Eukaryota > Viridiplantae > Streptophyta > Magnoliopsida > Dipsacales > Adoxaceae > Sambucus > Sambucus nigra. The sequence goes on along the minus strand of OX422214.1, from coordinate 5,207,957 downwards.
TAGAATGGGTAGGAACTATGATAGTCTAGCTAGAGATGATGTCACTTAGCTAGTGGTTTGCATCGTTATAGATGGGTACTTACGTTAGGAGTGCACACTTAGACGAGAGGTGAGAATATCATGTGAGTGTACGTCCTAACATGTACCTTGCATTTAATGTTTTAAATGTTTTTAAAGAACTTGCAGGTTTTTAAAATAACTCCACATTCGGGCTCTGACCCATTTGCTTTTCAAATCTTTTTCTTGTAAAACCATTTTAGGTGCCCAGCCACAAGGACACGAAGCATAGGATACTCATTCAGGTGATGAGCTGTAGTTGTTTGTGGAAGCTACAGGGATTTGCTTGTAGACTCTTCTATCTTCTGGATTCCAGAGTCACTATCTATCAGTTGTGGGGCATGTTGCCCATTTCTATTTAGAGCATCTTTTACATTTTAGTTTTCAGACTTTAGCATGTATTGTTTCAGTATTCAGTTTACTTTTCAGTTGTGGGATTTGTAGTGAGGTGTTTTCCTCCAGACTTTATTTACACTATGTGATGGTTATTCGTTTTACTTCAGTATGGTGAATGGTGTTATTTATTTTTCCATTACACTTGTTGCATGTTAATCAGACTTTAAATAAAATTTGGCACTTACTTTTTAAATACTAGGTGGTTGGAATCATTAAAACGTTTTCGACAGTGATGCTATTAACTGGAACAACTTGGCATTTTGAATTAATTTAATAAAGGAGTAGCTACCCGATATTTAATTAGTCGGGGTGTCACAGGTGGTATCAGAGCATCAGGTTCTAGTGTCCTTTAGGATCTGACGGCTTGTTATGTTTCCGCTACGTTTCTTTGATATAGAGCCCTATATTTTAGGACTGTTGTACTCATTTTGTGTATGCTTCGTTCTTCAGCTATATTAAGTTTATAACCGTGAACTTATAAACTTTGTTCTTATTTAAGATGCCTCCACGACGTGCACGACGAGTTCCCAGGGATGCAATGCCCGAACCCCAGTCCGCTCCAGTTCAGGGCATGATGAACGCCGCTGAGGTTGCAGCTATAGTAGCCCAAGTGGTAAATGCCGCCATTGTCACTGTTCAGCAGGCACCACCTCAGGCGCCGGTTGCCGCGCCAGTACAGGTTAATGCATTCCCGTCTGCTTGGGAACGTGTACGTGACGCTTTTCAGAAAGCGCATCCGCCAGAGTTTGCAGGTAGCTCAGATGTGGTAGTCTCGAGCCAATGGAGGAAGGATATGCAGAGGCACTTACGGATGTATGAGTGCACGGATGTTCAGAAGCAGGTGCTAGCTACTTTCAAGATAGTCGGATCTGCACTACAGTGGTGGGAGTCTATTACCACCATGGAGGAGAGGGATACTCTCACGATTCAGGAGTTCTGGGTGCGGTTCGACTGCAAGTACTTTCCGTCAGCTGTTCATACGGAAATGAGGAGGAGATTGATGAGTTTGAAGCAGGAAGGTAAGACAGTGGCCGAGTATGAGGCCGAGTTCACTAATCTGTTGAACATCGTTCCAGACGAGATACCAACAGAGAAGAAGAAAATTGAGAAGTTCACCGACGGGTTGACTTGGAAGATCCGTCAGCATCTGCTAGGGAACCTATCGTTGGCCACTTATTCTGATGTGGTTAACGCTGCATTGTTGCACTGCCAGGACCACCGTTTTCATATGGCCGAGGGCAAGCGGTCGGGGGAGTCTAGCCATTAGGGCAGGACTGGAGGACATGGTGCCAGCGGGGCACAATCTGGTCAGGGGCAGAGACAGAATGAGCAGGGCTCCCACTAGGGGGATAATAAGAGGTTCCGGTCAGGGAACTACAGACAGGGATAGGGAGGTTTCCTTCAGGGCCATCCGGGCCCAACCGGCCATCAGGGCCAACAGGGGCAGAATGGGCAGCAGTTTCATCAGGGCCAGCAGGGCCAAGGGAGGAACGGAAATGACCACCAGGGCCGAGGACAGCAGGGACATAGGGGAGGGAACTTCCCAGGGAAGTGCTTTGTTTGTGGCAAGACTGGCCATAAGCGACAGGATTGTCCTAATAGGGGAAGGGCCCTACAGCAGCAGCAACAGGGTGCTCGCCAGGAGCCACAGAGGCCTATGTTTCCCGCCGCTCTTCCCGCACCGCCACAGATGGCAGCATTGCCACCCATTCCAGCAGTCCTAGTTCAGCAGGGGCAGCTACAGTATGGACGTGTCTACAATGTTCACCAGGCTGCAGTTCCACAGGCACCGCCTGCGATTGAGGGTACGTTTCCTATCCATGGCACTATGGGTCGGGTGTTATTTGATACGGGTGCTACACACTATTTTATAGCTAGACACTTCGCGAAAGCTTTAGGATTGTTAGCTACGATAGAGAGCACAGTGACGTGTGTCGACTCACCATTGGGGAGTGGGTCACCTATATTCTTTATATGCCGGGGAGTGGGGGTAGGGATTGGTAGTTTGGTATTACCTGAAGACATGTTAGTATTAGACATGCATGTTCACGATGTGATTATCGGTATGGATTGGCTCGTAGCTTATAGGGCCATGATTGATTGCTTCAGCGGGAGCATTGTTTTTGCCATTCCGGGTCAGGAGATGTTTGTAGTGGCGATGCCTCGCCCAGAGGGAGGATCGACCGCTCATCTGTATTACATTGAGGAGGATACCTCTAAGGAGGTAGTGATTCCTTTAGATTCTATCCCAGTTGTCGGGGAGTATTCGGATGTGTTTCAGGAGATACCAGGCTTACCACCTAGTCGAGAGATAGACTTTGTTATAGATTTGCTACCGGGTACGAGACCTATAGCACGCTCACCGTACCGTATGGCTCCAGCTGAGATGAGGGAGTTACGGGATCAGATAGAGCAGCTGTTAGGTCAGGGCTTTATTCACAGGAGTACCTCACCTTGGGGCGCTCCAGTTTTCTTTGTAAAGAAGAGGGACGGTTCACTGAGATTGTGTGTGGACTACCGAGAGTTGAATAAGGTCACGATACGGAATAAGTATCCGTTGCCTCGAATCGATGACTTATTCGACCAGTTGAGAGGAGCTTCTTTCTTCTCGAAGATTGACTTGAGATCGGGATACCATCAGTTGCATATCAGGGAGGAGGATGTCTCGAAGACTGCATTCTTGTCGAGATATGGTTCTTACGAGTTTTGGGTTATGCCTTTCGGTTTAACCAACGCTCCAGCTGTGTTTATGGACTTGATGAACAGAGTGTTCAGGGATTTCCTAGACCAGTTTGTCATTGTCTTCATTGATGATATTCTGGTTTACTCCCAGACAGAGGAGGAGCACGCCGAGCATTTGAGGCAGGTTTTGCAGACACTCCGTCAGAACGAGTTGTATGCAAAATATGAGAAGTGCGGGTTTTGGCTGAAGGAAGTCCAGTTTTTGGGACATATCATTTCCGACCAGGGAATATCTGTTGATCCGAGGAAGGTATCAGTGGTAAGGGAGTGGGGACAGCCCACGACACCGACTGAGATTCTTAGTTTCTTGGGTCTAGTAGGATACTACAGGAGGTTTATTCGGGGTTTCTCAGAGATAGCAGATCCTTTGACACATTTGACTCGTAAGGGCGTGCCCTACATCTGGAGTGATGCCTGTCAGTTGGCATTCGATGAATTGAAGGACAAATTGACCTCACCACCTGTGTTAGCATTGCCGAGACCGGGAGTTGAGTATTTGGTTTACACCGATGCGTCTTTGCAAGGACTGGGAGGTGTATTGCAGCAGGAGAGACAGACCAAGCTTATGCTTCCCGTAAGCTTAAGCCTCATGAGAATAATTACCCCACGCATGATTTGGAGTTGGCAGCAGTGGTATTTGCCCTACGGATTTGGAGGCACTATCTTTTGGGGGAGAAGTTCCAACTGTTCACGGACCACAAGTCCCTATAGTACCTATTCACGCAGAAGGAATTAAATATGCGGCTGCGTAGGTGGCTTGAATTTGTGAAAGACTGCCAGTTCGACATCCAGTACCACCCGGGTAAGGCTAACGTGGTGGCAGACGCGTTGATCCGTAGGCCAGCAGATGAGGTGGTAGAGGTGTGGAAGGCTAAGTGGAAGGAATTGGGACACCAGGATGCAGTGGCCCGATCTTTCATGTCTGTGATGACCGTTACACCGCAGATTATCACGAAGGTAGTACGGGCATAGGCCAATGACTCGTTCTGTCAGGAGCAGATAGTTTGGTTACTAGCAGAGGGAGCCGAGTCCTATACCGTTAGCTCAGACGAGGGATTACGCTTCAATGGGAGATTGGTGGTTCCGGAAGGAGAGGAATTGCGACACGAGGTGATGGCAGAGTCTAACGGCTCACGGTTCGCGGTACATCCCGGAGGGGACAAAATGTACCAAGAAATGAGACGCCAGTATTGATGGAGCAGTATGAAGAGAGATATCGCTAAGTTCGTTTCGAAATGCGCCACTTGTCAGCTTGTAAAAGTGGATCATCAGAGACCGACAGGATTACTACAACCATTTGAGGTCCCGGTGTGGATGTGGGAGAGCATATCCATGGACTTTATCACGAGGTTGCCTACGTCGCAGAGGGGCCACGACTCCGTTTGGGTAATTGTGGACAGGTTGTCCAAGGTCGCTCACTTTTTACCCGTAAGGACTGACTACACTACGGGACAGTATGCCCAGCTCTTCATTTCAGAGATTGTGAGACTTGACGGTGTAACCCTAAATATCATGTCTGACAGAGACAAGATATTTGTTTTGCGGTTTTGGGAGAGTTTCCAGGAGGCCATGGGTACGGAATTGCGGTTGAGTACGTCTTATCATCCGCAGACTGATGGGCAGACTGAGCGCACGAATCAGATGTTGGAGGACATGCTACGCATGTGCATTATTGACTTTGGGGGTGGATGGGAGCAGTACCTTCCACTGGTGGAGTTTGGTTACAACAACTCCTATCAGTTCACGATTGGCATGGCTCCGTTTGAGGCGTTGTACGGTAGGCCTTGTCGTTCCCCAGCATGTTGGTTAGAGGTGGGGGACAACAAACTGCTTGGGCCGGAAGTAATTCAGGATACTTCGGTAAGGATTGAGTTGATTCGGAGTCGCATTCGGGTAGCTCAAGACAGGCCGAAGAGTTATGCTGATGCGAAGAGATTTTTCAGGGAGTTCCAAGTGGGGGACCAGGTTTTGCTCAGGGTATCCCCAATGAAGGGGATTATGCGTTTCAGGAAGAGAGGAAAGTTGGCACCGAGGTATGTGGGGCCGTTTCCTATTATTGAGCGGATCGGACCGGTTGCGTATAGACTCGGCATTTGCATCGGATTCACGATGTGTTTCATATTTCCTCGCTAAGGAAATACCTTAGAGATAATTTGGCTAATTCTCACATTGCTGTGGAGGACATCGATCTCCAGCCTGATAGCTCCTACGAGGAGGGGCCGATTGCTATTTTGGACCAAAGCGAGAGGAAACTGCGATCAAAGATAGTTCCGTTAGTGCGTGTTCAGTGGCGACATCACAATGTCGAGGAGTCCACATGGGAGGATGAGATGCGCGAACGTTATCCAGAGCTGTTTTTTGCAGGTACTTTCTAGTTTCGAATTTCGGGACGAAATTCAGTTATTAGGGGGGGAGTATGTAATACCCCGTACTTTTGGCTATATTTATTTTGGGGATTAATTAATTAAATGCGTATTAATTGGAAATTAATTCGGGTTATAAATACTAACGAGATACGAGTTGGTATTTGATTATGTGCATACATGTTTTGATATATGTATTTGGTATTATGAAAGTTGTCGTGAGATTTATATACGGCATTTTAGAAATTTTGTTGAGACGCATGGGACCGTCGCGTCACGGTGTAATATTTTGATTCTAAAAAGTGAATTTAAAAATCTATAAATTGTATGGTCGTTTTGAGTGCACCAACGCGTCCGAAAGGGTTGAGATAGTTAGAAAACACTAGCCGGGGGTGTAGTTTGGGTCCCGGGGTATTTTTAGGCCATACCGGCATCATAAAGGGTATTTTGGTAATTTTACATTTTGAGGAATTAAAAGTGACGAAAATTGGAGATGTAAATCTGATGTGGATTAAACCCACTAAACCCATTAACCAACCCATATTAACCCTTTAAGCTACGGAGGCTAACATTAGGTTTTACAATCTTCCCAAAGAAAACCCTAGCCAACTTAAGCCACCATTGGAGAAGGAGCTTGGAAGAGAGGAAATTCTGCAGAAACACTCCATCAAACCTACACCAAAATCAGAAATTGAACCAAGGCAAGTGACTTTATTCCATTTAATTTCAGAGAATGTCTTTTCCATGTTAGAAATTGAGGAATTATAATTGTTCTTGAGAGATAACGAAAACCCATGTAGTTTGGAGTTTAGAACTTGGAAATTTGGAAGAGAATTGCATGTAGAATGATAGGTAGATGATTTCTCTCATGATAATTGTGATTTGAAGAAATTAAACGGATTAAATTCTGGGATTTGATGATGATATAAACCTAGGGTTCATGCTCTTGATAAAATTGGGGAAAAGTATACAATCTTGTGATTTAATGATGTTTAGGATGCATTAATGTATTAAAAGATGTTAGTATATGACCTTAGCATGTTGTGGTATGATTAGAGGACTTAAAACTCTGTTAGAACGAACTTTGGAGAAGGATTGAGGTGTTAAAAATGGTGAGAAACGTAACTTAGAAAATCTGGGACGAATCTGGTAGCTCGTTAGAAGCCCCTACCCAGGTCGTTCGAACGAACTCATTCGAACGAGCTTCTAACGAGTTGACCAGTCGCTGCTAACGAGAAGGCGTTTCGTTCGATATCTCGTTCGAACGAGATATCATTCGAAGGTACAGTTCGTTCGAACGAACTGGAATCTCGTTCGAACAGCCTCGTTCGAACGAGACTTCTAACGAGTTGGCAGAGGAATCTCGTTCGAATAGTCTCGTTCGAACGAGACTTCTAACGAGTTGACAGTTTGGTCCTTTTTGGACTGTTTTGATTTTTGGAGTCCCGTAAACTTGTTCGAGGATATAGATAACCTTCTTTTGATGATGTAAGGATAGATTTGGGACTTTTGGGTTATTACGAGGAGTAAACTATATACGCGAGCTATATTAAATTGATGGTTTGGGTTGAGACGTGAGTGTCTACTACGACGTGAGAAAATTATGGCGCGTATGATTATAAACCGGAATAGTATAAATTGTGATAATTATAGTTAGTACAAGAATGCGATAAGTACTACGATTAAACTACGGTATTACTAAGACGTGTGTTAACTTAGTATTGGTATATGAATTGTGTGTATGACATACCTACCATACTTGCTATCACGGGAGGTTTGCGTTCGCTTAGGGCCCTCTAATCCTTGTGTTGCCCGGATTTAGACTGGTTACCTTGATGAACATAGGTCATAGAAAGACTTATTGGGATATTAATAAGTCCGCTGATCGTAGGAGCGTAGGTATGTGCGTGACCTATGTGATGTGACTGTGTTCGCCTCCATTGTTTGTGATGTTGTTATCTGTGAACTATTCCTGAGAGATTCGGAATATGTAATCCTTATGTACGTGATGTACCGGGATGGATAGGAGAGTATGTGTGCACCACAACTTAGTTCTCGGGGTGCTTATACTGTATATTTATGATGTGAATAATATACACTTAATTAATGGGAACCTTCATGTTAATATTGTGAATATAATTACAGTATTGTTTCGAGTTAGCTGATAGTGATATATATATTGCATATTGAGCATCTGAGTTTACGTTAAACCCTACTTAATTACGAGCATTATGATGTTAATTAAAACCGAGTAAAATGGGTAGGACCTATGATAGTCTAGCTAGAGATGATGTCACTTAGCTAGTGGTTTGCGTCGTTATAGATGGGTACTTACGTTAGGAGTGCACAGTTAGACGAGAGGTGAGAATATCATGTGAGTGTACGTCCTAACATGTACCTTGCATTTAATGTTTTAAATGTTTTTAAAGCACTTGCAGGTTTTTAAAATAACTCCACATTCGGGCTCTGACCCGTTTGCTTTTCAAATCTTTTTCTTGTAAAACCATTTTAGGTGCCCATCCACAAGGACACCAAGCATAGGATACTCGTTCAGGTGATGAGCTGTAGCTGTTTGTGGAAGCTACAGGGATTTGCTTGTAGACGCTTCTATCTTTGGGATTCCAGAGTCACTATCTATCAGTTGTGGGGCATGTTGCCCATTTCTATTTAGAGCATCTTTTACATTTCAGTTTTCAGACTTTAGCATGTATTGTTTCAGTATTCAGTTTACTTTTAAGTTGTGGGATTTGTAGTGAGGAGTTTTCCTCCAGACTTTATTTACACTATGTGATGGTTATTCGTTTTACTTCAGTATGGTGAATGGTGTTATTTATTTTTTCATTACACTTGTTGCATGTGAATCAGACTTTAAATAAAATTTGGCACTTACTTTTTAAATACTAGGTGGTTAGAATCATTAAAACGTTTTCGACAGTGATGCTATTAACTGGACCAACTTGGCATTTTGAATTAATTTAATAAAGGAGTAGCTACCCGGTATTTAATTAGTCGGGGTGTCACAGAAATGTATCTTCTATTGATATTTTTTAGAATCAATTATCAAAAGTCTAGTTATGAATGAGGAAATAAGCCTATTTATATCTCCTATTAAAACTAAGTACTTGGTACACCCAAGTAAGAACTAAGTACCACTAAAATAAAATAGAACATAGCAACTAAAATTTTAAAAGTACATAACAAAGAATATTATCCTAATGCATATGTCCCTCCAATTTGGAAAAACTGATCCTAGAGTTTAAGTAAGAGGTTGCTCGTACTGACTTCGAAAATATACTTATTCTTTTTCCTCTTATTCTTAGGCGTATTTCCTTTTGTCACTATTGTTGTCATCATTTCTTCAAACACTATCAATAATATCCCATTATTAATTGAAACTCTTCTTTTATAGAAATAATCTCAACAACATCAATTGGTCCATGTACAACACCATCATCAACTTGAATGCCAATCACAAAATCCAAAACTTAGTTATGTGGAAAAATTTTCCTTATAGGCCCTACCTCTATGTAAACCACTTGTTTAGGAAAAACTCGGGAAATGTAAAACTCCATATAGGATTCTTGTTGTTATTATCCCAAAAATAAAAACTTTCCTCGATGATTAACAAACACATCTTGTTGTATCCTTGAACTAATGTTGTTACACTACATCAAATTCGTTGGATTGTCACCGTCATTGACACTGAAAAGTCCAACTTATCAATGTTCTGGGGGTTATAACTTTTGTTGTCACGGACTTGTCACGGTGTTGTCACGGTCTTTAACCTTGACAATATTTGTCAAGGGTAAACACATTGACTAACTAGTGACAAGCTTAAAAAAATTATCACAGTCAATGACCGTGATAAATCTGGGCAGGATTAAAAAAAACTGTTGGGCAGTTTGGCCACTGCCACTGCCCAACAGTATATTTGTACCTGGTATAGCAAAATTTTACATGTTCAAACAACATATATCCAAATAAAATAGAAATAATTCACCAATTATTCCATATCCAAATGAAATAATAATACAATTTATACCCAAAGAAAAATATAACAACTCAAAACAATTCAAATATAATCCAAGTGTCCAAATAAAAATAAATACAAATAATGTCACATGATAGGTTCGACGAGGAAGGAAAGAAACACGATATATGCATTGACATACCCCTCAATATGCGTCATGTCGCATTGTTTTCACAACCATAATCGGGAGTTCTCCTTCTCGGTTATCACATGAGTGACGAGCACCCTGACCTCGATGTCTTGAAGATGACGTCCATGAACTGATATACCCGACACGGTATTCGGGTCCCTCAACCCCTCCCTATCCTCTTACGATAAAATATGTCAAGTATAAACACGCTCGGCCAAATAATTATTGACATAGGCCTCTTGATGGGACCTAAGTAGGGGACTGGATCACCAATCGGTGAGTTTACATGTGTTGGCGATGAAGCAGCAACATCCACTTCCTCTTACTCCTCCATATCCTCCTCCACCACCTTCTCCTTCACCTTGACCTTTCTGCCCAACGAATTCTTCATGAATGCATATATATCTAGGACCATCACCTCTAACCTTTCTATCTTCTCGACTATTGTGTCCACCTGGCGAGCCAACTCGGTGTTGCCCGTCTCCATTCTGATGATCCTAGAATTGCCCACCGACGATCTCACCCCTTGCCCTTGTGATCAGCACCAAGATCTTGGCTGAGTGCGTCCGTGGACAAAGATGCCTTGTCGTCATTAGACTGCGACTCATGCACTTCCTTAAGCTTTGCCTGAAAGTATAAAAAGCACACTATTAGTTAAATAAGTAAATAAAAAAATTATAACGTAATTAACAAAAATTAAACTGTCAGATTACTTACAATCGTGGCCGCGATGCTCGAGGACACCTCCTTATCCTTCACCTTCTTCGTTCGAATTGTAATATAGGCATCGAGCCTATGTGGCCTACCCCCAGGGCCACCCCCGTCCCCTGAAATAAAATAATGCAGAATAACATGTCTCTGTAATTATAGAAAAATAAAAACTTACCATCATCCTGTGCTCCACCTCAGCATAAGATGTCCGACCGGAGTAGTGCACGTCCGTCTTTTTCATCTAGTTTTCCCTACCCGATTGACGAGATGCCAATTATCGCTCCTCGATCTCATTGTCAATGAACTTTTGCCATTGTGATAATGCGATCAACTCCTTCTATGAGACGGACTCACGCATTCTGACTGGAGTCTCAGGTCTTACCAAAGTACCAGGCCCGCAACTTTTTCTTCCATGTCTTGTGTTGCTCCATGAACTGCTCCAACACAGAATCGCGAAGTTCTTGGGGAAGGCTAAATTGTTCGTGACAAAAAAAAACAATGTTATTAGTTGCGAATAAATATAAATATAAATTGAAATATAAATATAAATATAAATTGAAATTGAAATTGAAATTGAAATTGAAATATAAATATAAATATAAATATAAATATAAATATAAATATAAATATAAATATAAATATAAATATAAATATAAATATAAATATAAATATAAATATAAATATAAATATAAATATAAATATAAATATAAATATAAATAGATTACCTGTTGTGCCGCCCAAATTGCTAACTTCAGTTCATTTGGCACCTCCCTCCAACTAGTGTACCTCAAGACGATAATCATCTTCAATAGCTCAAGGGATCTAGCTAATATCCCCGTCTTGTTCTTGATGGTCATTCCCAATCTTCCCCATTTGGGGAGCCTAGGGGCCGAGGAGCCTTCTTCGCCTCCGCTACCATCAAGCCCAGAAGAAGACATCATCATTATCATCATCATCATCCTTACCTTAATCCCTGAAGGAGACATTTTCTGTAAAAAATGTTGTTATTAGTAAAAATTCAAATGAATTAGAAGAATACAAACAAACCTATACACACAAACCTGAAGAAGACATACAAACATTTTCTAAGGTCGTCCACTCCCCCCCCCCCCCCCAAACACCCCTGTACACACACACATATACAAAGGAAATAGATAAAGAGAGAAAGATAAAAATAGTGAAAATGATCAAGTATAAATGAATTAAAAGCATTAAACTGATCTTCGATAATAATAAAACACTAGAATAAAACAACCACTAGACACGGACTTTGAATTAGTGCTTAAGAATTAAGTCTAAATAGTACATGTGCTAAACTGATCCAGTACAGATGAATTAAAAGCATTAATCTGATAATTGGAATACTTATTACAAATTAAAAAATTGTTTCAAATTCGTGTTATAATAAAAAATCGATTGATATTTGGTAGGAGCAGCCAAGTCATCCACACTATTGTTTAGACGCATTGGCGCATCTAGGATGATTGACCATGGCTCGTTGTTGATATACTTTGATTAGAATAGTTGGTTGACCTTTTGAAATGCATAAAAAAATGGCTCATCGCTCACGTGTTCATTAGTTTTTAACTTGGACAACTCAACCATGATCAAATTGGTGCCAGGATCAACTTTACATGCATTTTTATCCTTAACTCTTACCAAATCACAGTAAAATACAACCTCTTTGAAGCTTAAACAGTCCAATTCAAATATATTTTGAATTACACCATAGAAAGTCATTTCAGCTTCAACTAGGTTTTTACCTTTTTCTCTCGCTCAAAAGAAAGTAAGAGCCTTGTATGAAATGCCCGAGTTCTGTACATTTGTACTTTCCTCGTACACCCTTGCACCGGATACATTACTGTTCAATCGATACTTTTTGTACTCTCGTCCCACGAATAAGGGTCTAGTGGCTAAATGAGCAAGCCTCGATGTCACATCACCCGTCTTTAAGAGGTGAGAATATAGATAAATTAATTAGGTTAGTTGTAAAGTTTTATTGTAATGTAACGTTATATAACAACCATTTTCATTATAATTATCTCGTGTGACAACCACAACCTAAATTCCGTGTCTGATTGTGCCATTATTTTTCATCTTTTATTTTTCTCATAGGCTTCATATTTTTAGACTAAAAGTAATGTGATGAACGTATTACAAAATTAATCATGTATAAAATAATTTAAAATAATGTAAAACTTAAAATAATTTAAACTTACTTTTTCCATTCTTCGACATCTTCATGTGTGTCAAATAGATAACGAGTTACTTGTTCATGTTGCAAACTCATTAACTTCACTTGTTTTCCCATCACATGACCACCCTCATTGACGAACTCAATAATGTCATCAACGTTGGTCGAGTCAGGCATATATACCCGAGTGTAGATTGATGACTCCACGGTGATGTATTCCTTTGTAATTGATCATGCAATGTATCATGTATTCTTGACATAATCTTTAAAAACTTTCATCAATCTTTTAAACGGATACATCCACCGATATTTAATTGGACCGCAAAGAAGTGCCTCGTCGCATAGGTGTAGGAACAAGTGAACACTTATGTCAAAGAATGCTTGGGGAAAGTACTTCTCCAACACACAAATTTCTTCGGTCACCGCCAATTTTGCGGCCACTATGTATTCTCGATTGACTACCTTCTCACACAAAAGTGAGAAGCAGATACTAATTTGCATAATAGCCCTCCGTAAATCCTTGGGCTTGGAGAAACATCGCTGAAACAATAGAGGAACGAATTGCATGATAACATGCCAATCGTGGGACTAACACTTATGTAAATCATAGGTAGCATAATTAATAGTCCTTTGCAAGTTGGATGAAAAATTAGATGGAACCTTCAAATTATATATTGTGTCTAAAAGCACCTTTCTTTCCCCACTTGTCAAAGTAAATGCACCAGGGAGAATTATTGTCCTTCCCCTATTATCTTCTTTCAACCATAGTTGTGGCTTAAGTTTCAGCGATTTAAGGTCTTTTCATGCATTTTATCCATCCTTCGAATGACTCCACCCTAAGGAATGTGCGCACAATATGTTCAACGATGTTCTTCTCTTCATGCATCATATCCAATACATGGCGCACCGGGTTATTCTACCAAGGAAAGTCAAATAAAATTTACCTCCAAGACCATGACTTTCTTATCTCAGTTTCATTCCTAGTTGGGCTCTTCTTATGCTTGACATTCTTAAATTTAGGATTCTTACCTAGCATATTAGGGCCACAATCAGAAGATTTACTTTCAATTTCTGACCCTGAAAGTTTTCTCGACAGTAACCTATGTTCAACCCCGCCCGATAAAAAATTGGAACCTTTCTCAAATCTAAAACTATTAATCGGGGGTAAAAACCTCCTATGGCAATGGTATACATTTTTTTAGCTATCTAGGAGACAAAGAGACTCAGACTCCTTTCCATAAATAGGACACTCGAAATAACAATGTACTACACAACCGGATAATGTCTCATAAGATGGAAAATAATGAATTGCCCACATCAACATAACTTGATCCTAGTAGACGTCGATGTCATCACTTGGAGCCTTTGGCCCCGATATCAACAAATACATCATCAAAAATTCAGGTCTCATACACTGTGAACGAGGGAGGTTGAGTGGGGCTAGGATCGTTGGCCATACACTCTGACTGGTGCTTAGTTTTCCAAATGGATTGAAACCATCCGTTGATATAGCTAAATGAATGTTACGCTATTCTCGAGCAAAATTGAGATACTCATAACTCATCCTTCTCCAAGCAGTAGAATAAAAGGATGTCGCATGAGATTATCCCCTACTTCTTCCCTAGCGTGCTAAGTCATTGCTTCGCTACCCATGGTACTGTGAAAAATTGCTTTAATCTAGAGCCAATGGGAAAATATTTCAACACTTTTTGAAGCACTTTTGAGCTTGTGCCTTCTGTGCGAGTAGATTGGACATATCTAGGTTCATCGCATATCGGACAATGATCGAGATTTTCATACTCCTTTCGGTATAATATGTAGTCATACACACAAGCATGAATCAATTTATACTTCATTACCAAACCTTTTGAACTGTTCTTCATAACCAGATAGCAATTTGGAAGAATATTCTTCTTGGGTAGTAAGCCCTTCACCCAATTCAGAATTCATGTCAAGCTATTGCCAGACAAACCGTATTGCATCTTCAAACTGTGCAAACCAACCATGGCATGTAAAGTTGTTTGATCTTTCTCACAGCTAGAGTATAACGATTGGATCACCTTAAATTTTAAACTTTGGTAGTCATCGTCAATGTTTATCATGATATCTTCATGTGAACCTAAACCTTGTACATTGTCAGTGACCTCATTCTCCTCCACTTCATGAAATTCGTACGCATCATGAACTAAATACTCTAACATATTATGATCTACGTCATCCCCTTCTACATCTATCCTACTTGTTGAAGGTTGTTGTGATGGTTATTCGGGGATGAAAGGAACTTTCAATTAATCGTGAAAACTCCAAAATTGATAATTATCTTACATACCCAATATTAACAAATGTAGTTCAACTGTTTTCCACTCAAACACCTTACCATTCTCACACCTAGCTCACGGACACGAAAACTCTTCATCATTATGATATATCCTTGCATATTTCACAAATTCATTAGTACCTCTCCGAAACACATCCCCCAATCTATTTGTCTCACCCATCCACTCTTTGTATTTAGGATATCCCATCACAACTACTACAATTAATTACCTCTTAAAGGGTAAGAAGCGTATATTGGTGGATTAGTATAAACAAAACTTAGGTTTATAGTATGTTTCATTTAATTATGTTTTATTCATATTTGATTTTTAAATTTCAAATTCAAATTCAATTTATAGTAGTAATTACTATTTCATCCATCTCCTCTAAAGGGTGACTGGTCCTATCCCATTCAAGATCACATATTTCTGTAGTATACTTAACAACTCATGGACATTGTTATGATTTGAGAAAAATTCGGCAGCATATCCCCATAGTTCTCCAAGTAAACGATGTAGATTGGAAAGTGTGAGTGTTATTTCAATTGATCAATTGAAATAACACCCACACTTGCCAATCTATTATGTACCCAGAAAACATTAGGATACAACTGCAAAAATTATTCCAAAAGTAACAACTTTAGGCCACTGAAAATATGATTATATAGATATTATGCAGTCCCAAAATGTCCAAACGGAACAATTCGAGAGATCTCATTACAGGGGTAATGACTCTCGAATGGGTCTAAGGGTTATTGAATGTGTAGGCATAAGAACTAGAAGGGTAGTATCTATGCGCACTATATGTAATTTCAAGTATGTTTCATTTAATTATCATAAATGAAACATACTATACATATGAATTAATAATATATTGTTCGTGACACAAAGTATCTTAAGAAAAAAATTGACCCCCCCCCCCCCATTTTTATTCTAATCCAGTGGTCATTCCACTTCCAAAATTAACCAACCCAACATCGGTCCACTGTAATCCAATAGCAATAGCAACAACAAACCAACAAATGTGTATCCCGTACTCCTTCTAATTCATCTACTCAATTAATTTATTTCATCACGTCTTATAAGATATCATCATTAAAGCTATACAATTAAAGTATATAGTTGATTTTATTAAATCTATACAATTAAAGTTACTTCGAATCTCAATAACTATCTCTTAATGAGGGGCAATCCTACTTGCATATAAAAGGGTCAATACATATTTTATTAATCAATTTGTTCGCTTCAACTGTCACGGTGTAATATTAGTGTTTAACAACTCAATTCTGAATTCCAAAATAACAACATCTAGCTCATAATATGTACAATTGCTAAAAATCCTAAACATCAATTCAAATTAACTGCTTACTAATTTAAAACCATTAATGAATAAGGGGAATTTAAAGTCTCCTAACTCAATTATATCAAATTAGTCCCAATTACAATTCCTATTATGACTATTCCGTGAGAAAAATCTCAAATTGAAATTTAAGCCTCTTAAACATGGGGAGAATCATCATTTACACATTTACGTATGAAATCAAGGGTTAATTACTTATTATTATGTATTAGGCAACAATATTTGGGTATATATACTTAAGGGCACACACACACGTCACTACACAAACATACCCAATGCCCCCCATCCCCTGCACCCCACCCCCTCCACCCCTACATCCCCCCACCCCCTCCACCCCGACCCCTAATGCTACCCCACCCCATCACACTCACACACACATGCAACCCACACACACACACACTACACCCACACGCAACACACACACGCACTCATGCAACACACCCCATAAACACATATTCATATACACACAAATGTGTGTGTGTGTGTGTCAGAGAGGGAGAGAGAGAGAGAGAGAGAGAGAGAGAGAGAGAGAGAGAGAGAGAGAGAGAGAGATAGAGCAGAGACGGACATGGAAGTTGAGATAGGGGGAAACCAAAATGGTGGGAAAAAAGGAGGAGGTGGTTTTTTATGGAGAAAGTCATCACGGATGTGTCACGATCAATGACCGTGACAACTTTATAAGATTGTCACAGTCATTGATCGTGACACGTTCGTGATAAAAAAATTACCCATTTTTTCTCATAGTCATTGATCGTGACACATCCGTGACAATAACAGTTGTCACAGACTTGTCACAGTCATGAACCGTGACAAGTCCTTATCACGATTAATGACCGTGAAAAAAAATGAGTGTTCTTTTATGACGGTCAATGACCGTGACAAGGCTGGCCGACCTTAAAGTGACAATTTGATCAGAACCCCAAAATTGAGTTAATTGCCACATTAATCCGACCCTCGTCGAGTCATAACCATCATTATTTAGGCCAAATAACTCATTATTGTGCCTTCAAGAAATTAGACAGGGCAACTCAACTTGAATCAAGCTACTGAGATAGAGTTAAGTTACCAACTAAAAATGTTCCAGCAAATGTTTTTTATATTCACAACTTAGAACTTTAGCGACGAGACCTTGGTTATTATATGAAAAATTAGAAGAAGCCCACATCACCTAAGCACCCTGTCTATGCCATTGTTTGGAGACATATTAATATGAAAACGTAAATTTGTTGTTGCCGGGGTGAAAAATGCCTAAAAGGCTGACACTGATGGTTTTGCTAAGGTGACATGAGAGGAATATTGTTGTGATATCATCCCCACAACAAAGGTATTAATATCCTTTATTCCATTTAATTATCATTTGTATTTTCTTTCTAATGAGATGAGGCATATGATGGTTGATTTACTTTATTGGTGGCATGGAAAGAAAACCAGTAGGTACCTCTCCGATTGACCATTTTTTTCCTCGCATGAACATACCTGGAGCAGAGTGAAAATACACATTGGTCATAATTGATGTTTCTTCTAATGAAGAGTACAAGGAGCACAACCATTTATATTAAGTATGCTTTTAAAGAGAAGTCTACATGATGTAGTTTTGGGTTGATAACCCAATGTTTAATAGCTATAGGGAAGTAACAAGTTTATTAATTGATTGGAGTCAATTACGTATAATCTTTGATAGAAATAAATTCGTTGGGGTAAATCATGTCTGTTTAGTGGTGACCACACCTTGGGGATGTGCTTGCTAATTGGAAGGAATCAAACGTGAGGTGGAAATTTAGAGAAACAACCATTTAACATGTCGGTAAAAATGAAGAATATGAGGCTCTGATTCATTTTATAGAACAACAATACCTTATTTTCCCAAGATCTTTGTAAGTTCATGTTTTTCTACCCTTTGGATGTCTAAATTTTATGAAGGCAAAAACACATAGAGCGTATCATTTTCTTCATTGGTCCTAGTGAAAGATTGTAAAGATCACATGTCGGGCTTCATCCTCGTGAAGAAGGTAATATTGACTTAGTGACTCAATTTGACCTTGTGGACTAATCTTGATTAAAACTAAAAAATCTTTTTTGATAAATTTTATCGGTTAATAGTTGTGTGCATCTACAACATATGATATATAGTCTTCATATTAAAAAATGTATGTTTCTTAGTTTGGAAAAGAATATGCGAAAAAACCTATGAACCTTTTCACCTTGCAAAAGAATTTGCGAATAAGTTTTCACCTACAAGGTTGATCTTTGCAACCTACAAAGTTCGTTTACCATTCTTGTCGAATGAGAGTTTGAACCTTGGCCATAGCTTCCAAGCTACCTATGAAAGTTCCGCACCTTGTAAACATAAAGCTCACGTTTTCAAAGTGGGTTAGTGCATCGTACCCTACGAAGAAACTTTTGCACCTATAAGATTCCTACAAGCTTCTTGCAGACCCTAATGAAATACTCTTCCCCAAATATATGGTTAGCTTTAAATTAAAGGGAGAAAATAGAGAGAAATGTATCTTTTTTTTAACAAAGCGGGACTGAACCCCCTAAATATTATTAAAGTGAGGAGAAAAAGCCTCTCCCAGGTGGCAACTAAGCAATCTTAGATACAGGAGAGAGAATGGAAACTTAAAAAAGCAATAAATATGGGGATTTATAATAGTCCCATTACAAGAAATAAGATAGATCCTTTGAAATAAGATCTAATTATCAATATCCCATCTTGTCTAGCTTGTAAGCTCATCAAGTTATTTTTGGATGGTCCAAGAAGTTGTTGAAAATTGAAGTGGAATGAATATTTACCCCATAATTAGCAACCCTACCTGCAACCATATTTGATTCCCTGAAGCAGTGAACTAATGAACTTTTGGTATTGATGAGATTCACTTTGATTTCTTCCACGCATTTAAAAAGATTCCAAGGCGGTTTCCAGTTTCGATTTATCAGATTCACCACATAAGAAGAGTCTGATTCAATAATTCCATCCTCAAAGTTGTACTCTAAGAAAAGTTTAAACCCCATTCCGAGACTTCTGATTTCCACAAATGAATTAGAAGCATATCCCTCACGTTGAGCATAGGAAAATATGATGTCTCCTTTGTGATTTCTTAAAATGCAACAAATTCCACTTCTTCCAGGATTTCCTTTTGAAGCCCCATCAATGTTTAATTTCAATAAATGAGGGGAGGGGAAGATCCATTTGATAGGGATAGACAATTTAATAGAATATTTGATGTTGAGATAGAAGGTTTGAATCCCAATATTAAAGAAAGATATACTATGTCTAAATTGAATCCCCTTGTAAATACTAGAAATCAAATTTATGGTCTGAGAGATAATAAATTTTTCATCAAATGAAGAATTACCAAAAAAATCTTTATTTATGCATTTCCATATTTCCCAGCACACAATAATGGGAATGCATTTACCAAGAAATTGGAATAATCCTTTGCACCACTTGTCATCCACTAACTTAAGAGCATAGAGGGGATACTGGTTGAGCTCATATCAATTACCATGAGACTAGAGAAAAACTTCCAAACTGGAGTGATACTTGGTCATTGAAGAAATGTATCTTCTATTAATATTTTTTAGAATCAATTATTAGACGTCTAGATACAAATGAGGAAATAAGGCTATTTATAGCTCCTATTACAACTGTATACGTGGTACACCAAAGTAAGAACAAAGTACTACTAACTCAAAATCGAACATAACAACTAAAATTTTAAAAGGATATAACAAACAATATTATCCTAATACACATGACCCTCCTATTTAGAAAAACTGATCCTAGAGTATAAGTAGGAGGTTACTCGTACTGACTTCGAAAATATGCCTACTCTTTTTCCTCTTATTCTTCAGCATATTTTCCTTTTGTCAACATTGTTGTCATCATTTCTTCAAACACTATCAATCACATCCCATTATTAATTGGAACTCTTTTTTCATATAATTAATCTCAACAACTTCAATTGGTCCATGTACAACATCATCATCAACTTGAATGCCAATCATAAAATCCAAAACTTGGTTATGTGGCAAACGTTTCCTTATAGGCCCTACCTCCATGTCAACCACTTGTTCAGGAAAAACTCGGGCAATGCAAAACTCCATATAGCATTCTCATTGTTCTCATACCAAGAATAAAAAATATTCATAGACGATTAACAAACACATCTTGTTGTATCCTTGAACTAATGTCGTCGAAGAAAGTTTTAAGCTCGTGGTCTTTATCTTGAAATGGAAGTTCCACATAACAATCCTCTTGAGCAATTTCAGATTCATCAAATTTAGGTTGGACTTTAAATTAGAGTTCCACATATCAATCATCTTCATTAATTTGAAATTCATTAAATGTGGTATGATATTTATATTCATGAGAATGGATTACAGAATCATTAAACAATATTGTTGGTTCATTTTCTTCCTCATTTTCTTCAAACTCAAACTATTATTCATTAAATGAGAGAAAAACATTATTTTGAAACGATTCTTAAACTTATAAATTGGGAGGTTCATATTATCTATTGACATTAACTAGAAGTGTGAAAAATTTAGTCGACTCCAACAATTGTTCAAATCTTTTTTTTTGTATTTTCGATATTTGATTAATTAGTTTATTAAGAACTCTTCGAGGACAGAAAGCAATAACATAAATTTTAGAGGTGGTGTAAGAGGAATCATAATAATAGGGTTGGATTTTAAACGCTGGACACCCCTAAAGTTTTAAAATGACATAACCTACACTATTATCCTACTACATCATAACTGTAAGATTGCATTTGGCAACTCGAGAACCTTAGTAATTTTTCCTTAAATAATGTGTCCTACATTGCTGCAACATTTATGTCTCTTGCTAGCCACTCCTTGTGTCATAAGACGTCTTTTTATACGAAGAAACATTATTTAGATGTATATTGGCTTGATTGGGATGGGATTTATCGCAGGGTCGCATCACCGACACCGGTCGTTTATGATATTCTGCTCACCAACTCAATACAAAAACCCAAACTATGACTACACTCTTTTAAGGGAGTACAATGACCAGTCCGGGTATCGAAAATCCACAAAGACAAGTTGCTAGAAGTTAATCGATTTAATACTTTCGGAATAAAAGTGTAAAAGATAAATGTTAACAAAAAGAAAAAGATAACTAGGCATGGGTGTTTAAACTAGATTAACAAAAGGAATAAAAATTATAGGTTGCGACAGATATTCCTCACCCCGAGTTAATTAGTATAGATGGTTACATGGGTTCACAACTTAATAAGATTAAGTTTCATTTCATCAATTAATTAAATCAAGAGTTGTCACACCCCTAAATTCGCATAAAGGCCTACTGTGATTTTAGCATCAACAAATACCCCAAAAATTACACACGCAAGGTCATAAATACGGAGCATACATGATATACCCCGTTAAATCTCCTAGGCGTAATAACAGGGACAACCCAATCGAAATAAACTTATTGTAACACCCCGCCTAATTAAATACCGGGTGGCCAGTCCCATACCAAATTAAAATAGAATATACAGTTGGATCATTCTTAGCATCACTGTAGAAAACATTTACAACTCACCCAATACCCAATTAAGCTGGTGTTAAAAAATTTCCAAATTTTAATTTCAACAAAAACCCATTTTTAGTTTAAGAATAACACTACACATATTATTCTACAAATAACTGAACAGATAACACAAAAGAATTTAAATGCCATTGGAATACACATTCCCAAATAATAATCCAATACATAAATCCCAACAATATTAAATTTATTAAAATGACACAAGTACAAGAGTATATGACTCAGATATAAAAGAGACAATTGAGTTCCTTTGGGCGACATGCCCTAACTAAGAGAATACTTTGAATCAAATGAAGATAGGCATCTAATCAATACTCCATAGCTCATCATAATCCGCTAAGGTTGGCGTCCCTATTGCTGGACACCTGATATAGAAGATACAATAGAAAAGAAAATATGCAAAGAAACGGGTCAGAGCCCGATGTGAAAATGATTTTGAAAACAGCAAGTATTTAACAATTGCAATAAAGCATTTATTATGTACATGCTAGTATCCAACTCTCACTTGCTATTCTCACCTCTCATCTAGAGTGCACACTTAACGTCTCCTATTAACCTCCTAGTTAATGGTTCCACCTCACTAGTTTCCATCCTATATCATAACCCCGTATGTCCCATACTATAAGTCAGATAATTATTCTCATACATTTCCCATTAACATGATTAGATTATCATTAATATGAAGTAAGCTTTTCAATAAATATTCATTAACTTATTTCAATTCTTTTTCTCAATTCACAGTTATCTACAATTATCACACGGTAGATGATTTAACCATAATATATCAAATCATTCATTTAATTCATTATATATATATAATACGGCACCCCGATTCACAGCTGCGGTGCAATGCATTACTCTGCTATCATGTCCCATCATCGCTGGTCGCCGAATAGGGGACTAAAGGTTCGGTAAGGATTCCTTGAACCATAAACAACAACATAAACATTGGAGGCAAACATAGTTCTCGTATCCATGGGTCACGCACATACCTACGTTCCCACAGTCAGCGGACTTATCAACTCCCCGATAAGTCTTTCATAGACCTATGTTCTTGAGCGATAAATCAAAGATTCCATGGATTCATCAGGATATGACTTCCGTCACGCACAAACCTCCCGTCGATAGCAAGTAAGCTAGGTATGTCATACACATAATCATCAATCAATCAAATAGGCATTATCATACCTATAATATAATATCAACAAGGTACTCACATTACCCTAAGATAATTCCCATACGTAGCATTATATCTCTTTAAATCCTACGTATAAAATAATATGACTTTTCATCTTTAATTTAATTATCCCCGAGTCTCACTCATTCCCAAGGTTCAAATAGGTTTTTCCTCTACATAAATTCATTAATAAATCACTAGAATCCTACTGGTCCATAACATCATGTATCCCGAATTACCACGAATTAAACTCTCGCTTGATTAGGGTTATAAGCGATTGTTTCTAATCTCTTATAAAAACATCTTCTATTAACTAGGATTGAATACCATCATCACCTGACTCATAGTCTATAGTGTTTCATTCACACTATAAGTCTTATCAACAAAACCAACATCCTCGCATCATGTAACATCTCTCCACTCCCGACGTGGTTAAGGTTCATGCGCGGAACATCTCGCAAAGCGAAATCCAAACAAGGAACCCCTCCAATACACTACTACTTAACTTTGTTGATCGTGGAGGTCCGTCAACTTTGAATATGCAACCAGAATAACCACATCACCTCTTTCAACCAAATTTGGTCAGAACTCCCATATCTATCCAGGAGCCATCCCACTAAGCGCTGGTACTACACTCGGTCCTCAATAATGAGCTTAAACTCAGTCCTTGATGTTCAAATTGTAATCCTAAGGATACCTAGGTATTATATTAAATCTCCCCTACTGGACCTATCCTTAATCCTCAAGCATACAAATTAGAATCCAACACATGAATCTAGCAACCGAAATTTCTTCCAATTTAACTAAAATAATTCCAATCAAATAAATCCAAATCAAATCAATTCAAATCTTATCTAGGGCTTACTGATCTTCTCTAAGTCCCATCATATCCCATTAACAATCACCAAAGACCTACCAAAGTTTTGGGATAATAACCAACATTAAAAAGAAACAACGTTAACAATCCTGAGGAGGTCGATCGATCGATCACCCAGGTAACAACCCAGTTTTTCTGCATTTCTTCAACTACGCGTTTAACCATTTTTTATCATTCAAACCTTCATATTAACAACCCAAATGACTTATAATCCTTACTACATGATATATCAACATATATAAATGATTTCTAATCATCTAAACATCCTAGAATCATTAACAGATTGAATTAAAAGGATGTTTATATCCTCTTTTTCTAGAAAATTATCAACATAATATCTACAAGAACACATCAATGGTTTTCATAATTTCTTCAACAGATTTATGATTATTTCGTGGATTAATAACTACCTACAACATGAGTTTGATTACTATATAATTTTTAGTTTCCAGAAAATCCATTAACAACTCTATCATTTCATCTTCCAAACATGAAAATCATCTCTTTTTATAACTATTCTAACATGGACAATATACAAACTTAAATTGAAAATATCAAAAACTTGCCTCTATTGAAGATCTGATCCTTTGGTGTAGTATATCACAGGTGGTTCTCCCTTTCTCCAATCACTTCCGGTGGTGGTTGGTGGTGGTGACCTTTGGTCTTTGGTTCTCCTCCTTTCCAAGCAAGCTTTTCTCTTCCCAAGCAACCTTTCACTCTCTCTAAGAAGATGACCTTTCAATTTTGTGTAGAAGAGATGAATGAACCCACGTTCAACTAATCTCCAAATACTTAAAATAAGACAAAACCCGAAATCACTATTCATCCCCTTGTAAAAATAACCAAAATACCCTTCTGGGTTGTCTTTTCATTTCCAAATGACCCGAGACCCAAAATCAACATCCAAATAGACTTTTTTGACTATTTCAACCCTTCCGGACGCAACGACGCAGTCAAAATGACTATAAGGTTGATGGAAAAATATGTTTCCTTTTTAATTTAACAAATTAGTCTCGACACGACCCATACCGCATCTGACTAAAAATTTAAATTACTGAATTAACAACTCACAGCAATATCAATAGCATCACATTCATATATTACCTAAATATCTTTAAGTAATATTCAGAATCATCCATTTTAACAACCACAATTCGGATAAAATCCAAATGAATTAATTTATAATAAAATCCAATTAATCCATTAATTTAAAATATAACCCATTTTAAAAGTCATTAAAATCATGGGGTATTACACTTATGAAACCCATCACCATAGCAAAGCAACACATCAACCAAAGGTGAGTTCAGTCGATCTCAACCTAGGATAAATTATCTACTAAACATAATTAAAGACATGTATTAAAATGCAACAGATAAAAGAAAGAAAGTAAATAAATTAAGACAACTTACTACAAAGAAAGAAATTAACAAAACAAATCTTAAACAAAGAAATGCAAATAATATAAATGGAAGGGAATATGAGTAGTAACTTACACAACCCAAATGGGCCAAACCCTAGGAGAGATAAGCTAAACCCATAAATCCCTTCTTCTCTCACCTAAAAAATCTAATAAAAACTAACTATATTATATTATAACAAAACCCACCTTACATAATAATTTGGAAAAGAAAATAAAGAGAAAAGAAATAGAAAAGGGAAACCACCAAAAATAGCAGATCATTGATCGATCAATCAGGTCTCCAGTCACTGCTTTGCTCGTAGGCCAATTCTTCAATCATCGATCAACCGGGGTCCCAAGACTGATTGACCGGTCCCCCGTTTCTAACAACTCTTGGTTCATAAAAAGGTTGAAAAGCTTCAAAACGAAATTGAATATAATGTGATTATTCAGAATCCAAATTACGAGTAGTTTGTGGCCACGCGATGCTAACTCGATGGAATATGTATCTATGGAATTTTACTGAGCCAAAGATGAAGTGTCAAATGTCTAAAAGGCCCTTGAAGTAGCATCCGACGATGGAACTTCTCCGAAATGCAACCAATTCTCACTTTAAGCGTCCCAATACCTACAAAATTTATTTAACCCTTGAAAAGCATAAATATACCAAATTTAAGGTTGCCTGGCTAACGAGAATAAGTATAGGCATTTAGGAACGTAAAAGTGCTAGAATGCATAAAATTAAAGGGCGTGAATATGCAATATTCATGACGTATCATGACCCTTGGAATATTTTCTTGGAAAGGGTAACCACATGTTAGACAAATATATTTCTTTTAATTTGGTTGACTAGTATATAAGTGTATGGTGGGAGTAGTTTAAAATAAGAAACAAGAAAGAGAAAGATAATTGAGTTTGGAGATATTTACAAAGAACTCCATTTTTTGATATTCTTTCCCATTTCCTGCTTCAATTGTTTTAACCTAAAAGATATATGTTAAAATTTTGGAAGAAGTTTATATCTGTGTCCAATCCTACAGGACTTTATTTTATCATGTAAGGATATATTTCCAATCGAGTCAATTTGTAGTATTGGCTTAATTCTGGACAAAATAATTTGTATTATAGGATAAAATGTTCGTGTTGTATCCTCTCAAGCTTATGAAAAGTGTATGTTGAAGATGTTGCGGCCAAAAATTAAAGAATATATCCTTGCCGATTTTCCTACCAAGTTTCATGTCATCAATATGTGGATTTCAATGTCTCCTAAAGGAATGAACGCATTAATATATATATATATATATATATATATATAAATAATAAGATATAATGGTTTTTGAATCCTAAAAATATAAAAGCACAATAACGGTGGAGATTCTCTTAAAAAAAATAAACGGCTGTGATGACATATAAGATTTCATTATCCCGCTCAAATTTTTTACGCTCATTGTCTTTAATTTATTTCAACTTTTTCACACCTCCCAAATTTAACAACACACCACCCACTCACCCCACATCTATACAGGATCACGTCTCTCATTTCTTTCTCTTATTCTCTTTCTTCAGTCATTTAATTCCAAAGCACAAACATATGGAGATTTTTTAGTCCCCACTTTTGCTCTCTTCGGACTATAAATCCAACATTTCCTCCACGAGTCTACTCCTTTTTGTTGCAGTTATTCCATGGAACGGATACAAGCTTGCTGGTTTGGCGATTCTGAGGGTTTTTAGGTTTGGGTTTCCTTTTGTAGTTGTTGTATGTTTGTTATTTTTTCTTTCGTTTTCAATTTATTTGCATCTTTTTGGTTTCATTTTGCTCTATGTTTATTTTTGTATGTTATTGGGAAGGATGTTAGATTGGTGATGAAATTATTTATCAGTTCTTTATACATCTTCCAGTTCTTTAATTCTTTAGATTGGTGATGAGATTCGAGTTTTCTTTTGGAGAAAGATCAGTTCACAAACACGTTCTCTTTTGCTTTTTAGATCTAATATTTTTTGTTTTTGTTTTTTTCTTACTTAGATCTCAAATAGGTTCACTTTAAATCTAATATTTTTTTTGTTTTGTTGCAGTTATTCCATCGCACAGGTAAAAGATGGCGGGTTTGGTGTCTTATCTGAAGGGTTTCGAGTTAGAGGGTTTTGGGGTTCCAAGAAATGGTTTTTCTTTTTGTAAATAATCATATGAATCTTTATGAGTTGAAGAGTGAGGAAATAACTTTTTGAAATAATAGTGACGTGTTTTCCTCACTTGTTGAAACCGAAGTTGTAACTTTTTTAATCTCAACTATTAATATTTTATATTTTATATTTTTTTGGCAGGGAGAAAATCAAACGGCTTAGCTGGAGAGATACCCTTAAAGAATACGGTTTAATCTTACTCATAATATGTTTATGCTCAAGTTTTATCTTACTCAACATATGATGGAGAGATAGACTCAACATATGAATACAACTTAATCTTACTGACTTCTTTTAAAAAGTGGGTTTCGTTTATGTGCAAGTTTTTTTATTATTGTGATGTTGTTCTTTTTTTTTTACTTTTACATGTCCTAACAACTCCTGTTTTCTAGCCACAAAATCATAGTTACCCTCAACAGATTTTTAGCGTCAATTTCTGCCACCACCGGTGAAGTCTAACAAATTATGATTGCTGCTATGTGATACATAGAGGAGGGGGATGACGATGAGAGAGACTGTGGTGAATATTGCTATGTGATTTTGGGATCTCCATGGATGTATGCTGGTATTGTGTTGCGCTTCAGTTTTTGTTTTTTTATCCAAATTGTGATAAAAAAAGAAAGGGAAAATCTTGAGTTGGTCTTTAACAGTTGATTGAATGCATATTGACAGTGGTCTTTGTTGTGATGGAGTTGTTATTGCACTGGTGTATCAAGAGACAAATATTTATGTGTCTTCATTGATTTTATGGAGACAAGTATATATTTTGAAATTTATGTTGGGTTTCAAACTGACTAAAGAAAGACATATATGTTTCTTCCTAGTAAATAAATGCTTATGAATACAATATGTATCCAACTTTTAGTTTTAGTGGGGTTGTCTGATCTACTGTATTTTTTAAAGATTTTAAAGAATAAAATATATCAAAGGAAAGGTTGATGAGATAGGGGAAAAATAAGAGATGGAAAAATATGTAGGTGTTATATCTGTTTTTTTTATTTTATTATGAGCTTATAATTTGTTTGGTAAAATTTTCTGCTAGCTATTTAGTCCTTAGCACAATCATTATATAATAAATAACTAATTTTCATCTTAGTGTAAATGGTTTTTTTTCTCTTCGTGTACATGGGTATACTAATTCCTTCAGATGTTATTGCGTATATGATTGTGAATGGGTGTTTGATAATGTATGTTTATTGGGACATGAGTTGGATTTGAATGGAAAATCCCTAATCCTTTTTTTTTTTCATTTTGAATGTACAATGATATCAATTTTTTTCATTTCTTTCACCATTTTCTAATTTTTATTTTATTTTCGGTAAAGACTAACGAGTTTTTCTCATGTTGTAGTATCCCTTTTTGTTGATTTTTTCCTATTTAAATTAACCAAATGTAAAAGGAAAAAGACGGTTCAAAGAAATTATATTCTCACGCTTTCAAGAATAGGAACTCTTTTTTAGGATACTTTTCTTCTAGCAAAGTACAAAATGTGTGGCTCTAGGTTTGGCACTCTTATCAAAGGACTTAACATGTTGGGTGGAAAAAAACTAATCACGTGATACATTTTCTATAAAAAAAAATTGATTTTTATATTTTAATATGAGAACAAAACAATGTTTGTGATAATAGATGATGTAGAAAAAGCTTTTAATTTTGATGAACTTGAAACATCTCCTTTACATCCTACTTACCCAATTCATATCTTTGTTTTGTATGCCCCCGAGATGAAATATTACTTAATCAAACACTATATGAGTTTTTGTCACTGGGTCTTAATATTTGAGTAAATAGTTAATAGTTAATAGTAAATAGTCTTTGTTTCCTATAATAACGAGTAAATAGTTAATAATTTCTACATCTATGAGTAAAAAGCAACATATGATAAAAAAATACTAATATTTGACACAAAAATGACACGACTTTGTGCAAGAATTTTTTAACACGTACATTTAGTGTAAGTTTTGAGTCAGTTTTAGATCATGTTATCATATTGTGTCTAATTGTCGACCCTACTTTTGATGAACGATATATATATATGTTTTGCTTGAGAACGATATTTTTGTTGTTTTGCAATTATGTACTTTTGAAATTTTCATCGTTTCGCGATTACGTAATTTGAAAAATTTTGTCGTGCCTTCAGGCACGGGTATCCGCTAGTGTGTGTGTGTGTGTGTGTGTATATATATATATATATATATATATATAGGAGTTTGGAAATTTATTTTGGGTGTTAGTATTTTTTTTTGAATTCATAGTTCTAAATATTTTGTTCTTGGACACCTTTCTGTATAAAAATCATATCAAATCCAAAAAAATCAGAAAAATACGAAACTGGCGGCGACGCGTTCGTATCGAAATTCTCTAGAACCATGGCGTGAAATCTCATTAGAATGCTCATTCGAACGACCTTGTTCGAACGAGATTTCAATTTTTTCTGAATTCTCGATCGAAATGTCGTTCGAATGAACTTCAAACGAAATTTCAATTTCGTCAGTTTTTTGCCAGTTTTGTTTTTCAGCCACCCACTTCCCCACTTTATTTTGTCATATTTTAAGAAGTGCGGGAAAAAGTTTTTTCTTAGAAATTTTTCCATTATTCCTAAGGATTTGAGAGCTAAATTCTTCCAATAAAAACACTCCTTTGTTTTTGTATTTAAAATGTTTTAATCTTTAGAAAAAAACCAATATTTTTACACCTATGTTTGTTTAATCCTAGTTCTTATATATATATCTTGCTTGGAGAGTGTTTGGCACCAGGTTCCTTTTCTACCCAATAAGAGGAGAGTTTGGTTTCATTCTCTTCCGACAAAGGACGGTTGATGGTGACCTAGACCCATTGGTGGATTCCAAGATTCCGGTGGACTCTGGAGCTGTCGACATGGTGGAGGTCGGTATAAGAAGATGTGTTAAGGCTTGAAGGGAGTCAAGTTGAGGAATTAAGTCGTCTGTCTTGTATTTTTAATTATCATACTTAGTGGACTTATAGGCAGGGTCGTCAGAGGTTTTTTCCATTTGTGTTTTCCTCATACATCGCAGCGTAGTGTGATTGGTTTTTTTTACTTTGCAAAAATCACCATAGATGCATGCTAGGATAATCAAGATAAAAATTGGTTTAAATCGCACATTTGTTTAATTTGGTGCAAAATTAGTTTGGGTGAATTTTAGATTAATTTAATTCAAGTCGACTAATTTTTATTTCATAAAATGTGTGTTAATCTTGTTTGGCCTATATTGAAAATTTGAGTAAATCATTGCTAGGAAAATTTTAGGACTTGGATTGAATTAAATTTGTAGTTAAGAAAAATTCACATATTTGTTCAAGTTTAATTTTAGTTTTGAAGAAATTAAAATGTAATATTTTAATTGTGAATTTTGAAAAGAATT
Organism: Sambucus nigra; assembly: GCA_949130495.1. NCBI lineage: Eukaryota > Viridiplantae > Streptophyta > Magnoliopsida > Dipsacales > Adoxaceae > Sambucus > Sambucus nigra. The sequence goes on along the minus strand of OX422214.1, from coordinate 5,177,061 downwards.
TTTTTTTAAAATTTGTTGCTGAACCATCATTCCGCACTTGGAAATTTAAAATTTGAAAGGGAAGAAATTAAAAATTGGGGGCATAAATTCCAACAAATGGTATCAGAGCGAGGATCGTAAAATTATTGCGTTTAAGATCTTTTTGAGTTTTTAAAATGGAAAATATTATTTTTTTGAAATTTCCAGTTTTTTATGGTTCTCGCATGCTTGCACACGACTCTTCACTTGCTATATCTTATGACTAATTGCTTGCATGTTTTACATACACTAGCATTTGTTCTACATGCTATATATTCATGCTAGTTATATGTTTGTTTGTCATTTTATAGTCCTCGCCTCATTATATATGCTTTGCTAGATTTATGACCAGTTTATCTTTTGTATTTTATTCTTTTCATTTTTATTTCCATCAAATGAAAAATACAAAAAGATTTTGTTGATCATTGATATTTTACTTTTATGAGTTATTTGAGCTTAATGAAAAATACAAATGATTTTTGTTTATGTTTTGAGTAATTATTTTTTTGTTGGTTAAAATTTTTGAAAAACTCAAAATGATTTTATTTTGTGTGTGTGTGTTTTAATTTTACACACCGTCGTGGCATATGTTTGTGTTTGAATCCTATCGATCTTCTTCCATGTGACTAGAACTTTTAGTTAAGAATTTTAATCCTTAATGTATCCTTTATCATGGTTACATGGAGCAGTTTGAATTTGACTTACTTAATGGATTCACTTGTTATATGCCTTCTCACACACATGCACGAGCTCTTTTGAACTTTTAACTTCACATGTATATTTGAGCTTTGTGAGGTGTTCTCCTACCAATCTAGTCATCTACATATTTTTTGACTTAGGAGGTTTTTTGCATGTTATATCTGTTGCACATGAGATTTTTTTGGGATAAAAAATGTTATATGATAGTGCACGGGGAAGGGCTTCCAAAGGAAAAATTATCCTTTGCAAGTAAGCCACCATTTGCAATGGACCTAAAAGAATTACGTGATCCAAAGGCCAAAAAAATGCGACATTATAATAAAAATATATAGCCAATGCCTATTTTGTTTAGATTGACATATTCATTCAAAATACAAGAATAATATTATATTTCAGGGAGTTTGGATGGATTATCAATGATTTTGCACAATGACTTTCTATCCTGGATGAGCTATCTTTTCATGACTTTATTGGTTTATAGAATCATTAATATGCTAGGCTTGTATGCATTATGCATATTTGTTCATAAAATTCATTTTATCTTGTCACTTAAGGCTAAATCTTATTTGATAAAGTTTTGCAATCAAATGAGAACTCCGTGAACATGTGCAAGTGATTGGGTTTTTAATTCTTTAGTTACTAATTCACACCCCTTCACTTTTGTTTCCATATGACACAATTATGCCATAAGAGTGTCGAAAACTTATGCTATTTTGAGTTGTGTCATTTGTGTTTATATATATATACTAGCGGAATGCCCGTGCCTGAAGGCACGACGAAAATTTCTAAAGTGGGTAATCGTAAAACGACAAAAAAATTCCAACGTATATAATTGCAAAACGGCAAAAATATCACTCCCCAACAAAACGAAGTGTAATTTTTTTAAAAAAATTGGCCATAATCTACTTCGTTTATAGAACTTTCCACCCTGCTTAACAAATAACAAATAGTGAACAACATTCTTTCAAATAGTCTAAATTCGTCAAATTTGGAAATAATTCATATTATTTATAGGACTATCCACCACCTTTTAAGAAATAAAAAAATACTACAACAACAAGATTCAAATATACCTTATTCATCAATCAAAATAAAATACTATTTCATTCTCTTAAAGGGAAAATCAAATATTGACAAAATGTTATACCAACAATTGACAAAATGTTATACCAACAATTGACTATAATACATAAACAAATAATTAAATCTTGATCGACATAACTAATTCCCCAATCATTTCATTGTATCGTTCAACCTTTAGTATCACTAACTGTCACAAAAAATTGGGTTTGAAGACCCTAAGCACCTGAATCACATCTATTATCTAAGGAAAGCCTTGTATGGTTTGAAGCAAGCACCTTGTGCTTTTTACGAAAGGCTTACTTCCTATCTCTTAGCCCGTGGCTTCAATAGAGGGGGAGTTCATATGATATTGCGTGTCAGGAGAGATGGCGGTTCTATTTTGGTAGCCCATGTCTATGTTTTGGATCCACGTGCTCCCAGCATGCTCACCACTTTAAGGAGGAGATGAAAAGCGAGTTTGAGATGAGCATTGTAGGTGAGATTACTTTCTTCCTTGGTCTCCATGTTCATCAGCTAGAGGATGGGATGTTCATCTCCCCATCCAAGTATGCTAGAGACCTAGTGAAGAAATTTGGTTTAGACTCCACTAAGCATGCACGTACACCTATGAGTACTTCTATCAAGATTAGTAAGGACACTTTAGGCAAGGACGTAGAGCAAACCTTGTATCGGATTATGATAGGTAGTCTTCTATATTTGACTGCCTGTCATCCTGACATAGCCTTTAGTGTTGGAGTCTGTGCGTAATATCAGGCGTCCCCGAAAGAGTCACACTTACTCTCTCTAAAACATATTATCAAATACATGAGTGGGACTCTCTCATATGGTATTTGGTATTCCTTTGATACCAATGACCGTTTGTCTGCCTATTCGGATGCCGATTGGGTCGGGGATGTAGATAGTTGTAGGAGCACTTCTGGTGGGTGTTTCTATTTTGGTTCTTCTCTTGTATCCTGGTTGAGTAAGAAGCAAAACTCCATCTCTTTGTCCACTGCGGAGGCTGAGTACATCGCCGCCGGGAATTGTTGCACACAACTCTTGTGTATGAAGTAGATGTTGGAGGATTATGGGATTTCACAGGACACCATGACCATTTCCTGTGATAACACGAGCGCGTTACACATATCCCACAATCCAGTCTAGCATTCGCTCACAAATCACATTAGGATACGTGAGCACTTTATACGTCAATTAGTTGAGGAGAAAGTCGTATCCCTGAGCTTTGTTCCCACCGACCATCAGTTAGCCGATATTTTCACGAAACCTTTAGATGCCCTTAGATTCGAGAGTCTTAGGAAATCTTTGTGGATTTGCATAGTTGACTGAGGGGTTGGTCCATGTCTAGCGTAGGATGCATTTTTTTCATATCATCTGATGCCTCTTGCTAGATTGTATCATATGTTTTGTTATTTTTATTTTTTTTAAATTCAAAAAGATTTTACTTTTAGAATTTTTTAGAAAAGCTCAAAAAGATTTTATTTTGATAAAATTTTGAAAAATCCAAAAAGATTTTTGTATTTTATTTTTTTGTGGATGAGAATTTAAGATAGCCAAGTCACAATTTCATTCCATTTATCCATGTGACTGTTTGTTAGAGATTTGAGACACTACATCATTTCATCCATGTGCTTTACATTATTTGGAGTATTTGAGATGTGATTAGTGATATCTTTCTACATGTTTGACTCCTATCTCCTTTATTGCACACATGCATGGCTATATTTCATTATTGTACTTGTCTATCACATAATGGCTTGAGTGTTTCCATCTCAATTCTATCTATACAACGCAAAATATGCGATAAAACTTGACAAGATTGGAATGCATGTAAAAACTATTTGGGTGAGACTGTGTGTTTAATTGAGAACGGGGAAGGGCTACGAAAGGTTCATTTAGCCTTTGCGATACTAAGCCACCGTTAAAAAGGACCTAAAAATGGAGGAATTTTATTATCCGCGGTCCAAAGAGATTAAAAGAGCCCGAAAAAATTTAAAGGCAATAAAAAACAAGTCATGCCAAATATGGGCCATTAGGTTTCACCATCCATTCTCCAAAGTTTAAAAATTTATATTACCTCTAAAAGAAAATATATATGAGGGAGTTTGGTTGGAGAATTTAAACGGGCTTGCACTTTCTTAAAAGTTCTGAAAAAGCATTAAATCATTTTGGACGTTATTGGTGTGGAAATCACTTTGAGCTTTGATTTGTTGATTTGATTGAGTCAATGTCTCATATTTCTATTTTTTTACACCAAAGGAAGATTTTGAGTTCATTCGTTAGGAGTATCTGATATTCATCGTGCACATATGTCATGTTTGTATGCATTGATTTTCCTATCGAATTTGATCACACCCATACATTTACGCTATCATCGACATGGTTGTTTTGTGCTCGTTCATGGTGTGTTTCTTTGTTTATATATTTTCTGTGAAAAATTTTGAAAAATTCAAAAATTGCGATTTATTACCTTGTGACAATCTCCATGTGCCTCTATTTTTGCTTCTCATATCTGTCTATTTGGGAAGACATCATAAAAAGTGGGAGAAAGAATTATCATATTATGGGGGAGTCTCTAGTTTGAGGATCTATTTTAAATTGGTATCTATGTTTAGATCATTTCAAATTCGATATGTCACGTGATAAATACTTTATCTCATGTGTGTAGGTACTACATTCATGATCACTGAATTGCACACCCTGATGAGAAAAGGTTTGAATGTTTTGAAGATTTGAAGAACAAACGATGAAGTCTTATTCATTTTTATCTTTTCAGTTTTGGGTTCATGGAAGGGTAGATTTGTATAGGCAAATTTTTTATTCGATAATTCAGATTTTTTATGTATGTACCGGCATAGACATAAGGGGAGATATGTAAGGACATATTTCTCATGTACCTTATCTTACATTTGTATATGTCGTACGCCGTTATATTTGACACGTCTCTACATAATCTCACACGACGGCCTCAATCCGAATTTCAGGAATCAAGCATTTATTATCTCCAATACGTGTCCCTCATATGCCTCAACGACTTCATGTTTCATGATTTTAGGCTCATAATGCAAGTGGTACGCAAGAGAAGTGAAAACAGTGAAACAAGTCTTGATATGGAAATTCAAGGGAAATTTGGTAATTTTACAGTCACCGTCCAGAGGACTGGTCAACTGGAAAGTTGAAAAGCTTGCCGCAATAAAGATACTGGAAGAAATGGCACCTCAATCCGAGCTACGGTGAAGAAGTTATGGACCATTGAAAATGGATATAATTCCAAGAAAAATCCTTGGAATTTTGCTAAGTGTTTAAAGCCCCTCTTCCAGCGATTTTCCCCGAACCGAGGGCCGAACCGGTTTGGGGGGGTGAACCGGTTCACAGGGTACCCGAATAGATTCGAGGTCCCTGTACGCTGGTAGTTTTTTTTTTTTTGTGGAACTCTTTATTTGTTTCCCTATAAAAACCAACTTCGGGGGAGTTGTTTTGTAAGACTTTGAGAGACGATTTTGAGAGTCCAAATACTTCTAGTCTTCATATTTCTGAGTCCCAAGACTCATGTTTTGATTCACACAACTTTTCTAAACCTTTTTGAATCCTTTTTTGAACCTAATAACATAACCTTGTGTTTGTTCATACCCTTGTGGAGAATACTGTCCTTCTTCTTCATTCCTGCCCTCTTGGAAAGGGAAAGTTCCAGCCGCCGACTACAAAACCGACACCTGCGGGTATTTCTATGTCACTGTATTTTCATTGTAATCCTTGTAATTATATTTTACAAAATTATAGTGAAAATAAAAGGTTTTCCCCTTTGCAGGATTTTTCCTCACATGTGTGTGTTTGAATGTTCTTGCATGTTTTTATCATCTTAATCAATCACACCTAGATGCATTTTTAGGACTTAATTGATAAAAAATGAGTTTAATTAAATAATATCTCTTTTTGAACGCACGCGCACTCTTTCAGTAAATTCATAATTAGTACCTCAATAGGATGGCCTATGGTTTGAATTATGCAGTCAAAAATGTTGGTTCTTTCGACTTTCAACAATCGCCATTAAATCCTGATACTCCTGCTGTTTCTTATTACGTGCTTTATGTTCTTTCTCCTCTAAATCTTATAGCTCTTGTGAGGGCACCGAAGCAATATCAAAATCCTAAGCACAAATTTATATATGAGTAACAATAATCTTATGAAAATATCACCCCGTTTGAATGTAAATCCAACGACTGGGTGTGATTGTAGAACGGATAATTTTCAAAGTGTTATGATACAAAATTCAAACCAAATAAAAAAGAAAAATAGCAACATTTCATTCCATAGCAACACTTGAAGTTTTAAATAATATTTCCTCCATGATAATCATACCTCAAATGACCTGCCTCAGCTACTCATTTGCTAAAATGGCCTGCTCAGCTTCCGTAAATGGCCCGCCTCAAATAATAACTTGCTCAGCTGCCTCAAATGGCTACTGAGCAGTAATGTTTGTCGCAAAAAATGCTCCTTGTCATACTAAAGAAGGTAATGTCATTTGCAAAAAAGAGCGTGTGCGTGTTAGCGAGAGAGTACCTTAGAATTAGCATATACAAAGATGCCTTTTAAGCCTACTTCATGGGATATATCTTACAAATAATTTCATATGAGATAAACACTTCTTACCAGTAACATTAAAACATTTTTTGTGTAGTCAGTTACCTAGAAATTGTGTATTTGTATGTATTATCTTACAAGACTGATAAAGTACCTTTGTTTGGACCCAAATCAACATATTAATTTCATTTGCAACTTTATTGCACTTCAACCTAATTTTTATAACTTAATGCCCTGCAAGCTTCTATCACTTTTACATCAGAAAAAGGTGTTTTTTATACTTCACTCGTGTAATTTTGTTTCATTTTCTCAAATACTTTTCATATACCATCTGTGACATAGCTACATATATTGTAATTTAAAGGGAAGTGCGGAGCTAGGTGTGGGCCGACATAGGTTGTTGCCCAACCTTTGATAAAAAAGGAAGCACAATCTTATATATAACCTCAAAAATCAAAGCACGCAAATAAAATTAAAAAAACATAAATAAGATAGAAAATGGGAACATAAAAAGGGGAATACCTATCGCAGAGGTTTTCCTCGTTTCCTTGGAGAGTTAATTTTTACAGGTGGGATGAATTTTAGAATAAACTTTAGGATCTTAATCATTGATTCATCTTCTCTATATATTAAGATTATTTCAATGGAAAGGAATACAACTTACTTAAGCTAATTCCTGATGATATTACTGAACCAAGTGAACAGAGAGACTGAGCCTGAATGAAGAGCAAGAGGTGAGGATTATTTCTTGTTCTTTAATTAAATAACTATATTAAAACACAATACTTTTAATTTTGGTATTAAAAACATGATTAAGTACAATAACATACCTTGTTCTTTTGCGATGATGTTAGTTTGCCCAAATAATGTCTCGGACTATGGGATAGTCTAGAAGCCAAGAGAATCCTTACAAAAAAGCAATGTTGTGTAAACATAATAATTGATTTTGCAAATACCTGATTTAAAAAAACAAAAAAAACCGCAAAAATGTTATAGAAGCCAATGTTTGAATCCTATTAACACTAAAACTATAGGAGCTTTATAATATTTCAATATCCAATTTGATGAGTCTTATAAGCAAGAAATATAGTTTTGAATTCTGCATAGGAACGTAACTTGGTATTCCAGTGCTCATCATTCCAATAATTGGTATGCAAAGCCCCCACATTTCAAGTAAAATTAGACTTCGCAGCGTAAACATTTTATTGATGATCATAGTAACACATAGAAGATAGTACTAAAATTGTTTAAACATGAATAAGTACACCATGTAAGATATAGCACCTAAAGAACTTCTTATGACCTATGTGTGTGTACATCGCTAAGGAATTATCATGCCTTTAACACTGATAACTTCACTTAGTTTCCTGCATAAAAAGTATACCATATAATTCACAGTACTAAAACTTGCACATGTAAAAAAAATTACGCTCAATTTTTAATTTTAAAACTTTAAATTTTAAACTACAAATGCAGTCACATGTAGATAAATAACTAATAGATGCAAAAATATCGAAGTTCACTTACTTAAACACATCAATGCCATTGTCTCACCACTGACAACAAAATGCAAGTCACGTAACCAACTTGAGGTCTATGTTGAATAAAATTAGAAAGAAAAATAATTTGAAAGTAGCTCAGATATAAGTGAAAAATAAGAAATATACAAACCATCCACTTTAACTTTACCATAGCTTAGGATGATGAGTATTTATCGTTACTTAGTAAAAGGATTAAATCAAAATTAAACATAATAAGAAATACATAACGATTGAATTCAAAGTGTCATACTGAACAGCCATACCAAATTCACATTAATTTTTAACGATTGAATTCAGCAATTCAACAAAATGCCATACCAACTGCTAAATTTCAGTTCCCCAACCAAAATGCCTACCAAACTGTTAAACAATAATGAGAATTTGGAATTGTTGAATTCGATGAGAATTTGGAATTGCTGAATTCAATCTTTCATTTTTGGAATGTCATGGCATTGAATTGCTGAATTCAATCCTTAAAAATTGTTCGTTTGAATGAAATGTACAGTTCGGTATGAACCAAAATGCCATACTCGGACGGTCTGGGGTAATATATATTCACATGTGATGCAACAAAGTACTTGTACATATAATTCTAGTACCACAAATGTCAGGTTTTCTCCTTAATCATCTCGGTGTGCCATGCTTTGATAGATACTCAAATAACAAACACATTATGACCGAGAGCATAGGTTTGAAATACTCCAGATGCTTAAGAATATTTTTTACCACCTACAGAGCTTGTGTGAGAGAAAATGCAAGAATTTAAGTTATGAGGGGGCGTTGCAAGCAGTGGAGGATCTTTATCTTGAAGAGGGTAAGAAAAAGGAGATTGACACAATGTTTTTCCGACGAAGTTATGAGTCAGTCTTAAGGAAGCGGCGAGAAGAACTCATTGAAAGTGAAAATTATGTTATGTTTATCAGCAATAGGTTTGAGTTGGATGAAATATTAAATGTTCTAAAAGAAGAAAAATCTTTGAATGTCAATTAGTTCGGATTGGAGGAAACTTATATTGGCGTGACTTCTCACCTTTGTGACTTGGAATCTGGCAAAGATGATGATTGGAGAATGAAGTACTATCTGCATTAAGTGGACTCTTGCATAGAAGTTGCAATCCAGAGACAAAAAGAACACCTGTCTATGGAGGTATGTTTGTCCATTATGAATTGTTTATGTGAAAATCACGAATGTCGTCTTTCAACTTTATCTCACTCGCTTAGTAGTACAGCTCAGCAAAATTGATGCAAGAATCATGCAAAACATTACTGGGATGCAACAGTTGGAAGTTAAGCTTGACCCTGCATCTGCCCATGATTATCGGTCCATAATTGTACCTCTAGTAAAATCATTTATGCGAGTATGTTTTAAACTCTTTTTTTCTTTATATACTATTGATGACCTCCTTTTTTCACCTGACATAATGTTGTTTATATTTTAGGTCCATAATCCGTACCCCTACAAAAATAAGGAAACACAAAGCTAAAAGTTAATCCAATCCACCATATATAGTTTGATTGCCTTATTTGTAAGAAGAATAAGCAACCGGGAAAAAGGTCGAACAAAATCATTCAAAATGGGTATATCCGATGCCTTATTTTCTTATATTGATAAGCACCATTATTCAGTACATTTATATATAGAACCTTTCAAAATACCTGTACATAAGACTCCTCATTTATGAGGGTATGTTTTAAACTTGTTTTTCTTTATATACTGTTGATGACCTCCTTTATTCCCCTAACATAATGTTGTTTGTATTTTAGGTCCATAATCTGCTCCCATGCAAAAAGAAGGAAAAACATAGCTAAAAGTTAATCCAATCCACTATATATAGTTTGATTGCCTTAATTGTAAGAAGAATAAGCAACCAGGAAAAAGGTCGAAGATAAGTATTCAAAATGGGTATATCCGATGCCTTCTTTTCTTATATTAAGAACCACCATTATTCAGTACATTTATATATATAACCTTTGAAAATACCTGTACATAATACTCCTCATGTTGTACATAATTAGAATGTCGTGATAACAAATGGATTGTATGTGTGTGTGAGAGAGAGATAAAGAGAGAGAGAGAGACCTTATATCCATTAAGACTCCTCATGCCGCTCTCTCCTTTGTCCATAAATATGATCACCAAAAAAAAACTCACATATATAACTTTATTTGTTTAGCTCTAGACAATGGAAGTACTTAGATATCAAAATTCTCATCAAAATAAATAGCCTAGCAGCCTCTTTCCATTCTCCACCTCTAAACTCCAATAGAATTTTTCCTCATTGTTTTAGTGAGTCCAGTGCAGTGCTTAGTCTGTGCTAGTCGAAGATGGATTTAAGCCCATCACTTAGGGACCTTAGTCCTGGTGCTCTACCATTGAACTACCCGATAAAAGACTTCAATTTCATTATGATCTACTGTTATGAGACACAGAGGTGCATCACCTGCCTACGTTGAAGTAGCGCTCATTCGATCTTCTCTCGCCCTTTGGCCCTGAAGAAATTCAGCGAACTGCATTAATTTAGGGAAATAACTCAATATATTTATACATCACTACTCATTATGTACATAGATATACATATATGTACACAGGCACACATCAACTCTACATGAAATGAAATTAAAGTGCTCTGAAGCTATAATACTAAAAAATTCGCATACTCTAAATGAAGTGAGGGACTTTGGTTAACGAAAGAAGATTGAGGGACTTTGGTTAACAAAAGAAGGTTGAAACCAAGGTCACAAAAAGAGGTAAGGGGGACAAAATCCCCCACTTTTCTGTTCTGTTTTTCGAATACATGCAACTCATTCTCATACCTAACATAATCAAAACAACAAAAAACACCATTAAAAAGTGAAACCACTCCTAAAAGCTTAGTGAGTTTGGATCCAAGCTTCCTAAGATGAAATCAAAATTTTACAGATAAAACCATGAGACAAATAAGCTCAACAATTTAAGTCTCATCAGCCTTCTTCGCTCGGTGCCTATCATTAAAACCATGAGACAAATAATCTCCAATTAAAGATCCCCATGAAAATTCACAAAATAAAAAAGAACAATAAGGTACCTGCCCATATGTATGAATATACTAATACATGCTGTTAATTCTAATTCCCTCTTTAATGATACTAAACAGTTTGTACCTACAATTTTAGGCACTAACTTGTACTCTAAAATCCCTCATAAGATTAATAAATGTGTTTGTCCACTTGACCTCTCCATGGTTCAGTTAGAGTCACACCTTTCATCTGCCTCTCTAACTGCTAACGGATTTATCAAGTCTATAGATTGTACATTTTCACGTGACCCTTCATAATCTACTACGTTTAAGCCAATCCCTACATTAGTGAACACTACTTGTAGACGTGTTGAAGCCCCTTTTCCTTCTCCGACATCAACAAACACCCCCACACTTATTACAGCTCCTTCACATGACTCATGTGGAGAACAATTCTTAAAAAATAAAGCAGGGTATGAGTAATCGATCTCTTAAAAAACACAAAGTTAACATTTTAAATCTCACATATATATCGAAATACGAAAATATTTTATTAATCGTACCTCTTTTTACCCATGTACAAAAATTTCAACACTGTATGAAAATTTCAATACATGCATTTGTTTGCTTTGGATTTTTGTCAAACACCTAAGATGCAACTAATAATATGCCAAAACAATTCAAAATATTTTAAGATACCTTAATAACGGAATCCAAATCAAGACACCAATTCTATACTTCACAATAAAGTAACGAATAAAATCCAAATCATTTATCTAACAACAAAACCAAATTTGTTATTCCAAAAGTAAGAAACCATGTAAGAAAATATTTGTGCACACATTAATAAAAGAGATAGGTTAATGAGAACTTGACACTTAAGCTTAAAAATCATACCTTATTTGATTTGAAAGGAGAAAAACTGAATCTATAAACCGCCATTCTATACCTAAAATCTACAACCTACAAAATAACAAAAAAAAAACACCTCCATTTTGAATCCAGTCTCCAATACCTACGATCTGCAAACTCATGCACAATTCAGTTTTAAATGGTAAAGAGAGAAGTCACCTGAGAGAGAGAGAGGGAGAGATAGAGAGAGAGAGAGAGAGAGAGAGAGAGAGAGAAGTCACCGTGAGAAGAGAATCCGAAGAGAGAGGGGTACTTATTTGAGGGTCGGTGGGTTGTGCGTGAGAAGAGAGTTAGAGTTTGAGATCAAAATAGGTATAATACCCTTTTTACCCTTGTTTTTGAATTTTGAACAAAGGGGGAAATAAAGTAGTGTGTGTTAAAAGAGGGGGAAATCAAAATTTTAAAGGGCAAAAAATGGTAAGAGAGGTATTTTAATTTCAACCATTGGATTCTAGCATTGGTGGTTTAATCTTAGCCCCTAATTATCTTATGATCTTATTGAATAGTAACCAACATTCTACTCCTTATTATATATATATGATATCCTTTAAGTCCTTGCCTTGGTATCTAATCCATATATTCTTTCAATTTCAATTGGTATCTATCTTGTTGCGCATTTTGGTTGATATACCATGCTTATGTTCAAAACATTTCAGTTGGTATCATTTTTTTCATCGCCTCATAGTTGATATCAATTAATATTTGTATAGATTAGTTGTACTTCATTTTTGCCCATATGCTCTTTTCCGTTTATGCACCCTTGCATGTTTACTCTTTTCCCCTTAATTCATATCCCTTGTGTCGATTTGAGGGGGAGAAATGGTATTTATTTTATAACATGGTGAAATAAGTTAGTTTGTAATTATTTAACCTTTGTCTATTCTTGAACAAAAAGGGGGAGAAATGGTGTCTAATCCTTTTATATTTGGGGAGATTTAACTTAGGGGGAGTCGCGATCTTCTTAGATAGATCATATTAGATAAAAGGGGAGAATTAATTTAGGGGGATTATTTATTTAAGTTGCATTCAATCTCTTGATATTCCCTATGCGTTTAATGGTTTTCTTAAGTGTGCAGGAATTTATTTTAGCGGCATCTTTAAAGAGACAAAGCAGTTTATCCTTGGGTCGAGTCATAGCGTCTGTATTTTTATTTTATCTTTGGGAGGGATGTTTTGTCTAGAAGATCTTGACGGCCCTTTAGGATTTTTGGTTTTGTTTTGTCCCGGAATAGCCAAAGGGTGATATTTGTAAGGAGAAATTTCCAATCGATTCAATTTGTAGTATTGGCTTAATTCTCGACAAAACAATTTGTGTCATAGGATGGAATGTTTGCATTGAATCATTTCAAGCCTATGACAATCGTATGTTGAAGATGTAGCGGCTAGAAATTGAAGAGTATATCGTTGACGATTTTCGTACCAAGTTTCACGTCATCAACATGTGGATTCCAATGTCTCCTAAAGGTATGAATGCATTAATATATATATACATATATATGTATGAGCTTGGAAATTTATTTTGGGTGTTAGTATTTTTTTTTTTGTTATTTTGTTTTTGAATTCATTGTTCTAAAGATTTTGTTCTCGAACACCTTTCCATATAAAAATCATATCTAATCCAAAAAAATAAGAAAAATATGAAATTGGCAGCCACGCGTTCGTATGGAAATTCTATAGAACCATGGCCTGAAATCTCATTACAAAGGTTGTTCGAACGACCTTATTTGAACGAGATTTCAATTTTTTTCTGAATTCTCATTCGAAATGTCGTTCGAACGAACTTCAAACGAAATTTCAGTTTCATCAGTTTTTCGCCAGTTTTTTTTTCAACCACCCACTTCCTCAGTTTGTTTTGCCATATTTTAAGAAGTACGGGAACGAGTTTTTCCTCAGAACTTTTTCCATTATTCATAAGGATTTGAGAGCTAAATTCTTCCAAGAAAAAGTTGAGACACCCCGCCCAATTAAATATAGGGTGATCAGTCCTCTACCAATTCAAAACAAGATATTCAGTTGGTTCATTCTTAGCATTACTGTCGAAAAATTTTTTAACATATTAATCACCTAATATAAAATTAATCTAGGTGTCAAAACATTTCCAATTTTAGTAAAACCAAGTACAACCCTTTATTTCCGTCTGAAAATATAAACCATTCACCACACATAGGAATATAATAAATGCTGAACATGAATCAACTACTGAAATAAATAAGATTGGGTAAAATCTCCCAGTTCAAAACTCCAAACCAATAAATAACCTGAATACAATATATTTGATGAAGACCTAGAAGTGGGCGACATATGCCCTAAAAAGGAAGTCTAGATGAAACTGAATGGAAAGGATAGATGCGTCTACTGCAAGGACCTACAGCTTCCACAGCAGCTGCAGCACGTCAAGCAATACAAATCTCTAAATTTGATACTCCTGTGGCTGAGCACCTGATAATATATATATATATATATATATATATATATATATATATATATATATATCAAAAGAAAGAAGAGATACAAGAAACGGGTCAGAGCCCGAGGTGTAAAAAATGATTTAGCAAGTATTTAAAACTGGTCTTATACGCATGTTAGTTATCGCACTCTCACATGAGTTTCTTACCTCTCATCTATTGTGCACGCCTAACATACATCTAATCTCCCCTTAGTTATATCACCCAGTCTAACTAGTCAGAAACCATACTAGTACTAACTAGGCTCACTAGTAGTATTCCCGTATCGCCCATACAATACGCTATTCAGATAGTTTATTTTACATACTAAGTTTCATTATTCACCGTATGAATGATTAAACTTTTATCCACTAAGATTATTTTATTTCTCATTTCCATTTTATCTACTAGTCTCACAAAGTAGAAACTTACCCCAAGTACACTCATACATATATATAGTCTCATCATCCTTATATATATAGACTAATCTTGCACCCTTAGGTTAAGACCACTTGGTGAAATGTAATGATTATTATTATTACCAAGTCTACTAATTTCACACAGTAGAAATATTCACAAGTTCATTATATATATATATATATATATATACTAATCCTGCACCCCCGGGCTAAGACCCATTAGTGTATTCATCACGAATAATCCAGCACCCCCGGGTTATCACCCATTAGTTCTCCTATCAAGAGAATCATGTATCCCCGGGTTAGCACCCATTAATGCACCTATCAAGAAATTCCTGCATCCCCGGGTTAGCACCCATTAATGCACCTATCAATAATCATCCTTGTACCCCCGGGTTATCACCCATTAGTACACTTAATCAACAATATTCTTGCACCCTCGAGTTATCACTCATTAGTGCACCTAATAGTAAGATTCTTGCACCCCCAGGTTATCACCCATTTGTGCTCTTAACAATAATATTACATAATAGGCATACACACATCCTATTAGAATTTATAGGTATTTGTCCAACCTACATATATACTTATCATATGTATTTTAACCTCAACACTACGTATAGTACAAATATTTAGATTACTATATCTCTCGTAATCTCCATGGTACATTCTCTCTATACCGAAATAAGCAAAGTATTTATTCTCACATACTTTCCCAAAATTCCGTCTTATTTAAATTTACTATTTGGAAGTTTCTCTCACTCCAATAAACCGGTAAACTCAAAACTAGACTCTAAGAAAATTCCCATAAATTAACCCTGTCGTTCGAACTAGAATGACATGTCGTTCGAACCACTTCCACATGTCGTTCAAATGACTTTGCGCTAGATCTCCATCTCGCTTGAACCACTTCGCGCGACTTCACGCAAGATTTACTGTTTCGTCTTCTTCACCAAATTTCTGCATTTTCTACCATTTTTGAACCTAAACACCTCTAAGATTCAACACCCAATGCCTCACCATCAATACCCATCAACACCTAACATGTTATAAATCATTTCTACCATCCTAGGATCCTTAATTCGTCATTAATCATCATAATTACATAAAAGCTCCCAAATTAATTCATATGAACCCTAGTTTCCAAATTTTCATTTAAAGAACCTAATCAACCCAGATTCGTTCATCAATATGTAATTCAATTTCTTAGTTTAATCTCTACATACATGAAGGAATAGCATCAACTATTTAGTCCAGTCTCTAATCATCATTGAAACTCCAAATTTTCACCCAATTAACATGTAAATCAAGGAATAAATTCACCTACACTAACATGAGTATGATTATTGCTAAAGAAAGTAAGTAATAAACACTTTCCTCGAATATGACGGTCTACTCCGTTGGTGATGTTGGTATAGATGCGTTCCTCTCTTCTCGATCTACGCGTTGGTGGTCACGGTTGTGCACGGTGGTGCTAATTGAGCTTTCTCTCTTGGAAATTGGTTCTCCCTCACACCCTCTGTGGATGTTCTTGATTTGTGTAACTTAACCCTCATGGAAACTCCCATAGATGATAAAATTATTCTCTAATTTTCGTCCATTTAATTTTCCCAAAAGTCCAAATTACAAAACTACCCCATACGGAGTGCCGGTTTGGCCTAAAATTTCCCAGAGTCCAAATAAAATACCCGGGTAGAGTTTTCTTACTATCTCGACCCTCCTGGACTCAACGGCATGCTCTAAATGACCATATGAATTACAAAAATAAATTCTCTTTTTATTCCATTCAATTAGTCCCGATACGACTCACACGCGTGTCAAACTTAAATTACCAAACTGTCGTATTTCTCACTTCCGACAATTTATCAAGTATAATAATTCCATATTACATATCACACAGTAATATTTAATAGTTCACAACAATAAGTATTAACCCTTGGCACGCTAGTTAATAATTATTTTAATCCGGATTAATAAAAAACCAATTCCTCCCATTTTAATTTAATTAATCCAACAATAATAATTAATCTCATACTTATTCCCACAATAATAATTAATCACATAATTATTTAAATCGTCAAAAATACGGGGTGTTAAAAAAGTCTCCTTGGTTTTGTATTTAAAATGTTTTAATCTTTAGAACAAAACCAAGATTTTTACACCCATGTTTGTTTAATCCAAGTTCTTAAATATATATATATATATATATATATATCTTACTTAGAGAGTGTTTGGCACCGAGTTCCTTTTCTACCCAACAAGAAGATATTTGGGGTTCATTCTCTACCCACAAAGTGGAAAAAGTTTGTTTACTGCGGCATTCTCATACGGTGAAAGGCACCGTGTGTCGGTTCATGGTGACCTAGTCCCATTGGTGGATTGTAATATTTTGGTGGACTTCAAAGTTATCGACTAGGCGGAGATTGGTACAAGAAAATTCGTCAAGGATTTAAGGGAGTTGAGTCAAGGAAGTAAGTCGTATGTCTTGTATTTGTAATTACCATACTTAGTGGGCTTGTAGGCAGGGTCGTCCGAGTTTTTTCCTATTTGGGTTTTCCTTGTACATCGCGGCGTAGTGTGATTTTTTTTAACTTACAAAAATCATCATAGGGATGCTAGGATAATCAAAATAAAAATTGGTTTAAATCACACATTTTTTTAATTTGGTGCTAAATTAGTTTGGGTGGATTTTAGATTAATTTAAATCAAGTCAACTAATTTTAATTCAATAAAATGAGTGTTAACCTTTTTGTGCTTATATTGCAAATTTGAATAAATCATTGTTAGGAAAATTTTAGGACTTTTATTGAATTAAATTTGTAGTTAAGAAAACTTCACGTATTTGTTGAAGTTTAATTTTTGTTTTGAAGAAATTAAAATGTAATATTTTAATTATGAATTTTGAAAAGATAATTTTTTTTAAATTTATTGACGAACCATCCTTCCGCAATTGGAAATTTAAAATTTAAAAAGGAAGAAATTTTAAATTGGGGGCATATATTCCAACATATCAGATACTTCTAAATCCTCATATCCTCATTTATATCAAACCCCCATACTTTTTCAGTAGATAATTTCCCCAATAATAGACCTATAAGCATTGGGAAGAAACTGAGTAAGGGTGAACTCATATCCCTTTAAGATAATCCTAATTGAAGGATGGAGGGGAAGACGAACTCTAAACTGAAGAGCCCAAGGAGGGAAATAGACCTCGTCATCATATCTCCTATCATAAGCCCTCTCATCTGGATCAGGAGTCCTGATGTTTACATCATGATGAATGGAAACAAGATTCTTAAGTCAGTTAAGTTTTCGGCCATGATATTGCTTTTGCACGACCTAGCATCAGAGGTGTTTGGGTTATAAAAGGTGGTGGAAACTTCTCCTATGTCCATTTATTCGGTTGTCAAAGGAACCTTTATTGGTTTGGTGGAAGGGCCTGATTATCCAGCAAAGCCTTCTCTTCATAATTCAGTTGGAAAAAAGCACTGGTATCACTAGTGTAAGCGTAATTTCCCTCTAACTCTTATGTCTACACTATCGAGGCTCTCCAAAGTGTGAAAATCTATTGTGTCATACTCAACACTTAGGAGCTTGGGGGCTGACGCATAAAAAAGGGTTAATTTAGGGATAAAGTTACGATTTTTCGAATTGTTTTCAAAGTTAAGAACTTGGAGAGGGGTGAGAAATCTCTCAGAAAAAACATTGGGATAAATTTTATGTATATCATAAATGCATTTCCAGATTCTTGATGACTCACCCATACAGGCCACATGGTATAACCCTAAGTAAACCCTAGAATCAATTAGACCCTAGACAACAATTCCTCAATGCAACATGAAAACCAAAAAAAATAAAGGAACAGTTAAAAATAAAGAGGGATTGTGGGAATAATAGCTAAAGATTCTATATAAATGCTGGTTTTGGGTGGATGAAACAGACAAAACCCAGAAGCAGATTATTAGTCTTTTCTCTCTTTCTCTATAAGAAGCTAGAACGATGTTTTTTGAATTAGAAAAAATGAATTTTTTCCTCGCTTTTACGAGGAACGAAAATGCATGTGTCAAATGTGCCTCAAAAGAAGGTTTACCGAGTTGCTGACATGTGGCCAACTTAAGCTCGACCGATCGAGGAGAACAATTGTCCACCTATGTACCAGTAGATGTTAACCAGGATTATTTGATATAAAATTTCACTCACTTCTTGCCAGTCATGGGAAAAGTCTTAGGGGCTTTTGTTATACCATATTTGTAGGATAACTCATATAGCAAAGAGAATTGTATGATATAACTCAACAGTGAAATACGTTGGCCCCCGCCGAGCAGATGCCGATAAGGTACCTTGGCTCAGCTAAAATCTTGACCTCTTCTCTACCTAGGTAGACTGGGTGGATGCTAGTAAGTAAAAATCATAGCATGGGACAATGGCAGCTGGCCAACAAATGGGTGTGGCATGTCAGATAGCCAGCAAGTGCTAAACCTTTCCCTTAATGGGTGATACCTTAAAGTATTTGTGAGTGCCCTATTAACAATGATTCTCTTACCTAGTGCTTGATGGCCAGCAAACATTCCCTTAAGGGGAATCACAATAAAAGACTGGATCCCCCACAGGGATCATGGCAGATAATAAACCCTCCTATGCATTAACCTAAGAAGATTCTACTGTCCGGACCGATATACTACACCATCTGTATAAATCTAATTCTAAAGAAACAAAGAAACTTGTCGACGTAGGCTCATTCTTGAGGGTTGAACCACACATCTTTTAGTGTTAATCTTATTATCATCATCTAGATCTCTGCTTAGACATACAAACATTATTTATTTACTTTTTGTTATATCTGATTGGATGTTATCGAAGTAAGACAACCTTGAATCCATTTTGAGAGATTTTTAAAAGAACTTAATTTTTAGAGATTCTTTCCCATTTCCCTCTTCCATGTTTTAACCAAAAGATATATGTTAAACTTTTGGAAGAAGTGTATATTCATTTCCATTCCTACAAGACTTTATTTTAGCAAATACTTCTAAACAATATATCTACTTTAGGATCTTATGTTACCTGTGCTCTTTTGGTTGCAAAGATGAAAACAAGATTTCTTCATCTCAAAAAAAATATTTGAATTGGTTCAAAGACGCTAATATCTATCGAGACCAAGATTGAGATGTTGCGATGTTATGGGTGATTGGATGCATTCCGAGTTCACTCTTATGAATGGAAGGTGGAATTAGTTGGTCATGTAATTTTTGCATTTAATTTAATGATTGAGTGAAGGTTATATGTCATTTTTGTTGGATTTCATGTTATTTTAGTATGTTTCCCTTTATATTGGGTCCTCCATCTTTTGGGCCTTAGTTTTATAGTCTCTAGAACCTTTTAGAATTGTAATACAGTTAGTAAAAATACAATTAATTGGATCCATTTGGTTAAGGTGTCACATCATAAAAATCATTTAAGTATCATAGCCATAAAAAAATGTCTCTAAATATCCTTTCTCCCCAAACCTAAACTTAATACTTTTCATCAGTGTCATCAACAATGTTCGCCGTACCAGTTCACCAGCATTGTTCTTCACGATTGTGGTTCTAATTGGGTGTTTTTATGGCCATATTTTTTTATTAGCGCTTCTATTCCTTTTTGCTTTAGGGACAGACCCCAATTATTCACCCTGTTAGGGTGTGTTGGTGTTCTTTATGAAGTAATGAGCTTTTTTTTTTTTGTGTGTGTGTGTGGGGGGGGGGGGGGGGGGTGTTGTCGGGTTGATTGATAATGTTCTTTGGGAAATTGTTCATTTTTCGAAAATTTTAGTGGTAGTTTAATAATATGTGCACTTTCATTAGATTCTTGGTGATTTTTTATAATTGTTAGTGAGTTCTTTTGTTATTTTTAGTACAAATCTGCCTTTCGATAATTTTATATTGTTGTTTGGTCAATTTTTGGACACTTTTTTAGATGTTATGGGTGATGTGGGTACTAGGAAAGATGTTTCTTCGTTGGCAAAATGTACCAAAATTAAATATCTACGAAACTCCACACATTTCTTCATTGGCAAATTGTTTTGGATGTTTGGTAAATTTTCTTTCGAATACCATTTTGGTGATAGGAAGATCGTTTTCCATCACCAATATGTCCTAGATTGATTTTACACGATACTGTGCTTTTTTATTTTATATTCTATTTTTTGACATATTTATACATTATTTATTATCTCTTTTTCATGTTATTATCGAATCTTATGATTCTATTGAAAATATGATTTCTGATTCATTGATTGATTTGTGATATCGAGAAGGATTTAACAACTATAAAAAAGGTGCCTGTTGGTGTATCATTAGGATATTTTGGTTGATCAATAAAGGTGGCATGAAGTTTAGAACTCACATGAGATCGGTTTATGATGCTAATAAGTTATATGAAGTTGGATGTTTAAGTTTATGGAGGAAGTTATGGCGAGTTTTGAGATAAGGATAAGGTTTTTGCAAATATAACGTGCTTAATAAAGAATTTAAAATTCAAATATCATTTGGTCCATCATAGAGACGATTAGCTAGGTTTAGATTCTGAAACCCAATTGGATAAGTTTATCAATTATAAGTAGATGGTTGTAATTAACCAAGTCCAAAGGGTTTAGTCTCTAAGTCTCATAATGTGTGAGTAAATAATTAACTTAAGAACGATGCATCTTTTTTAGATTCTTCATATGAGTCTCCTTAATCAAAGATCGCATGCTTAGTGAGGCTAACTGGATAACTTTTTCAATGAAAAGTAGATGGTTGTACTAACTTAAACCCAAAGAGTTTATACTCAAAGTCACATAATGTGAGCATATAATTAACTTACGAATAAGTGATTCCTTTTGGTATCATTTTTATGACTTTCCTTAGTTAGAGCTTGGTAATGAATTTAAAATTCAATCTTAATTGGGTACATTTTAGAGAGAAGGATATAAGAATCAATTATTAGAAACAAAGGGATAACTTCTTCAATTGAAAGCAGGTGGTTGTACTACCCACCCAAAGGGTTTAGTCTCGAAGTGTCATAATGTGTGAGTAAACTTAACTTAAGAACAATAAGACTTTATAGGGCCCTTTGTATGGGTTTCCTTAGACTATTATATGGCTCCGCACCCAATTCAAAGAAGGAAAATATATTTCAAGATGATGGAAATATAAACAAGAACTAATTAACAAGATGAACAAAAAAGATTTAACGTGTTTTGATTATATTACCCTACTTACATTCACAAGAAAGAGAATTTTTTTTAAAATAGGATAGAATGGTAGGATCATATACAAGCTATTCATGCTCTCAACCTAAACCCCAAATACACCCAAATCTCACATGGAAATCATGTTTAGAAGCCCAAAACCTCCAACTCTTACTTGGCCATTTTTTACGAATAACTCTCTCAATGTCAATAAAACCGTAATGGAAAATCCCCCTCATCGTTCTCGTTAGTTAGAAAGCGTTACTTATGAGAACCCCAAAATACCCCTATTGAAACCCATTTTCAGTACTCCTGGATGTTTTCGCAACATGCTCACTATAGTTCGTTGCTTACCAAATAGACAAAAAATTGGGTTCATTATTTTTTAGCCAAATTTCATAAATTTTTTCCTTCATGAGAAATTATTGTTGTCCACCAACTTGAAAATCCGCACCTGAAAATTCTTAAATGGTGAACAATTGGTCTAAATTGTACTAGTTAAACACCCAAAATTAAACACGGTTCTAACGCTTCTTAATTCATGAACAACCATTGCATGTGTGTTACAAATCCAAGTCAAAATCATTTGTTGACCATAGAGGGGGACCTTGGTCAATCCCCTACCCTAGTAGAACTTTTCCTCCCACCAATATCAGCTCTTGGGAAACTTGCAATTGATACCACTATTCTATCAGAAAATGAGACATGCATCGAGCAATCTTTATATGACTCTATTTTAGATAATACAGACCACCTCACTCTTTTCCCTTTTCTAGGAACATACAATCACATGCCACTCTCAATACTTCACTCGTTACTGACAATCGTCACCCTTGAAATCCAATCGAATAATAGATAGAAAGTTTGTTCGCAACCATGGGGCATAGTCCACCCCCCCCAAAATGTGTTCCACCTCAACATATTGATTTTCCCCATTCACATACCCTCAACAACACATTTACTTCCATTAGATAAAAACAAGGCACGTTCCTTTTTATCTTGGAATGCCTCAAAATGGTCTTTTGGATCAAGCATGACTAAAAGATCTTGAATCCATTATATCCCCTCAGTTCAAGATAAAGAGTTACCTTTGGAAAGTGTGAGAAACTTTCCAAAATATTCCTCTTGCGCATGTCACTAATGCACTATTAAAGCCACCCTCGTCCTTCTTCAAAGGATAGTCCCTATTTATATGAGGGCACTCCTTGCAGTTGTAATATAATCGACCTTTTTCACCACCCATTGATCTATACCTACCACCTTGTTGGTATTTTTCTGTGATTCCCATCATGATCGTACAAATTCGAGCTTAAACTCTCCTCCCCTAAAAACTTTCTCTCCTCGTAGATAATATAGTTGATTCCACCTATTCCATTTTTATGTTATCCTTTCTATACAAAGTGTCGGTGTATATGCTTCCAAATTAATTCAAATGGAAGGTAATATGCAATATTTGATCATTGCGCTTGGTTGAAAAGCCTGTGGCCCGAATCTACCATGCGGTGGATTATGATTGAAAGCCTCTAAGTTTAATCTGGGCTAGAAATAAATTACCAGAAGTGAGGGGATCCGGGCTCCCTAAGGCATGTATCGTTGGTTAAGGAAGCCTGTGTGGCACGTCCATCATGGGGCTTGTCCAATCACACGTGCCTTTGGGATGTCGAAGGCCCCTATTGTTGGTCGAAAAATAGGCGGCGGATCCGTAATCCGATGAAATACACTCATGTTATCCATGATGTTTCCACCCTTCTACATATTTTAACGGTAAATATCCCTATTAAAATTAAACTTTTTATGAGGCTTTTCACTAACAGAGCTTCCGTAGTTTTTCCCACAACTTCGGCATCGTATCCTCATCATTGACATTAGTGATAATATGATGACCGATAGGGAGTAAGTGACTCTATATATCCTCCTAATCATCATTCAATATCTTATCTGGCTTCCTACTCCTCCATTCCAATGCTCTTGTTAACCCTTGTTCAACAAGGAGATCTTATATTTTACCTTATTACAACGTGAAGCTAACACTTCCATCAAATCCATCCACTTTCTAATGTGAAACAATATTTCTGAACATGATTGATTAAAACAACCCAAAACATCGAAACACTAGTGTGTTGACACCAAAATCACACTCAGGACTTTTGTCAAAAACCTTATGGGAACTAAAGCATTCATACGAATTCTTGTCATCCAACGGCACCACACCAACTAAAAAAGGAAAATATACTTGCAATATGATGGAAATATAAACAAAAAACAAATGAAAAACATAAACGTGAGAAATTTAAAATGGCTCGTCAATATTACCTTTCATGCATCCACTACACCAAAATGGAGAAATTGGCACCCTTTCAGAGGCTAGCCTTGTCACGGTCAATGACCATGACAAGTCCATGACAAAGGCTTGTCATGCTCATTTAACTGTGAAAAGTCCGTTAAAGCACAGTTGTCATGAACTTATCACGGTCTTTGACAGTGACAATTCTATAAAGTTGTCACGGTCAATGACCGTGACATGACCGTGACAAATCTGTCAGGAAAAAGCCCTTGCCCCTCCTTTTTTCTGTAATACCCCGTATTTTTATGCTTTATAAATTTGGGGATTTATTAAATTTAATGTGAGATATTAATTTAATATAAATTCGGATAATTAAATTTGTTATAATTACTAACATGACGAGAGTTAGTAACCATTGGAAATTTGTTGAATATTACTAATGAGTAAAGTAATATATGATATTGGTTCTATTAAATGTCACGAGTGAATAAAATGTCAATTTTAAAAATTTAAGTCGGGACGCGCCCGTGTCATGTCAGGACTAAATGTTGATTAATAATAGTGAATAAATTATAAGTCACCCGTATGGTCATTTCGAGTGTGCCAAAGTGTCCAGAAGGGTCGAGATAGTCAAAAAAATGTACCCAGGAGTTTAGTTTGAGTCTCAGAGCGTTTTTAGGCCTAATTGACGCCCCGGGGGGGCATTTTGGACATTTTACATTGTTAGGCTTCAAAACCCACGAAAATTTTAGAGTTATATCAGATTCTTAAGGTTGCATTCTAGGGTTAACTAAACCAAAAATAAGAAACGGTGATTGGAGAAGGAAGGAGAGAGCTTGCCCAAGAGTTCTAGGCCAAAAACTCCTGTGTTTGCGCCACCGTCGCCGCCAAATGATAGATCGCGTAACAAGGATCACCACCACACCGATTTCAGCCGTAAATCAGAAACAAAAATCTCCTCGCAAGTATTTATCTTGTTTAATTTCGTTAATGCTTCATTCATATTAGTTTAGGGTTGATTAGGGTGAGTTTCTATGAAAGAAAACCCATGTTGGAGATTAATAATTGCATGTTGTAGTGATATAAATGATAATCTGGAATTCCCCTTCACATGTAGAGGTTGAACCACGGATTTATGATGGATTAGAAGTAGAAATTCTAGAAAAAGAATGATTTGAATTATTTTGAAGAAAATTTTAGGGTTCATAAGAATTGTATAAATTTTGGCACTTTAATCCATGATTCTGGATGAAACACTCACATGCCTTACGTTTAATATTGTCCATTTGAGTTTAGAATGATTGTGGTGTAAATTTTTGGTAGTTTGGGAGTTAAAAATATGGATTTGGATGATGTTGGATGACAGAATCCATGAGTGTTACGTAGTAAGTTGGAATAATTCCTAATATTAAAGTAAGAAACGAATCATTATATGTGATAACTAAACAATGAGAAATAAGGATAAATATCATAATTATGGGTTATGAGATGTACCTAAATTTGATATGCTAATAGTAGTAAATTTTATATGACTGTGTTTATGCATATACTATATACGTGTAAAAATCATGCCACGCTACTTGCTATTCCTGAGGTTACCGCGCTGGGACAATCTTATCTCGATGGGACCTTTAGGGGGGATACTGACTCATACCCAAGAAGATAGGAATCCTAGGTACACACTATCGGACAGATAGTCAGACGGTCCTAAGAGACGTGAGGGTATGTGCTGACCTCTTGGACTTGGAAACTATGCTTCGCCTCAATATTGTTTGTGTTTTGTTTAAATACAGTTCGAGAGTGATTCCGAACTTGTATTTCCCTTAGTACGAGTGATACGGGGACTGGATAGCAGAGTATGCCCACACCATAATTGTTATGTAGGGTGCTGTTAGTATATATATATATATATATATATATATATATATATATATATATATATATATATATATATATATATTATGAGGATTAATATATATATTTAAATCTGAATTTGGGAACTACCTACTATGCTTAAGGTAAGTAAGAAATGAATAATTATTTCAATTGCGGAATAAGTGTTTGAAAAGTATAATGTGTTACTGAGAAACTTTATTAGTAAATAAGGTTTAATTGAAAACTTTGTTGTTAAATGAAATTAACCTCTTAAACAATTGAATTTGTCAGTTTAAATCTTACGAGAAACCTAATGTTAAGATAAGTTAAACCATTGGGAAGGTTAGTACGATAGGCGTGCACATTAGTAGAGAGGTGAGAATTTCTCAAGGGAGTGCCGCACTAATATATTGTTGCATTGGCCAGTAAATAATTTAAATACTTGCTAAACAAATTTTAAATCGTTTTTACAATCGGACTCTCACCCGTTTCCACTTTCTTTTCTCTCTTGTATATATATGTATATATTACAGGTGCCCAGCCACAGGGGCGTCTTGCATAGAATCCTTTGGAAGGAACGCGCTGCAAC
The DNA here is from genome assembly GCA_949130495.1 of Sambucus nigra. Taxonomy (NCBI): domain Eukaryota; kingdom Viridiplantae; phylum Streptophyta; class Magnoliopsida; order Dipsacales; family Adoxaceae; genus Sambucus; species Sambucus nigra. The sequence continues at coordinate 5,150,417 of OX422214.1, read as the reverse complement.
TTAGGTGGGAGTTGCAGGCCTCTAGCTTAAACGATCTCATTTGTTGATTCCACTACTAGTACTATTTATTCAGTTGGGCATGTGTCTCCCTTTCCATTATTCAGTTGTTTATTGGATATTGCGATTCATTTATTTCCAGTATTTACATTTTGGGAGTTATTACCGTCAGGATGTTTCCCGTTAAGTTTTAATGTTGGAATTACTTAGTTGGATATTTAATTATTTGGATTGGTTGTTCCAGTATATTTGTTGGATGATTCTTAACTTATCATTTAATTAAAGAATTAAATGTTGGATTACAAAAAAAAAAAAATTGGAAACTAATGTCTAAAAAAAAATGGTTTTGACACTTAGCTTAATTATTTAGGGTGTTTAAATTGGAAAAGTTATTTTCACAACAGTGATACTAAGAATGAACCAACAGTCACCTTGATTATAATTTAATAAAGGACTGATCACCCGATATTTAATTAGGCGGGGTGTCACAGGTGGTATCAGAGCATCAGGTTCTAGTGTCCTTAGGATCTGTACGACTTGTTTCGCTTTCAACTTAGCATTCTAGTTATAGAGCCCTATTTTTAGGATTGTTGTATTCCTGCTTTTACGATTACGTCTTCAGCTATTTTCAGATTTGATAATAACTATAGACTAATAAATTTCTTCACGTTTAAGATGCCTCCGAGACGTGCACCAAAGGAAAGGCGTGCCCAAGCCGAGCAGCCAGTAACTCCGGCTCAGGGAACGATGAATGCTAATAAGGTAGCCGCAATTGTTGCTCAGGCGGTGAATGTCGCGCTAGCGATAGTACAACAGGATCCACCCCAAGTTCAGGCAGTGGCGCCAGTACCTGCACAACTTCCATCTGCATGGGAGCAGGTTAGGGATGCCTTTCAGAAGGCGCAGCCCCCTGAGTTCTCGGGTAGTTTAGATATCATCATCGTCAACCAATTGAAGAAAGATATCCAGAGGAATCTGTGTATGTATGGGTGCACATACGTAAAGAAACAGTTGTTGGCTTCATTTAAGCTAGTGGGGGGCACTTTGAAGTGGTGGGAGTCCACCACCACCTTGGAGGAGAGGGATACTATCCCGATTCAGTCATTCTGGGAGCGGTTTGACAACAAGTATTTTCCGACCGCCGTGCAAACTGAGATGAGGCAAAAGTTACTGAACTTGAAGCAGGAAAATTCTACTGTTGCTAAGTATGAAGAGGAGTTCACAAGACTTCTCACTATAGTGCCAGATGAGGCACCCACTGAGGGCAAGAAGATATTGTTATTTGTGGACGGGTTAGCTTGGAGGATCCGTCAGCACCTTATAGGGAATCTAACTCTGAGTACTTACACAAATGTACTCAATGCTGCTTTGCTACACTGTCAGGACCATCGCTTCCATCTGTAGGGAGGCAAGCGAGAAGGAGAGTCTAGCCAGCAGGGGAGGACAGGGGGTAATGATGCTATTGGAGCACCGACATTTTTAGGGACAGACTCGCCCGCATGAGGAGAGTTCCCATTAGGGGGACCCTACTAAGCGGTTACGATCAGTAGATTCCAGGAAGGGATTTGGGGGATTTAGGCAGGGTCAGCAGGGCCAACCTAATCATCAGGGCCAGCAAGGCCAACACTGCCAGCAGCAGGGCCATCAGGGCCAACAGCGATTTCATCAGGGCCAGCAGGGCCAATGGCGGGGTGGTAATGGCCAGCAGGGCTGTAATCAGCAGGTACAGAGGGGAGGTAATTTCAGGGGCCTATGTTTCGTGTGCGGCAAGAATGACCATAAGCGCCAGGATTGTCCACAGGGTGATAGGGCCCCACAGCAGCAGGGTGCCCGTAATGAGCCACAAAGGCCACTTTTTCCCTTCGCGCTCCCAGCACCAGCTCAAGTACCATCTCTACCAGCCATTCCAGCCGCTCCAGTACAGCAGGGGCAGTTACAGTACGAACGTGTCTATAACGTCCACCAGGTAGCAGCTCCACAGGAATCGCCCGCGATTGAGGGTATGTTTCCTATCCATGGTACTATGGGTTGTGTTTTATTTGACTGGGGCGACGCACTATTTTATAGCTACCCATTTTGTGAAGGCCTTAGGGTTATTAGATACAGCAGAGAACACTGTAACGTGTGTAGACTCACCATTGGGAAATGGATCAGTAATTTTATTTATATGCTGGGGTGTGGGGGTAGAGATCGGTAGCTTGGTATTACCAGCAGACATGTTAGTCTTAGATATGCATGAGCACGACGTTATTATTGGTATGGATTGGCTCACGGCTTACAGAGCCATGATAGATTATTTCGGTGGTAGTATTGTCTTTACCATTCCGGGGCAAGAGATGCTTGTAGTGCCGATGCCTAGCCCAGAGGGAGGCTCGACCGCTCATTTATATTACATAGAGGAGGATACCTTTAAGGAGGTTGTAATTCCCTTAGATTCGATCCCAGTTGTTCATGAGTATTCCGATGTATTTCAGGAGATACCAGGCTTACCCCTAGTCGAGAGATAGATTTTGTTATAGATTTATTACCAGATACTCGACCTATAGCACGCGCTCCATATCGTATGGCTCTGGCATAGATGCGAGAGTTACGAGATCAGATAAAGCAGCTGTTAGGTCAGGGCTTCACTCGTAGGAGCACCTCACCTTGGGGCACTCCAGTTTTGTTTGTGAAAAAGAGAGATGGTTCACTGAGACTATGTGTGGACTACGGGGAGAGGAACAAGGTCACGATACGGAACAAGTATTCGTTGCCTCGAATCGATGATCTGTTCGACCAGCTGAGGGGAGCAACTTTCTTTTCGAAGATAAATCTGAGGTTAGGGTACCATCAGCTACGTATTAGGGAGAAGGATGTTTCAAAGACTACTTTCCTGACGAGATATGGATCCTATGAGTTCAGAGTGATGCCATTTGGACTCATAAATGCTCCATACGTATTCATGGACTTGATGAACCGAGTGTTCAGAGAGTTCTTGGATCAGTTTGTCATCGTCTTCATAGATGACATCCTAATATACTCACACTCCAAGGAGGAGCATGCCGAGCACTTGAGTTAGGTTCTTCAGACTCTACGAGAGCATCAGTTGTATGCTAAGTAGGAGAAGTACGGATTTTGGTTGCGGGAAGTACAGTTCTTGGGAAATGTTGTTTCTGAACAAGGGATAGCAGTTGACCCGAGTAAAGTGTCAGTGGTGAAGGAGTGGGGACAGCCCACGACACCGACGGAAGTACATAGTTTCTTGGGATTAGTCGGATACTACAAGAGATTCATTAGGGGTTTCTCCAAAATAGCAGGTCCATTGACGAACCTGACTCGCAAGGGGATACCATATGTTTGGGATGATGCTTATCATTTGGCTTTCGACGAGCTGAAGGACAAGCTTACTTCAGCACCGATCCTTGCTTTACCTAAACCAGGCGTGGAGTATCTGGTTTACACCGATGCCTCTTTGCGGGGACTTGGGGGAGTACTTCAACAGGAGGATAAGGCTATAGCTTTTTCCTCCTACAAGCTTAAGGAGCATGAGAAGAATTACCCCACCCACGACCTAGAGTTAGCAGCGGTCGTTTTTGCATTGAGGATATGGAGGCACTATTTATTGGGGGAGAAATTTTGCTTGTTCACAAACCACAAGTCACTACAGTACCTGTTCATTCAGCGAGAGCTGAATATGCATCAGCGCAGGTGGTTAGAGTTTGTGAAGGACTACCAGTTTGACATACAGTACCATCTAGGGAAAGCCAACGTAGTTGCTGATGCGTTGAGCCGTAGACCGGTAGATGATGTAGTGGACGTCTGGAAAGCAAAGTGGAAAGAGTTGGGTCACCAGGACGCAATAGCCCATTCCTTCATATCTGTCATGACCGTGACACTCGAGATTGTTACGAGGGTGATACAGGCGCAGACCGCAGACCCATTTTGCCAGGAGCAGATTGTATGACTTTTAGCCGAGGGAGCTGAGTCCTATTCTGTTAGTTCTAATGGGGGTTTGGGGTTTAATGGGATATTGGTGGTCCCAGAAGGAGCAGACTTGCGTCATGCAGTGATGACCCAGTCTCACGGGTCCCGATTTGCAGTGCATCCTGGGGGAGATAAGATGTACCAGGATATGAGGCAGCAATACTGGTTGAGTGGGAAGAAAAAGGGCATTGCTGAGTTCGTGTCCAAGTGTTCCACCTTCCAGCTGGTAAAGGTGGACCACCAGAAACCGTCAGGGTTACTTCAGCCATTGGAAATACCCGCGTGGAAGTGGGAGAGTATTTCTATGGATTTTATTATTGGGTTGCCTACATCACAGCGGGGCCACGACTCCATCTGGGTGATTGTGGATCGTTTGACCAAGGTGTCTCATTTTCTTCCGGTACGGACAGACTATACCACGGGTCAGTATGCTCAGTTGTTCATTGCTGAGATAGTCAGATTATATGGGGTGCCCCTGAATATTGTGTCATATAGAGACAAGATTTTCTTGTCGCGTTTCTGGGAGATCTTTCAGGAGGCTGTGGGTACAGAGTTAAGGTTGAGTTCAGCTTATCACCCACAGATTGATGGACAAATAGAGCTTACTAATAAGATGTTGGAGGATATGTTACGCATGTGTGTCCTTGATTTTGGAGGAGGTTGGGAGCCACATCTTCCACTGGTGGAGTTCGCTTATTATAACTCTTATCAGTTCACGATTGGCATGGCTCCATTTGAGGATTTGTATGGAAGACCTTGTCGTTCCCCAACTTGTTGGCTAGAGGTGGGGGATAACAAGTTGCTCGGACCAGAGGTGATTTAGGAAACCTTCGCTAGGATTCAGATGATCAGGAGTTGCATTCGAGTAGCCCAGGACAGGCAGAAAAGCTACCCCGATGCAAAATGGTTCTTTCGGGAGTTTAATGTGGGGGACCAAGTTTTACTACGTGTATCTCCTATAAAAGGAGTGATGAGGTTCGGGAAGAAAGGTAAATTGGCCCCGAGGTACGGGGGACTATTTCCCATTATCAAGAGGATTGGGCCGGTACCATACAGATTGAGGCTGCCAGAGCATTTACATCGCATTCACGATGTGTTCCACATCTCGTCGTTGAGACGATACCTTCAGGATGATATGGCCCACACCCACATCCCAATAGAATAGATAGACTTACATCCTGATAGCTCTTACGAGGAGAGACCAATGGCTATCCTAGACCATAGTGAAAGGAGATTGAGGTCGAAACTAGTTCCACTTATACGGGTCAAGTGGGAGCATCATTATGTGGAGGAATCCACCTGGGAGCGCGAGGCAAATATGTACGAGAGATACCCGGATCTATTCTTACCAGGTATGCCTTATTTTTCAAATTTCGGGACGAAATTTCGTTATTAGAGGGAAGTATGTAATACCCCGTATTTTTATGCTTTATAAATTTAGGGATTTATTAAATTTAATGTGAGATATTAATTTAATATAAATCCAGATAATTAAATTTGTTATAATTACTAACGTGACGAGAGTTAGTAACCATTGGAAATTTATTGAATATTACTAATGAGTAAAGTAATATATGATATTGGTTCTATTAAATGTCATGAGTGAATAAAATGTCAATTTTGGAAATTTAAGTTGGGATGCGCCCGTGTCGTGTCGGGACTAAATGTTGATTAATAATAGTGAATAAATTATAAGTCACCTGTATGGTCATTTTGAGTGCGCCAATGTGTCCGTAAGGGTCGAGATAGTCAAAATAATGTACCCGGGGGTTTAGTTTGAGTCTCGGGGCATTTTTAGGCCTAATTGACACCCCTGGAGGGCATTTTGGACATTTTACCTTTTTAAGCTTAAAAACCCACGAAAATTTTAGAGTTATATCAGATGTTTAAGGTTTCCTTCTAGGGTTAACTCAACCAAAAATAAGAAACGGACATTGGAGAAGGAAGTAGAGAGCTTGCCCAAGAGTTCTAGGCCAAAAACTCCCCCGTTTGCGCCGCCGTCGCCGCCAAACGATAGATCGTATAACAAGGATCACCACCACACCGATTTCAGCCGTAAATCAGAAACAAAATTCTCCAAGAAAGTATTTATCCTGCTTAATTTCGTTAATGCTTCATTAATATTAGTTTACGGTTGATTAGGGTGAGTTTCCATGAAAGAAAACCCATTTTGGAGATTAATAATTGCATGTTGTAGTGATATAAATGATAATCTGGAATTCCCCTTCACATGTAGAGGTTGAACCACGGATTTACGATGGATTAGAAGTAGAAATTCTGGAAAAAGAATGATTTGAATTATTTTAAAGAAAATTTTAGGGTTCATAAGAATTGTATAAATTTTGGCATTTTAATCCATGATTCTGGATGAAAAACTCACAGGCCTTACGTTTAATATTGTCCATTTGAGTTTAGAATGATTGTGGTACAAATTTCTGGGAGTTTGGGAGTTAAAAATCTTGATTTGGATGATGTTGGATGATAGAACCCGTAACTGATATTCTGCAGATTTCGCCATACCTGCTTGATCGATCGATCGAGCCAAGAGCTTCGATCGATCGAAGGTTCGATTGATCGAGCCCTTTCTATCGATCGATCGACCCCTCCTGGAAGACTCATATTTTACCCTTCTAAAGAGCTGAATTAAATTTAGATGAATAATAATCCTTTGACATCCTTATTAAAATATTTTGGGAGATAAAAAAGACCAGTAGGACTTATTAAAAATATGAAACCTTTAACGTAAGATGAGATTTACATTTTCGGGGATGTTTACATATAAGGGACGATGGAACTATGAATTAAAGTGGGGAGACGCGTAAGGTAGTTACGTTGGGAAATAAATGAGTACCTACTAAAATTACAATTTGGGAAGATAAGAATCCATGAGTGTTACGTAGTAAGTTGGAATAATTCCTCAAATTAAAGTAAGAAACGACTCATTATATGTGATAACTAAACAATGAGAAATAAGGATAAATATCATAATTATGGGTTATGAGATGTACCTAAATTTGATATGCTAATCGTAGTAAAATTTATATGAATGTGTTTATGCATATACTATATACGTGTAAAAATCATGCCATGCTACTTGCTATCCCTGAGGTTACCACGCTGGGACAGTCTTATCTCGATGGAACCTTTATGGGGGATACTGACTCATACCCAAGAAGATAGGAATCCTAGGTACAGGCTATCGGATCGATAGTCAGACGGTCCTAAGATACGTGAGGGTATGTGCTGACCTCTTGGACTTGGAAACTATGCTTCGCCTCAATATTGTTTGTGTTTTGTTTAAATACAATTCGAAAGTGATTCCGAACTTGTATTTCCCTTAGTACGAGTGATACGGGGACTGGATAACAGAGTATGCCCGCACCATAATTGTTATGTGGGGTGCTGTTAGTATATATATATATATATATATATATATATATATATATATATATATATTTTATGAGGATTAATATATATATTTAAATCTGAATTTGGGAACTACCTACTATGCTTAAGGTAAGTAAGAAATGAATAATTATTTCAATTGGGGAATAAGTGTTTGAAAAGTATAATGTGTTACTGAGAAACTTTATTAGTAAATAAGGTTTAATTGAGAACTTTGTTGTTAAATGAAATTAACCTCTCAAACAATTGAATTTGTCAGTTTAAATCTTACGAGAAACCTAATGTTAAGATAAGTTAAACCATTGGGAAGGTTAGTGCGATAGGCGTGCACATTAGTAGAGAGGTGAGAATTTCTCAAGGGAGTGCCGCACTAATATGTTGTTGCATTGGCCAGTAAACAATTTAAATACTTGCTAAACAAATTTTAAATCATTTTTACAATCGGGCTCTGACCCGTTTCCACTTTCTTTTCTCTCTTGTATATATATATATATATATATATATATATGGTTTTGACACTTAGCTTAATTATTTAGGGTGTTTAAATTGGAAAAGTTATTTTCACGATAGTGATGCTAAGAATGAACCAACCGTCACCTTGAATATAATTTAATATAGGACTGATCACCCAGTATTTAATTAGGCGGGGTGTCACATTTTCCTCACCGCATTGTTCCCTCCCATTTCTCTCTCTCTCTCTCTATGCATTGCTCTCACTCTCTCTACTTTCAGGTTGGTTTCTCTTTCTCTCTCTCTCTCTCTCTTCCATTTATATATGTGCATGTATATATATGTGTGCATGTGTGTGTATGGGTGTGTGTACGTGTGTGTGTGTATGTGTGTGTGTGCATGTGTGTGTGTGGTGGGGGAAGGGGGTGGGGGTGGGGAGGGGTGTAGGGCTGTGTGTGTGTGTGTGGTGGGGGGTGGGGCAGGTTGTGTGTGTGTGTGTGTGTGGTGGGGGTGGGGAAGGGGAAGGGGGTGGGTGTGTGTGTGTGTGTGTGTGTTGTAGAGGAAGGAGGTGGGGCAGGGATGGGTGGGTGGGTGGTGGGGTAGGGGTGGGGCTGCGTGTGTGTGTGTGTGTGTGTCTGTGTGTGTATTTGCGCATGTATTGTGCATGTTTGTGCGTGTTTATGCGTATGTGCGAGAGAGGAAAATGATGGGGAGGGTGTGACGGGGGTGGGGCTGCATGCATGTGTGTGTGTGTGTGCGTGTGCGTGTGTGTGGGTGTGATTGGTTTATTAGATATTTTTTCTCATATGCAAGTAGTGTCCTTTGTAAATGAATTGATTGATTATTAATTTTTTTACTAAATTAATATATGAAAGTAGGATTTCCCCTCATTGTAAATTAGAAAATTAATAATTGTATACTTTAACTGTTAGTTTAATTGATGAAAATAATTAATTGAGTAGATGAATTAGAAGGAGTACGGGATACACATTTGTTGTTGACATTGCGATTGGATTATAGTGTATTGATGTTGGGTTGGTCAATTTTAAAAGTGGCATGACCACTGGATTATTTTCCATATGGGGGTGGGATTTTTCAACTTTTTTTAAAAATTACTTTGTATAACTAACAATATATATATAGTATGATAATTAAATGAAACATACTTGAAATTACATATAGTGCGCATAGATACTAGCCTTCTAGTTCTTGTGCGTACGCGGAGTTTTCACGGTGAATTGAAAGTTCCTTTTGTCCCCGACCAACCTTCACAACAACCTTCAACAAGTAGGATAGATGTAGAAGGGGACGACGTAGATCATAATATGTTAGAGGATTTAGTTGATGATACGTACGGAGTTTATGAAGCAGAGGAGAATGAGGTTATTGATGATGTACAAGGTTCAAGTGCTCGTGAAGATATCACGATAAACCTTGACGATGTCTTCCAATGTTTAAAATTTAAGGCGAACCAACCGTTATACTCTGACTGTGAGAAAGATCAAACAACTTTATATGACATGGTTGGTTTGCACAGTTTGAAGATGCAGTACGGTTTGTATGGTAATAGCGTGATAGGAATTCTGAAATGGGGGGCTATTTGTGTGTGTGTGTGGTGGGGGAAGGGGGTGGGGCAGGGTTGAGGGGGGAAGGGGGAGGGATGGTAATAAATATTCCAATTTGTACTAAAACATCCATTTTTAATGCTTTTAATTGATTTTCACTTTATCATTTTCACTCTTGTATAGTGTACGTGTGTGTGGGCAGTAGAGGTGGGGGTGGGGATGTTTAACAGTAACAATTCATTTTTATTTGTAGTAATTGTGCGTATTTTCATGTCTTCTTCTAATTCATTTTGATTTGTACTAATAACATTTTGTTACAGCAAATGTCTCCTTCAAGTATTAAGTCGAGGATGATGATGCTAGTTATGATGATGTCATCTGGGCTCGATTGTAGCGGAGGCGACGAGGGCTCCTCGTCCCCTAGGCTCCAAAAATATGGCAAATTGAGGATAGCCATCGAAAACAAGTCGGGGATATTAGCGAGATCCCTCGAGCTGGTAAAGACGATCAACGACCCTGGGTACATTAGTTGGAAGGAGGTTCCATATGAGCTCAAGTTAGCTGTTTGGGTGGCACTACAGGTAATGTATTTATATTTATATTTATATTTATATTTATATGTATATGAATATTTCAATTTCAATTTCGATTTCGATTGCGATTTTGATTTCGATTTCAATTTCATTTTAAATTTATATGTATATTTATTCGCAACTAACATTGTATTTGTTGGACAGGAACAATTCAGCCCGGATCCAAAGCTACGTGATTCCGTCTTGGAGAAGTTGAGGGAGCAATACAAGACGTGGAAGAAAAACATGCAGACCCGCTACTTTAGGAAGACACAAGAGTCCGTTATCCGAATGCGTGAATCCATCCCGCCGAAGGAGTCGATCTCATTGCTCAATGGCAAAAATTCATTGACAAAGAGATCGGGGAGCGACAATTGGCATCTCGCCAATCGGGGAGGGAAAATCGGGCAATAAATACGAACGTGCACTACTCAGTTCGGTCGTCTTACGCCGAGGTGGAGCATAGGATGATGGTAAGATTTAATTTTTCTATAACTAGAGAAATATATTATTCTTCATTCTTTTACTTTTCAGGGCCGATACTAATTTTACTTTATTTTATTTCAGGGGACAGGGATTGGCCCTGGGGGTAGGCCACATAGGCTCGATACTTATGTGGCTCTTTGGATGAAGAAGGGGAAGGATAAGGAGGTGTCCCCGAGCGTTGCGGCCACGATTGTAAGTAATCCGATAATTTACTTTTTATTAATTACGTTATAATTTTTTAATTTACTTATTTTACTAATCATTTGTTTTTTGTGGTTACAGGCAAAGCTTAAGGAAGTGCATGAGTCGCAGTCTGATGCCGATAAGGCATGTTTGTCCACTGACGCACTCAGCTAAGTGCATAGCGCTGATCTCAATGGGAGGACAAGGGGGTGAGCTTGTGGGTGGCCAAATTTAGGATCATCATATTGGAGACCAGCGACACCGGGTTGGCTTGAACGTGGACTTGCATGACGCGAAGCTGTCCCATTTGGAGGAGATGGTCCAAGATATGTTCTCATTCATGAATCTTTCATTGGGCAAAAACTGTAAGGGGAAAGGGAAGGAGAAGGAGAAGGTGGTGGAGGAGGAGGTGCAGGAGGATGAGGATATGGACCTCACTGCTTCATCGTCGACACGTGCAAACTTTGATGATTCATTTCCCTATTTGGCTCCCTTCGACCGACCGATGTCGACACTTGGTTGGCTAAGCATGTTTATACTGGACATATTTGATGGCCAGTGGATAGGGCGGGGGTTAAAGGACCCGAATATCCTCCAGGGTGCACTAGTTCATGGACGTGAGCTTAATGACATCGAGTCCATGGTGCTTGTCACGCATGTGATACCCGAGAAGGAGAACTCCCCATTGTGGTTGCGTGAATAATGTGGCACGATGTATATTAGTGGGTGTGTCAATTCATATATCATGTGGCCAAACTGGTTGAACAGGTACAATGTTGCTATAATAGGTACAAGTATACTGCTGGGCAGTGTCAGTACCCAAACTGGCCACCAATTTTTTTTTCAATTATGCCCAGAATTATCACGGTCATTGACCCTAAAAAGTCCGTGACAAATAAACTTATCACGGACTTGTCACTTCAATGTCCATGATAATTTTTTAACCATTGTCACGGGCTTTCCACGGTCCTTAGCCATGATAAACATGTCAAGGTTAAGGACCGTGACATGACCATGACAGTTCTAACGAACTTCTCACGGTCAATGATCGTGACAAGTCCGTGACAAAAAAAGTATCACCCCGAGAATTGTCACGGTCATTGACCTTGACAAGTTGAACTTATCAAGGTCAATGACGGTGACAATTTGGCAGATTTGGTGCAGTTATCCATAAGAGATAAAATTTTCACTTTTTGATAAAATAGGTTACAATGGTAGGATCTTACAAGATCTACGCACACTTTCAATCCAAGCCCAAATATACTAAATCTCATTTTGGAATCGAGTATAAAAACCCAAAACCTCTCACTCTTTATTTCCTTTTTTGAAGAATAGCACTCTTAATGTCAACAAAACACGAATCAAACCCCCTTCTTATTTTATTTTATACCCAAATTGTTACATGTGAAAACCCCAAAAATACCACCACTTAAAATAAATTTTTAAAACACCTGAACTGTTTCCATGACATGTTTGCTGAAGCAAAGCACCCATTCATTGCCTACCAAAATGGACAGAAATTGGGTTAGTAAATTTTAAGCCCAATTTCACAATTACAACCTTATCATGGGAATAATTTCTAGTCACTAATGCAACCCCAATGAACAAAGTTCATCATTGTATGATTCTTTACTGATGCCTAGTAAGTCTTTTTCCTTTGATGCTAGGATAAAGGAACCTTTCAAGGGTGATTTAAGTTTCGAGCATCCCAATGAATGGAGAAATAATGTGTTTGGAACAATTTATAAAAATAAAAGAGACATACAATGTCGTTCAAATTATCTTGATATTAAGTTGATGCATCATACAATGAAAGTTTGAGATAAATTTGAACATTGATTGAGATTTGAAACAACAGTAGTAATGCCCCGTAATTGTTAAAATCTAACAAAAATAATGGAAATTAATAATTGATTATGATTTAGTATGTTGTAAATTAAACTATATGAATAAAGTTTAATTTATTTGAATTTTCATGAATTTTATGCTAATAAAATGAAAGTTCATTCAATTAGTGCGTATTTTGGGTTTACGTGGAATATAGGTATTTTGAGAAATCTTAGGCACCATGTTAGGGTTATAAGGACTGTTGATTTTGTCTAACATGATGTTTGTGAATAGTTATGAGGAGGGGGGGGGGGGAGAGAGAGAGAGAGAACTGAACTCTAAAGACATCAACGATCGAAGCCTAAAGCCCCGATTATAGAGGAACGAGGCGTGATAGCAACCAAGGAGGCTTGCAACCCATCCATGGAGAGATATTCTTGGGTTTCATATATATAAATTTTTCCATGAGAATTTATTTGTTTTCACTTTTCTCTCAAACAAAAAACATACAACATGTTTTCATCCCTAACCTTTAAACCTTTAACCTCAATTAAAATAAACCTTCAAACCTCCATTAAAAGACCTTTACATTTGAATTTAGGAGTGCTAAAAAAGAAAAAATGATCAGAATTCTGAGGAGATTAGGGATCCAATATCAGATTCGAGAAATGACAAATTTCAAAATTTTGCTTCATGGACATTAATCGTCTAAGTTAGGTGTTCATCCTTTCGTGATTATTTTATGTGCTACATGTATTCAACTTTTACTATATATGTGTTACGTTCTATGTGTTAATTTTATATATTATATGCTTGTATATAACCAATATATCCCATTGCATACATGTTACACTGCTTTGATTTTTTATGCTGGGATAATATGATTTGAATAATTTACGTGGCATATTAGGACAGAGAATTTGGATAGAGAATGTATACCTAAATTGTGTAAATGAATATATATTGTGAAAAGTAAATTAGTTGGGAGAAAGATTAATCATATTGATAGGTTGTTGCAGGAAGCATATATGGACCACTTATTAGACGAGGAGTACATTCGAGCTATTCCCTCGTCTTTTTCGATGGAGAACACTAAGATAAGAGGATCTAGAGGAGCCCAAAGGACTAATGTGTAATACCCCATATTTTTGTGGGATTTTATTTTAATTATGGGGTTATGTTTTTTTAATTTAAATGGCGAGAATTTATTTGTAATTAATCCGGATTTAAAATTAAATAATTACTTGGGTGACGAGAGTTAGTATTTATTAGTGATAATTATGTTGAATATGATTATGAATACATTATAATTTCCGTGAGTGAAAAATATGGCATTTACAGTACATTTAGTTGGGACGCGCGTGTGAGTCGTGTTAGAACTTAAATGAGAAATTAAAATATTATTTTATTTTTAATTATTTTGATGAATATTTTGAGTGCGCCAGTGTGTTCTAAAGGGTCGATATAGTCAAAAAAAATTCTACTCGGGGGCTTAGTGTGGGGTTCGGGGAAGTTTTAGGCCAAACCGACACCCCGGAGGGGTATTTTTGCCTTTTGGAAAATTAGAATTAATTAATGAACAAAAATTGGAGAAATATATCTGCATGGGAGAGTTAGGGTAAATAACTGGTAAACCTAAAAGAGAGTCCAAGAGGAAGAAGGAGAAGAGTTCCCCAGGAGTTCCAAGGCCAAACCCAATCACATTTCACCCAAAATACCACCAAAGCGTAGATCGGGAAGGGAATAACGATCTCATACCAATTTCAAGTGATGAATTAGACCTTCGTTAAAAAGTCAAGTGTTTATCTTGCTTAATTTAGAGCATATTCTATCCATGTTAGATTAATTGATGATTTACTCATGATATTATGAAATTGGGTATTAATTTATGATTGTGGTATAGGTATTGCATGTACTTGAATAACCATATGTTGGGGATTATAAATATGAATTTTATCTGTTGAAATCACGAAATTATATATGGGTTTAGTTTTCATTAATGGTGATTATATGAAATTAGGGCTTTATGAAGATTTGAGAAATTCATCTGAATCCATGTTAAAATTTCAAGTATTTGATATTGAAAACGTGGTGGAAAGTGTTCTAATACTAGGGGATATATTTTAGAGTCGTTGGATTTGAGTTAGGATAAATTTTGGGTGATTTGGGTGTTGAAAAAGTTGGAAAAACGCAGAATTGAAGTGGGAGGGATGAAGTTCGAAAATCTCGTTCAAAGGACTTTTGTCATTCAAACGACATCGTTCGAATGAGAAACCCAATGATTTATCCAATGAGCATTCATTCGAACGACCTCGTCCGAACAAGAATTCCCTAGATTCTAACGAGAGTTCAGAAATTCTATTTTTTCCCGGAGAAGTTAAAATCTTATGAGGTTAATTCAAGTCAGGGAGAATGACCTACAATATTATTGAGTGGCTCCATTACATAGTCTAGTGGTGAGATGATTGTGTAACTACTATGGGAATATATTGCAATGAGAGGGCCTTATAGAGTATATACAATAGAGAGATAAATCATTTAGACAGAGTGACATGAATGTTTGAGATAATAATACTACATATAAATATGGGAATTTGGGTTACATGAATACCTAATGATTATTATAGGATATGTGTATATACCTATTGATTGAATTATTGTGTGTATAACATACCTACACTGCTTGCCATCAGGTGGAAGTTACGTGTTGTAGGCGATCATATCTTGAGGACCTTCGAGGGGATTTTGATTCAGACCACTAGAACATAGAACCTTGGTACGGGCTATCTGTAAGAATGATGGTGATGACGGTCATATGGGTGCGTAAGTATGTGCGTAGCCCATTGGCTTGGAACTATATTTGCCTCCAATATGTGTTTTTATTTTGATTGTTCATGAGATATTGAACCTATAGTCCTTCATGCAATGAGCGATGCACCGGGACATGATAGAAGAGTATGCATTGCTCCAAGGGAGCCCAAACCCAAGGGTGCAGTATTAGTATATATATACATAGAGAGATAAACATATGTATACATGTTACTTATTCTTCTGTGCGTGTCTAGTAGATTTGGAAATAATAATAGTTACTACATTAACTCTATGAGAAAAAGAACGTTTATGAGAATAACGGTTGTCTATATAAATAACTATCTTTAAACATATGGTAACACGGGATACGGGTGATATGGAAAAATACTTGAGAGTAGTGGAGTAATGTTTGTACCTTCATAAAACTAATTAGGTGGGGTAATATGACTAGGATGTAACAACCCGAATTTTTTAAATGAGAATTTTTAAATTAATTTTGGAAATCAGAGAAAAATGAAATTTTGGATTTTATAAATTTTATAATTTAAAGTGTTGGTTTTTATATTTGAAAAATAAATTTTCAAACGGAATTGGAATCGAAATTAAAATGGAGTTTTAATTGAATCTTTATTATTTAGAAGAGTCCTCAAAATATAAAACTCTCTAAGAGTCCTCAAAACATATTACTTTCTTGTAAAAATAATATTTTTAGAAATCCGACCCTCCGATCGAGCTGAATTTTTGTCAGCAGTCCTGCCTCGCCGTTCGCTACAACATACTAAAATTTCAAGCGATTCTAACGGTCCGATCGTCCGTAATGATTTTTTCAAGTATTTGTATTTGATTAGGACTCTAATTCTTTTTGGTATATAAACATAAAGTGACGAGTTTAGATCTTTTAAAACACACTTTAGCCTTCTAAAAAATCAGAATCCTCTCATCTTCTTCATCTTCTTCAACCTCAAAACCCTAGCCCCATTCTACATAACTTTCAACTCAAGTTTTGTCAAGATTAACCGGATTTTCTCAAGACGCGTCAAGAACGAATCTTTGTCAAATTTTTGGGAGGAATACACATTCAAGATCAGATTTCTAAACAAACTTTTATTCAGGCATGAATACTCTATTCTTTTCCTTTAGTATTATGCGTTTTAAGTGTCGCCTAAACACTTAATTACATGTTTTCTTAAAAATAATTAGTAACTTAATTAGAAAAAGTGAATACTAATTATGGGGCTGTTTTTATAAAATCTTTTAATCTGAATAATATTCATAACCCTTTGGGTACGTAGGATTGATGAGTGATTTTGGGTTTTATTGGTGTAGGTTGCATATAGAAAAACCCTAGTTTTAAAATAAATAATTTTTGGGTGCGTATAACTCATGTAATACATGTAGAGATAATGAAATTTTGTTTTTGATGTATATATGATGAAAAATTGGTATATTTAATTTAAAATAATTAAAAGAGATTATTTGGGTATTGTTGACGTTGTGATAATTAAATTAAAGATTTAATTGAATTGGATTATCATGCGTAGTTTTATACGTTGATTAATCATGCGTGGTTGTGTGACTTTTTGGTATTATTATATTTCCTTGTGATGATGGGTTGTTGGGTATTTTTGCTCCCCCTATATTTTTAGAATTCCTTCTAGGAATGGGACTAGTGAGGGAAGATTATTGCGTTTTTATCACCTTGAGGGTGGGCTGATTTTTATTACTTTATCGTCGTTACACTTGTCTAAGTATGAGACTAGGTCATGATTTATGTTAGAAAATCCTCCTATACATAAGTTAGGACGTATTGATAACTTGGGGACCCTTAGGTATGGGACTAAGGGGTATTTTGAGGATCTCACGTCGATTAAAAGGGTGGGGTGATTATAAATTGTGAAATTGAGAATTAATGCCTAAGATAAAAACGGGTATTAAAATTTGTGGCGACATAATGTGTCGGGGCTGACAGTTTAAACGGGCCAGAGGGCGATTTATGTCGTGTCGTGTGTGGAACCTTGTCATGTGTCGGGGCCGACAGTAAACGGGTCAGAGGGCGATTGACAAGGGTAACCTTGTCATGTGTCGGGGCCGACAGTAAACGGGTCAGAGGGCGATTGACAAGGGGAAGTGTGACACTTTAATAAAAAGTGAGAACAATAATAAAAGTTGGTTAATATAATTAAATTCACATCATGGGACTTTGGAATTTAAAATTATATTGGTGTGCCTTTATAAATGGGGATTTATGCGGGTAGTTAGTGATTTATATCTATCGCGTTTAATTATCCCGTTTAATTTAAAATATTCTATTGTGATATTTATTGCGTAGAATGCTACTGTCTGGATTCAAGGATCCTATTTGAGAAGAGTAGTGTGTATTCTTGCTCAGGGCTTTGGCTCTGACCCATGCGTTGACTAATATTTTTTCAGGATGAGAATTGGAGAAGCTGCATAAGTTTATCAGAGTTATCATTGGAGGTGTAGCTGGAGTTATTTACTTTATGGCATAGTTTAGTTAGACTTTCTTTTCCAGTCGTATTATGAGACTTCATTGGAGTTTTATTGGGCCATTCGGTTCCAAAGTTGTTTAGAGGATTTCTGTTGGGATTATTCAGGTTTTAATTAATCATTATTGGAGATTGGATTTTTGGAGTTAGCATGTGATGGATCTTTTATCGCTTAGTTATTTGTGATTATTTGAGATTGATTCAATTATTTATCTTATGGACTGATTATTTATGTCTCATATCTATCTCATGCTAAGAATGGTATTTTATTTAGTTCACGCCCGGCATAGTTTTGGTGGCGGCCGACGCCAGAATTAGGCGAGGTGTGACAGATGGTATCAGAGCATGATCTTAGGTCTCGTAGGTTATGAGTCCGTTTAGCTTCCGCGTTGCCGATCTTTGATTCCCTTTGATGATTCGTACTTCTTAAGGTACAGGGTCTAGCATACATGTTAGATGCGTTTCTTGGAGATGTGAAGTTTTAAGTTAAGGACGTTGTAGACATTGAGTTTAGAATTAGTAAGCTTGATGTGGGGATCCTTAGAATGGATTTTGGAGAAGATAATTATTTTGAAGATTTTAGTACAGATGTTAGATACCGTATGTATCGATTTTTTATGTTAAGATTTAATTTGAGGAAGTTATAATTTTAATGATTTTCGGATATAGGATCGAGTGGGGGATTTTGAGAGCATGTGGTACGCAATTATTTTTATAGTTATGTGTATGTATATTGGCAATATATATTATTTTGTTGCTCGTGGGGTAGGTGCACGTAGAATTGGGTGTATGGGCGCCCAATTATGGCATTCTACGGGTAGGCATATGTGAGCCTTATTTTCTTTTTGCGAGATTTACGTGTTTATGTGTATGCTTCGTATAATTTCGAGGACGAAATTCTTTGCTAGTGGGGAAGTATGTAACAACCCGGATTTTTTAAATGAGAATTTTTAAATTAATTTTGAAAATCAGAGAAAAATGAAATTTTGGATTTTATAAATTTTATAATTTAAAGTGTTGGTTTTTATATTTGAAAAATAAATTTTCAAACGGAATTGGAATCGAAATTAAAATGGAGTTTTAATTGAATCTTTATTATTTAGAAGAGTCCTCAAAATATAAAACTCTCTAAGAGTCCTCAAAACATATTACTTTCTTGTAAAAATAATATTTTTAGAAATCCGACCCTCCGATCGAGCTGAATTTTTGTCAGCAGTCCTGTCTCGCCGTTCGCTACAACATATTAAAATTTCAAGCGATTCTAACGGTCCGATCGTCCGTAATGATTTTTTCAAGTATTTGTATTTGATTAGGACTCTAATTCTTTTTGGTATATAAACATAAAGTGACGAGTTTAGATCTTTTAAAACACACTTTAGCCTTCTAAAAAATCAGAATCCTCTCATCTTCTTCATCTTCTTCAACCTCAAAACCCTAGCCCCATTCTACATAACTTTCAACTCAAGTTTTGTCATGATTAACCGGATTTTCTCAAGACGCGTCAAGAACGAATCTTTGTCAAAATTTTGGGAGGAATACACATTCAAGATCAGATTTCTAAACAAACTTTTATTCAGGCTTGAATACTCAATTCTTTTCCTTTAGTATTATGCGTTTTAAGTGTCGCCTAAACACTTAATTACATGTTTTCTTAAAAATAATTAGTAACTTAATTAGAAAAAGTGAATACTAATTATGGGGCTGTTTTTATAAAATCTTTTAATCTGAATAATATTCATAACCCTTTGGGTACGTAGGATTGATGAGTGATTTTGGGTTTTATTGGTGTAGGTTGCATATAGAAAAACCCTAGTTTTAAAATAAATAATTTTTGGGTGCGTATAACTCATGTAATACATGTAGAGATAATGAAATTTGGTTTTTGATGTATATATGATGAAAAATTGGTATATTTAATTTAAAATAATTAAAAGAGATTATTTGGGTATTGTTGACGTTGTGATAATTAAATTAAAGATTTAATTGAATTGGACTATCATGCGTAGTTTTATACGTTGATTAATCATGCGTGGTTGTGTGACTTTTTGGTACTATTATATTTCCTTGTGATGATGGGTTGTTGGGTATTTTTGCTCCCCCTATATTTTTAGAATGCCTTCTAGGAATGGGACTAGTGAGGGAAGATTATTGCGTTTTTATCACCTTGAGGGTGGGCTGATTTTTATTACTTTATCGTCGTTACACTTGTCTAAGTATGAGACTAGGTCATGATTTATGTTAGAAAATCCTCCTATACATAAGTTAGGACGTATTGATAACTTGGGGACCCTTAGGTATGGGACTAAGGGGTATTTTGAGGATCTCACGTCGATTAAAAGGGTGGGGTGATTATAAATTGTGAAATTGAGAATTAATGCCTAAGATAAAAACGGGTATTAAAATTTGTGGCGACATAATGTGTCGGGGCTGACAGTTTAAACGGGCCAGAGGGCGATTTATGTCGTGTCGTGTGTGGAACCTTGTCATGTGTTGGGGACGACAGTAAACGGGTCAGAGGGCGATTGACAAGGGTAACCTTGTCATGTGTCGGGGCCGACAGTAAACGGGTCAGAGGGCGATTGACAAGGGGAAGTGTGACACTTTAATAAAAAGTGAGAACAATAATAAAAGTTGGTTAATATAATTAAATTCACATCGTGGGACTTTGGAATTTAAAATTATATTGGTGTGCCTTTATAAATGGGAATTTATGCGGGTAGTTAGTGATTTATATCTATCGCGTTTAATTATCCCGTTTAATTTAAAATATTCTATTGTGATATTTATTGCGTATAATGCTACTGTCTGGATTCAAGGATCCTATTTGAGAAGAGTAGTGTGTATTCTTGCTCAGGGCTTTGGCTCTGGCCCATGCGTTGACTAATATTTTTCAGGATGAGAATTGGAGAAGCTGCATAAGTTTATCAGAGTTATCATTGGAGGTGTAGCTGGAGTTATTTACTTTATGGCATAGTTTAGTTAGACTTTCTTTTCCAGTCGTATTATGAGACTTCATTGGAGTTTTATTGGGCCATTCGGTTCCAAAGTTGTTTAGAGGATTTCTGTTGGGATTATTCAGGTTTTAATTAATCATAATTGGAGATTGGATTTTTGGAGTTAGCATGTGATGGATCTTTTATCGCTTAGTTATTTGTGATTATTTGAGATTGATTCAATTATTTATCTTATGGACTGATTATTTATGTCTCATATCTATCTCATGCTAAGAATGGTATTTTATTTAGTTCACGCCCGGCATAGTTTTGGTGGCGGCCGACGCCAGAATTAGGCGGGGTGTGACATAGGATGAGTTGAATATACAAGTTAGGCGTGCACATTGGATGAGAGGTGATCATCTAGAGTGAGTGTACGAACATCTAACATGAACACTATATGTGCTAACGTTTTCATTTAAGAACTTGTTGATTTTTAAATAGTTTTTAACTTGGGATCTGACCCGTTTTCTGCAAATCTCTTCTTTTTGTCAAATTTTTTTAGGTGCCTAGCCACAAGGACACCAGGATTAGGAGTTCCATTCATTTGACGTATTCTAGCTGCTGTGGAAGTTACAGGACCTCGGTTGTAGACGCCTCCATATTTTCCATTCCTTCACTTTGAGTTATTTACTTCAGTTAGGGCATGTTGCCCCTTTCTATTAAACAAGGAGAGATCTATGGATTTATTTATTTATTCCTTTCAAATAGTGGTTTATTTTATATTGAATTATTATATTTGGTACTTAGATTGGAAGTGTTTACCCTAGTTACCTTTATTATTTGAGATATTTCCTTTCATATGAGATTGGTGTGGATGGTGAATGTTTAATTGATCGTTAATTATGTTTTATATTATTTGAAAGATAAAATTTTGACATCAAACTTTTAAAATATTAAGTTGTTAGTATTTAAAAATAAATTCTTTGACAGTGATGCATAATATGAACCAACTGGATATTCTGATTTAATTTAATAAAGGTCTTATCACCCGGTATTTAATTAGGCGGGGTGTCACATAATGCGAACACCTATACCACGGGTCAAGCGGGAATGGTAAGTCTTTATTGGGAGATAATGAGTTATCAATGATTATTTGGGAGGCCACAATGGCCGTTATTGAAATGGGAAGGCCAAATAGAACCCCAAGTGGTTCAGGAACATATAATGCCTATATCATCCTGGGATAAGGTGAGGGAAAAATTTGGTAAGGGTAATTCACCCACGTTCATAAGAGGATCTGACCCAACACTGGCTCACCAATGGAGGATAAACATTGAGAGTTCCTTAGGATTGTGTATTACACCGAGGTGGAGAATAAGATGTTAGCTACATTTAAGTTAATCGATAATGCTTTCCAGTGGTGGGAGAGTGTGACCACTACCGAGGATAGAGATTGTATGACACATGGGAAGTTTGTGGTGAAGTTTAATGAGAAGTATTTTTCGTATGCTATTACATCCACTAAGAAGAAGTACTTAATCAATGTGGAGAAAGGTTCACATAGTGTGTCTAAGTATGAGCAAGAGTTTATTAATCCATCCATGTTTGACTTGGAAGAGTTGAACATTGAGAAGAACAAGAAGAATTGTTTCATTATTGGGTTGACTTAGTCTATTAAGCAAGTTGTGATGGGGAAGGTAAAAAAAGGATGGAGTTGAGTGGTCAGGATATGAGAAGGTATTTCCAAACTGAAGTATAAGGGTTGGAATAACCAACATGGATAAAAACCTTGGAAGAAGCCTTGGGTAGGGACTGATTAACAGTAGACCCTCCATCGGGATAATAGGATCTCACATATTCCTCAAGATCATAGTTAAGACCATGGACTACAATAAGGATATTGAGAGATGGTTAGGCAGTTAAGGTTATTCATGGGATCTTTTTATTCATGTGGATATAGAGGATACAAAGGCTTGGGGTGAACAGGGTTAGGGAGTTCCAGCATCGGGTGTATAGGGTGCTATTGCTCAACCTATAGCACAAATGGGGCAACTTTAGGGAGAGCCTAGACATGGCTAGTTGGGTTTGTGCGGTATGATCTTTTATCAATCATTTTGATTTTTTTATGTGTACTATTACTTGATATTGTGATGTATGTTCATGATGGGATTGGGTGTATGGGTGTCCCATATGTGGCGTACTATGTTAGGCATGTGTGAGCCTTACTTTTTCTATTTCATGAGGATGTATGGGGGTGTGTTGACCTGACTTATGGTTTGTTGATTATGCGTAAGTGGGCCGATAATGATGATGTGATCTTCTTTACTATGATTCTATTTTTGCAGATTCCAAGAACTTATATCCTGTTGTAAGGGGGACGAGTCTGCTACCTCGTATTTTGGTAATTTAACTAAAAAAGTGGAAATTAATAAATAATTATGATTTGGTATGTTGAAAATTAACCTAAATTAATAATGTTTAATATATATGAATTTTCATGAATTTATGCTAATTAGATGAATAAGGGACAAGAGTGAATAAGAGTTCATATCGTACCAAGAATTGTGCAGTTGAAATTGTTTACATAGGTTTTCAGAAGTGTAGTGACATATGGTGAGATCCTAGGATTGATTATGAATATCTTGGGATTTTAGTTTAGCTTTCATATGCATATACTTTTATATATTTGTAGGCAAAACTATGTGTAGTTCACTTGGAGAATTTATACAAACCAACTAACTTTCCCACTCATACCCCCACCGTTTATATGCATTTTAGGTTTGGACGAGTAGCGTTTTATTATTTTGATGTTCCGGAATGGGGGGACGATAAGATGGCTTTGTACTTTATTGTATTTAATATTCAAAACAATGTTGTATTTTTTTACTGCAAATTGTAAAAAGAGATTTTAACTATTAATGAGAAAATCAATATTTTATTCATTCATAATTTTCCAAGCTTTCGTAAATGTTTTATTTATCCATTGAACATTAATGAAATTGTCTGAATTTTTTTAAATTGGCACGTATTTTTAATATTTTAAGTAGCACCTCTTGTGGTGTTACAACAATAATTGAGAATCAATTTGGGTTTCTATCTGGGAGATCAATAACGAAAGGTATTTATTTATTGAGGATGTTAATGGAGAAGAAAAACGATCTTCGTATGGTTTTTGAAGATTTGGAGAAAGCATATGATAGAATACTAAGAGATATTATATGGTAGGTTTTACATAAAAAAACAAATGACTTGTAGATTTATTGATGTAATTAAGGTTGTATATGATGGGGCCATAATTATAGTAAGAAAAATAAGAGATTTTCCAAATACTACACGTTTGCACCAATGTTCAACACTAAGTCCTTATCATTTTTTTCTTGTTATGGATGAGTTGACTGGACAAATACAAGATGATGTTCCGTGGTGTATATTATTTGCATATGATATTATTTCAGTTAATGAAACTTAAGGCATGGATTAAAGCTATACTATAATTATGGAAAGAAACTCTAGAAACAAGAGGGATTAAAATAACTAGAACTAAAATTGAATATGTGGAGTGTAATTTTAGTAATAATACAACAAACAGGGATGCGGTGAAACTTAAAGGTCAACAAATACCTAGAAATTATCATTTTCGTTATTTAGGCTTGATTATCGAAAAGGATGGAGATAATATTATTCTGTTACTTGTAGGATTAAGCAAGTTGAGACAAGTGGAGAAGTGTTACTGGCGTATTATGGGATAAGAGTATATATTTGAAGTTAAAGGTAAAATTTTATAGTTTGGCCATTATACATGTCATGTTATATAGGATGAAGTGTCGGGCAACCAAATAATAAAATGTGCAGAAAATTAGTGCGGTGAAAATGCGGATGCTTAGATCGATTTGGCCACATCAAACGTGGACCAATAGGTTCTCCATAATGAATAGTGATTTATAATGCTAGGGGTAATGGTAGACCAAAATTAACTTGGTGGATATTGCAAAAATGGACATAATATCATTTGATTTAATCGAGAATGAACAGAACATGATGAAAACATATAATTCATGTAACCAACCCTAAATAATTGAGAAAATGTTTTATTGAGGTTGAGTCACTTTGAGTTCTACTTTTCATGACTTGAGATGCAGCGATAATTACCATTATTCCTCTGTTGGCCAACGAGGAAGCAAAACAGGCCAGGAACGCAAGCACAATGAGGTGGTGTGTAATAGGTACTCTACGCTTGCACAATAGTGTGAGGTTCTAAAGTAAAGGTTGATTCCATTTTTAAAAAACTTGAGGTAAAAAAGAGAGATATATATTTGGTGGGGTGGGTGGGATGATTTATTTAACTGCATGATTGTGGATGTTGAGAAATTTCCTTATGGTAACCTCTTTGAAGACTTTTGATGGTTCTCAGGTATTCAAAGGGGTCCTTGCATGTCTAATACTTATGAACTTTATATCTTCCACAAGGTTAGAAAACAACTTCCCGTTTTCCTCCGCCTTTCCTTTTTTGTCTTATCGAGAAAGATTAGTAGTTGGTTTATTATAAGGCTTATCTTCATTGCCTTATCATAATTGAGTTGTAGTCATCTTGTTATGCTAGTCTGATGAAACATCCACTATGATAAATAACAATTTAGTCCATGGATATAAGATCTGGAAAAGATGTTTCATGTTGACCACAACAATTTTCACTATCTGAGATACGGACGTAATAGCTATATAGCTTATGATAAGAAATAGGTCAAAGAAAGTCTTTGTAAGCACTTTTTCTTTTTCTTTGCTACCCTACTATGTAATCATTAAAGATATTTTCATTCTTATTCATACCTTGTCTTCTTGGTTCATTATTATTTTATAAATTCTTGAGTAGATTACTTGTAGTTAATTTTTGTACTTTGTCGATGCATGAAGGTTTTTTTCGTGCTCAACATTTTTAGCATTGTGATAAAATAATAAAAAATAAAAATTATTGGGTGTAGAAACTAGTATATATGATTTTTACTTTGAGTTTGAATGTTGATCAGCCTTTTTCAAATCACTAAGTAGAGACCAACTTTGAGAGGTTACCTTAAGTGATTTGTTGAGGGCAATTTTATAATTTCTGGGTTGCATTCAATATATCTTCTACATATAATTCATGGTATTGCATCATATATCCTTTAATACACCAATAATTATCCCAATTAAACTGGGAATAAATAACAGGCATTGAATTATGTTATGTCCCCAAAATAGTGCACCACTAAAAAGAAGATGAAAAAACTAATGTGAAGCTTATGGACCCGTCTTTAACATCTCTCTCCTTATGAAAGTATCATAACCTGATCATCTGGCTAAAAAATCATGGATCGCCAGTGGGCATCAGTTTATCCCTTTTACGGGGCGTACATGATTTTAAAATATGCTCATACATACTCGTGAATTGCTCCTATATGGTTTCTAAGGTCACTAGCTAACGGAAAAGCTCAATTAAATCCATAGGAAATAGTAGAGAATGGCACATTTTGAAAGGAGACTGATCGGTGGGACATTATTATTTATAAAATCTTATTGTGAAACAACGATATCCTTAAGTAGAAATCTAAAAAAAGGTCACTCAAAATTATGTTTAAAACATTTGTATGTTCATCTTTCTTAGGGTGACACGTTCTAGAAAATAGTTAGATGAAAAATAACAGCTTCCACGACGTCCATCGAAAGTGGCATGTGAAGTAGATGGAAAATGTGGTACACCATATAGTGGTGTGAGTGGAATATCTTACAAAAATAAAGACTTTCCATATGTGAAGCATGTAAGATCAGGTGATGTGGAATAAACTTGCCATATTTCAAAAGTGATAGGCCACTACAACGATGGAATCGTGGCTCCTGGTCGTACCAGGTAATCCCATATAAAATCCATAAAACATCTTACCATGGTATTACAAAATCATCAATTTTGTGTATTATTTAACATCCATATTTTGACCACCTTGGTTGACTAAGAAATGTAACAACTATATAGAAAAACATTTACGTCTCACCACACAAAAGGTCATAAGAACCACTCTCTTAAATTGACAAAGATGCGGGGACCATGATTAGATCTGCAATCCCCCACCAAAATGAACCTCTAAACTAAGTCCCTCTTGTAAATAGGAAGTAATACGACACAGCAAATCCATAGAAAAGGAAATCATCATGCAATAGATAATTAATCGAAATCCCATGCCTCTTACTACACCTTTCAATAATGGTCCTAAAGATTGGGTCATAGGGACTTATCATAACCAAAATGGGTACCCCTTAAAGATATAAGCATGTGCACCTGATTGGATCCAGTTATGTGTCTACAACCAGGTGCTCCGTATCACATTTATACTAAAAGTGGAATATATTCTTCTACATGGTGTTGGAAAACTTGTCGTGTTGATCACTTATACTTTTACAACTGTTCAGATATCTCAGCATTTATGTTTAGCTACATAAAAGGCCAAAATAAACACTCTCATAAATTGGCTAAGTTTCAGGCAACCCCTATATGACTTTCTCTCATAAGGACGATGTAGGGGTATAAAGCTCAGATCCAGGGAGAAGGGGAACAATTCATCAATATCTACAAACCCAAAGTCCCGCGTCTGTATCTAAAGTCCTCAATAATATTCCCATTGATTGGTCTAACCTCATATAAACTTTGGACCTCATCAAGACTAAAAATAGTTCCCCTCAAAACTACCATATGTGCATCATATGTCTTAACGCCCTAGTTCTCCTCACCAAGATTATACTACAAGTTAATGGAACATCGTTACATAAAGTTGGACCACTTAGAATGTCAATCACTAATTATTTTCTAACTATAGACTGATTAGAACTATACATTGTGTATCTGGCCTAAATGGATCTTTAAAACCCAACCAACCTATACAATAAGGAATGCGAAGGGTCTATACAAAAGGTTGCAAAGTTGTTATCATCTCTTGAATTACTAAATTAACACTCGACACTACAATGTGGTCCTTAGATTTGTAAGGAATATAGAAAAGGCAATGTCATTAGAAAAAATATAACTAATGAACAAGGACCTTTAATACCCCGTATTTTTACTGATTTTTAAATTATGGGATTGATTAAATTAAATTGGGAAATTAATTGGAAATGAATTCAGATTTAAATACTAGCGAGACGAGAGTTATTATTTGATTAAGATAATGATGTTGCATAATACTGAGTGCGTATAGTAATATATGATTAAGAATTTATTAATATTGTCACGAGTTAAGAATTTATTAATATTGTCACGAGTTGAAAATACGGCAGTTTTGGTAATTAAGTTGGGACGCGTGTGTTAGTCGTGTCAGGACCCAATTTAATGGATTTAAAAGTAAATTATCTTATATCATATGTATGGTCATTTTGAGTGAACCAAAGTGTCCAGAAGGGTCGATATATTCAGAAAAGTCTACCCAGGAGTTTAGTTCGAGTCTCGAGGTAGTTTTAGGCCAAATCAGTAAATCGGGAGGGCATTATAGTCATTTCTATTTTTGGTGAATAGTGACCTATGAAATTTAAGTTTTGTATATCAGAAAACCCTTAGGGTTATTAGGACCATTAACTGTTATACACAAGAGAGAGCAACATGAGAAGAAAGGAAGGGTTTCAAGAGAGTTCCAAGCCAAAGAAATATCATACACCACCACCATCACCGAATTTGTGACTGGTAAGAGAGGAAGAACCAACCAACATCGTCATCAAAGGATCGAAAACTTCTAAATAGAGGCAAGTGATTTATTTTTCAATGATTTGAATCTTATATTTTACATGATAGTTTAGATTTGAAGACTTATCATAAATAATTGAAATAATGTGAAACTGGAGAATTAAACATTGAATATGGGTAGGTTTCATGTAGATAATCTTCTGGATATGTACTAGTTATGAAAGCATGATCCATGTGTAAGGAATTAAGAATTTATGCTTATTTATATGAAGATCTTGAATAAAATAGAAGAAAATATAAGTGATTTGATCTAAGAAACTGATAATCCATGATGATTTAATGATTCTAATACGTTAAAGATTATTAAAATATGTTGGTATGATGATCTACATACTTGTTTGGGAGTTTGGGACTTTGTAATGAAGAAGTAGAGTTCTAAAATGAGGAAACCCGTAACTGTTAAAGGAAATTCTAGGCAAATACTTGATCGATCGATCGATTTGATTTAACTATTTTAAATGTTTGATCGAATCCCACTCTTTAGAAATCTCTAGTAATGCTTAATTGATCATAAAGGGATTTAGGGAAAGTTAGTAGGAGCGTAGTTAAGTCCAGGAAAATGCTACATTAATATGGGATTTAAATGGTAAACTTACGAGTGTTCGCCAAGAGAGTTACGGTTGGAAATTTGGTAAGCGAGGATTTGAGTTGGTCAAATGATAACTTAAGGTTAGTGACAGTAGGGACGGGGGGACTTTGAACTTATGAAATAACCTTGGAGACAAATGGGAGACAGAGAAGCCTTTTGGGATAGGTTTAGGTACTCGAATTGATACGACGAGAGTTATCATGCTAAATAAATATTACGTAGAGAATCAGGATGATACTATTATACGTATGAGACTTATGATATAGGGATGGAATATACCTATATTAATATGATAATTACCTAAGTTGGGGGACTACTTAGTATATAGACTAGTATGTGTATGCCATACCTACCATACTTGCTATCACGGGAGGTTGATTTTCGAGAAAGGTCCATCTTATCTTTATGGGCCTTCGGGGGGATTTAGATTGGTACCTCAAGAACATAGGACTGTGAAGACTTATTTGTGAGTTCATAAGTTAGCTGACCATGGGAGCGTAGGTATGTGTGTGACCCATAGGTATGTGAAATATGCTTGCCTCTAATATGTGTAATTTGTATTGAGACGGTTCCTGAGAGATTAGGAACGTGTAATCCTTATGCACATGATGTACCTGGATTTGATAGAAGAGTATGTGTGCACCTCAACTTAGCATAGGGGTGCCAAATATGTATATATGTACTGAGAGTGAGTTATATATGTACCTGTGACAATTCCTTGTTGCTTAATGGATGTTTATGATTAAGATATTTAAATGGGTTAAAAAGTGAGAACCAAACTAATACTTGAGATAAGTAATGAACGTGTGAGATATGAACATATTTTATTTTGAGAAATTCGAGTGGGCATTTCAACTAAGACCGTCTTGGTAGGATTAGAACAGATCAGTTAGGCAGTGACACAACTAGATTGAATTAAGGATATGTGTTAGGCGTGCACAGTAGTTGAGGGGTGAGAATATCAAGTGAGGGTACGTGACTAACATGTTTCATATATGTGTGGTTTAAATTGTAATTTAAACACTTGCTGTTTTAAAAATATTTTCACCTCGGGCTCTGACCCGTTTGCTTCCAAATATATTTTTTGTAAAAACTTTTAGGTGTCCAGCCACAGGGTACGCCAAGCATAGGTGTTCCATTCTGTTGATGTGCTGTAGCTGTTGTGGAAGTTAAAATATCTCGGTATTAGACGCCTCCACATTTCACTTTGATTATGTTCAGAGGTATTTGCATCTGTTAGGGCATGTATCCCATTTCTATCTAAAGACAGTAGTGTCATTCTTATTATTTTAGTTGTTGGAGTGATTTATTTATTCAGACTTTTGTATTGGGTTTATTTAACATTACTACTATTTATTGGAGTGTTTACTCCAGACATCAGTTTATTTCACTACGTTGGTTATTCATATGTGATTGTTTATTTGATTGATGAATGATGATTTAATTACTTGGTTGATGGTTAATTTAATTACTAAAATTTGACATCATTCTTTTTAAATATTAGGTGGCTAGTAATTAATAAAAATGTTTTTGACAGTGATGCTAAAAACTGAACCAACTTAATATTCTGTATTAATGAAATAAAGGAGTATCTACCCGGTATTTAATTAGTCAGGGGTGTTTCAGGACCAAACTTCACCACTCTGAACCTGTGATACAATCCATTTCAAATGAGATTTATCTCATGGGAAAATTCCATTTGAAATACGTAAAGTCCTTGAATCTCGGTCACCTTTAGATCATTTCCAATATATCGGGTTTTGGTGTAGGCAATCAATAAAAGTCAATGTTTACCTCTCTATGACAACTGAGAAAATTTATAAATACATTATATCAAGGTTAGGAAAGGATTGAATTTTGACACTGAATACGTCGGATTTTTACTTGAGCGTGGGTAGCTCATCATTTATAAACTAAAGATTTTAAGGAAAGGGAGGTTTTGATTCCAAGGGTGTGGGTTCATAGAAATTGATTTGATGGTGGTGCCAATTTGGGGTGAACGTTATTATGGGTTCGGGTTGGGGTTTTCAATTATTAAGGTCTCGAATCGGGCTCAGTTGAAGGGCCCAATGTTTCTCTTCTTGTGGTGAATAACAAGGTCACACAGTTTAGTCAAAGTTAGGTTTGAGAAGAGTAGGAAGGTCTTTTTGAGGGTATGAGTGATAAGGAAATGAAGTCACGTGAAGCGATGTCCAGTGGTTGTGTGAGGCTACCACAACTGGTGGGGGATGGTCTACATATCTTATGGGGAGTCATTTCACTTCACATTTATCCCTAAACATCTTTCATTCCAATCAAATCATTTTGCATCCAACATCATGATGATTCATTAGAAAAAAAGGCGACTCTGGCACCAAAATTAATGAAACTAACGGAAGGGACACTTTAGAAAATCACACACTTACAAACAAAAAGAAGGGATTTAGGGTTCTGATCTCTCAACCATAATCTTTCTCAAAGTAAGTGTAATGATCTGTAAAGCCACGTAACCCTTTTTATAACAATAGAGATGTTAAATACAAAACACCCAAAGCCACAAAAACACAAAATAGCATAGTAAAATTAACAAAGAAACACGCTCATGTGTCACAAATGGGTGTGAAAGGAAAAATGACCAAACAAAACCCACAAAAAAGGATTAAACACAAGCCAACAGTTGTGTATTCCCTTCCTTCTAGACATCCTACTACCCAAAAGTTTATTATGCGAATTAGCTTCATACAAAAAATAGTTTCTAGAATATAAAACTACCAGTTGATGCATCATCCACCTTAACATTAAAAAGTAGCTTTTAAATCATTCTACAAAATGTAATCCAGTTAAGAGTTAATCATTAATGCATCCTGGTGCACCTATTAATCATATGTCAGATCGATAACCAAGCACATCGTAATACATTATATTCGTAAAAATGATTGATGATGCTAAGATTCAGCACCACCAGATAAGTGATGATGAGCTCAAACAGTAATAAAAATGGCAGCCATAGAGATATATATGTATAAGTGTATAGAAGGGGATGAGTATAAGAGGAATGAGACAATCATGTATAGTGGTTCAGCCAGTTAGGCCTACACCCACTATGAGTGAGTGATCCACTAAATATGGGCACTAATGGCCTTGGATACAATGCACATAAGCTCCCTCTCTCTCTCTACTATGTCTACAAGAAGAGTTTTAGATAGGCTTACAATTATCGATCCCTTTATAGGTTTGAAGGTGACAAGTATATATAGGGCTTGGGGGGTGCAGTGCACCCCTCAAGCATGCATGGTGCATGTGGATGATGATCTAGACAATCCCCTACTGACACCTGGATGTGCCACTTATAATTAATGATGACATAATATTCCCTCATGTGAGGGGATGATATTGTTATAACGGTCTTGTTCACGTGCTATAGGAGTCCCATGCACACTATTCCACGCGTCTCCCAAATCATGCACCGTGATGATGTCACCCTCGACCTATGATGTAAGGCCAAGGGTAATGATCCTGCTGGTAGCGAATCTAGCCTAGTTTGGGCCTTGTACTATCATACCCTCATAGGGTTATCCCAAACCATGATGAAGGGTCGGCCCCTTAAAGAGTCATCTGGGCCTGATGAGGGGTCGGCCCCTTAAAGGGTCGTCTGGGCTTGATGAGGGGTCAACCCCTTAAGGGGTCATCTGATCCATGATGAGGGGTCGTCCCCTTGAAGGGTCATCTGGGCCTAATGACGAGACGTCCCCTTAAAGGGTCGTCTGATCTTGGTTGAGGGACCATCCTGGTCGATCCTTCCCGTAACGGGGCTGTGGTCATTGGACTCGTCTTGGGCCCGAGCCCTCATCTGGGTAGTGGACACCCTCAGCCTAAATGAGGGTATATATGGGTTTATCAATCTTCCACGAGCTTAGCCATCGATGTTGTTGAGATGGCTGAGGGTTAAATGACACCTGTCAAGTTGCTTATTGTCAGGCATCCATCGTCGCTTCAGTTTCCTAGGTGTGGCGGCTGCACACTTACTTAGGGTTTGGTTCCCTAATGATGCATCTCCTCGTGGTCTATGCACAGCATTGGTTAATGGGCCCACTTAATAGCACGATATTTATATGAATTTTCAAGTCATTTATTTCCTTCTTCTTCTTCGCGCCTTAGCTTTCTCTCTCTTACTCCCTTTCAAACCTCCATTACTGCAACACCTTGTGTCTCAAGCTTGGCTGTCTCGTTGTTCTTTCTCAGGTAATCTCTCTGCCCTAATTCCTCTTTTAACCTCTATTTTCACCTATTTCTTGCATTTGATATTCATTCCAGTTTTTCTTGGGATTTTACATCTTTTCGGCATAGAGGTCCGCCTTACTGTAGTGGCTATCAGGCTGAGCGTTAGGTTTTAGACTCTTTAGGGGTCTTCCCTCATCTTTCAGTGGTGGTTTTAGTGCCCCTTTGTGGCATTTCTAGGGATTTAGCGTTCTCCGGTGTTCGTCTTCGGTGAACTGGGTTTTTTTTATTCTTGAGTGTTCATCCACAAAAACTCTTCATTTCTTTAGGTTTGATTCAAAAGTCAAACTAAGTTAACTGTGAAGTTGTTTGTAGTTAGCTTAGCCAAATTCTTTTAAGTGTAGGGACTTCCCCTTAATGCTTAGAAGACTTTACGATTTAATCGAGGAGTTCCCATCCTTGAGGGAGAAGTTCTTTACTGAGATCAGACGAATAGAGGAGGAGGACGGGAGAAGACGAGGGGTCGACCCTAATTGGGTACGACCCATCTACCCGGTTACTTTAGCCACAATAATATCCCTTGAGTCTTATGGGTCACCTTACCGTCCAACCAAGAGGCAATCATATAAGGGAGAAATGAGTGAGAGAGCATCATCTCCAACGAGTGTCGGTACTTTAGGGAGGAAAGAGACATCAAATCTCAGCCCAGGTCGACAGGCCGAGGGTACAGATCATGCAGAGGCTATCTCGGTGATAGCCTTGTACCCATGGCTTACGTGTCGTTAGTTAAGGACCGCGACCTCTTACTATGGAGGCATCTCTTTGGCATACAGTCCAATATAAATATGAGGGTCCCAACTGAAGATGAGAGGGTCTTCCAGGGGGATGAAGGAGAGATTGCTATTTACGAGAAGATGCTAGGCGTTAGGTTCCCCCTACACCCTACTACAGTCA
Organism: Sambucus nigra; assembly: GCA_949130495.1. Classification (NCBI taxonomy): domain Eukaryota; kingdom Viridiplantae; phylum Streptophyta; class Magnoliopsida; order Dipsacales; family Adoxaceae; genus Sambucus; species Sambucus nigra. The sequence continues at coordinate 5,116,216 of OX422214.1, read as the reverse complement.
ACATCTTGTCTGCCCTTGGGGTTGCTCCTTCTTAACTTCCTCCCAACTCGTGGAGGACTATCCCTTCTATATCTCCCTTTGAAAGAATTCGTTTACCAATGAGCCCTCGATCGATGTATTCATTGCCTGCTACAACATCACCTCGTCATCCAAATTGGCTGGGTATTTCCATTTGGGGTCTACGAAGTTCGATAAGAAGCTTCTCCATGTGGCTCAGACTTCCAATCATGACTGGAAAAGAAGGTTTATCTTTATCTCTGGGGATTGGGAGTTCCCTGTCGAGAGTGAGCCCATGAAAGATGGTCCGAGGGTACCGAGGGTATGGTCCAACCCTTCAATGAAAGCGCAATCAGACCCCGGACTCAGCCTGGAAGAGAGGGTCATTGTTAACTACCTGAGGGAGCGAGGGAAAGAGGGTGAACTTGCTAAATTTGAAGATTTGATGACCCCTTAATTCTTCAAAGAAGTTGGTCTAAGGGTCGGCCCCCTGACAGAACTATGTGAGTGGTTTTTTGCTCAAATTTTGATTTTTTCCAAGAGTTTCACCTTTGTCTCTGTATCTTTCTGATATATCGTCTCTTTTCCACGTCGTCCTACAAATATATTTGACCAACTTTGGGAGATGACTGCCCCAAGCATACTATCTGGTCTGGGAAAGAAAAAAGGAAAAGAGCCTCAGCAGCGTCCGAGGAAGACAAAGGCCGTGGGGATGACACATGCTGATCCGACTGTCGACAGTCATGAAAGAAAGGAGCCATAAGTTCATGTTGACCCTCGTCCGAATTCTAGGATGAGGGCGAGGGTGGAGGCCCCTTAGCCACGCACCAATGGGGCTAGTTCCTCCTCCAGCATGGGGGTTTTTGGTCCCAAAACTTGACGTTCTTGAAGACCGAACCATCTTCGCTCATAGCCATCCTGAGGGCATCCAAGGCCTCGATGTTTTCTACCCCCATTGGCCATGGATTACGACTTCCTATCAAATATGACCTCGACTAAGGTGTATGATTACGGTCTGCATACTCTGGCCCAGGTACTTGTTTTTACTTCATTTCCTCAGTCGACTTTTCACTAACTGTTCCCTCGGCCCCTTAATATGTGCCTGCTTTTGTGCAGACTGTTTGTGCCTTTATGTCAATCACCAAATGGATGGCCGAGAATCAATAAAAATTTCATGAAGCCGAGAGAGCTATCCAATACGAGGCTCAGTTGAAGACAGAGCTTGAGACTGCTAGGGAAACATTGGAGAGTGCTAGGACCGAGCATGCGAGAGTCCTAGATGAGCTTACAAGGAAGCACGATGCAGATCTGAAGGCGAAGGAAGAAGCCTTGAACGCCCAGTTCAAGAGAGATATAATTGAGGCAGTGAAAAAGGTCGGGGTCGACACCATGGAGGCCTACAAACTTTCAGATGAGTTTTAGGGCTTCGACCTTGAGTACCTAGAGAGGGGGATCAGGACGGCCTGTCGGTGGGTCGTCCTGAAATTTACTAATGCTATCTCTTATATTCGCCCTTCCCTGGAATCGGTGGAGTTGGACGACCCACTAATTTTCGAGGCTCTAGCACATGTGGATTCGCAAGTGAATGTTGAAGGCATCGGCATCTCTGAGGGTCGATCTGCTCTGGTCATTGAAGAAACTCCTTTGATTGACGTTGAGACCTTACTTGCCGATACTGCTCAATAGGATGGTTGCTTGTAGCCAATACCCTCTTCTTGTAAAAATAGTTTTGTACTTTATTTTTATTGGACAAGAATTTGTAACGCTTGATTTATAATATAATTCCTCTTCCTATCTTTCTGTATGTCTCTTCATGTGCATGTACTATCCATTTTAAACCACGTATCCCCTCATCTTTCTTGAGGGTGAATGGGGGTTGTCCCCACCATCATCATAGCCGAGGGTGGTTTCCACCAACAGTGATGTTTTCAATTAAGTCCCCCACTCCTTTCTTGAGGGTGAATGAGGGGTCGTCCCCACCATTTACCCCCATCATAGTAGAGGGTGGTTTCCCACCAATTTAATGGTTTTAAATTTTAAGTCTCCCCTCATCTTTCTTGAGGGTGAATGAGAGGTCTTCCCCACCATTAACCCTCATCATAGACGAGGGTGGTTTCCACCAACAATGATGTTTTTAATCAGGTCCCCCCTCCTCTTTCTTGAGGGTGAACGGGGTGTCATCCCCACCATTTAACCTCATCATAGCCGAGGGTGTTTTTCCACCAATTTAATGGTTTTAAATTTTAAGTCCCCCTCGTTTTTCTTGAGGGTGAATGAGGGGTCGTCCCTACCACTAACCCTCATCATAGCCGAGGGTGGTTTCCACTAACAATGATGTTTTCAATTAAGTCTCCCTCGTCTTTCTTGAGGGTGAATGGGGGGTCGTCCCCATCATTCACCATCATCATAGACGAGGGTGGTTTCCCACCAATTTAATGGTTTTAAAATTTTAATTCCCCTTCGTCTTTCTAGAGGGTGAATGAGGGGTCGTCCCCACCATTAACCATCATCATATCCGAGGGTGGTTTCCAACAACAATGATGTTTTCAATTAAGTCCCCCTAGTCTTTCTTGAGGGTGAATGAGGGGTCATCCCCATCATTCGCCATCATCATAGCTGAGGGTGGTTTTCACCAACAATGGTGTTTTCAATTAAGTCCCCCCTCGTCTTTCTTGAGGGTGAATGGGGGGTCGTCCCCACCATTCACCATCATCATAGCCGAGGGTGGTTTCCACCAACAATGATGTATTCAATTAAGTCCCCCTAGTCTTTCTTGAGGGTTAATGGGGGGTCGTCCCCACCATTCACCATCATCATCGCTGAGGATAGTTTCCACAAATAATGATTTTTTCAATTAAGTCCCCCTCGTCTTTGTTGAGGGTTAATGAGGGGTGGTACCCATCATTCACCATCATCATAGCCGAGGGTGGTTTCCACCAATAATGATGTTTTCAATTAAGTCCCCCCCTCATCTTTCTTGAGGGTGAATGGGGGGTCGTCCCCACCATTCACCATCATCATAGCCGAGGGTGGTTTTAACGAGTATAACCCAATCGTACTAGAATTAACAAACACAAGATGAGGGACCAATGTGAAATTCTCCTTAACATTCTAAGTGTTCTGTTGGAGTAACACATTCATCACAACTATGGTCCGATAGGACATTACAACAGTATTGATAGTATTTCTTCAAATGATCTGCATTCCGGGGGCTGGAAAATGGTTCCCCTTCTAGGTTTTCTAGTTTATAAGTTCCACGAACAACTTCATTAATGACCCTATATGGGTCGTGCCAATTTGGGTGGAGCTTGTTAGGCTTTTCCAAGTCTTTTTGAGGACTAAGTCCCCCACTACGATTGGCCTTTGTTTTATCCTCTGGTTGTAAAACCTGGCAGTCCTCTGCTGGTAGGCAGCTTGCCTTATCTCGACGTCCTCCCTCCTTTCCTCGATTAGGTCTAAGTCAAGTCTCTTTTCTTTCATATTTCTCTGGTGGTCATACATTTGGACCCTGTGAGTAGGAAACCCAATCTCGGTGGGGATGACGGCTTCTGATCCATAAGCCAGCATGAACGGGGTTTCCCCAGTAGAGGTCTTTACCGTCGTCCTATAGGCCCACAATACATCGTATAACTCCTCAACCCATCTTCCTTTTGCCTCCTCGAGTTTCTTCTTGATTCTGTCTAGTATTGTCCTATATGTAACTTATGTTTTCCCATTAGCATGAGGCCGACCTGGGGTAGAGAAGAATTATTTGATACTCACCCTTTCACAGTACTTCCCCAGAGATGTATTCTTGAATTGAGTGGGTGTTGGGGAGACCATATCTACATATAATACTTTTCCAGATGAACTGGAAGGTCTTCTGCTCGATAATCGTGACCATCGGCTCTGCCTCTACCCATTTTGAGAAATAGTCAATTACGATGATCAGGTATTAGTAGTTATTGACGGCCCTAGGCAATGGTCCTACTAGGTCGATTCCCCATACTGCAAATGACCATGGGGAAGTGATGGAGGTAAAAGGCTGATGGGGTTGGTGAGGGATGGTGGCAAATCTTTGACATTTATCACACATTTTTACATATGTCATGGCATATTTGCCTAAGGTTGGCCACAATACCCCTGGGTTACTACCCTCTTTGCTAAAGACCTTCCCCCAATATGGGTCGAACATGACCCCTCGTGCACATCTTGCAAGATGTGGGGGACCTCAGACGGGTGAACACATCTAAGTAAGGGGAACAAAAACCCTTTTTTGTACAAGGTGTCTCCGATGACAGTGAATTTTGTAACTCTATATCTCAACTTCTTCCTTTCTTGTCTTGCTTCTGGCATCTCCCCCTCTTTAATGTATCTGATTATAGGGTCCATCCATGAAGCTTCCCTGCTAATTTTTATGCAAGTTCCAAGTCTTTCGTCTGCATCTTCAATCATTAGTCGAAGCAAAATTTCCACTGGGACTGTCCTCCTGATATCTGTCCTAGTTGCCCAGGCCAGCTTAGTAAGTGCATCAGCTCGGTCATTATTAAGCCTGGGTATCCTCTTCAATTTCACTTCTCTAAATCTCTTTAATAGTAACTTCACTCTTTCAAGGTATTTGTCCATTCTCTCAACCTTAGCTTAGTAGGCTCCTAGTATCTGATTCACTACTAGCCTTAAATCACTATGGACCAAGATCTGGCCGACACTAAGAGACTTAGCCAAGTAGAGGCCTGCTATCAGGGCCTCATATTCAGACTCGTTGTTGGAGGCTTTGAAGTTGAACCTCAGGGCATACTCAATGTCTGTGCCATCAGGCGTTGATACTATTAATCCGGCCCCACTTTCGCTGTCACAGGAGGACCCATAAACGAAGAGGCTCCACATAGCCTGTTCTTCAGAGAAATTTCCCTCGGCGAGGGGCCCCTGTCTAAAGAGATATCTTCCCTCTTTATTTTCGGTAACCTTTTCTCTGGTGGTGCTTGTCTCAGCCTTATCTGCGGGTGTGTCAGTGAGTCTGCCTTATCGGGTATCTGTCTACCCGAAGCTCTCATCTTCATCTTCATCATCTTCCCAAGTAAATTTAGCCATGAAATCTGTTAATACAAAATGTCAAACTCTCCCATCTCTATAGCCCATGCCATTAGCCTTCCTAATTTTTCTAGCTTGTGCAAGACCTGCCTGAGTGGAGAGTCAGTGAGGATGACCTTTGTATGGGACTGCAAGTATGGCTTCATCTTTCTTGATGCATGGATCAAGGCATACGCTAACTTCTCCATTCCTGGGTATCTTTGCTCTGCCCCCTAGAGTGCCTTACTGTTGAAATTCATAGGCTTTTGTACCTCGTCCTCTTATTTGGCAATTGTTGCGTTGATGGCTGACTTTGAGATGGCTGGGTACATATGAAGTCGTTCATCCTGCACTGGTCGTGACAACAGCAAGGGAGACCCTAGGTATGACTTCAATTCTTTGAAACCTTGGTCACACTCTTCATTCCATTCAAGGTCCTTTCTAAGAATTTTAAAGAACGATAAACACTTGTCTGTGGCTCTAGACACAAACCTATTCAAAGCAGCCACACACCCTGTAAGCCTCTGAACGTCCTTAATGGTCCTGGGGGTCTTTATTTCTATTAGGGACTTTGATTGATGATAAACCCTAAGAATTTCCCTGATCCGAACCCAAAGATACATTTGGTCCGGTTGAGCTTCATCCTGTACTTATCCATCATGTCAAAGGTCTTTTTGAGGTCGGACACATGATCCTTGACCTTTAAACTCTTAGTCAACATGTCGTCTACATAGAACTCCATAGACTTCCATATTTGGTCTTCGAACATTTTATTCATAAGGCGTTGATACGTTGCCCCCACATTCTTTAGGCCAAAGGGCATGACCCTATAACAGTACGTCCCCTTATCGGTAATGAAGGCTATTTTTATGAGCCCTCAGGGCTCATGAAGATCTGGTTGTAACCTAAATAGGCATCCATGAAGCTCATCAGCTCATGGCCTGCGGTAGTGTCTACCATCTGATCAATGTGGGGGATAAGGAAATTGTCTTTAGGATAATGTTTGTTGAGGTCGATGAAGTCTACACACATCCTCCATTTCCCATTGGCTTTGGGTACTATAAATTCATTGGATAGCCATTCGGGGTAGATGACCTCCCTGATAAACCCAACATCTTCTAACTTTTTGACCTTGTCCCTTATGACCTCATACTTTTCTCGAGAATAAATTCTCCTTTTCTCCTTTATTGGCTTTGCACCCTCTACCACGTTGAGCTTGTGGCACATGATTTTGGGGTCGATCCCCAGCATATCTGCATGACTCCATGCAAAGACATTTTGTCTTCTCCTTAACAGCTTGATGAGGTCTTCTTTGATGTCTGGATTTAGAGTTTTTCCGACTTGGATGGTTTTTTCAGTTCATCCTCATTGAGGATGATGGATTCTACCTCTTCCGCGGCTTCTCCTTTCTCCAGCTTCGTGTCGTCCTTGGGGTCGAGGGTATCAATATTATAAGTGGTTGTTGCCTTCTTGTGCACCTCTCTTTCTTCGGCGGAGTTGAAGTAACATTCATGTGCTGTCGTCTGGTCTCCCTGAACTTCCCTTACCCCTTAAGGGGTCAGAAATTTGATCATCTGATGAACCGTAGATGGCACAGCCTCAAACCCCTTGAGGGAAACTCGCCCCAGTATAATGTTGTAGGCTGAGAAGACATGTCCATCCATCATGAAGAAGTTGACCTTCTTGTTAATCCATCTCGGCCAATCGTCCCCCATCCTGACATCAGCCTCATGCACTCCTAGAGGATGAACCTTTTCCCTACTAAACCCAATCAATGGGTGATGGTATGGGAGCGAGACTAGCACGGCTGAGGCCTAAGGCTTTGAAGCACGGTCAAAACATCACATCTGCAGAGCTACCCCCATTTACTAAGATCCTTGGCACCTCACATTCGTGCACCCTGGTAGTTATGACAAAAGGGTCATTATGTGGGGCTATATAGGACTTTGAAGTCCATTCTTGAGAACCCCACTATCAGAGTATCCAAATCAACCTTCTTACTCTTTTATGACTTTGCTTCAATAAAGGTTGAGTGTACATCTTTTGTAACTGCATTGGCTTCAGATACATAGGCCTTCCTATCTGCGACCTCTGACCCTCCTCCTTCCAGTCCCCCGAAGATCATCCCCACACCGAGTGAGATCATATTAAGTCTCTTTACAAGTCCGTCGTCATCTCTCGATGGGAGGTCAGGGTCTTCCTCATCGTTCGAAGGGTCGCCCCTCCTTTTTAGAGGATCTTCTCTACATGCATCACCTCTCTTCTACTTGGGGTCGTCCTCTCGGTCCCACTTAAAGGCACCTTTGTCTATGTAATTCCTAAGCTTCCTTTCTTTTAGCATTTTATCGATTTCATCTTTCAGAGAAAAATAATTGTCGGTGACTTGGCCATGGTCTTGGTGAAATTCACACCACAGATTCTTGTTCCTCTTGTGGGGGGCTACCCTTAGCTTCTCAGGCCACTTCAAGGATCGATCACTTTTTATCTCATTTAGGATATGCTCGCAACTGACCATTAGAGGGGTGTAATCAACGAATTTGTCATCTATAGACCTCTTCTTCCCCACTTTATTCTTTTCCTAGTACTTTCCCCCACAGGTGCCTCCTTTTTCGTCTTCGTATTTTGCTGCCATCGCCTCTTCGGTGTTCATCATCTTTCCAGCTATTGATGGCAATTCATCCATCATTCTTGGAGGGTCTTCAGCAAGCTTCCATTGAAGCTTCCCCTTCTGGAGTCCTCCAATGAGGGCTATCATGGCTATAATCCCCTATAGTCTTCGACCTCTAGCTTTTCCTTGTTAAATCTGGCTATGTAGTCTCTCAGAATCTCGTTCTTCCCCTACTTAACATAAAGCATGTGTGTGGTCTTCTTTTGTGGCCTCACTCCAAAGCAAAAGTTATGGATAAATCGGTCTGCTAACTGCTTAAAGTTTTCAATGGAGTTCTTTAGGAGAGACATATACCAGACATGTGCAGCCCTAGTTAGAGTGCCAGCGGCACAACACCTCATCTCATCTGAGATAGAGTATTTGTCTGTTGCTGATTGGTACATCTCAATATAATGGACAGGGTTGGTACTCCCGTCATAACCTGGGGTGACCACAGGTGGATTAAACTTGGATGGCGTTGGGAAGTTGACTATCGTAGCCATAAAGGGTGAGCCTATGGAGTATCCTCTTTAAAGAGGGTCACGGATCTTTAGGATGTCGCCAATTTCATCTTCCAGCCTTTGGATCGAGTCATTCCATGGCCTCGTAGGGTCGGCCTGGCCGATGTTATCTCCCACCGGCTCTTTGAAGTGAACAGAGGGTTCTGTTGCAGCAGGTCTGTGTCGACTGTTTACTTCTCCCTGACCGTCGTCCCATCCGTGGTGTCAGCCCCTGTGGGGTTGGCCATCTACAGCTTCCCTTCCTGACCTCGCAACACTTCTTGATTGGGACAATTTTTCTCGCAGGTCATTTATTGGGCCCAACCTCTTAAAGGCTAACCCTCTGCTCAGACGGTCGAAAGCAGAGCCTCTCGGGCGATCGTCAGGATTTTGCCTTCCACACTTCCCTCTACTTTCTTGGATAGGTCGTACAGTATTGTTGGAGACCTCATACGGCTCCCATCACTCTATAGGGGCCTCTTCCACTTCCAGATCATCGTATCAGTCTTCTGGATAAGGGTTTCCTTGCCTCCCCAGGCGTAGACGTTGGGGGTCAGCAGCATACCTCCGCCGCTGTGGAGGTGGCAAGTATTTACGTGGCGCCTGGGGTGGTCCCCTGGCCTCATGTGGCCCTAGAGCTACTTCCGGAGTAATCATCTCCGGTGAGACTCCTAGAGGTCTTATTATGTTCTGGCTAAGGCTGTGAATTGCTCTTGCATAATCCGCTGTCTTGCTTCGAGAGACTTTAAGGCGGCCGCCACATCAGCCATCTCAGACTGAGGTGGTGGTTGACTGGAATTGGATCCTACCCCACTATCCGGTGGAGGAAGAGGTGGTGGTGTCATCTCCGGTGCCATGTATTTGAGCTATAAAGAGCTTAACTGAAGAAAAGACTGGTGAGCTTGAGAACCTTAATGGACCTCTTTTAATGGTGAAACATCTCCACACGAAGGGGGATAACTGGTTCACCACCAGAGTCTCCGGTGAGGTCAAGCTGTATAAAGGAAGAGATATCTTCTCGTTCCCACAGACGGCGCCAAACTGATGATGCTAAGATTCATCACCACGAGATAAGTGATGATGAGCTCAAACAGTAATAACAATGGCAGCCATATATATATATATATATATATATAAGTGTATAGAAGGGGATGAGTATAAGACGAATGAGAAAATGATGTATAGTTGTTCAGCCAGTTAGGCTTACATCCACTGTGAGTGTGTGATCCACTAAATATCGGCACTAATGGCCTTGGATACAATGCACATAAGCTCCCACTCTCTCTCTACTATGTGTGCAAGCATAGTTTTAGCTAGGGTTACAATTATCGATCCCTTTATAGGGTTGAAGGTGACAAGTATATATAGGGCTTGGGGGGTTTAGTGCAACCCTCAAGCATGCATGGTGCATGTGGATGATGATCTAGCCAATCCCCTGCTGACACCTGGATGTGCCACTTATAATTAATTATGACATAATATTCCCTCACGTGAGGGGATGATATTATTATAACGATCTTGTTCACGTGCCATAGGAGTCCCACACGCACTATTTCACGCGTCTCCCAATCACTCACCGTGAGGCTGTCACCCTCGGCCTATGATGTAAGGTCTAGGGAAATGTTCCTGCTGGCAGCAAATCTGGCCTAGTTTGGGCCTCGTATTGTCGTACCCTCATAGGGTCATCCCAGACCATGATGAAGGGTCATCCCCATGAAGGGTCGTTTGTACCTGATGAGGGGTCGGCTCCTTAAAGGTTCGTATGATCCATGATGAGGGGTTGGCCCTTTGAAGGGTCGACTGGGCCTGATGAGGGGTCAGCCCCTTGAAGGGTCGTCTGATCTTGGCTGAGGGGTCATCCTGTCCGATCCTTCCTATAACGGGGCTATGGTCATTGGACTCGTCCTGGGCCTCAGCCATACAAAATTCAACATATTCCCAAGGATCTTCAATAAGCACTAAACTAATTCTCTAATGAATGCAAAGGTTATAGGATATATAATCTCTAGGGAATTAATTTTTATACACTTTGTCTATAACAACCAAATTATTTCTTATTTGAAAATTTTACATACGTTCATGTGTATATCGATCAAACATATATACTCACAAATATAAAATAATTGAAAGGCTTGAAGAAATGCATTCTTACATATAATTATTAAATCATTGTACATCCGAGGAACTACGAACACGTACAGGGAGTTCTAATATATATTTTACTAGTGCACCATGTAAAATTTAAATTTCTCAATTAGTGCAATGAGGATCTTTTGGAAGAAACAACAACTACGAATGATATATTTTTTTTTATCAAATTCAATAACTCAATTTATTCAAAGTTCCTCAATCCATTACATAAAACTCCAATATATATGATCATACCAAAATAAAAAAAGATAATAAATTCCCATTACCGTATCCCAGTATTAGGTTGATTAATTATGGCATTGCGAGCCCTGGGTTGAGCAAAGGCATTGTGCTCAGGGGGAAGAACTTTAGTAATGGTGGATGCGAGGGTGCTTGTATCCTGTTACTTTGCTTTGTCCCGAGGTCGGGTTATCGATTTGAGGTCTATGATCGATGACTTGCCCCTAGTTGTAGCTCAACATCATGTCCAAGTTATTTTTTCGATTATATTACTTTGTTCAGGTTCACCGGTTTGTTTTATATAAAATAAACAAAAAGGTTCGACTTAGCCCTTTCGGGCTAATCCTAAAGCATGTTTTAAAGTCTGCGGTTGGTCTCGAGATGCTTATTGTGCGGGTTCATGAACTAGGTTACGAGTGGGGAAGGTGTTAGGAACCCCTCTTGTCATGTATGCTTCCTTAATTATATGGTTATTATTGCTCTTTACATTAGTTGATTACTTTTAGTTATGTTAAAGCATGCTTAGAGACCTTAGCGTGAAGGTCCCTTAAATATGTAAGTATATTAATATTTTGGAAAATGGTATTAGTGAGAGGTATTAAACAGCACCTGAACCGATGCAGGTAGACAAGATTAATGTATGGATCTGTGCTTATATGTATATAAAAGATATTCATTTATTGTATGTGAGGGTGAGAGGAAGCTCGGCTAGTATAACACGTGGCAATCAATATATATATAACTGTGTGAGAGAGCTTGGCTTTAGATAGTTTGATATCTCTTTTGAATTGGATAAAGATAAATGATGAGATATGGAAGCATCTAGTTAGAAACAATATATCAAGGGATATATTGTCGAGCCTAGAGATTACGAGAAGGACTCGGTATTGCGCCTACGTACCCAAGAAGAATTAGGGACAAAGCCTACGTAGTTCAGTCTTATAATTAATATATGCATTTAAGCATCTGTATATGTATATTTGTGAGATCAAGCCTTGAGATAGTTTTATATCTCGATTTGTTTTATGAAGATGTAGTGGATGAATTGTATGAGATGGGTGCATCTCATTGGAGACAATATATCAAGAGACATGTGGTCAAGGCTCGATCTCATGTTAAGGACTCGATATTATGCCTACATATCCAAGGGGACCTAGGATCAAAGCCTAAGTATTTCAATCTTACATGCGCTCCAATGTGATGTGTGTGAAAGTATAGAACTTATCTTTGAGCAGGGTGATGAGGTGTATGGAAGGTCAGAATGGGAGTGGACCCAAAGGTATCTAATGTTGGCATATAACCTTATCATGTTCGGGTGAGCACTAGCCGTAAGGTATTTTCCTTCAGACTAAATTGGGGGTGTAGTGCTAAATATGTCATGTTTTAAACATCCGTTTCAATGTATGTAGAGGTAAAAGTCAGGGGAGTTTGGACTGGCGATGGATGCATCCCTAAGAAATAATATGTCAAGAGACGTATTATGGGCTTCGACTTCACAAGTTTAGCTCGATATAGCGCAAACGTACCCAAGTGGACTTGTGATCAAATTCAACATAGTTGACTCACCCCCAAACTATGACATAAATGGTGAGGTACAACTATGATACCCAATGCTATTGTAAGGCCCTAAAACATGATTAGTAATGTTAATTACATGATTAAGTATAAGTTATTTCTTATTATTTATAAATTGGTTATGTGTGTTAAACATGTTAATTATCATGTTTAGGGGATGCATGCTTATGTGATATATATGTGGTTTATATTAGATGTTAATCAAGCTTATGATCGATGATACCATGTGTTGATACCAAATTTAATCTGCTGACATGGATCAATCATATAAAGACACATATCCATTTTCATGGTGAATACGAAGACTTTGGACGAATAAGGTCCGAGCAACTCAAGAGGTCCGAGAAACTCAAGGTGGTCCGAGCAACTCCAGGCAGTCCGAGCAACTCAAATACTTGTGGCGTACGCGTCAAGTATACCAGAAAGACAACTACGCATTAAATGTGCATTTATTACTATACATATGTATCCGACTGCTAGAAAACAATGCAGCATTCTTTCACATGTACAACCTCAAGGTTATAAATACATTGTAACATTATCATTATAAGGGGACTCGGAATTTATTGGTAAATCACTTATCGAGAATTCTTGGCAAGCAATCAGCAATACAAAAATAGTGGATGTAGGCCATTATATTAAGGATGAACCACTTTAAAAAAAAAATCTTATTTACTTATTCATTTTTATCTGTGATTAAAATTATTAGATCGAATCTAGTTTTTTACATAAACTCTGTGATTAAAATAATTAGATCGAATCTAGTTTTTTACATCAACAGATTGGCGCCGTCTGTGGGAAACGACTGTAATTAGTGTTTCTCACCAAAATAACTCATCATTAATGGCTGATAATCCGAAATCCAGTAATCGAAACACTGGGATTCCCCCGGATCCTTCGGCTCCCCCAAATTTTTCAGATCTGGCTAGTATAATGGCTAATTTGGCTCAAGGGCAAACATCTATGCACGAAACCATGCGTCAACTAATACAAAGCGTTCAAGGCGGAGTGCCATCCCAATCAGGACAACGAAGTATTCAGAGAAATACTCGTTTACTCTCTTCGTGAACTAGGTGAACGTTATTCCCAGTGGAATCTTAGTACAGACTCACCGATTCATATCGTACTGAGAGATCTAATGATCCTTCTTATCAGCCTGGGCGGACTTCCTCGGTACGAGCTATACACACTGAACAAAAAATCACTCCATTTCCAGAGAGGACAAGTGCTCTTGAAAGGTTGAGTACAATCTCTCCTTTTGATCGTCTGGGTCCTAGGAGGAATAGAAGTCCCCCTAGGATTGTGTCGAGGAACTCTCAACAACCATCTGATTTGAAGGAAGGCTCTGCCCAATCACGACCATCTGCTCATCATGAAAGATCCCAAGAGGAAAATTCAACATGATCAGTTGCTCGAACCAATAGGATCAAGGAAGGAAATGATGTATGGAAGGCTTCAATTCAAAGGTTGGAGGATAGATTAGGGGATATGGCTAAAACCAAAAATCCTCTACAAAGGACTTTTGTCCGAGGAAAACCATTCATACAAGAGATTATGTACATTCCCACACCGTCAAAATTCAAAGCCCCAGTAGTAACACCGAAATACGATGGAAAAACTGATCCTGTTCTCCATATAGAACAATACCAAGCAGCTGCTGATATCTATGTTGTTCCAGACGAGATGCGATGCAGGGAATTTTCAGGAACTCTTACCGGATCTGCCCAGATGTGGTACAATAAACTTCCTCGGGGGAAAATTGCAACCTTCTTTCAGCTAGCAAAACTCTTTATTAGAAATTTTTATCTTGGAGCAAAGCTAGTCAAACGAGTAGCACATTTGCTAAGTGTTAGATAAAAAACAGGTGAAAGCACCAGGGATTATATTACTCGTTTCAATAACGAGAAACTAAAAGTAATTGATTATGAGGAGAAAACTGCAATTACTGCTTTGATGAGTGGACTGTTGCCCACTAAATTGTACTACACTTTAGCCAAAGATCCACCAAGGACCATGGCAGAATTGATGGCAAAAGCAGCAAAAATCATGAATGCCGAGGAAGCCATGGCTATGAAGAAGAACACAGACATTAAGGAGACCAAGGTAGAAGAGGGTAAAACCGAAAAGAAAGATCAAAAGAACAATGGTGGTAATAGGCAATCAAAGGGTAAATAAGCGTTGGAACAGATGAAGATATACGGAAATTATACTCCTTTGAAGGTGGATATAAATCACATTCTGGAAGAGATCAAGAACAGCAAGGAGCTAGCCTGACCAGCAAAAATGAAGGCAAATCCTGATTAGAGAGACAAGTCTAAATATTGTGAATTCCATAAAGATCACGGTCACACGACCAAGCGTTGCATATCTCTTCAGAATGAAATTGAAGCACTCATTAGATGAGAAAAATTAGCCAAGTATGTTGATCGTCAAAACGGTGGTCGAACCAATGAACGAGGAAGGCAAAGGTCTAAATCTCCTATTTGGGAAAAAGGTGACAAGAAAAGGGATCATGAAGATGATCTAGAAGATGACCCCGACCTCCCCAAAAGACTGAGAAAACCAGAACGTGAGGTATTTTCAATTCGTTTCGGATTATTTGATTATAATGTTATTACATGTGCAGATGCAGGAGGTGGAGACCTTACTACAGAGAGGAAAGCTTACCCCAATAAGGCTCAAGTTTGTTCGTACATCCAACGAATAAATCTAGCTGAGGATGATCACCCGAGGAAGGTGAACAAAGATAAAATGGTCATTGGTTTCTCTAAGAATGACCTCGCAGGTGTGCTATATCCTCATGATGAACCATTGGTGATCAAAATGAGAATGAAGGAAGTAATGATTTCACGAGTATTAGTGGATAATGGTAGCTCGGCTGATATCATGGTCTACCCATGTTTTGACAGTTAGAATCTAAATCTATCCCAGTTGGAGACATATCATAAGCCCCTCCTCGGTTTTACTGGCGAGAAAGTTTTTCCACTTGGGACGATCAAGTTGGATATGTTCATCGATACATGGTCTGCTTGTTGAACATAAAGAGTACGCTTTTTCGTGATGGATAAAAATGTCCAATCAGCTTATAATATCATCATGGGAATGGTAGGTTTTAAAAAGTTTAAAGTAGTACCATCTACTGTACATTAATGTTTAAAATTCCCAACCAACTTTGGAGTAGGAGTGGTGAAGGGTGACCAAAAAGTATCTCAGGAATGCTACTATTCATCTACCGAGCAAGAAGAGCGTGAAGAATCCAGGAAGAAGACTACTACTTATCAGGTAGATGAGATAAAAGATGTGGAGATTGAGACTTTAGACCCAAGAGATGAGTCTCAGCTCGATAAGGGCCAGGTCATGGAGGCTATTGAAAATATCATTCTGGACGAAGAGCATCCAGAACGAACAACTCAAATTGGTGCGTCACTGGATGTGTTCATAAAGCAAGAGCTGATAGCATTTCTAAGAGGCAAAAAGCAGACTTTTGCATGGAGTCACGAAGATATGTCAGGGATAGGCCCAAATTTCTTGTGTCATGAGCTCAATGTGAACAAGGAAATCAAGCCAATGAAGCAACGATGAAGGGTATTCAGTCTCGAGAAGAACCAAGCCATACAAGAAGAAGTAGAGAAACTGTAAAAAGCCTCTTTTATTGAAGATGTCAAATATCCTGATTGGCTAGGAAATGTGGTAAAGGTGAAGAAGAAAAACAACAAGTGGAGGTTGTGTGTGGATTTCACTAATCTTAATAAAGCATGCCCAAATGATCATTTTCCTTTACCTCGAATCGATCAGTTGGTGGATGCTACCTCGGGATACGAATTGTTGAGTTTCGTGGATGCTTATTCTGGTTACAACCAGATCAAAATGAAACCTGAAGACAGGGAGAGTACCTATTTTATCACCCCAAGGGGAACTTATTGCTATAATGTTATGCCTTTCGGTCTTAAAAATGCAGGTGTGACATATCAAAGGCTGATGAATAAGGTGTTTGCAGAACAGATAGGTCATAATATGGAGGTGTATGTTAACGATATGCTAACAAAGAGTAAGCATGCTGCTGATCATCTAGTTGACCTAGGTCAGACCTTTGATCAACTAGAGAAATATCAAATGAAGTTGAATCCCAATAAGTGCATATTCGGAGTACGAGAAGGAATGTTCCTCGGATATATTATCAACCAACGTGGAATGGAAGCAAATGCTGAGAAGATCAAGGCCTTATTAGAGCTAAGATCTCCAACCACAAAAAAGGAGGTGCAAAGTCTCACAGGGCGAGTAGTAGCACTCAACAGATTTGTGTCACGAGCAACAAATAGATGTCTCCCATTATTCAAAACACTCCGAAAAACATTTGAGTGGAATGATGAGTGTGAGGAGGCCTTTCAAGAGCTGAAAAAGTACCTAAGAACACCTCCCTTACTATCTAGACCAGTGATGGGAGAGAGATTGTACTTGTATCTGGCAGTTTCAGAGAACACATTTAGCTCGGCGTTGATAAGAATAGAAGGTGGAGTGAAGAAACCAGTCTACTACACTAGCAAAGCTTTCCGAGGAGTAGAAATCAGATATCCAAGGTTGGAAAAGTTGGCGTTAGCACTAATTGAAGCCAGCAGAAGAATGAGACCATACTTCCAAGCCCATACTATAGTTGTGTACACTAATATGCCATTAAGGCAAGCTTTACATAAACCATAGAAATTGGGAAGATTGATGTACTGGGCAGTGGAGCTTGGTGAATATGACATAATCTATGAGCCTAGGTCATCTCTCCAAGGGCAAACAGTAGCAGACTTTATCGCAGAGTTTACTCAAGAAAATGCCTCCGAAGAACGGGATTTAAAAATTGATCAACCTGTGAATGTTATAGGATCATCAAATGCAAACCCCGACCAACTTACGTCGGTAGGCCAACGGCAAGAAATGCTAGTCGAGCAGGGAAAGATGACTGATGAGTAATGAGGAGAGCTGGAAGAGGAGAAGAAAAAGTACCACATATTCCACCGAGGAACCCTCTCTGATGAAAATTTCAATAATAAGTTACCCATATGGAATTTGTATGTGGATGGCTCATCGTGCACTGTAGGCAGTGGAGCAGGGATTATTTTGAAAAGTCCAGATGAGATTGTTGTAGGTTTAAGTATAGCCAGAACGATGAAGGCAGAGTAGGTTGTTGTATTCAGCGATTCGTAGTTAATCGTAAATCAGGTTCTTGGAGTGTACGCAGCAAAAGGAGAATTATTGATCAAGTACCATGCAAAAGCAATGGAGTTGGTATGGAGTTTTATTGTTGTTCAGCTGGTCAGAGTACCAAGATTGGAG
The DNA here is from genome assembly GCA_949130495.1 of Sambucus nigra. Lineage (NCBI taxonomy): Eukaryota > Viridiplantae > Streptophyta > Magnoliopsida > Dipsacales > Adoxaceae > Sambucus > Sambucus nigra. The sequence continues at coordinate 5,098,756 of OX422214.1, read as the reverse complement.
AATGCAAGAGCAGACGCCCTAGCACGACTAACATCAACCACCCTCACCGGGCTACGAAGAACAATCCCAATAGAGATTCTAGCTGGTTGGAGCATAGACGAAGATCTGATCATAAACTTCATTGCGCTTGATTTCGGACCATCTTGGATGGGTCCCATCAGGGCCTATATTGAAGAGGGAACTATGCCAATTGATAAACTCGCAGCTAAGAAATTGAAGTTTAAAGATGCTCGTTATGTATTAACCAATAGTATTTTATATAGACGAGGAGTTATAGCAGCTTTATAAAGATGTGTTCATCCCTCCGAAGTGAAATACTTGATCGAAGTGGTTCATAAAGGGTCTTGTGGAGCCCATATAGCTGGTCGAACGCTCTTACGAAGAATAACCACGCAGGGGTACTACTGGCCCATGATGAGAGCTGATTGCGCAGCTTATGCTAAGAAGTGCGATAAATGCCAACGCTTCTCGTCCACCCGAAGAACTCCTCAGGCATTGTTAACACCCATAACATCTCTTTGTCCATTCTCTATATGGGGAATAGATTTGGTCGGACCACTACTAACGACTAAGGGAAGATTCAAATACTTAGTGGTCGCAGTGGATTATTTTACTAAATGGGTGGAAGCTGAGCCTCTCATTGATATGACATATAGCAAAGTCTATCAATTTATTTAGAAAAATATAATTTGCAGATAGGGCCTCCCACATGCATTCATTACTGACCATGGAACCCAGTTTGACAACGAGGAGTTTGCTGCATATTGTCTACAATCCAATGTACTGAAGGTCCATTCTGCACCAGGCCATCCCCAGAGCAATGGGCAAACTGAAGTGACAAACATAACGCTGCTAAATGGTTTGAAAAAATGACTGGATGACGCAAAGGCAAATTAGATTAACGAGCTACAGTATGTGCTTTGGGCCTATTACACCACACCACGAACTGCAACTGGAGAGTCCCCATACATGCTGGCATTTGGAAGTGAAGCAGTTATACCTGTTGAATTTGGTCTACCTACACATAGGGTACTTAATTTCAATTCTCCTGTCAGTGATTTAATGCGAAGGTTAGACCTAGATATGCTAGAAGAGGTCAGAGAAGAAGCAACTATCAGGAATGTCGCGTATCAACAATGAACAGATTCGCTCTACAATAAAAGAGTTAAGAAATGTGATTTGAAGGAAGGGGATTATATGCTAAAGAAAGTCATTCAAAAGCATAATAAACTAGAAGCCAACTGGCACGGACCCTACAGAGTGACAGAAGTTATTCATCCAGGGACATACAGGATTGAAACCTTGGAAGGAGAAGAATTCAAGAATGCATGGAATGCAGAGCATCTACGAAAATATTATCAGTAGTTGAAATTTCTATGTAATACAATTTCTTCAATATGAATAAAGTAATGTTTCCCCATTTTTTTTTATTCGTTAGAAATTTTTTTGGAATATTAGTGCTGCACACTATACAAGTCAATTACCACCAACTCCGGTTGGTCGGGAAGAAAATACGACCAACTCCGGCTGATCGGCAATATAATTACCACCAACTTCGGTTGGTCGGGAAGCAAATACGACCAACTCTGATTGATCGGCAATATAATTACCACCAACTCCGGTTGGTCGAGAAGCAAATTACCACTAACTCCGGTTGGTCGGGAAACAAATACGACGAACTCCGATTGATCGGCAATATAATTACCACCAACTTCGATTGATCGACAATATAATTACCACGAACTCCGGTTAGTCGAGAAGCAAATAACCACCAACTCCGGTTGGTCGGGAAGAAAATACGACCAACTCCGGTTGATCGGTAATATAATTACCACCAATTTCGGTTGGCCGGGAAGCAAATACAACCAACTCCGGTTGATCGGCAATATAATTACCACCAACCCCAGTTGTTAGGGAAGGAAATTACCACCAACTCCGGTTGGTCAGCAATTCAATTAACAACTTCGGTTGGTCGAGAAATTTATATCACCAACTCCAATTGGTCGGCATTTTAAAAACCAAACAGGACATTTTTGTCTTGCTAAAGATATACATGCATATTCATCAGTAAATAAAAGAGATATTTCATAAAATATTTCCAAATCAATGATAATTAAATTGCAAAGAAAACTAAAGATTTCTTCATTAAAACCAGAACAAATTACATATGATATAAATTGCAGATTACATGTTACATGAATGAAGTTCATTACATAAACAAATCCTACTCTATAGGTTTTTTTCCCTCTGCCTTTGACACAGGGTCTACCCCAGTAGGAGGATCATTGAGACTATAAGGGGAATTTATGAAGTTCAGATCTTGCAGCATTCTGACGTTCATTATAGATAGACGATCAAGCAGGTGTTCTGGGTGAGATATTTTAAAATTTGAATGGAGACTATAATCATCAATATACTTGGAGATGAGAATGCGAGGAATGGCCCGGGCTGGAATCTAACTAATGTCAAGCTTGAAAGGAGGCACAGGTAGATCAAGAACTCCAGGAGAATAGTAATCCCACAAGAAATGACCTCTATCCAATTTTAGAACACAAAGAGCATTCAACCATCCCTGTTTATACCCTTCGTTGTTCGACTATTCTAAATGAGCATCAAGATGACAAAGTGCTTCATTATATCCAGTCATCCAAAATTCTCTGGGATGCTTATGGAATTGATAGGTTAATCTCTCAAGTTGCTCATTGAGCTTCTTCACTAGAATTTCTTTACTCTCCAGAGTAGAAGCTTGATTGGAAAGTTTCTCGGAGAGGTTCAGAATTTCTTTAGACATATCTGCCAAAGCTTGGTTCTTTGCCATAAACTGGAATGCTTGGTTCTCCAAGGCTAATTGAGTCCTCGCCTCTTCAACTGAAAGCCGAACAGCCCTTGCTCGTCCCCGAGAAGAAGACCTTGCTCGTCCACGAGTAGACGAGTAGGGCCTAACCTTTTTCAAAGTCTCCAACTCGTCTCGTAGTTTTTCATTTTCTATCTCCAAAAATGAAAAACCTTTATCGTTAACAGGGACTAAAGCACCCGAATAAGATGTAGTGGAGTTGAGTTGCTTTATTTCTTCCTGCAAAAGATTGTTCTCTTGCTCCAATAACTTGGCAATATTCATATGCTCTTCTATTTCAAGCTTCAGAATACTCTCCTTCTTCTCATGGGAAAAAATGAATTTGTCGTACCCTTTATTAGCACTTAATTATTGATATTTTTTCTCATATCCTTGATGAAGAAGGGTTATAGATTCTTTGTATTGCTATTGGAGGTCTTCAATCATTTCTTAATAGGCCACATTGTTAACCATGGTGCGATCAAGTAAGAACTTCAGGTACTGGTAAACTTCAATTGCTTGGTCAGAAGCACCTGATCCAAGGATGTTAATTATCTGAGCTTCACTAAGAGCTGCATGACCAGCTTTAAAATAATCGTTGCATTTTTTCATTAATTCTGTGTCATGAGCCGATAGGAACTCCATACTGTCCATAAACTAGCAAAGAGAAAGAAATAAAAAGAATCAATGATGATACAAATAGAGTAAGGACAAGGGAAAGTCAAGACGAACAACAAAAGTTCAATTTTTATTTCATCATAAGAAGAAGTACATAGTCCAAAATTACATTCAACAAAAAGAAAAAGAAATATCCGAACAACTCTACACCTTCTCCTTGCTTCCTAAGACTTCCTCGGAAGGCTTGGACGAAGAGGTTGGTTGCTCGGAGGGTAAGAAAAGCTTCTCGATAGAAGTGTTTGCTGGTTGGGGTTTCTCGGAGAAAGGTTCAAGAGTAGGGACATGGTCCCCAATTATCATGGAAGATTCTTCTCAGGCAGCTTCGTCCTCTTCTTCTTCTCCAGGAGAGGGAGGAGGTGCATGAGTGTGTCGCTGGAACATTTCAGAATTTTCAGTGATTTTTAGCTCTTATAGGGTTGCAACCCATCCATCCGTGAAATATTTAAGGTTGGCAAACTCCATTTGAGGACATGGCAGCCAGGCCTTTGTTCCAGCCTTTATCCCAACCAGCGCTGAAAGGCTTTTTGACATCACTTCTTCTTTTTGCCTTCTCCGAGGAAGTCCTCTCAATAAGAAGTTCCTCTGCAGCCTTCAATTTCCCTTCCACCTCCTGATTCTGGCCATCAACATCACAAAGTCTACCAACTTCTTCTTCAGCATTTTTGAGCTTATTCTCTCTTCAGGATTCTTTAGCTTCTCTTCAAGATCTTTATTGTTCTTCTCAAACTCTTTCAATTTCTTCTCCAAATCCTTGGAGGCATCCACAACTCGATCTCTCTCTTGCTCAACGAACTTAATATGCTTCTACCAAGCAACTTTATTTTCCTCATACTTCTGATGAGAATCTTTCAAAGACTGGGTTAATCCATTAAAAGCCTTTTCTACTCCATCCGAGGAACTTGAGGCCCTGATGGCTTCATCCCTTTTTACAATGCTATTGAAAAACGTTACCAACTGAGAAAAGAAATAATTCTAAGTCAATGCATGAACATAGTATTAAAAAGTAAAAGGCTCAGATCAATAATACTTACTGAGGTAATATGTTGAGCATCCAGAGAAGTAACTTTCTCACGGGTGAGAGTATTTTCAATATCTTGGACTTCTGGGATAGTCCAGGATTTTTCCAAGTTCATGGCGGAGCTTGGAGGAATAAAGGTTGAAACGCCACCTTCAATATTTGAAGGCTGAGAGATAGGTTTAGTAGGTCTCTCAGAAGAAATCTTTTTTAACCTCCTTAAAGGAGCGGGAACATCTTCAATTAATTATTTTGTTTTTATGGGAGAAATGACGATGACATCACTAGAAAGAGAAACAACAACAATCTTTCTCGAGGCCAGAGGGGGCTTTTCAATAACTCTCTTGGCAGCAGCAGGAGGGGGTACATCAATGGTTTCCATCCCCTCTTCAGGGACATCTTTTTTACTTCCCTTTGCCTCCACAACAAGAGAGGCAGACTTGTCAAAAAAGGCAGGAGATTTTCTTCTCTTCATTATATCACTGATAAGAATGTTCGACTCTGAGGAAGAACCTTCTACACTAGTATCAGCAGCTGGTACTTGATCAAGGTCAGCTACCACAGGATGAGCAATGAAAGATGAGCTCGAAGTTATGTATTGCAACAAATAAGGTGCAGACCTAATATGCTCCCCAGCAACTGATTGATGCAAACTGCAGATAAGTTTTAAACTTTTTATATTGACGCCAATCTCTTTTGGGGGTTTCCTTTTACTATCAACTGTAACAAACAAAATCAAATGTCAGTGAAGCATTTTATCATACACGAAGAAAACATAATTTCAAAAATAAAATAAAAATAAAAACAACCTATCCCATTGCCATACGGTGGACACTTGGGACCGTGGTACACATCATTTCCATCAAGTGGAGGGTGTTGCCAATTTTTCACCACTACCCCATGAACAAAATAGTTTTTGTTGGTATTAGGGAGATTGACAACTAAAGCTCTATTTAAAAATCTAGTTTTTAAATAAAAAGTACTATCGCTAGTGACCCATCTATAGCAATACATAATCTCTGGGATTCCTAAATGAGTCCTATGGATTTGATTCAATCTATATACACCATTAACTACCCTCCATGTATTTGGAGCTACTTTTGCATGTACAATATCAAAATATTGGAAAAACTCCAAACACAGAGGATTCGGTGGGAAAGAAAAGCCACATTCGGCTATGAAGATGCTTGGGAACCAATGTCCCTCAGCTAAGGAAAATAAATCAGAAGGACCAGATAATTCTTCCAAAATAACCCATGAATGGATTAAAAACTCAGAACGAAACTTGGCCAATGACTCAACAGCATAAATCATGGCGAATAAAGAAATTAAAGAAGAAGGAAGAAAATATTACAGAGGAAACAAAGATCAATTGTCAATAAACGATGGAAAGAACGAAGGCACAAAATAGAGAGAGGGTGAAGAGTTCAAAAAGACAAATTTGAAAAAGTAAAAGACGATAGGATTTTCTGTAGCACTTAAATACCTTACCTTGGGAATGGAGAAAATAATGATTATAGAGAAAGACGTTTGCGTTACCGGCGGCTAAAAGGAGAAAAAGAGGCACGAAAACCGAAGTAGCTGGAAAAATTCAAAATATTTATGAAGTCTGATTCTATAAATTCAAAGAGGAATTAAATACAAGGAAAACACTCCTAAAAATTAGGATGACTATTAATCTCATCATATTTCGAGAAGAATGTTCCACACTCCTCCGCAACCTCGAACTATGAGACATTGGGGGCTTCTGTTAATACCAAATTTAATCTGCTGACATGGATCAATCATATAAAGACACATGTCCATTTACATGGTGAATACGAAGACTTTGGATGAATAAGGTCTGAGGAACTCCAAAGGTCCAAATAACTTAAGAGATCTGAGCAACTCAAGAGGTCCAAGAAACTCAAGGCGGTCCGAGAAACTCAAATACTTATGGCGTACGCGTCAAGTATACCATAAAGACAACTACGCATTAAATGTGCCTTTATTACTATACAGATGTATCCAGCTGCTAGAAAACAGCGCATCATTCTTTCACATGTACAACTTCAAGGCTATAAATACATTGTAACATCCTCATGATAAGAGGACTTGGAATTTCTTGGTAAATCACTTATCGAGAATTCTTGGCAAGCAATCAGCAATACAAAAATAGTGGACGTAGGCCATATTATTAAGCCTGAACCACTTTAAAAATTTGTTGCCTTATTTACTCATTCATTTTTATCTGTGATTAAAATAATTAGATCGAATCTAGATTTTTACATATCCACCATGTTTAGAGCATATGATTAGTTATGTGGTTAAATACATGATAAATTATGTTTTTTAATGTATGATTATGTTTATAAAAGTAAATAAGGGTGTTGATACGAAATTGGCAATGTTTAGTCGCCAAATGTGAAAGTTTTGAGATTTTCGGTAAATTGCTACTTTCCTGTTCGAAGCCCAAATTAGGCATATTAGTTTATGATTTTGGGAAAACATAAATTATGAAATTTGTATATATATGAATTGATATTATAGCACAACAAACGGTGGGTCAAACGGAGGCTAGTACAAGAAGTTATACAGAACGTACGAAACAAGGGCAAATTTGTCCATCCCTTAAGTGACAATTGTCTTATTAGCACACCATCTGCTATTTTTTGATTGGTTAAAGGGTGGGTGACGGTTTGTTCGACTTAAACTTGTTAAAAAAACTTACTTGTTCAGCCAATTCAGCCATGAACAAGAGTTTTGCCAAAAGAGAGAGAAAGAGAAGAAAGTTAAGGAAGAAATCTTCAGAAAATTTCTATAAATCGAGGAATCCTCGTAAGCTAAATTCTTCTTTATTAAAGTTGGTCAAATGAATGAGTTCTACACTTGGCATATTCTTATTTTTGATTTGGATAAATATTTTAATGATACTCATATTGCCTAAGTTTATTAAAATAAGTATGGGTTAAGATCATAAGTTAGAACTGGAGCTAGGATCGTAAATGCATACTTTAAAGTCTTAAATTTACATCATTTTTCGTAAAGCATTTTGATTTAGAAAATTCATGATTATGATGTATATTTCTGATAAAACATGTTTATTATATGTTTCCATGAATTATTCCCAAGTTCAAGGTTATGTATGCTTAAAAATGATAAGTTATGCCTTAATGTTTATTTTGACCTAGTTATACTAAAAATGGCATAAATCATGGAATACTTATTGGAATTGAGTGATTCAAGTTGGAGAGTAAAATATACTCATACATGTATAACATATCCGAAAATATGTAAAAATACCAAGGAATGAACCTTTGGTGATAGTTTGAAGTTTTTGTATAAAATCTTCCCTAAAGGAGCAAGAATGCATACCAGGTGTTTGACGTTTTGCTCGACATAGAAAATGAGCCCTAAAAATTATGAAACATTAAATTTGTATTACTAAATGTGTTTACTGATATTGGATGGAATATCATGGAAAGTTATGTTGTATAAAAATTATGAGAATTCCAGGAAGTTGAAGGTGTGTTGTTGTTTTTCTTGAGAAACGGTTTGGAAAAGGTTATAATAAAATAGGCATAACTTTGTCTAGAAAATTCGTAATTTAATTCTGTAAATTGTGTTAGAACCCTAATTAATTGGGTGTTATAGAAATGTTAAGTGTCATATTTAATTCATCCTTAGTTATTTCTGATTGACCAAATGATGTGATGTATTACCGGGTTTAATGTTAATCGGTGTATTCAAATACTAACGACATTGACTTGTTAGGTGGGGAAGCAGCTAATACTACCATACCAAGTAAGTAGTTGGTATTAATATTAGCACTAAATAAAAGGTGAGTGACCTTCCTTATGAAATATAAATGCTTATAATTTCTTATGGAAATGTGTAGTTAAACACATGTGTTAAAAATGTTTATGGGAGTGATGTTGTATTTATGAAACATATGCATATGATTAAAAATGTTAAGCGATGTTATATAATGATATGGACTAGTGAGTCCTTTATCTAATGTTAAGGACTGTGGTGGGTCCTACGGGATGTGGTGATCATGTTAATCCAACTTAAAAGTTTGTGTACTCAGGCCTAATAAAGGGATATGGTGGTCTCTAATAACTGTGGTGGGTTAATTAGACTGTAGTGGGTCCAGGCTTGCGAGAGTTTCACAATTCCTGTTGGGTTATAGCATTGGAAAAAAATAAAAATGGTTATTCAAATTGCTTATATGTGTGGTATGTGGTCATTCACTAAGCCTTTATAGCTTACACTCCTATAATGTTTGGTTTCAGGTATGCTTATAATTTGGAGTTCACTGCCAAGTTAGGACCTTAAAACGGGGGAATGACGAATATTTAGTATGGTTTGAATATCAAGATTTCTTTTGTGTAATTATTAAACTAAGTATCTTGGTTATGTAAAGCTATGTAATACTTATAAGTTATAAGTAAAGGAAGTTATGTTTTCATCTACACATACCTTTGAAAAAAAAATCTTATGCTATTTTTCCTTGTAGATTTAAATTAAAGCATTGTTTAAGGTAATTTATTTCTAATTAAAAGGATTAGTTTCACAAAATTAAGTTGGGTCACGACAACGTGGTATCATAGCGTGGTTATTAGGTTCTGGACAGGGTGTGAGGGTCTAGATTGGCAGTGGACCTTAGAAAGTGAGTTTGCTATGCGTCTGGATTTTGACTAAGAATGTTAATATTAAACTGTTGTTATAATATTTTGTTTAAGTTAATTATATTGCAGTGAGTGATGGATCCACACGAGTCGTATGATAGAGCAGAGGGTGAGGCGTCTTATGTACCTAATAGTCAGCAAGGACATAGACCTATTAAAGTGGATGAACCAGAGGTGCAACAACAACCTGTTGATGATGTGGGAAGAATATTACGTGCTGTGGCACAATTGGTGGAACAAGCAAGAGGTGGAGAACATGGTGGGGATATGGATAAATTGCATGAGAGGTTCATAAAGTTAAATCTTCCAGCATTTACTGGGACTACTAATCCGCTAGTGGCAGAGGGGTGGATTAGAAAGATGGAAGCAATATTTAAAGTGATGGAAGTGCGAGATGAAGAAAAGGTTTTGTCAGAAACCTTTAGGTTAGAGGATGATGCAAAGTTATGGTGGGACGCAACATAAAGGTTACTTACTACAATGGGAGGAGTGGTGCCAATAAATCCTCCACAAATTACATGGGAGAGGTTTGTAAAGGTGTTCTTTGAAAAATATTTTCCAAGGCTTAATAGGAAAGAGAAAGAGGAAGAATTTGTCACGTTGAAATAGGGGAATTGAACAGTGGCAGAGTATGAATCTTTATTTATATCCTTATCTAGATTTGCACCAAACTTAGTGAGGATGGAAGAAAGTAAATGTGATTGGTTTCAAACCGGGCTGAGTGTAGATATAAAAAGCATAGTTGCTAATATGAAGGTCATAGATTATGTGGACTTGGTTGATAGGGCCATGGTGTCAGAAAAGTCAATGAAAGAAATGCAAGCTGAACACTCAAATAAAGCTAGACATGATGTTATAAGATCATATGGATGGAAAACGAGAACCTCAACTCAGAGTGTAGCACGAGGAGTACCTAAGGACCAAGAATTTAAAAATAATAGAAGTGCACGTGGAAGATTTCAAGCTCGAGGTGGAAGGACTGGAATGAATCGGTCAGAAAATGCATCTTTGTTGGTGTCGACGGCCATATTTTGTTATAGATGTGGTGGTCAAGGGAACATGTCTCCCAAATGTACAATAGGTGAGATGACACCTTTATGTTTCCATTGTCATCAATCGGGGCACTTACGAAAGAATTATCTAGCGATGGGAGCTACAACATCAGTTGGGAGTGTGGCAGTAGGAGGTAGGAGTTCTACATAGAATGTACCCAGGGGAGGTAGAAGAGCTATATCACAAAGTCAAGGCCAAGGCAGAGTATTTTCACTGACGCAACAAGATGCACAAGCTATGCCAAACGTAGTGACAGGTACACTTCCTATTGGTGATAAAGATGCTTATGTGTTGATAGATCCTGGTTGTACACATTTTTTTATGTCTTTGCTTTATCTCTTGCATCTTAATAAACAATTATCATCATTAGATTCTGGTTTAGCTATTGTTACTCTAGTGGGGGGGTTGGTTTTTATTGAGAGGGTATATAGGGAGTGTGTGGTGAGAGTGGGTGAAAAAGAATTACTAGTTGACTTATTACCTCTCGATATGTGTGACTTTGATGTGATACTGGGTATGGATTGGTTAGCCTCATATCATGTATGTTTAGATTGCTTTAAAAATAAGGTAGTGTTTCAGTTACCGGGTGAACCTGAATTTAAATTTATTGGGGAACGAAATGTCACTCCAACTTGTTTGATTTCTGCTACAAAATGTTATGAACTACTAAGGAAAGGATGTGAGGGTTATCTTGCCCATGTGGTGGATATACGACAAGAGGCTGGAAAATTATTAGATGTACCAGTAGTTAATGAGTTTGTAGATGTCTTCCCAGAAGAACTCCCAGGGTTAGAACCAGATCGTGTGGTAGAATTTGCGATTGAGTTGGTACCAGGCACCGCACCGATATATATTGCACCATATCGCATGGCACCTGCAGAATTAAAGGAGCTAAAAATACAGTTGCAAGATTTGTTAGATCGTGGTTTTATAAGGCCTAGTGTATCACCATGGGGATCCCCAGTATTGTTTGTGAAAAAGAAAGATGGAACCATGAGACTATGCATCGATTATCGTCAATTGAATAAGGTGACTATCTATAAGAAATACCCACTACCCCGAATTGATGACTTGTTTGATCAGTTGAAAGGAGCCAAAGTGTTTTCCAAGATCGATCTCAGATCAAGATATCATCAATTGAAAGTAAGAGATTGTGACATTTCTAAAATGCCTTTCATTCCAGGTACGGACATTATGAATTTCTTGTCATGCCATTTGGGTTAATAAATGCACCGGTTGTATTCATGGATTTGATGAACCGTATATTTCACCCATACACGGATTCTTTTGTTAATGTCTTCATTGATGATATTTTGATATATTCTCGTAGTAGGGATGAGCATGAACACCACCTGCGTATTATTTTACAGACCTCACGAGAGAAGCAGTTGTATGCTAAATTTTCTAAATGTGAATTTTGGCTAGACAGGGTAGTATTTTTGGGGCATGTTATTTCTGCTGATGGTATCTATGTTGATACCAAGAAGGTAGAAGTAGTAATGAATTGGGAAATACCAACTAGTGTGACTGAGGTACTTAGTTTTTTAGGATTGGCGGGGTATTATAGGAGGTTTATACCGGGGTTTTCTTCTATTGCATTGCCATTGACTAAGCTTACCAGAAAGGAGAACAAGTTTGTGTGGAGTGGTGATTGTGATAAAAGCTTTAAAAATTTAAAGGGTAAGTTGACATCAGCTCCAGTATTGACTATTTGAACAGGTACAGAAGGTTTAGTTATTTATAGTGAGGCTTCGTATCAAGGACATGGATGTGTATTAATGCAGCATGGAAAGGTAATTTCTTTTGCTTCTCGACAGCTAAAGATACATGAACACAACTACCCTACTCATGATCTCGAGTTAGTTGCTGTAGTTTTTGCATTAAAGATCTCGAGACATTACTTATATGGTGTTAGTTGTGAAATTTTTACTGACCATCAAAGATTAAAATACTTGTTTACTCAAAAAGACTTGAACTTGCGGCAAAGAAGGTGGATGGAACTTATATAATATTATGATTGCACGATACATCACCATATAGGTAAAGCTAATGTTGTTGCTGATGCTTTGAGTAGAAAATATCTAGGCATAGTATCTTGTATTTATTGTATTCGAGTTGACCTGTTGAGAGAGTTAGCTTTAATGGGGGTGGAATTAACTTTGAATGAGTCTTACAGAATAGTAGCACATTTAAATGTTAGACCCACATTGATAGACTGGATAAAATAAGCACAGGCAGGAGATATAGAATTGGAGAAAGTTAGAGATGATATGAAAAAGGGTAAAGCAAAGGAATTTTCTATTGGTGATGATGACATTGTTATATACGGTAACCGTTTATGTGTACCCAATGTCCCTGATTTAAGAAAAACCATTTTAGAGGAAGCTTATTGTTCTTTATATGCTATGCATCCAGGGAGCACAAAACTGTATAGAGATTTGAAACAATGTTATTGGTGGTCGGGAATGAAACACGACATTGCAGATTTTGTTACTAGATGTCTAGTTTGCCAACAAGTGAAGACAAAGCATTAGAATCCAAGTGGTTTACTACAACCCTTACCTATTCCTGAGTGGAAATGGGAACATGTTACTACAGATTTTGTTATAGGTTTACCAAAATCATCCTGAGGGTTTGATTCTATTTGTGTTGTCATTAATAGGTTGACCAAGTCTGCACATTTTATTCTTATTAAAACTACATACTCCATGGATAGATATGTCAAATTATATGTGGATGAGATTATTAGATTGCATGGTGCACCTGTTTCTATTATTTCTGATCGAGATCCTAAGTTTACTTCTCACTTTTGGCCTAGTTTACAACAAGCTTTAGGGACTAAATTGAAATTTAGTACAACTTTGCATCCTCAGACTGATGGGCAGTCTAAAAGAACGATCCAGACACTCGAAGACATGCTATGAATTTGTGTATTGGAGTTCAAGGGCAGTTGGGATGAACACTTGCCACTAATAGAGTTTTCTTATAATAATAGCTATCATTCGAGTATTGAGATGGCTCCTTACGAAGCCTTATATGGGAGAAAATGCAGAACTCCAGTGTGTTGGATTGAAGTAGGAGAACGAAAACTACTTGGGCCAGAAATCGTACAGCAGACTACTGAGATAAATATTATCCATAATCACTTGAAGGTGGCACAAAGTAGACAGAAAAGTTATGCTGACAATCGTAGGAAATAATTGAAATTTAAGGAAAGTGATCGAGTATTCCTACGTGTTTCTCCTTGGAGAGGGGTTATGAGATTCGGGAAGAAGGTAAAGTTAAGTCCCAGGTAAATTGGCCCTTGTGAGATAGTGAAACGGGTTGGAGCTGTAGCTTATAAATTGGCGTTACCACCAGAATTGTCCTGGAGACACGATTTTTTTCATATATCCATGTTACATAAGTATGTGCCCGATCCTTCACATGTGTTTATCTCACAACTGATAGAGCTTCAAGATGACTTATCCTATGTGGAGGAACCAATTTCTATTGTAGATCGAAAGGAGAAAGTGTTACGTAGTAAAACCATTTCACTAGTTAAGGTCATGTGGAGAAGTCAGAATGTGGAGTATGCCACCTGGGAAGGGGAGGATAACATGAAGAAGAAATATCCTCAATTGTTTGGTAAGTTTCTTATGCGTTAAATTTCGAGGACGAAATTTTTATAAGAGGGGTAGAATTGTAAGGCCCTAAAACATGATTAGTAATGTTAATTACATGATTAAGTATAAGTTATTTGTTATTATTTATAAATTGGTTATGTGTGTTAAACATGTTAATTATCATGTTTCGGGGATGCATGTTCATGTGATATATATGTGGTTTATATTAGATGCTAATCAAGCTTATTATCGGTGATACCATGTTTAGAGCATATGATTAGTTATGTGGTTAAATGCATCATAAATTATGTTTTTTAATGTATGATTATGTTTATAAAAGTAAATAAGGGTGTTGATACGAAATTGGCAATGTTTGGTCGCCAAATGTGAAAGTTTCGACATTTTTTTGATAAATTACTACTTTCCTGTTCGAAGTCCAAATTAGGCATATTAGTTTATGATTTTGGGAAAACATAAGTTAAGAAAGTTGTAGATATATGAATTAATATTATAACAAAATAAATGTTAGGTCAAACGGAGGCTAGTACAAGAAGTTATACTGAAAGTACGAAACAAGGGCAAATCTGTCCATCCCTTAAGTGACAATTATCTTATTAGCACACCATCTGCTATTTTTTGATTGGTTAAAGGGTGGGTGACGGTTTGTTCGACTTAAAATTGTTAAAAAAACTTACTTGTTCAGCCAATTCAGCCATGAACAAGAGTTTTGCCAAAAGAGAGAAAGAGAAGAAAGTTAAGGAAGAAATCTTCAGAAAATTTCTATAAATCGAGGAATCCTCGTAAGCTAAATTCTTCTTTATTAAAGTTGGTCAAATGAATGAGTTCTACACTTGGCATATTCTTATTTTTTATTTGGATCAATATTTTAATGATACCCATATTGCCTAAGTTTATTAAAATAAGTATTGGTTAAGATCATAAGTTAGAACTGGAGCTAGGATTGTAAATGCATACTTTAAAGTCTTAAATTTACATCATTTTTCATAAAGCATTTTGATTTAGAAAATTCATGATTATGATGTATATTTCTGATAAAACATGTTTATTATATGTCTCCATGAACTATACCCAAGTTCAAGGTTATGTATGCTTAAAAATGTTAAGTTATGCCTTAATGTTTTATTTTGACCTAGTTATACAAAAAATGGCATAAATCATGGAATACTTATTGGAATTGAGTGATTCGAGTTGGAGAGTAAAATATGCTCATACATGTATAACATATCCGAAAATTATGTAAAACTACCAGGGAATGAACCTTTGGTGATAGTTTGAAGTTTTTGTTTATAATCTTCCCTAAAGGAGCAAGAATGCATACCAGGTGTTTAACGTTTTGGTCGACATAGAAAATGAGCCCTAAAAATTATGAAACATTAAATTTGTATTACTAAATGTGTTTACTGATATTGGATGGAATATCATGGAAATTTATGTTGTATAAAAATTATGAGAATTCCAGGAAGTTGAAGTTGTGATTTTGTTTTTCTTGAGAAACGATTTGGAAAAGGTTGTAATAAAATAGGCATAACTTTGTCTAGCAAATTTGTAATTTAATTCTGTAAATTGTGTTAGAACCCTAATTAATTGGGTGTTATAGAAATGTTAAGTGTCATATTTAATTCCTCCCTTAGTTATTTCTGATTGACCAAATGATGTGATGTATTACCGGGTTTAATGTTAATCGGTGTATTCAAATACTAACGACATTGACTTGTTAGGTGGGGAAGCAGCTAATACTACCATACCAAGTAAGTAGTTGGTATTAATATTAGCACTAAATAAAAGGTGAGTGACCTTCCTTATGAAATATAAATGCTTATAATTTCTTATGGAAATTTGTAGTTAAACACATGTGTTAAAAATGTTTATGGGAGTGATGTTGTATTTATGAAACATATGCATATGATTAAAAATGTTAAGCGATGTTATATAATGATATGGACTAGTGAGTCCTTTATCTAATGTTAAGGACTATGGTGGGTCCTACGGGATGTGGTGATCCTGTTAATCCAACTTAAAGGTTTGTGTACTCGGGCCTAATAAAGGGATGTGGTGGTCTCTAATAACTGTGGTGGGTTAATTGGACTGTGGGGGGTCCAGGCTTGCGAGAGTTTCACAATTCCTATTGGGTTATAGCGTTAGAACAAAATAAAAATGGTTATTCAAATTGGTTATATGTGTGGTATGTGGTCATTCACTAAGCCTTTATAGCTTACACTCCTATAATGTTTGGTTTCAGGTATGCTTATAATTTGGAGTTCACTGCCAAGTTAGGACCTTAAAACGTGGGAATGACGGATATTTAGTATGGTTTGAATATCAAGATTTCTTTTGTGTAATTATTAAACTAAGGATCTTGGTTATGTAAAGCTATGTAATACTTATAAGTTATAAGTAAAGGAAGTTATGTTTTCATCTGCACATACCTTTGAAAAAAAAATCTTATGCTATTTTTCCTTAGATATTTAAATTAAAGCATTGTTTAAGGCAATTTATCTCTAATTAAATGGATGAGTTTAACAAAATTAAGTCGGGGCATGACAACTATATTTCGATAGAAGAAAAATTATCCCGACTGGAGTCGCCACTGTGGCATTGTGGGTCCCGAGCCCCGAGCTGAGCGATGGCACTTCCCCGGGGAGAAAAACTTGTGTAACGAAACATGCAGAAGTTCTTGTCACCCATTCCTTCGCTTCTCCCCGAGATCGGGTTATCGACATGAGGTATGGGCTCCGTGTCTTTCCCGTGGATGTAATTCGATGCCACGTCGAGGTTTTTTTTGGGGTTATGTTCGTTTGATCCGAGTTGACAATTGTTTTATATATACACAAATAAAAAGGTTTGGGTTGCCCCTTTTGGGCTAATCCTAAGGCATATTTTGAATTCTGCAGTTGGTCTAGTGTTTTTTGTTATACGGGTTTGGGAACCAAGTTACGAGTGGGGACTGTGTTAGGCACCCCACTTGTCCTGTATGATTCACTAATTATATGCTTATTGCTGCTCTTTCAATTAGTTGATTACTCTTAGTTATTTTAAAGCGTGATTGAAGACCTTAATGTGCGGTTCTCTCAAAGAAGTAAGTAGATGTTAGGTTGGAAAATGGTATCGGTAAAAGGTATAAAACATCACCTCAACCGATGTAGGTGTAATACCCCGTACTTTTAAAGGTATTTAAATTGCACGGTGGATGTAATTTGGCAATTTGAAGAATTATTGTGAATAGTAATTTTGGGATTAATGAGTGAAATTAAATAATTTTAATGTTATTAAATGAATAGTAAATATTAGTTTTCGAGTGTCAGATTAATATTTACATGGATTACATTTTCTTACGAGACTAAGTGTATGAGTGGATTATTTTTTATTACATGTCGCAAGTTGGGTAAAGCGACAAAGGAAATATTTTAAATTGAAAAATACGCGTATTGAACGTGTTGGGTCAAAATAGTGAATTTTAGTTAAGTGGCTCGAATGGATATTTCGACTGCTCCATTGGGTTCGAAATGGCCGAGATAGTCAAAATAGAGTACCCGGGGGTAGTATTTGAGTTCCCGGACATTTTTGGACTAGTAGGGAGTCGTAAATGAGTACACGAGTCATTTAATAATTAGGTATATACCCAATTTCGGATTTCAAGAGGTGGAAACCCTCATTTCCCCCAAATATCAGCCCTAAGAGAGAGAGAGAGATAGAGAGAGAGAAGAGAGAAAGAAGAGAAGAAAGAAGAAGAAAGAAAAGAGAAGAAAAGAAGAGATTTTCGGCCAAAATTCGCGGGATTCGACTTGTGGTCGTCGAATTTAATCCACGAGGCAAGTGTTTAACTTGCTTTATGATTTAGTGTGTTTAATTTCTCATATTGTAGTTGGTATAAAACTAAAGATTTTTGGGTTGAAATTTCGTGGATCAAACGGGTTTTTGAAAGATTAAAACGGATATAACTCGATTAATACCCAATTTGAGAAACTTGAAATTTATTGAAATTAATTGTTGAATATGAGTTCTAGGATGATTAGAACCCTTTCTATATGTGTATTTATGGTTGTTTGAGGTTGGTCGATGATGAGAGAGGAGATAAAAAGCTTGGAGGTGTTTTAATGGAGGTTTGGATTTTTGGAGAAGAAGGTGAATAGTGACTAGCGTCACTTCCGGACTGTTTCGGATAGAAAAACAGCCGATTCAGCTCTCGGTCGAAACACGAAAGTTGTAGATCTTTTCGATAAGGTAACGTGGGGGCTGACCGCATACTTTTCTGATTTTTCTTCGAATTTTTATGATTTTTATAAGATGGAAGTTCCGGGGTGAAATCACCAACTCGGAAATGCACTCGGGTTTTGGAAAAATAAAAGCTAGAATTCTTTGGAGATAAATATTTGGGGTTCCTAAAAATAGTATGGGGACTTCTAAATATTTTTTTTAAGTAAGGTACGTATCTTGGGTTAGATGAAAGTAAACTCCAAGATTTACCCCAATAGGGGTGTTTGGGAGGAGTAACACTCGAGGTGATGTTTAGGTGAGCAAAATTTTATATAAGTAATTATGCAAGTAGAAAACATACTTATTTTCCTATTTTGGTTGAGTAAAATCCTATGAGGTGACTAGGATGAAATTTAGGATATGGGCTAAAGAGAATTGAGCAGTCATCCAATACGTCTATTTATGATAACTATTTTAGTTGAGAGGAATGCCTATCGTTATTTATGGGACAAATAAATATATCGGTGTTGTTGGTATTGTCATCGTGCGGTGAGAAAATCTCGGAAATAATATATTGAGGATTAGTCAAAATTGATAAATGCGTAGGATATTCGAGAGATAAATATACTACGTAGGAAATTTATTATATGGATTGTGCATATGCCCGAATGTTATTATATAATAATTACCTATGGGGAATTATGTATAGGTGAGAGAAATACCTATAGTTACAATATGGTTGTGTGAATAAAAAATTGATGCTATATTTATATAGGTGGAATATGTACCTATATGATTGTTTATTATGTGTATGACATACCTACCATACTTGCTATCACGGGAGGTTGGCGTTCGTGTGAGGACAATCTTATCCCGTGTTGCCTTCGGGGGGATTTTAGATTTGGTACCTCAAGAACATAGGACTGTGAAGGGCTTATTTGTGAGTCGATAAGTCTGCTGACTATGGGAGCGTAGGTATGTGCGTGACCCATGGGTATGTGAACTATGTTCGCCTCCAATATGTGTGATTTGTATTGATACGGTTCCTGAGTGATGTGAAACGCGTGATCCTTATGTGCGTGATGTACAGGGATTTGATAGCAGATTATGAGTGCACCGCAGCTGAGCCTAGGGGTGCCATATATGTATATATGTATTGTGATTAACATATATGTGTACTTGAGATAATCCACGGATTCTTAGTAAATGAGAATGACTAAGCCACTTATATTATAGTTTGGTGGATGATTAATATACTTGTTGCATATAGTATATTGTTTATATATATGAGATGAGATATCATATAATCTAACCTTTTATAAAGTGAAAAGAATGAATAAAGGGTGATATTACTTTTGGTAAATGAATATCCATATTTATATGAATATGAATCTTAGGTTCTAATGAGAACTATTAATAAATACGGGATGGTATAAATATGGTATGTACTGAAGGCCTAATGGATCCCAATGATCAAAATTATCACGTAGTAGTGTATCGGGGGGTTCCTTGTTTAGATTTCGCTTCGCGAGACACCCCACGCATGAACGTAACGTAATGTTGGGAATGGGGAGAAGTTTAGTCCTTAGTACTCGAATTGATGAGGATTATTAGCAGATGGGTAATTACATTAGTTAGGCAGGGTAGCTTAACTAGGATGTTTAAAAAGGTATGCAATAGTTGTGCACTGTTAGAAGAGGGGTGAGGTGTATCTCATGTGAGAGCGATACTAGTTTAAATATGAGAAATAACATATTTTAAAATATGGATTTTAAGCACTTGCTAAAATGTTTTCAAAACTCGGGCTCTGACTCGTTTCTCTATTTTCCCCTCTTGCTATATATATATATATATATATAGGTGTCCAGACATAGGGACGCCTGGATGATGATTCTTTTGAGTCAGACGTTTGCTGCAGCAGATGTGGATGCAAGCAGGTTTATATTAGACACTTCTATCATTGAGATCTAGATAGGAGGTATTGTAGAAACATTCGGGCTTATGGCCCAAATGTACTCATTTATTATTTTATCTCCTTTTAGCGCGACATTCGATTCGGTTGTATTATTGTAACGAGTGTTCGGTTATTTTATTTTATTTCATTTCAGTTGCTGCTTGTAAACTGTTGTAATTATTTTATTTGAATGGTTTGGTTAAAAAGATTAGTTAATTAAAAAAAATTGACGCCGGCTTAATAGGATATTAGTAATTAAATTTGTTTTCGACAGTAATGCTAAGAATGAGCCATATGAGACTCCTGTTTTAATTTGATATAGGAGTGATCACCCGGTATTTTATTAGGCGGGGTGTCACAGTAGGTATACAAGATTACTTAGCTATGACTCTGTGCTTGTATGTATATGATGGATAACCATTTATTGTATGCGAGGGTGAAAATAAGCTCAGCTAGTATAACGGGTGGCCGTTAATGTATGTATAACTGCGTGAGAGAGCTCGACATTGAGATATTTTGATATCTCTTTTGAATTGGACAAGGATAAAATATGAGAGATGGAATCATCTAGTTATAGAAAATATATCAAGTGACATATTATCGAGCCCTGAGCTCTCAATAAGGACTTGGGATCAAAGCTTACGTAGTTCGATCTTATAATTGATATATGCATTTGAGCATTTGTATATGTATATTTGTGAGATCATGCCTTGAGATAATTTGATATCTCGGTTTGTGTTATGTAGATGTAGTGGATGAATGGTAAGAGATGGGTTCATCTCGGTGGAGATAATATATCAAGAGAAATATTGCCAAGGCTCGATCTCATGAGAAGGACTCGATAGTGCATCTATATAACCAAGGGGACCTTGGATAAAAGCCTACATAGTTTGGTCATACACGTGTTCCAATGTGATGTGTTTGCAAGTGTAGAACTTGGTTTGGAGCAGGGGAAAGAGGTGCATGGAGGGTCAAAATGGGAGTGGACCCAAATGTATCTGACATTGGCATGTAACCTTATAATAGCCGGGTGATCACTAGGCATAAGGTGTTGCCCATCAAACTAGTTTGGGGGTGCAGTGCTAAGGATGTTATATTTTAAACATTCATTGCTATGGAGGTAGAGGTAGAAGGTGGTGGAGTTTCGACTTGTGATGGATGAATCCCTAAGAAATTATATGTCAAAAGATATATTATAAAGCTTGGGATTCACAAGTTTAGATCTGTATAGCGCCTACGTACACAAGGGGACATGGGATCAAAGCCAACGCAGTTCATTTAAACAGGCATATTTAGAGGGGTAGGCTGAGAGATACTGGGTAAACAAGGTACAACAGTGCAATATTTATCTAGCCTAGTCCTTAATATAACATTTTTTTGTCTTGGATTGATATATTTATATATTAAATACATTGATTAAATGCAGATGTTTGAAAAGTATTCAAATAAAAACACATATTTGGGGTGTCGTGTAGTGACGGGATTTTTTCACTCGGAGAAGTGGTGAGTGTGGACAGATTTTCTACTTTGGTTTTAGCAAAGTTTTGGGCTAAATTGGCTCACGGACACTTTTCAAAGAACATATTTTGAAAGTTATGTTTTCATGTTCCTATTTTGGAGTCATGGGATTCGATTTATATCAAATTAGCATATGAGCATGTCAATTCGTGACACAAGTAAAGGTGTTGGGTTAAAAACCAAGATTATACAAATATAAACGGGGCCGAGTTTGAGAGGGTACACAAGTATATACAATTTATAACAATATATATATATATATAGACAGAGAGAGAGAGAGAGAGAGAGAGAGGAAGGCTCACCTACATCATGCACTATACATCACACCGTATTCTAGGCCCTAGAAAACCTTTTTTTTCAAATTTTATATTTTATTCCCTTGAAATTAACACATATACAAAAAATTAGGTCAAAATACATTTTGTAGCTATTTTTAAAAAATCCACAAAAAAACGGCTAGCGCAGACCCTTATAAATAAGGTATTTTTACTAGTTTTTTGTGGATTTTTTAAAAATAGTTACAAAATGTATTTTGACCTAATTTTTTGTATATGGGTTCATTAGAAGGTTAATTTCAAGGGAAAAATATAAAATTTGAAAAAAATAGTTTTTTAGGGCCTATAATTAAGCGTGATGCATGGATGATGTATATAGCATGATGTAGGCTATATACATCATCCATGCATCACGCTTAATTATAGGCCCTAAAAAACTATTTTTTTCAAATTTTATATTTTTCCCTTGAAATTAACCTTCTAATGAACCCATATGCAAAAAATTAGGTCAAAATACATTTTGTAACTATTTTTAAAAAATCCACAAAAAACTAGTAAAAATACCTTATTTATAAGGGTCTGCGCCAACCATTTTTTTGTGGATTTTTTAAAAATAGCTACAAAATGTATTTTGACCTAATTTTTTGCATATGGGTTGATTGTAAGGTTAACTTGAAGGGAAAAATATAAAATTTGAAAAAAAAATGTTTTCTAGGTCCTAGAATTAGGTGTGATGTACGGTGTGATGTATAGTGCATGATGTAGGTGAGCCTTCCCCTCTCTCTCTCTCTCTCTCTCTCTCTCTCTCTGTATATATATATATATATATATATATATTTGCGCGCGTGTGTGGGGTGTTTCTTTGAAATTTGGCTAGATTTTATTTACTCTCCCGACGAAAGTTGACTTTTTTCCTTTGGGAAAGCCCCTCTTCTTCGGTGCTTTTCAATCGGGTAGAGATTCATCTAAAAGTGTTGACTTTTGAAAAATTTATGTAGATTTTTTACTCTGTTTTCTATTTTGAGGAAACTTTTCTAAAGTACGAATCTCGTTTTGGGGTGACACCGCGAAAGTTCGAGCTTTTCTGAGGTACGATCCCTTCGGGACTTCTTCAGAACGAGCTTAAGTATCTCAGGTTGTCGGGATTGAAGAAAGTTAGAAAACCAAAACAACGTTGGGTTTTGGTGTCATTTGAACATAAGTGGGAACCTCTACTTTATAGGGCTTTTGACGGATCGGATTATTGATCGACTAAAGGTCCTCAGCCGTTGAATTTTGATCAACGACTGAGAAAGGATTTGCCAAATCATTTGTGTCAGAGGGCTTTGCTCGATCAATTATAGCTTGAGGGGTTGTTTGTTGTCTTCTTTAATGGATGAAGGGGGTTTTTGGGTTTTTGCTTATTCTCACTGTGGCGCTATATACTTAGGTCTTTGATGTTTTTGACACCATAAACATTAGTGTGTGTTCCAAAAGTTGGTTTTTCTTAGTGTTTCTTCTGGGGTTGGTGCCCGGGGGGTATTTGGGACCGACCCAAGCATCATAGAACCTTGATTAATATATAAAACCTTATTAAATTACAAACATGTAATAAGAAATTTACATAAATCAAGACAAAAATTAATTTCCAAAGGCACTCAATGCCACATTCCAATCTCCTTCATTTTTCTCACATCATTCTCCCTGTTATTCAACAAAACTCGACCTCAAGTTTGAAATTTTTAAGAATGGGCGGTCGGTGTCATGTTGCATCAACTGGAGAATGAGATATTAAAACTTCAATTTTGCAATATACACTGGCAATAAAAAACTATAACACCAATCTAACGTTGTTCCCTAGTCCATCAAATTTAGTTGGATTGATGAAGTCAATGGTAGTTATGTCTTGCAACTCAAGAGTTTCTTCAAAATTCTCATGATCGAGAATTTTAGCCTCTAAGAGGGTATGTTCATCGGGTATGTTAAGAATATTTAGAACTTATGAACAAAGATGTAACCCATTTTGTAGAACGTACACTAGAATACCGTGATTGGCATAAGAGTAAATGGAATGGAGGTCGAGAGCACATGCACTCCTTTCATGAGATATATGTATTAGGAAGATCCTAAATGAAATAACCTCAAGTCTTAGTTCAACCAAGTTAAACTTGTTCAGGTATAATTTGATTTTCTTTATTGAAAACCTCTTAAGACGAAAAATGGACTATGACAGATTTAAAACATAAGTTATGTTTTAATAACCTATGCCAATTTTATTTCAGAAATATTGTTTAAGTTTTCAGGATTCAAAAATATTTATTCAGATTGTTTGAGGGAAAGAAGAAATTAGTTAATCAACGAATCAACACAAAATTTTTACGTGGTAAAACCCCAAAGTAGTGGAGAAATCCACGGTCTCTGTCTAAAGAGATGACAAACTAAAAATCACTATATCAAATGAATATTACAAGTTACAATAAATAAAGAGATCTAAAAGATCAAAAACTGAAATATACCTAAGTGGGATCAATCCTTAGGAATTCCTCTGATGTAGACTCTTCTATTGCAAAAGCTTCACTAAATCACGTGGACAACAATGCTCCCAATGTTAACTAAGGGTATAGTGTTGTGCAAGGTGTGTGTTGTGTTTAAGTGTACAATGAGTTATCTAATACAAATTCTACTCAATACACACACACACACACACACACACTTAATATTTCAAACCAACACCTAACCAAATTACAAATGTGAACAAATATTTACATACGGAATAAACCAAAGTTAATCCAAATCTGAGTTTTATGAATGTCCAAGATTTGTACGAAAAATTTAGATCCGATTTCGAAAATAACAAATCTAACAACTTTTAAAATATTTAAAAGTTTATTAGAAAAAAATATATATCAAAACTCATAAATGCCATAAACTCCTATTTATTCAAGAGAGTTATAAATCTCAACAAATAGAAATAATATGTTTTAGATCTACCAAGACTAACTACAAACCCAAGCTTTGTTAGAGAAAATATTTATTTCAAAAACGAAAACTATTTTAGATTTAGTTTGAGTCTTAAAAACTGAAAAACCTTAAACTAAATGTGAGTGAGTGTTTTGAATGTGGGTTTTTATCTCAAAATCAAAAGAATAGAATACTTTTAATTTTTATGGACTAAACACTAAGTTTTCTACTTGTTAATCTTCAAAATAGAGAAAACTTTAAAGTGTTTGATGGAGGTTTTTGTATGAGGTCTTACTAAATATACTCGTTCTTGCTCCATACTCCGTCTTTCTCACTCAAGGGTTTTCTATTTTTTTACTCTCTCTACTCCCCCCACTCTCTATTTTTACCTATCTAAAAATGTATTTTGGTCAAAAATATCAAATAAGAGAATAGGTATTTATATAGGAATTGTTGGAAGGTCCTTGAAACCTTAAAGGAATTGAGGGTGGAGATTGCTTTTAAAAGATAAAAGGGCAATGCAATTGACTTAATACTTAAGCTACAATATATAAATACCTTAAACCATCAAGAATAGAAACGACTGGTGTTTTTAAACAAAACCACTCAAGTAAAATAAGGTTGTAAGTGGTTTCTAATATGCATAACAAATACGCAAGGCCTAATGGTCATAAAATAAATGGCCTAAATTCTATTAATCTACCGTATAAAAAAGGTTTATTGTCTTACATTTTAAAATTATCGAATAAAAGAAACTTCTAAGGGCTTTAGCTATATGACTTAAAATTGGTTAAAATGGAAGACCACTTGGTCTAACAGTAAAGTTTATCATTTGGTCATATTGGGAATCTAATAACCGAGTGTAAAAGATAATGGGCGGTAATCCAAAAGAGAAATGTGTAAAACAAATTTGGCCCTAAATATGCCTAAATGAAACGTGTGGCCAAATTATTATACACCTATGCGTATCTAACTGGCCGATCAAGCAAGACACGAATTAAGGCATACCAGATTTGTACAATACAACTTGTGTTTGTTAAAATAAATATGAACTCAATTTTAGGTGTAATTTTATAAAGGATTAACAAGGTGTTGAGTTGGAGAATACGACTTTTGATGGTGGTTTGGAGAATGTTCTTCAAGGGATAGATGAGATGTGCAATAAATGAGGTTGGTGGTAGAGGTATTTGTAGGTCTGTGGGTTTTGATCTTGGCCGTTAATATCGGTGATTTGATAAGGGTGAATAGTGCCATGCGATTGATATAAGTCAATGCATTAAATGAGAGGTGATTACTTATCATATAAGTACTTAACAATGGGATGGCGTGTGGGTTGGTGTCATAAAAAATGGCAGAGTAGATTACAAATTGATTGTAGTAAGGGTGTTCGCGATCCGGTCCGGTCCAGTTTTTAGGATTTTTACGGACCGACCTGATTAAATCGGTCCTAAAAAATGGACCAAGATCGGACCGATTGTATCAGTCACCTGGCCCTAGTCGTTTCGATTTTTTATAGGGTTGGTCGGGTCTAACTTGTCGGTCCTAATCTTATTAAAAATAAAAATTACCTTTGAAAGATGTCCAAACTTTTCCAAATTTTAGCATAAGAGGTGTCCAAATTTTAGAATAAAAGCTGTCCAATTTTTAGCATAAAAGTTGTCCAAATTTTAACATAAAAGTTATCCAAAATAAGCCATACAAGGTGGTCTAAAATCAACCATACAAGGTTGTCCAAAACCAATCAATCTTATCCAAATTCTAGCATAAAATTGTTCAAATTCTAGCATAAAAGTTGTCCAAATTCTAGCATAAAAGATGTCCAAATTTTGACATAAAAGTGGACCAAAATAAGCCATTCAAGAATGTCCAAAATCAACCATACAAGGTTGTCCAAAACCATACAATGTTGTCCATAATAATACAAATCCTTCATAAATGTTGCCAAAATAAGCAAATAAATGGACCAATAAACTGTCTAACGTTAATAAAAAAAGAACAAGTGTAATGTCCATAATAAGCTCCATAATATCACCAAAAATTACCCATAACGCTGTCCAAAACGGATCTCTATAAACCTGAAATTCAACAGAATTTATTTTTAAAATAGATAGAAAAATAGTCCAAAGAAAATGCAAAAATAAATTTGAAAAAAATATAAGTTATTCAATTTACCTCAATAATTCATGATATTAAATGTGAATCCACAATTGGTGATATTGTTCCCAGCAAATATGAAATAATAATATTTTACATGAAAAAAGAAAAAAATATTTAATATGATATGGTAGATGTCATTACCTCCATTTAATTGTTCAAGTTGTTCCACCTCATCCATGGCATCACCAAACTAATTGGTTTTGATGAAGACTTGACCCAATTTTGGGTGCAAACATGGGCTTCCACCATGTTGGGGGAGAGTGAACTACGAAATGGGTCAAGTATATGTCCCCGTGCTAAATGTCGACTCAAAGGCCACGATAGACACCGGAATTGCCAATACATCCTTTACCACGCGATAAAGAACTTGGTACCTAAATGAACTACTCTTCCACCACACTAATACAATAAAGTTTTGTCGGTTGCATCTTCATTAGTATCAATCAAGTACTTTTCCATCTTCGACTTACTACGCCCTATACTATCTTCCGACTCTAAATGTTTTTTAAATTGGGCAGCTAAAAAATCATGTCCATCAACGTCATCATCTCCACCATCCATTACTAGTTTAACAATGTCATATTGAGATGCATTTTATGATGAAGCATTTTGTATATTATTGTCACCATACCACTCATACAAACAGACAAGTGCATTTTTTGTTGTCCTTGTCATCTTTTTTGCCACGCTACTTTCATACATACTATCAAACTAATATGACACATAACCTAATTTATATATAGGGTCAAGCATGACCGAAACCAATAACAACAAGTTTATCTTTTCAATACTCCAATACTTTTCCATTTTTTAACCATGTTATCTTCCATCGAAGCTATGTGATAATCCCCAATTATTTTTAATTGGTTCAAACTATTTTTTTTATTATTATAACACGCTTATTGAAGATCAAATTTAAAGTGACGAATAAAGAACCCAAAAATATCAAAGTTTCATTGTAAAATATCTTTAAAATTTTCACAAGTGCCCTCACTTTCTCCCAATTAAAAGTCAAGGAGGCCCTAAGATAGTCCTCCGACCCTTTGCCCTCCCCCATGATTCAAGAGCCTTCACTTCATCATCCTCTTTGATTTCAAATTCTCCATTAAAGTAAGAAGCATAATATTTCTCCTCCTCCCCTAACCTTTCAAACTTTCTCAAACTTTTTGGCTACATCCAACATTAAATATGTGCAGTTGTACCTCGTTTGAACATCTAAGCAAAAAAAACCTTACTCTCAATTTTCTCTTTCTCTACACACATTTTGAACATTAACAACCTAGAAGGGGAGGACCTCACATACCTCGCCACATTGCGCACTTTAACAACCGACTCATCCATTTCTTTTAACCCATTACCCACAAATATGTTTAAGATATGAGCACAACAGTGTATATGCAAATACTCATGTTTTAAAGTAGAACCTTTCCAAGATTTTCTTTTCTTTGCAAATATTTAATGGTACCATTGTTAGAACTAGCAATGTCAACAGTCACGGTGAAAATAGTATTAATCCCCAATTCCACAAACAATGATTCAATAACCTTCCCTAGCATCTCCCCCTTACAACTTCAGACTTAACAAAAGTTTAGAATCTTTTTTTGCAACTTCCATTCATCATCAATATAATGAGTCGAGAGACACATATAATTGATATATTGAATGGAATTCCATGTGTCCACTGTGATACATATTCTTTTACCCTTTAAATCACTTTATAACTTTAAGCAATCTCTTGCAATCGTAATATGACTTGGGATTTTTGTAAATTTTGGTTGAACGACTCTCATAAACTATCAAAACCCCTCGCCCTCAACAAAGAGAAAAGGAAATTCATCAATGATTAACATCTTAGCAAGAGCATCATGATAATCTTCTAAAATATAACCAATTGCTACAAAACTCGGACACTCCCCATCTTCTTTTTTAAACGATTTTTTTTGTTTTTCTTCACACCTTACTGAAAATTTCTTACGCTTTGAAGTGTTGGTCAACATGTTATTAGTTCCATTTTTTGTTGGATCACAAGCATATGTTAAGGACAATAATTAAATTTAGTCGTACGCTTATTTGGGTGACAACCTTTAATTTTAGTAAAATGATCCCATGCATATGATTTTCATTTCGAAGGTTTTACCACTAATTTTTTAGGAGGTTGAGGATGTGGATTTGTGCCTTGCATTACAGGTTGGGTGGAGGGAAGACCACCTTAATTTTTCTTCATTTCAGCATCCATTGTCTACAACATACAACATAAACAAAAAAAACTCATATTATGTTAACATTTCATACAGAAAATATATATAAAAGTTAATACTACCCAATTTAGTAAACTAACATTTCATGCAAAGTATTCAACATCCAAACCCATTTAGTAAAACTGTCATAAAAAAATATGGAGTCTTCAACAAGAAATATGGAAAACTATAAGAAATATGGTAAACTTAATAGATATGCAAAACTGTAATTAACAAAATTAGACAATTATTGGGTGGGCATTGACTGCACAAAGTGGAGTAGAGAGATGGAGAGATCGGAGGAGGTTTTGGGCGGGAACTGACTGCGCATAGTAGAGTAGAGAGATGGAGCGTGCGTGTGTGAATTTCACACTGTGAAATGTTAGTTTGTTTTTGTAGGAAGTGAGGCATCTTTAAAGATTAATTTGTTTTTTCAAGTTTTTTTTACACATGGACGAGCATGCCCCTCCCTCCCCTCCCTTCAGTGTTATTTTTTTGTATATATATATATATATATATATATATATATAATTTGTCTGGGTCGGTCCAGACTGGTTATTTAATGAGGCGGATAGACGACCGAACCAATTAAACCGGTCTATAAAAAAATGGATCGGATCAATGAAAAAAAACTCGATAAAAATAGGGCGGTTCGGTCCGTCGGTCTAATCGATTTTCTGAACACTCCTTGTCTGTAGCATTTAAGGAAGTAAGAATCATTTTAGGGAGGGGTATATCGATATATTGGATGATGTACAAAGATAACTCTTGTAAATGGGTGGATCAATCATAGTGTTGCGATAGTGGTTAATTGCTCCTTATATCTCGTGAAATCATGATTGGAGGGATCCCGATTCTCTTTCCTCCAAACCACATAACCTTGAAATTATCAAGAGGGTACATATTGATTGGCCATTGGTCCTTTGATTTCTGGTAAACTCAAGCCCTTTGGTGTTTGGGGAATCGATAGATATTGATTAGGCATAAATTCTTTTGAATGTATCCCCTTAATTTAGTAGGTTTTAGCACCCCGAATAATGTAATTCGTATTGATTTATCTCATTTATACGCTACTGAAAATTCCCACATAGTGTCTCAAGTTTTGTGTATTTTTCATGCTTTTTACAGGTATTTAATGCAAGTGAAGAGAAGAGGAATCCAAAGCCGAGAAATCAACAAAGGAAGGAATGTTAGAGGGCAAAATGGTCAATTCACATCTAGAGTTTGGACGAGGGACCAACATGAAAAATAAAGACCTCGAGTCTACAAGCGCGTAGGGAGAAACGGTATCCCAATCCAATCATCGGATCAGAAGTTATGGAGATTCAAAGATGAGAGGAAAATCAAGAGAAGAGAAGAAAGTAAGATTTCCAATACCGTAGCGGACTGGCCATGCTCAAAACCGAACCAATCCGGATAATGATGAAAATGAACCGGTCTGATGCCCTTAGGAACCCTTCATAAAAATGAGGCCCGGACCGATCCGTTTGAAGAAGAAATTGAACCGATCTAGATTCTTCCAGACCGAACCGAAGAATTCCCACCGAACCGGTCCGATTGAAATTTTCCCATTTTTTCATTTCTAATTTAGAGTTTACTTGGTTCAAACTTTTGTAAATTTCATGGTGTATTTATATTAAATTTTTTTCAGACATTAAGAGGTTGGAATAATATTAGTTTCGAAAATTTTCTTGAATTCAAGAACCCTAGTTTTGAAGATTAGTTGCAATTAATTCAAAATTCAAGTTTATTTCCAGATTTTCTTTAGTGCAAGTAAGATTTGATTTCTTCTTTCAATTTCCTTCGTAGTTAGTTTAATTATTTCTTAATTCTTAGTTTTCCATTCTCAATTCAAAAAAATTCTTCTCAAATTTCCCAAATTAGTCATGATTTCCTGCACCTTAAAAATTGAATTTTCATTTTAATTTAAACATGTCCAGCTAAGTTTTTAAGGGTTGGGCTGCATGAACTCAACCTGATGTAATTTACCCATGTATAAAATAGGGTTTGAATTGAATTTTAAATGAGTCATGTCGTGTAGTATGCACAACCATTGTAGACCTTTTAACCTCGTTTTCCCTAGGTAACCGGGGTGTTTAAGGATGTAATGCGCGTGTAGCTATTCAGCACCGCTTTATTTTTGCCTTTGATTATGTATGATGCGAACTCGTATCTTCATATATGTAATGCTTAGGATTAATAAAGAGCGGGTTTAATTAAAATTTTAATTCAAAAGTCTAGCATTCTATACGATAAATGTACTAGGGTTCGGGGGATTGTAACCCGACCTATATTTCCCATATTCATATTTCATTAATTCAGTAGATTTGTTCTTTGCATTTAGTTTAGTTGGTAGTTAATTTGTGTTTATTTATAGTTACTAGTTTTTCCATTCATCCTAATCACCTTTTCCATTTCTTTCGAGAGTCAATTTTAGGGTTATTCATTTGTTCCGTGTCGTTACGATTCCTCGTCATAGTTTCCTGTGGAGACGACCCCTACTTAGTACGTTTATTACTAACACGACAAGCTTGCACTTGAGCCTATATGGAACTCACACTAGATACATATTTATGGTTGCATCATGTTTTTGGCGCCGCTGTCGGGGAACTTAGGTAGACTTAGGATAGTTGATTAAATCCCAAAATCTGATTCCTAAATTCAAAAGGCCAAAAAAAAAATCAAGAAAAATAAAAAAATCCAAGAAAAAAAATTCAGAAATATTTAAAAATCCAGAAAGAAACATTCTCAAAGGCCTTTACAAGAAAAATCCAGAACGAACTCCTTAAAATACTCAAACTAGAATTCACGAAAATCCTGTAGTTGAGTACAACCCCGATAGTCCCCGCGCCCCTTACGTTCCTAAATTTTGGGCTCCACCTCCGACACCCGAAAACTCTATCGCCAGTCACACTTTGAGTAAATCCTTGATTAACACTTCCACGACACCGAGTGAGGATTCTAAGTCAATTGGAGAGAGATCAACGTCCGACATCGCTAGTTTTGGTACTAGGGAGGTAAACCCGACCTATCATCCCATGAAGAAACTTCTATTTACCGAGCGAACTATCACCCCTAGATGCATTTTACTCCCATATAATGTAGGACAGTTCCATTTCCCAAATGGGATGATATAGATTCTCCCTACATTCCACAACATGGATTCAGAGAAACCACACCTTCATATACGAGAGTTCAAAGAGGCGTACGAGACATTTAGCGATCAAGCCTGCATGCAGGATTACATTCGCTTTAAGATTTTCCCTTTTTCCCTAAACGATAAAGCTAAGACCTGGTTGTGGTGTTTACCCTCTAACTCTATCATATCTTGGAAGGATATGCAGTCTAAGTTTCTCTCTAAGTCCAATCCACAACACAAGACCAACTCTGTCAAGTCTCAGATTCAAGATTTTCACCAACGAGAACATGAGTCCTTTGATAAGTGTTGGGAGTGATTTCAAGAGTTGCTCAACGCTTGCCCCCACTATGAATTTAAAAATATCACCGCATCTCATTGTTCCATTATGGGCTCACCATACCATCAAAACAACTTGTGCAAACAATGTGTGAAAGAACCTTCTGGGAATTAGACGCGAGTGATGTTGAGGCCCATCTTAAGTACATCACCGAGACTACTCAAGCATGGGACATATTCGATCTTAATACCCAGAACTGACCTCGACAACCCTCCACCGCTCTTACTACATCTGGTGTATACCAATTAGATAAGGATACCTTAATATACCATCGACTTGACCAATTTAAGAAGAATATGAGAGACATGCTTGAGGTCTATTTGAGAGAAACTACCGGATATACATGTACTACAAAAGAAAATGTGTGCGCCATTTATGAGGCGGGCCATTCTACTAAGGACTAGAT
This sequence comes from Sambucus nigra, assembly GCA_949130495.1. NCBI lineage: Eukaryota > Viridiplantae > Streptophyta > Magnoliopsida > Dipsacales > Adoxaceae > Sambucus > Sambucus nigra. The sequence continues at coordinate 5,065,724 of OX422214.1, read as the reverse complement.
GATGATTCTAGCCTACAAAGCTATGCATACTGAGCAAGTGAAAGCTATAGGAGGGTTTAAGGAAAATTTTAATGCCCCTTATAGCAACGCTTACAACCTATCGTGGAAGAGCCATCCTGGTTTCAACTACGGGAAACAACATGCTGCGATGAATCCTACTTCACATGTTTCCCTACCTCCACCTCCTCCTAAATTCTAGTAAGCACCGCCTATGCATCCCCACACGCATGTTCCACCTCTAGGTCCATACATTTCCTCAGCACGGCGATCTTTCGAGGATATTTAAACCATTTTATCCATTCCCAAAGTGTAACCAATGCTAAGTATGATTGTATGTTTATTAAGGTACAGAGAAGCATATCTAGGTTGCAGTCTTTGTTGAATGTACAAGAGAAGGGAAAATTTTCATCTCAAGGGCAAAGAGCTCCCTAAGGTCAAGCAAATGTTAGCACTACATCTTTCGATCAATAAGAGAAATGTCAGGTGGTCACCACTGTATGTAGTGGGCGAGTCATTGATTTATCACCTTCCCCACATGACGAGCCAAAAGAAAATGTGGTTTTGCCCGACACAAAAGAGGCCGAAGATGCCCCCTTGAAGGTGAGTGGAAGTGACAACGTCTTGAATCCAAAATTGAAGTGAAGCCTCCCACTTCCACCCCATTCCCTCAATGGTTGCCCCACCATAAAAGGGAGCCTCCCGTGTTGAAGTGCTAAACGTTCTTAAAAAAGTGAAGCTTTATTTTTCCATTCTTAGATGCCATCCATAAATTTCCACCTATGCCAAGGTTATTAAAGATCTTCTAACTGTTAAGAGATGTCCAAAGGTCAAGAAGAACATCTTTTTATCACAAAATATGAGCTCTGTCCTGCTAAATGGCCTTCCAACCAAATTTAAAGATTCGGGTGCGCCCACGATCTTATGGGTTATTGTAGAGCGTGGAATAGAGAAGCCTTGTTGGATTTAGGTGCGAGTGTGAATATACTTCCTTACTCCATTTATAGACAACTTGAGTTGGGAGACCTTAAGACCACACACATTACTCTCCAATTAGCAAATCGCACGGTGAAGGTGCCTCGAGGGATAATAGAGGACGTGATAGTCCAAGTGGACACTTTTTACTTCCCGATAGACTTTATCATTTGGGACACGGAGCCCTCCACCCACTCTAAAAATCATGTTCCTATCATTCTAGGCCGCCCATTCTTAGCCACGACCAATGCTTTGATCAATACTAGAAATAGGCAAATGCAACTCACTTTTGGGAACATAACCCTCGAGGCGAGCATCTTCAATGTTGCTAATAAAGTGCGTGAGAAAGATGTAATCCATATGATCGTCCTCATTGAGGAGTTAATAGATGAGCACATTGAGAGTACTATGGCTGGAGATGCATTATAAGCTTTCTCATTGAGAGATGTCAAGAGTGAAAGCCACCGCATTTGAGAGAGAGGTTGAAGAGTTGAAAGCCATATTAGATGGGGGAGCGTCGGTAAAGGAGTTGAGAGATATTAATTGGGTTTTGAGATTCGAGGAATTACCCTCGAGGGATTCATGGTTTATTCCCTCCGAAGAGAAATTTCCTACCCTCAAATTGAAGAAACTACCCTCAAATGTGAAATATGCTTTTCTAGGAGAGGATGAGACATTTCCTGTTGTTGTCTCCTCTAGCTTAGATAAAGAGCAAGGGTTATGTTGTTGAGAATTTTGAGGAAGCACATAGGTTCTTTTGGCTGGTCAATATCCGATTTGAAGGGTATAAGTCCCATGATTTGTACCCATAAAATCCACCTCGAGGAGGATGTGAAACCCTCGAGGGAAATGCAAAGGCAATTGAACCTAACCATGAAAGAAATCATTAGATCGAAACTCATAAAGATACTAGATGTCGATATTATGTACCCTATCTCGGATAGAAAATGGGTGAGCCCAATTAAAGTCATCCCGAAGAAGTCGAGAATGACATTGGTTGAAAATGCTAAGGGTGAATTAATTCCTTAACGCACGACCAACGGGTGGTGTGTTTGTATTGATTACTGAAAACTCAATGCTGGGATGAGAAAATATCACTTCCACTTTCCTTTCATTGACCAAATGCTTGAATGTGTAGCTGGCCACCCATATTATTGCTTTCTTAATGGTTATTCTGGTTGTAACGAAATTGAGGTAAATATACTTGATCAGGAGAATACGACTTTTACATGTCCATTTGGTATGTTTGCCTACAAACTTATTCCCTTTGGATTGTGTAATATGCCCATGACCTTTCAAAGGTGAAAGCTGAGTCTTTTTATCGACATGGTGGAAAGAGGACTTGAGGTTTTCATGGACGATTTCAGCATTTTTGGCCCCTCTTTCGACCAATGTTTAGCGAATCTTGAAAAAGTTTTATCCCGATGTGTGGAGAAGAACTTAGTCCTTAATTGGGAGAAATACCACTTCATGGTTACCGAGGGCATAGTTCTAGGCCACATAGTTTCATCTAAGGGAATAGATGTTGACTGAGCAAAAATAAATGTGATAGTCATGCTTCCCCCACTAAAATCACTAAAGGATGAGCTCTCCTTCTTGGGCCATGCAGGTTTTTTTAGACGGTTTACCAAGTATTTTGGCACCATTGCTAGACCCTTGAGTAACCTCCTTATGAATTATTCCCCCTTTGAGTGGAATGACACATGCCAAGAGGCTTTTGATAAATTGAAAAGCATGTTGATTTTTGCTCCCATCATGCAATCTCCGGATTGATCCTTACCATTTGAGCTTATGTGTGATGCGAGTGATTATGCGATTAGGGTTGTTTTGGGACAGAGAAAATACAAGAAGGATCATGTCATCTATTATGCTAGCAGGACATTGATCGAACCACACCTTAACTAATCCACCACGGAGAAAGAGTTGCTAGTTTTTTTTTACTTTGGACAAATTCCCCTCATATCTTGTTGGGTCGTCAATCAAATGTTTTATCGACCATGCGGTCCCGAAATTTCTCCTTACTCAGAAGGACGCAAAGCCGTGCATCATAAGGTGGATCCTAATCCTACAAGAGTTTAATCTCTCCATTAAAGATAAGAAAGAATAGAAAACGTTGTTGCCGACCATTTATCACAACTCTCGTCCGACGTACCTAGTGATATGATCCCCATAGACGAGTATTTTCTGGATGAGAAGATTTTTGCAACCTTTTCCCTACCTTGGTTTGCGGACGTCGTGAATTATCTTATCACGGGAGCCATTCCCCCCGGGTGAACATCACAAGAGAAAAAGAAATTCATTATTTGGTCCTGCGTGTTCTTCTATGGAGACCCATTCCTATTCAAAAAATGTGCAAACCAGCTCATCCGAAGAAGCGTACCGAATGAAAAAATCCAAGGAGTGATCCAATTTTATCATACGGAAGCCTTTGGAGGCCACATCTCTAAAAATAATATGGTCATTAAAATTCTGTAAAGCGGCCTCTATTGGACCATAATATTTCGAGATGCGAATACCTATTACAAATCTTGCGATAGATGCCAAAGGATGGGAGCTATAACACGCCGAGATATGATGCCACTAACCCCCATACTCATCATTGAGTTATTTGATTGCTGGGGTATTGACTTCATGGGACCTTTGCCTCCCTCCTTCGATTTCCTACACATCCTCATTGCGGTGGACTACGTCTCCAAATGGGTGGAGGCAATAACTACCCAGACGAATGACAACAAGGTGGTGATTAAGTTCCTACAGGAACACATACTTTCTCGCTTTGGTTATCCGAAGGCGATCATAAGTGATAATGGCACGCACTTTTGTAATAGGCCATTTAAAAAGTTAATGAGAAAGTATGGGGTCGTCCACAAGGTTGGGATGACTTATCACCCTCAAAAAAGTGGGTAGATCGAGTTAGAAAATCGTGAGATTAAAACCATCCTTGAGAAGACCATCGATCCTAACCGAAAATATTGGTCACTTCGATTAAACGATGCGTTATGGGCCTACAGCACCGCCTACAAGAACACCCTCGAGATGTCCCAATTTTTTTTTGTCTATGGTAAGCCTTGCCATCTCCTTGTGGAGCTAGTAAATAAAGCGTATTGGGCCATCAAGAGGTTGAATTACAATCTTTATAAAGCCGGTGAAGCTCGCAAGCTTCAATTAAACGAGTTGGAAGAGTTTCGCATTGATGTGTATGAGAATGCAAAAATCTCTAAGGAACGGATGAAACTAGCACATGACAAGATAATCCTTCACAAATATTTTCACACGGGATAAAAAGTGTTCTTCTACAACTCTCGCCTACACTGGTTTCCCGACAAGTTGCGTTCAAGGCGGAAAGGGCCCATTTGTTGTTCGAGAAGTGTTCCCTCATGGTGCTTTAGAGTTAAAATATTCGAAAGGGGGAACTAATTTCAGAGTGAATGGATAATTCCTTAAGCCGTACTACGAGGTGTGCATCGAAGAATCCAACACTATTTAGTTATCGGGCCCCATCTGTGGGGATTAATTGAGTTACATGATAAGGTCATCGCACCCCTGACGCGTATGGGGTGATTCTTTTGTATATCAGATGTGCATAGGTTAGGTTAGTTAGAGTCAGTAAGTATAGGCCACAAAATATATGTGCGAGTAAACACAAGTTAAGAGTGAACCTAGGGTTTTAGAGAAAGTATCAAGCGAAGTTAGGTTGATTATGAGCATCCAGAGATGTTGAGAGATGAGTGAATTCAACCATAAGGGGTTGTATTGAATTTTGGTATCCGGACCGGTCCGCCCCTGAGCACCCGGACTGGTTCATTTTGGGGGAGGGATCGGACCGGTCCGGTCCTTGACACTTCCTTCCCTCCCAATACGTTTTCCTGGACTGGTTCACTTTGGTTATACGATTTGGCTTCTGGTTTTCTTCAATCATTCCCAAGGTGCAAGCCCCATCTCCCAATCAACTTCCTTCCCTCCCAATACGTTTTCCCTCCACCATTTCCCTCCTAAATTCTCTCCCCCTTCCCTCTAATACTAATATTTCCCTCAACCATACCCACCTATAAATGCACCCCTCCTCCTTTCACCCACCACTACTCCTTACTCTCATACTCTCTCTCTCATCCAAATTTCTAGTGCCTAACCTCTGTTGATTCACATGGCCAACCAAGCCCGCGCTCAAAAGTACAACTCTGACATGTTCATCGAAGGCAACGACAACTATCGCTCTGATCAATAACAACGATGGTGTGAATGTTTTTTCGGCCAGACTCGTAACCTACATATGGAGCACCAAGTGCGCTGGACCGAACTACCAAATTTTGTCACCAACCTGTTCATTCCGAGGGGTTAGTGTCGGTACCTTAATGAGCACCACGATGCGGTTTGGTCAACCGAGGTGCGAGCCTTCTATGGGACCCTTGTCCAAACCGCTAATTTCTTTTCGAGGCACGTGTGGACGGACAACACATCCCTTTCTCCCTTGAGATTCTTTCCCGGAAACTAGCAGAAATGGATGTTTGGAATCCAACCGACTTCATGTACCCCAACACTCTCACCCCTGTCGAAAAAGCCGATGGCATTTCCCGTATAGCACCCGATGAGGTTTGGGCCACCGAAACATTTTTAGTAGGGTGGATGAGCGACAAGGCATGTATCACGTTTCAAATCATATGCGCAAATATCCTACAAACCTCGAATGATTCCGCAATGCGACCCTGATAAACAATTCTTGTGTATCACCTTTTTTACCTCAACACCACGCTCAACCTGGACCATATCATTTACACAAACATATTCTATGCAGCCTTGGACAAAAAAGGTGTCACCCCTCTCCCGTATGCCCGACTCATCACATTTATACTAGCTGACATGCTCATTGTTCCTTCCAAATCCTCTTGGGCAAGGCACCTATACTAAAAGAGAGCAACAATGGGAGATTATCCACGCCCGGAAGGCGGTGTAGGCGGCTAACGATGATGATGATGATACCGAGTAGGAGGATTTGGAGGATGATGATTCCGAGGGAGAAGTTATTGGGGCCGACGACGTAAGCATGGGCGAGGGCGAAGAGGAAGAATATAATGAGGATGATGATTCTGATTTTGAGCCTTCGGGAGCCGAGGTTGATAGGCAATTTAGTGCTTAAGGAAAGACTAAATGGGTTCATAACCAAATACGACGATGAACGGGAAGAGGATCATCCTGTGTATCAGCGCGACACAAGCATGATGCACCATGACGCGACTCAGAATGTGTCTCTAATGTGCGTTCACTCTAGGATCATGTGCAAGCCTGTCGCGTTAGTAATAAACCCGGTAAGTCGGGATTGTATCCACAGGGAAAAAGTACAATGAAGTTGCAACGACGGAAAAAGACGAAGGAACCCTAACTCTGACTCTAAAAAGAAAGGAAAAATGATTTGGTATTGAGAATGGATTACGACTAAATGCAATTGTGAAACTATGAAAAAATGCAATTATACTAAATTACCTAAAAGATGATTGAAATATGATTCGAAACTTTTTAGCTAAGTGATGAGAAAAATAGGACGGGAATACAATCCCCCAACCCTAGTGAATTGCAGTTATAATATTAATCGTAAAATTAACTGATTAAATTGACCCGGAATTTAGTACATTCATTACGTATACGAGGTTCAAGCCCGCGTCATACTTAATATGAGGATGAGTAAATCGGTATCGCGATAGTAACCCTCGAATTGCATTCTAAATCATCACGGTTACCTAGAGGCAAACGAGATATAAAGACCTACAATTGTTATGTTCCTACGCAATACGGTCGTATTCAATCACTAAATTCAGAGGATTAATGTTATACACATGCAATTAACACATCAGGCTGGGTTCATGTATCCCGGCCTTAGAAGATCTAGCCTAACATGCTAAAAGTAATGAAGACAGTGTTTGATGTGCAAGAATTCATGATTAATCTAAGGAAACTTTTAAATTGATGTAGAATAGAATTGAAAAGAAGAAATAACTCACTAATCTCACCCAAGAAGTAATTGCATCAATTAATAAAACTGGTAATCAAATAAATTCTGAATAAAGCTTCAATCTTGGAATTAAAACTAGAAATTGTATCTAAACTAGGGTTTCTGGAAAAAGAGAGGAAAATTCACTAAAATTCTCCGTCCAAATAATAATAAGAAAATGGGTTTTGATACCCTCCAAGAATTCAGGAATTTTAGCTGCACTAGGACTCTTTTCGGAGAAGATCAGATTTGCAAATCTCGATACACGGACCGGTCCGGGCCTTAGGCGGACCGGTCTGCCTCCAAAGCGGATCGGTTCTTTTTATTTTGGGGAGTACCGGTCCGAGGGCGGATCGGTTCTTTTAATTTATGCCTTCTTCGGTTTGCTTTCGATCCAAGGTCTACTGGAGTTTGCACAGCGGACCGGTCCGGGGTGAGGGCGGACCGGTCTGCCTATTTGACTTTTTTTGCTCAACTTTGACTTCTCATATCTTTTGTTCCGGGACTCCGATTGAGGTGTCTTTTCTTCCTATGTGCTCATAAATATGATATCTTCAACTTCTCTTAGGTACCTCATCCGAATTCCAGGCGGAAATTACACTTTTGCCCTTTTGACTCTCCTTCTTATCTTTCTAGATTCTTCCGGTTTCCTTCTTCCATTTCTTGACATCAAATACCTGTAACATAACTACGGAATACCAAAAACTCGGTGCACTCATTAGGATCAGTCAGTAGCAAGATTATGAGATAAATTCAAATCAATTACGTTGTTCGAGGTGCTAAATTACCAAATTAAGGGATAAATTAGGAAGAATTTATGCCTAATCAAACCCCCCTAACTTAGAACTTTGCGCGTCCCGAGCAATGTAAAAGAATCCTAGCAAGGATCAATTCTTGAAAATCATTTATTAGGATATATTACCTTTTTCACGGGCAAGCGGTTGCATTTAGCGTATGCAATAAGCCTTTAAACCCCTAGGTCACCCTAGTAGGACGAGTTGTGTCTCGTGAGGGCTTGCAGAGAATATACCCACAAAATTCGAATCAAAGAAAATTCAAAATACGCAAAAATTATACAATTCAAACTTTTCCAGAAAATAGTCATCATCAAGTCATATTTACAAGTCTCAAATCGTAGTGTCTGTGCGAAGCCGGAAATATAACCGCCAATTTTCTCCGATTGATCATTACGTTACTTATCCGAAAGTTCATTTTGATTTCAAATTCTCACGGAATGCTCTCTCAAACGAATCACTCGGAATGTGGCTATTCTCTCGGTATGCGTGATATAAAGACTAAATATAATGGACATAAAATCACGCATACATCTAGAAAGACAAAAATTTCATGGTGAAAGGATCTCATCAATGAATTACCACTTTAAAAATGGGAACATTGCTTCTTATTCGCGCACTTAATCTCCTTTATTATCTTTTGGTGTATTAGCTCTCCACGCAGTAATCAATTTTGCAATTTGGACACGGTTAGGACTTTTTCGGGGTTTAAGGTATATTGGGTAAAATAAAAATGGTAGGGAAAGTTGGAATTAGTAAAGTTATTTATGATGTCCATTTGTGCTTTTTTCGGGCTATTGCTCATTTTTTTCTTCTTTTTCTCTATTTTTTCTGTTTTTTCATTTCTTTTCTTTTCTCACTATTTTTGTTGAGCATATTTATTTTTTTCTTGCCCCTTTATATGCACTTTCCGGACTTCATTCTGAATTTTTTCATTTTTCACAATTCCGGGCTATTTGGGTTTTTCGGGTTATCAAACGAAAGGGACAATTTGTTTGGCTCAAATTGGGTTACAAAAGGGGTAATTTTCGCTACTTTTTCTAGCCAATATTTTTGGGTGACAAACGAGGGCCTACTTCATTGTCCAAAATACCAATTGCGTTACCATATGCGTTTCGAGTTGAATTTAAGTTTAGAGATCAATTTTGGCACGTTTTTCAAAGCAATATCACACACGTTTTTCATAACCGATCAAAATGAAAGGGTTGAGATCCTCGACGACTTTTTAGGCGCTGAAAAGAACTTTGAGTTAACAATTAACTCAGATTGATTTAAAAACTCGCAAAAAGTGACAGGCTCGAATCTCACCGGGTTTGTTAATCTCCACACTTATTCGTTAAGTCGTCAATTTTCGCTCAATTTCCATCTTTAATCAATTTCAGCTTTTTGTATGTTGAATTTTACAAATTTGAGACTTCAAACCGACTTTTAATGATATTTTTGAAAAATTTTAATTCCAATTTTTATTTATTTTGAACAAAAATATTTTTGGATTTTTAAAAATTTTATGATTTTTTTGGAAATTTCTGGGCAGTTTTGAAAATTTGTGAAGTTTTAGAAATACGCACTTGTGACTCCCCTAAGTTAGACTTTTGCATTGTCCTCAAGAAAAAAGGACTAAAATCTAAATAAGGCAAAATAATATGTGCGATAAATAAAACAAAAAAATGGAGAAAATGCAGTTTTTATTACAAACAAGATTGTGGTACAATTACAAGGAAAAGCATACAAACTGTGAACAGGAAAAACAAATAAAAAGCTGCCAGAACCACATCAAGTTTCACTAGGGCGGGAGATGGGAAGAACCGGGCGCGTCGGGGCCATAGGGGTTATGGTAATAAGATGGAAGTGGCTCATTAGGATCCCCTTGGCGTCGATAAATGTCCGCTTGGAAGCGGAGAACTAAGCTCATATCACGACGGTAGTCGATCAAAAAGTTGCCGAAGTTCGTTTGAAGCACCGACATGCGGTTTGAGAGGTCGCTTTCTGCCCACTCAAAATCTGGATCGTCCTCCTCGTCCGCCGACTCCTCGTCAAGACCGATATCCCCCATCTCGACATCCTCACCGGTGGCCTCTTCTTCTTCTTCTTCTTCAATCTCACTCGGGGCAGCCTCTTCTTCACGATCACCTCCCCGCCTAGCCCGTAGGACAGCTAGCTATTTGGCTCTCTTGGTGCGGGGGCCCTTATCCAAAAGGACCGAGAATGCGAGTATGATCGAGCGACGCCGCTATGCCAGCATCCTTGAGGATAGAAGTGATCAAACGGGCATAGGGAAGTGGGGCATTACCCTTCTCATCCAAGGATGCGTTAACGATATCGGCGCATAAAGTGCAGGCCAAATGGATGGAAGTGTGGGGGTCAAAAAGGGTGATAGGTCAAAGTGGCTTTCCGAGGCCGCATGGAGGAATCGTTGGACATTTGTAGTATGTTGGCGCACACAATCTGGAAAGTGAGGCGCGCCTTCTCATTAAGGCGTCCAACGGCGACGGTTTGCCTTGAGCAAGCCATATTTGGTGCAATGCGGGCCATGATAATATCCTTGTCGACTGGGGGGACGTTTCATGGATAGGTGAATTCTTGAACTTTCGGAACGTCGTACTTGGCCAACTTGGCCGTGAGACGTGAAAAATAAAATGGGATGACATTCCCATCCATGTAAGCTTGGGCCTCGAATTGGCCCGTCCGAACTAGGGTGCCGTAAAAGGAGCGAACTTCGGTTGCCCAAACCGCTTCGTAGGGTTCGTTGAGGAATCGACAACAGCCCCAAGCCATGAGTAGGGCGGTGACGTAGTTGGGAATCCTATCCCATTGGACAACGCGCTCCATATGGAGTTTGTGGTCCAAACTGAAGAATTGATGGCACCATCGCTCCTCTTGGCGGGAGCGGAACTCGCCATGACCGGAGGATTGGATGTCGGTGGAGTCATACTTGGTGGGGGCAATGCGTGGCGCCATGGAAATAGGAGGGAATTTTTCTTGGAAGACTAGAGAGTGAGAAGAGAGGATTTGGTTTAATGGTGTGAAGAGAAAGGGAGGGTATTGGTGTGTATTTGTAGGTGAAGGGGGAGTGTAGGGGTTGGAATTTGAGGGAAAGGGTTTGGAGGGAAAATGGGGTGAATTTGGGAGGGAAAGGTTGGGGTTGGGAATTGGGAAAACGAATTGGAGGGAATGAATGGGATTGGGGAGAAGGGGGGTGAATCTTGGGAAGGGGATAAAAGAGACCTGCAGAAGGCGGACCGGTCTAGGGTAGGGGCAGACCGGTCCGGGTACTTAAATATTCAGAAAATCCGACTAGCGGACCAGTCCTTTTTAAAATTAAAGGAACCGGTTCGGGGGTGGATCGGTCCGGCCTTAAATTAAAGGAACTGGTCCGTCCCAGGGTTTTTGGGCTGGATTTTCCCCGAACATAATTTCGATCTCTCTTTTTTGAAAATTTTCACTTTCACAACATACTCCCTATCAATCTGGATTAAAACCCTCTCGATTTCGCTGGTCAACACCCTTTGACTCGATACTCCTGAAACACACAAATTCTTTTCCCGAATGAAACCCATTCCTATCGACCCTCACTACACACACGACTCTCACAACACACACGACTCTCACCCCATACGCGTCGGGGGTGCAACGACCTCGCTGTAATAGCTCACTCTACCCCGTAAACGGGGTCCGACAACTAGACGGTGTCGACTTCTTCTGCACATGACTCTAGATATGTCTTTAGGCGTTCTCCATTCACTTTGAATGTATTTCCCCCTTTTAAATTGTCTAATTCAATAGCTCAATAGGGGAAGACATTCTTCACAGCGAACGGGCCAGACCATCGTGACCGCAACTTTCCCGTAAAGAGATGAATCCGAGAGTTGTAGAGAAGAACTTTTTGCCCTGGAAGAAACTCTTTCATTGAATGATGATATCATGAGCGAGTTTCATCCTTTCTTTGGAAATTTTAGCATTCTCATACGCATCATCGCGTAGTTCTTCTAACTCATTCAGTTGAAGCTTGCGGGCTTCACCGGCCTTGTCCATGGCATAATTCAATTTCTTAATCGCCTAATACGCCTTGTGTTCTAGCTCAATGGGAAGATGGCAAGGTTTTCCATATACAAAGTGGAAAGGGTACATACCGAGTTGATTCTTATATGCGGTACGATAGGCCCATAGCGAATCTTTCAATCTAAGTGACCAATCTTTTTGGGTAGTATTGACGGTCTTTTCAAGAATGTTCTTGATTTCCCAATTTTCTAGTTCGTCCTGCCCATTCGTTTGCGGGTGATAAGTCGTTCCAACCTTGTGAACAACGCCATACTTTCTCATGAGCTTCGCGAATGGCCTATTGCAAAAGTGCGTGCCATTATCACTAATTATCGCTTTCGGTGCACCGAAGCGGGAAAGTATGTGTTCTTGTAGGAACTTTATCACCACTTTGTTGTCATTTGTCTTGGTAGCTATAGCTTCCGCCCATTTGGAAACGTAGTCTACCGTAACAAGGATGTATAGGAAACCAAAGGACGGGGGTAAAGGGCCGATGAAGTCAATACCCCAACAGTCAAAGATCTCAATGATGAGTATGGGGGTAAGAGGCATCATGTCTCATCGAGTAATGGCCCCCATCCGTTGGCACCTATTGTAAGATTTTCAAGCAGCGTTCACATCCTGGAATATTGTGGGCCAATAGAGGATGCATTGTAGAATTTTTGCGTCCTTCTTTTTCGTCAAAAAAGTGGCCTCCACAATCTTTCGAATGACAAAACTGGATGACTTTCGGGATTTTTTCATCCGGTACACATCGTCGGATGATTTGGTCGTCGCAATATTTAAAAAGGAAAAGGATCGTCATAGAAGAACATGCGCGACCAAGTAATAAACCTCTTTTTATCTTGCGGTGTCCAGTTGGGAGGGACGACTCCCGTGAAAAGATAGTTCACTATATCCGCAAACCAGGGCAAAGAAGAGGTAGCAAAAAGTTTCTCATCCGGAAAGTATTCGTCTATGGGTAAGGGATCAGTAGGTACGTCGGACGAAAGCCATGATAAGTGGTCGGCAACGACATTTTCTACTCCTTTCTTATCTTTGATGGAGAGATCGAACTCTTGTAGGAGTAGGATCCACCTTATGAGGCACGTCTTGGCATCTTTCTTTGCAAGTAGGTATTTCAAAGCCGCGTGGTCTGTGAAGCAAGTAATGGGAGAACCGATGAGATATGACCGGAATTTATTAAGGGCAAAGACTACTGCTAGCAACTCTTTCTCCGTGGTAGAGCGGTTGAGTTGTGGTTCCGTAAGAGTCTGGCTAGCGTAGTAGATGACATAAGCCTGCTTATCCTTTGTTTGCCCCAAAATAGGCCCGATTGCATAATTTCTAGCATCACACATAAGTTCGAATGGTAAGAACTAATCTGGAACTTGCATGATGGGACACAAGCATGGTTTTCAATTTTTCAAAAGAGAATTGACATGCTTCCGTCCACTCCAATGGGGTATCCTTCATGAGTAGTTTGCTTAAGGGTATAGCGATGGCGCTAAAGTCCTTAATGAACCTTTGATAAAACCCCGTGTGACCCAAGATGAGCGCACGTCCTTAAGCAATTTTGGTGGGGGAAGATCAGCTATGACACTTATCTTTGCCCTATCAACTTCTATTCCCTTGGATGATACTATGTGGCCAAGAACTATTCCCTCGGTGACCATGAACTGGCATTTCTCCCAATTCAGCACTAATTTCTTTTCCACACACCGGGCAAGTACTTTTTCCAGCTTTCCTAAACAATGATCGAAAGAGGTGCCAAAAACGCTGAAATCGTCCATGAACACTTCGAGTCCTCTTTCGACCATGTCGCTAAATAGGCTCAACATGCACCGTTGAAAGGTCGCGGGTGCATTGCACAAGCCAAATGGCATACCTTTGTAGGCAAACATACCAAAAGGGCAAGTGAAGGTCGTCTTCTCCTGATCAAGTACATCCACCTCAATTTGGTTATATCCGGAATAACCATCAAGGAAGCAATAGTAAGGGTGGCCCGCCACTCTCTCAAGCATTTGATCGATAAATTGCAAGGGGAAATGGTCTTTCCTAGTTCCCGTATTGAGTTTTCGATAATCAATGCAAACGCGCCACCTGGTGGTGGTACGTTGGGGAACTAGCTCTCCCTTAGCATTCTCGATCACTGTCATACCCGACTTCTTCGGGATGACTTTAATAGGGCTCACCCACTTTCTATTCGAGATTGGGTAGATAATCCCGGCATCCAATAATTTGATAATCTCGGTTCTCACAACTTCTTTCATGTTGGGATTTAGTCTTCTTTGCATTTCTCTAGAGGGCTTGACATCCTCTTCCAGATGGATCTTGTGAGTGCAAATCAAAGGACTTGTCCCCTTCAAATCAGCAATGCACCAACCAAAAGCACTTTGGTGCTTCCTCAAAATTTTCAACAATTTACCCTCCTGCTCTTCGTCTAGTCTAGAGGAGACAACAACAGGAAATGTATCATTCTCTCCTAGGTATGCATATTTAATATGGAACGGGAATTTCTTCAACTCGAGGGTTGGAAATTTTTCACTGGAGGGAACCATGCGTGTATCCCTCGGAGGTAACTCCTCTAATATAGAAACCCAATTAACATCTCTCACGTCCTCGTCCGACGCACTCTCATCGAGTAACTCACTCAACTCCCTAACCTCCCTCTCGAAGTCAGTGTACGTCCCCTCACTCTCGTGTCTCGTCGCTAAACAGGACCCTAAGGCGTCGCCACAGTAATTCTCCTCAAAGTACTCCTCTACTATCTCATCTATGAAGCTCACCGCGTGAAGATCGTCTTCCTCCCCCATATGTTGGGCTATGTGGAAGATGGTGGTTTCCAATGTCATGTTCCCAAAGGTGAGTTGCATTCGTCCATTTTGAATATTGATGATTGCATTAGTCGTACCTAAGAATGGGCGCCCAAGGATGATGGGAACATGGTTGCTCGAGTTGAAGGAGGGCTCCGTGTCCCAAATGACAAATTCTACTAGGAAGTAGAAAGTTTCAACTTGGACGATCACATCCTCGACTATGCCTCTTGGGATCTTCACGATTCGATCCGCTAATTGGAGAGTGACCTTTGTGGTCTTGAGGTCGCCCAAATCAAGTTGCCTATAAATGGAGTAAGGGAGTATGTTTACACTTGCCCCCAAGTCAAGTAAGGCTTTTTCAATTTTGTTTTCTCCAATGATGCAGGAAATGGTGGGTGCATCGGGATCTTTAAATTTAGGTGGGAGATCATTTAGTAGAATGGAACTCACGTTTTGTGTTATAAAGACATTCTTATTTACCTTCATCTTTCCTTTTACCGTCAACAAGTCTTTGATGACTTTAGCATAAGCTGTAATTTGCTTAATGGCATCGAGGAAAGGTAAATTCAGCTTTACTTTCTTTAGAACTTCTAGCACGTCCTCAAGTGGGTTTCCTTTATAGGAGGGAATCAACCTGTGAGGAAATGGTGCCGAGGATGGTGGTTTCACTACTACCTCTTGCTCACTAGTGTCTTCTTTGTCACTCTCATTCAAGGGGACATCTTCGGCCTCTTTCGTGTTGGGCGAAATCTCCTTGTCTTTCGTTGTGTCGTGTGGAGGAGGTGATAAATCAATGACTCTCCCACTACGAAGAGTGGTCACAACTTGACATTTCTCCTGATGTTCAGTGGAGGTGGAACTAACACTAGTTTGACCTTTGGGAGGTCGTTATCCTTGGGCAAGAAACTTTCCCTTCTCTTGGACACTCAACGAGGATCGTATCTTTGACAGACTTATATTTATGTCGCCAATCAGACGATCATATTTGGCATTGGTTACGTTCTGGCTTGCGATGAATTGATTCATGGTATCCTCGAGAGTTCTCCGCGGTGGCGGGATATACGCTCCTTGAGGTGGTGGTTCTTGCACATGTCCTTGCATGTGTGGAGCTTGTTGAAAGTGTTATGGCGAAGGAGCGACAACATGTGAAGGAGGGTTCATTGCGGCATGTTGTTTCCCATAGCTAAAACTGGGATGGTTTTTCCACAAAGGGTTGTATGAATTCACATGTGGTGCACCAAAATTACCCTGAAATCCTCTTATACCACTAACTTGCTCCTGAAGCATTACATTGTAGGCGGGTATAGTCGGGCATTCCTCAGTTGAATGACCCGCCTCACAAATCGCACACACCTTCTCGACGGGGTTTTGTATGGATCCAACTGGTCCTTTTCCATATATCTCGCATAGGTTTCAAAATCATTTCTCAAGGGTATCCAATCGACTGTCCGTCATAGAATTCTTATCTACGTGACATAGTTCGGATGCCGAGGGAGTAGTGGTCACTTGATGATTTTGACTTTCAGCATTAGGATCAGATGTGTCCCAGGATTGGGTAGTCTCGGCGACATACCTCAGGTGAAGCTCAGCATCGTGGGCGTCTAAGTCGACAATAGGACCACTTCCCAGAGTTTCAACAAGTTGCTTGGAGTTAAGACTCAGCCCATTATAGATAAAAGAGATGATTTGCGCTGAATCAAATCCATGATGGGGGCATGAAGTAACTAACTCATTGAAACGCTCATAACATCGATGAAATGGCTCATTTTCAGATTGTCTGAACGCTTGAATTTGAGCCTTTATGGAGATTGTTCGATGTGTTGGGAAGAATTTCTTAAGAAATCTCGATTGCAACTCGTTCCATGATGGAATCGAGCTCGGAGGTAAAGACCATAGCGAGGTCTTAGCTTTATCTTTGAGCGAGAAAGGGAAGAGTTTGAGACGGATCACCTCTTGGGTGCAAGTTTGATCATTGAGAGTATCACACACATCCTAAAATTCCCTAATATGGAGATATGGCTTTTCAGAATCCATACCATGATAATGTGGTAACATCTGGATCATCCCATTTTTTAAACGAATTTGCCCGGCATTATACCGGAGTATAATGCATCCTGGAGTGACAGTGCGCTCGGGATATAAGAATTCTCTTAGCGGGCGATATGGGGGATCTACCTCACCGGCAGCTGCACTACCTTGTTGCGACATCTCTCTCTCACTTAACGACTCGGTGCTCTCACTTGGTGTGCTCGACGTGTGCTCGGAGGTGTGTCCTAAGAAGGAGAACGAAGTGTTATTGAAGATTGAGTGTGACGGTGTGGGAGGTGGAATCCAGAACTGTGGGTCGTTTGGAGTCTGGGGGCTATCGGGATTATTCTCAACAATTGGATTTTCGTGAATGTTGGTTGGAGTATTATGGGGTGTGGGAGTGAGTTCATAAGTTTGCATTAATGGCTTGTGAGAGATGATTGTGAATCTTTTTGTGATTTTTAAGGTTTTTTATGTTTTTGGATTGTTGGAAATTTTTGGTCAAAGCTTTGGATTGACTCGATCTAATCCTAAGTCTACATAATTCCCCGGCAACGGCGCTAAAAACTTAATGCAACTCAGAATGTGTCTCGAATGTGCATTCACTCTAGGCTCAAGTGAAAGCCTGTCGCGTTAGTAATAAACCTGGTAAGTCGGGATCGTATCCACACGAAAAAAGGACAACGAAGTTGTAACGACGAAAAAAGACGAAGTAACCCTAACTCTGACTCTAAAAAGAAAGGAAAAATGATTTCGTTTTGAGAATGGATTATGACTAAATGCAATTGTGAAATTATGAAGAAATGCAATTATACTAAATTACCTAAAAGATGATTGAAATATGATTTGAAACTTTTTAGCTAAGTGATGAGAAAAACAGGACGGGAATACAATCCCCCAACCCTAGTGAATTACATTTATAATATTAATCGTAAATTTAACTGATTAAATTGACCCGGAATTTAGTACTCCCAAGCATTACGTATACGAGGTTCAAGCCCGCGTCATACTTAGTCTGAGGATGAGTAAATCGGTATCGCGATAGTAACCCTCGAATTGCATTCTAAATCATCATGGGTACCCAGAGGCAAACGAGATATAAAGACGTATAGTTGTTATGTTCCTACGCAATACGGTCGTATTCAATCACTAAATTCAAAGGATTAATGTTATACACGTGCAATAAACACATCAGGTTGGGTTCATGTATCCCGGCCTTAGAAGATCCAGCCTAACATGCTAAAAGTAATGAAAACAGTGTTTGATGTGCAAGAATTCATGATTAATCTAAGGAAACTTGTAAATTGATGTAGAATAGAATTGAAAAGAAGAAATAACTCACTAATCTCACCCAAGCAGTAATTGCAGTAATTAAAAAAACTGGTAATCAAATAAATTCTGAATAAAGCTTCAATCTTGGAATTAAAACTGGAAATTGTATCTAAACTAGGGTTTCTGGAAAAAGAGAGGAAAATTCACTAAAATTCTCCGTCCAAATAATAATAAGAAAACGGGTTTTTATACCCTCCAAGAATTCAGGAATTTCAGCTGCACTAGGACTCTTTTCGGAGAAGATCAGATTTGCAAATTTCGATACCCGGATCGGTCTGGGCCTTAGGCGGACCGTTCTGCCTCCAAAGCGGATCGGTTCTTTTTATTTTGGGGCGGACCGGTCCGAGGGCAGACCGGTTCTTTTAATTTCTTCCTTCTTCGGTTTGCTTTTGATCCGAGGTCTACTGGAGTTTGCATAGCGGACCGGTCTACCTATTTGACTTTTTTTGTTCAACTTTGACTGATCATATCTTTTGTTCTGTGACTCCGATTGAGGTGCCGTTTCTTCCTATGTGCTCATGAATGTGATATCTTCAACTTCTCTTTAGGTACCTCATCCGAATTCCGGGTGAAAATTACACTTTTGCCCTTTTGACTCTCTTTCTTGTCTTTCTGGATTCTTCCGATTTCCTTCTTCCGTTTCTTGACATCAAATACTTGTAACATCACTACGAAATACCAGAAACTCGGTCTACTCATTAGGATCAGTCAGTAGTAAGATTATGAGATTAAGTCAAATCGACTACGTTGTTCGAGGTACTAAAAGTACCTAAATTAACGGATAAATTACGAAGAATTTATGCCTAATCACACCACCTTCAAGCCCAGATGTATCGCATGTCCTTCGGTGCACCTCCCTCGAATTTTTTCAATGACCCGTATGACCCAAATGCTACCGGAACTTCTCACCCTCCCCCTCAATAGGTTGTTTTATCTAGGTTGCTCTTGTACTGTTTCACATTTCCTTTATCCACTGTTTTGTTTGCTTTCTATATATATAATGGAAATTGGATTACCGATCTTGTGTGTTCTATGCTTGCTTTTGTATATTGCATTTTGTATTTTGTTCCATTATTGTTGTTTCTCTCTTTAATTTAGCTTTTAGTTCCTTTGGCATCGGAACTTTGCAAAATCTAAGTTAGGGGGGTACGCATGTGCTTTCACATTTCACAAAGTTCAAAATGTCCAAAAAAAATAGAAAATTTGCAAAAAAATTGAAAAATTCTGAAAATAATTCAAAAAATATTTTTCATTGAAATAAATAAAAATTGGAACAAATAGAATCCCAAAGACCCCTTGCCTGAAAAAGTTTCCATATTCGTGAGATCAAGCATCCTCCGCGAGCCATGCATGCACACGCACGATGGCGAGGTAAACATGGATCGTGAATAACACATTGAATGGCGTGCTTCGGCATCTACGCGCTCCTGGCACAGGCCTATGGGCACCCTATTCGGACTGTCTTGAAACACAGACCAAAGAGTTTGACATGTGTGCGAGTCAATGGGTGATTAAACCTGTAAGGTGCAAGGAAGTTGATTGGTGGGATCCCCCCTGTGGGGTGCACCACCGATCGACCTTGAGCGACGCATGTGCCCTACGCCCATTTACCGACTAGTAGTAGGGGTCTTCGAGCTCCCAAAGGCACGTGTCATTGGCTAAGCCTCACGGCAGATGAGCCGCACGGGCTGCCTTGAAGTACCATTCCCACCGAGCAGCGAGTAGAATCCTTTGGTGCACGACAGGATTAGAAGGCTTTTCAACCACCACTTTTCGTGACGTCCATTATCGGGGACTCTCTTTCGGGCCAACCATTCTCGAGAGCACGGGAGACCAATATCCTCCTGACTACCAACGTACCCAAGAATGGGAAAGTGGAAGGGGCGAATGGGGGACATCGATGCTCCCCGTTCGGATGTGGAACAGTGATAAATCGGTCCTCCAATCGACTCGGGGTGCGGACCTGTGCGAATTAGGGCGGCGGCCAAAGCCCGTGCTGTTGATATGCGCGTGGAGTCGCCGTCTCCTTGATCGTGGTTTCAATTTTTCAAAAATATCACCAAAATTTTGTTTGAAGTCTCAAATTTGTGAAATTTCGATTGCACTAAGACAAAATTGACCAAAGATGGAAATTGAGCGAAAGTTGATGACTTAACGAATAAGTGTGGAGAGTGATCAACCCGGTAAGATTTCGAGCATTTCATTTTCTCTGAGTTTTTAAAATCAAATCAAGTTAATGATTAAATTAAAGTTCAATTCAGCGTTAAAATAAGTCGTTGGGATCTCAATTTATTATTTTGATCTGTTAGGGAATAGTGTGTGATGTGGCCTCGGTATGCGTGCTGAAATATCTATAAATTAAATTAATCTCGAGACGCATATGGTAAAATGATTATTAATTCAAACAATGAAGTTAGGCCCTCGTTTGTCACCCAAAAAGATTATCCATAAAAAGTTATGAAAAAATTTCCCTTTGAAACCCAATCTGAGCGTAGTAAAATTTGTCCCTTTTCGTTTGGTAACTCTAAAATCCATTTAGCCTAGAATTGAGAAAAATGGAAAATTAAGAAATTGAGTCCAATAAGTGCATAAAAAGGGGCAAGAAAAGAAAAGAAAAATGTTCAATCAAAATAGTAAGAAGAAAAAAAGAGAAAATGAGAAAAAGCCCGAAAAAGCACTAACAGACTTCAAAAGGTCATTTTCCAATTTCGAACGTTTTAATTATTCCCATGTTCACCCAATACAGCTTAAAATCTCAAAATTTCCTAACCATGTACGGAATGCAAAATTGATTACGGCGTGGAGAGTTTAAACATGAAAATATAATAAAAGAGATTAACCGGTGTGTATAAGAGGCGATGTTACCGCTTTCCTAATGACCGTAACCCAATGATGAGATCCTTTCACTACAAAAATTCTGTCTTTTCAACTTTGCGTGCGTGATTTTATGTCCAATGCATTTACTCCTTATATCACGCATACCGAGAGAAAATAGCCACATTTCGAGTGATTCGTTTGTGAGAGCATTCCGTGAAAAATTGAATCAAAATGAATTTTCGAAAAGTAACGTAATGATCAATCGGTTGAAATTTGAGGTTAATTTTTGGCTTCACACACACAACAGATTGAGACTTTTGAATAAAAATTTATGTTGATTATTTTTCGAAAAGTTTGAATTATACAATTTTTAGGTATTTTGAATTTTATTTGAGACAAAAATGAATTTTGTTGGTATATTCACTCTAAACGCTCACGACACATAACTCATCCTACTAGGGTAACATAAGGATTTAACGGCTTATTGCATACGCTAAATGCAATCGCGTGCCCGCGAAAGTGGTATTCTATCTTAATGAAACGATTTTCAAGAGTTGAGCCTTAGCGAAGTTCTTTTACATTACTTGGGACGCGTAAAGTTCTAAGTTAGGGGATTTGATTAGGCCTAAATTCTTCTGAATTTATCCCGTTAACTTAGTAGCTTTTAGCACTCCGAATAATGTAATTCGTATTGATTTATCTCATTTATATGCCACTGATAATTCCCACATATTGTATCAATTTTTGTGTATTTTCCATGCTATTTATGTAATACCCCGTATTTTTGGCTATATTTATTTTTGGGATTAATTAATTAAATGCATATTAATTGGAAATTAATCCGGGTTAAAAATACTAACGAGATGCGAGTTGGTATTTGATTATGTGCATACATGTTTTTATATGAATATTGAATTATGAAATTGTCGTGAGATTTATATACGGCAATTTGGGAATTTTGTTGAGACGCGTGTGACCGCCGCGTCATGGTGTATTATTTTAATTATAAAAGTGATTTTTATTTCTATTATCCGTATAGTCATTTTGAGTGCGCCAACACGTCCGGAAGGGTCGAGATAGTCAGAAAACATTAGCCGGGGGTTTAATTTGGGTCCCGGGGTATTTTTAGGCCATACCGGCATTATAAAGGGTATTTTGGTAATTTCGTATTTTTTTAGGAATTAAAAGTGACGAAAATTAGTAAAGTAAATCTGATGTGGGTTTGACCCACTAAGCCACTAACCAACCCATGTTAACCCAATAGGTTACGTAGGTTATTAGAATTAGGTTTCTAATTACTTTTCATAAGAAAACCCTAGCCACCATTAGAGCAAAGCTTGGAGAGAGAGATAGAAAGGAAATTCTGCAGAAAAAGAGGAAGAGAGCTTCATCATCGTCATCAAAATCTGAGATTTAATCAAGGCAAGTGATTTAAATTACATTCTTTATGCAGTGAAAGCTTCTTCCATGTTAGAAATCTTGATAATCAATCTTATTTAAGAGTTAAAGGAAAACCCATGAAATTGGAAGTTATTAGTTTAATTTTGGGTATAGGTTTGCATGTAGAAACGTTGTTTGAAGATTGAATTCAGAGATTTCATATTTATGTGATGTAACAACGGATTAATTCTGGGAATTTATGATGATAATAATCTAGGGTTTATGTTCTTGAAGAGAATTGGGGGAAAATGTAGAAACTTGTGATTTAATGATGTTTAGGATGTATTAATCCCTTAAAAGATGTTAGTATATGAACTTAGCATGTTTTAGGATGATTAGAGAACTTAAAACATAGTTGGGACGAAGTTTAGAGGAGATTTGAGGAGTAGAAATTGGGTGAAAAACGATTTTGGAATTTCTGGGCTCGCAGCTGGTAGCTCGTTAGAAACCAACCCAGGTCGTTCAAACGAGCTCGTTCGAACGATCTTTTAACGAGTTGACCAGTCGCTTCTAACGAAAAGGAATTTCGTTCGATACTTCGTTCGAACGCGATCTCGTTAGAAGGTACAGTTCGTTCGAACGAACTGGATCTCGTTCGAACAGTCTCGTTCGAACGAGACTTCTAACGAGCTGACAGTTTGATCTCGTTCGAACAGCCTCGTTCGAACGAGACTTCTAACGAGCTGGCAGTTTGGGCCTTTTTGGCCTGTTTTGATGTTGGGAGTCCCGTAAACTTGTTCGAGGGTATAGTTAACATTCCTTTGATGATGTATTGAGAGATTTGGGATTTTTGGGTTATTATGAGGAGTAAATTATATACGAGTGATTTAAATCAATGAACCGTTTGGGTTGAGACGTGAGTGTCTACTACGACGTGATAATAAATTTAGAGCGTGTATGATTATAAACCGGAATCGTATAAAGTGTGTAAATTATATGTTGGTACTAGAATGAGAATAGTACTACAATTAAACTACGGGATTACTAAGACGTGTGTTTACTTTGTATTGGTATATGAATTGTGTGTATGACATACCTACCATACTTGCTATCCCGGGAGGTTTGCGTTCGCTTAAGTCCCTCTAATCCTTGTGTTGCCCGGATTTAGACTGGTTACCTTGATGAAGATAGGTCATAGAAAGACTTATTGGGATATTAATAAGTCCGCTGATCGTGGGAGCGTAGGTATGTGTGTGACCCATGTGATGTGACTGTGTTCGCCTCCATTATTTGTGATTGTTGTTATCTGTGAACTATTCTTGAGAGATTCAGAATATGTGTTCCTTATGTACGTGATGTACCGGGATGGATAGCAGAGTATGTGTGCACCGCAGCCTAGTCTGGGGGTGCTTATATTGTGTATTTATGTTGTGGAAAATAGACGCTTAATAAACTGGAACTTTCATATAGTATTGTGTGTAACTATGAAATAACATAGAGGGATAATCTATAACGAGTTGTATTACCTTTGTATGAGAACTTGAAGCACGTTAAGCCCTATTTAATTGAGATCGTTATAATGTTAATAGAACCGAGTAATAAGGGTAGGACCTATGACTGTCTAGCTAGATATAATGTCACTTAGCTAGTGGGTTGTGTCGTTGTAGATGGGTACTTACGTTAGGAGTGCACAGTTAGACGAGAGGTGAGAATATCATGTGAGTGCACATCCTAACATGTACTTTGCATTAAATGTTTTAAATGTTTTTAAAGCACTTGCAGGATTTTAAAATATCTCCACATTCGGGCTCTGACCCGTTTGCTTTCAAATCTATTTTTCTTGTAAAACCATTTTAGGTGCCTAGACACAAGGACACCATGCATAGGATACTCATTCAGGTGACGAGCTGTAGCTGTTTGTGGAAGCTACAGGGATTTGCTTTTAGACGCTTCTATCATTTGGATTCTAGATTCATTATTTATCAGTTGTAGGGCATGTTGCCCATTTCTTTTAGAGACATCCTTCCATTTCAGTTTTCAGACTTTGGCATGTATTGATTCAGTATTCAGTTTAATTATTTCAGTGGTGGGATTTGTAGTGAGGATTTTTCCTCCAGACTTTATTTACATATTGTGTTGGTTATTCTATTTACTTCATTATGGTGAATGGTGTTATTATTCTTCATTACACTTATTGCATGTTAATCAGACTTAAATTCAAATTTGGCAACTTACTTTTTAAATCCTAGGTGGTTAGTAATCATTAAAATGTTTTCGACGGTGATGCTATTAACTGAACCAACTGGGCATTTTGAATTAATTTGATAAAGGAGTAGCTACCCAGTATTTAATTAGTCGGGGTGTCACAATTTATAGAGATTTAATGCAAGTGAAGAGAAGAGGAATCCAAAGTCGAGAAATCAACAAAGGAAGGAATGTTAGAGGGCAAAATGGTTAATTCGCATCGAGAGTTTGGGCGAGGGACCTCGAGTCTACAAGCGCGTTGGAAGAAAAGGAATCCCAATTCGAGTATTGAATCCGGAGTTATGGAGATTCAAAGATGAGAAGAAAATCAAGAAAAGAGAAGAAAGAAAGATTTCCATGACCGGACCGGACCGGCCATGCTCAAAACCGAACCGATACGGAGGTGATTTGAACCCTGTATGAAATTAAACACCGGACCAATCCAGATAATGATGAAAATGAATCGGCCCGATGCCCTTAGGAGCCCCGCATAAAAATGAGGCCCGGACCGATCCGTTTAAAGAAGAAGCCAAACCGATAAAGATTCTTCCATACCGAATCGAAGAATTCCCACCGAACCGGTCTGGTTGTGATTTTCCCAGATTTTTCATTTTTAATTTAGAGTTTTACTTGGTTCAAACTCTTGTAAATTTCTTGGTGTATTTATATTAACTTATTGTCAAACATTAAGAGGTTGGAATAATATTAGTTTTAAAAAGGGTCTTGCATTCAAGAACCCTAGTTTTGAAGATTGGTTGCAATTAATTCAAAATTCAAGTTTATTTCCAGATTTTCTTTATTTCAAGTAACATTTAGTTTTTTATTTCAATTTCCTTCGTTGTTAGTTTAATGAGTTATTAATTCCTAGTTTTCCATTCTCAATTTAAAAAAATTCTTCTCAAATTTTTTAAATTAGTCATGAATTCCTGCACTTTAAAAATTGAGTTTTTATTGAATTTAAACATGTCCAACTAAGTTTTTAAGGGTTGGGGGTGCATGAACCTAACCCGATGTAATTTACCCGTGTAGAATCTCGTTTGCACTAGGTAATCGGGGGTATTTATGTATGTAATACGCGTGTAGCTATTCAGCACCGCTTTATTTTTACCTTTGATTATGTATTTTGCGAACTTGTATCCTCATTTATGTAACGTTTAGGATTAATAAAGATCGGATTCAATTAAAATTTTAATTCGAAAGTCTAGCATTTTATACGGTAAATGTATTAGGGTTCGGGGGATTGTAACCCGACCTATCTTTCCCTTATTCATATTTCATTCTTTCAGTAGATTTTTTCTTTGCATTTAGTTTAGTTGGTAGTTAATTTGAGTTTATTTATAGTTAGTAGTTTTTCCATTCATCCTAATCACCTTTTCCATTTCTTTCGAGAGTCAATTTTAGGGTTAGTCATATGTTCCTTGTCATTACGATTACTCATCCTAGTTCCCTATGGAGATGATCCCAAGTTACTGGGTTTATTAGTAATGCGATAGGCTTGCACTTGAGCTTATATAGCATTCACACTAGATACACATTTGTGGCCGCGTCAGATACCGAGCGAGAGAGAAAATTTGGGTTTGTATATATATATATATATTGGATATATTGGTCGCTTGTGTCAGTGTGGATCAGTTGAGTTGAGGATCAGTAGGGTGTTTAATGATTCACCCTACCCTTCACAACCTTTTTCTCAACGTATCTTGATCTTTCAACAACAAAAAACAAATCTCTTGTCTCACTTACTTGTGGAACTACAATTGACCCATTAAAAGACCGCCTCTTCATGATTCTTTATGTCGTGATCCTATTTGCTCTGTAGTGTCCATAATAACAAGCATATGGGGTTGATGTTGCCTGATTGCCAGCATGGGTTGACCCATTGATGGTGGTACTTAAGCTCCGAAGGGGCAACACAGAAAACCCGTACCATTACAAGTGACCAACTTCATGACCTGATTGACCGAGGGATGCATGTAAGAAAAATTTCTTAGCAGATTTATCAATATCTATGGAAGTTGTGTTTGGTTTTCGACATTGATAAAAAATTAAAAGTTTTCCATCTTGTACCAACACATACTTTTAGTAACAAACCAATTTTTTACTTACTAACATTATTTTACCATTATTAATTTATTACCAAATTTGCGTTCCTTATTGATTTTAGTTTACAAATTATAAAAAAATAAGAAAAATATTTGTAGCCGTTTCTTCCCTCCAAATGAAAAGACCTTGATTCACATTTTTACACTTTGGTCCAACGCCTCTCTTCCCTTCTAACGAAAAACCATAATTGTGGAATTCGTGTAATGGAATTTATGTATGTAGAGGCCTCACAAGGCATATCCAGTTGAGCTACCTCACTTTCATTCGTCGGATAAATCCAGACACGCAACACTTGTTCGCCCATGAATTGGCAAAATGTAAGACTTCACTTTTTTATGATATCACCTATGTTGAGCACTTTAATATCAATTTTCTAAAAAATGTTCAACAATCCAGTTTATTTTGTTTGAAAGTGTACGAAAAGGACAACTAACAACTTGGAATTTGGTGTAGATAGGGACTGACTATTTTAGTATTGCTTATTTGGGATTTTGGTGCATATTTGTCAATATCTATTCAAGCACAATTATTTTGTTTGAATAGTTTTAGAGGCCCACTATTTTAGGTCATACAATTCATTTCTAAGGCCAATGGTTGTCCACTTAGATGCCTATTGACTCATCTACATGTTGTTTTCCTATTGACTAGTCTTTCTTTGTTTGTACCTAAATGCATGATTGTTTTCTAGCTGTAATATACATTTATGAAATTCTCTTCTAAAGTCATAAATACGTTAACTGGTGTTTTCTATTCAAAAGTAAAAAAAAAAAAATTAGTGTATAACCATGTCATAACATGTTGAGTATGATACTAATGAATTAAGGCCTAGTTTGATTACGCAAATTGTTTGATTATGACTATGTTTGGTTGAGTAAATTTTTTAATTAAGTAAATTGGTTCATTGTGAATCAGTGAATTCAATTTAATGGATTTGAAACGAGTTTAAATCCAATTTTACGCGATGTTTAGTAATCTGAAATTGATGTTAAGGTTCAATCAGAAGATAATTTAAAAACGAATGGAGAGAGAGAGAGAGAGAGAGAGAGAGAGAGAGAGAGAGAGAGAGAGGGGGCACACACACAGACGGAGAGGGATAGGGATGACCATATGTGAAATGCTCATATTTTAAATGGATGCATTTCACGTTTCTAGTGAAATGCTCCAATTTCAGATTTTACACATAAGCTAAAATGGGACAATAAATGAATCATTGCATTAATGAAACCAAACACAATTACTGTAAATGAGTCAATTTATAAATTTGGGACAACTAAACGGGGACTATATAAATTGGTTCATTGTGAATTGCAAATGAGTGGATTGAAATGAGTTTAAATCCAATTTTTCGTGGCCCCGTTTGGTTATCTGTAAATTGCTCCATTTATAAATTGAACCATTAATTATGTTTGGTTCTATTAATTAAATGATTCATTAAGGCAATGTTTGGTTGCACAAATTATTTAATTATATAAATTGCTTCATTGTGAATTAATGAATTGCAAATGGATGGATGTGAAAGGAGTTTAATCCAGTTTTACGCGATGTTTGGTAATCTGAAATTGAAGTTAAGGTTCAAGAAGAAAAAAATAAATACAAATGAAGATTGAGAGAGATTACCGATAGGGATGAGCATATGTGGAATTCTCCTATTTCAAATTGACGCATTTCACATTTTTAGTAAAATGTTCCAATTTTCATATTTTACAAATAAGCTAAAAGGAAAAAAAATAATGAATTGATTCATTAATGAAATCAAACATAATTAATGAGCTATTTTGTAAATTGGCCAATTTATAAATGATTCAATTTACTATTTGGGGACAACCAAATGCGACATAATTGACCCATTTTATCTCATGTGTAAAATCTGAAATTAGGGCATTTCACAACAAATGTAAAATGCATCCATTTGAAATAGGAGCATTTCACATGCTCATCCCTATTCGTAAGCTCTCTCTATGTGTGTCTCTCTCTCTATCTCTCTCAATATCCATTCTTTTTATAACTTTTTTTCTAATTGAACCTTAACATCAATTTTATTTTATAATTTCACATGTGTTGAGCACTTTGATATCAATTTTGTAAACGATGTTCAACCATTTTATTTGTTTGAAAATGTAAGAAAATGACAAATAAAAACTAGTAATTTGGTTCAGATAGGGGCTGGGTTTGAATAGTTTTAGAGGCCCAGTATTTAGGTCTTAGAATTCATTTTTATAGACAGTGGTTGTCCACTTTGATTGTCATTAGCTCGTCTACGGGTTGCTGTCGAATTGATTAGTTTTACTGTACAATTGTATTGATGGTTGTTGTTGTAGAACTTGAACTCGTCTAGAGGTTGTTGTCCAACTGATTTTTTTTTAAATGCAAATTGTACACACTATGGGTGTAGATTGTTTTAGCAAGCTGAACACAAATTTAAGATACTACATTGCGTCTTTGGCACTCTACATAGCCCATTCCATTTTGCATTTTCACATTGAATATTTAACTTTACAATTTTATGTTCCCTCACCTCTCAAACATTTATTTAGCTTGTCTATAGCTTTAAAGGTTGGTTCCTAATTTGAATAAATACATAAAATATATCACCTTAGGCTTTGCACCAAATTATAACCAAATAGGTAAATGATATAAGTAGAATTTTTTACATAAGATTGAACACTTTTAACACATTCAAAAGGGCTCGGAATGGTCTCATATCATAGAAGTTAGAACCATCTATTACAAAAATCAAACTAAAGTAACTATACTAATTTATAACAAATTGTCATAAAACAATACTAGCAAAATTGTTTTCATCCCATAAAGTGCACAATGAATCTACTGGTATTCACGAATATGAATAACATACAAAATAACTTTTCAAATATGATGTATAAACATTACTTTAGGGCCGCAAATGAAAAAAGAAAATGCAATGTTAAACCCAATATCCATATATATTTCATTTTGAATACCCATTATTTGGACCTGCATATGTCTGGTATTGCTTAGGTTAATGAACCTATCCACACTAAAAGTTAGTTCAATATGACTTGCGAGGGTCTCATTAGATAATCAAGAGTTGTATGATGTAATTTATTTACATTCACACTACAACAGGTAAGAGAAAATTTTCAAACAGAGTCACTTTTCAATTCACAAAATTGGATTATCCAGTTTGTATTAATAAATAATTTCACTTATCCAGGTAATTCAAATGAATTAGCTATGTTAATTCCTCCTGTTAATCTGTTTTCATGTGTTTGTGAACCGAATTTGTATTGACCTTACCTGGTATTTTATTTTGAATCCATTACATGGGCCCGAATTTCAAATTTTTAGATTTTTATGCTAACCCAATAACGGTTCTCATCCTAACAAATGTCAGCATCATAGAAAACATGAACCGTGTGAAAATTTTAGGGCTAACTAATCACTTATATCAACAGTAATAGAAAAAATATAGTAGAATTATTGAACATATTATGAAAGATGATGATCAAGGACAAAAGTCTAATAAGGTGGCATATACAATTGTGAAAAAATACTTAACAGCCATGTGTACCTATCGGATTTATGGTGTAGAACTCAAATGAGCAGAGAGGAGGTACTAACCTATATAAATTTAGATAATATTAACAATTAATAATTAGATTAAGAGAACTGTTATCTAACCAAATCCAAAGGCGTGCCAAAAGTGTAAAGCATCCACTCACGCATTTGACCAAACACCTATCAAGGCTGCCATAAACTATGAAATTGGCAAAGTTTAACTTAAGGATCAACACAGAAGTGTCTCTCCAAGTAACAGCATAGATAATTTTGAAAACTATATTGATTAGTCAGTAAAAAAGTATGAAATAAACAAACGAAGAAAATACCTCAATGGCGGAAAGAACGATGACTAAGAGGCAATTGTATAATGTGTGAGGGCAACCGAAGAGCAAAGAATCAACCTTTTAGTAAAATAATTTGTCATTTGTCATGTTAGGAATTCTCAACAGCATATAATCTCAGCTGGGATGAAGATCGATGATGTGATTGCTAAGGTTATGGGGGATATGTTCATGTTGTTGGAGAGAGGTGAAGATGTTACTTTATGGCTAAATTGTTATTTGATATGACATGTTCATATGCTGATGTATTGGTGTGGGGAATATAAGGTAAAACTATGTTGACATTGTGACTCGGCCACTAAGTATTTTTAGTAGTAATGCTATGAAGTATACTTGATTGTACTTTATGTTTGATTAGATAATCGTTACGATTGGTCTCACAAATTATATTAATATGATCAAACAATCTAACATACTAATTTTGATACGTGTTTCTAAAATTGTTAATATTTTTCATGTGTTGTTCTAGGGTGGATCAGTGAAATTTTTCAATAGTGTTGACATTATTAGGTGTTGAAGTTTGATTTAGTTACTTCCCTGATGACATATTATTTTTGTATTTCGTGATACTAAATTATTTATTTTTTTCTAATTTGTTGGGAAACTTTCAAAGTTATTTTCTTGACTAATATGTATGTTAGAGTTCGTACCTTGGTGTGATGGCAACTGCCCTCGCCCGAGCTACGGCTGGTCTTGGGTTCGAGACATGGGAGCAGCCTCTCCACAAATAGGGGTAACGCATGCCGACATCCGCTTCTCCTAAACCCCAGTTAATCAGAAACCTTGTGCACTGGGTACAACTAATATGTATGTTAGAGAGATTTTGTTTAATTTAATGCCGGTGGACTAATAATATATATCATTATTGGGATGTTAAACATGAACTTTGCTTCTTACAAA
Organism: Sambucus nigra; assembly: GCA_949130495.1. Classification (NCBI taxonomy): domain Eukaryota; kingdom Viridiplantae; phylum Streptophyta; class Magnoliopsida; order Dipsacales; family Adoxaceae; genus Sambucus; species Sambucus nigra. Next base: position 5,034,454 of record OX422214.1, on the reverse strand, counting down.
CCACATAACTAATTTTTCCCAACATAAAATTGGCAAGTTGTTGATGGACTTGAGAGTTGAGGTTTACTAACTGCGGATACTCATAAATTAGTATTTATTTGTTTGCATCCAAATGTATGGTAGTTTTCTAGTTGTAATATATGTTTATGAAATTCTCTTGTAAAGTCATAAATACGTCAACTAGTGTTTTCTATTCTAAAGTAAAAACAAATTAATTGATGTTGTGACTTGTTTTATAGCAGGTTGAATATGATGCTAATGATTTTTTTTTTGATAATTAAATGCCATTAAGAAAACTCGCAAAGGGTGTGAATCCGTATACAGGGAGTATACCAATCAGCTAAACATGATGGAGTAAAAAGAGAAGTAAAATGAAGAATCATAAAAAGTACCCCTACTACTGAATAGATTGTAGCTGGTCAACAAACTCGATAACCTCCATAGTCGAGGCTGCCAAGCACCCCTTAAACCAACACATAAGCGTACTAAGAAATAGATAATGAAGTCTGGGTTGCGCATTCTCGATGCCATCAAAGCATCTTGAATTCCTCTCCTTCCAAATCGTCCAAGAGATACATTAAGGAACTAACCGCCACACACGCGTGAGACCTGGCCTTCCAACCGGAGGTCTCCATCCTTCTAAAAGAGCTCTCACAGACCCGGGCATAGCCCAGGAAATCATAGTGATGGTGACAAAAATATCCCACAAACCAGTAGCCATCTTGCAATGTAAAAGTATGTGGTTAGTCTGCTCTTCCTCCTCCTTACATAACCAACAACAACTAGCAAGCCAAAAACTCCTCTTCTGCGGCCCCTCGAGCGTCAGGATGGACTGTCTAGGGGTCGTCCATACAAAAAATCTAACCTTTGGAGGAACATTCACCCTCCAAATATTCTTCCAAGGGAAGAGAACCATGAGATCACCGTTACCGCTCAAAATACTATAATAGCTCTTGATCGAAAACACCCCTGTCCCCCCCTTCCTTCCATCGCATGCGATCCTCCCTATTTGATGGGCGTGGGGCTGAGTTCAACCATTCAAAGAACATGTCCTCCTCCTCAAGCTCCCAATCCCAAAGCCTTCTTCTGAACTACGGATTCCATCTCCCACCCTCCCCACTTGAAGTCCAATGGTCCATCACTAGCCCATCTTGGTTCTCTTCGATGTTGTAGATCCCCGAAAAAAGATCCTGAATGGACCCCTGCTCGCCCCATTTGTCCTTCCAGAATTTGATCATGTCCCCTCTCCCCAAGGAGATACCCGTATGTCTGAAAAACTCTTCCCACTCCTTAGCTATATGTTTCCACAGACCCATACCATGAGTAATACTCCCGACCACCGGCCCCCATCCCCATTGAGAACTCCCCTCCCTCGCAACCACAACTATCCTCCACAACCTGTGTTCCTCTGGAGGGAACCTCCATAACCACTTCCCTAAAAGATATTTATTAAATATAACCAAGTTCTGCAGCCCCCCTCCCCCCCCCCCCCCCCATCTTGAGGGGCTTACACACATCTTCCGACCCTACGGGGCAATACTTAAACCCCACCTCCGTTCCTTTCCATAAAAAATCCAGCATAATTTTCTCCATCTTCAAACGAACCGTCCTAGGCAGGGGGAGAATGGACATGAAATATGTGTGCAAGCTAGAGAGCGTGCTCTTAATCAAAGTCAATCCCCTCCCCCCCCCCCCCCCCCCCTTTTGAGAGGAACCCATTTTTCCAACCAGCTAGCTTCCTACGCATTCTCTCCAAGACCGAGTCCTAGCTCGCAGTAGCCTTATACTTGGCTCCAAGGGGAAGCCCGAGATAAGTACTAGGCAAAGAACCCACCCTACCACCCAACATAACAGCTAACTCATCCACACCTTCCTCTCCCCTAACCGGGATCAACTCGCACTTACTCGTATTGATCCTAAGCCCCAACATCGCCTCAAAGTAAATAAGAAGGATCTTAAGAGCATATACATGCCTCCAACTTGAACCACATAATATAATCGCATCATCCGCAAATAGAAGGTGAGAGACCGTAACCCTATTAGTACCTGAGTTTCTAAGAGAGAACCCCGTGATCCACCCATCCGCGACCACCATCATCCTACTAAAAGCTTCCATGACTAAGATGAAAAGGAAAGGAGATAAATGATCCCCCTGGCAAAGACCATGAGAGTTAGGAAAGAAACCCTCAGGCACCCTATTAATCAATACTGAAAATCTCGCCGTCGAAATACATCTCTTTATCCACCGGTCCGTAAATCCCCGAAAAGCACCAAGTGAACTCGTCGTCCACATTTTTGAACAGACAGGACATGGACCATCCCCCCTTCATACGCCCTATCAATTCGACTACCCCTGACTTCCACAGAATAACCACCCCGCCCGAGGCTCCCTCCGCATCCAAACTAACCGACTTGACTCCTCGTCCCCCCCAGATGGATCTGATGCAACTATCGTTCATTTTGCTCATTTTAGTCTTCTGCAGACACAAAATATCGGGCTTCCATCTAGTTATCGTGCCCCCACCACCCCTCTCTTAGAACAATCATTCAACCCCCTAACATTCCATGATATGATCCGTAATTTCATAATCCTATGACAATTTATAGCACACTACCTCCACACCTCCCCCCTCCCCATTCCTCCCCCTCCTTTTAATTCTCTCAATCAAATCCTGCATTTCCCTCTTAGACCCATTAAAGTCAACACCCGAGTCATTTTTAACCGCTTCAAACATGCCCTCCTCCCAACCCACCGGATCCTCTTCATAACCACCTGTCTCGCTACCCCAATCACTCCCCTTCTGAGTCGGAATAACAATATCCACCCACAATTTAGAGTTATCTAAATCCTCAAAAGTCGATCTACCGCTACCTTTAACCTTCAAATGCGACCCAGAGATATCTTGTAGGGTGGTGTACTCCATACCACTCGAGCCAACTGTTTCGCTAGCCATCACAATCCTCTTAGTAATTTTAACTGTCGCTGCCTCCTGACCCCTACCACTCGAACCAACTATTCCACTGGACGCTCCTGTACCTCCACCAATCCTGCCCACAGCCTTGCCTTGTTTATTATTTTTTCCGTAATTTCTAGGGGTCTTCATGTATTTAAGACCCATCATAGCATTGCCGAAATAAACATTTTTAATTCTTTTTACAGTAGTAGCTGATGGCCTTTTTTTTATATATTCCACCCGGCCTGCTAATAGTTTCAATCAGCATCTCATGATCATCTATCTTTTCTTCCACTGACCCATTCTGCAACCCCTCCGTAGTCGCCAAAGGCCCCTCTTGAACTGTGTTGAAATTGTTTTCTTTTTTTGACGTTGGCACTGATGGAATCTCAGTCACACTCACAATTCTCCCGACATTCACAAGTTCACTCACACTATCTTGCTCAGACGGAACCAAACTGATATTTCATACTTTCACGAAATCATTCACACAAATCCTTGCCTCGGAACCCGTATTTTTTACCACCTCAGCGTTCGCAGTCCTACTATTAGACAAACCTTTTTTTTTGGGGGTAGTGGGATGGTCCACCAAATAGATCAGATTGTTTATTTTTGGAATTAAGTGTAGGAACATTTAATTTTGGATGTTTCCCTAGTCAAGTAAAGCTTACTTTCCAAGTGATTTTCCAAATTTTATCTTTACATTTGAGCGGTTACAGGGCAAGTGGACATCTCATCGTTTGAATGAAGGTTATGATATTTTGACACCACTTGTGATCCAGCGGATTTGACGGCATTATAGAAGACGAGACGGCTTTTTATATCGCCACGGAAAACAACTATGAGCAAATATTCAATTACTTTCTCAATTTCTTTGATCTCTAAACAACGATGATCAGGTCAAAGTCTAGTATGAACGCGTGTTATGTTGCAACAAAAGCGGACACTTAGGTATATACAAACTATTACCTACTCCAGAACTTTATACTAACTAGTTGAAAACCCGCGCGATGCGCGGACAAAGTGCAATGAAATGATAATCCTATTTACTCAGTCACTACAACTTGTGTGCAAATATTCATGTGTGTTGGATGAAGATCGGAGAAACTATGGATGTTAAAAAAGATATATAACAAAAACATTTACAATCAGTGAACATATGCAATTTTTCATAGCTATATCACTTTAAACAATAACATTAAAATATCGAGATTTGTTTATGACAAAAGACTCAAATTTTGCATCATAATTCAAGCTTCCAGTTTGTACATAAAAAATAACTCCAAATCTATGATTCCTTACAACTTTTAGAGGATCAATATGGAAAACTTAAAATCAATTATTCCTTACAACTTTCACAAAATCAGTGGGTGGCATTCACACGAATGAATGGATGCATGAGGATAATGAAAGAAATTACTCCATTTTGGTCAATGGGTTTCTTGAACTAATGATGTACGACTGTTTTATGACCAATTCCCCAAATTTTTTCATCCAATGTGAATTCTTTAATATAAAATATAGTCTACATAATTGGGTGTTATCTTTGTCAACTATTTTCACGTAAATATACCCTATGTCTATTCTATTTCAAACAAATGGGAAAACCAAGGAAAATAGATGACATTGTACGATAAAAACAGAGTATGTTATATTTATATTTAAAGAAAAATTTATCAAACAAACTCTAAGATTATGCTGTAAAACATACCTTTTTGAATTAGCTATACCCATTGGTTGATTATCTCTTTTATTTCCATATCTTCTAACCTTTCATATTAAAGATGTTAGCTCAATCACTATCCATTTAAAATTCATTCAAGTTATTTATCCCATTCATTCCCTGTAATAGTTGTAGTAAAATAAAAATCAAGATTTTTAACAGAAGATATTGGAAGACACGCCCTGTATGTTACCTGTCTGATTCTCGTACAATTGATTTTGGGTTCAAATTTCAATTTCAATTATTATTGAGTTTGGTTATTCTTAAAAATAATCAATAACAAATACAGGGCCGTAGAGTATATATGTGTCTCAAGAATACCTTATACCAAAAAATTATCTTTCTAATCATCAAATTACATACATTTAGTGTGGATTCATATAAAATGAATACGTGTGAGATAGAGGAAAAATATATTTTTCTGGAGAATTCGGATCTGAACTTTTTGGAAATACAAAGTTACACAAATACAACAAAACAGGAGAAAACAATGGACTCCCGTATCTCAAACAATACTTAAAACACATCTTCTTAAACAACCACACCCTCTCTCTTTGTCCACCTGGATTCAGAGGGACCGTGAGAGAGAGAGAAAATAATAAAACAAAATAGCATCGCTTTAACAAACCACAAATCACTCTCATTGGTCTTTCTAGCCACCACAGTCATCCTCCTCGTGGCCAATAATGCCGAAGCTCGTCGCCACCAATTCGTGATCCGGTTTTTCCATAGTGCCCTTGATCCTTTTTTTTTGCACCTCAACTGTTACAGGAGCTAAAAAGTGGAGACATGCGACTATGAAGGCAATTCATTCAACTGTTGAGTTTATAAAATATGGCAAACCAATAATAGACAGTGTTGGGGCATGTAAGCAAACGAATGGTTTGTAAAATATGGCAAACCACAAATGTTCATACTGGATCAGGAGCTATTATTGGACGCAGTTTCTATTTGTTAGTCAATAAAAATAGGCTATACTCTATTTACCTTTTTCTTTGGCTTGGTACTCTTGCTTTCATTGATTTCCAAAGAACATTAAAACTATAAGAAAATAGGTCATGATAAAAGATTGCCAAATGAATTACGATGTGGTTTATTGGAAACCTCACTGCTGCTTTGTACCAAGTCAAGAGGCGAGGAAATACTTTTATGTTATAAAGAAGGGTATGAGCTGTCATGTTGGAATTGAGAAATCAGAAGTAAAGAGAGGGATAAGAATAGGTGGTGGAATGTAAAGAGATGGAGAGTAATTATTAAGAGGAGATGGAAGGTCATAAACTGCATAAGATATTATGGAGAGAGATACAATTACGAAAAAAGCTGCCCATGTGGATATCTTAGAAAGAAATCACAATTAAATATTATTTAATTGTACAATGTTAAATATTTCGATGCTAAATATATAATAAAAATTAAGTATTGGGAATAATATATTAAAAACAATGGGTATGGGTGTTTTCTAAAGATATTTTATGTTTGAACAGTAGAAAAAACTCCTGAATTAAAAATAATATAATATTTTTAGAAATAACATTCTTTAATATTTGTATTCAATGAAATAAGATTGTTATGCTAAAGAATTTTTTTGCATACGAATCAGTTTTAGTAGGTTTGCAAAAAAGGTATAAAATATCAGGTAACGAAGATGTTAAATACCAAAAAAAACTTGCAAAGGCCAACATCCTTAACAAAGCCACAAAAGGCTGAAGAGTTAACCTATCATACAAGATCGTATTCAAACAATAACATTGATTGCCGTTGAACAACTAAAAGCGGTATATAAAAATTTTAAACATTATAAGCATACTATTAAAACACACTAACTAACATAAAAACACACGCCAAATTAATTAAAACAATTTTTTGGCGATTCCCTTTTATATCATGCAGAATTATCATACTAAAAATCATATTGTTCCTTTTCAAATATCACAACATATAAAATTAAAACATAAACATAAACATAAAAGTTATAAAAATCAATAGAAGCCCGAACCTTATAGCTTCGTTAAGGTAGATTTATAGAAGTCGAGAAAGTCGGTTCCCCTTCAAAATCAACATATATTGTGAATATGAAGAAACCCATTTCTATTATGTGTACAAATTGAAATCATACACACAATCTATTCTTTTCCTCAAGTGAATCAAATCAAATTCGAATTACACCTAAATGATTCAAGAATTTACCCAAATCCTAGAGAGTTACAGTTATGAGAAACAAAAGATGAGATCCATATAATCCCCAGAAATATGGATGTGGGATGGTTCAAAAATATTAAAAAACTGCAACAGATACGAAACTGTTAGAGGGTTTGTGAAAAATAGGAACTACTATTTATATTAGAACTTCAAATTCTTTAAAACACGAAATCATAATTTCTTACATAAAAGAGAAATTTAAACTCAATTTATAAGACAATATTATGCTATCAAACATATACTATGCATGCCAAAATTCCATTCATCTGCTATACAGAAAAAAAAAAGATAAACAAATTATAATGAAAAACATAATTGGATTAATTAAATAAAAAAATATTCAACCAACCGAGTTTGGTAAACGAAGGGGTTCATCCTCCAAATCCCATATATAACTATACCCTACACTTCTTCTTGGCTTCAAATACTAAACTGAAATTTCTCTATTTCATAAGAATGAATATTACTAACTTCTAATGACAAAAGAACATGTCAAAAAACTGAATGTCATAAAAAAGGGACCAAAGATTACCTGTTGCCTATAAAGATAAATGGTAAGGATAAATCATGTTTTAACAGTAAATAATTGTTCTTCAAATGTTTCATAGGAGGTTTTGTTTCAACCGGTCCAAAGATTACCTGGAAAAAAAAGGATGTTAGATTAATTAAAATTTGTGCATGTGCAAGAACAGGACTTGAGTCAATGACCATGAAGAAGGGAAAAAAACTATATCTGCCCACCATGAAAACCATCAACATCTAAAAACCGATCTTTACACCAACCCATCCAAGAATTATCCAATCTTAAAATTTGAAACAAAAACAATAGTAAGAAACAAAACATAAAAATGAAACTCAGAAGTCACAGGACCTGGAACATCCAAAATTGGGCCGGTTGATTAAACCCCAGTGGTGGAGCATTTATATCTACCAGCGGCAGTGATGGTGAGGTTGTAGAAACATTGCTTGGCAACGCGAACTTCCTCATGAATTTATCTACCCCTCTTTCCATCAATGTACTTGGCTCCTTCTTTCCCCTCTTCTATCTTTCTCTCTCCGATGATCACCAAAACGTTATCGTCTATAGCATGGAGGATTAGTTGTAAGGGGTGGAAGGGCGAGGCGTCCAAACCCATTACTCATAATTTTATTTTTTTGATCTGTTTGGATTGCTGTTGATCTCTTGAACAAATTTTGAAGATGGGAGTGTTTTGATATTTTTTTTTGGCTTGGGATTTGGATTATGCTAATCTCTTCTTATGATGAATATGAGAAATGGCGCTTGTGTTTTATATGAGCGTTAGGGTGGGGAGAAGAAATGAATGTATTTGGAGAGAGATGAAAGGTTTGTCTTTTTTTCCCCTTCTTTAGAGTAGATGAAAGGTTTGTCTCTTAGTAAGAAGTGAAAAAAAAGGAGAATAAAGAGTTTATACAGAAGTAAAATAAAAAGTGAAAATTAAAGTAAAATCGTAATGGATTAAATAGGAAGAGAGAGAGAAAAAACTCAACATTATATTGGATGCCTACGTGGACATCCTCAGCATTGAGGAGATTAAATTGCTTGTATAGCATTTTATAGTAGTAATATATAGAATATAGATATATATAATAGATTACGTCAACTTCAAAATTATCTTGATTGGATGGGATGTGGCAACTCTTTTGCGGAAGTAACATGTAATATGAACAAAAAATTGACAATAGCTAATACCAAAAGGAAAAAGGAAAAACATGGGATTTGGAACTTATTCACAATGTGAAGGGACTCATTTTCAAACCAACATATGTTTTAATACTATCTGCAAACTAAAATCTCACCAATAAGCATATGGCTCAACTGCCCATTTAGTCAAACAGGTTGCATGCACTATATTCTTCTAATTTGTACTACAATATCTCAAAGTCATTTTGGAGAGTGGTAATCAATATTATTGGGAGATAATTTTTCTTTTACATCTGATCAATAATGTTACACATTTCGATTTTCCTGAACCAAATTGACAATTACTCCAATGCCGATTAGATGTTGCAAGTATACTGCTTCAGGTACATTATCGAAAACATGTAGATCAGAATCATCATAAAAAAAGCAGAGCTAAGCCGAAACTTTCATTTTCTTGCAAAATTTTTTCTAAGAAAATATTTAATTTATACACTAAAAGCTAAAATTTAAAAAAATCAGTATGCAAATGAAATGCAAAGATAAAAAAACTTACTTCAATTTGCCATACGTGAGGAGGGATAGTTTGGATTCCTTAATCTTGCTTACATCATGAGTAAGTAAACAACACGGATTGCTGATGATGCCATCACAATTATACCAGTTCCATTAGTTTCTTAGGTAGTGGAAAAGCCGTGAATCAAAAAATCCTTGAAATTGAAACTCAAAGTTGTGACAACCCGCTATCCGAAATAAAGGGTGGCCAGCCCTATACCTCGATAAAATAGGAAATCATGGATAATATCATCCTCAGCATCACAACAATATACAAAACATAAGGAATAACCACACTATATTCCAGAAAAACGGGTTATCAAAAACTTTTGGTTTTGAAATAAAAAGAAAACATTTTCAACAACCCATAATAGAAATAGAGGGTGGATACCCCCACATGCATACATATGAAACCCAAAAGATACAAAAGGACCGAAAGAAACGTCGGTCAATAGTAACCATACAACATACAAATAGTACCAAGTGTTACATAATAGATCCATTATACAATTACAACGGTTTGGGCAACATGCCCGAATATACTGATCATAACTAGAAAACATAAACGGAGGCGACTACACAAACATCCCGTGAAACCCGCACAATGTCACGGCTCCTCAAAAACATGTGGAAGGGAAGGTCATTACGGGCGACCGTGCGGCGGAACACCTGAACGGATTATATATATACATATACAACAAGAAAGGAAAACCGGTCAGGGCCGGGTATATGTGATGCAAATAGATAAATGACAGGTATGACAATGATGCGCAAGTAAGCATGGATGATAGTCTAGCATGGTAACATCATATAAGGAACTAAAACTGATAAAGGACTACATGGAGTGATATTCATATTAAAACAGAATTAAAAGTACTTATGAGCCTTTATCATCATTCATCATATTTCAATTTTAATCTTCTTTGATTTTCCTTATCAGGAATACAAGTATCATCATGTGCTCTTTATGGCACTAATCTCAATAGCATGCTCTTTGTGGCATAAATTTGCTCTTTAAGGCATTCATGTTCCACCGAGTCCAACTCGATAATTAGAATAGTCATAAATATAAATATAACGATTCTAAGACCGCCCGTCCGAGTTTCCCCACTGTGCGCGTCCCTAAATAACCATCATCTTCCAGGGCCTAACATAAGACAACCTGGGATCCTATCGAAATCGTCGGGAAGCGGCCATATGCCTGCGGGGTAGTCAAGACCACACCCAGAATCTCCTACCCATCGCAGAAAAATAAAACAAGCGCTCATATGGCCTAGGACTATATCCACCCTGCATTCATTAGCCAGGGGGCTTCACCTCTCGCACGGACTTCCCTTAAGATGGTATTTAGAGAGGTGTGTAACATCCATTTTATTTATTTCCATTACATGATTTAGTAAATTATCATTTACCTTATCAACTTCCCATTTTTAATAAATGTATAAGCTAAATCGGGACTATACGTATTACGTACCGTCATAACAACCTCGATAAAAATTTCAGACTCCAAAGTTATTTCCAAAGCCTCTTTTAGGCTTTAATATAAACCCTCAAGTAAAATCTAACTCGAGTTGAATTCTAAAGTCTCCAAATTGACCTTAAAGTATTCTAGACCCTTATAAAACTACAAGACGAAAGTAATGCTCAAGCATCACTTTAAATTCCCCCTTAAAAGAACCCTAGATGAACCCTTTCGAGTCTAGGATGTCGACCCAACTCAACTAATACTCTAAACCCTATGTTTACTTCATTTAAGAAGGTCCCTAATTACTAATCCTAAAGAAAAAGGGTTAAAATTTAAAAGAAAATTTTTGGAAAAAAATGCAGGGCTACCGAATCGATTCGCCCCCTTGGCCGAATCGATTCGGCCAGAAAATTTGGGTTTCTGCATAACTGCCGATCGATTCGGATAAATTTCGAATCGATTCGGTTCACAAGACCTGAACACTGGACTTAACCGAATCGATTCGCCCAGGGGGCCGAATCGATTCGGGCCTGCGATTTTTGCCAAGAATTGGCTATGGAGTCTTGGACTCCATTTTCTACCCCAACTCAAATTTCTTCAAACCAAACTTATATACCAACATCAAGATAACATCAATGATACTATTGACCCTCTTAGACCTCATAAATCATCCCAATCATCTTTGAGTGAATCAAAACCCATAAATACATAAGAAAAACCCTAAGTTTGCTAAATCAAAACCAATACATCATTATCACAACAAATCATCTATCTCAAGACACAAATAGAAAGTAAAAACTTGCCTTGATTCAGCAACTTTGCAGATTTCTTGGTGTAGTAGCAAAAACCTTCTCAATCTCCAAATCTCCAAAGCTTTCTTTCTACTCTTCTCTCTCTCTTTGGTTTTGGAAGGAAAATTAGGGTAATTAGAAGACTTAATAGGCTTAAGTCATGGCTTAAGGCAAATGTCCCACTTAATTAACTAATAGTGCGATAAAATAATACGCAACTGTATAATTTAGGTACAATCAGTCAAAAACGCCCAAAATTTTAAAATACAATATGGTACATTATCTGACTATTTCGCACGTTCCGGAATCAACTGCAACCTCCAAATTATCATTTGGACATTTTAAAAATTCAATTTAGGTTCCGGTCTCATAATTAAGCCAAATATCATTTTGAATTCATATGATATTAATAAGCATGACATAGCAATATTTACCCATAATTATGACATGTATGCGAACTCCAAATAAATATCAACTTTTCTATATTGAATTAACGTTCAAATCATCACTCAACACTTGTCTCAAATTACTATACTAAGTAATTACTATAAAATACGGTCTCATAAGAGAGGGTTATTACATACTCCCCCCCTTATGAGTGAATTTTGCCCCCAAAATTCAGGTGTACCTCATAAGAAAAGATGTGGATATTTCTCCCGCATCTCATCCTCACGTTCCCATGTTGATTCGTTGGCATGATGATGACTCCAATGAACTCTCACTAGGGGCACCACACGAGATCTTAACTTTTGCTCCCAAAACTCAAGGATAGCAATCGGTTGTTCTTCATAGGAAACATCGGGCTGCAAATCGATATCTTCAAAAGGAATGTGCCAAAGGGCACCTTCACACCTTCTATACTTCTTCAAAGAGGAGACATGGAATACGTCATGGATTTATTGTAAAGGTTCCGGCAAGGCGAGTTGGTATGCCATGGGACCAACCTTTGCAATCACCGGGAAAGGTCCAACAAAATGGGGTGCAAGCTTTCCTTTCTTCCCAAAACGTTTAATACCCTTCATCGGGGACACTCGCACTAACACTTGGTCTCCAACCTCTAATTCCATATGTCTCCTACCCGCATCGGCATAGCTCTTTTGACCATCTTGGGCTATCCGTATGCGATTTCGAATAAGCTCAATCTTCGAAGAAGTGTCTTGGATCATTTCAGGTCCAAGGAACTTGTTATCACCCACTTCCAACCAACAAGCGGGCGACCTACAAGGCCTGCCATATAGAGCTTCATAGGGTGCCATTCCGATAGTAAATTGGTAAGAGTTATTATAAGCAAACTCAACCAATGGAAGGTATTGTTCCCAACTGCCCTTAAAATCGAGTATGCACATACGAAGCATATCCTCCAACATCTGGTTTACCCTTTCGGTCTGACCGTCTGTTTGAGGATGATAGGAAGAGCTCAACTTCAACTCGGTCCCCATAGCTCCCTGGAAACTCTGCCAAAAGTGGGACACAAATATTTTATCTCGGTCGGAGATAATATTCAAAGGTACCCCGTGGAGTCTGCCGATCTCCTCAATGAACAACTGGGCATAACGAGCGGTATCATAATCGGTGCGCACGGGCAAGAAGTGTGCCTACTTGGTCAAACGGTCGACAATCACCCAAATTGAGTCGTGACCCTTTTGCGATCTAGGCAAGCCCGTAACAAAGTCCATCGAAATGCTCTCCCGTTTCCATACGGGAATCTCGAGCGGTTGTAACAAACCTATCGGTCGATGGTGGTCAATCTTAACCAACTGACAAGTAGTGCATTGAGACACAAACTCGGAGATATCCCTCTTCATACCCGCCCACCAATACAAACGACGCATATCCTAGTACATCTTGTCCCCGCCTGGATGCACCGTGAACTTGGACCCGCGGGATTCCGCCATTACCGCACGTCTCCAATCTCCATCGTCGGGAACCACAAGTCTTCCATGGAAGCGTAGTCCACCCTCAGAACCAATTGAGTACGACTCTGCTCCCTCAGACAACAACTGGCATGTATGGTCTTGACAAACTTTATCTCTTTTCTGAGCTTCCACAATCTTTGTTATAATCGTGGGAGTAACCGTCATCACAGAATGGAATGCTCTCACTCCTGCATCCTCCAGGCTGAGTTCTTTCCACTTAGCTTTCCACACCTCAGGTAAGTCTCCATCAGGCTTCCTACTCAAGGCATCTGCTACCACATTCGCCTTTCCGGGGTGATAATGAATATCAAATTGGTAGTCTTTCACAAACTCCAACCAACGATGCTGGCGCATATTCAAATCCTTTTGGGAGAATAAGTATTGTAGTGATTTGTGGTCTGTGAAAAGACTAAAATTTTCCCCTAAGAGATAATGCCTCCATATCTTCAAGGCAAATACAACGGCGGCAAACTCCAAGTCATGTATCGGATAGTTCCTCTCGTGAGGCTTCAACTTACGAGAAGCGTACGCAATGGGTTGTCTCTCTTGTTGAAGAACACCTCCTAACCCCAGAAGAGATGCATCAGTGAAGACGAGATATTCCAATCCCGGCTTCGGCAATGCCAGGACTGGAGCCGTAGTTAGTCTATCCTTGAGCTCATCAAAAGCCGCTTGACATGTACTGTCCCATATAAATCTTACTCCTTTCCGGGTTAAATTCGTCAATGGGCTAGCAACCTTGGAAAAGCCCTTAATGAATCGACGGTAATAACCCGCCAAGCCCAAAAAACTACGAACTTCAGTGGGCGTCGTGGGCTGACCCCATTCCTTTACCGCGATCACCTTACCCGGATCCACAGACACGCCTTAGGATGACACCACATGCCCCAGAAACTGAACTTCCTTCAACCAGAAGCCACACTTCTCAAACTTTGCATACAATTGATGATCCCTCAATCTCTGCAGGACCAACCGCAAGTGAGCAGCGTGATCCGACTCTGTCTGAGAATAGACTAGGATGTCATCGATAAATATAATGACAAAATGGTCAAGGAAATCCCTAAACACCCTGTTCATAAGGTCCATAAACACTGCAGGGGCATTGGTTAGCCCAAAGGGCATAACCAAGAATTCATAAGATCCATAACGGGTCGAAAAGGCCGTCTTGGATACATCTTGCTCTCGTATCCTCAATTGGTGATACCCCGTCCTCAAATCGATTTTGGAGAAGTAGGAAGCTCCCCTAAGTTGGTTAAACAAATCGTCGATGCGAGGTAAAGGGTATTTATTCTGGATGGTGACTTTATTCAACTCCCTATAGTCCACGCATAACCGGAGGGAACCGTCTCTCTTCTTCACAAACAGTACCGGAGCGCCCCACGGTGAGGTACTACGCCTAATAAAGCCCTGCTCCAGTAGCTTCTGAATCTGATCTCTCAGCTCCCTCATCTCCACCGGAGCCATTCGATAAGGAGCTTTGGCGATCGGTCGAGTTCTCGGCATTAGATCAATCACAAACTATATTTCCCGACTTAGAGGTAATCCCGGTATCTCCCGAAAAATATCTTCAAAATCTCTAACGATCGGAAGAGAATTTAGGGGAACCACGACATCTCTCGATGCATCTTCCGCAATACAATATAGATAAGCACTCGTGCTCCCTTCCATGCAAGGAATAACTACTAGGAACATCTCTTGTCCCGGAACCGTAAAAACTATACTCTTCCCGAAACAATTCACTAGAGCACAGTACTTCACTAGCCAATCCATACCCAAAATTACATCGTACCCGACCATATCAAGGACGAGTAAGTCAGCCTCAAAACACAAGTCACCAAGGTTAATTCCTACATTTTTACATACGAAGAAAATCAATGAGCCATCGACCATAGAGGATTCAACGCTAGTGAAGGTACTTTCAGCAGATTTTATCAAACCTGTAGTCTGGGCAAAACTTCTAGAAATAAAGGAGTGTGTAGCACCCGTATCAAATAGGATTCGACCCATATGCCCATGTATGAGAAACTTACCCTCGATCGCTGGTGGTGCCAGAGGAGCTGGAGGGAGTAGAGCCTCCTGAATATGGTAAACCCTTCTGTAATTCAATTGCCCCTGTTGAGGAGGAGTAACCGGATTAGGCGCTTGGGGCGGAAACTGTACATACCGCTGCTGTGGGGCCCTAGGAAAATGCCCTCCTACCAACTGAGGACACGCCCTTTTAAAATGGCCCAGCTCCCCACACTGGAAACATTTATTCGCCGCATTATCCTGATTCCTGCCTTGGTTATTTCGGAATTGCCCCCCACCTCGGCCCTGCTGGCCTCTACCTCCATTTCCACCTCTACCACCCTGTGGTTGCTGACCACCTTGACCCTGCCTGTTATTATTGCCACCAGCATTAAACCCACCGAAACGTTGATGCTTGGACGAATCCCCCTGCTGAGGATCCCTCTCAACCTGCTTGTTCCCCGAGGATTGGGACGAAGAAGATGTTCCCCCTCCGCTCCCAACTCCTCCCTGTCTCACTGTTTGCCCCGCAACCACAACCTTCTTCTTGTTTTGAACAAACAATCTATGCTCTTGACAGTGAAGTAAAGCAGCATTCATCACATCACCAAAGGTCACCAGAGATGGATTTCCAAGCAAATGTTGTTTTATTCGCCAATGCAAACCCCCCACAAACTTGGAGATCCTCTTCGCTTCTGGAGTTACTTCATCCGGTATAAAATTGGCTAACCGGGTAAACTCCTCCTCGTACTCGGCAACCGATCTCTCCCCTTGTACCAGATCCTGCTTCCTCTGCATTTCCCTCTGAACTGCAGGAGGGAAGTACTTTCCATCAAACAAGGCCCAGAAATTTGTAATGGACATAGTATCCCTTTGTTCGGGTGTCGTCATTGACTCCCACCAGTGTAAGGCCGGTCCGACAAGATTGAAAGTAACGAGAATTTGCTTTTTCTCCTCACTACATTCCACCATCCTAAGATGGCGCTGCATATCTCTCTTCCACTGGTTCGCCTTGATAACATCCGGACCTCCCTCGAATTCCGGGGGATGTCCCTTAAGGAAAGACTCCCTCACCCGTTCCCACTGAGAAGGTCCCGTAGGAACTAGTGCTTCTTGTCCCCTCACTTGAGCTTGTGGCATTTGTTGGGCCACTGCAGTCATCGCGGCGTTGACAGCTTGGGCCACAATATTTGCCACTTCAGCGGCACTGATATTCCCCTGCTGCGGTGGAGGGCCAAACTCATCCTCAACAACCCTATTACGTCTAGCGGGACGTCCTCTCTTCGGCGGCATCTGAGATAAAGACGAGATAGAGTTAAAACATAATATAGGACAATCTATTTAGCAGAAGATCGCATACATAGGAAGCAAAATAATCCTAACATTAAGTTCTATATCAAAGAACGCTACGGTAGAACGTGACAAGTCCGCATATATCCTAAAGACTCTAGAACCCGATGCTCTGATACCATCTGTGACAACCCGCTATCCGAAATAAAGGGTGGCCAGCCCTATACCTCGATAAAATAGGAAATCATGGATAATATCATCCTCAACATCACAACAATATACAAAACATAAGGAATAACCACACTATATTCCAGAAAAACGGGTTATCAAAAACTTTGGTTTTGAAATAAAAAGAAAACATTTTCAACAACCCATAATAGAAATAGAGGGTGGATACCCCCACATGCATACATATGAAACCCAAAAGATACAAAAGGACCGAAAACGTCGGTCAATAGTAACCATAAAACATACAAATAGTACCAAGTGTTACATAATAGATCCATTATACAATTACAACGGTTTGGTCAACATGCCCGAATATACTGATCATAACTAGAAAACATAAACGGGGGCGACTACACAAACATCCCGTGAAACCCACACAATGTCACGGCTCCTCAAAAACATGTGGAAGGGAAGGTCATTACGGGCGACCGTGCGGCGGAACACCTGAACGGATTATATATATACATATACAACAAGAAAGGAAAACCGGTCAGGGCCGGGTATATGTGATCCAAATAGATAAATGACAGGTATGACAATGATGCGCAAGTAAGCATGGATGATAGTCTAGCATGGTAACATCATATAAGGAACTAAAACTAATAAAGGACTACATGGAGTGAGATTCATATTAAAACATAATTAAAAGTACTTATGAGCCTTTATCATCATTCATCATATTTCAATTTTAATCTTCTTTGATTTTCCTTATCAGGAATACAAGTATCATCATGTGCTCTTTATGGCACTAATCTCAATAGCATGCTCTTTGTGGCATAAATTTGCTCTTTAAGGCATTCATGTTCCATCGAGTCCAACTCGATAATTAGAATAGTCATAAATATAAATATAACGATTCTAAGACCGCCCGTCCGGGTTTCCCCACTGTGCGCGTCCCTAAATAACCATCATCTTCCAGGGCCTAACATAAGACAACCTGGGATCCTATTGAAATCGTCGGGAAGCGGCCATATGCCTGCGGGGTAGTCAAGACCACACCCAGAATCTCCTACCCATCGCAGAAAAATAAAACAAGCGCTCATATGGCCTAGGACTATATCCACCCTGCATTCATTAGCCAGGGGGCTTCACCTCTCGCACGGACTTCCCTTAAGATGGTATTTAGAGAGGTGTGTAACATCCATTTTATTTATTTCCATTACATGATTTAGTAAATTATCATTTACCTTATCAACTTCCCATTTTTAATAAATGTATAAGCTAAATCGGGACTATACGTATTACGTACTGTCATAACAACCTCGATAAAAATTTCAGACTCCAAAGTTATTTCCAAAGCCTCTTTTAGGCTTTAATATAAACCCTCAAGTAAAATCTAACTCGAGTTGAATTCTAAAGTCTCCAAATTGACCTTAAAGTATTCTAGACCCTTATAAAACTACAAGACGAAAGTAATGCTCAAGCATCACTTTAAATTCCCCCTTAAAAGAACCCTAGATGAACCCTTTCGAGTCTAGGATGTCGACCCAACTCAGCTAATACTCTAAACCCTATGTTTAATTCATTTAAGAAGGTCCCTAATTACTAATCCTAAAGAAAAAGGGTTAAAATTTAAAAGAAAATTTTTGGAAAAAAATGCAGGGCTACCGAATCGATTCGCCCCCTTGGCCGAATCGATTCGGCCAGAAAATTTGGGTTTCTGCATAACTGCCGAATCGATTCGGATAAATTTCGAATCGATTCGGTTCACAAGACCTGAGCACTGGACTTAATCGAATCGATTCGCCCAGGGGGCCGAATCGATTCGGGCCTGCGATTTTTGCCAAGAATTGGCTATGGAGTCTTGGACTCCATTTTCTACCCCAACTCAAATTTCTTCAAACCAAACTTATATACCAAACTCAAGATTACATCAATGATACTATTGACCCTCTTAGACCTCATAAATCATCCCAATCATCTTTGAGTGAATCAAAACCCATAAATACATAAGAAAAACCCTAAGTTTGCTAAACCAAAATCAATGCATCATTATCACAACAAATCATCTATCTCAAGACACAAATAGCAAGTAAAAACTTGCCTTGATTCAGCAACTTTGCAGATTTCTTGGTGTAGTAGCAAAAACCTTCTCAATCTCCAAATCTCCAAAGCTTTCTTTCTACTCTTCTCTTTCTCTCTTTGGTTTTGGAAGGAAAATTAGGGTAATTAGAAGACTTAATAGGCTTAAGTCGTGTCTTAAGGCAAATGTCCCACTTAATTAACTAATAGTGCGATAAAATAATACGCAACTGTATAATTTAGGTACAATCAGTCAAAAACGCCCAAAATTTTAAAATACAATATGGTACATTATCTGACTATTTCGCACGATCCGGAATCAACTGCAACCTCAAAATTATCATTTGGACATTTTAAAAATTCAATTTAGGTTCCGGTCTCATAATTAAGCCAAATATCATTTTGAATTCAGATGATATTAATAAGCATGACATAGCAATATTTACCCATAATTATGACCTGTATGCGAACTCCAAATAAATATCAACTTTTCTATATTGAATTAACATTCAAATCATCACTCAACACTTGTCTCAAATTACTATACTAAGTAATTACTATAAAATACGGTCTCATAAGCGAGGGTTATTACAAAAGCCCAATTCTAAACTTGTGCTATCTCCATGTAATTATGACCTTGAAATTTTACCACAAAGACATAAACCAAACTTTACCCACCGCAAAAGAACCCACAGCAGTCAGACCCATTAGGATCGATATGCATTGAAGATGAAACAATAGATTAGGCATCGTTAATCTATTATACAGATTGTAGCTGAAAATAACACCCATCCATGTGAGACGTATGGATATGAAAAAAATGGAAACAAAGCATAAAGACGATTGGATCCATGATCGACTAATGAACGATCAAATACCTCAACCCAATGAAATGGATCAATATCATGTGAATGAATATCAAGAGAGAAAATTTTCACCTTACCATAACAGAGATAACAATAAGTTAATCCCAAAACCAAGACAAATCTCTCTCTTTATCCTTTAAACCCAATGGACGCCCATTTCCTCTTTCTTCTATTGAGGTTTATCCATCGCAAGAATCAAGGGGGAAATCAGTCCCCTTAATTAACTCTTGCCTCCACACATTCCCAAGAAGTTAAAATAACAATGTGGACATCTCATAATCGTGCCGCTTGGCATTCATCAAGTTGGAGAGCCAAGATTTATATTCCCCAAATTAATTTTAGCCAACGCTTTGATCAGGTGGACAATCAAAAATGATGTGCCACGTGGATAAGCTAATTGCAAAGCATAATAAATGCCTTGTTTTGCATTTTATAGTATTAAGAGATTATGTTGCATTCATTCAATTTTTATGCACACGAACACGATATGTGCTTGTATATCTTTTCTCACACTTGCACATATATGTGAATTAAATTGCACTTCTTCAATTTTCTTTTTGTATTGCTGTTAGAAATGTTGCTTATACGAGTGACACATATGATGGAAAGACCTGTATATGTCTCATATGTTTTTTCAGACTAAACTTTATGACATTAATGCTCATACCGTAGTATATATGTTAACTACATCCGCTGAAGACCCTAGAGGAAAGAAGATGGTGAATAATATCTCACCAGACTAGATGTTGATTTCACAATATTTGTGTTCTTAAGCTAGTAATTGGATTTTATTTTTCTCCATCCTGTTCCTTTTTATAGGTTTAGAATTTTTAGAATTTTCTTTGTATTTGCATTGATGGAAATCTAAAAGTACTGTGTTACTTTGTTTCGGGATTATCACAATGTTTGGGAAGTAGATTATGACTCAACTGATGAGAAGATCGGATTGAATTACAGAATGCTTGCGATGGTCAGTTACCCATATTTTTGCGTAGCTTCCCATTGTGCTTCGACATTATTTTTTATTACATCCAGTATTATTCCAATGGGATATCGAGTTCAAATTAACATATTTCACACTTTATTACCATGCGCAGGAGTGGCATCTGGGCAAGCACAAATGTGATATTGTTGTTACTGCCAAATTTCAGCAGACCCAACATAAAATTAATCTATTCACCAAAAAAATGCGCTAAATATATCACATATGAAGTGGAAAGTGAAGTAAACTGTGAATGTTGTATAATACAATATTTTATTGAACTGATTAAACACAAAAAACACAAGGCGTCATTGACGCGGCGTCAACACCAATAATAAGTTAGTCAGGCTAGTGATAAACACGAGTACTTAAAGAAACTTCAGTCAGATAAATGAAAATTTAAACCAGGATAATTGAGAAGAATAATCACTTGCAAACAATAGCAGCATCAACAACAACATCATCATCAATAACAACAACAAAATACATGCACCAACCTCCATAATCCAACTGATCCTTACGGAGCCATTGCAAAATGGATAGAGAAGTTCAAAATATGTGCAAACTTACTGCAATGTAACAGTTGACCTAATCCAAAACAAAGCCCGAGACAGAATTTATCGTCAGAACCACAGCTAATCTTCTCAAACTAAGACACCAATATGCAGTAATAAAGAAAAATAGTCAAAGATTAGAAAAAGATAAAGCACCTGTTAGATTTTGAAATCATTGGAGAACATTTTGGTACTTTGATGATCCGTCCATGATATTTTCCCTTCAAACGATTTTTAAGCGCATCCAAAGAAAACGATGGGACACGGGAAATGAAAGGTCCCCCCCTCCAACCACCACCACCAAAATATTCACAAAGATTATTCCGCCAGTTCCAAAAAATACAAAAGCAACTGCAGTATTACAATCATCTAAGAATCATTGGACAAAAAGATTGAAAAACTAACAAGTGACCACTTCTTTATCATTGATGAATTTCACTTACAAAAACTATTGTACAGTGCGGCAAAAGAGTGATAATTTCCCACTGATGCCTCCTCCAGGAGTCCCTTTCTGAGCTTTCTACTACATGCCTATCTTCTCCTTATCTCTCCAAGATTCCTCCTCTTTGTATTGTCGGGTTTTAGTATAATGAATTTTGATGGCCACCACAGGGTCCAAAATCCCCTCTTTCTTTCGCCACAATATTTATGTTACCTCGTCTTTGCATCTGAGAGAATAATATGTCCTCGAACTCCTTCATATCTACTATAAAAGGCTTCACTTTGGCAATATCTTGATTTCATTAGAATTCTCAACATTACGGTTTACAACTGAAGGTAATGGGTGATGTCGTTGTATATTGGATGAAGGCATCGGGTAATTACTAAATGAAGCTGGATATTTAACCAACATGACAGCAGAGTCATGTATAGAAGGAAATCCAGTTTGTATTATGTTCCCATCCCAATAACCATAACTACTCCTTACTAGAACATCCTCTAGAGCCGAATTATTATCGAGGTTGATTTTTGACAGATCTGATTTTCCATCTACTTTGAATTTTATGTTAAATGAGGATTCACCACTTAATTTAGAGTGTTGAGGGACCCTATCCCCGTACTCATGCTTACTACTACAAGATTTATGCTGAGAAGCAGGGTTACTTAGGATCTGACCAAAGAGCTTTACATTACCATTCTTGCATGGTTTTGCTTCATCAGACGAACTAAGTTGATGGGGTCTTGGATCAATCATATTTTTGTCATTGTTGAGTAATAGTCAATCCCTAGAATACACCATGTTATTTGCTATGGATATCTTGATTGGTTAACTATTTTGACCTGGTAGAATGTAATAGATTTATTTAACTGAATCAGCGAATAGGAGGAGACACTACAAGAAAATATGTTAATTATGTAGGTTAAAAACTGACATATAACATTATTTATCACGGTTTTCAAAAGTTATAATTACCAACATATATACCCATGACATAAATGTTCGCAAAATCGCGATATTAAGTATGGTCTTTAATGTCGATTCTAAGAAAAAATTGATAAAAATAGTTGTAGAAGAATGAATTTTTAATCTCGATTTTAGGATGAACTGCGATATTTAGTGCGGTCCTTAATGTCAGTTTTAATCAAATGAGTTTATCCCTCAATTCTAGGAGGAACCGTGATAATAGTCTTGTTAAATCGACAAAAAATGTTAATTATGTTGGTTGTTTTTTAGTGGGGTAACTTCTCGCTTTTGCCTAAACCCGATATTAAAAGAAAGTATTTTTTTTAAAATTACATTAACCTAAAAGATATATTCATTCCAACATAACCACAATCCAAAAAATATATTAGTAGTAAAAGGCTTCTAAACCCCAACAACCCAAATAGTATATTCATTCAGATAAAACCACATCCCAACTAGAATTAACAAACAAAGAGTTCCATTTTTTAAATAGTCGAATCCACAATCAAACTACTTAAAACCAAATGAGATAAGTACTAATAGAATCCAAAAAAAAGTACTACAAAATATATAGGGGACAAATGCATCCTTCTTCTTGCTTGATCACCATATCAGGCATGTCCAACTAGAGTCAACTAGCTGTGCAAAAACAAAGCTAATAATTAGATTAATATGAAAAAATAATAGTCAACTAATAGCATGTATTTACATGGGTTGCCAGCCACAAATTTTTTTTTCTCAAAAAAACTGAATGTGAGATAATAAAGAAAAATATGATGCAGTCGGAGGGAAATGTAATTTCAAATTTAAGGGAAAGAGAAAATACCTACCCCCTTTGATTTTATTAATATAATAACAAAAATCTATCAGCTGGACAAACGGTTCATGTAAAAAGTAAAAAGACATTTGATTGACAAAATAGTTTTATATTGTTGTAACTGATGCGAATTTAGTATACTTAGTAAGATAGATTTAAAACACAAGAAAAATATAAGCAAAAGTAAGAACCTGATAAAATCTGCAATAAATTCGATGAACTCCATTTGGGCTTCGTTTATCTCATCAGAAGTATACCTATGTTGGACAACTTTTTCATCTGAAAATTTAAATAACTATACATTAATGACCTTTAAAGCTGCTATAAAGTAATATGCTATCAAAATAAATATTATATACAAACCTTTGTTTCAATAAAGGTAAAAGGATCTTACATCAAATATCGCATGAATCTCATTATAAAATATCCATATTCGAGACTATTTTGTTTTTGCATGGGGCACTGGATTGAACACATATGAAATATATTAGTAAAGTACAATAAATTTAAAGGAAAAAACATTATTCACTACTTATTTACCTTAGGGAAGCTCCAAGAGGGTGTAAATTTTTTTTCATCAATGGTCAATGTGCTAAGTCCACTACAAAATGAATAATAAGATTATTTGAAAATATTAGCTTATTGTGAATATATATATAGTTAGCATTTACTCACGTAGTGATATATAACTTTTCTTGTTCGGTGGGTCTATCATTTCTTGAATCCAACCAATAAATGATCATTCTGGAGAGATCGATGACAACCAAAACCCAATGAAATCTATAAAACAAATGAAGATTGAATACATACTATATAGGAAAACATATATGTACACTCTTTACAAATAAGACAGGAAACTAATATACGTACACATCTTGGATGTTGAGAGGAATAAAACATATTTGATATCCTTTCCGAACCCTACAATATTTTTTCAATAAGTCGTATTCTGTTGAATTTTGATGCAGCATTGAAGGATGCTGGATTGAAGAATTGAAATAGTTCTCGTGAGGATTGAAAATTTTCATACAGGTACGTAAATAAAAAAAATAAACAAATACTTTAAATCTAAATATAAACTGATTTAATATAATTTTAAAAAAAATATATGTATACCTCATGTAAGCGACAATACAAGTGACATCTAAGGCGTTTAATGCACAAAAATTCAGAAAATCATTCTTGAAAAGAAAGAATTCCACATTTTCTTCTTGAAACATATCTTTCTCCATAGGAATCTTTAACTCATTTGTCTCCATGGTCTTCAAAGTATTGGTAAAGGCAGCAATTAACAAACACTCGCCGCCATTAATATCGCCATATATTTTTTCACCAAAACTATCATTCTTTTTATTCTGCTTTATACGATAAGGAAAAAACACATTAAGTAATATAATAACACAAAAAACATAACTACTTACGAATTCTTTTACCTGAAGACCCAAAGCACAAGCTCTTCGGACCAAGCAATAAATGAGCCGGAGGCGTCTTTATCAAATTTCATTTCATCTGGACCAGGTACAGGGAGGATCGCATTAGCATCAATAATATTTTTAATAGACACCCGAATATTTTTGGCACCCAAGGCAATATTATGGATTTTCTCATTTTGGGTAATTCCTCTCAAAGACTACCCCCTCGACAACAATATTGGCTTCAGAATCAATAGCCAAACGACATTCTTTTCCCTGTAAGAAATACAATAGATAACATTTATCTTCTATTAGTACTAACCAATGGTGCACACGTGCAATGTGTGTGCAATACTGACACAACCTCATGGTCAAAAGTGTACACAATTTAACTAGTGAAATACTGCATACCTTTCCAATATTGGATATGGAGTAAGGTATTGATTTCCCTTCTTTACCGCCATCTTTTTTCTCTAAAAAAAATAAGAAAAACATAACAAATTAGCAAATATAAATGTGAAGACGATCCAAGATGATAGGACATTCTCTTATCTCTTCTTTTACCTTTCACATAAGTGGCTGATTATTACTACTGCCACAAGCACCCAAATTCTTCATTGTGTCACTTTTAATGGTATTTGACGCAACCATGTTTGGAAACGATGCGGGACCTCGTGAGTTCAGTTGAGTTTCCAAATGCTTTAATTTTTACTTTTTTTTCTTATAACTCTGATTCTAAGTTGTTAATGTGTCGTTTTGATCCACGTTTTGGAAGGTTGAAATACCTTGAAGGGACAACTCCAATTCCTTGACCTATTACATGACCAGTGCGTTCGAGAGTACTCAAATCCATAGTGAGTACATCACAACTGCCTTTAGTGACTATACTCCCATCCTTAACTTCCGTCTTTAATTCGCGTTGCAATATTGGCAAATAATAAATACAAATCAATTCTCATGTGATGTTGATTCAATAAAAATTAAATGTATATAAACTCACCACTTTTTCTGCAATCTCCTTTACTGCATCGTCTCCATATCCACGACTTCTTTTCTCACGTCCTTTCAAACCACAAAAAAACTCATATCATCGTCATATGATAAACCCATCTCTTTTTTCTAGAGTCAATATAAACCCACAAAATCATATTAGCCGTAATAATATTGTAGTGATCTAAACATAATACAAGTGAATTTTAAAAATGGAAGTTGAACGTACCAAATATTCCTCATACGATGGTTATATTCATTCTTAGAGCACTTTTCTCTTTGTTCCTCGCTTAACCTCTTATGATTCGACATAAGTATCATACATGACAAAAATATAAGTTGCCATGAGTAATATCAAAAGTCAATAAGTAAAAGAAAATCAAATTAGAGAGCTCCGCATGCTTATTCTAATCTTTTCTTGAATAACTATATTTATTTGTTGCATGTAAACCAAATAAGAAAAATGCTTATAATAGTCACACATACATGATGCATATAGACAAAAACCAAATCAACAACTAACTAATAACAAATATCAACAATATAATATATGTGAGGGTGGAAACAAGACACCCCCTGTTTCCATTTCACTTGAAAAGTCCTCACGCAATATGTATATGTACATATATTGATTGATAGCAATGTACTATGGAGCTATGCCAAGGAAATTTAATATGATGCACTTTAGGTTAGATGGATGGAGGCTGAATTGATCTAAAGTTATTTGTTATTGTTCTTTACCTTATAATTCGCATATGTACATGCTGATAGTTATGGGTGAATAGAATGAGGCGTCTAAAGGGAGCGCAGGAGCTGGGTGTGAGCTTATTAAAGATAATTTGGGTAATGTGTGGTAGATTATGGCCATTTTTTTGGGCAGCCCCGTTATCTCTTATCCCCTGTTCAGATATCTAAGACGGTTGCCGATGTCAAATTTTTTGTTTAAGAACCCATGTTTTTTGCCCCCAATCCGTCCAAGATCCAACTAGAATTGTTCACGACCCCTTCTCCCATAAAGTCAATTTAGTTTCAGCCCATTTTGCCCCAATCCTGTCAAGAACAACTTCAAGCACTACGGGTTGACACCAAAATCTTGGTTTTTGATCCGAGCGGTAGATATTTTTGATGATTTGAGGAGTGGAAATAGGAAGAAGATGAAGAATGATGAAATAATTAAAGAATCTTCCTCCAATTTTTAGAAATTAGATTTTAGCCCCTCAAGTTTTGCCTCTTTCGTAATTTTGGGACATTTTTTGTATTCGACCTCAATTTTAAAGTTCGAGGACGAACTTTTTCAAAGGCGAAGAGAATGATGTGAATGAAGAATTAGGGGTTATTTTTAGTATTTTTATTATTTTTTAGTCTTCGTTTTATTTTTAGTATTTCATTGTATTTTCCTTTTTTGTTAGTATTTAGAAGAAGGGATGTTATTTGAACTTAGGGGCATAATTGTAATTAGATTCTTAGCTTAGAGGCCAAGCAACCTCCTTCCTATAAATACCCATATGTAGCCTCATTTGGGGCATTCTTCCATTTTATGAGATTTGATTAGAGAGAGTTTGAGAGAGAATTATATTTTCTTGCTTCCACTTGACGTCATTTACATCAAAATCAAACCCGACTTGCTAATTATAAACCTCTTCCACAAGCTGAGTTTTAAACCGATCCAAGGAACCATCAGAATGAAGTTTGGATTTGTACACCCACCGAAAATAAATGACATTCACGTGGGGTTGCTCTGCAACAAGGACCCAAGTGTCATTGGGAGAGAGAGCCTTCATTTCATCAATCATAGCAGAGTGCCAACCAAGGTGACTAAGGACACTTTTATGGTTTTTGATATAGGAGAGGTAGCAAGAAGTAAGACATATTTGGGATTTGGTTTAATAATGCCAACTTTACTGCGAATTGTCATGGAATGTGATGGGTTTGTGGGGGTATCTGTGGGTTCATTATCATTTAGAAATAATAAAGTAGTAGGCAGAGTAGGAGGTGGTGTAGAATTGGGTAGAGCATGTGCTAGGGGTGTGGAAACAGGACTCATCATGTCCTCTTTTCTTACAAATTTGACAGTATAAAGTAGGAGCTGAGGTTCAACCTTAAGCAGGTGAAACATTTTGCGGTTCGCTCGAGGGTGGTCAGTTATTATAATGAGTCCTGTTGTTGGATTGCATAAAACCACGGTCTCTTGAACTAAAGGATGAAGAACCATGCCTAAATGATGGATGATTGGTATTTCTTTGTCCCACAAATGCAAGATTTGGAGTAACATTCTCAGAAAAATGTCATTTATTCCTTAATCCATGGATTTGTAAAAGTGGAATTAGATCAACATATGATGGAACCAGAGGTTTTAACATAGTGGTGGCAAAAGACTCATACCTTGGTCCAAGACAATTGAAAAACCAAAATACTTTCTTTTCATCCAGGACTGGCTTTCCAATAGCATTTAACTGATTTCATTATGACTTGAACTCTTTGATGTAATCAGATAATGAGATAGAATCCTTCTTCTCTTGATGTTTGAGCAGCAATTCAAATTCCCTGGCTTGAGAACCCTGAGAAAATGCATTTTTTAATGAAGACCATATATCATATAATGTTTTGAGACCAACCTCAGTTCCTAATCCCTCTTTAGAAATTATTGCGGTAATCCAAGCGTTGACCAATTGATCTGTGTGAGTCCAAGCTACCAGATCTGGATTTGGTATATAGTGGTGTTGTTGGTAGTATCAGTTATCTCAGTTGACGATGATCTTATTTCTCGATAATGAAACCAAGTAGGTCTCAACTTTCAATCAAAGACAAAACTTGTTTTACCCAGAGAAGATATTTGGTTGAAGAGAGTTTGAGGGGAACAAAATTAGCCACATTTAGACTGGCTGGGTAGGGGTACTTTGGTGCAGATACGTTGGCCATTTTTTAATTACTCTTTGAATTTCTCAGGATTAGAATCCTTAGAGAATATGCTCTGATACCATAAAGAAACACAAGAGACTAGAATGAAAAGTTTTATTTTCGGATTACTTCTTCTCATATGATCAGGTACAATATATAGAAGTCTAGGATAAGATTTACATTGGTAAGTTACAGATATTGTCGAAACTGTTGTTACATGAATTAAGGAAAGCATGACACCTGTAGTTGGCAAAGTAAACTGGCCATTGATCAGTTGTACTTGATACGCTCTAATTCACAAATAAACATCAGCGGCATAAGACGAATTCACCATGCAAATTTGGTTTTATCTTCTTAATATCCCCAGAGGCTTGTCTTTCAATACCATTTTCAAGGTAATCCCTAGACATTGAATAATAAATTGGATTAATTGTATGTAACTGGGTTGAAGTGCAAGAGCTTTCCGTGGAAGCTTCAAGATCTAGAAAGTCTAGAGTTAATGCCTACCTCAATATAACTGCATTCCGTCCTGCTGGATCACGCATCCAGAATAAAACTGCAGTCTGGTGCATCAAAGATAAATTAAAATATTCAAAGTTAGTGAAAATGGGTGAAATATGACTGACTATATGCTTCATTATAGTTTAATAAAGGGTAATCTTGGATCCATCCATGGATTTTGTAACTACATCCACTCAAAAATAACTAATAAGTTAATCCACTAAAATGGGACAATTACAAAGTGGATGCCTTCAAATTATTGTTCCATTTTGGTGGATCAACTTATTATCACCTTAAACGGATGTATTTACAAAATTACTATATGGATCTAACAACACCATTTAAAATCGTGCTCCTACACATCATAAGAAATATCAGTTTCTTTAGAGGTCAATGGGTATCAGTTTTTCTATCAATCAAGCACCGAAAAACTGAAGGAAAAAAAAATTCAAACTGATACCTCTATTTTGCCGCTAAGCTCTGAAGTCAAACATTTTGGAAGTTCATCAGAATAAATCATTTTGAATTCTTGTTGGGTGAGAACCCGTTGTGTTGCATCATGGTGGGAAAGAATCTTTTTAACTACTGCAGTATCACAGCCAAATCCTGAAGGAAAAATAAAACAGAGATAAACAAATAACTAGGGAAACATAATACCTACAAGAAATTACACCCTCTGTATATGCGAGAAAAGAAATCACAAACTTATAAATAGATTTAAGTATTTGGAAGACGCTCCAATCTTAACAAGAAACTCTTCAAATCAGTAATTAAAAACTGATATAAGATTACATCTTACTAAAGTCCTAACTGATTTATTATTGATCATGTCCATGGTTAGAGGATTATCATTTGCATTATCTAGATTTAACTATTGTCCATTGTACTAAATGCCCAACTGATTTTGAAAATTAAAAAACCAAGCAATGTCCTTACTTTGCAATTTGTCCCCCCAAAATAGTAGCCAATGCATTTTCTGTGTAGAAACCAAGGAGCAGCAAAATCATCTTCATTGGGAAGTTCTTTCTAGATGAATTAATCTTCTCCAACAACTGTCTGCCAACTGCACTCACTAGACTACCCAATCGAGTCTGCCCAAGACCCATGCCGTCTTGACCCCCACCACCCGTGTCTACAGCAAAAGCTATTCTCCACCCGTGTTTTCTGGTCACCATATCAAAACTACAAAAATCACAAAGCTACATATACGCATCACCCTAACAATTATTAATAATGAGAGGCCTATAAATTGTTGATAAATAGTATCTAATAACCAATAAAAACATCATCATCATCCTTGCCTTAATCCCATCATATGGGGTAGGCGACATGGATTCTCCTTTTCCATACTAATATATTATATGCAATATTATCATTACTTGTGAATATTTTCAAAAAGGCGGTTCATGGAGTTCTGCCCAAAACATGAAATTAAATCAATCAAATATATTGGAGTGGACTAATAATGTAAACACTCTTAATTAAATCAATCAACGATATCATATTGTTACTATCAACTCTTAATAAAAACTAGTCCAATCAATTAAAAAAAATAAAAAAAATCATACAATGATCTAATCGGAAACAATTAATTTGGGGGGGGGGGGGGGGGGAGCAACCATGTTTGTGACTTCTGCCCAAAATTTTAAGTTTTTTAAACTGCAACATTTTCATGGAAACAATTGCAGCGAATGGAAACTACAACATATTCATATAATATAGTCAACCCCATCTGGGGTTTGGATTTCGGGTCATATGCATTGAGGGCATGGATGAGATACATGATAGAGGGAGGATATTTTGCAACGATCCATGTAATATCTATCATTCAGCAGGTCAATTTTTAAGTTGCAAAGAACTCATAAACCATCTCACTGGTGAGTCGACTCCTTTGGATCCTCAAATAAAGGCCACAGAGTCGAATAGAAATCATAGTATCCATAGATTTTGATAAAGCATTTAAGAATCATGAAGCAAAAGGTTGAGCATGAGAGAATGACACTCTTCACGTGGAGTCGTATTTGGAACATTCGTCTCCAAAGGACCTCCACCAATCGATAGTTTTATTTGAGCTCGCGTCATGGCTTCAAAAACTGTATTACATTTGCACTTACACTTTTCAAGAGTGAACCTGATGTGAATGAAGAATGAGCATTATGTTTAGTAATTTTATGGTTTCATTGTATTTTTGTTATTTGCTTTTTTTTTCCTCTATTTCGTGTATTTTCTTTTATTAGTTATTTATTTGGTATTATAGGAAGGAAGGTTAATTGGATTTTAGGGACTTAATTTTAATTACTTCTTTAGCATAAAGGCGAAGCAACTCCCTCTTATAATTACCCCTTATGTAGAGTCATTTGAACATTCTTCCATATTTTTAGATTTGATTAGAGAGAGTTTGAGAGAGGATTATCTTTTCTTGCTTCCATTGATGTCATTTATGTTAATTGGTATTAGAGACTCTTCGCTCCACCCAGTTGTTGTGTAGACAAAAACTCGTAAACAACGTCACGTGGGTCCAAGAAAGATGAACAACTTGGCATCAAACCCTTTCGAGCAAATCATGGAAGCCCTTCATCAAATGAAGGCACAAATGGAAGAGAAGAATGCGCGACTGCCTCCACCAGCAACCACCTCGCACCCCCTCCCCAAAAAACACCCCGAACCACCCACCTGCATTAACTCTAACCCTAATTCAAGAAACCAACACCCTAACCCCCAAAACCCATCTAATCACGCTTCTGCAACCATTTCCACCAATCTACCCTAAAAAAACCTTAACCCTAGCTCCATTTATCTCCAACCCACCATCCAACCCACCACACCACCTCAAACTGCTCCCCAAACAACCCTAAACCCATCAAAAAATAGTAACACCTACCCAATTAAGCCCCTCCCACCACCGTTCATTACTTCTGAATCCCACTAACCCCAAAAGACCAGGTCCCCAATCCCACCTGACCCGTCGCTCAACCCCTCTGACCAAACCCACCCACCGTTCAACCTTCCCCAAGCTAGCCAACCACCCAAAATCCCCAGTGGACTGAGTTTTGCACCGATCAGTCGAGTCCATGATGAAATCCACTCTGGTTGGGTCATTTCGACCTCATCCCATGGTCAGACCACCCAAGCAGTGGTCGACGGAATCCTGAGGATCGAAACCAACCATGAACCACTAGGGTTCTACCTGGGTGGAGACCGTCATCTACCAGAAAAAGCCTCCAGCAACTGCAATCCTAACCC
This sequence comes from Sambucus nigra, assembly GCA_949130495.1. Taxonomy (NCBI): domain Eukaryota; kingdom Viridiplantae; phylum Streptophyta; class Magnoliopsida; order Dipsacales; family Adoxaceae; genus Sambucus; species Sambucus nigra. The sequence goes on along the minus strand of OX422214.1, from coordinate 5,001,976 downwards.
CATGTGCATTCAAGCCTTGGGCAGTCCACCTCTCCCCAATTTGAACCAACTTGTCCCCATATCTTCTTCCAAAGTAAGGCTGACCCTGATCGAGGGTTCTGACCAATTTACGGTGTTGAAATTATCAAGTCAACCCATAGTTTTCATCAACAGGGGAGATCTGTTCCTGGACCATTTTGGCGACCAAGATCCATCTAAGATCCACCCGGAAAATCTCCAAGAACCATTCTCCAACACCTTCACTCCAATTTCCGTCCTGTTTGACCCAATCCAATCAATAACATGTGTAAGAACTAAGGTTTTACATCAAAACCTTCGTTGTTGACCCCGGTGGTCAATATTTTTTATGACTGGACATGTGTGGCATGAGGAAGAAGAAGAATAATGCAAAAATTGACGAGTCTTCCTCAACATTTTTAGAAATTCAATTTTTCCCCCTTAAGTTTTCCCTCTTTCGCAATTTTGAGACATTTTTGCGTTCGGCCTCAACTTTAAAGTTCGAGGACAAACTTTTTCGAAGGCGAAGAGAATGATGTGAATGAAGCATGAGGGTAATTTTTAGTAATTTTAGGGTTTTATTGTATTTTTGTTATTTTCTTTTGTTTCCTTTATTTCATGTATTTTCTTTTGTTAGTTGTTTGTTTGGTATTATAGGAAGGAAGGTTAATTGGCTATTAGGGACTTAATTGCAATTACTTCTTTAGCTTAGAGGCCAACCAATTTTCCTCCTATAAATACCCCTTATGTAGACTCATTTGAGTCATTCTTCCATATTTTCATATTTGATTAGAGAGAGTTTGAGAGAGAATTATCTTTCCTTGCTTTCATTGACATCATTTACGTCATAACCATACCAATTGGTGAAAGTACGTGGAAGACTACAACATAAACTAACAAGCACAAGAGTTTCACCGCAATTCTCAATATCATTCATCAACAATTTAGTATGGAAGGGAAGATTATATCGTATTTATAGTTGTCATATGCATGGTCAAATCCGTAAAAATCCTAATATCTAAATAAACTTCTCTAACTTTAACTAATTGGTGAATACGCATAAGAAATATTTCTTTTTCTTTGCAAAATATAACTAAGCACTGAAGTCAACTTAACAAAACCTTTTCCTATTTGGGGATGGATACATAAATTATTTCCCATTACGTCATGTTAAACACAATTTCCTTAGTTAAACCACATGATGTAATGTCCCTTTTTATAATATACCACCAAGTTAGTTCAGGCCTACCATTATTCTAGCATTATTGTTAAGGAAAAAAATGTGTCTACATCTGCCATATCTCCAACACCTGAAGAAAGGGATGCATGTGCTCTAATGCAACTCCTTGCTTCCACCTACCAAGTAACCCCCCCATGTTCTCACAATGTACATTCTTTATTTGGAATATAAGAGTTATTGCCAAACCTCAAGCTAGAAATTCTCTTTTTAACTAATGCAACTCTACTAAACATGATCTCCTTTGCTTAGCTGAGCCCATCTCTTCTTTTTCCTCTGTTCCTCAAAGTGTTTGGTCTAGCTTAGGTCTTAAATTTTCGTCTTTTAATAATAAAGGCATTCTTCCTCCCAACATTTGAATTTTGCATGCCAATCACATCACTCCTCCATTCATTATTTTAACTCCACTTGTTGAAAAAATGCTCATTTCTTCACATTGATTGTCTCATCTCGTTCGTGTATGCCCGAACCACATAATTAGAAGACATCTATAAGATGAACACTCTGCACTCTAAATATAATTTTCCTTGGGCTGTAATTGAGGACTTCAACTCTATCTTAGGTGCTCATGAAAGGCAAGTCTACAAATTTCCTTTAAAACCTGCCTTTGACTGACAGCGTCTATGATTAACAGCTGTGATTTTGTTCATATAAATGCCACTGTTCACTATTTCACTTTTACAAAATGGCTGCCAAAAATTTTTTTACCAGCAAAATCACTCTCCTCAAAGAAGGCACCATATTTCACTCTTCTCCTAGTGATATTCAATAACATGTGCTAAGGTATTTCTCGGACATGTACAACTCCCAAAGCTTAACTGTTGATAATGGTCTCATCACTTCAACCATTCATAGTCTTCTATCTGATGATGTAAATGCATATATATCCCATGTCCCTACTAATCCTGAGATTCAAATTGTTGCATTTAATCTTAGTTCATCTGTCTCCCCTTGGCCTGTTGGTTTCACCAGTCATTTTATCCAAAATATTTGGACTGTTAAGCTCTTTTTTAGCAATCTTGCCTGGATTTGGTATTGTAATCATGTAGTTCACTACTTCAAACTATAAGAGCACTTTAGAACCCTTGCTATGTTCTTTTAGTATTATAATCATGTATGTTGTCAAGATTCATGTATTTCATCAACACTGAAAGTTCCCTAACAATTTACATAGTGGATAATAATGATATTCCATAATGTAATTATAAGATATATAAAGAATTATGTATATATGGTGGCTGAGTAGTCTTTTTTCTTCCCATTTTTCTATTATTGAAGTTAAAAGTTTCCTTGTAATTAATTATGGTTCAAAGCTGCGGTATCGGTCTATGACTCGGACACTCAATGTTTGACTCAGTATCGGTATCGCTCTCGGTCTTGGGCGATATGCAACTATACACTATTTAGAGAACTCAAAAAATATTGAAAAAAATACATAAAATTTTAGAAAAATAAGAATAATAATAGAGATCTTAAGTATTTAGTCCTATTTATAAAGCTTTACTTGTCTCCACTCCTATGTTTTTATTTTTTTAGTTGTTGGCCCTATATGGGACAAGTGTCATTCTCTACAAAAAGAAGGATGGGTGGTTACAGGAAAGTTATAGGCGGTTTTGGGTGGTTATGGAACTTTTTATAATTCTAAAAATACATGAGAGTGGAGTCTAAATACATCTTTGTAGATGGGACTAAAACCAAAAATACTAATAATAATATGGCTCCATTTGACAAATACAAAAACATCATTTAGTATGCATAACATTGTCTAATTTTTTATACTTAATCATCATTTACTATGCATAACATTGTCTAAACCAATATATTTTTAGTAAGATATTATTCGTTAATGTTATAATAGTTCCTATTACTAATGAAGGATATTTATATAAAGTAAGTAATCATACATTTTATGGATAGACAAATAATGATACATATTAATAAAAATTAAGTAAATACAAAAACAAGGTTAAATGGGAGATAACCCCTTTAGTAACACTACAAGAAAATAATTAAGAGATTCAACCAAAAACCCGATTTGCGATCGCGAAACATCATATACCATGCTCCGAATTGAAAGAGATTTCTCTGAGACGTGGATGCAAAATCGAGGCTCTATTGTGTGATTTAGAAGTTGGGAAAGAGAGATTGATGCTTAGTGACTTGTACCATCTCGGTCGATATATCTACTATATGGGTTAATACCACCACGATATCCCCGATATGGGCCGATTCTACAACGATATCATCAATATGAGCCGATACTACCAAGAAATCATCGATATAGGGTCAATTCACATCAATAATCTAAAACTCAACTCGTAACTCTGAATCGGATCGGTGGGTATCGATTCCTCCGCGGTGTCGGCCTAGACTTTGAATTGTGAAACTAATTGAAACTTAAGTAGTCAATGTTAAATTTGGGACCGCTCTTTTTCGAGATCCGGATCATGAACCACCATAATTTAGGTCGTACGACCTCGAATCATGGTACGTACGGAGATGTAGTGATTTCGGTACCTATGGTCCAACTCCTCTAGAACAATAAAAACAACCATAGGGATATCCATTAACAAGAACTGATAGCTTAGAAAAGTGTAAGAGAGTAAAGATCTATTTTATAAAAGTGGAATTAAATCCAAAAGCTTTTAGGGTGTTAAGAATAAAATTCCAATCCATGGTATCAAAAGCTTTGGATATATCAAACATTATGCCCACGTTTCCACTAAGACATTTTTAATCAAGGATGTTAAAGAACTGAGAGGCTAGGCCAATTGCATGAAAAATCTTTCCACCTTTGAAGAAACCATATTGTTAAGGGGAGATAATCTTACACATAATTTTATTGAGCCTATCAGTTGGAATTTTGGGAATTCTTTTGAATATAAAGTTAGACAATGCAATGGGTCTAAAATTATTTAACGTATCAGCACAAGGGGTTTTAGGCACAGAGCAATAATGATGTAAATAGGCCATATTTTAGGGTTTTACTAGTCATTTTATTTTATTATTTGTATTTTCATTTGTTTTGCTTTAGTACTTAAAGGTAAGGAGTAGTAATAGAGTTTTTGTAATTAGTACCTTAGCTTGGAGCCTAAGCTACTCCTCCCTTTAAATACCCATGTAGTCTTCATTGGAAAACATTCCTCCATTTTGAAATTTAAGATATCATTTGGTTCTCTCTTTAAAGTTAGGGTTTGGCATTTCTTTTAAGACATTGAAGTATGGTTTACATCAAATTGGTATCAGAGCGGGTGTCGCTCCAACATTGGTGTTTGGTATAACGGTGTTTATTTTATCAAATCGTACACTACTCTTCAATGGCTCCCAAGAAATTCAAACAAATAAAAGAGGAGATTCAAATATGAACGAGAGATTGGGTACAAGCACAACATATCTATGCCCTCTCTCAACTCAAATTTCAAAACCCTAGTCCTAGCCCTAGCCCATTCGAAACCGTAACCCTAGTTTTCCCTACCCCTTACTACCCCTACCCAGATGTCGACGGGCTCCACCACCAACATCAAACCCTCGCTGCCCCTCCCCACTCCAACAATCGCCGACCACCCCTCCCTTTACAAACGACCCACCAACAGCCCAATGGGGCAAGCCGCCATTGCCCCCTAATCCTCCACCCCACCTCCTCCACCCCACCTCCAATCATCCTCTCCACTCCACCACTGCCTAAAAACCCACATCTAACCCCCAAAACCCTGTCAACGTAGTACGATCCCCAACTCGCCCCTTTATGACCCGAGGCTACCCATTTCCCCCTCCCGCCACTCCGACGGGCTATCCTGCCCCCTTCTGAGTTCCTCCTGACTCCTCCCTCTGCATCCCGACCCACTATCACCCATTTTTCAAAGCCCAAACCTAAAAAAAACTTACATTTCCACCCCGATTAACTCCCCAGGCTCGATTCAAGAGTGCCTATGGCTAGTCCAAGATTGGTTGCTCCACCCAATCATTCTTCCTCCCTCCCTCACCCAAATCGGTCAAATCAACGATAAAAACTCCCCTCCCGAGGAGGCTAATTGCAAGAATGATAGAAATGATGACATAAGGTTGTGTATTGAGGATTTTTTTTGACATTTTTATAGAGGATATTTGGGTGGCTCGCACGCACTTTCGCGAGCCGGATACATTTGATTTGGGAGATTTCTTCCCAATTTTTGGGAATGGGGATGATGATTTTGATGAGGTGGTAATTTTGGGTGAGGTGTTGTGTGGTGGATAGGTGGACCCATTCCTGGTAACTTTATATCGGTGCGCAAAATAAATTTTTCGCAGCGTACCATTAAGGAGGTTTATCACGGGAATCTCGGATCGAGCTTTTGTAGGACGGTCGTGGTTGGTTTGTATGACTATTCTCTGTGGACCATTCGCCAGCCGGTACAAGGGAATTTCTAAGGACATCACTTCTTCCATTTGGGTAACTCTATGAGAGGTTCCTTTCTCTCTTACCGTCCATCTCCTACGCTCGAGGAAGAGCTTTTCGAATCCGGGGAGAGTGATGGAAATAGGCCATATTTTAGGATTTTATTAGTCATATGATTTTCTTGTGTATTTTCTTTTATTTCATTATTCATATTTTCATTTATTTTTCTTTAGTATTTAAAGGTAAGGAGTAAAAATGACATTTTTGTAAATAGTGCCTTAGCTTGGAGCCTAAGCTACTCCTCCCTTTAAATACCCATGTAGTCTTCATTTGAAGACATTCCTCCATTTTGATATTTAAGATATTAGTTGTTTCTCTCTCTTGTGACACCCCGCCCAATTAAATATAGGGTGATCAGTCATCTACCAATTTAAAACAGGATATTCAGTTGGTTCATTCTCAGCATCACTGTCAAAAAACTTTTTAACATATTAATCACCTATTATAAAATTAAGTTAAGTGTCAAAACATTTCCAATTTAATAAAACCAAGTAAATCCATTTCTTCTCATTTTAAAATATAAACCATTCACAACACATATGAATGTAAATAAATACTGAACATGAATCAAGTACTGAAATAAATAAGACTGGATAAAACCTCCCTGTTCAAAACTCCAAACCATATAATAAACTGAATACAATATCTCTGATGAAAGAACTATAAGTGGGCGAAATATGCCCTAAACAAGAAGTCTAGATGAAACTGAATGGAAAGGATAGATGCGTCTACTGCAAGGACCTACAGCTTCCACACAGCTGCACCACGTCAAGCAGTCCAAATCTCTAAATCTGATTCTCCTGTGGCTGAGCACCTGATATAATACATATATATAGCAAACGAGTGAAGAGATACAAGAAACGGGTCAGAGCACGATGTGTAAAAATATTTTATCAAGTATTTAAAACTGGTTCTTAAAACAAGTCTTATACGCATGTTTGTTATCGAACTCTCACACGAGTTTCTCACCTCTCGTCTATTGTACACGCCTAACGTACATCTAATCTCCCCCTAGTTATACCTCCCAGTCTAACTAGTCAGAAACCATACTAATACTAACTATGCTCACAAGTAGTATTCCCGTATCGCCCATACAATACGCTATTCAGATAGTTTATCTCACATACTAAGTTTCATTATTCACCGTTTGAATGGTTAATCTTTTATTCACTAAGATTATTTTACTTCTCATTTTCATTTTATCTACTAGTCTCACAAAGTAGAAAGTTACCCAAGTACACTCATACATATATATAGTCTCATCATCCCTATATATATACACTAGTCCTGCATTCTTAGGTTAAGACCGCTTGGTACAATGTAATAATTATTATTATTATCAAATCTAATAATTTGACATAGTAGCAATATTCACGAGTCCATATATATATATATATATATATATATACTAATCCTGCACCCCCGGCTATGCCCCATTAGTGCATATCTCCCGAAAATCATGCATCCCCGGGTTAGCACCCATTAATGCACCAATCAATAATAATTCAGCACCCCCGAGTTATCACCCATTAGTGCGCCTAACAATAAAATATTGCATCCCCGGGTTAGCACCCATTAATGCACCTACAAATATTAATCCAGCACCCTCGGGTTATCACCCATTAGTGCGCCAAACAATAATCATCTTTGTACCCCCGGGTTATCACCCATTAGTACACTTAATAATGGAGTTTCTGCACCCCCGAGTTATCACTCATTAGTGATCTTAACTATAATATCACATAATAGGCATACACACATCTTATTATAATTTATAGGTATTTCTCCAACCTACATATATACTCTTCATACGTATTTTAACCTCATTACTATGTATAGTATAAATAATTAGATTACTATTCTCTCTCATAATCTCCAAGGTATATTCTCTCTCTATACCGAAATAATTAAAGTATTTATTCTCACATAATTTCACAAAATTCCATCTTATTTAAATTTACTATTTGGTAGTTTCTCTCACTCCAATAAACTGGCAAACACGAAACTAGACTTTGAGAAAAATCCCCAAAAATTCCCTCTGTCGCTCGAACCAGAAGGGTTGTCGTTTGAACGACTTCCACGTGTCGTTCGAGTGGCTTCGCGCGAGATTCCATCTCGCTCGAATTACTTCGCGTGAGGTCTCGATCTCATTTGAACCACATCGTGTGAGATCCCAATCTCGTTCGAACCACTTCGCGCGAGATCGCGCGAGATTGCACTGTTTGTCTTCTTCACCAAACTTCAATGTTTTTCCTCCATTTTTAGACCTAAAAACCTCTAAGGTTCGATTCCCAACAACTCATCATCAATACCCATCAGCACCTAACAGGTTATAGATTATTTCTATCATCTTAGGATCCTTAATTCGTCATTAATCATCACAATTACATACAACCCCCAAATTAATTCACATGAACCATAGTTTTCAAAATTCCAAATTCTAGAAGCCAATCAACCCAGATTCGTTCATCAATATATAATCAAATTCCGTCATTAATCCTCTACATACATGATGGAATTCCAGCCACTAATTAAACCAATCCTTAATCATAATTTAAATCTCCAATTTTCACCCAATTAACATATAAAGCATGATTAAATCCTCCTACACTAAAATGAGCATGATTATTGCTAAAAGAAAGCAAGTAATAAACACTTACCTCGAATATGACGGCCTGATCCATTGGTGATGTTGGTATATACGCATTCCTCTCTTCGCGATCTATGCGCTGGTAGTCACGGTTGTGCAAGGTGATGCCAAATGAGCCTTCTCTCTTGGAATTTGGTTCTCCTTCACACCCTCCATGGCCGTTCTAACTTCCTGTCACCTCTTAACCCTAATGGACTTCCTCGGCTGATATAATAAGTCCCAATTTTCGTGCATTAATTTAGCCCAAAAATACAATTTACTATAATGCCCTCTCGGGGTAACGGTTAGGCCTAAAATCGCCCCGGGACCCAAACTAAACACCCGGGTATACTATTTTGACTATGTCGACCCTTCTGGACTCAATAGAGCGCTCGAAATGACCATACGAGTTAATATAAATAATTTCTCTTTTTATTCAATTCAATTAGTCCCGATACGACTCACACGTGTGACAGACTTAAATTATCAAACTGCCGTATTCCTCACTTCCGACAATTTATCAAATATCATAAGTCCATATTACGTATCCCAAAATAATATTTAATAGTTCACAATAATAAGTATTAACGCTTGGCACGCTAGTTAATAGTTATTTTAATTCGGATTAATAACAAATTAATTTCTCACATTTTAATTTAATTAATCCAACAACAATAAATAAATCGCATATTTATTCCCACAATAATAATTAATCACATAATTATTTAAATCATCAAAAATACGGGGTGTTATATACTCCCCCCCTTATAACGAAATTTCATCCCGAAATTCGGAAAAAGTATACCAGGTATAGACAACGCTGTAAAAATATTGCGCATCGCATCCCGACGCTCACAAGTAAGGTACTCCGTACCAACCATATAGTACGCGATAAAATACCCATAATAATGAACACTTCACATGTGTTTGCTTTAAACTCCAGGTTACCCTGTCATATAGGCTCTTGCCCAAGCCTTTCTCCTTAAGTTTCACTACTTTAACTATATTTTAGATATTCACTATCTAGTCTTCTACTACTAGCACCATAGTAGATTTATCCTCTTTTCATATACATACGACTTCGTCTCCTTCCATTCATACAAGTAAATTTGTTGTGCAATATCTATTTCACACACAATATATACGGTAATATCGATCCTTCTGCGACATTTGTAATCATAACTGGTCCCTCATCTTAAACTATTAAGTAGGACAACGAACATGTTTATCATGCCATACTTCTTCTGGCACTCTACCCGAATGTGAATTTATTGGATTTATTTGGACACAAACTCCACTAGTGGAAGGTACTACTCTCGTCCTCTCCTAAGATCTCAGGGTTCACATAAAATTTCCTCTCCCGCATCTGATTAGACCGCTTGTCCTGCCCATCCCTCTATGGGTATTAGGTTGTACCCAATCGCATCTTAGTACCTAAATTCTCACCATCTCAGATACATGAGAAGATCCTTGGGGATACTCTTCCATTCTCTAGTGGAAGGAGCCCCTACTGGTTTTGAATTGTCCACCATTTCTTAATCCGTCACGTGACCCACCGCAAGACCATCCCTGCAATATTAATCTACATCGTAAGTCATCACCACTGTTGTTTGTATTCTGATACATTTTATACTCTCTTGAATAAATTTCAATTAAATCTCAAAACATAAGTCCCTGACCAAACTTCATTAATAAGCCTCGGCTTACCCGGCTACATGTTATCGAATTCACATGCTAATCACAATCCACCATTTGATTCAATCCCTCAGGGCACCCATACACCCTATGCCTCACGCATCATTATACAAAAGACATGAAATATTTTTACCTCAATTCATACACACTCGGTATGCTGATGTGGTAGGGTTGCACTCAACCACACCACTAGTCATGACTTAAACCATCCTTCAATGGCATCATTCATCTATTCCGAAAAATACTAAATCCAGGCTACTCTATCGGCCTTGAGTTATAAAAGAATTATTAAGTCTCAATTATATTCCTTTATAGGTACAATAACCAACATAAAAAACTTATGTACTATCGACCAAACTTCTCTCCAACTCTCAACGTTCTCTAGTTTCATGCGTGGGATGTCTCGCAAAGAGAAATCCAAACAAGGAACCCCCCCGATACACTACTATCTAACCTAGTCGGTTGTTGAGGTCTGTAAGGCCTTCAGTACCTACTATGTACTTTCCCACAATCTACGTATTGTGACATAAAAGTTTAATCGTCCACTCTCATGTCCCTAAAAATGTAACATGAAGCATGGCGCCCACACTATCCCAAGTACTTGGCGCTATAGATATATAACGAGCTATATTTCGCCGCTCGATAAGAACACACTGTATTCTAAGTCTTAATAGACAAATAAATCCCTATGCTCGGAAATTACATATAATTAGACACTATACTCGCTGAGGTCTATATTACTATGAAAGTTTCATATATACTCATATCTGGGCCCAACCCTATTTCAGGTGGCGCTGCACAAAACTAAGATCACTCCTCCTGGAGTATCCGGCACGACAGTCATAACACTACATATTTACTATCGTTTAACCATACGGTAATTAATCACTAAAAATTACCATAATAAACTCTACTAAAGTTGACTCAATGCAGTAGTAAATTATAGCAACAAAACATATTCTTAGGGCCCACCCGGTTCACTCACGGGAAATCATCAAAATGCCCTGCTAACAATGAGAAATACTTTTGTAACAAGACTGTTAAAACTAACGTTCCCACTAAACTCGAACCGCATGCGAAGTTTAGGGTTTCCAATTTACATAAAAGTTGTGACACACACATGTCACTATAATCTATCCTTTATTCACAAGGACGAAGCAAAACCTCACCAGTCTCGCCAAATCACAGGGTCTCAGCACGTGGCTTCCATCATGACCCATGAACATCTGCAATCGTCATACATCCTAGGATTTCATCCTATAGTTTTCCTCTCTCGTCATGGACAATTTATTCCACCATGTGGATTTCACGCCCATTATTAAAACGTTGGCCCAAACTCTCCTGGCCTCAATTATAGCTTCATTCAGCTCCCGTTTACATCCCGAGTCCCCTAGTCCCTAACATACTGTATGCTACTATTAACAAGGACTCTACTGGTCCAGACTGAACCCGTCATTCTCGGGTTATAAATTTCCTGGGCCTAATTCCCTTGACCCCAAATTCTTTCGCTGAAAGTCTCGCTCCTCCAGTCGTTATGCCTAGCTGGCACGGTTTACCATTTCTAATCTCTTCAGTCTCACTTCTCAATTGTGGACACATTCAATACTCGTAGTTCTACTTCCTTCACATAAGGAAAACTTCACGAACTATTTCCCATCACTGGTCCCACTGACCATTTTGGGAATGTCCTTCTCTCGGACCGACAGTCTCAACTCACAATTGTTCTTCCACTGTCCCTTTGGCTACGCTAGCTATCCAGAACTATGGTTGGCCTCTACAGCCTGATTGACTTCATCGCACTCTTGAATTTAATCACTTAACATCATCTAACTGAGTTCCCTATTGGGTATACTCTCATGTGGGGTTTCACTAACACCATTAAATTCATTTTTCTGCTCTTTATCAGGTTCGTTAACCCTCTTTACTCCCTTCTCTTGGAAGGACTGCAATCACTAGAAACCGTATAACTTTGATGACATCAACATTAGTCATCCTAGATGTATTCCTCATCCATACGGGTATTTCTATTCACGGGTTCTTTATCAACTATAAACCCTTTGGATAATTTATGCCCCTCTGCTAGGCACGAAGTTCATAATGCAATTCAACCTCTCTCTCATGATCGGTTTCTATCTTACCCATCATTTTAAACATAAAAATTTCACTCACATTTTGTTACCACACTGAATGGAAGACTTCACAGTCAAATCGAACTCAAATTTCTCTCTAAATTTCAGACACACTTCTTCATATATGGTGATTGCCTATAATCACTACATGATGCTCCTAAGAGCTATAGCTTTTAACTCCAAATTTAATTATGAGTGCCATCGCACCCCACTCTACACAACTGCCTTCGGATTTTCTACCTCCGCTGGTCTGTTACACTTTCTCAATTTCTTTTCTGCATATTCACCGATGGGTTTTCAAAAGAGTTCCTCTGATTTCCCCTTTATCGACTATGTTAGGTGGTCCTGAATTTACTCCACCATTATCCATGACCGTGTCGTGGGAAACCACAGTTCCCGAGTGACAATTTTACTATCTCTTACTTAAGTAATTCTCATGGTGATTTTTTTTCTGTCCCAATTACTCTTACCCGATTGCTCTATGTCTTTTGTTAAGCCTCTTCTCCCGCGGTTCTTCTTACGACCCTCGCTTGTCGTTCTAAAATGTTCGGGGTTTGAATCACACCGAATTTCGTAAAATGAGTCACCTCCATTATAATTCTTAGCAGGAGAACGTAAGTCGAATTCGTAAGGGGACACAATAATCCAATCATAAGGCTCTACATCAAAGAACGATACGCTGAAACGTAACAAGCCGCACAGATCCTAAGGACACTAGAACCTGATGCACTGATACCACCTGTGACACCCCGCCAAATTAAATATATGGTGATCAGTCCTCTACCAATTTAAAACACGATATTCAGTTGGTTCATTCTTAGCATCACTGTCGAAAAACTTTTTAACATATTAATCACCTAATATAAAATTAAGCTAGGTGTCAAAACATTTCCAATTTAATAAAACCAAGTAAATCCATTTCTTTTCATTTTAAAATATAAACCATTCACCACACATAGGAATGTAAATAAATACTGAACATGAATCAAGTACTGAAATAAATAAGACTGGATAAAACCTCCCTGTTCAAAACTCCAAACCATATAATAAACTGAATACAATATCTCTGATGAAAGAACTATAAGTGGGCGAAATATGCCCTAAACAAGAAGTCTAGATGAACATGAATGGAAAGGATAAATGCGTCTACTGCAAGGACCTACAGCTTCCACAACAGCTGCAGCACGTGAAGCAATCCAAATCTTTAAATCTGATTCTCCTGTGGCTGAGCACCTGATATAATACATATATATAGCAAAAGAGAGAAGAGATACAAGAAACGGGTCAGAGCACAATGTGTAAAAATATTTTAGCAAGTATTTAAATCTGGTTCTTAAAACAAGTCTTATGCGCATGTTAGTTATCGAACTCTCACATGAGTTTATCACCTCTCGTCTATTGTGCACGCCTAACGTGCATCTAATCTCCCCCTAGTTATACCTCCCAGTCTAACTAGTCAGAAACCATACTAATAATAACTATGCTCACAAGTAGTATTCCCGTATCGCCCATACAATACGCTATTCAGATAGTTTATCTCACATACTAAGTTTCATTATTCACCGTTTGAATGGTTAATCTTTTATTCACTAAGATTATTTTACTTCTCATTTTCATTTTATCTACTAGTCTCACAAAGTAGAAAGTTACCCAAGTACACTCATACATATATATAGTCTCATCATCCCATTAGTGCATATCTCCAGAAAATCATGCATCCCCGGGTTAGCACCCATTAATGCATCTATCAATAATAATTCTGCACCCCCCGGATTATCACCCATTAGTGCGCCTAACAATAAAATATTGCATCCCCGGATTAGCACTCATTAATGCACCTACCAATATTAATCCAGCACACCCGGGTTATCACCCATTAGTGCGCCAAACAATAATCATCTTTGTACCCCCGGGTTATCACCCATTAGTAAACTTAAAAATGGATTTTCTGCACCCTCGAGTTATCACTCATTAATGCTCGTAACTATAATATCACATAATAGGCATACACAAATCCTATTATAATTTATAGGTATTTCTCCAACCTACATATATACTCTTCATACGTATTTTAACCTCATTACTACGTATACTATAAATAATTAGATTACTATTCTCTCTCGTAATCTCCAAGGTATATTCTCTCCCTATATCAAAATATTTAAAGTATTTATTCTCACATACTTTCCCGAAATACCATCTTATTTAAATTTACTATTTGGCAGTTTGTCTCACTCCAATAAACCGGCAAACTCGAAACTAGACTTTGAGAAAAATCCCCAAAAATTCCCTCTGTTGCTCGAACCAGAAGGGTTGTCATTTGAACGACTTCCACGTGTCGTTCGAGCGGCTTCGCGCGAGATGCCATCTCGCTCGAACGACTTCGCGCGAGATCGCGCGAGATTGCACTGTTTGTCTTCTTCACCAAACTTCAACGTTTTTCCTCCATTTTTAGACCTAAAAACCTCTAAGGTTCGATTCCCAACAACTCATCATCAATACCCATCAACACCTAACATGTTATAGATTATTTCTAACATCTTAGGATCCTTAATTCGTCATTAATCATCACAATTACATACAACCCCCAAATTAATTCACATGAACCCTAGTTTTCAAATTTCCAAATTCAAGAACCCAATCAACCCAGATTCATTCATCAATATATAATCAAATTCCGTGATTAATCCTCTACATACATGAAGGAATTCCAGCCACTAATTAAACCAATCCTTAATCATAATTTTAATCTCTAATTTTCACCCAATTAACATATAAATCATGATTAAATCCTCCTACACTAACATGACCATGATTATTGCTAAAAGAAAGCAAGTAATAAACACTTGCCTCGAATATGATGGTCTGATCCGTTGGTGATGTTGGTATACACGCGTTCCTCTCTTCGCGATCTACGCGTTGGTGGTCACGGTTGTGCAAGGTGATGCCAAATGAGCCTTCTCTCTTGGAATTTGGTTCTCTCTCACGCCCTCCCTGGACGTTCTAACTTCCTGTCACCTCTGAACCCTAATGGACTTCCTTGGCTGATATAATAAGTCCCAATTTTCGTCCATTAATTTAGCCCAAAAATACAATTCACTATAATGCCCTCTCGGGTTGCCGGTTAGGCCTAAAATTGCCTCGGGACCCAAACTAAACACTCGGGTATACTATTTTGACTATCTCGACCCTTCCGGACTCAATGGCGCACTCAAAATGACCATACGAGTTAATATAAATAATTTCTCTTTTTATTCCATTCAATTAGTCTCGATACGACTCACACGCGTGACAAACTTAAATTAGCAAACTGCCGTATTCCTCACTTCCGACAATTTATCAAATATCATAATTCCATATTACATATCACACAGTAATATTTAATAGTTCACAACAATAAGTATTAACCCTTGGCACGCTAGTTAATAGTTATTTTAATCCGGATTAATAACAAATTGATTTCTCACATTTTAATTTAATTAATCCAACAACAATAAATAAATCGCTTATTTATTCCCACAATAATAATTAATCACATAATTATTTAAATCGTCAAAAATACGGGGTGTTACATCTCTAAAGTTAGGGTTTGGTATTTTTTAAGCCATTGAGGTGTGGTTTACATCAAATTGGTATCAGAGCAGGTGTCGCTCCAACATTGGTGTTTGGTATATCATTTTTTATTTTATCAAATTGCACACTACTCTTCAATGGCTCCCAAGAAATCCAAACAACTAAAAGAGGATATTCAAATATGAACGAGAGATTGGGTACAAGCACAACATATCTATGCCCTCTCTCAACTCAAATTTCAAAACCCTAGCCCTGGCCCCAGCCCTAGCCCACTCAAAACCCTAACCCTAGTTTTCCCTACCCCTTACTACCCCTACCCAGCTACCGAGTGGCTCCACCCTCATCATCCAACCCTCGCTGCCCCCTCCCCACTCCAACAGCCGCTGACCATACCTTCCCTTCCAAACGACCCACCAACAGTCCAAAGGGGCAAGCCGCCATTACCTCCTACTCCTCCACCCCACCTGTGATCATCCACTCCACTCCACCAGTGCCTAAAAACCCACCTCTAACCCCCAAAACCCCACCGACCCAGTACGGTCCCCAACCTGCCCCTTTCTGACCCGAGACTACCCATTTCCCCCTCCCACCACTTCGACGGGCTATCTCGCTCCTTTCTGAGTTCCTCCTGACTCCTCCATCTGCATCCCGACCCACTACCACCCATTTTTCAAAGCCCAAACCTAAAAAAAAATTACTTTTCCACCCCGATTAACTCCCGAGGCTCGATTCTGGAGTGCCGACGGCTAGTCCAAGATTGGTTGCTCCACCCAATCATTCTTCCTCCCTCCCTCACCCAATCGGGTCAAATCAACGATAAAAACTACCCTCCCGAGGCGGTTGATTGCAAGAATGATATAAATGACGACATGGGGTTGTGTATTGAGGATTTTTTTGACATTTTTGTAAAGGATGCTTGGGTGGCTCGCCCGCACTTTCGCTAGTCGGATACATTTGATTTGAGAGATTTCTTCCCAATTTTTGGGAATGGGAATGATGATTTTGATGAGATGGTAATTTTGGGTGATGTATTTGGTGATGGATATATGGACCCATTCCTGGTAACTTTTGATCGGCGTGCGAAAGAAATTTTTCGTCGCATAGCATTAAGGAGTTTCATCACGGGAATCTCAGATCGAGCTTTTGTGGACCGATCGTGGTTGGTTTGTATGACTATTCTTTGTGGAATTTTCGCCAGCCGATACAAGGAGAATTTCCAAGGATGGCTCTTCTTCCATTTGGGAAACTCTTTGAGATGTTCCTTGCTCTCTTATCGTCCATCTCCTACGCTCGAGGAAGAGCTTTTCAAAGTCGGGGAGAGTGATGGAAATAGGCCACATTTTAGGATTTTATTAGTCATTTGATTTTCTTTTATATTTTCTTTTATTTCATTATTTGTATTTTCATTTGTTTTTCTTTAGTATTTAAAGGTAAGGAGTAGTAATGACATTTTTGTAATTAATGCTTTAGCTTGGAGCCTAAGTTACTCCTCCTTTTAAATACCCATGTAGTCTTCATTTGAAGACATTCCTCCATTTTTAAATATAAGATATCATTTGGTTCTCTCTCAAAAGTTAGGGTTTTGTATTTCTTTTAAGCCATTGACGTGTGGTTTACGTCAAATAAATCTAGAATTAAATCTAGGGAGTGAACTAACTAACCGTACCCCCTCACCATGAACCCGTACCACGAACCAAAGTGACCCACAGTTCAACTAACATTGATTCAGACAGGGGACCAACTTTCCCCCATCCTATTCTTCATTGATGAAGAAGTTTTAAGCAGAGCATTACAAATCTTCATAAATGGGCTTACTTAAGATGATTTCCTCCCCTAGAGGCTCTCTTATATGTTGATAACTTGATCATTTCTTAAAAAGGAACTCACCAATCCCTCTACGATGACAATAATATTCTCAATATGTATGCTAAAACCTCTGGGAAATTCATGAATAAGCAAAAGTCCACTATCTTCATTAGTACAGGGGTTGTACACAGGAGAAATGCAATTACACTCTCCGCATTTGTAAAGATAAAGCCCCTTTACCTACGTTGATGTCTCCATTTTTAGAGGAAAACCCAGAGCCAATCTCCTTCACACTCTTACCGACGAGGTTAAAGCCAGGATTGAGGGTTGGCAATGCAAATCCATCTTCATTACTGGCGGAAAAGAGTACATCAAATCTTTCACCCAACCCACTCTACTGCATAGTTTTATAATTTACGTGTGGCCTATGGGATTAATTAAGAAAGTCCACTCTTAAATTATGAATCTCCTTTCGACTGAATCTACTAAAAAAATCCTCCCTCTAGTGTGGCTCGAGAACTCACCTGCTTTCCCAAAGATTGTGGGGGTACTGGTCTCAGAACATAGTAGCTCTTATCAAAGCTGCTAACCTCAAACACAATTAGGATATCCTTGAAATGAACACTCACTAGAGAATTTTTTTAAAGAAGTTCAATTCCAAAAAGCAAGTTTATCATACAAAAAATCCTAAGATTGGCCTGCTTTTAAGAAGTCTATTTCAATTATAAACCTCAACTGCATATGGGTTCTGGGCAATGGAAGGGTCATCAATTTTTGGAACAATAAATCGGGTGGTCAGCTCATTTCCACTATTTTAGGACTAGATCTCTCCCATTGCTATTGCCCTGTTCAAACCATCATCCAATATCAATCTTGGAGCATCCCTCCCAACCTCACTGATGATTTTCCTCATATATCTCCCCTCATTCTCTCCACCCCTCTGCCACTTCCCACAATAACTGATACCAGAATTTGGTCCTACTCCATTCATGGCTCCCTTACTTTCAAGGATGTTTACTCATTTTTCTCCCCTAACTATCCTCATGCTCCTTGGACCATTCACTTGTGGATATCTTTTATTCCCACTAGAATTTCAACTCTAGTACGAGACTGCTAAATGTAGGCTTCCAACCCTTGGCCATCTGTACAGAAGTGTCCTTGCAGTTAGTTGACCCACGCTGCATTCTCTATGATCAATATATAGAAACCCATGACCACCTCTTTATTGAATGCCACTTCTCTCATTCTTTATGGCAATGGTATTATAAAAAAAATTATTCTGTAGTACCCAACCCTTGTTAGGCAATATTTCAGTCCACAATTCTTTAATTTATGAATTGAAGTCCCTTATAATATTTTTGATATTACTTGGAGAACCAGGAACCTTAAAGCCTTCAAAAATACCAATCGAAATCGTCAAAAAGAGAAACATTTTATGATTGTATTGCTTGATGCAGTGTTTAAAATTGCACCTAGTCACATGAACAGCACAACCACTGACCTTATTTTACTCAAATCTCTCAAAGTAAAATTCTTTCCTCCCAAAGCTCCTGTCATCAGCCATATGTTCTGGCTTCCTCCTCCTCCGATGTGAATTGAACTCAACTGTGACAGCCTTGCTAAAGGTTCTCCTGGTCAAGATCCTATTAGAGTTTTTATTCCAGAGATTTTAGAGGCTCTATGATGTGTTCTTTCGGCATGAAAATTGTAATAGTTATATTAACCAAACTCACCTATAGTTGTAGCCATAATGATAAAAAAAAAGTTATAAATCACAAAATAAAAAGAATCGAAATGTTTAATAGTTCAATTGCAGAGCATATAGGCATAATACACACAAAATAGTAATATATACCGAATTTTTCAAAGACCCAACTATTAAATTCTTAAAAATTGTTTTTGATGTTTTTTACTTAAAACCAATTAGTTTAGAATCTCATTGAACTTGCCAGACAATTCTGTAATGTACACTTACAATAAATATACCCAAAAGATATGCCGAAGGGCTTATAATACTTATGTGGGAAGATTGTAAATGTCTGATATACAACAAAGAATAAGTGTTCAATGTTCAATCCCATATCATTAAAATCCCTAGATCCAAAAAGTTTTACAACTCATATTTAAAATCCATCAAAACTTTATTGAAGATATAACTTGAATGTGAAAGGTATAGGAATCACCACCCACCATTTATTTACTTCACTCATGAGAGACAGAGAGAGATGGTTCAAGTGATTTGAAATTGTGTTTGAGTTATAGTTATACTTTTGATATGGTAATTGGTATCTCCAAAAACCCCAATAAATAATTGCAGTATTTCACTTTAAGGAATTATCCCAAATTCCTTGGTTCTTCTAATTCAAAGACACCATTCGAATGGACCATTGGTATATGTTTTTAAGGGGTTACGTATTCAAATGGACCTCAAGCAATGTTTGGGGCATTAGATATTGTACACCAATTCAGATCATATAAACCCCATAAATCGCCACCAATATAGATCAATTATACCGTTTGACAGAAAATATAGCAACATATTATATTGAATAAAAAACTATCTCTATACGGTTACATTGCAATGTCAAAAAGACTATTAACTAAAGGTATTGAAACAAACTCAAAAGAATTAATCAAATAAACCACATAATTCAAAGCACTGCTATTATCTAAATTTCCATGCAGGTATATGTCAATCAATTGGCTCTTACCACTCAAGAATTACTATCCAGAATTGTATTTCCCAAGTAAGTTTAGTGTCAATCAAATAATTGAAAGTACAGTTTACTGTCAATGGTAATTACACTTGACCAAATGATGAATTTTAAACTATATATAACATAAAGAAACTAACTACTTTTATAGAAATAAGTATATCGACAGACCTTATGACCTAAAGAAAATAAATACAACATATTGCTAATGATTAAAACATTAATCTAGTATATTATCTCAAGCTTTTAACATCTCTGAGATAGTAATACGGAATTTTTTACTGGTTACCATATTTATTAATCTTCAAGACTTAAACTACACAAATCTCAAGAAATGAAATCACTGGCCATTTTCAATCTAGTCTCTTAAATCAAAAGCTTAGCCTTTGCGTCCTCACCTTTTCATTAATTTTCTATTGATTTCGTATTCATAAACAAAAAACATAAGTCACAAACACATATCATTGATGAAAGCCAAATATAATCAATCAATTACTTCAGACTGAACTCAAGTTTAATAACATCAATAAAGAGATCGCGTTATAGCTCACAATAGTGTATTTCTTAAACAATAATGATATCATTTTGAGAATTATCCAATTTCTCCCAAAGAATCAAACACACAAAGATATTTTCTCCATAATCTATCACTTAGTTGCACATATATACAAACAGAAGAATATAAATAGAAAATTTAAACAAATATCAGTACTAATGAGCATACGGATAAAGTCTCTATGAAGAAATAATTAAGAATTTAATTAAACTAACTGTACTCCAAATGACCAAAATCTAAACCGAAGTTCAAGTAATATCAGAAATATTTATTATGTTTTTTACAGAAAGAATAGGACTTTATGCTTTTCACAAATAAGTCCCTGGAAAAGCATAAATTTCTTAAGAAGTTAAAACCTAATTACTAGGATATGGTCGAGATAACTTTAGATTAGGCTCAAGGAATATGTAATTTCATAAAGTATGTATAGTGCCTTTAAAAGATCTTATTCCCAAGATATTGTCTCCTGAACAAGAAGATGAAACAGAGGAGTAAACAAAGTGTATTTTGGTGGTTGTAACCATGTTCTTTAGTCTTAAGATGGAATGCAACCAAGAGATCTCAGCTGCTGCATAAGCCAACTGTTGGTATTTCACTTCAGTGCTGGACCGTGAAACTTTATGTTGCTTCTTAGAGTTCTAAGAAATCGGATTATGGCCAAGATATATACAGTAACCTTCGATAGAGTGACGATCATCTGGATTTTTGGACTAATAAACATTTGAGTAGGCTTCCAAACAAAGAGAACCTGACTGGTGTGCTTAACTGCTGACCAATAGACCACAGTTGGTTGGTGCATAAATTCACAAACCTAATTGATGGCAAAAGAGATGTCTGAACGAGTAATCATCAAATATTGTAGCATGCCCATAATACTTAGATATTCAATGGAATTGGAAAACGGATCGCCATTATACAAGGACAGTTTCTTAGCACTCATGACACAAGATAATATAGGTTTGACATCCTGAAACTTCATATGATGCAAAAAACCCAGAACATACTTAGTTTCGGTAAAATGCAAGTTGCATTAACGATAAGTTGCCTTGCTGCCAAGGAAGAAATGAATAGGTCCCAAGTCTTTCATAGAAAATAATTTCCCCAAATTAGAAATTAACTCTGAAATATGAGAAGAATTATTTCGCGTAATGAGAATATCATCCACAAAAATAAGCAATATAATTCTTATATCACCCTTACGAAATGTGAACAAATAATAGTCAACTTTTGAACCATGGAACCCAAGTGCTTCTAAATAATTATAGAAGCATTGAAACCATGATCGTGGGGCTTGTTTCAAACCATAAATAGACTTGTGGAGATTGCAAACATAATGAGGAAAATTGGCATCGCTGACAACTAGGTTGACACATATAAACATGCTCGGATAAGAAGCCATGGAAAAATGCATTTTGGACATCCAATTGTCGAATAGGCCATTGATGATGGACAACTCAAGCAATAATTATGCGAATAGTGGAGTGTTTGACCACATGACTAAAAGTTTCCAAATAATCAATACTTTCTTATTGGTGGAAACCATTTGCCAGAAGGCGCGTCTCGTAACTCTAAATTGAATCATCAGACATGTGTTTAATCTTAAACACCCACTTATTGGGCAACATTATAAACTCACTCCCATAGCTGTGAGCCACTCCACGTTTTTACCGCTTGACTGAAACTAGTAGGTTCAGTGCAGTCCACATTAAAAACTACATTAAGAGCATATTTAGGATTTGGAAGGAGAATTCCATCTTTGCCACGAGTGATCATGGAATGTTAAGAGGGCGAAGGATGATGTTCTATCGAGGACAAGACCTGCTGGGCCTAAATATCGGAAGGCTGATCAGGTAAAGAATGAAATATTAATGGGATGAGTTGGTGGGGGAGAAGGCAAGATGGTAGGGGAGGGAGTGTTTAAGAATGGGGGGTTAAAAGGAATACTGTGAGATGGGAGGGACAAATTAGAACTAGTAAGTATGTGGGTAGAAGATGTGGATTGTTGCAGTGTGACCATTTCCAGTAGAGGAACAAAAGAGTTGGGGGAAACGTGTTGAGCTCGAGGAGGAGGAGTATCTTGAAATGGAAAAGAGAATTCATCAGTCACAACGTGACAAGATAAATATGCATGACCATTAGCAAGATCAAGACAGTGATATCCTTGATGATTAAGAGAACACCCCAAGAACAAACATCGCTTGAAACGAAATTAAAGCTTATTATTATTATGTGGACATAAGTAGGGGAAGCACGCACAACCAAAGACATAGAGAGTGCCATATTTGGGAGATTGCTAAATAATTTTTCGTAAGGACTTATGGAATGGAGAACACGTGTCGGAAGGTGATTAATTAAATAAACATCTATGTTAAATGCTTCAACCCAATAACTAGTTAGCATGTAAGAATGAGACAGAAGTGTAAGGCCAGTCTCAACAATATGATGGTATTTCCATTTGGCCACTCCATTTTGTTTGGGATGTTTCAGACAAGAAGAACGAAAACCAATCCCATTATTGGCTAAAACATTTTGAAAGGAACATTTAGTATATATACCGCCCCATCAGATTGAAAGAAACAAACACCTCATGTTTAAATTCCATAGGAAAAATCCAAGAATAACGAAAATAATCATCCACAAATAACACATAATATTATTTCCTATAACAGATACAGTATGGGATGTCCATACACCAAAAGGTATTAATTCCAAAGGTGAACTAGAAATTGAATTTGATAAATGGAATGGTAATTTAGTACTCTTTCCCAATGGACGCAAATGACAAAAGGACAACGAACTATTTGGTGAAACTGGAACAAATATAGACCATTTCCACTCCTCTCGTGGAAAAGTGCCATCCCGGTCTTTTGATCCTTCACATAGAAAAACTCAAGAAAATAAAATAAAATAACCATTATTATCACATATGTATTGGTAAACAGAATGAAAGTTAGCAGCATGGACAGTGTAAGATATTGTTCATATTATAGGAACTGGAATCATAAGAAACAATGCTAGAACCAACATTAACAATATCCAAACCAGCACCATTACTAATAAAAACTTTCTCTTTTCCATGGAACTCACTGTGAATAGACAAGTGTGCAAGATCAGAAGTGATATAATTTGAAGCATCAGTGTCGGAGTATCATGTGGAAGAAGTGTTGGCCAAAGAAAGACATGCTTCCATAGTAGCCATCTACTGAGTAGGAACACGACCTTCATAGGCATGATTCATGCATTGATAACAGTCAATGGCTAAATGGCCACGACGCCCACAAATTTGACAAGTGGGGTGAGAAAAAATATTACCATAAGGAAAATGTTAGCATGTGTCCTTAGTGCACATGTTTTGAGCAGTAAGTACGAAATCTACACGTGAGAATTTATTCCCTATTGATTGTATGCTGGGACTCTATCCCTACTATTTTTTAGTTCTATGTGTGTTCCCTTAGGGCACATGTTATCAAGACCCTTACCATATCATAATACACAAATGAGCCACCTGCGTATGAACAGGAACTTGAATTTTGAAAAGAGTTGGAGTTGGACCGTGACCCATGAGGTTGACGAAAGGCATGTGACCCTCTTCCCCGCTGGTTGAATCCACTATTATTCAGAGATCCACCCCCATGATTATTATTAGGATGAAATTTGGGTTCATACATTACACTTGGATTTGTTTCAAAGGATGGTATATTTTGGGTCTTAAGTCTCATTTCAGCATTAAGAAATATGGCCACAAGATCATCATACGATATTGGAGTGTCACGAGCTTGGGCAGAACTAACAGTGACTTCATTGGATGGTCTGAAGTATTCAAAATAATTGTAACCACTTCATCATCTTCAATCGGAGCACTAGCTAGTGCCAAATTATCATTAATATGGTTGAGTTTTCGTACATATTGGACGTATCCTCTCTTTTCGTACTTAAGAGATCATTCTTTTTGTGTACAGTGCGATTTTTGGACTGAGATGCATAACTTTTCTCAAGTGATTGACAGGTCGCATGTGAGGATGTGAAACGAGCACAGTGGAAAGCACTTGTGGGGTAAGGGATATTAAGTTTCAACATCACAATCCATATGATTACATTTCTTACATGTATTGCATTAGTGGTAAATTAGTGTGTGTTATGTCATTGCTTACATATATTTCACTAGTGATAAATTAGTGTGTTAGGTAGAAAAGTGTGGTTCGAATTTTTCCTTACTTGTTTAATATGTGGCCTAAAATGTATTTTCCATGCTATAAATACCCCATGTCCTATGCTTGTATAATCATCCAAGAAGAAGTAAAACAATAAGGCAATTTGAATTTGTGTCTTAGTTTGAGTGTAGTATTTTATGAGTTGGTCTTCTTTAAGTGTTTTGAAAGAGTAGTTTAGTGAGTACTTCCTTATAATCATTTCTTGCGAATATTAGAGTTTTGTACTCGTTATTCTCAATAATTGGTATCAGAGCGGGACGGTCGTGTACCAGTATTTTTGGAGTCGTGAGAAATTCGTATTCTACAAGTTTATATCTTGAAATCAGGCTTGTTTGGTATTATCAAAAACTTACCAACACGAAGGGTTATCTTCAAGTAGTTGGAGGAATCAAGAAGCTCAACCACCAAAATTACAATACGTGGGCGACATGTATGACGTCTTATATGCAAGGACAAGACCTTTGGGAGGTCGTTGGCGGTAGCGAACTTATACAACCGGAGGTTGATGACGCTAATGGCACTTTGCGAAAATGGAAGATTAAAGCGGGCAAAGAGATGTTTGCCTTAAAGACCACAATTAAAGAAGAAATGATGGACCACATCCGGGATGCCAAAACACCAAAATAAGCATGGGACACTTTCACTACACTTTTTTCAAAGAAGAACGACACAAAACTACAATTTCTCGAGAATGAGCTACTATCGATGGCGTAACGCGACATGACTATCACCAAGTACTTTCACAAGGTGAAGAAAATATGCCACAAAATTTCAAATTTAGATACAACAGCTGCTATTGGTGAAACCAAGATTAAAAGAATAATTATCCATGGCTTGAGGTTCGAATACTGAAGTTTTGCTGCTTCCGTACAAAGATTGCCGACTCAACCATCACTTGTTGAGTTTTAAAATTTGTTTTCCAGTCATGAATCTATGGCTAAGCAAATGGGAGGAGTCTCGCTGAAGGGTGAGGAGGAAGCGCACTACACCAACAAAAGCAAAGGCTACTTCAAGCAGCACATCGGAGGTGGATATAAAAAGGATGATGACAAGGCAAAAAGTCATCAGGGAGAAGGAGGTTCTTGTCTAGGGGGAGCTTTAAAGAATCATAGCTACGGTAAAATATTTGAGGGAAAATGTTATAACTACGGCAAGAAGGGACATATGGCAAAAGTTTGTTGGTCCAACAAAAGGCCCACTGAGAGCAATGATGATACTTCTAATTCAAAGGAGAGAAGCGAAGATGATTGGGATGCTGAAGCATCTTTTGCTATGGAGGAGGAGGAGTTAGCTCTCACAGTCTCGACAGTTGAGCGGATCGACTACGAGAATGATTGGATCATCTACTCAGGCTGCTCAAATCACTTGATGGGTGATAAACAGAAGTGTTAGAGCCTGTTAAAATACAAGGGAAATAGAGTTATGGTAACAACCAATAACTCAAGGCTACCAATAGCTCATATCGGTAAGACGGTAGTAGCAACTCAATACAGTTCTAATCAGGTGACGCTTCAAAATGTCTACCATGTTCCGAGTATGAGTAAAAATCTACTTTTAGTGGCACAGTTAACATCATCAGACCACTTTGTCGTGTTTGGTCCACGAGATATGAAGGTATATCAAGACCTCAAGATCTCAGGAAAGCCAACAATGGAGGGACGGCGATTGGAGTCAGTCTACGTGATATCAGCAGAGTCTGCATATGTAGACAAGATAAGAAAAATAAGTCATCAGATTTATGGCACATGCAATTGGGCCATGCTAGCTATTCTAAGCTAAGCGTGATGATGAAGAAGTCGATGCTCAAGGAACTTCCACAATTTGATGTGAGGATAGGCACTGTCTATGCGGGATACAAGTATGGTAAAGCACATCAATTACCATACGAGGAATCAAAGTTTAAAGCAAAGGAACCATTAGAGTTAGTTCACTCTGATGTGTTCAGACCAGTCAAGCAACCATCAGTTAGTGGGATGCGGTATATGGTAACGTTTATTGATGACTTCTCTAAGTATGTATGGGTTTTCTTTATGAAAGAAAAATCTGACATGTTCTTAAATTTTAAAGAGTTCAGAGAGACGATTGAAAGAGAAGTGAGGAAGAAGATTATTTGTCTACGCATAGATAATGGAGGAGAATATACCTCAAAAATTATTTTTCCCGTATCTACGAGACTTTAGAATACATCATCAATTTACTTGTGCCAACACCCCCCAATAGACTGGACTAGTAGAGAGAAATAATCGACATCTTGCAGAAGTTTGTCGGAGTATGCTACATGCTAAGAATTTACCAGGAAGATTTTGGGCTGAAGCTATGAGAACTGCAGCCCAAATGATTAATAAAATTCCTCAACAAAGGTTAGAGTTTGTTTCACCCATTGAGAAATTATGGGACATGAAACCTACGGTTAGTTTCTTTCGAGTATTCGGGCGTGTATACCATATATTTTTTGCTAACCATCTACGTAGAAAGTTTGACAAGAAAGTCGTCAGATGTATCTTTGTGGAATACGACAACCAGACGAAAGGGTGGAAATGTTGCGATCCTACGATTCGAAGGTGTTACACGTCACAAAATGTGGTGTTTGATAAAGCATCTTCTTGGTGGTCCTCAGAAAAGGACGTGTTATCAAACTCGAAGGAATTTGAAGAGAAGTTGCAATAAAAAATAGGAGAGCAGACTCCTCAAATCGTATCAAGCTCCCACGAAGCTGAAGATTCATATAAGGATGATAATATCGAGCAAGAAGTAACTCAGAATCCTTGGAAAACTGGTGTATATTACCAACCAGATAAAGAAGGTGGACCTAGTGAAACGGAAGTATTAACTCCACAATCACAACTCAGGAGGTCAATAAGAATTAGAAAGCCAAATCCCAAATATGCCAACGCAACCATAGAAAAAGAAGTAAGTGTAAAAGAACCTGACACGTTTGAAGAAGCATCCCATAATTCTGAGTGGATTAAAGCTATGGAAGAAGAAATCACTGCACTGGAGAAAAATTAGACTTGGGATCTCGTGCCGAAGCCAAGAGATGTGAAACCCATATCATGTAAATAGGTTTACAAGATAAAGCGTCATCCAGATGGATCAATTGAGAGATACAAAGCTCGACTGGTGGCTCGGGGGTTCTCTCAACAATGTGGACTAGACTATGATGAAACATTTAGTCGAGTAGCAAAGCTTACAACTGTACGAGTCCTACTTGCACTTGCAACCAACAAAGATTGGAATTTATGGCAAATGGATGTGAAGAACGCATTTCTTCATTGGGAGTTGGATCGGGAGATCTACATGATTCAACCAATGGGTTTTCATAATCAAGATCATCCTGAGCATGTGTGTAAGTTATGAAAGGCACTCTATGGATTGAAACAGGCACCAATGGCTTGGTATGGTAAGATTGCTAAATTTCTAACAAAAAGTGGTTATTCAGTAACACCTACAGATTCTAGCTTGTTTGTCAAAGCTAATGGAGGAAAGTTTGCTATCGTACTGGTATACGTGGATGATTTGATCATAACTGGGGATGATGAGGAAGAAATTCTTCGAACAAATGAGAATTTATCAGTTCGTTCCTAGATGAAGGAACTTGGACACTCAAACACTTTCTTGGTCTAGAGGTTGATCGTACACAAGAAGGAATATTTCTTTGTCAGAAAAATTATTCCAAAGATTTATTGAAGAAGTTCGGGATGCTCGAATGCAAGCCAATCTCGACACCGATGGAACCAAATGGCAAGCTGTACGCACATGAAGGAAAAGATTTGGAAGATGCCACGATGTATCGATAATTAGCAGGTAGTCTTATCTACCTAACCTTGGCTCGACCTGACATTTCTTATGCAGTTGGTGTGATGAGTCGGTACATGCAAAATCCAAAGAAGTCTCATTTGGAAGCAGTTCAACGAATATTGAGATATGTGCAGAGTACAACTAACTATGGTATTTTATACAAGAAAGGTGAAGAATTCAAGTTAGTTGGCTATTGTGATGCTGACTATACAGGAGATCAAGACACTTGTCGATCAACTACCGGGTACGTGTTAAAGCTTGGATCTGGAGAAATTTCTTGGTGTAGTAAGAGACAACCAATGATATCTTTGTCAACTATGGAAGCAGAATATCAGGAAGCAGTAATGGAAGCTCAAGAGAGTACGTGGTTGTTACAGTTGATGAACGATCTACATCAACCACTAGACTATGCAGTTCCATCGTATTGTGAAAACCTGTCAGCAGTTCGTTTAGCATAAAATCCAGTCTTTCATGCAAGAACTAAACATGTGGAAGTACACTATCATTTTATCAGAGAGAAGGTTCTTCAAGAAAAGATTGAGATGAGACGAATCAAGACAGATGATCAAATTGCGGACTTGTTCACGAAAGGGTTGAGTGTAAGCCAGTTCAAAAACTTTCATCGTCAGTTCGGCGTGGTGAAAAGAATGAGAGTAGATGTTGAGGGGGAGTATTAAGTTTCAACATCACAATCCATATGATGGCATTGCTTACATGTATTGCATTAGTGGTAAATTAGTGTGTGTTATGTCATTTCTTACATATATTTCAATAGTCATAAATTAGTGTGTTAGGTAGAAAAGTGTGGTTGTAATTTTTCCTTACTTGTTAATGTGTGGCCTAAAATGTATTTGCCATGATATAAATACCCATGTCCTATGCTTGTATAATCATCCAAGAAAAAGTAAAACAATAAGGTAATTAGCATTTGTGTCTTAGTTTGAGTGTAGTATTTTATGAGTTGGTCTTCTTTAAGTGTTTTGAAAGAGTGGTTTAGTGAGTACTTCCTTATAATTATTTCTTGTGAATATTTGAGTTTTGTACTCGTTATTCTCAACAAGGGAATTATTAATCCAACTTAAAATCATCTGATCTTGTAAGGACACAAATTTCCAATTGAGTCCATATATAGTTTTGGCTCAATTCCGGACAAAAACATTTATTCATAGGATAGTATTCAATTGTAATATTCTCAAGCCTATGAAGTGTATGTTGAAGACGTAGCGGCAAAGAATGTAAAGTTTCATCAAAATGCCGGTTTGCGTGCCTCGTTTCTACGTCATCAACTAAGGTTCCATGCTCCCAAGGTATGAATGTAATTATATTTATATAAGAGCTTGGAACAATATTTATTGGGTGTTAGGTGTAATAAAAACTGCATTTTATTTTCAGAAAGAATTAATTAGAACTTTAAAATAAGTATATAAAAGTTTCTGGGCCAAAATCGAATTTTACAAACTTTCTGGTCGTTCGTTAGAAATGTCGTTCAAACGAGTTTTTTCGTTCGAACCAGGTTTCGTTCGAACGAGTTTGCCAACGACCCTAAACTGGTCAGTCGTTCGATATGTCGTTTGAACGAGTTTGGTCGTTCTAACGAGAGATCTAACGAGTTTTTAACGAGCCTAGTCTGGTCGCTCGTTAGAAATCTCGTTCGAACGAGAGTCAAGTTCGTTCGAACGAGATGCCTGGGCGGGAACAGTTTTGAGTAGTTTTTGGCAGTTTTCACCCACTTTCCCCACTTGGTTTTTAACCAACTTTTTCAAGACTTATTAAGGACGGGAAACACATTTTTCTAATTAACTTTTCCAACCTTGTCTATCTCCTAGAGAGAGTTTGAGAGCAAAAATAGTTTAGGAAAATGTTCAAGTTTTGAGTGTTGTTTTTCGAAGAAAAATTCATATACCACTCTAGTGTTTACACCCAATAGTTGTGTTTATCCAAGTTCTATATACATATCTTTACTTGGAGCTTTTGGCACCGGTTTTCTCTACCGAATTCAAGAAGAGACGTTTCGGGTTTGCTTCTACACCCCATCACAAAGAAGACTTTTTGTTGAGATTCTACCCACACGGAGAAAGGCTCCATGCTTGGGTGACGGTGACCATATAAAGTCCCATCGGTGGAATCCGAGACCGCGGTGGTGTTCCGAGGTTGTTCGCTAGGAAGAGGTTTCTACGAGAAGAAGCGTCGAGGCTTGAGAGGGATCGAGTCAGTCGTTGTAAGTCTATCTGTCTTGTAATTGTAATTCCGTATCTAGTGGACTTGTGGCTAGGGCCGTCCGAGGTTGTTTCCCGTCTTGGGTTTTTCCTCGTACATCTCGGCGTAGTGTGATATTGTTTATTTTATCTTGCTCATTAATTTAGAATCCATGCTTAGGATAATTTCAAGATAAAATTTGGTTTAATTATCACACTCATTTAATTTGGGACTTATATTAAATATTGGGTAAATTTGGTTTATTCAAGTCATTTGCTAAAATTGGTTTCGCCTAACTTTGGATAATTGTTAATTATGACTTAGGCAAATTCTAGGACTTGAGTTAATTAAAACTTGTTGTTGTTAATTTTTGTAAGTTGAACCATCACCTTTATAACGCTTCCGCATCTCTTGTGTTTTATATTAAAAAGGAAATTAAATATTTTTAATTGTGATAAATTTTTCAAAACCCGGGGGTTCCATACTTATCAAATTGGTATCAGAGCCAAAAACGATAAATTATTTCGTTAAGATCCTTTAATTTTTGGCTAAAATGGATTTTTCCCCATTTTCAAAATTTCCTATTTTCGATGGTTCAAACTACCCGTATTGGAAAGCGCGAATGAGATCGACACTAAAATCTATCGACGAGAGAGTTTGGATGTCTGTTGTTAACGGGTACTCCCCACCAACTTACTTAGTTGAAAATGAATGTGTTATCAAACCCGCCGATAGATGGACTGAAAATGAGTTTAAACTTGCTAACTTTAATTCCCGTGGTTTAAATGCCTTGTTTAGCGCTGTCACACCGGATGAATTCCTACGTATTATGATGTGTGAAACCGCTAAAGAAGCTTGGGATATTTTACAATTAACTCATGAAGGAACTAGTGTCGTTAAAGCTTCAAAACTCCAAAACCTCACCACTCAATTTGAAACTATCAAAATGGATGAAAAAGAAACTTTTGATAAATTTTATGCTAGACTTTCTGATATTGTTAATTCATCTTTTAACTTGGGAGAGAAAATACCTAACGACCGTGTTGTAAAGAAAATTTTAAGGTCCCTACCCGATAGATTTATTCCAAAGGTGACCGTTTTAAATTCTTTACCCACTTTAGCCTCTACGAAATTAGAAGAGCTTGTAGGTGATTTACAAACCTATGAACTAGATATGTTTCCCTCTAAAACTGAAAAGAAAATCAAAAAGGGCGTTGCTTTAAAAGCCCGAAAAGAGGTCAAACAAGTAGTAGAGAGCGAGAGTGATAGTGACTCGGAAGATATGGCTTTGTTTGCTCGCAAATTTAGAAAATTTCTTAAATTTAACAAAGATAAATTTAAAAATGATTTTAAGAAATTTGATACTTCTAAACATGATAAAAGCGAGAAGATTTCTAAAGCCGAGAAGATCCCTAAAACTAGTAATGACAATTTAGATAGGGACGAGTCTAATAAGTGTTTTGGTTGTGAAGGTTATGGCCATAGGGCTTATGAGTGCCCCACTAAACTAAGGAAAGAGGGTAAACGATCCACTGCATATAATGCGACCCTTAGTGATAGTGATAAGGAAGAGAAGCCTGATCCCCCCACTAAGAAAAATTTTGTGGCTTTTATGGCTAGACATGTGAGTGATAGTGAGAACTCATCGAATGATGAAACAATAGCACATGCCACTTCCAAGGTCATTATACATGATTCTCTTATTTTTTATTATAGTGAGAGTGAAGAAGAAAGAGAGACTGAAAATGAAGATGAGGTTGATATGAGTGAACTTCAAAATGCTTTTCAAGAACTGTATACAGAATCTATTAAATTGAAAAGAGCTAATTTGAAGTTAGAAGCTAGTTTAAAAGGGAGTGTCAAGGTCGTTGATGAAAATGCTTTAATAGAAGACCTTAGGACACATGAGAGGGCTCTTCAAGAGAAGCTTGAATATGTAGAAGGCGAGAGAGATAGCCTTAGGGGTTTAATGGAATCCTTTAAATAGGAGCTTCTTGCTTTTGAAGAGCGAAATGCTTTATTAGAGTCTACCATTTTAGAATTACAAGACACATTAAAAGACTCTAGTAATGTCAAATTTGATTTGGAGTGTCGTTCGAAAAAACTAGATAAAATGTTAGGAACGGTCCAAATTAAAAATGACACTTGTGGTTTAAGCTTCAATACTTGTAATGAATTTTCTTATAATACCAAAACCACTGTTTTAGGAGAATCGTCTAGGAAAGATTTTAGAGATCACTCCTTAAGAAAATCTTTTCGTCATGTTCTTACTTGTACACATTGTGGTCGAAAAGGTCATCTTAGGAAATTTTGTTTAGATCTTAAACGAATTCCTAGAGAATCCCATAGTAAAGTAACCTCGATAGCTAACGTTCCTACACCCCAAGATAGTCATGCTTCATTAATTTGGGTTAGGAAATCCAACTTGGTTGCCTTACAAAATATGGATTATAATTCTCATTTACTTTCACATGCTTCCCCCCTTGCTAAATCTAATGGATGAATGTGTTAGTGTTTGCATACTTTAGCGTTGGTACTTCATGCTATATTCATCTGCTAAATGTATGCTTGTTTAGTCATTTTCTAGTCATTACCTCATTTCATATCTTATGCTAGAATTTATGACGTGTTTATCTTTTTGTATTATATTTTTGTTTGAATTGATTGAAAAATATAAAAAGATTTTTGTTTATCATTTGTGTTTTATTATTTCATTTAAGCTTAATGAAAAATACAAATGATTTTTTATTACTCTTTTGAGTATATACCTTTATTTTTGGTTAAAAATGTTAAAAACTCAAAAAGATTTTGTTTTGTGTGTATTTTTGTTTGACACACTTTATGTGGCATATATTTGTGTTTGAATCCCATCATTTACGCTCCCACGTGGCTAGAACTTTTGGTTTAGATTTTCAATCCTTAAAATGTTCTTTACCATTTTTTTATGGGGTAGTTGGATTTTGTATTGTTGAAATGGATTCTATTTCTATATGCCTCTTTTCACACATGCACGAGCTCTTTTGAAATCTTAATGTCACATGTTATATTTGAGCTTTTTGAGGTGTTCTCCTATCAATCTAGTCATCTACATATCTATGACCTAGGAGGACTAGTCCATGTCAAAATCCATTGCATGTGAGATTTGTGTGAAAAATGAAAACATGATAAATTAATATATGCACGGGGAAGGGCTCCGAAAGGATGAATTAAATCCTTTGCGATAGTAAGCCACCGTTGATTGGATCTAAAAGAAATACGTGATCCAAAGGCCTAAAAACAGAATATTTGGCATTTAAAAGAAAGCAATTCCCAAGGCCTATGTTTGTTTGATATATTCATTCAATAACAAAAGAATATATATGCTCATTGAGGGAGAATTGGATGGTATATCAACGGTTTGCACAATGTCCGTTTATCCTAGTTGTCTTTAATGTCATGACTCTATTTGGTTTGTAGAATCATCATCATGCTAGGCTTGTATGCATTGTGTATGCTTGTTCATTGAGTTCAATATTTATATTGTAAGATGAGGTTATATTTAACTGTGATGAAGTTTGCAATCAAATGAGAACTCCGTGAGCGTTTCTTAAGTGTTTGGGTCTAAATTTTCTTGTTGCTAGTTCACACCCCTACACTTCCGTTTCCATATGACACATTTTTGCCATACGAGTGTGCAAACTTATTTTATTTTGTGTCATTTGTGTGTTTATATCTATCTATATATGCAAGTACTTATTGGTATATTTATAGTATATATAAATATGATATTTGTTTGTCTTTGCCTTGCTTTTATTGCCCATATGCTGTCATGTCTTTTCTTTAAGCTTCCACATGCTGTTTATTAGTTCTTTATCCTTTGCCTCTTCCTGAACAAAAAGGGGGAGAATGATGATAGGGGGAGAAATGGTATCTAATCCTATTATTATCGTATCTTAGTTTGGGGGGAGAAATGGTATCTAAACATATTATTATCGTATCTTAGTTTGGGGAGATTTATCTTAGGGGGAGACGTCTTTCTAAGTATGTCATGTGTTTAAAAGGGAGAATTAATTTAGGGGGAGTAATTAATTAATTGCATTTAATATTTTGATATTCCCTATGCATTTGATGAGTTTGCTTAAGTGTGCAGGAATTATTCTAAAGCGGCATCTTTCTATGGCAAAGCGTTTGATCCTTGGGTTGAGTCAAGTTTGGGCGGGTTATGTTTTGAGTCTAGTGAGCTTGACGGCCCTTTTGGATTTTTATTTTGTTTTTGTCCCGGAATAGCCAAAGGGGGAGATTTGTAAGGACACAAATTTCCAATTGAGTCCATATATAGTTTTGGCTCAATTCCGGACAAAAACATTTATTCATAGGATAGTATTCAATTGTAATATTCTCAAGCCTATGAAGTGTATGTTGAAGACGTAGCGGCAAAGAATTTAAAGCTTCATCAAAATGCCGGTTTGCGTGCCTCGTTTCTACGTCATCAACTAAGGTTCTATGCTCCCAAGGTATGAATGTAATTATATTTATATAGGAGCTTGGAACAATATTTATTGGGTGTTAGGTGTAATAAAAACTGCGTTTTATTTTCAGAAATAATTAATTAGAACTTTAAAATAAGTATATAAAAGTTTCTGGGCCAAAATCGAATTTTACAAACTTTCTGGTCGTTCGTTAGAAATGTCGTTCAAACGAGTTTTTCGTTCGAACCAGGTTTCGTTCGAACGAGTTTTTCGTTCGAACCAGGTTTCGTTCGAACGAGTTTGCCAACGACCTTAAACTGGTCAGTCGTTCGATATGTCGTTCGAACGAGTTTGGTCGTTCTAACGAGAGATCTAACGAGTTTCTAACGAGCCTAGTCTGGTCGCTCGTTAGAAATCTCGTTCGAACGAGAGTCAAGTTCGTTCGAACGAGATGCCTGGGCGGGAACAGTTTTGAGCAGTTTTTGGCAGTTTTCACCCACTTTCCCCACTTGGTTTTTAACCAACTTTTTCAAGACTTATTAAGGACGGGAAACACATTTTTCTAATTAACTTTTCCAACCTTGTTTATCTCCTAGAGAGAGTTTGAGAGCAAAAATAGTTTAGGAAAATGTTCAAGTTTTGAGTGTTGTTTTTCAAAGAAAAATTCATATACCACTCTAGTGTTTACACCCAATAGTTGTGTTTATCCAAGTTCTATATACATATCTTTACTTGGAGCTTTTGGCACCGGTTTTCTCTACCGAATTCAAGAAGAGACGTTTTGGGTTTGCTTCTACACCCCATCACAAAGAAGAATTTTTGTTGAGATTCTACGCACACGGAGAAAGGCTCCATGCTTGGGTGACGGTGACCATATAAAGTCCCATCGGTGGATTCCGAGACCGCGGTGGTGTTCCGAGGTTGTTCGCTAGGAAAAGGTTTCTACGAGAAGAAGCGTCGAGGCTTGAGAGGGATCGAGTCAGTCATTGTAAGTCTATCTGTCTTGTAATTGTAATTCCGTATCTAGTGGACTTGTGGCTAGGGCCGTCCGAGGTTGTTTCCCGTCTTGGGTTTTTCCTCGTACATCTCGGCGTAGTGTGATATTGTTTATTTTATCTTGCTCATTAATTTAGAATCCATGCTTAGGATAATTTCAAGATAAAATTTGGTTTAATTATCACACTCATTTAATTTGGGACTTATATTAAATATTGGGTAAATTTGGTTTATTCAAGTCATTTGCTAAAATTGGTTTCGCCTAACTTTGGATAATTGTTAATTATGACTTAGGCAAATTCTAGGACTTGAGTTAATTAAAACTTGTTGTTGTTAATTTTTGTAAGTTGAACCATTACCTTTATAACGCTTCCGCATCTCTTGTGTTTTATATTAAAAAGGAAATTAAATATTTTTAATCGTGATAAATTTTTCAAAACCCGGGGGTTCCATACTTATCAGATCTTGTTGGTGCCATTCATTATAGTGTGGATCTTTCTCAGACTTGATTTTACCATCACTATCACATTTGAACGGCAGAGGACAAGGATTTGTTCCATCTATAAACCCCATTAAATTTTTAGTCTTCAAAAATGGAACAAATTGGGCCAACCAAAGAGTGCACTTTGTTCTGTCCAATTTTATGGACAAGAATCCAGAGAAACTGGGTACCTCCGCACTAGCATCTGCTGAACAACCTTCCATGGTGAAAGATGATACAAACTAAAACAACTGAATAAGAGAAGTGGTGAAGAAAAAAGGAGCCTGGACACAGTCATTTGACTATTGCCCTGATACCATGAAGAAGAAGATGAAACATAGGAGTAAACAAAGTGTATTTTGGTGGCTGGAACCATGTTCTTCAATCTTGTATTTCACTATGTATATGTATACAATACAAGTCCAATAAAATTCCCTATAAAGCATGGATCAGATGATAACAAACTAAAACTATTAGACTTTATCAACAACCTCCTTATATCTAGACTCACTCAAATCTGATTTCAAACTTTGTTGTCTATCATATCCAAAGGTTCAATTTAACAAAGGAACTCATTTTTGTGAAGTAAAAATTAAATGGACCTGACTCAATTAAGAATATTTACTAGGGCAATTTTCTATTACTTTTATTTACCTTAACATAAAGCCTATTTTCTGGATAATAAACCAAGATACACGATATGAGTTAAAGAATTCATCTCATTCTATTATAGGAAAATGGTTGATGTGGTTATAAATTTTTGTGGTTTGATTCATTGATAGGTACTCTTGGAAGGCAAGTTATTCTTGGGTTGCGTAAAATGATAACTCACTTAAAGTATCAAATTCAAGGGATATCAGGAAGATAGAATTGGATTAGGTTATGGTTGTTAGTGGCTTGGTTGTCATATTGTACCTATTTTAGCAAGTCAAACTTAATTGGCAAGAATGCCATGTAGGAACTTATGTAATGTACTAGTTTTAGTTGGTTGAATATTATGTTAGTTTAAAGTTACATACTAGAGATAAATAGAAGTTGGGGATTCAATTTTGAATTTTCGGTTATAATGAATCTTATATATCAGTTGTGATAGTTTTAGTAAATGGAAACTCATACTTTGTTCAGCTAATCATCAATCTTTTATCAATTTGTTCCTTTGTCTTATATTTTTTTTTGGTTCAATGTGAAACAAAGAAGACAGATAAGGATATTTGTGAGTTACAATCAAGAATATAAGTATAAACCACAAATTTATTGATGACGTATCAGCTCCCAAAATAAAACCAACTAAAACATATATGTTGCACTTTCATCAACTACTCAAAACAGAGGCAACTACACAAAATTTGTTCTCAACTATACAGAAAGGTTGTCCACCAGCACAAAAAGATGTTTCAACTTCCCTTGATACCCAGATGAGGTGGCTTCCTGAGTTGATTTCCTTTTCTACAAGACTCTTCATGTAGACCATCACGGGTTCAGTTGCAACTAGAGTAGTCTTTGACGGCAAAGAACTGATTTCAAGTCCTGAATTTCCTACACAAGATATATTTTAAATAACTACGGTTAAAAGACACCTAACAATAATTTAAAAAAGGAAACTACAATTTTAATTAAGATTCTGATTCGTTTATCCTCCTTTTGAGGTTATCTATCTAAAATGTGTATTATCTTGCTAACGTATCCATGATTAAGGATAAAAAAAATTTCAAGCGACATAGACAAGATTCGTACAAACTACCTAACCTAGTTATTTCTCATCCAAACTTGGTAAAACAAAATTCGCAGAGCTGTTACATGTTCCAGTTTTTCTCTTTAATATGAACATTTTTCGTTTTTCTAAACTCAATTTTTTTAACTGATCCCTCCCATAAATATTAACAACTAGTAGGGATTTTTAAATTATTACAATTTGAGTTTCAATTACACATGCAGAAGTGTCGTATCTTATAAAATGCAAGGTGAATCCATTTGAATTCATTCGCATGTCCTCATTTAAAAACAGAAGTTGACAAAGGTGTAACCTACTATTAGAAAATATTGTAAATGCATAAATTCCATAAAAATATAAAAATATTGTAATAACCCTCTCCTATGATAGCCCATTTTATATTTATTGACAATGTGTAGTAATTAATTTTAAAATGATAGATGTTGAGTAAATATTAATTCGTTATGTCAAGGTCAATATTTACTAAAATGTTGTATAGTTACCCCGTGAATAGAGAAAATGTTCATGTGGTGATTTTAATGTCAAAAGGATTTAAAATGACATTTTGGTTTATTATGAAACCGGAAGTAAAATGAGTTATAAAATTCCCAAATGATGATGTGGATAGTGTAGTTAGTCCCGGTAGGTGTGAGACAGTCAAAATAAGTGCCATATTGTATTTTGGCATTTCGGGCACTTTTGACTGGTTTTGGCTTAAATAGTGATATCGCGTATTATTTTATCGCGCATTAGTTATTAGAGTTGGGCATTTTAGACTTATGGCCCGATTTAGTCTTGCTAAGACTTACTATTCCTTTTATGCCCCAAATTATTAACTTAGATAGAAAGAGAGAGAGGAAGAAAGCTTTGGAGAGAAAGAGAGATTGGAGCTTGGATTGTTTCTTCCTTCTTCATCAAATCAGATTCTTACACTTGAGGCAAGTAATCTACTTGCAAATTTATGATTTAAGTAGAATAATTAGTCTTGATATTTATGAATTTGTTATGATTTAGAATTGTTAGGGTTTTGATTGGATTTTTGGGTATTAACCACTAAAAATGGATTTGGATGATAAATGATGTTTAAGGTTTGTAGATAGATGGATTTAGGATGTAGAAATTGCAGCCAATGATTTCGGTTGGGCTTGGTTTTGGAGTTGGATAAATTTTGGAGTTCAAGACTCCATAGCCATTCTTGGCATTTTCGCAGGGGCGAATCGATTCGCATAGATGCAGAATCCCAGGTCTTGTTGTCCGAATCGATTCGGATTAAGACCGAATCAATTCGGCATTTGCAGAAACTAAATTTGTTTGTCCGGACCGATTCGCTTTCAGAGTGAATCGATTCGCTTGGGCGAATCGATTCGGCCCTTAGGGCGAATCGATTCGGTTCCAGCAGATTTGGGGGTCTTTTTCTTTTAATTTTCCCCTTATTCTTTAGGATTAGGAACTAGGAAACTTCTTTAAAGAAGTAAACTAAGAGTCCTAAAGTAGTTATGGAGTCTGGACATTACCCTGAACTAGAAATGGGTTCACCCGGGGTTTATTTCGGGGAGGTTTAAAGTAATGTTAAGGCATTACTTCTTTTATTCAACTTTTAGAGGTTAGGAAGTTAAATGCCCTAACTTGGAGACTTAAGGGCTTATCGAAGTTATATAAACCTGGGAGATTTGTAGGATCATAATGATCATTTGGAGACTTAGTCGGGATATGTAAATTGAGGAATAAATGAATCCATAGGTGTTTAAAGATGATAGGTTCAACTAGAATGAATCTCGTTGTTTAATGATGTTAGGTTTAAATAAAGAACCAATCTCATGATTTATGGAAATGGATTTTGGTAATGAATATGATGATAAAATGTATATGTTAATTTATTGTTACACACCTCTCTAAATGACATCATAAGGGAAGTTCGCTCGTGAGGTGAAGCCCCCTGGCTAATGAATGCAGGGTGGATATAGTCCTAGGCCATGGGAGCGCTTATTGTTATTTTTCTGCGATGGGTAGGAGATTCCGGGTGTGGTCTTGACTACCCCGCAGGCTCATGGCCGCTCCGGACGTATTGCGTTAGGTGCCTAGGTTGTCTTATGCTAGGCCCTGGAAGATGATGGTCATTTAGGGGCGCGCACAGTGGGGAAACCCGGACGGGCGGTCTTAGATATCGTTATATATATATTTGAATATAACTATATTTTCATCAAGTTGGACTTGATGGTTGATAAACGCCACAAAGAGCGTATGATGAATGCCATAAAGAGCATAAATGTGTGCCAGGAAGAGCACGGGAATAATATATGTGCCATAAAGAGCACTTGATGTAAATGATATTCCTAATAAGGAATGGAAAGATAAAATGGGAAGTTTTAATAAATGAATAGAAATTATAACTTCTTGACTTAACCGAATATATGGTTTTATTCCTAATAAGGAATGTCTGAAGGAAATGGAAATTGTATTAATAAGGTAGGGTTTTAAATTAAAGTGCTTTACCTTCAATTCTTGCTTGTAATTGTAGATAGCATGTCATATTATCATCCTCATCATTCATGTGTAACTATTCATACCTATCATGCTTTTTATTCTTCTAGAAATCATATAGAACCCGACCCTGACCGGTTTACTTCCTTGTTGTATATATATTATTGTATCCGCTCAGGTGCTCCACCGCAAGGACGCCCGACTTGACTTTCCCAAGTTCCCTGCACTTTCGACGAGCTGTAAGATTTTGCGGGTTATTACAGGATGTTGTATTAGACGCTTTCATTCTTGTTATTCTAGATATGATCGGGTCTTGTCCCTCGGGCGTGTGGCCCAAACATTTGTATTTGATTAATGATTGTACTATGTAAGATATTTTATATTGTTGTACATTGTCTTATGTAGCTGTGGACCGACAGCTTATTCGGTCCATTTGTGTACATTTGTTTTAGTTATATTATATGTTATCTTTTGGAATTCCACTTGCTTGTCAGATTGGGTTGTTAGTTTAAATTTTCATAACCGCATTTTTAAAATTTTACACTTTTTGGCAACCCGTTTTCTGATTTATTGGGTGGTTTTCCCGTATACTCGGTTTATATTTGTGATGCTGAGAATGATATCCATCCATGATTCCTGTTACGTTTGAGTATCGGGCTGGCCACCCCTTATTTCAGATTGCGGGTTGTCACAGATGGTATCAGAGCATCAGGTTCTAGAGTACTAGGATCTGTGTGGACTTGTCTCGTTCTACCGTAGCGTTCTTTGATGTAGGGCCTAATGCTAGGACTCCTTGTTGCTTATGTTTGCGATCTTCTGCAAGATAGATTGTTTTAACTGGCATTCAAATACTATTGTTCTTCCATCTCAGATGCCGTCAAAGAGAGGTCGCCCGGCGAGACGTGTTAAGGTCGTAGAGAAGGAAGTAGGTCCTCCACCGCCACTACAAGGGACTGTTAATGTCACGGATGTAGCAAGCATAGTGGCTGGAGCGGTTAATTCCGCCATGACCGTGGTGATCCAACAATTGCCATGGGCTCCAGGTGTTCAAGCTCCTACGGGACTTACTCCGTGGGAAAGGGTTAGGGAGTCCTTTCTAAAGGGCAATCCCCCAGATTTCGAGGGAGGCACGGATTCGGTTAAAGCCAATCAATGGAAGAAAAACATGCAACGCCACCTTCGAATGATAGAATGCAGTGAGGATAAGAAACAAGTCCTTACCACTTTTAAGCTTGTCGGATCTGCGTTACACTGGTGGGAGACGATGACCACCCCAGAGCAAAGAGACATAATGTCAATCACTGAGTTCTGGGCTTTGTTTGATCTTAAGTATTTTCCTCCCGCTGTTCAGAGGGAGATGAAGAGGAAGTTACAAGATGTAGAGCAAGGGGAGAGGTATGTAGCGGAGTATGAAGAGGAGTTCACCCGGTTAGCAAGTTCTTTACCAGATGAGGTGACTCCGGAAGAGAGGAAGATCTCGAAGTTTATGGGAGATCCAAACTGGAGAATCCGAAAACACTTATTGGGTAACCCAGCTTTCCATACTTATGGCGAGGTTATAAATGCAGCCTTACTCCATTGCCAGGAGCATCGATTATATATGCAGGGTAGCAAGAAAGCTACTAAAATGAGGCAAGTAGGGAAGCTTGGAGAGTTTATTGTGAGGGGCAATAATAGGCACGGACAAGGTGCTTTGCATCAGGCAGATCAGGGTTGCCCTGAAGGTAGAGGTCGTCCGGGCCAAGGCTTTTCCCAGTTTAGGAATATCGGAGGTCGTGGTCAGGAGGACATGAAGGGACGGTGCTTCCAATGTGGGGAGGCAGGTCATTACAAGAAGGAGTGTCCTCAGATGATTGGGGGTCAGTTCCCTCGGGCTCCACATCAGCCATGTGTTCAGTTTCCACCTCCGGTACCTATTATGGTTGTTCCTCCGCAGCAGGGGCAACTACAGTATGGGCGTGTTTGTCATAATCGGGAGGCTATGTTTCCTCCATCCCTGCCGGCACCACCCGTTATTGAGGGTAAGTTTTCACTCAGAGATACGTGAGTTATATGTCATTCGATGCGGGTGTTACGCGCTCATTTGTTTTACGAGCTTTTCTCAGATTACAGATTTCATAATATCTGCTGAGAGTATCTTCATTAGTATCGAGTTCTATGGGTAATGGTTCGCTCATTTATTTTGTTTGTAGGTATGTAGAAATTTCTCTTATTAAATTTTGCTTGAGGCTGATTTACTCGTCCTTAACATGGTCGAGTATGATTTGATATTAGTATGTGATTGCTATTCCTTATCTCCACGACCAACAAGTTGAGTGGTAGCGTATAGGTGGGGTTCCTTGTTTGGATTCCGCTTCTGCGGGACGCTCCACGCGCGAACCTTAACGACGATGGGAGTGGGGATATACCACCTTTCCTTTCTCTTATCTTGTGTGTATTACGCTCTATCTCCATGATCAACCAGTTAAGTAGGCATGTGTCGGAGGGGTTCCTTGTTTGGATTTTGCTTTGCGAGACACTCCCTCACATGAACACTTAACGATATTGTGAGTGGAGATATGCTATTCTTCCCTTTTATTTTATTTTGTTTTATTAAATTATTGTCGGAAGTGGGATTGGAAAGTTTAGCCGAGAATCACGTAAAAGGGTGATTGATGGCTATTAAAGTGCGACATAAAAGCGCTGCATATAGTTTTCTCCTCTGATCGATGTGAGGGAGACCGAGGTACGAAGTCGAATTGAGACTTCGGGTTATGCCTTGATAAGAAGGCTATTTAATGAGATGTATATATGTTATAGGGCATATAACCTTAGGGTTTCACGAAGGGTGAGCGTTGGGTTGTTATTTATTTATTTTTATTTAATTAATAGTGTGTAGCTGTAGGATCTTTTCGATCCCGAACATGTGTCTTAGACCTGTACCCCTCGATGACTGACAACGCGAGGTAGTAGTGTAACGGGAA
Source organism: Sambucus nigra (assembly GCA_949130495.1). Lineage (NCBI taxonomy): Eukaryota > Viridiplantae > Streptophyta > Magnoliopsida > Dipsacales > Adoxaceae > Sambucus > Sambucus nigra. The sequence continues at coordinate 4,957,920 of OX422214.1, read as the reverse complement.
GGTTCCTTGTTTGGATTTCGCTTCGGCGAGACGTCCCACGCACGAAACCGAGCAAATGTCGGTAGTTGAGAAAGGTCTTGGGCACTAGGGATATACTTAGCAATAGGTGTACGACTTAGATAGGGTATAGGTAGATAGACTTTAGGATTGTTTGGACGTAGGGCCTTTATGTATTGGGACGTAAGTTTAGGAGGGTTGTTGGGAGTTGACCATGACTAAGCCATGCGTAAACTCATATCAAGGGATTGGTTCCATGTTATGTGAAGTGGGAGGATTTCGAAAAGTTGTTGGTTAAGGCCGAAGGAGATGAGGCCTCACGTAGTGGAGTGTTACGGAGGTAACGAAAGGGTGAATTGACTCGTACCCCTGAGCCACGTGGTTAAGCTCGAAGGTAGATTCCATTAGCAAGTCTCTGCCATGATGGGGAGTGATAATACTGGAGTATCGATCTATTGTTAATGCGCCTCACAAGTTTAAACTTGTAAGGAGTATTATCCCCTATTTAAATTGAAGTCCATCTTGAGGGTGGGGTGCGTTCCCTTAAGAGAATTTTGTCCCGAACGGAAGGGACTTAAGTTAAGCAGATATGGAGAAATCATGCGGTTCTAACGTTTCGGTGCATCAAGGTAATGACGAATCGTGCCAAGTTATACGTCGCTAGTACTATTGGCTGGGCATGGGAAGGTTGTTGTACTGAATCAAGACTTCCGTTTCTCATTCTTGGAAAGTTTCCAAGAAGCCATGGGAATCGAATTATGGTTAATCACTTCTTATCATTTTCCACAGATGACCAAACCAATAGAATAAACCATATGCTAAGGCATATACTCCTTATATGCGTGCCTAACTTTAAGAGTAGTTGGGAACAATGCTTTCCACTCGCTGAATTCGCCTATATAGAATTTGTGTCGATTCACTACTAGGACGACGCTTTAGAAAAAGCCTTGTATTGTAGGCCTTATCGATTCCCCACTTGTTGGTTAGAAGTGCGAGATGATGAGTCTCTCGTATAACCAAGACTGACGAAAGAGCTCAGTCGATGCGAGAAGAAGGCATCTCGAGTTTGAGGTCATTAGACCAAATGTTGTGGTGAGTATCGCCTGTGAAGGGCGTTATGCGTTTCGAGGAGAAAGGGAAAACTTGCACCGCATGACGTTGTACCTTTCCTAGAAATGTCGCGGTGGGTCCGGTAAACTATTCGCTCGCTTTATCGAAACATTTTGCGGCAAGTTCATAATTTGTTCCTTGACTCTCATGCAAGGGAGTACGAAGGATACGATGGTGCCTTTAGGCACATTCTTTTCGAAAAAGATGCAACGTGACGGTCCTTATTAGGTGTAGTCGGTTGCTATCTTAGAGCGTAGAGTTGCGTTTGGGATCGCCGGTAGTACCTCGGGGGATGAGTTCTATATAGTCATCACTTTATTGAGAAATAGACATAGGGTCACAAGGATGACTTGCGGGAATAGCATCCGCACTTCTTCTTGTGAGGTATACCTGAATTTTGGGGGCAAAATTCCCTCTTAAGGGGGGGAGTATGTAATAACCCTCTCCTCTGATAGCCCATTTTATATTTATTGACAATGTGTAGTAATTAATTTTAAAATGATAGATGTTGAGTAAATATTAATTCCTTATGTCAAGGTCAATATTTACTAAAATGTTGTATAGTTACCCCGTGAATAGAGAAAATGTTCATGTGGTGATTTTAATGTCATAAGGATTTAAAATGACATTTTGGTTTGTTATGAAACCGGAAGTAAAATTAGTTATAAAATTCCCAAATGATGATGTGGATAGTGTAGTTAGTCCCGGTAGGTGTGAGACATTCAAAATAAGTGCCATATTGTATTTTGGCATTTCGGGCACTTTTGACTGGTTTTGGCTTAAATAGTGATATCGCGTATTATTTTATCGCGCATTAGTTATCAGAGTTGGGCATTTTAGACTTATGGCCCGATTTAGTCTTGCTAAGACTTACTATTCCTTTTATGCCCCAAATTGTTAACTTAGATAGAAAGAGAGAGAGGAAGAAAGCTTTGGAGAGAAAGAGAGATTGGAGCTTGGATTGTTGCTTCCTTCTTCATCAAATCAGATTCTTACACTTGAGGCAAGTAATCTACTTGCAAATTTATGATTTAAGTAGAATAATTAGTCTTGATATTTATGAATTTGTTATGATTTAGAATTGTTAGGGTTTTGATTGGATTTTTGGGTATTAACCACTAAAAATGGATTTGGATGATAAATGATGTTTAAGGTTGGTAGATAGATGGATTTAGGATGTAGAAATTGCAGCCAATGATTTCGGTTGGGCTTGGTTTTGGAGTTGGATAAATTTTGGAGTTCAAGACTCCATAGCCATTCTTGGCATTTTCGCAGGGGCGAATCGATTCGCATAGATGCAGAATCCCAGGTCTTGTTGTCCGAATCGATTCAGATTAAGACCGAATCGATTCGGCATTTGAAGAAACTAAATTTATTTGTCCGAACCGATTCGCTTTCAGAGCGAATCGATTCGGTTCCAGCAGATTTGGGGGTCTTTTTCTTTTAATTTTCCCCTTATTCTTTAGGATTAGGACCTAGGAAACTTCTTTAAAGAAGTAAACTTAGAGTCCTAAAGTAGTTATGGAGTTTGGACGTTACCCTAGACTAGAATTGGGTTCACCCGGGGTTTATTTCGGGGAGGTTTAAAGTAATGTTAAGGCATTACTTCTTTTATTCAACTTTTAGAGGTTAGGAAGTTAAATGCCCTAACTTGGAGACTTAAGGGCTTATCGAAGTTATATAAACCTGGGAGATTTGTTGGATCATAATGATCATTTGGAGACTTAGTCGGGATTTGTAAATTGAGGAATAAATGAATCCATAGGTGTTTAAAGATGATAGGTTCAACTAGAATGAACCCCGTTGTTTAATGATGTTAGGTTTAAATAAAGAACCAATCTCATGATTTATGGAAATGGATTTTGGTAATGAATATGATGATAAAATGTATATGTTAATTTATTGTTACACACCTCTCTAAATGACATCATAAGGGAAGTTCGCTCGTGATGTGAAGCCCCCTGGCTAATGAATGCAGGGTGGATATAGTCCTAGGCCATGGGAGCGCTTATTGTTATTTTTCTGCGATGGGTACGAGATTCCGGGTGTGGTCTTGACTACCCCGCAGGCTCATGGCCGCTTCCCGACGTATTACGTTAGGTGCTCGGGTTGTCTTATGCTAGGCCCTGGAAGATGATGGTCATTCAGGGGCGCGCACAGTGGGGAAACCCGGACGGGCGGTCTTAGATATCGTTATATATATATTTGAATATAACTATATTTTCATCAAGTTGGACTTGATGGTTGATAAACTCCACAAAGAGCGTATGATGAATGCCATAAAGAGCATAAATGTGTGCCAGGAAGAGCACGGGAATAATATATGTGCCATAAAGAGCACTTGATGTAAATGATATTCCTAATAAGGAATTGAAAGATAAAATGGGAAGTTTTAATAAATGAATAGAAATTATAACTTCTTGACTTAACCGAATATATGGTTTTATTCCTAATAAGGAATGTCTGAAGGAAATGGAAATTGTATTAATAAGGTAGGGTTTTAAATTAAAGTGCTTTACCTTCAATTCTTGCTTGTAATTGTAGATAGCATGTCATATTATCATCCTCATCATTCATGTGTAACTATTCATACCTATCATGCTTTTTATTCTCCTAGAAATCATATAGAACCCGACCCTGACCGGTTTACTTCCTTGTTGTATATATATTATTGTACCCGCTCAGGTGCTCCACCGCAAGGACGCCCGATTTGACTTTCCCAAGTTCCCTGCACTTTCGATGAGCTGTAAGATTTTGCGGGTTATTACAGGATGTTGTATTAGACGCTTTCATTCTTGTTATTCTAGATATGATCGGGTCTTGTCCCTCGGGCGTGTGGCCCAAACATTTGTATTTGATTAATGATTGTACTATGTAAGATATTTTATATTGTTGTACGTTGTCTTATGTAGCTGTGGACCGACAGCTTATTCGGTCCATTTGTGTACATTTGTTTTAGTTATATTATATGTTATCTTTTGGAATTCCACTTGCTTGTCAGATTAAGTTGTTAGTTTAAATTTTCATAACCGCATTTTTAAAATTTTACACTTTTTGGCAACCCGTTTTCTGATTTATTGGGTGGTTTTCCCGTATACTCAGTTTATATTTGTGATACTGAGAATGATATCCATCCATGATTCCTGTTACGTTTGAGTATCGGGCTGGCCACCCCTTATTTCGGATTGCGGGTTGTCACAAATATTATGCATGAAGTTCAACACACAACAGTTTGAAAACTCATGTATCATTTACCAGATAGATTGTTGAATTCTTCTTCGTTGATGTCAGGAACCTCTCCTTACATTCTTGTGTTGTCTATTTTCAAAAACTTTTGTAAACCATCTTGGTCTTCCTGTCAAGAACATGAGGTAACCCATACCCAATCCAAACACTGTCCCACATCCATACCCAATCAACATAACCTTCCATGTGAATCCAGTTAAAAAATCCGAATTGTTTTCTTGTTGGACTATCGGTGGGTGTGGTGTCTCGACATCTCTACATTTTTTTGATAGTGGAAAGTTACACAAGCCCGGGTTCCCACTATACGAATCCATTTGAAATGTATAAAATTTATTGCCTTGAGGTATGGGTCCAACTAGATGATTTCGTGAGAGATTTAATACCGCAAGAAATTATAAAGTTGTAATTATTGAGGAATCTGCCCCAAAAATTGGTTAGAAGAGAGATCTAATGATTGAAGCATGAAAAGAATTGCCAACACATAAGGGATATGATCTGTAAGTCTGTTATGAGATAAGTTGAACACTTCGAGTGAGTTTAAATTTCCAATAGAATTTGGAATCTCACCTTTAAATTTGTTACTAGAAAAATCAATGGTTGTCTCACCAAGCCAATCTCCACTCCTTTCATTACTAGAGTAATTTTGTCATAATAACCCTATGTACCCATCATATACTTATTTGCAATTTCATTTTCTTCCACATTCATCATGGCTTTGAAATTCATAAAGTATTGTGATGGAAGAAATCCAGTAAACTGATTGTGAGAGAGATCAATTATTCGAAGGTTACTGAATAGAAACTCACTAATCTTAGAAGTGTTACTTATGGGACCATGGAACCTATTATATCTCAAGACAAGAACTTGGAGGTTTAGAAGAGTTCTTAACTAATACGGGAATGTATCATTTATTAGATTATTTTCGAGGTCAAGAACTTGTAAGTATGTGCAATTGGCTAAAGATTGTGTCAAGGATACTTCTAGTTTATTTTCATACAAATTGAGACTTTCCAAATAGTTCCCTTTTTCACCAAACGTTGTTGGAATGGGTTCGTAAAATCTATTCATTCGTAAATCTAACACAGAAAGACCATAGCTGAAATTTCCCAAACGCTGTGGAATTGTACCAACAAACATGTTATTGGGCCAATCAAGGATACGAAGAGAGATGAAATTGCAGATGGATGAAGGTAGTGGTCCTTAAAGAAAATTAGATTGAAGTTGAATATAATATAATTGATATGACAGTAAAAAATTAGGGGGAGTTGGCCGTGAATTTGGTTGTATGCGAGATCGAGTTTAGTTAGGTTCACAAGTTTTGCAATAGAATTGAGAATACGGCCATGTAGATCATTGTTATTTAATATAAATATTTCTCAATGAGGTTGATCTGAACTCATGGATTTCTCCCGTAAACCGATTGAAGTTGAGATCTAAGTCCTCCAAAGATGGAAGAGAAAAAATGACCCCTTGAAGGAGTTATTGGAGATGCGAATATCGGTTAGGTTGTGAAGCCCAACTATGTCAGAGGGAATGGGACCCGCCAGTGAATTACTTGAGAGATCTAAACTAACAAGATGTGAGGTTAGCAAAAAAAAATAAGGAATGGACCACTGAATTTGTTACCTCCGAGATAGATAGAGATTAAGGATGTGAGGTTAGCAAAAAAATACGGAATTTGGCCACTGAGATTATTGTTTGAAAATTCTAAGAAAGTGAGGTGCTTGAGATTTGAAAGTGTACATGGAATCTCTCCACTAAAATTATTATCTGAAATGTCCAAATCAGTGATCTGTGTAAGGTTTCCAAGCGAATCCGTAATGGGACCAGATAATTAAGATGAAAGCAGATATAGATAATCTAAAGACCTCAAATTGATGATTGAATCTCGAAATTGTCCATCTAACAAACTTGTATTTATAAGATCTAACCACCTGAGAGGATTTGTTCAAGCACTCACATTGACCTCTGGAAAAAGAACAGTCAGACCCTCGTTGTAGGATAAGCCGAGTCCTTCGAAGTTGGGTAGAATATTGAAAATATTATGTGGTAATTTCCCGTGCAGTCTAGTAAGGGAGAGTTGAAGAAATGTGAGAGAAGAAGACAAATTCAAGGGTAAAACAGAGAAGATGTTGGCATGAGAAAGAGAAAGTTGTGTCAACTGAGTTAAGTTTTGAATTAGGAATTTGAAATTCTGACTTTCAATTTAAATTCCATAATTCCCAGAGAGATCAAGTGAAAGCAGTTTGGAAAGATGGGATATTTTTTACGTAACTTTACCTGTAAAATAAGAGTAAAAGAGGTTTAGATGCATCAAATTCGGAGCAAATCCACCAAATTCAGGTGAAATTCGAGATGGATAGAAATAATTCAAAGCAAGGCTGAGGGTCTTAATGTGAGATAGGTGGAAGAGGGTGTTGTTAGAAGGGATGATTTCGTTCAGCTAGCTGCAACTTAAGTCCAGCCCAATCACATGACCCGTCCTCCAATTGCACGTGATGCCCGCCCATGTGCAACAATCTGTACCCCTCTTCCAATACTTCGTCTTTGGTTCAGAAGTTTGACCAAACTTATCACAATTGCTAGAAACAAACCTGTGAATGGTAAAAGTTTGCTTAAATTGAAGCAATGCAGAGCTCTGCTCATCGGGGTAGGAATGAGAATGATTATGTTGAGAGTAAGGTCTCGTTTGCGAGTTCTGTTTTTGGAGAGAAAAGAAAGGAAAGGAAGAGAAAGTGTGTTTCCTTTCCTTCGTTTGGGAGTTTAAGTAGGAAAGAAAGTGACTTTCTCTCGTTTGGGAGTTTAAAAGGAGAGAAAAGAAAGCAATTTTTTTAAAAAACTTTCTCCTCCTTTCTCTCCAAAACTTTCTTTCCAAATTGGAAAGAAATGGAGAGAAAGGAAAGTTTTTTAATGAATTGTTCCTTCTTCCTCTTAAAAAAATTATTTTCCTTCCAAACTCCCAAACGCAAGAAAGAAAATTATTTTCTTTTCCCCCGCAAACTCCTTTCTCTTCTCTTCTTTTGTTTTCTCTCCTATTAACTTTCTTTTCTTTTCTTTTCTCTCCTAATAAAATTTTCCTTTCCTTTCTTTTCTCTCCCAAACTCCCAAACGAGGCCTAAGAAAAAGATGAGACAGAAGCAAGATGATGAACAAAATCAATGGACAAAGACACTGTGAGTTTCTCATTTTCCTAATCCTGATTATTGAGAGAAGAAAGAAGGATATAAATATTAAATTATTATTTTTGTGTATGAGTACTAGGAAAAGGCAACATATATCTTTAGAGAGGGAGAGCGATTCAACATATAACTTTTTTCTCCACTCAACAAACAATTTGAACACAAAGTCAAAAAGACTTATCCTTTCACGTGTACAAGTCTCTTGCCTTGTAAAAGGGTTTAATCCTAGACTATTTTCATCAGAATTTAATATAAACACTATTTTCGAAAATATAATTAATAAAATTAAAAAAATTAGGTTAAAGGTTCTTTTAGCCAAAAAGTAAAACAATTTTAATTAAAAAAAATCTAACAAAAAACAGTTTTTTAATGAAAAAGAAAAATTAATAATAAAAAACAGTATCGAGAAAAATAAAACAGTTTTTTAGCAAAAAACAGTTTGTTGAAGACCTCTTTTTTAGAAAAATAATTTTAACATAAAAATGAGTATTTAGACAAAAAATAATTATAACGAAAAATAAAAAACAATTAAAAATAATAATTTTTAATGAAAAATAAAATTTAACAATATATAGTTTTGAAAAATAAAACAATTTTTTAACGAAAAAAAGGTCAAGTGGAAAACTATTTTTTTAGAAAAACAATTTTAACATAAAAAATAGTTTTTAGTGAAACACGGTTTAAAAAAATACTTTTTAACCCCCCACCCCCAAAAAAATAGTTATAACGAAAAAAATTAAAACAGTTTTTAACAAAATAAAAAGGTTTTAACGAAGAAAAACAAGTTTAAAAAAATAAATTTCGTAGGCATGGAAAATCTGTTGCAAAACTTTGTCATCTTGTATAATTAAACAAAATTTGCCCATAAATTGGTCAAAAGGATGACAAAACTTATATGTGGACATGGTATCCATGAAAATGTGACTTATCAAACAGACCCTAAGTATATCACATATGATGTGGCAAGTGCAGTATACTGAATGTTTTATAATGCATAATTTTATTGTACTGATTAATATACATTTTAGCGTGATTTTTTTAATACAATTGACAATGAAGCAATAACTTCTCTGGTCCCATACTGTTATGAGCAAATTTAATTCCTTCAAGTTGACAATAAGAAGATGACCATACAGACTTCTTATGTCTTTGTTTTATTTAAGCCTTTGCTTTGTTTTTCTAGCGACACGTAGATACGATAACATAATTTGAACTTAACACGAGTCGGCAAGTTAGGATTGGTTATTTCTTAACATGAACACAGAGAACAAAACTTGTCCACCAGAATAATAAGTTGGGTTATTAGTAATAAACATGAATATTGCAAAAATGACATGAATAAATTCGTTTGACCAATATTGCATACAATGTTCATCAAATATTGTTTATATCTTCATATGTTAGAATTTGTTTGAGCATGGATAGAAAAAAATTGTGATGGAAAAACTTTCTTTCAAATTATTTTCCTACGTTCAAAGAAAATTTTTCCATAACAAATCATCAAAATGTCCAATAGATGGTACTTATGGCTCCATTTGATGTATCTTTTTTGTCATGGCAATTGGCAAAAACGTGACAATGATGTTTTCTCTCACTTTTATATGAGTTTAATAGCTAATATTTGGCATTAAATTTTTTTCCATGCAACATGCCATTTTTCACACTTTCCCATCTTTTTGTGAATTTCTTTGCTTTAATCGTAACAAAAAAAACTGCCACCCAAAATTTGCTCACTTTTGTTTTTTGTTAAAATAAAGTTTTTTTTATTTGGTTAACATCAATGGTTTGTTTTTATATCTAATTTTTTTACATATTCAATTTTTCGTCCAATTTTTATATCATATTTTCATATATACACGTAATTTGACATTATATTTTTTTTATCACATTTCACTAATATATATATATATTCTTCTTTACATCTATTTAGCTTTAAATCAAATTTATTTTATGTCATATTCTTTAAGTACATATTCTTCTTTATATCATTATTCATTATATCCAAAAAAAAATTTGTCCATTTATTATTCCATTTTTCATACATCAATTTTTTGTACATCAAATTTATTTTATATCATATACTTCTTTATATCAAATTTTGTATATCAATTTTATTTCATCCTTTTTTTTATCTATGAAGTTTTTTTTCTATTAGATTTTTTTATCATATCTTTTCAATGGTTGTGTTAAAGCACAATGTACACACACTTTTAAGCACTGTGCGGTTTCAAAGAAAAAAATGTGGTGCCTTTAGCATGACCCTTTCTTTGATAACGTATTCTTCTTTATATAATTTTTTTATATCAGTGTGACACCCCGCCTAATTAAATACCGGGCGATCACTCCTATATCAAATTATAACAGGAGTCGCATATGGATCATTCTTAGCATCACTGTCGAAAACCAATTTAATTACAAATAACCTATTAGGCCGGCGCCAAAATTTTACTTAACTACTCTTTTTAAAACAACTACTAAATTAAAACATCCACACGGTTTATATGAATGAAACTGAAATAAAATAAAATAACCGAACACTCGGTTCAAATATGATACAACCAAATCGAATGCCATACTAAAAGAATAAATAAATACATTTGGGCCATTGGCCCAAATATTTATACAGTACCTCCTATCTAGAGTACAAGGGTAGAAGCGTCTATCAAAAACCTGCATGCATCCACAGCTGCTGCAGTAGACGTCTGACTCAAAAGAAGTGTCATCCAGGCGTCTCTATGTTTGGACACCTATATATATAACAAGAGAGGGAAAAGTAGATAAACGGGTCAGAGCCCGAGTTTGAAAATATTTAGCAAGTGCATAAATGCTTTATTTAAAAAAAAATAGATTTGTCTCATATATAAATTTGGTATCGCACTCCCATGAGATACCCCTCACCTATCTTCTAATAGTGCACTCCTATCGCATCCTAACAAAGTACCCTAGTCAAGATATCTTTCCTAACTAGTCTGTTATCCAAACTTCTAACAACCCTACTTATCGCAAGTACTAAGGGCTAGACTTATCCCCAGTCTCAACACTATGCCATCTGCGTGCGTGGGGTGTCTCGCAGAAAGAAATCCAAATATGGAACCCCCCGATACACTACTACGCGGCAAGGTCGATCTTCGAGATCCATTAGACCCTCAGTACACAACGTATATACATAATATGTAAAGATATACATAACATACTTATTCTAATATAAACAATTCAATATACATCCGGATAATATCTCCCGGACTGAGGTTTATTCTATTCACAAAATATTTACCAATTCAATTTCATTTCAAAACTTTCTATTTCCCTTCTTCTATTCAGGAAATATATTTAAAGCAAGTTTTATTATCATAAAAATGCTTTCCGTTTCATAACATCCCATTTCCCTTCTTCCATCCAGGAAATGTATTTAAAGCCATTTTATTATCATAAAAGGCTTTAACACCAATAATGTCTCACATTATTGAGAATAGTTATATTACATATCATATAACATTTTCTAAGACCGCACGTCTGAGTTTCCCCACTGTGCGCGCCCCTAAATGGCTATCATCTTCCCGGGCTTATCAGTCAAGACAACCTAGGATCCTACAACGCAAGACGTTGGAAAGAAGCCATATGCCAGCGGAAGAGTCATAACCACACCCAGAATTACCTCACCAGTGCAGAAAACAAACAATAATCGCTCATATGGCCTAGGACTATATCCACCTTACATTCATTAGCCAGGGGGTTTCACCTTACGCGTGCAACTTCCCTTATGATAGCGATTTAGAGAGGTGTGTATATAGAAATTATCATTTATGAAAATCATTTGTTTTTCCTTTTGAAAAAATTCATTTTGTTCATTTTCAAAAGTTATTTATATCATATCATATATATACTTTAATCACATAGTATATATATACCATATATTCCTCCTCGAGTATGTATATATGGTCGTAATTGCCAATCACATCTAGCGATGACCAATAATCCCAAACATTCTCTCAAAGAATCATAATCATGCATTCATATACGCATGATCCTATACCCAAAGTATTTCCTCTCTTTATGAAAAATAAATACCTTATTCTCATCTAAGGATTTAGCGGATATCTCCAAATATACCAATTTACATTAACTAAATGAGCATATTCTCCAATTCATCCTAATAATCTCATAGGATATACTCAACCCATAGAGGAATGATTATGTTTTCCTACACACATAATTATATAGCCCTAAATGCCCACTGAAATTATCCCCAAGGATTTTTCTTTCCCGAACATTAACTATGTCCGTTCCCCGGGTTATGCCCTACACCAATCCAAGGCATTCTCTTTCATCTAAAGGTTTTCTAACCCTCAAAACCATCATTTAGGAGTCCCGATATCATAACTAGGATCCCCCATATAAGACCCCAAATTATAATTTAACTCCCCATTAAAGCTTCTCCTAAGCTTCTCCTAAGCTTTTGTCTCCTCTCCCAACAGCCTACAACATCAACCAACAATATATACACATATAACCAGGGTTCTAAACATCCTAGAACCCGAACCAACAACAAATTTCGATTAAATCTTAAGTTCCTCGAATCGAAATATTATTGGGGTTTATTCGTTTTAACTCCCGAAAACCCGTTTTATCCACGAAAACCCAAGCCAAAATATTTAGGGTTTGTTAATACCAAACTATGATAACATCTATGCTCGAAAGTAAATAAAACAAGTAAACACTTGCCTCGTGGATATAATCTGACGATCCCCAGTCGAATCCCGTGGAGTTTGGCCAGAACCTCCCCTTTTCTCCTCTTTTCTCTCCTCCTCTCACTCTTCTCTCCCTTTTCTTTCTTTTCTTTCTCTTTTCTCCCTCTCTCCCTCTTTATATAGAAAGAAAAAGGGTTTTAACCCTTAAAACCCAAAAACGACTCGTTTACTCAATTTCGAGCCCTTTTAACTCTAAAATTCCCCGAAACTCAATTTCGACAATCGGACACTCTTTTCTGACTATCTCGGTCATTTCGAGACTCACGGCGCAGTCGAAATTTCCATCCGAGGTACTTGACCGCAACTCACTATTTAACCCCACACAACTAAATGTGGGTTTTCAAATTAAAATCTTACCTCGTGTCGCTTTACTCAACGGAGACAAGCAATTAAAATACCCCAACATATTTACTTAATCCCAAAAGTAAATATTACACCCATCGACAATCATCCGATCCTTGAAAATCCTAAAAATTACTATTTACGATAATTTCTAAAATTTCGAATTCACCCCCAATTATGGAATTTAATGGGCTCCAAGAACACGAGTTGTTACATACTTCCCCCCTTACAATGGAATTTCGTCCTCAAAATTCAAATACAACGTACACCACCAATCATGGGACCACTCCAAATCCTAATACCTCAAGAGAAACGGTACTAACCCAACGGTTCCCAACCGTACACTATACGACTACCACGGTCGTAAAGTGACTCCAATAGCATCACATTGCACCCATCACTTCTTGTGCCTCATGTAGAAAGACAAGCCTATAGCCGTCGCTCTAACGTCCAAACATAATTCTAAACGTTCGCTCGTCAATACCCGAATCTCTAATTTTCCAAAAAGAATTTACTCTAACGCTCGACTACTCTTGTTAGTGTCCTTCTTATCTCGGGCACGACGTTCCATCCAACACACTCCAATACATTCGTGACTGCCTTACAACATAAGCTTCATCTTTATATACTAAACCTTTTCTATTTTAGGAAGTATACAAAACCAACTCACTAAGGTGCCCATACACCTTTTTAACTTGTGCACATCTGCACATACATTGTGAACGTTTGACACGTAACACTCTCTCTAAATAAAGGTCTCCTTTCCTCGGTGTAATACTCACTCATAGGTCCTCCCAACCCTCGAAATCCTACTCTTCTCAAGGTTACCCTACCTACGCGAAACAAGTATACTCCTAAGTATATCCCTAGTGCCCAAGGCCTCTCTCAACTTCCGACATTTCCTTGGTTTCATGCGTGGGACGTCTCGCAAAGAGAATTCCAGACAAGGAACCCTCCCGTTACACTACTCCCTCGCGTTGTCAGTCATCGAGATATAGTGACCTAAGGCACACCAGCGGGACGTCCTAAATCCTACCTCACTAACCTACGTATGCATTTCTACTGTTCTATCCTCCCACCTGAGCGAAAAGTAAAATCTAGTTAATCGAAGTGTCCGCTCTTTACAAAAGCGTTATGATCATCATACCCAAAATATACTTACTCAAAATTTTCCTTTTCATTAAGGCCTAGCTATAATCCTCGAATCAATTTCTCTAAGTCTTAATTCACCCACCCACTTGTGGTGAGAGGACCACTTTAGTGCTTTTCCATAGCACAATGTTTCCATAAGCATACAATCATCACATGGCTCATAGTCTATAGTGTTTCATCCAAACTATATGACTTATCAACAAAACCATCATCCTTGCATCCTATAACATCTCTCCATTCCCGACGTCATTACGGTTCATGCGTGGAGCGTCTCGTAAAACGAAATCCAAACAAGGAACCCCTCCAACACATTACTACTTAACTTCGTCGGTCATGGAGGTCCGTTATTTTCGAATATGCAATCCGGATAATCCTATCCCCTCTTTCAACCAAATGTGGTCTGAACTCCCATCTCTATCTAGGAGCCATACCACTAAGCGCTCGCACCCCACTCAGTCCTTGCGCAATCAATAATGAGTTTAAACTCACAGCTCAACAATCAGCCATGCATACATTAAATTGCATCTATAAGGTCGCCCCATACTCAAATCATGATAATGAACCCTCTGCTCATCGAAGTTCCATCTATGCACATAATAAAGGGGAACTCATCTTGTATCCAGGTGAGATATCGCAACAACAACCCGTTCCACCCTGGAACTGCGGACACGATAGTATTGCCATCATTAGCCTGATATCGCTCCGAACAACGAAGAATATAATAATCTCATAATATTACCATACTCATATAAACATATAAGACGAGTATCATAAGCAAGATATATATTTAAAATATCAACACCCGCCTTTATAGCGAATGAAGGAAAATAAAACTCCGCTGCCGCGAAAAACACATAGGCCTATATTACATAATGTTATCGATACCGCCACGAAGCTCAAATTACACACACGAGTCTGGAGCTAATGAACACTGCGACTTTATCTAGTCACACCAATTATACCTCTTCCTTATGAGGTAAAACTCACAACAACAACTTCACCAATATGTCTAGATACTCAAAATGGTTCCTGGACTTAATACATTTTTCCTAACTGAACCCAAAATCTCTTAACTCTATGCCCCAACTACGCACCCTAACCTTGTCCTTTATTCCTATCGGGAAAAGACACATGTGCGGCTCCTCACTCCACGTCATTATTTTCATCACTAGCCTTCTTGGCCATGATAAAATTATCAGTGTCTTGGACTCCATTGCCGCGATCCTGACAATCACTTTACTAATTCCCCTTAATTTCTTCATGAAAAGGAAAATCCACCACCCCCTGCCTCCTGCTGCCCTCACCACAGACTTCCTCGATCAGCATACGAATCTTGAACAAGAGCGCAAAATATTTACTATAATCTTACACTATGGCAGGAGAACGAAATCTCACAAGAGAAATCAATAATCCTAATCCTGAGGCTCTATATTAAATCGAGAGCAACACTGAAAGCGTAGTACGTCCGCACAGATTCCTAAGGACACTAGAACCTGATGCTCTGATACCATCTGTGACACCCCGCCTAATAAAATACCGGGCAATCACTCCTATATCAAATTATAACAGGAGTCGCATATGGATCATTCTTAGCATCACTGTCGAAAACCAATTTAATTACTAATAACCTATTAGTCCGGCGTCAAAATTTTACTTAACTACTCTTTTTAAACAACTACTAAATTAAAACATCCACACAATTTATATACATGAAACTGAAATGAAATAAAATAACCGAACACTCTGTTTAAATATGATACAACCAAATCGAATGCCGTACTAAAAGAATAAATAAATGCATTTGGGCCATTGGCCTGAATATTTATACAGTACCTCCTATCTAGAGTACAAGGGTAGAAGCGTCTATCGAAAACCTGCATGCATCCACATCTGCTGCAGTAGACGTCTGACTCGAAAGAAGTGTCATCCAGGCATCTTTGTGTCTGGACACCTATATATATATATATATACATATAAAGCAAGAGAGGGAAAAGTACATAAACAGGTCAGAGCCCGATTTTGAAAATATTTAGCAATTGCATAAATGCTTTATTTAAAAAAAAATAGATTTGTCTCATATATAAATTTGGTATCGCACTCCCATGAGATACCCCTCACCTCTCTTCTAATAGTGCACTCCTATCGCATCCTAACAAAGTACCCTAGTCAAGCTAACCCTCCTAACTAGTCTGTTATCCAAACTTCTAACAACCCTAGTTATCGCAAGTACTAAGGGCTAGACTTCTCCCCAGTCTCAACACTATGCCATGTGCGTGCGTGGGGTGGCTCGCAGAGCGAAATCCAAACAAGGAACCCCCCTGATACACTACTGCGCTGCAAGGTCGATCGTCAAGATCCACTAGACCCACAGTACACAACGTATATACATACTATGTAAAGATATACATAACATACTTATTTTAATATACACAATTCAATATACATCCGGATAATATCGTCGGGACTGAGGTTTATTCTATTCACAAAATATTTACCAATTCAATTTCATTTCAAAACTTTCTATTTCACTTCTTCTATCCAGGAAATATATTTGAAGCAAGTTTTATTATCATAAAAATGCTTTTCCATTTCATAACATCCCATTTCCCTTCTTCCATCCAGGAAATGTATTTAAAGCCATTTTATTATCATAAAATGCTTTAACATCAATAATGTCCCACATTATTGAGAATAGTTATATTACATATCATATCACATTTTCTAAGACCGCACGTTTGAGTTTCCCCACTGTGCGCGCCCCTAAATGGCTATCATCTTCCAGGGCCTATTAGTCAAGACAACCTGGGATCCTATAATGCAAGACATTGGAAAGAAGCCATATACCAGCGGGAGAGTCATAACCACACCCAAAATTACCTCACAAGTGAAGAAAACATACAATAATCGCTCATATGGCCTAGGACTATATCCACCCTGAATTCATTAGCCAGGGGGCTTCACCTTACGCGTGCAACTTCCCTTACGATAGCGATTTAGAGAGGTGTGTATACATAAATTATCATTTATGAAAATCATTTGTTTTTCCATTTGAAAACATTCGTTTTGTTCATTTTCAAAAGTTATTTATATCATATCATATATATACTTTAATCACATAGTATATATATACCATATATTCCTCCTCGAGTATGTATATATGGCCGTAATTGCCAATCACATCTAGCGATGACGAATAATCCCAAGGATTCTCTCAAAGAATCATAATCATGCATTCATATACGCATGATACTATACCCAAAGTATTTCCTCACATTATGAAAAATAAATACCTTATTCTCATCTAAGGATTTAGCGGATATCTCCAAATATACCAATTTACATTAACTAAATGAGCATATTCTCCAATTCATCCTAATAATCTCATAGGATATACTCAACCCATAGCGCTATAATTATGTTTTCCTACACACATAATTATATAGGCCTAAATGCCCACTGAAATTATCCCCAAGGATTTTTCTTTCCTGAACTTTAACTATGTCCGTTCCCCGGGTTATGTCCTACACCAATCCAAGGCATTCTCTTTCATCTAAAGGTTTTCTAACCCTCAAAATGATCATTTAGGAGTCCCGATATCATAACTAGGATCCCCCATATAGGACCCCAAATTGTAATTTAACTCCCCCTACTCTTAAGGGGAGAAAACTGGCAAATCTGACCAAAGCGAACGATTCGCCCCTATTGCGAATCAATTCGGGTGGGCGAATCGATTCGGACCGCAATCCGAATCTATTCGGAAAGTATTATGAAAATAAGTCCTTAATGGCGAATCGATTCGGTCTAAATACGAATCGATTCCGCCCACTGCAGAATTACAGATCCCCTTAGGCGAATCGATTCGGCCAAGACCCGAATCGATTCGGCCTGTTCGAGGGGCACTGTTTGGGCGATTTTTTTTAATCTCCAAAATACCCAAATATCAATCCAATCTCCATTTAAATTATAACTCAGATTTATTCCTACAAACCCAAGGTTTTCATATCTCCTCAAATTCTTTAGAGGTCCTACCAATCCATTTAAGAACCCCTAATATGTATCTCCAATAGTTTCTAACCTTAATTTCTAACTAGCGATTTTGATCCCGGATAACTTTTTGTTGAAAAATCACTATAAATCCAAAAAAAATCATAAAAATACGTGGTTAGCGCCCACGCGACCGCATCGAAAGGAACTACAATTTTTATTTTTGACCAAGAGACAAATCTATTCCCCTCTGCGCCGAATCGGTTCGTCAAGCACGCTGGCTACTATTTATCGTCTTCTCCGAGACTGTTTCGGCCATTAAAGCTTCTCCTAAGCTTTTGTCTCCTCTCCCAACAGCCTACAACATCAACCAACAATATATACACATATAACCAGGGTTCTAAACATCCTAGAACCCGAACCAACAACTAATTTCGATTAAATCTTAAGTTCCTCGAATTGAAATATTATTGGGGTTTATTCGTTTTAACTCCTGAAAATCCATTTTATCCATGAAAACCCAACCCAAAATATTTAGGGTTTGTTAATACCAAACTACGATATGAGATTTATGCTCGAAAGTAAATAAAGCAAGTAAACACTTGCCTCGTGGATATAATTCGACGATCCCAAGTCGAATCCCGCTGAGTTTGGCCGGAACCTCCCCTTTTCTCCTCTTTTCGCTCCTCCTCTCTCTCTTCTCTCCCTTTTCTTTCTCTTCTTTCTCTTTTCTCCCTCTCTCCCTCTTTATATAGAAAGAAAAAGGGTTTTAACCCTTAAAACCCAAAAATGGCTCGTTTACTCAATTTCGAGCCCTTTTAACTCTAAAATTCCCCGAAACTCAATTTCGACAATCAGACACTCTTTTCCGACTATCTCGGCCATTCCGAGACTCACGGCGCAGTCGAAATTTCCATCCAAGGTACTTGATCGCAACTCACTATTTAGCCCCACACGACTAAATGCGGGTTTTCCAATTAAAATCTTACCTCGTGTTGCTTTACTCAACGGTATAAGCAATTAAAATACTCCAACATATTTACTTAATCCCAAAAGTAAAAATTACACCCATCGACAATCATCCGATCCTCGAAAATCCCAAAAATTACTATTCACGATAATTTCTTAAATTCCCAATTCACCCCCAATTATGGAATTTAATTGGCTCCAAGAACACGGGTTGTTAGAATCAGGCCCTTCCATTAATTCCCTTACGATATAAAACACTATAAAAAAATTGTATTTGTCACCTAGAAAATTAAGGCTATCAAACAACCCCAGCTAAAAAATTATAGGATCTACCATGGCAAATTTTTCTAATCGAAAAAATTATTACTCAATCGATTTACCCACAATTTTCAATGGCAATTGGCAAAAAATGTGGCACATGAGTTTTTCCCCCTTTTATATGTGTTTGAAAGTCAATATTTTCCATGGAAAACGTTTCCATCCAACATGCAATTTTTATGCTTTTCGACAATTTTTCCACTCAAGATTTGTCAAGATTTATATTTCTGTCAAAATAAAGGTTTTTTTATTTTGTTAAAATCAATGATTTTTTATATTTTTTTAGTTTTTCATCCGATTTTTTTGGTATCATAATTTTTTACTTCAGATTTTTGTATATTTTTTGTCTAATTATTTTATACAATTTTTTATTTCTTATTTTTTTATATATTATTTTTTTTTGTCCGATTTTTTTAAATCAGTTTCTTTTATTTATTTTTTACATGTACTTTTTATCATATTTTTAAATCATATTCTACTTTATTTTTATTCAATGTTTTATAGGCATTGAGATACCATTGTCTTATATAAGATTTTTATACGTATACATTCTTGTTTGATTTATTTAAACAACTCGACCCTTTTCCAACTATCGTCAACTTGCTAACTCGTCTAAAATATAATGTGGTCGATAAAGTGTTCGTAAAAAGTATTTGGGGACTATAAACATATAATATTTAAAAGACACTCAAGTGGAATCGATAGATACTACTTTTAACTTTTGTTGATACTCAAGTAGAATAGATTTATATTAGTGGTAAATGAATTCCGATTGGGGACAATTTATATTATTTTCTTTTTATATCCTAATCCCTAAAAAAATTATCAAAAAATAGAATTCATCACCGTTGAAGTTAATGTTATCAAATAGCCCCACCTAAAAAATTATAGAATTTTGATCGAGCGCGAAAAGTAGCGCGTGTAAAGACGCTAATCGTTGTTTTCGTTTCGCCAACTCAATACAAAAACCTAAGTTACAACTACACTTGCGGGGCAAGTAGAGCGGTAAGTCGGGTATCGAGAATCCACAGGGAATTATTAAATTTCAGATGTTAATTGTTTAATTACTTCAGGAATAAAAGTGTAAAAGGTGATGTGTGGTTATGGTGACAAAAGAAAAGAGAAGTTACGCTAAATTAAAGTAAAGCTAGGATCGAGATCGCATTCAACCAAACGGGTCGAAACCACTACTAACTAGAGTTAAGGCTCGAAAGCAATCTAATCGAGCATATACAATTAAGCATAAACATCACGCAAGAAGGAATTTAACCCAAAGTTGCGAGATAAAACATTTAACTGAAAAATGATCACGCGCGGATTAAATTCGGATTGTCGCTATAAACTCTAACGTTGCATGACAAAGAAAGATAAACGCTTAGCAATCCAACTTTGATACGCGCGGTTTCAATTAAACGCGATTTTGCACTAAACCTAGTTTTCGGAGCTCGGGGCCCGAAAATGGCGAAAATGAAATGCCGACCCTATTTATCTAAGGGATAGACATAAATGAAACTAATTAACAAAGCAATAAACTAATTAAGCAAGAAATAAATAACTAAACTAATAAACAAAGCATGAAATTAATCTAGAAAGCAAGAAAGTAATGGATACAAACTATACTAATGGTGAGGGTAATGAATAATACAACTTACAATCCAAATGGGGTGTCAAACCTAAGAGAATTGAAGCCAAACCAAGCAAAAACCCCAAACCCTAGCTAAGAATTAACCTAAAAACGTATGAAACTAATTATATCTGAATATTACAACAAAATTAGCTTATATAGTAAGTTAGAATAAAAGAAAAGAAGAAAGAAAAGAAAAGAAAATATCTGCAGAAAAATAGGGGATCGATCGATCGACCCCTTTGGTCGACCGATCGATAGTATAATTCGTGGCAAAAATAAGAAGAGTCGATCGATCGACCCTTATGGTCGATAGATCGACCAAGCAGGGCAGCCTGCAATCCTCCCTGTTTTGGCATACAATCCAACGTCGCTCCGATCGCCGTAACTTTGTCGTTATGCATCG
Organism: Sambucus nigra; assembly: GCA_949130495.1. Lineage (NCBI taxonomy): Eukaryota > Viridiplantae > Streptophyta > Magnoliopsida > Dipsacales > Adoxaceae > Sambucus > Sambucus nigra. The sequence continues at coordinate 4,936,845 of OX422214.1, read as the reverse complement.
GAATCGCGCACCGTTTGCGGCCACGCGAAGCTAGCGAGGAGGGCTACAACTTCCGTGTAGATGTCGGGCCAGGTGCCCAAGCTGTCAAAAGACTAAAATGCCCTTGCGCGTGCGGTTGTGTACGGAAATCGAGCGAAACGCATCCGGACTTCACACTTAGCATCCAAATACCTACAAAAGCTCAATTAACACCTGCGAAACATGTTAACATATAAATCCGAGGGTTGTCTGGTTAACGAGCATAAATATAGGGAATAAGATACCCGAGGGGGCTAATAACGCGTAGGTTAACGGGTGAAATACGCAATATTTCCGCCGTATCACACCCCCTAACTTACACATTGCTAGTCCCTAGCAATGAAATAAGATGCAACAAGAAGAACAAGTAAACCAACACAGGAGAGAGTACAAAAGTATGGTATAAAAGTAATAAAAAGATAAAGCCACTTTCGCGGGCGATTCAATTGCATTTAGCGTATGCAATAAGCCGTTAAACCCCTAGGTTACCCTAGTGGACGAGTGTCGTCTCGTGAGGGTTTTCAGGGATGAAACCCACAAACATCATAAAGTTTCCTCAAAATATGCCCAAACAAGTCAGACAAACTCATCAGTGCGAAGAAGATTTCAACATGTTATTAGCATAGCAAACGAATTCGCATGAGAAGTCCGTAGTTATTAACATTATCGAATGCACCTCAATGAATTGAAACTCTAACATGTGGGAGGGGAGTGAGCATATGCAAGGTATGATTTGGCGAAAACTTAAATAATTCGGATACTAAATATCAAAGCATGCATACATTCAATCCTCATGGGTATTACGCTCAACAAATGAATTCACTATGAAAAGGGAGGTAATACACGGGACATGCGGGAATAAAGAGTAAATGTAAATGGAAACTAGGCCGCGTACATGTCACGAATGAGGAACGCTATATAGGAAATAAAAATTGCAATCTCAGTGAAAGGATACCGCACACTAAAAGAGGCGAAATGCATTTTCACAGATTATCAAAACTATTTAAACTTTTGAATTACATCAACTTAAGATCACATAGGACTTGTAATAGGGTTGTAATGTATGGCTAGGTTAAGTTACGAAATGAAAGGTATATGTACGGATTCAAAGTGTTTGGGGATGAAACTCGAAATAATGTAAAAAGTGGACAATAACAAAAGTTGGACAAGAATGTCCAAACGAGCATAGATATAACAATCGAGAGAGTAATCAAAGCTTATTGAAACACTACAAACAATATTTACAACTTTCTCTTTCTTTTTCTTTTCTTCCTTTTTCTCACTTTTTCTTTTGTTTTCTTTGCTTTTTGCTTTCTCTTTTTCACTCTTCTCTTTTCTGACCCTTCTTACTCTTTTCATACTCAAATTGCAACCACACAACAATAATAACATTCAATTCCAAGCAACAATCCAAACAAGGGTATGTAAGGTAATATATATGGCTTAAAACTCCAATTTGGAGTTGGATATGGGATTTTTGGGTAATGAAACGAAAGGCTAGTATATAGGCTCAAAGGGGTTGACTAGGGAACATATAAAAGGTGAGGTCAAGGTCATATGGGTGATATATCAAAGAGGGCCTATGATCATTTCACAAAGTATACGCAATTCGCGAGTCAAAACAACATATGAAAATCATGCTCAAGTAACACATTTCAATGATGAACTCAGTTAATGAACGGTCAATGAAAGAATAAAGAGATTACCAACGACTGTAACGTTTTCAATGAGAAAAGAATAGTGTATACACTCACAAATGAAGATAAGTCTCTAAATCTCACTCGGTGTAAGTATATACAATGCAGCAAAAGCATACCGAGTTATAAAAATCTTAAGCCAATTCAATATAACAAGAATGGTGCATATGTTCACGGATAAAGTTTAATTCATGAAGTTATTCATAATATTAATGATTTAGGGACTAGAATCTAATAACTTCTAAAATCGAGAACATGCATAGTTGAATTGTCTATTTGATCGGGCAATTATTAAAATTTATCATTGGAAACAAGGCAAAATGCCCAACAAAGGAGAAAAAAGAAAGAAAATATTTTTGAAATTTTTCAAATTTTAACAAAAAACATGCTTTGTAACTAAATTGTAATCAAATCCAAGGACTAAACAGTAAAATGGATAGACTATCCTACACCCCCTAACTTAAATGTTGCATTGTCCCCAATGTGTCCATTAAAGAACACAACACAAAGCTAGGAAAAGAATGATATTACCCACACGTGGAGCGATCTCCATAAGTACAAGTCCAAATGAAGCTGCAAAACAAGTTAGTACAAAGCATATGAAGAATATGTACCGATGTATCAAGTAAAGAGAATCTATGTCACAAGTCACAATAATATAGAGGGGCTGAAGTGAAAATACTAGATAAATTGATGGTGAACTTTTTGATTTTATAAAATGGAAGGTCACACACATCAAAATCCAATAAACAACCACAAACTACATTTTCATTTCTCATTTCATAAGTTCAATACAAAATAACTTAATACATAACAACTTCTGAAATAAAAGAAATACAAATACAAATAAAAATAAAAAGTACAATACTATCCGATCCCAAAATACAAAAATGAAACCCAGCACAACAACAGCCTAGTGGCCAGAACCACTAGGATCGGAGGGGTCCTGAAAATGAGGAGGCACTGGCGCATCGGAATCACTGCGCTGCAGATAAAGATCTCTCATCATCCGCTGCATCATCCGGTACTCCTGCCTACTCTGTGCCCTGGCCTGCCTCTGCACAGACCACTCCTGCCGCTGCTCGGCCTGAAACTGCTCCTGATAAGCCTGCTGTTGAGCCCACTGCTGCCGCTGATCGGCCTGCAACTGGTCCAGGCGCGACTCCCAAGTCGCCCACCTGAGCTGGGTCTCCTCCCAGCGCTGGTCCTGCACAGCCTGGTATGCCGCAAAGCGGGCATCATCCTCTGTGTGTGGCATGCCAGAACCCTCCCCGGTCTCCATCTCTCTAATCTCCTCCTCCTCAGCCATATCGTCAGCAACCTCTGCCCTCTGCCTCTTCGTCGCCGGTTGCCCCCACTCGCGCTTCAGCATTCTTGTGATGTTGGCCTGTGTTAGAAGCCCGAGTGGATCGTGTTTGCGGTCGGCGATTAACTCGAGGCAACCGTGAGAAATACAAATCTTAGTGATGAGGGCAGGAAAAGGGAGGGAAAATGTCTTGGCTCTCTCCTTGGAAGTAGCGCACATCATATCCAGAAATATGTTGGGCAAACTGATATTGCCCAAATTATTAATCAGTGCGTAGATAAATGTGGCGTGCTTGTGACGCACCTCAGATCGGTTTCTCATCACCATAAAGCAGTGGACATTGATGTAGTGAATTAGTCTCGGAAAGTCCTCCATAGCAGCCGAGCGGAAAGCCATTCTTTTCCATTCTTCACCCGGTGCAAGGCTCTCTATCAATGTCGTCAAGCCAAAAACATCCCCATCGGTTAAACTGACAGCGTTCTCGGGGTTCGGTACATGCATGAAGGCGGCCAAATCTGATAAGCGGAAAGGTACCCTCACCCCTCGAACCATGGCCTCGAAAGTGGTCGGCCCGTCACCTTTCACCACTACTAATGTCGCATAAAATATTCTGACCAATTCTTCATTAATGCGCCCATTAGTGGCGAGAAAAGTCTCCCATCCCTGGCGCCTCAGAATAACTCGCGCCTCACTTGGCAAATCCTCAAGCTTCCAGGCATAATTGTAGGCCAAAGGCCTCTGAGCATTCTCAAAATAGGCCTGAAACCATTCCCCTTCCTTCTTGCAACGGAAACCCTCGAAACCCAAGGTTGGCACGCACACCGTGGAGTTATATTTCTTTGATTGTGCCATTTCAACCTACAAAACAAGAATTAAGAAATACAAAAAATATTGTAAGCGCAATTAATGGTTAGTTTAGTGTACGAGTTGAAATGGGATGCGAGTGCCCAAAACCGAGGTAACAAAGTGCAACATTGCGCTAAAATATGTCGGAATACGACAACGAGTAAAAATCACCCAAGTGTGCGCCAAAAAATGCATTGAAAAATATTTTGGGCATTTTGGCGAACACTTGGCGTGCGCAATGTGCGTCAAGGGCGAGAATACCAAGTTTGAACCAACAAAACCACCCCACTCATGAACAACCAACAATGCAGCGATCAAAACATGTTCATGAGTGGATTTATAACAAGAATAAAGCATAAATTCAGTTGGAACAAATCGAAATCAGGGGATAAACCAACATTCAAACAATGTGTCAACCTAGGGTTTAAACATGCATTTTGTGACACATTTCTACCAAAAACTACAAAATCATGAAAAACAAGTAGAAATATACCTTGGATATGCAGTGATTGGAAGAAAAATGAAGGAATTTGGTGTAGGGAAATATTAGGGCACAAATCGTATAGAGAGGAGAGGAGAGAAATAAGAAGAAAGGTGAAAAAATAAGGCAGAACTCGGCTTAAACCTGGTCGATCGATCGATCGACTCCCAAGGGTCGATCGATCATCCAAGCAGGAAAAAGCCTACTTCATTGAAAGTTTAAAGTGGGGGGGGGGGGGGGGAAATGCAATTTGGGGACAAATATGGGGTATAAAAAGAAAATAAATATAAATATAGTATATATATATATGTACACATAAAAATATGAAACAAAAATAGAAAAATCAAAATAAAAATAAAATAAAAATAAAATACACATAGGCCTAGATATACACACCTAAAAGGCCTAGGGTAAAGAAAATAAAAAAATAAAAATGAAAGAAAATAAAAATATGTACACGATCAACGCACACGCATAATCACGTCAACAAATGAAAAATAAAAGAAAAGAAAAATAAAAACAAATGCAATTGCATGAGGATGCGTGTGTGAATATCAAAGGGAAAAAAAATGTTTTTGTGATTTTTTGATTATTTTCTTAACAAATGTGTGCCGGGCGCATATCTCCGCAAATTCAAGTCCGTTGAACCTACAAAAGAGTTAGAACCAAGCATACGAAAAGAAATAAAAAGATTTTAGCTAATTACACTAGGCTAAAATCAAGAAAAACAAAAATAAAGAAGTTAGTATATACAACCTACACTCGGAATGCGCACTTAACTATACACTAAAAGTTTGAACTTTTGAGGGTCCACCCAAAACACGATTTGACTTTGGAGGATCAACGGTGGACCCTCCCGAGCATGCATGCCTCCCGGAAAATAGGAATTCCGTTTGAACAACGGAAGGCATGTGGGCGGTGAAAGTAATGAACCATCGCAAATTTGAAATTCTAGGCGGACGATGGGGGATTTGGATAACAAGGGGGAAAAGTACACTTGAGGTTCAAGAAAAATCGATTCATCCCCCAAAGGTTTTTCAAAGGAAATGGGAGATGGTGCACACATCGGGATAACATCCATCGAAAACAAGTCCGGTAAAGAGTCCTCGTCGGCAAAAAGTGTAGAAATTTTAAAAGTTTCTACCGACTCATAGGAATCAACCGGTGATTCTAATGGTTGGATCACGGAAAACGAATATGGTGATGAAACAAATTCAATCTCAATCGACTCATCATCGGAAGGATATTGAATTTCGAGGGAGAGAGATTCACACTCGATGAGAAATTCTTTGAAGAATTGAGGTGAAACACAAGTTTCCACCTCCTCGTTGTTTTGTGCAAAAGAATTAATCTCATCGCAAAGTTCACCAAGTCTCATTCCAGCATCATTTAAGCTTTCCAAACCTTGGGAGTAAAGAAGAAAAGTTTCTTCCAAAGTAGGCTTCCTCGGCTCAAGAGCTTCGGACTCCTCATTTGGTTGAAATTCATCTTCGAAAGTAATGAGATGAAGATCGTCATTGGATTCGAATAATGAATCCAACTCAAGCTCCCAATGACGATTTTCATTTCGATAAATGTTTTCAAGTCTTTCACTTTCAAGAAAATCTTGAAAACTATCCCCAAAGTATGAATCATTAGAATAATCGTAATTACTATAAAAGAAAGACATGGTTACCTCGTTGTTGAAAGATGGAGAATCCAAGAAAGACAGTGAGCAACCTCGAATGAAAGTTTCTTAGCGCTCAGAGTATGCAAATCCTGCAAGAAAGGTTAAGAGAAAGAATACGAATAGAAAAGGAAAAATACTTCGAAATCATAAAACAATTACTATCTAAAACAATAAATCCCCGGCAACGGCGCCAATTTGATCGAGCGCGAGAAGTAGCGCGTGTAAAGACGCTAATCGTTGTTTTGGTTTCGCCAACTCAATACAAAAACCTAAGTTACAACTACACTTGCGGGGCAAGTAGAGCGGTAAGTCGGGTATCGAGAATCCACAGGGAATTATTAAATTTCAGATGTTAATTGTTTAATTACTTCAGGAATAAAAGTGTAAAAGGTGATGTGTGGTTATGGTGACAAAAGAAAAGAGAAGTTACGCTAAATTAAAGTAAAGCAAGGATCGAGATCGCATTCAACCAAACGGGTCGAAACCACTACTAACTAGAGTTAAGGCTCGAAAGCAATCTAATCGAGCATATACAATTAAGCATAAACATCACGCAAGAAGGAATTTAACCCAAAGTTGCGAGATAAAACATTTAACTGAAAAATGATCACGCGCGGATTAAATTCGGATTGTCGCTATAAACTCTAACGTTGCATGACAAAGAAAGATAAACGCTTAGCAATCCAACTTTGATACGCGCGGTTTCAATTAAACGCGATTTTGCACTAAACCTAGTTTTCGGAGCTCGGGGCCCGAAAATGGCGGAAATGAAATCCCGGCCCTATTTATCTAAGGGATAGACATAAATGAAACTAATTAACAAAGCAATAAACTAATTAAGCAAGAAATAAATAACTAAACTAATTAACAAAGCATGAAATTAATCTAGAAAGCAAGAAAGTAATGGATACAAACTATATTAATGGTGAGGGTAATGAATAATACAACTTACAATCCAAATGGGGTGTCAAACCTAAGAGAATTGAAGCCAAACCAAGCAAAAACCCCAAACCCTAGCTAAGAATTAACCTAAAAACGTATGAAACTAATTATATCTGAATATTACAACAAAATTAGCTTATATAGTAAGTTAGAATAAAAGAAAAGAAGAAAGAAAAGAAAAGAAAATATCTGCAGAAAAATAGGGGATCGATCGATCGACCCCTTTGGTCGACCGATCGACAGTATAATTCGTGGCAAAAATAAGAAGAGTCGATCGATCGACCCTTATGGTCGATAGATCGACCAAGCAGGGCAGCCTGCAATCCTCCCTGTTTTGGCATACAATCCAACGTCGCTCCGATCGCCGTAACTTTGTCGTTATGCATCGGAATCGCGCACCGTTTGCGGCCACGCGAAGCTAGCGAGGAGGGCTACAACTTCCGTGTAGATGTCGGGCCAGGTGCCCAAGCTATCAAAAGACTAAAATGCCCTTGCGCGTGCGGTTGTGTACGGAAATCGAGCGAAACGCATCCGGACTTCACACTTAGCATCCAAATACCTACAAAAGCTCAATTAACACCTGCGAAACATGTTAACATAGAAATCCGAGGGTTGTCTGGTTAACGAGCATAAATATAGGGAATAAGATACCCGAGGGGGCTAATAACGCGTAGGTTAACGGGTGAAATACGCAATATTTCCGCCGTATCAAATTTGTCATGGCTTCATGAAAAAATTTGTCACCTAAACCATTTGCCTACTTTTTTATTAAACGGACCCTAAATTCTTAGGGCACCATCGAAAGCCACCATAGGGTATAATACACAAAAACCTTTTGGTGCCAAAAGGTATCATATGGTAGATTGATTTTGTTTTCATAAATAAAACTCTATTCTCTCTCTTTCCTCTATTACTTATTTTGCCTATCGAATAAATTCATTAAAGAAATAAAAATATGAAACTAAAGCCAGATTTGCATAACCCAAAATAGGGAGTTTCAGAAGAGAGAGAGGTGGTGGGGTGTGATTAAATTTTTGAATGTTGCTGAAATCTAACATGGTGTGCATTTACTATTGTTGACGGGTGTTTCTAAAGGCAGCACAATAATTGCTTCAAAATACCACAAGCAAAATTAAATGAATTTTGCTAAGGTCCACCACCCTATATATATACACTAGAGGAATTCCCATGCCTGAAGGCACGGCGAAAATATCCAAAGTAGGTAATCGAAAAATGATGAAAATTTTCAAAGTGCATAATTGCAAAACGACAAAGATTTCGTTCCCCAACAATAATGGTAAATAATTTAGAAAATTTAGGCATAACTTCCTTTCTTTATAGGGCTATCCACCACGTTAAGAAAAAAAATTCTCTAAAGGCACGAAGACGGATCGACTACATTAGACCACACAGTAGTGTTCGTTTTGATAGAGTTCATTTTTGGTTAAAAACATATTTTGTATTGCGGCTCTTTTACTTTGGTAGTGTTCTTGATTGGTGAAAAATTTATTTTTATGTTGTGTCATGCTATGCCATTTTTATTTTGGTTGGGTTCTTTTTTGTTTAAAAAAAACATTTTGTGTCTTGCCGCTTTTACTTGATCGAGTTCAAGATAGGAAAAAAGTAATAGTCCATGCCGTTTCAGTAGTTTTTTATTTTGATAAAATTCATTTTTAACTAAAAAATATTTAGTATTGTACCACTTTCACTTGGATGGTGTTCGAGATTAAAAAAAAAATATTATTTAATGTCGTATGGTGTCGTATCACTTTTACTCAGATCGTATTCGTGTTTCTTTAAAAAAAATTATGATTTTCCACTTTGCTTTGATCGTGTTTGAGATAGATAAAAAATCATATTATTTTATATTGTGTCATGTCACAATTATTTGAATCATGTTCATGGTATGTGAAAAAAGATTGTGTTTCATCATAAAAAGGTCATGTTCGAGATAGATAAAAAATTATATTATTTCATATCATGTCGTGTCACTATCATTTGAATCATGTTGGTAGTACATGAAAAAAGATTGTGTTAAAATGACTGTTGTGTAAATTGTAACAGTTACATAAACATTTTAAAATAAAGATTATGTAAAATACAAAATTATACTTTCATGTGGGGAGTAATAAATTCAAAAGCCAAATCCCTCATTTCAATCATCATCTGAAATCATATCAAACGGGAATAAAAGAATAATTTGAGGCCAATATATACAAATTATGGAATTTAAGATATCGAGGAATGTTAATTAGATCTACAAACTGAAATTAGGTATCCAAATGGAAAACATACATTTGATATGCTATCTTTGAATCTGAAAAAAAATAATAAAAAGGCTATGACTCTTGCCAAGGTAGAAGATGAAACTTAAGTGAAGTAAATATTAATCACTTTTAGTTGACAGTTTAATAAAGCAAACAAAAACGTATCCTATTTAATGTATTTAACACAATTATCTCAATATTGATACAGTTAAAGGGATTTGTGAACCAAGTGAACAAAAAAATCTCATAACTATAATATTACTGTTTTAGGGAACTAAAAACAGAATGCATATGTTCAACATGTATACTAATCCATATTACACTCCAATTGATTCACAGACCCAGCCCCCAACTGCAGAAAGATTCAACCCCTAAAAGAACAAAAAGAAAATTTTATATTAAATATATAGATTTATACAATCGCAAACTGCTTATAACACGTGTATGAAAAGATAACAGACATAGACACATTGGTTTGTTTTCATACTAAATAGTTGGGCATTGAGTAGTTGATTGGACCTGGAGTGAAAGATAGAATGAGATTAATCCAAAACTTCATATATTCAGTTAGCTTGTTGTATCATCTATAATGTATAAACCTTTTTTTTAGTTTAAAGATTGCTCATTATATAACCCATTCAAATTCTGAACACAACAATTAAGTAAAATCGTATATGAAATTTACCTCCTCAATAGAAGTAAACGATGTTGATATCTCTACTTTTTAAGCAAAAATATGAACATGGTAAAGACTTTGCATCATATTCTCGAGTCATCTCGTTTGAAATTCTAGCATTTGAGAGCTCTTCTTGGAGATCTAATTCCACTCCTCGAAGAATAGAAGGTCGTGGTTCTCCAATCGAGGGTTCAGTTAATGTTTATATCATGTATATGACTTTTGGGTCTCTAAACTTAGCAGAAACAGTTTCAGTTGCACGTGTAAATATATCCTCCAAATCTTTAGGCCTATTTAGAGGATAATAAATAGGCAACTTAATTGGAAGCTGGCACCGAAGTATACAACCTCTCCCCCAAATGTACTTCTCAGGCTCATCTCCGTATACAACGAAAGTAACACACTCAAAGCTATTCGAATTTCCAGATCTCGATTCAAAAAATCCAACGTCTCCTGTAGTGGAATCCGCCATCGCTCCAATCAAATCTCAATTTTTCGAGAAAAGAATCTTCCCCAATCAACGCATGGCCTCGATTGCTTCACCCGCTGTTCACTCCAAATCAGGGTTGTTTGCCACATTTAATGATCCAATTACATCGAATCCTTTCAATAGAAGTGTCCGAATATCATATGCTCGGGTGAAATCAGCCAAGAGTTCAGCAGTGTTGTAAATAGATAATGAAGGCATGAGTACCTGATTTTAGTCGAAGTAATTTTCATGTGATTACTAAAAAATTATAGCCGAAGTAATTTTAACATAAATTTTAGTACAATAATCATCGTTTAAAAAAAATGATCGCCGAAACATATATATACATTAAAATTGATCGTCAAAACATGAAAATTAAAATTGAAGCATGTGCTTAGACGAACTCCTCATTAAGAGACACAATCTTCTGAAAATAAGCGACAAATCTGAGGATATACACGAAACATGCTCTTGCATAATATTTTCACAGCATCCCTGAAGTAGGGAGGAAATGTTACACCTACAAAATGTTAAAATAACATTACATCAACTAGATATATAATAATAAAATGGAACTAAATGATTTCATTCCGGTGAATACTGCTTTGATGAATCGAAAAAGGTATAAATTAAACACCATTTTTACCAAGCCTTTGAGGAAAGAAGGACTCGTCATCCAACTGAGATTCAATCCAGTCCATTTATTACTCAATAGGTTTCTTGATTTGTAGATCATTTGCCCATTTATACTCTTATGTGGAAGGTTTTATCAGGATGAAGTTTAGAACACTATACTTAAATATACGTTGTACTCCTAAGTTTTGTATCACCATTGACATTGGTGATTCCACGCATTAGTATATCAAAAAAATTGACACCTTATCTTTAACAAAAAAATGTGATATGGAGAGAGAGGATAAAAAAGATATCCAATGGATTAATCCGATTTTAGTCCCGATGTATAATTTAAGTAGTATCACTACCCTTGGAAGCAAAGAAGTTGAGCATTAAGAAGCTAAGCTCCCCAGTACTTTTGCTTTAATAGTTCTACCAAATCTGTGGGACCCTGGCCAAGAAATAAGTTGCACATTAGTGATGCATGTAGAGCATCAAAGATAATGGGATCAATCGACTTGCTGAGATGTTTGGTGTTACGGAATAATATTACAGTGCCCTGATCCATGTTTTGGTTGCCAAAGGCCAAGATAAATAGTAGATGATAGCAACTAAAATTATAATGACAGATGTTATAATGACAGAATAGTAGATGATCTCAACTCAAAGAATCAGATGTTATCATGACAGAATTCGCTGCCAATAAAGAACTTATATACTCACCATTGGCAGTGGCATCATCCTCATCCACATCATCATATTCATCATCAACAGCATAATCAGTACTCTCCTAATCATCATCATTAGCATAATCAAATTAATCGTAATGATCAACAATAAAATTAAATTCAACATTGATAATATTGATGAATAGCGTCCGTTATTCATAACAGGTCCATGTACTTAAAAATATACATTTTGTCAGACATTTTGATTGATTTATTTGTGGTAACACCGTTGAATTTTTGGTAATATACTGTAAAATGAATTTGCCACAATGACTAATGCATGACTATTAAAAGCATTTATGGTGCAACTGTTTGAAGGACGAGTTTCTATAAATCCAAATGTCCATGTACGACTACTTACACATGCTTCTGGAGCAGCAACCACACTTGTCTTTGGGTAGCAGTAGCAGCCATGCTTGCTGTCAGAGTATGATCCCGGACACTACATAACATAATTCAACTGACTTTTAATAAATTCACCAATTTAGTTTTATATGAGATACAAATACACGGGAGTAATCGGCCAATCACACCTGCCATTGGATCAATCACTAAAACCTTGAATATTTCTTCTCTTGGGAAGGAGGTTCTGAGGTCGTCCACATAAATCGATTCCACATCCTTTTCATAAATCCTGCAAATTCCATGCCATCTTTTCAATATACCCACAATTGTCCAAAACGAATTCAACAAGATTGCTTTAGCCAAAATAAATAGGGATTCCACAACATTGTTTTAGCCACATTATCAAGTTTTTTGGGATTCATCCATTATGATCATAAGATTCATAAATCAAACAAAAATATAAAAAAAAATTATATAAAGATTGTAAAAATTTGACAAACCTCGCTCTCTAACATTTTCAACAGAGATACCAAATCCCAAGGCTGTCTTTCCAACATTACGATCTCTAGTAGCTGTTAAACAAATAGAAACATTTGTCACATTATATATTTCCTCTTTATTTTGACATTTGTCATGATATCAATCTTTTTATTTTGACAATCTCAAGAATCTGAGCCTACATGGACTACAATAGAACAAAGAAAAATCGAGTTAGTTAAGTCAAGAATACCAAGTAAAAGCCACAACTGTGTTAAGAAATGTTTCTACCTTCTTTACGCGAAGGTTAGTTCCCTAGGCTTGTTTCGCCTAGCAAGGTCCCCAGCAAGCAAAGTATTGCTAGCCATTATCCTCTCCATGTCGTATCGCACAATGTCAAAGTTAGTAACAACATTTACACCCTGGAACTTAATCCCTGCAATGTCAAACGTTTCACCCTGTTTAAGAAATAAAAAATACCCCAACAAAAATACTATTAGTCGATCTTGGACCTAGTGCAAGGCTTATTTTGAATTACAATGACTCAAAAACTAATCATTCTCAAAAGAGTCTCATAATTCTGGATAGTGCACACTGTAATAACCCTTACTTTTGAGTGATTATTTTATATTAAATTGCGTGATGGGTTAATTTTATAAAATAAAAGAAAGTTGAGGTAAATATTATTTTAAGTGATTTAAGAGATAATATTTACAATGTTTTGCCTATTTACTGTTATGTGAATTTAAATAGCATTACATTGCGATTTATTGCGTCGTTGTGCCTTAAAGCGACGATTACGACTTATATTCAAATTTGAGCATTAGTAATGAATTAAAATGACGTTGGAACATAAAATATTATGCAATACTTCGAATGCTAATTTAGAGGGTGCGGTTAGTTTTGAAATAGTCCAGATAGTCAAAATAAGTGCCAAGTTGTATTTTTGAGTTTCGGGCGCTTTTTACAGGTTATGACTCAATTATGTAGTTACGAGTCATCTTAATGGTGTATCAACATTTAAAGAGGGAAATTAACGTTAATTTCCCTTTTAAGCTTTCCAACCCCTTATATTTCTCATTCTTATGTTTTAGACATAGAGAGCGAAGAGATAAGAGAGAGCTAGGGAGAAAATGGGAAAAAAGAGAGAAATAAAGATTGGAGCTGGAAAATCGTTGCTACGAGAAGAGAACCCGAGACTACAAACTTGAGGCAAGTTTCTAACTTGCTAGTGTATGATTTAATGTGAATAAATTGCATATATGGTTGTGTTTTTGTAGTTTTATCCATTATTGCATTTTTGGGGATTTTTAGGATTTAAACCCTTAATCTTTGATTTAAATATGATTTGAGATGAATTTGCTAGTTACTAGTTGTGTAGAAATGATTTGGTGGGATTATTAGTTGTTGGTCTTGAAGGAGATAGAAGATTTGGGTTTTGGGGATTTTAGGGTTCATATAACCCGTAGTCATTTCTGGGCAATTCGATCAAGGCGAATCGATTCGCCCTCATCAGCGAATCGATTCGCTAGTAGGGGTGGATATAGGTCTGAGGGACCGAATCGATTCGGGTTAAGGCCGAATCGATTCAGGCTGAGACAATAGGTTGGTTTTCCTTGCCAAATCGATTCGTTTTTGGGAAAATCGATTCGCAGTCATGGGCGAATCGATTCAGCCCTAGGCGAATCGATTCGGAAACCCTGCTGTTTTGTAGGATTTTTCTAGCTTTGTTCTAAGTCCTTTTCTTTTAGGTCCAAGGCTTAGGAACCTTCTCTTGGGAAGTAATAAAGAGTATTAGAGGTTTATTTTAGGGAGACAAATATCCTAGGTTATCATGGGGTTAATTGGGCTTATCCCAAGGGTTGGTGCAGAGGGGTTAATGTTTCATTTGATGTAGGAGGTTAGCTGAGAACTAACGGAAAGTAGAATGGTAATGCCTGAGACTTTTGGGAGACTAGTATTGAGGGAAATTACTTTTTATGAATTATGGTATTACTTTGGACTCTTGGATACTAGTGTGAGGATAATGGCACTTTGTGTCCTAGGTCATTAATAAAATATGACTTCGAGAATAAGAAATGCTTATTTTAAAATTGGTACTTAATGGTTAAGTAGAAATGGTTTTGAGAATGTAAAAAGTGAATATTTTCAAATGGGAAAATAATTTTGTAAATGATAATTTGCATATACACACCTCTCTAAATCGCTATCATACGGGAAGTTACGCGCATGAGGTGAAGCCCCCTGGCTAATGAATATAGGGCGAGTATAATCCTCAGCCATAGGACCGGTTATTATATTGTGTGATTATCATTCGCAGTGGGGTAATTACATGTGTGGTTACAACTCACTGTCGAAGGTATATGGCCTCTTCCCAACGTCACGCGATGTAGGATGCCCAGGTTGTCTTGTGCGATAGGCTCGGGAAGATGATAGCCATTTAGGGGCGCGTCTAGTGAGGAAACTCAGAAGGACGGTCTTAGAATCGTTATATATATGTGATTATAACTATTCTCAATAAAGTGGGATTTGTAATGATGGTAAAGCATTTTGTGAGATATACTGCTTTCAATATGTTTCCCAGAGAGAAAAGGGAACTATAAAGTTAAATGGTATAGAACTGTATTGGTGAAGTACTTTGAGAAATAAATTACGTTAAATATATTTCCTAAAGAGAAAAAGGACCTAGGCATTTAAATTCTGAAAAACTGAAATGAAATCTCATTGAGTGAAAGTAGATGATTTATCCCATGCATATATGAAAATTTGAGCATTGTCATTGATATTGCGCTAGGTTGTGCTTTTAGAATGAGAGGTGAGAAATTTTATGATTAATTGTGAGAGAAAGTTTAGTTCATGATGATGATCAGATATTCATAAATGCCATGCATTTTATTCACATGGTGATCCTATCAAACCGGGCCCTGACCTATATATATATTTCTTTGTTTTTCATGAATTCATTATTCGTCCAGGTTCTCCTCCGCAAGGACGCCTGTATTGACCTCTCCATTCCATTTGTCCTGGAGCTATAGCATTTTGCGAATGTTGTAGGATATTCGTTTTAGATGCTTCTATCTTTTGTACTCTAGATAGGATCATATACTTATTCGGGTGTGTTGCCAATGTTTTGTAGTCATTTAAAATAATGTGATATTTAATTGTAATACTCAGTGTAACCAGCTTGTCTGTTAACTGACAGCTTATTCGGTTATTACTTTATACATTATTGTTACCATTACTCGTTGATTTTTATATCCACATTCTCTTGAAATTGGATTGTCTAAATGCTTTTCTTTTAACTTACAAAATTAAATTTGACAACCGTTTTCTAAAATAATTGGTGGTTATTTCATAATATTATTTTTACGACAGTGATGCTAAGAATGGACCATCTATGATTCCTGTATTTATTGGGATAATGGGCTGGCCACCTCTTATTTTAATTAGAGGGGTGTCACAGATGGTATCAGAGCATCAGGTTCTAGTATCCTTAGGAATCTGTGCGGATATACTATGCTTTCAGCGTTGCTTTTGATTTGATATAGAGCCTTAGTATTAGGATTATTTATTCCTCTTGTGAGATTTCATTCTCTTGCAGTAATGTAAGAATTTAATAAATCTTTTGCGCGTTCGTCCAAGATTCATAGGCTGAATGATGAAGGGTGACCAGGGAAGGCCGTTATGAGGGCACTAGGAGACGGGGCTTAGTCAGAACTATAAACTGTAGTCAGGGATGAGGGACGCATAGGAGGTTACTCCCTTTGTAGCATTTTATTAGATTGCTACCGCGCCTACTAAGTACAGTAGATATAGTTTTCCAAGTATCGCTACAAGTAGAGAGTGGCACTAAGCTTGGAATTCCTAGAGACGTTAAATTGGAGTTGAAAAGTCCTTGATAAGTGCCACACGTTGAATTTAAGTCAGGTGGAGGAAGTGTAACTTCATTCGGTGGAAGTATAAGGCTTAGAAGCTTTGGCCTAGGGCGGAGTATAGAAATGCCCATAAGTGAAACATTGGGGAATTTTTTTTTTGCCCGTTGGAGTAGTGTCGAAATGGTGGGAACGTGTGACAACCCGATCAAAATAATAACGGGTGGCCAGCCCTATACTAAAATAAAACAGGTATCTCAGATGGCTCAGTCTCAAAATCAACTGACAATGCTAAAATAATATAAGGCTAACTACCCTAAACTATTAAAAGTGGATTACCAAAAATTTAAAACTTTTATTTAACGCCAAAACAAAAGCAACATACAACAACTAGTCAACAACATAACATCTAAATATGATGAGGTATGCACATACCCAATAATGTATAAAAGAGTACAACAAAATGTACACAACGAAATACCCGAATATGTAGTCGGGTTACAGACAATACAATAATCTGAGAGAGAAATAGAAAAGTGTTAATCTACAATGCTTGGGTATAAACACGAATATACAAACCGAATCCTATTCTAGATATACAAAAGATAGGAATCGACTAAAACAAAGTGCTGCAATAGTCCGCTACTGCTACAGCTCCACGAATACACTGGGTGGATAAACCTCAATGGCATCCATGCAGAGGAACACCTAAAATAATACAATATATATACATAGCAGGAGAAAATATAAACGGGTCACAGCCCGAGGTGTGAAAACATTTTATAGCAAGTGCATTAAAATGCATAATAATTATAATGCATTAAGACATGATTAATGTGGAGTCGCACTCTCCACAAAATCTACCTCACCCCTCAACTAAAGCTCACAACTAAACGTATGCCCATAATCTCCAATTAATTTCCCAAGTCTATCTAAGGGCAAATGAATTTAACTTAATCCCAATTTCTATACTCCATTAAAATTAACCAAATTATCTCTCCATTAATACTATTACCAATTACTAATAATTGTCACAATCAAACATGTGAGATACACATAAACATTATGTTTTACTAGAATTTCTCATTTTCTAGTTATGCCAACAATATGCATATATATATATATGAGTTAATAGCGTCGAAGTGCTAAGGACTAAACTTCTCCCAAATCTCAATACTGCACTGCGTTTTGTGCGTGGGACGTCTCGCAAAGCCAAATCCAAACAAGGAACCCCCCGTTACACTACTCCTAACAGTATTGATTCTCGAGATTCATTATGCCTTCAATGCATGACGCGTGTAACCCAAATTCTTATTACCCAATTAATTAATTAAATAGTCTCAATTCTCAACAGTACACGATGTTTCATGCATGGGATGTCTCGCAAGTAAAATCCAAACAAGGAACCCCCCCGATACACTACTCCTGCTACTGTCGATCGTCAAGATATACTACTACTACATATATGAGAACTAAGGACTAACTTCTCCCCACTCCCAACAGTGCGCTGGATTTCATGCGTGGGGTGTATCGCAAAGCGAAATCTAAACAAGGAACCCCCCCGTTACACTACTCCTTGGCAATGTTGGCCGTTAAGGTCCATTAGGCCCTCGTACCCAAGGTACTATATAACCATATAATATATTACTCTTGATTTCCATTTTATCATATTCGTCATGATTTTAAGTCCGGTTTCAATCTCCCGGAATGAGATTCAACAATCTTCTTATGTCTCATTATTCTCGAGACAAAATATGATATCACACATTCATATTCAAGTTTAATAATAACCATCCCTACGAGCTATAACTCGAGGATGCGATCTCATAATGCGATCATCTTCCAGTGCCCTACTTACATAGCATACTGGGGACCACTCGTAGGACTAAATGACACCTACTTCGTGATCAAAATAATACAAATACAACATCCGGGAAGCGGTCATAGTTACTAATCGGCAAGTGATAATGACACATACCCACGAATTCTCACCCCCAAAATAAGATGTATATCACATAAATAAAATGGACGACTATGACCTGGGGAATATCCACATCCTGCTCCTCGAGCTAGGATGCTCACCCTCATCGCGCAACTTCCCAATGATAGCAAGGAGGGGGTATACTTCACTAATATATATATATATATATATATATATATCACATAAGGTATACGTACATCATCACATTATATAAAGATATACCATCATATAAGGTATACCTATCACATTGTTTACATATTCGTATTACGCTCCTAGGCGTAGATGAAATAATATCATTATTAAGTAAATTTCTCTCTTGATATACTAATCGTCAATTCTCACATCTTCCCCACTTAGTATACACTATACTATTTTTCACTTGATGTTCTCGCATCTCTTCTCATTATGAATTGCCTCTCAATTCTATTTATTGTTAAGGATATTTTCTATCCTAATGCACCTAGAATAGCATTGCTCATTCATGTGAGACGTCTCCCAAATTAATCATCGTTAAGGATATTTCTATATCCGTATGAACATTTATTAGCATTTGTTATTCTCATTTCATAATAGGTTTCAATCAATTGTATGAACCTTTAAGGTAATCCCATTTGGGATTTGATTCTAAAATCCAATATCATTTAGCGCATTCTCACTCTTTCATATAATTCCCTATTTATCTCCAAATAGATATCACAATGGTAGTGGGCTTCCCCACTTAGTATATACGATATTCCCTAATCGGTAGTTCTCCAATTAAGTTCATATGACCCAAACAATTTCTTATAAGGGAAAGTCCCTAAAAATCCCCAAAACAAACTCCCTAGGACTCCTATAGAGGTTCCCAATCGATAACCTTAAATGAAACGGGATGAAATTCTCCCTAGAAGAACATCCCCAAAATTCCCCTATTTTTGAATCGATTCGGGCCAAATCCGAATCGATTCGGCCCTGCGAATCGATTCGGCCTCCAAGGCGAATCGATTTGGGTCATCAGACCTGGGCTTTTGTCTCAGGCCGAATCGATTTGGATGGGATCCGAATCAATTTGGTCACTCAGACCTGGGCATCTGCAACTATCCGAATCGATTCGGTAAGGGGCCGAATCAATTCGTCCTATTAGAGGTCTCGAAAATGGCTACTTTTTCAGAGCCAAAAATTCCCAAAATACATTTTAATCATCTACTACCCATTTCTCTTCAACCCAAACATATATACATCATTAATATTCTTCCAAAAAACACATTTTAAGTAATTTTTAACCTCAAATCCATTATCTACACAACAAATCTAAGGTTTTACCCAAAATTTAGGTTTTAACAAACTAAACCTAAAACCCATAAATTTAATCCACAAATCATGAAATAAATGGAACACAACAATTATTTAGCAACTTTAATCACTTGCCTGAAGTTTGTAGGGTCTGAATCCGCCTCGATATCGCGTAATGGTCGGATGTTCCACTTTCTCTCTATTTTTCTTCTTTTTTCCTTCTTCTCTCTATTTCTCTCTTTCTTTCTCTTTCTTTCTAAGGAGATCTGATCTCCCGTAGGCATTTTAAGCCTTAAGTCCAAGATACACAACTTTAAATGATAATACACACTTTAAATGACTCGAGCACTTTAATTCTAGCCAAACGGGCTTAAAAATATTTCGGAACCCAAATAGACCCCAAGTACAGTCATTTCGACTATCTCGACCCTTCCGGAAACAATGGCACCCTCAGAATCGTCATCAGACTAACTTTCTAGCTACTTCAAATTTGACCTCAAATTCCAATTTAATTAATCTCCAATTAAATTAATATTTATTTCTCCCAAAAATAAATAAGTTGTGGTCCTAAGACCTCGGGTTGTTACAAACTTCCCCACTTACAAGAATTTCGTCCTCGAAATTAAGCTAAGCTTAATTCTCCAAAGCTCAACTAGTCCTACTACACTCATCCTCACTAATCCCATATCCAAACCTCCAACTTCCCACGATGAATTTATTTTAATTTTGTTTTAAGTTTTATAAAACCAATTACAACAACCACTAGGGTGCCCATACACCCTTTATTCGTGCTTTACTCGAATCCATATAATTAGGACTCATTTGCCTCAATAGTACCATAACTCGAAATATATATAAATAATACTAGCATATTAATAGAAGAAATTTTTTGAAAGGTCCAGAGAAATAACTCCTTTCAATTCCTGACATTCGCCACTTTCATGCGGGGGAGGTCTCGCAAGCGAAATCCAAACAAGGAACCCTCCCATTACACTAATATGTGACGACGTCGGGGATTGAGAGTGTTAGATCAGGACTAGGGTTTAAAACATTTTGTGAAAATCATTTTGATATGGCCCAAAATTTTATATTTGAAAACAGTTTATTATAAAAACGGTTTATGTCCTTAGACATTTATATAAAATACCCTATGCCCATGTCACAAGGTTTTAACAATCATCATATCTATAATCGACATATAGGTCACAAAATTAGAATAATGATGAGTTAAAATATCTTGTCCCATAAGAGTCTAAAAAATTTTGAATTCTTTTCGGAAATAATCTCATACATTATATTAATATGTTGCCATTTATTAGGCTCTTCCATATCTGGAATACAATAATTATATAAGTCTAACATGACTATATAATAAGTAGCTTTATCATTACTACTTAACATATTACAACATTTATTACATTCATAACAAAGTTATAGCTCTCTTTGAGCACATTACGAAATAATCTAATCTCTCAAAAGATAGAAACATAAGAGCTTAACTTGCTCAAAATTTCCTTTCGGGTCATTCCACACATAATAGGGCTATAACACTACCCTCTAATAACTATCTCCCATACAATATTCCCAAAACTTTATATACTAACATTCATATTCACAAAGGAAAATAACTTACATCATCCATCTCAAGTCCGATTGCCCTTCCTCATCATTGGGATCCCACACAAAGTCCCCTAGCCTAAAATGACCTCGAATTTGTTGTAGGGGTTGCACTTCCAAAACTTCATCAAGACGTGGTCCTTTACCTCTTTTAGGACAATCTCTCTTTCTATGACCTATTTCTTTACAAAAGAAAATCCACCTGCAAATCCTCTCGACCCACCTGGAGGATCAAAATGCCGTTGTGACTCTCTATAATCCAACTTATACCCGCTAGTATTACTGGCACTCCCTTCGCCAAACCTACTTGATGAACCTGAATCTCTAAGGTTCTTACCCTCTTGTGAACGAAGATGATATTCATGACACTTCAACAGTGCCGCATTCACTACCTCGATGAAAGTCAATAATACTGAGCCCTCTAACAAATGCTGCTGAATCCTCCAATCTAAACCTCAAGCAAACTTCGATATACGTTTCTCTTCCGTATTCACCTCATCAGGTACTAATTTTTCCCATCGAGTAAATTCTTCTACATATTCTGCCACCGTCCTATTACCTTGAAACACATCCATCCATTTCCTCCTCATTTCCTTCTGAATTGCGGAAGGAAAATACCTTCGATCAAAGAGTTCCCAAAAATCTGTTATAGGCAAAATATATCTTTGTTCAGATTTGGTGACACACTCCCACCATTGGAGAGTTGGATCCGTTAACTTAAAGGTGGCTAAAAATTTCTTTTGCACCTCACTACAATCAACCATACGGAGGTGCGTCTGCATGCTGTTCTTCCATCGACTTGCAGCCATTGCATCAACTCCCCCTAAACACTCTGGAGGATGCCCCTTACTAAAATATTCATTCACTCTTTCCCACAGAGACACTCCTAACTGGGTTTGGGCTGCTTGAATGGCAGATTGTTGCGCCATCGTAGAAATGGCAGTAGTCACTGCTTGTGCCACAATATTGGAAACTTCATCTGTAGTCATGTTCCTTTGAGGCATTTGGAGTTCCACATTCTCAGCCCACCCTGAATGAAGGACCTCTCTTCTGTGGCATATGAAACAAGAACAAGTGTATCAGAACGCATTACAAATGTTTTCTTATCACTGAAGAAAAATGGACGTATGAACACAACATTCCTAATAATAAGGCTCCACATCAAGAACGTGTGACAACCCTCCTACTAAAATAATAGGTGGCCAGCCCAATACTAATATAATTATAGGAATCATAGATGGTCCATTCTTAGCATCATTGTCGATTAAAATAATAGTATGAGATAACCACCAATCATTTTAGAAAAACGGATTGTCATATACAAAAAATTTTGAAAGTAACAGAAAAACACTTAGACAATCCCATTTGTAAAATCGGTGGGTATCAAAAATCGATAAATGAAGTATGACAATACACCAAATAATCACCGAATAAGCTGTCGGTGCACAGACCAGTACAAATAATACATTAAGTATTACAATCCAATATTTACAGTAAAATGAATGAGTGCAATACCTTGGGCAAACCTGCCCGAATAAATGTACTGAACATAACTAGAGTACAATGGAGAGGAGCGTCTACTACAAGTATCCTACAACATCCGCAATATGCTATAGGTCCGTGACGACTGGAATGGAATATGTAAATACAGGTGTCCATGTGGAAGCGCACCTGTAATGGCAAGGAATATGGAGCACAAAGAAATATAGATACCGGTCAGGGCCCGGTTTGATATGATTACCATGTGACTAAAATGCATGACAGTTAAGTGCGTAATTCTCTCACAGGTAACAATAATAATTCTCACCTCTCAATCTAGCAGCAACCTAGCGCAATATCATGAGATGTTCTAGTTAACCCTAAGTACAAAGGGCTAACTTTTCCCCATTCTCAACACTATGCCCTATTCGTGCGTGGGGTGTCTCGCAAAGCGAAATCCAAACAAGGAACCCCCCCCGATACACTACTACTTAAGCAAGGTTGATCGTCGAGATCCATTAGACCCTAAGCACGAAATAATCAACAAATATATATATGTGTGTGCATATGTGTGGGAGGTCACATCTACAGCTACACAAAGAAAATATAAAATAAAACCCATCCATCATCTAATGGCACAATTCCTAATTCTTTCTTTAGGAATATACATATAAATGGTAAAACACTTTATCAAATGTTTACCAAATTAATTTCATCGTACACTAATTCATTTCATGAATTTGTTCCTTATCAGGAAATATAATCATAGTTTTTATGCTCTTTGTGGCATTTTAACACAATTATACATTTATAAAAATCTCTTCCTTATAAGGAATATAATCATCATCATAGGCTCTTTATGGCCTTACATCGTGCTCTTTATGGCACTTTCATCATGCTCTATATGGCTTTTCACTGTGCTCTTTATGGCACCTATCAACCATCAAGTCCAACTTGATTTAGAATAGTTATATTCATATATATATATATAACGATTCTAAGACCCCCCGTCCGGGTTTCCCCACTGTGCGCGCCCCTAAAAGGCTATCATCTTCCAGGGCCTCCAAGACAACCTGGGATCCTATCGAAACGTCGGGAAGCGACCATGTGCCTGCGGGATAGTCAAGACCACACCCGGAATCTCCTAACCAGCGCAGAAATATATAAACAAACGCTCACATGGCCTAGGGACTATATCCACCCTACATTCATTAGCCAGGGGGCTTCACCACAACGCGCGCGACTTCCCTTATGATAGCGATTTAGAGAGGTGTGTATCCATAAATTAACATTTATGAAAAACATTACTTTTTCCATTTTTGAAAACTTCCAATTTTACATTTCCAAAAATCATCCATTTAGCCATTAAGCACCAAGTTTTAGAAGGTGCATTTAATTCTTATTAAGTCCTATTTTATTAATGACCTAAGACCCGAAGTGCCACTATCCTCAAAATAACCTCGAAGAGTCCATATAATTTCATAAACCCTTAAAGTGAGTCTCCACAATGGAGTGTCTCCCAAAATCTCAACATTTACATTTTAACTTCCAATTTATCTTTAGGTTAACCTCCTATATCATTCGGACATTAACCTATACGAACTAGTCCTCGGGTTAACCCAAATATCCACTCTTAGCCTAGGACATTAGTCTACCCAATACAACCCTCTAAGACTCCCCATTACTTCCCAAAGGAAGGTTCCTAAACCTTGGGCCTAAAAGAAACGGCTAAAGATCAAACTAAGAAAATCTCACAAAAACAAGGGAACCGAATCGATTCGCCCCTTGGGCCGAATCGATTCGCCCTTGCGAATCGATTCGCTAAACAGCCGAATCGATTCGGTGAACAAAAACTGACTTTCTGCAATTGCCGAATCGATTCAGTTTTAATCCGAATCGATTTGGTCTGCAAGACCTGTAACCCTCTCCTTATCCGAATCGATTCGCCCCTTGGGCCGAATCGATTCGGTCTTGAAATTTTGCCCAGATTGGGCGACAGGTTATACAAACCCTAAAATCCCAAAACCTCAAATCTTTGCTTTTGCCCAACATCAACAACATCTAATTGTACCAAATCATTCCTACACCATTTACAACTAATAATTTATCCTCAAATCAAATTAAAACTAAGATTTAAGGGTTTAATCATCAAGATCAACAAATACCCATTTATGGGTTAAATCTCCAAAACGTAACTATACATGCAATTTATCACATTAAATCAATATCTAGCAAGTAAGAAACTTGCCTCGAGGTTCGTAGTCTCGGAACACCTCCGGTAGCGACAGATTCCGGCCTAAATCTTCCTTCTCTCTCTTTTCTCCCATTTTCTCCCAACTCTCTCTTCTCTCTCTCTCTCCTTTGGCTTCTAACACAAATGAAGAAAGAAAAAGGGGTGGGGGGACTTATACGGGTCTTAAAATACAAATGCCCTCTTTTAATTACTAATACACCATTAAAATGACTCGTAACCACTGATTTGAGTCATAGCCCCTTAAAAATGCCCGAATCTCAAAAATTACAACTGGGCACTTATTCCGACTATTTCGACTATTCTAAAAACAACCGCACCCCCTATTTTGGCATTCGGGAAAGTGTGAACTATTTTTATGTTCAAATTTCATTTTAATTCATTAATTATACCCAATTTCATATATATAGGTCATAACCGTCATTTTACATATAACGACGCAATAATACACAATATAACACTATTTACCTTCTCATAACGGTAAATAGTCAAAACATAGTAAATATTATCCCTAAGTCTCACGGGAAATAATATTTACTCCAAGATTCCCTATTTTATAAAATTAGCCCATCAGGCAAAATAGTATAAAATAGTCGTTCGAAAACTTGGGTGGTTACAGAACGCTTACGGAAGATCGCACTAAACCCACACAGATCCTAAGGACATTAGAACCTGATGCTCTGATACCATATGTGACAACCCGGTCAAAATAATAACGGGTGGCCAACCCTATACTAAAATAAAATAGGTATCTCAGATGGCTTAGTCTCAACATCAACTGACAATGATAAAATAATATTAGGCTAACTACCCGAAACTATTAAAAGCAGATTGCCAAAAATTTAAAACTTTTATTTAACGCTATAACAAAACCGACATACAACAACTAGTCAACAACATAACATCTAAATATGATGAGGGATGCACATACCCAATAATGTATAAAAGAGTACAACAAAATGTACACAATGAAATACCCGAATATGCTGTCGGGTTACAGACAATATAATAATCTGAGAGAGAAATAGAAAAGTGTTAATATACAATGCTTGGGCATAAACCCGAATATACAAACCGAATCCTATTCTAGATATACAAAAGATAGGAATCGACTAAAATAAAGTGCCACAACATTTCGCTACTGCTACAGCTCCACGAATACACTGGGTGGATAAACCTCAATGGCGTCCATGCGGAGGAACACCTAAAATAATACAATACATATACATAGCAGGAGAAAATATAAACGGGTCACAGCCCGAGGTGTGAAAACATTTTATAGCAAGTGCATTAAAATGCGTAATAATTATAATGCATTAAGACATGATTAATGTGGAGTCGCGCTCTCCATAAAATCCAACTCACCACTCAACTAAAGCGCACAACTAAACGTATGCACATAATCTCCAATTAATTTCCCAAGTCTATCTAAGGGCAAATGAATCTAAATTAATCCCAATTTCTATACTCCATTAAAATTAACCAAATTATCACTCAATTAATACTATTACCAATTACTAATAATCGTCACAATCGAACATGTGAGATATACATAAACATTCTCTTTTACTAGAATTTCTCATTTTCTAGTTATGCCAACAATATGCTTATATATATATATACTAGGGTGTACCCGTGCCGATGGCACGGAGATAAATTTGATCCCGTGATATTTTGTACTTGTGCCGATAGCACGACGATAAATTTGTTTCCGTAATAAATTTGTTCTCGTGTCGCCACTAATGCAAATATAAATATTGTTGGTCATCCCATTGTACACTTACATCAAGATACCAAATTTTATAAACTTTATACAGAGGAGTCCTAGGGTGTACCGGTACCAATTGTACGATAATAAATATGCTCCCGAGTATTTGTTGCTATAACACACTCACAATACGCTATTATTGATTCGACACTTTTGTAACACTACATATGAGCATATTCTACCTAAAAGTTCATTTCGTGCCTGGACACATTTTTTGTATTCGTATTTAGTAAATAAGACTTTCGTGCCGTGTCACTTTTCTTACCAAATACAAATGCGATCCAATTAAATAAGCAAAATTTTTATATTTTTGATTTAACAACATATCACAAATAAAGTGACAACAGGGAATGAAATGTTACAATATATTTTTTAATTACCAAATACAAACGTGACTTAATATATTATTTTGTTCTTTTTTTATCCAAGTTCTTATTTAAAAAATAAATATAGTTTTCTATTCTTTTCTTCGTCCCGATCTTTATTATTAAAAAAAGCTTTTTTTGTCCACGTTTCAATACAATGCAAAATTATTTACTAAGAAAATTTTGTGTACCTTTCATGAGACACAACATGAAATTCTTACTAAATGATGTTATTTTTAATACACATTTTTAACAAAAATTTAGTGTCTTCTCTTTTCAACACATTTTTTATTTACTAAAAGAAATTATTTACTAAGAAAAATCCACCTTACCCGTGTATGTGAGAAAAACTCACTATTGTCTCACCAAAAACTGAACACGCATTAGTTTTTGAGAAAACCCCACCATTCTCACCCAAAACTAAACACGAATTTTCACCACGAACTGAACACACAATATGGAAATAATAACAACTCGCCGTCATAATACAAAGTAAAAATAGAAAATAAATACATATAAACACAAAAAAGACCAATCGGAGCGGATCACAATGGGAGCAAATCGGCTACCCCAATCGGATCATCAATCGGAGAAGATGTGTTATCCCAACCAGAGCAGATCTACTACCCCAACCGGAGAAGATCTTTAGATACAAAGAACCCAACAAAAGTACCAGTCTATAAAACCCAACTGGAGCATATCTGTAGATACAAAAATGCAAGTCCAAAATCAAAATCAGCACACATACATGAATAGAACATTCAAAGTTCTTATACTTCAAAATGAGCACACAAAATCAAAACTAATGATTGTCCAAAACTAATTCTGAAGTGAAATTTAAAAATAGAAATATAAGCAACAATAGAAATCAGTTTGTAGCATTAGATCAAATGGAAAAATCTATAATCTGCAAAATGGATAAAATACAAACTATTCAAAAATAAAAGATAAAATTACATGGGTGAGAAACCCAGCTCCAAATTTTTAGGACTTGCAAAATCACAAATATTAATTAACAAAACCCAAAATCACACCTAGTCTTCTATCCACGAAAAAAAAATACAGTGACCCAATTAATATGCCAAATGTGCAAGTACAATCACAACTGATAGTAATAGATTAGAGTAATAGATAGCAAGTCCTAATTAAAACCCATTGGTATATTTGCAAGTCCTAATTAAAATCCAATGGTATATTTGCCCATACATGATAGTAACAGATGTAGGCGACCGGAGATCACAGCTGCTAAAATTAAAACCCATTGGTATATCCCCACACAATGAAAATCAACTCCCACCCAAACCAGTCACTCACCAGGAAGATTCCACCGCCAAACCCACCAAACGCTGAAGAAGATGTGAAGTTCGTCGGATCTATAAACACAGGAAAAAATAGAGACCAATAATGATCGTGAAAAATAATAAAACAACAACATCGGAAAAAATACAATATCAGATCTATAAACCTTTAAAAAAATTAGATCATGAAAAAATAAAACAATATTGAGGACACCACTTGCTAATAACTCGGTTCAAAGCTATGGAATCATGTACTAAATATGAAGTTTCCAGTTAATGATTTGTTCAAAATGTTACCTCATAGTATATCTACAGTCTATTAATTTGGGTTGTGGAAGATGCAAGACTCTTCTTGGAGAACCTCAACACCTGTGCTTCATCATGGACACCAAAAGTAACTGCTTGTATTCAGCTAAAACTCACCTACAGACCATTCGTAGACCATTTGTATTCAGCTCAGCAGTACCGTCAGATCGTAGACCATTTGTAGGCGTCTTGTCGGCGTATTGTTCCGTCATGTTGCTTCAACTGAGATTAAAAATAGTTAGACTATAAACACAAAGTCAATACAGAAAAAAAAATGATAAACCAGTCTTCATATGACAGTCTCAGCAAAACATATATGACAACCTTTCGAACAAAAAATTGAGAAATAGATAGAGATGACCACCTTTCAAAGTAACCCTGAAACAGAAACGATAAATCAAAATCAGTTCACAATTCGAAAGAAATTAAAAAAAAATTGAAGTCCATGTTGAACATGTTGAAGATCAGAAATGGGTTTGCAGAGAAATGGGTTTTTTTACCCCTAAAAGAAGTTGAATGATTTGGTCCCTCTATAGTGTGCTGAGATAGAAACTAAAGCCATAGCTTTGTTTACTTCTTTCTTTCGAAAATAGTTTTGTTTCTTGTCGTGGAGAGAGAGGTAAAACCATAGCTTCTTTGTTTTCTCTCTCTC
This sequence comes from Sambucus nigra, assembly GCA_949130495.1. Classification (NCBI taxonomy): domain Eukaryota; kingdom Viridiplantae; phylum Streptophyta; class Magnoliopsida; order Dipsacales; family Adoxaceae; genus Sambucus; species Sambucus nigra. Next base: position 4,907,448 of record OX422214.1, on the reverse strand, counting down.
TACACCAAAATCTCACCACACTATAGACAAAACCGTAGAGAGAGGTAAAAATCAGATCAGAATTTGAAAGAAAGTGGTAAAACCAAAGAACCTATGAGTTGAGTGACAGTGGATGCCTCGAGCCGTGTGCTCTGATAAAGTGTACCTCTTTCAAGAAATAATCTTCCTAGTTCTAAGCATTCTCAACCATTAGATTTATATAGATAGGTTTGAAATAGATTTTGTATATAAAGTTGTATGATGTGGCTATATGATGTGGCAATAGTTGTATGATGTGGCAAAAAGACCCTCCTGCTTTATTATATAGATATATATATATATATATATATGAGTTAATAGCGTCAAAGTGCTAAGGACTAAACTTCTCCCAAATCTCAATACAGCACTGTGTTTCGTGCGTACGACGTCCGGTAAAGAGAAATCCAAACAAGGAATCCCCCCGTTACACTACTCTTGACAGTATTGATTCTCGAGATTCATTATGCCCTCAATGCATGACGCGTGTAACCCAAATTCTTATTACAAAATTAATTAATTAAATAGTCTCAATTCTCAACAGTACACGGCGTTTCGTGAGTGGGACATCTCGCAAGCGAAATCCAAACAAGGAATCCCCCCTATACACTACTCGTAGTACTGTTGATCGTCGAGATATACTACTACTACATATATGAGTACCAAGGACTAACTTCTCCCCACTCCCAATAGTGCGTTGCGTTTCATATGTGGGACGTCTCGCAAGGCGAAATCCAAACAAGGAACCCCCTCGTTACACTACTCCTTGGCAAAGTTGGTCGTTAAGGTCCATTAGGCCCTCGTACACAAGGTACTATATAACCATATAATATATTACTCTTCATTTCCATTTTATCATATTCGTCATGATTTTATGTCTGGTTTCAATCTCCCGAAATGAGATTTAACAATATTCTTATGTCTCATTATTCTCGAGACAAAATATGATATCCCATAATCATATTCATGTATAATAATAACCATCCCTATGATCTATAACTCGAGGATGCGATCTCATAATGCTATCATCTTTGAGTACCCGACTTACATAGCATACTGGGGACCACTAGTAGGACTAAATGACACCTACTTCGTGATCAAAATAATACAAATACAATGTCCGGGAAGGGGTCATGGTTCCTAACCGGCAAGTGAGAATGACACATACCCATTACTTCTCACCCCCAAAATAAGATGTATATCACATAAATACAATGGCAGACTATGACCTGGGGAATATCCACATCCTGCTCCTCGAGCCAGGGTGCTCACCCTCGTCGCGCAACTTCCCAATGATAGCAAGGAGAGGTTATGCTTCACTTATATATATATATATCATCACATAAGATATACATACATCATCACATTATATAAAGATATACCATCATATAAGGTATACCTATCACATTGTTTACATATTCGTATTACGCTCCTAGGCGTAGATGAAATAATATCATTATTTAGTATATTTCTCTCTTGATATACTAATCGTCAATTCTAACATCTTCCCCACTTAGTATACACTATACTATTTCTCACTTGAAGTTCTCGCATCTCTTCTCATTATGAGTTGTCTCTCAATTCTATTTATTGTTAAGGATATTTTCTATCCTAATGCACCTAGATTTCTCATTCATGTGAGACATCTCACAAATTGATCATCGTTAAGGATATTTCTATATCCGTATACACATTTATTAGCATTTGTTATTATCATTTCATAATAGGGTTCAATCAATTGTATGAACTTTTAAGGTAATCCCATTTGGGATTTAATTCTAAAATCCAATATCATTTAGCTCATTCTCACTCTTTTATATAATTCCCTAATTATCTCGAAATAGAGATCACGATGGTAGTGGGCTTCCCCACTTAGTATATACGATATTCTCTAATCGGTAGTTCTCCAATTAAGTCCATATGACCCAAATAATTTCTTATAAGGGAAACTCCCTAAAAATCTCCAAAACAAACTCCTCATGACTCCTAGAAGAACATCCCCGAAATTCCCCTGTTTCCGAATCGATTCGTGCCAAATCCAAATCGATTCGGCCTTGCGAATTGATTCGGCCTCCAAGGAGAATCGATTTGGGTCATCAGACCTGGGCTTCTGTCTCAGGCCGAATCGATTGGGTTGGTATCCAAATCGATTCGGTCACTCAGACCTGCGCATCTGCAACTATCTGAATCGATTCGGTAAGGGGCCGAATCGATTCGGCCTATCAGATGTCTCGAAAATGGCTACTTTTTCAGAGCCAAAAATTCTCAAAATACATTTTAATCATCTACTACCCATTTCTCTTCAACCCAAACATATATACATCATTAATATTCATCCAAAAACACATTTTAACTAATTTCTAACCTCAAATCCATTATCTACAAAACAAATCTAAGGTTTTACCCAAAAGTTAGGTTTTAACAAACTAAGCCTAAAACCCATAAATTTAATCCACAAATCATGAAATAAATGGGACACAACAATTATTTAGCAAGTTTAATCACTTGCCTCAAGTTCGTAGGTTCTGAATCCGCCTCGAGATCGAGTTATTGCCCGAAGTTCCACTTTCTCTCTCTTTTTATTCTTCTTTCCTTCTTCTCTCTATTTATCTCTTTCTTTCTCTTTCTTTCTAAGGAGATTTGATCTCCCGTAGGCATTTTAAGCCTTAAGTCCAAGATACACAACTTTAAATGATAATACACACTTTAAATGACTCGGTCACTTTAATTCGAGCCAAACGGGCTTAAAAATATTTCGGAACCCAAATAGACCCCACGTACAGTCATTTTGACTTTCTCGACCCTTCCGAAAATAATGGCACCCTCAGAATAGTCATCCGACTAACTCTCTTGCAACTTCAAATTTGACCTCAAATGCCGATTTATTTAAGCTGCAATTAAATTTATATTTATTTATCCCAAAAATAAATAAGTTGTTGTCCTAAGACCTTGGGTTGTTACAGATCGTAATCGCCATATTTGGTGGAGCATGAAGTTTTGCTCGTAGAGAAACTGGGTAGATGTTTTCAACAACGAGTTTCTCTGCGATATCAGAAATGATGAGAAGGTACACTCTCAAGTATTCACATGAGGATCGTTTAGAGGTTGATCGTGAATTAAGAGTTAAAGGATCAAGGAAACCTTACACCGAAGTAAGGTAGGTACAAGGAAGAAATAGCCCTTTAGTGGAATGATAGGCTCATGAGTAAGCATTGCCCACACTTATGGAGAAGTCGTGTTCATTAAACCCCATAGGTGGACATTCGCCCCGGGAAAACTCATTGAAATAAAACAGTGGAAGCTGGTAGCATGTTCTCTTTTGCTGGGGAAGATAATTTTCAGGGTAGAGGATATAGATTTTGAAATGTTGAAAACCTTAGCTTGGTCAGGGTGGCTAGAGATGGAGAAACGGTTATGACGTGGAATGTAGAACCATACGTTTTGATCTTGTCGATCGGAGTTAAAGGGAAAGAAAATGATGCCTAGTCGGGGCATTAATGGAAGTAGTTTTAGTTCAGATAAGACTAGAATACTGTATCTGGGAACTTTTGGAAGTGGCCAGGGTAATTGGCAAGAATGTTGTCGCGAATTCCACCTCGGTAGAGGGTGGTGCATTTTGTAAGATAAGAAGGAGTAGTATTCTATTTACCTTAGATTCGGGTGTGTAATTTGAGTTTGTGGCAGTATCGATGTTATTATAGACGGTGTATCTATATAATTTCTGCGGTAAGACGGTTCTATTTTCCTTCATTCGCTATAAAGCGAGTGTTGATATTTTAAAAGTATATGTGATTTCTGTTACTCGTATTGTATGTGTTATATGAGTGGAAATATTTTTTATTTGTCAGAGCGATAGCAAGCAAATGATTGTGAGGCTATCGTATTTGTAGTTCCAGAGTGGAACTAGTTGTTCTATAATATCTCACCTAGATACAGGATTTAGACTTTATGGAGATGGTTTAAGGTATGCAAGAAATTTTCATTTTTTTTGTTTGTTGTTTTTGTTGTTTTGTTTGTGTTTATTGTTGCCTTATCTCCACGACCAACAAAGTTAAGTAGTAGTGTATCAGAGGGGTTCCTTGTTTGGATTTCTCTCGCGAGATGCTCCACGCACGAACCTTAATGACGTTGGGAATGGAGAGATTTTACTTTATGTTAGGATGTTGGTTTTGAGGGTTTTAGCTGAGAATCATGTGATTGAATAAGGGCTAATAAAAAGTTAATGTGCGGTGTGGAAGCACTAAATATAATTCTCTCATCTGATAGATGTGGGTGAGACAAAGATAAGGAAGTCGGATCGAGACTTATAGTCAGGGCTTGATGAGAAGGCCATTTAAGAGGATGTATATATATATATATATATATATATATATATATATATATATATATATATATTTGGGTAAAGGATTCGTAACACTTTGCAGAAAGTAGGTGCCCAATTAGTTAGGTTTTCATTTTGCCAAAATGGTAGGACATAGAAGTATAAATGTATAAGTAGGGTTAAGAGTTAGAATTTTAGCGTTCCCGATCATGTGCCTTAAGCAGTTATATCTTGATGACTGACGATGCGAGGTAGTAGTGTAACGGGAGGGTTCCTTATTTAGATTTTGCTTTGCGAGACGTCCCACGCATGAAACTGAGCGAATGTCAGAAATTAAGAAAGGTCTTGGGCACTAGGGATATAGTTAGTCTAAGTACTTATTCGATGTGAATAGGAAACAAATCGACCTTAGGATTGTTAGGAAGTAAGGAAAATAGGGAATGCGGCGTCGTTTTAGGAATACCGTAGGGATTTAACCATGAGAAGGTTGGTGGGTTAACTCTAAGAAGGATTAGGTCCCTAGAAATAAGGAGCATGGAATATGGAGTAATTCGGGACACCAGTCATAAAAGAAGATGAGGCCCATCTTAGAAAGAGGATTACGTCGGTAACCTAGCTTGCGGGGAGTGAAATGCTAAGATGATTTCTACTCCTGCACTCGCGTTGTCAAGATCGAGAGTGGATTTCTTGGTATTAACAAACAAGGTTCTACCCGAATTGGGAAGTGTTAATACTGGAGCATGGAGCCATTGTTCATGCATCTCACAAGCTTAAGCCCCGTGAGAAGTATTATCACATGCTTGATTTAGAGTTCGCAGTGGTAGTATTCGCCTTAAAGATATGGAGGCACTATCTCCTGGGGAAGAAATTTAATCTTTTCACGGACTATAAATTGATGCAATAGGTTGTTGGGGCGACAGAGCTGGTGGTTGGAGTTAGTGAAAGATTATCAATTAGATATTCATTATCACCAAGGAAACGTGAATGGGGTAGCGGATGCGCTGAGCATAAAACCCATGGAGGAGACTAACGGAGGCATAGAAAGCTAAGTAGAACAAGCTTAACCAGAAGGACGCTATTAAAGACATTTATGTTAATGTTGACTATTATACCTATTAGTGTAATGAGGGTAGTGGAAGTGCGAGGAAGGGACATTTATGAGTTTTCTCCCCAATCCGCCACTTTTTAATTGGTGAATGTAGATTACCAACGATCAATGGGATCATTGTAACTATTAGAGTACCGGTGTAGATATGGAAAGGTATATCCATGGATATTCTCATTGAAGTACCGGGATCGCAACAGTCATGATCCTATTTGAGTAATTATTGATCATTTGACCAAATTGCCTCTTTTTCGGCCAATATGGGAGGACTAGTTATAAAGGAGTACGCCCAGCTCTTTATGGTGGAGTTACGGAGCTGTATGAGGTACCTATCAGAATAGCATAGACTGAGACTAGATTTTTGTGTCAAAATTTTGGTAATGTTTCTAGGAAGTACTGGGAATCGAATTGAAGTTGGGTACATTCTACCCCTCGTAAATGGATGAACAACTGGAGAGAGTTAACCAAATGTCGGAAGTCATACCTTGAATGTGCGTGTTTGGCTTAAAGGAAGAATAGGGGTAATAGCTTTTATGGGCCAAATTTTCAGACAATAATTCGTACAGTTTCACCATAGGTATGGCACATATGTGGCCTTGTGTAGCTGGATGAGTAGTTCGCCTGCTCATTGGGTAGAAACAGGAGAAAATAAACTCTTTGGACTTCGAATTGTCCTGGAATACTTCTTTGATAATTGAGTTCATTGAGACGCATACTTTGAAGAGCTATACCGATGCGAATAGAGGTCATGTAGGATTGGAGGTTGGCGATCAAGCTTTGGTGCCTATATTCCCTAGGAAGGGTGTAACGTAGACTCGATATAGGCATTTTCTTCCTTTGTTGAAAAGGTAGGAATGATGTTTCATGAGGAACAACTGGATGCTGTTTTAGAGCACATGGAGTGTAGACTAAGATCGAAGGTGGTGACCTTAGTCCAAGTCCAGTAGGGACACCACACTGTTGAGAAATTTTCTAGGGATGAAAGAATGATATTTTAGAAAAGTACACCCTTGATCTTGTTATATGGTACACCTGAATTTTGAGGGAAAAATTTCCTTGTAGGGGGGGGGGGGGGGAGGGGGGAGTATGTAATAATCCTTACTTTTGAGTGATTATTTTATATTAAATTGCCTGATGGGTTAATTTTATAAAATAAAAGAAAGTCGAGGTAAATATTATTTTAAGTGATTTAAGTGATAATATTTACCATGTTTTGCCAATTTACTGTTATGTGAATGTAAATAGCATTGCATTACGATTTATTGCGTCATTGTGCCCTAAAGCGACAGTTATGACTTATATTCAAATTTGAGCATTATTAATGAATTAAAATGACTTTGGAACATAAAATATTTTGCGATACTCCGGATGCTAATTTAGAGGGTGCGGTTAGTTTTGAAATAGTTGAGATAGTCAAAATAAGTGCTAAGTTGTATTTTTGTGTTTCGGGCACTTTTGACAGGTTATGACTCAATTATGTAGTTACGAGTCATTTTAATGGTGTATCAACATTTAAAGAGGGAAATTAATGTTAAGTGCCCGTTTAAGTCTTCCAACCCCTTTTATTTCTCATTCTTATGGTTTAGACTTAGAGAGAGAAGAGAGAGCTTGGGAGAAAATGGGATAAAAGAGAGAAATGAAGTTTGGAGCTGGAAATTCGTTGCTACGGGAAGAGAGCATGATACTACAAACTTGAGGCAAGTTTATAACTTGATAGTGTATGATTTAATGTGAATAAATTGCATATATGGTTGTGTTTTTGGAGTTTTATCCATTATTGGGTTTTTGGGGATTTTTGGGATTTAAACCCTTAATCTTTGGTTTAAATATGATTTCAAATGAATTTACTAGTTAGTAGTTGTGTAGAAATGATTTGGTGGGATTATTAGTTGTTGGGGTTGAAGGAGATGGAATATTTGGGTTTTGGGGATTTTAGGGTTCATAGAACCCGTAGTCATTTCTGGGCAATTCGACTAGGACGAATCGATTCGTTCTCATTAGAGAATCGATTCTCTAGTAGGGGTGGATACAGGTCTGAGGAACTGAATCAATTCGGGTTAAGGCCGAATCGATTCGGGTTGAGACAATAGGTTGGTCTTCCTCACCGAATCGATTCATTTTTGGGCGAATCGATTCGCAGTCATGGGCGAATCGATTCGAAAACCCTGCTGTTTTGTGGGATTTTTCTAGCTTTGTTTTTAGTCCTTTTCTTTTAGGTTCAAGGCTTAGGAACCTTTTGTTGTGAATTAATAAGAGTATTAGAGGTTTATTTTAGGGAGACAAATATCATAGGTTAGAATGGGGTTAATTGGCCTTATCCCACGGGTTGGTGCATAGGGGTTAATGGTTCGTTTGATATAGGAAGTTAGACCAGAACTAACGGAAAGTAGAATGGTAATGTTTAGGACTTTTCGGAGACTAGTATTGAGGGAAATTACTTTTGATGAATTATGGTATTACTTTGGACTCTTGGAGACTAGTGTGAGGATAATGGCAGTTTGGGTCCTAGGTCATTAATAAAATATGACTTTGAGAATAAGAAATTCTTATTTTCAAATTGGTACTTAATGGTTAAGTATAAATGGTTTTGATAATGTAAGAAGTGAATATTTTCAAATGGGAAAATAATTTTGTAAATGAAAATTTGCATATACACACCTCTCTAAATCGCTATCATAGGGGAAGTTACGCGCATGAGGTGAAGTCCCCTGGCTAGTGAATGCAGGGCAAATATAATCCTCGGCCGTAGGACCGATTATTATATTGTATGATTATTGTTCGCAGTGGGGTAATTCCAGGTGTGGTTATGACTCACTGTCGAAGGTATATGGCCGCTTCCCGATGTCACGCGATGTAGGATGCCCAGGTTGTCTTGTGTGATAGGCCCTGAAAGATATTAGCCATTTTGGGGCGCGTCCAGTGGGGAAACTCGGAAGGACGATCTTAGAATCGCTATATATATGTGATTATAACTATTCTTCATAAAGTGGGATTTGTAATGATGGTTAAGCATTTTGTGAGATAAACTGCTTTCAACATGTTTCCTAGAGAGAAAAGGGAACTATAATGTTAAATGGTATAGAACTGTATTGGTGAAGAACTTTGAGAAATAAATTTCTTCAAATATATTTCCTAAAGAGAAAAAGGACCTATGCATTTAAATTCTGAAAAACTGAAATGAAATCCCATTGAGTGAAAGTAGATGATTTCTCCCATGCATATATGAAAATTTGAGCATTGTCATTGATATTGCGCTAGGTTGTGCTTTTAGAATAAGAGGTGAGAAGTTTTATGATTAATTGTGAGAGAAAGTTTAGTTCATGATGATGATTAGGTATTCATAACTGCCATGCATTTTATTCACATGGTGATCCTATCAAAACGGGCCCTGACCTATATATATATTTCTTTATTTTGCATGAATTCATTGTTCGTCCAGGTGCTCCTCCGCAAGGACGCCCGTATTGACCTCTCCATTCCAGTTGTCCTGGAGCTATAGCATTTTGCGGATGTTGTAGGATATTCGTCATAGACGCTTATATCTTTTGTACTCTAGATAGGATCATTTACTTATTTGGGCGTGTTGCCCATGTTTTCTACTCGTTTAAAATAATGTGATATTTAATTGTAATACTCGGTGTAACCTGCTTGTATTAGTCTGTTAACCGACAGCTTATTCGGTTATTACTTTATACATTATTGTTACCATTACTCGTTGATTTTTATATCCACCTTCTCTTCAAATTGGATTGTCTAAATGCTTTCTTTTAACTTACAAAATTAAATTTGACAACCGTTTTCTAAAATAATTGGTGGTTATTCCATATTATTATTTTCACGACAGTGATGCTAAGAATGGACCATCTATGATTCTTGTATTTGTTGGGATAATGGGCTGGCCAGATCTTATTTTAATTAGCGGTGTTGATGCAAAAAACTGGACCGAATCCCATTTTTATGATCGCAGATAAATAGATAAAAGCAATCCAATCAAGCACATGAGAGACAAAGATTTTTAAAGTGGTTCGGCTATGAATAAAGCCTACGTCCACTGTTATTTTATTCTCAGGGGTTTACAATAGCACCATAAGGTGTAGAGAGAGAAAGGATGTGTATCTTGTGTATGGTGTTTCTAGGTTTCTTCGGATCTCCTCTTTTTGGCTAAGGGAATACATGTATTTATAGTGATGGGAGATAAAGAGATGCATTGTATGTAGACATTTATGTCTACATTCAACGAATCTAATTGTTGAATTGCTTGGTATGCTATGTGTTGTCATCTATTAATACAGTATAAATGTACATTAAGGCTCATTAAATGCGCTGCCATCTTCATTAATGCACATTAAATGCATAGTTATCCTTTGATATTCCTGGTTGGTATGCCGACCAACTCTCCTTGGGTGCCGAATAACTCTCCTCGGGTGCCGACCAACTCTCTTCGGGTGCCGACTAATACTCCTCGGGTGCTAACTAATTATCCTCGGGTACTGACCAACTCTCCTCGAGTGCCGACTAATACTCCTCGGGTGCCGACCAACTATCCTCGGATACCGACTATTGCCACGTAGGATGACAAGTGTCCTTTTTTGATTGGTCCTCGTAGATGGAGAATTTTTGCGTTAACAGAAGCCCCCAATGCTCCATGCTTGATGGTTTTCTTGAAAGGATGGAGTATTTATTCTGCAGTGTTGCTCGGTGCTCGTGAAATTCTTGATCTACCTTCTTGATTTGTTCAACATAAAGTGCATTATCTCCTCGACGACATATTATGTAGGCTTATCGATGGTTGCTAATCTTTCTTTTGAGGAACTCCATGTGCTATGTATCACCCCTGGGAATTTGGATGCATCCATGCCATAGTATGCAGCTTGTAGCTTGTCATAATCTTCAAGTATGTTGATTGGTTTGCTAGCCGACCAACTGCCTCCTGTGTCGAGCAACTGAGTGCTAACTTCACGTGCTTGATTCTTCTGATTTATGATCCTCTGAATACTTTGTCATTAACATACTAGCTTTTGAACCCAACTCTTCAATCTGATTAGTACCAAGCTAGTGGTGGACTTCGAAACATTTTCATACAAATTCTTCTTCAAAGTTGGTCGAGACAGTAGTAGCAAAGATCTCAGTGCTGTAGATGCTGAATTTGACTTTTGAACTTCAATAGCATGTGCATAATAACTCCTGAATATGCCTCCTGAACTTCTGAATGCACCTCCTGAACTTGTGAATACGCCTCCTGAATTTCAATATACCTCCTGAACTTCAATATTCCTCCTGAACTTCAATATACCTCCTGAACTTCAATATCAAAAGTAATTTCTGAGAAAGAAAAACAACTCCTGAATGATGATTGGTCGGGGCCCCGACCGTGTGAGTTTGTGGAGTTGAATTTTATGCTCAACTGCATGATGTTATAAGAATGTGCCACCAAATGAACAAATATATCTGTAATAGAAGCCCCCAAGTATGGAATGTGAACTTTGAATGAGATTTATCGACCAACCGGAGTTGGATTTGGTTCCCGACCAACCGGAGTTGGAAGAGATTTATTTACCAACCGGAGTTGAATTTTATCTACCAACCGGAGTTGGATTTTATCTACCAACTGGAGTTGGATTTGGTTCCCGACCAACCAGAGTTGGTGGTAATTGATAATAAATGCTAGAGACTTTCTCGGAGCTGACCAATAGATTGTTGGGAATAAGATATAATAAATGATGGAGACATCCTTGAAGCTGACCAACAGATTGTTGGGAATAAGATAATATATGCTGGAAACATCCTTGGAGCTGACCAACAGATTGTTGGGAATAAGATAATATATGCTGGAGACATCCTTGGAGCTGACCAACAGATTGTTGGGAATAAGATAATAAATGTTGGAGACATCCTTGGAGCTGACCAACAGATTGTTGGGAATAAGATAATATAAATGTTGAATACCTCCTTGGAGCTGAAATAAGAATAGAATATGCATCCAAATAGATATAAAGAATAATAAAGTGCCTCGTTGATCTGTCGAGGTAGAATTATATAATGCCGAACAAGAATTAGATCTTCCAGAACATAAGAATATGGCCGAGAATGTTGTCAGGCCTGAATATAAATAAGAATAATCCGACCAACTATCCGTTGAGGGTGAATTACAACGAATGTTGTAATTCTCCTCAAAGCTGAATAAGTATCTTGTCAGGGCACAATTGCATAATGCCGAATAAGAATAATATTTTCTAGAACATAAGAATATGGCCGAGAACTTTGTTGGTCCTTCATATAAATAAGAATTATCCCGACCAACTATCCGTTGGGGGTGACATATAATAAATGTTATAGTTCTCCTCGGACCTGAATATAATAATAAGTATCTCGCCGAGTTCCATGTTGATATGAATATAGAATATGAATCCCAAGGGATATATAGAATAATTTGTGCTTGAGCCAATATCTGGGCCTGAATATAAATAAGAATTGCCCCGACCAACTATCCGTTGGGGGTGAAATATAATAATTGTTGTAACTTTTCCTCGGAGCTGAATATGATAATAAGTATTTCGCCGAGCTCCATGAAGAGATGAATATAGAATATGAATCCGAACGGATATATAGAATAATTCGTGCTTGAGCACAAATCAAAGCAATAATAAAATATATAGTTCCTTGCTGAGGAGAAATTTCATAATGCTGAGCAATGATAATAGTTTCCAGATTGTTTCCGAGCATTCGTCAGCGTTGAGTCTTGTACCTGTAAAAATTAATATCTTGCTCTACCATTTGTGTAGGCTGAATTGATTAGTCGTGAGAATAATTTACTCATTCAATCATTATATGATATGTATATGCTTGAGAAATAAAAATATTAATTTCAAAAAATGAAATAATATATGTTGGCTGATATGTCGAGGCACAATTGCCTGATGTCGAGCAATACTACTTTTCCATAGGTTTATGAGAGCTTTCATCGGGATTGAATCTCATCCCTATGAAATTTTAATAAGCTTCCCGAGCACTTGTCGAGACTAGAGAAAATAATTATTATCATGAGAATAATTATTCAGCCAAACAATATGTGATGTGTATCAGCATAAAATAATAAAAATTTCAAAATATGAAATAATATTTTTTATGCCAAATGTGTGTGAGATGGACAAATTTTTATCAGATATGCATCATAAATAAGACGTAGAGTTTTTTGTAAAGTTATTTAATCTCCAACAACTAATCAGGTATAAGTTGTTGTTCGAAAATTATTTATCACTTGGTTTTAAAAATATTTTTGGGGTGATCACAAGTTAAAAAAGGCTTAAGCCCCTGTTTGTCCCCGAGCTGAACTCGTGTTTAAAGAAATATCTGGGGTGCTTCGCATTTTTTAATACCCCAAGATTCTACTGCTGCCGACAAACGGCATGGATGTTACCAACAAACATTTAAGGATATCTCAAATTATAGAATACATGGTGTCGAACAAGAAGCAAATGGTCCCCGACCAGCTGAGCAATTTCGCCGATCAACAAAAATGGTGCATTGACAGCACCGAACAACATTAGATGTCATCGACCAAAAAGTGGATGGTTGGATAGTTGCCGACCAGTAAATTGAACCCTCCGAACAAAACTGAGATGTCGCCGATCAAGAAGTAGATGATCGTCGACCGGCAATTGGTTCCACCGAGCAACAATATGAGTCTCCGACCAACAATAAGATACCTCGTAGTTGGATAAAATTATTTCAACGTTGCTGATGGATCTTCACATCTTTTCTCCGACAAACAAAAATGGTCTGGTTAAGCTTCCCTTTAATAAAAGATGGCCCAAGATGATGCCGACCAACAATATGGATGGATGACCAGAATATCTCGAATCCTTTAATCAGAAAAATAACATTCGATGTAAAATTTAAGCATTAAGAATGTTAATTAAATGAATAATTATCTAATCCACTATATCGTGTGATTCCGATAAAGAAATCCCGTGATGTGATGAACGAGGAGCCAACATCTCAAATTTGCGCCCAGAGTCTTGATATGGTCATGATTGTTTTTTTTTTTTTTTTTTTTTACAAGAGGTGGGTAATGGTTTTTTAGGTGAGAGAACATTATTTTTTATATTGATCCTTTCCTATTCCCTATTTGAAGAGATAAAAATATGTTGAATGATCGAAGTTATTACCAAATTTATATAAAAAAATAGTCAATGAGACTTTATTGACATAAATGGAAGATGAACCAAATTAAGTATATAGTTCATAAACATGAATACAAAGAGACTCAAATTTGAAGAGAGAGAAAGTAGATCTGGGTCATGATTTCCATGAGAAAACTTTTTATTGTCTTTAACCTTTTCCCATTCTCTGATTAAAAATACAATGGGAATTTGAATAGACATCAAAGATCTTACAAAATTTATAATGAAAATTATCAAATCTTACCACCGTCGTATATATTGGTATATGTAATCATTTAAAATATTTATTCCATGATATAAAATTGAAACTTGAGAATCAAGTAAAAAGTTATGATTTATGAAATCCACTATTTTTCAGATTTCTAAATAAGAATTAATCTAACAGTTATGATTTAAAAATCATGATATGGAACATTTTGCAGATAAAAATTGGACAATTAATTTATGTATATAAACATAAAAATCATGACTGAATCAAAAAGATGTATGTATAATTGATTATACGTAGAGAAAATAAAAACTTAGCTTTTGATGGAGAACAATGCTTGTAACACGTTCCCACAGACGGCGCCAATCTGTTGATGCAAAAAACTGGACCGAATCCCATTTTTATGATCGCAGATAAATAGATAAAAGCAATCCAATCAATCACATGAGAGACAAAGATTTTTAAAGTGGTTTGGCTATGAATAAAGCCTACGTCCACTGTTATTTTATTCTCAGGGGTTTACAATAGCACCATAAGGTGTAGAGAGAGAAAGGATGTGTATCTTGTGTATGGTGTTTCTAGGTTTCTTCGGATCTCCTCTTTTTGGCTAAGGGAATACATGTATTTATAGTGATGGGAGATAAAGAGATGCATTGTATGTAGACATTTATGTCTACATTCAACGAATCTAATTGTTGAATTGCTTGGTATGCTATGTGTTGTCATCTATTAATACAGTATAAATGTACATTAAGGCTCATTAAATGCGCTGCCATCTTCATTAATGCACATTAAATGCATAGTTATCCTTTGATATTCCTGGTTGGTATGCCGACCAACTCTCCTCGGGTGCCGAATAACTCTCCTCGGATGCCGACCAACTCTCTTCGGGTGCCGACTAATACTCCTCGGGTGCTAACTAATTTTCCTCAGGTACTGACCAACTCTCCTCGGGTGCCGACTAATACTCCTCGGGTGCCGACCAACTATCCTCGGATGCCGACTATTGCCACGTAGGATGACAAGTGTCCTTTTCTGATTGGTCCTCGTAGATGGAGAATTTTTGCGTTAACAAGCGGGGTGTCGCACTCACATATGTATAAACATCTTAAAATGTGATGCTTACAAATTCAACCAAAAATACTGAGATTAATAGGAATTCAAGTGTGATGTACATAGTACTCAGACAGTAATGCGAATTTCCAACAAAAGAACTTGGGATGGAAATTGGAATGGTCTAAATTAAAAATCAATCCTAACGATATCCAAATGTTCATTTGACTCACCATATTGAGTTCATACCATAAAAGCGAAGTCCCAATTTGATTGCTCTTGGATTACAACCTGAAATGAAAAAATAGGATCCAAATCATATCATAATTTATCAGAATGCATTTATTGTTTCAACTTGAGTGCAAAATTAAAAGTGTAAATAATTTCAAAATCATGCATTCTTCCAAAGAAAATAGGCTTGTTTCAAAATTATGAGAGAAAACATAGCTACGAAGAAGACGGATTATCGACTCTCAACTGAAACTATTAAAAAAATTCACAAATGAATCTTAGTTTCACAAATATAAAATAAGAACATGTCCAAAACATACTATGTTGAATAAGGGTATCCCACACCCCAAAATTAAACAAAAAAAATATACTTTTTAAAGTAAAAGAAAATAAGAATGGATTGAATTTCACTATTGCTTCTTACACCAGAATAATGAATATTATAAAAAGAAAACAATGATTTTCCATAAAGTATCTTGCCCACAATATAATTATATCCAAAATTATCCATCTAACACAATTATATATGGATACCTCTGTAATTTTTAACATGAGTTGCAACTTTCGCATGATATCTTTGGGTGACATTGAAAATAAGTGGATTTGATTCTAATGCTCATGTAGTCAATGTATTAGTGAGCATGTACTCGAGATGGAGGTGCATGGATTTTGCGTGTTGTGTTTTGAACCTGAATAATAACAGCACAGCTTGAGCCTGAAGGCGATCATCAAAGATATAAGGAAGCCATTATATATTGTTGAAGACTAATGAAAGAAGAGAAAAGGCTTAAAAAGACATGAACATAACTCTATTATTATGATAGGAAGTGTGTTGAGAGTCAAATTTCTCAAATAAATAGGCACTTATAGGTAAAAGCAGAAAAAATGGCTCCTTTATGTATCCCTTGCACTTCATAAAGTAACATGTATCACAATCATAGAATAGTACTTCAACATATATGATGTGGGTCGACAACGCATGCAAAAATGTCCATACAATAATGTTGCGCCCTAAATAACACAACTGCTCATGCTTTACCTGCATTATTAAATTAGAAGACGAAAGCCTAAAGTTTTGAGGTATTTTTGCAGCTCACTTGTCCATTTTCTATGACTTTATTTTCCAACTCACGTCTAAATTTGAAAGTCACATCACGCATTCACAACAAAATGTGAAGTCCAGTAGATTAGGTATCCATTATAACAACAAAAAATAAGTGAAATAATCCATTGGTGCTTAAAACATAAAATGGGAATCTATCCATCGTGATAATGGGTTTAATAATAATCTCATACTTGAATTCATTTTATATGAAGTTAAACTATACGATTTTACATAAAAACGCCCAAATAGTTGAGGTCGAGCATAAGTATAAGAGGGTGCTTGTTTTCATGTCTCAAGTGAACTAAGTCTCAGTACTAAGAAAGTGTTAAATGAGTCTAAGAGGGTACCTCAATTCTGTTTATAAATGAGGAGGATAAGAAAATGTTTCCAGATTTGTTGAAATACCGAAATCATCTGAGCTTCTATACCTCGGTAGCTTGCTAATTCTCAGTATATCGTGAGTTCTTTCTTTTGTAGCATGTCACGGTAAAAGGAAGCACGGTTACTGAAGTCTTGGAAGCTTTACGTGGTCAGTAGCATAAATCCTGACTCGAGGAAGAAAATAAGTACACAACATGGATTTTGTTGTGTTATATATACATCACACATATGATAGCTTCATTAGTTGATCGTTCTAGATCATAAAAAATCACCAAAATGCTCATGATTGATTTTGGGGATACTTTGACATTACTTTATAATGGTACTCTGCCTTGTTACTTTTACCAGTATATGCCCTTTTTTTTTTTTAAAGAGCCGTTGTGATCCTTGTATTTACAGATGTAATTTTTGCTAATATATGTTAGTTTATCTGTTACCTCTAAAATTTAATTTTCATTAAGAGTTCTAGCAGCCCTGTAGTGTATGCACTATAATTTTATTTATGATTTCATTAATGAGGGTAAGTTTTGGAATTTCTAGAGTTATTTGCTAAGGTGAATTTATCAGAACTACTACTAAAAAAGTAATGGACCTAAATGCCAGACAATCTAGACTTAAACATTAAGAGGATAAGATAAATAATATATCTTAAGCTAATTGTATTTTATCATAAATTAAGTTCTTATATATTTATATCATTCCTAAAATTGTGAAAGATGTGACAACCCACGTCAAAACAAAAGCTGTTGTACCACCTTCTAGTTCGAATCATGTGCACATTTATGATAAATCGAATAGTGATCAAACATATCTATAGGTTGCAAAGTCTCTTAAAACTGTGTCTTTTAATGGTTTTGTTGCAGCAGGCTCCTATAGGCATGCGTATGATTTAGTAGGGATGCATACAATGGCAGTGCCACCTCAAATTATTTCAGGTATCGAAATTCATGTGGCCGGTGAACCTAAGAAAAACGTGCTTTTCAAAATCAGAGTGGATTCCCAAAAAAATCCAAAAATTTATGGTGACGCCAATCAAACTGACTTGAACGAAAAAATGGGTACAACTGATAATTTGGCATTGATCATGTGTGGCCAAAAATCAATAAGTGAAATGGTCAAGTCAAGAGATATTGTAAAGGTTGCTTCAAAAATATCGGATTGTTTCCAAGTTGATCATCACCGTATCATCAGCTATGAGGACTATCAGCTAGCCGAAATCCCTTATGAGAAAGATATGGAAAAAAGAGAGTGAGAACAACACGAAACT
Source organism: Sambucus nigra (assembly GCA_949130495.1). NCBI lineage: Eukaryota > Viridiplantae > Streptophyta > Magnoliopsida > Dipsacales > Adoxaceae > Sambucus > Sambucus nigra. The sequence continues at coordinate 4,889,579 of OX422214.1, read as the reverse complement.
ACCAATTTTCGAATGAAAAAGAAGATAAAAAATAAAGAATTCTTACCATGTTGTCCCCCCCCCCCCCCCCAGTTATGATCTTATCTCATCAGTTCTTAATTGAGCATCACCTCCCAAACATATTAATTTAAATCATAAAATATCACAAAAAATCCCAAAAAGTTAACAATCATGAAATTCAAATTGAACTATGTTGTAGGGACATGGAGTCCCCTAGCTTGAGAAGAGGAGACTTTTAGAGATTATGAATTACGAACAGGAAAAAACTTTATATGCTTGAATATGTAGATGTTATGAAAGTTAAACACCCAAGTAACATAAATGAAAATAAAGGTAATAAAATTACCAGTACCAATCATGTAGAACACCAATTGCGGCTTCGACAGAGAGTATAGAGTACATTTAGATAAGGAGAGATGTTTAGTAAATGTACTAACGGGATGCATAAACAAAGTAATTGGGAGAATCCAAATATTGTTTCATTGACCTATATTAGAAAAGCAAAGTGTGGAGATCATATGCATCTAAAGAGATAAAGTAAGGTAAATCATGTAATAGATGCAATCATGCCCGAATTATAAAGCTTGAAACGATTGTTTGATCCTTCAAACAATACTTAGAGATAATGAAGTAAGAAAAGGTAAAAAAAACATATTATGAGTGAATATATAGCGGTTTTAAATTTAAATTGTTCAAATAGCATAAAAAATCCACAAAATGATAATATGAGAATTATTTAGGATATACCTATTATAAAGAACAATCTAGGGCTTCGGCAAAGGAGAGTTATAGGGATTATGAATTACAAACATGAAAAACCATAATATGCTTCAATATGAAAATGTTTTGAAATGTAAATGCCCAATTAACATAAAGTTTCAACATAAATGAAAATGAAGGTTATAAAATGGCAAATATTAATAATATAGAACAACAATTGGGGCTTCGACAGAGAGTACATGTTTTAAATGGGATACAGAAATGAAGTACTTGGGATAATCCAAATATTCTTTCATTGACATACTTTACAAAAGCAAATTGATGAAGTATTACTTATCATCAGTTACGGGTCTTAACCATCTCCAACCAATATATTTTAGACTACAACATATTGAGTTAACATTAAGTAGATCATATTAAGACCAAACCCTTTTTTGAAGATGTTTGAGGCAAACTTATAGATTCTAAAATTCTGAGCAATGAATTTAGAAGAAAACAAAATCAAGTTACCTAATTTCATGAAAGTTGAAACATGATATCAGTAATCTGGTTCTCCAAACCATAAAACAAAATCAAGCGACTTGATTTCACGAAAGTTAAAATATGAATAATGAAATTTTTATTCTATGAGAATTTTAGCAATCCGATAATGTGTACCTATAAAACAAATAGTGTTTCAAACAGGCATCATATAGCCTGTATATAAACGCACATGAAAAACAAAGTTAGCAAAGTTAAACAAACAAATATCCATAACACACACCAAAAACAACTTTATAGAGTGAACTACACAAACGAGTAATTAGCGATAAACCCATAGAAACAAATAGCTTTATTCGACGATAATTGAATGCATTACCCTGAATCTATGACGTTTATTTACATAAAAAATTGAATAATGTATATTAATGTTGAGCCAAGAAAAATTACATGATCCCGGGTCATATGCTCAAATAAATTGGAGGCGAACATGGAAAGTACAAAAGATATAACATATACATAGATTTGAATCTCCACTTTGATCTGGAAATCAATTTTAAAAAAATAACTCCAAAATCCTATTTTGGAACGACACAAAAATTTAAACAAAAGATCTCCCATACTCACTCGGACCGTGATTTAATCCCAACCACCATCTGCAACGTACAAACTTTTAATCTGCAAAAAGAGACTTCAAAAGATAGACACAGTGAAAACAGAGTTCAAATCTGGTATTAAATAGAGTGCAAATGTGTACAATAAACAAACCAAAGAAAAAAACCCTCAATAAATAAGACGTAATTTGAAAATAAAATCAGAAACTAAAATGGAAGATTAAATGCCTAAATAAACCTCAATAAACTATGAACTCAGTATAGAAATTGCAAGCTAAAAAAAAATATATCAGACTTAAAATATACTTAAAAGGTAAACTTCGTACATAAATGGTTGTACAATAACCCATTCAGAACCCTAAACCCAAACTCTGTACATAAATGGTTCTTATGTAACAAATTTAGACGCGGCTCCTTGAAATAAACCCCAAACACATGAAAAACACTATAAATATGATAAAAACAAATTGACCAAATGAGAAAATCGTGTAAATAAGAATGCATAGCAAAAAATTCATCCCTTGCATTTTATCACAAACGCATACCAAAAAATTATCATGTAAATCAATCGTGTAAAGGAAGATGGAAAATGAAAAATCGTACCTTACTTTAGCTTCGTATTCCTTCCTTCTTCACAGTCCTCTGCCGTAAGGAAAGTTAAAAGGAAAATGGGAAATGAAATCCCCAAATCGTACCCTAGAAGGAAGTGGAGAGATAGAACGACGAGATGCTTTTGGTGAATGTTTGGGAAATTTTTGGTCAGTTACTAATTTAGTCCTGGTTTTGAATTAAAGTAAGATAGGAAACTAATTGAAAAGGCAGGCAAAAGAGGGGGAAACCAAAAATAAAGGGGAAAAAGATTAAAATGAAATAAAACAATCTCAACCCTTCATTTTTTGCCTTCTTGGCTTAATCCCCACCTCCACTGAGCTTATCAACTTATGGAATAGTAAAACTATTCTACTCCTTATTTATATATATATATATATATAATAAAGTAGCAAAGATATGTATGTCATAAGCTTCAAGTATGATGTCATCAATATAATTTTATCATGACATGCCTATTTTGCCCTTAAAATTTTTTATTTCCCCCTCTTTTTAACACACTATAATGCATTGCCCCCTTTCTTCAAAATTCAAAAACAAGGGTATGTAAGTAAATTGTAATCTCCGAAACTTATCTCTTTTCTCTCTACGGAACACACGGGCTCGAGATATTCTAACAACCCGAGTCTCTTCCCCCTCTCTCACTCCTCACAAACCCTAGCGCACATGATCTTCACTCTTACTCTCACTCTCTCGACTAATCCTATTCATATTCCAGGTGTGTGTATATTAATGGCTCTTTTGTTAGGGTTTTTTTAAATTTAGGGTTTCTGATGTTAGGGATCAAAATTTTGATTTTGAGAATTTGTTATGTTTTGTTTATTATTTTTAAGGCTTTATAATTTTGGTTTCAATTTGTAGACCCGTCTACTAATTTTATTCTAACCGTGTTTTGGTTCTTGGTTATATTTGGGTCTCTAGAGATTTGGGTCTGTTGAGATTTGGATTTGTTTTTTTTCCAATTATAAGCATAGTTACTCATAATTTGTGTATGAACTTTCATCCAGTATTGTTGGACTTGGAATAGGTATACACCACCAAACTTCAGGTTTCCATTCAGGTATTTCTATACCACTTAAATTTCATATAGATTGAGTGCCTCGGTAAATTTTGTGCCTCTGTACATTTTGTGTGCATCATAATGTATTGATATTGAATTTTTTAGGGATTTAAACATGTAGGGATGCCCACATATATCTTTTTTTGTTCTTCAAAGCTCAGGTAATGGATTTTAAATATCTTAAGATATGGTATTTGATTAAAAGTTTCTCTAATCATACTTTTATTTTTATGTACCTACTTATATTATTACTATGGAGTTTATTTTTTACTAATGGAGTTTTTTTACTAATGTACCTACTTCTATTGTAGAGTTATAGCTTTGTTCTAAGCATGCTTTTTTTTTCGTTTGAGGTCATTTTTTACTATTGCTACTTTTATTTTTTGTACAGGTTGTCATGTGTTTTGCTTTAAATGCCAAGCTCTTCCGAAACATTATCTCAAAGGACATCAAGTATTCATCGAGTTTATATTTTAAAAAATGTTCAATCAAAGTAAGGCCTATACCATATATATAAATATACATAAGGCTGGTGATGCACCCGTGTATTTCACAACAACAGAGCAGAATGAAATTGAAAACTTTTATTGGGTAATTCAATGTCAGAGCATTAGGTATCGACTTATTTTTACAGTCCTAAAGCAATTAAATTGTATTTTTTACTTATGGAGTTTTTTTACTAATGTACCTACTTCTATTGTAGAGTTATAGCTTTGTTCTAAGCATGATTTTTTTTTTTGTTTGAGGTCATTTTTTAGTATTGCTACTTTTATTTGTTGTATAGGTTGGCATGTGTTTTGCTTTAAATGCCAAGCTCTTCCAAAACATTATCTCAGAGGACATCAAGTATTCATCGAGTTTATATTTTAAAAAACGTTCAATCAAAGTAAGGCCTATACCATATATATAGGTATACATAAGGCTGGTGATGCACCCGTGTGTTTCACAACAACAGAGCAGAATGAAATCGAAAACTTTTATTGGGTAATTCAATGTCAGAGCATTAGTTATCGACTTCTTTTTACAGTCCTAAAGCAATTAAATTGTATTTTTACAGTCCTAAAGCAACTAAAGTGTTCATTGACAGTTATCGACTTCTTTTTACAGTCCTAAAGCAACTGAACTATCGTTTTATAGTCCTAAAGCAGTTGAACTATCCATTATCAGTTGATCCAATTCAAGTTTCACATTTTGCATTAAGCAACTCTTTCTACAGTCCTAAAGCAATCGAAGTGTCTTTTTACGTCAATGAATATTTAAGTTTAAGTTTCAATATGTGTCCTAAAGCAACTCTTTATGTTTCCATACGCGTCAATGAATCGGAACATTTTTACAGTCCCGAGTGTCTTAAGATATGGTATTTGATTAAATTTTTTCTAATCATACTTTTATTTTTATGTACGTACTTCTATTATCACTATGGAGGTTTTTTTTACTAACGGAGTTTTTTTACTAATGTACCTACTTCTATTGTAGAGTTATAGCTTTGTTCTAAACATGTTTTTTTTTTGTTTGAGGTCATTTTTTTACTATTGCTACTTTTATTTGTTGTATAGGTTGGCATAGGTTTTGCTTTAAATGCTAATATCTTCCGAAACATTATCTCAGAAGACATCAGGTATTTATCGCAAATTAGACAGGGCTTAGCTTGAATAACATAACTGCTTCTATGCATTGTATAGATCTGGTATGCATTGTATAGAGCTTATATGTCCTGTTACAGATAAGGCTTGAATTGAATCTACATATGTACTATTATATAGCTAATATGTCCAGTTGGTGTGGATCTTTATTTTTATTGAGATGTACATGTTCAATTTGATTTATGTAGATTATTTACTACACTTTATCTACATATGCAATGTTGTCCGTTTTTTAAAGTAGTAGCTTGGGATATTCCGTTGTATGTTTGTCCTTTTTTGAAAGTAGTGCCTTAGAATTTTTTAGTACTAACTCTATATATTTTCTTAATTTCTGCAAATCATTGAAAATTGTGGGGAAAACAAGTATCTTCATGATTTCAATTTTATTGGTTTTCGACTATTGCCCTCATATCACCATCCCCTTCAGGTTGAGTGGGAAGATATTCCGTTTCATGTTGTTCGCTTACGCCATCAACATCATTTGATTGAGTTTTTGGTGAATCATTCATAAGTGAAGTAAATAATCTCATTTTAGGATCCGGTGGTTTCTCAATAGGGTGATTTTAAGATTCTGTATTATTGGGTAAGTCCATATCCAACAGATCAGTAGTATCAGAAATCAAACTATCCCAGTCACATCCTATAGCTTCTTTATTTTCATCCATTTGGCTTATTCCCTCCATGTGTACTTCATTTCCTAAGGAAAATTTTTCAGAACTAACACATTCATGTCTGTTTGGGGTTTCATAGTACACTTTATATGATCGATATTGGCCAAAGCGACCTGTCTGATTCATTTTCTAAGAACCTATCCTATGTGCCAGTTACCAAAAGAATCCAGTCCGTGCTTGCAGAAATCAAGAGTTCCACTGGGATGTTCGCCTCAAAAACTTAAATTTTAGGTGCACAACACTGCACAACACTGAAATTTTAGGTGCACAACGTTGGTTCATTAGATGTAGCAGCCCAAGACCTTGACTCATGAATTCTATTACGGACGTCTTCATTTTGAGTTATGTCTTTGCTTTTGTGAGAAGGGATATCTTTTGTACTTAATTGCAACATAAACCACTGGAAAAATATTGTAAGACAATAAGAGAACGACATTAGCACCCTTTAGCATGTTGTATTCTTTTGGATAATAAATTTGTTACGAACCTTGCTTTGTAGTGTTTGGGTGGACTCCACCTTTTCTTTTCTTTTTTTGTTTTAGTAGTGACCACAATGAATGTACATGTGTGTTTTTTGTTAGTTTTTTAAATATTTTCTCCCATGCCGAAAGTATATTTTTTTTATATTTTCTATTCGAGGTATATGGTTTTAACTTGAGATGCTCCGTTTGATTCACAATTTTGACTTGATGATTGGTGTTTGTGTATAATGGTTTGTTTGATTTGTTTCCTTTTGACAGATATAATGTTAGACATGATGTTGTGAGGACATAAATAGTGATGTCATTTAATTCTCTATATATAAAATAATAACTGTTATTGTTCACAGGAATATACTTATATTATTCAATCACTTGGTTCAAAGTCTCGGTATCAATCGCCGTATCGGACATTCGGGTTTCAACCCCATCGGGGTATCGATTGCGGTATGTTTTTCATTTAGAGTTGTTCATTTTTCATCTAGAGTTTTTCGTTTTGTTTTAATCCACCTAATGAAAATGTTTTAATACATGAAAATGTTAAATCCCCTGTTGAAATGTTTTGTTCCCTTATTTTGTGTGGCAAGTCATTCAGGAAACAATGTGTCGGTTTATTTTTAACAAGGGTTTGACATTCGAGTCTTGGATCTTAAGAGAGAGTCATGACAGATCTAGACAGTGCCACTGCAGTTGGCTTGGTATGTTTTAACTCCCGTGAGTTCCACTGTGTGTAAGAGGTTGTCTTAATGCCCAAACTTTTTTATTTTTAATATTCAGTTTCTTCATGGGGTGAATTTTGCAATTTGTAGAATTGAGTTTTTGTATGTTCAATTGCTTTTGGGTTAAGTTTAGAGTAAAATGTAAAATAAGGCAACTGAAATATATAGGACTGGACTTCTTAATAAATACTAGAGATGGTGTATTGATAAAGGAAATGTAGAGTTTCTGCTCTCTCCAACAGCTCGGAGGAAACTGTGCTTGATCCTTATATAATGTGACATAATGTTCGAAGGTAAATGCATCGTTCAATTGCAAATGTTTGGGGTTTATTCAATTAGCCCAATTTGAACATGCAAAGTTCGCCCAAAGTTTGAATGGAGAGCTGGAGATTTCCGGTCGTAATATCAAGGTTTGATTAGTTAAATGATTAGTTACAGATCATGTTAGTGCTCAAGATCCAGGAGCCAAAGATGCAGAATTTGATGACGATGGGGGTGGTTTGGTATTAAATATCCAATCTAGAGCGATGCTTATGCCGAAGCTAAATCGTAGTGGTATTGCTTCAAGTATTATAAGGTTCTATTGGAGCCCCTGTGCTTAATGGATCAGCTCCAACTAAAAAATCCATACACATCCCTATGGGGTTTATGTTCATATGCGCTTTTATTTTGTAAGACTGATAATTTTTTTTCAAAATTTCAGTTGTATTTTGGGAGTTTAATCTTGGATCAATTTTTTTTTTGTATTTTAACTCAGAACTAGGAATAAATGTTTTCTTTTGCAGGATCTCGCACTTGGTTTAGGATTGATCATCATTCTCATTTAACAAAATCTTGATTTGATTTGATTTCAAGTACAAGACCCCAAAATATGCAGGAAAAAAAGAGATGTATAGTAGCTCTGAGACCAGCTCCGTGACCTTCTTGGTAAGTTTATTAAATGTACAGTGTTTGAAGATATGCCCTTGATTTGAAGTCCATTAAAATTTTTAGTTGCATTGTAAGTGTTTGAAGATATGCCCTTTTTTTATTTCCTTTAATTTTGTTTATTTAATTTTCTTCTCTAAGTGGATTATCAGAATAATAAATAAGTAGTTGCTCAAGAACTGGTTGAGGAGGAGAACAACATACAAAAAAATGGCTTCTATGAAGAAGTTTCTCATCATAGGCTAAATTAAGCAGGTGTTCACGACGAACAAGTAGAGGAGCGATACTATTGGACAAAGAATCCGGGACAGTCTTCATCTAAGCAGTTAGTTAACCTAAGATTTTTCCAAGAACACGTTGAAAAACTTAAGGCAGTGGACATTGCTGAACGATTTGAGTATTTTTCTAGAGCAAAGAAAGTTGAAAAAAGAGGCTGCTAGCTATGGAAGTTATGATGGTGTTCTCCAGCTGAAAAAAGAGGCTGCTACCTAAGATTTACTGTGTTCTCCAGCTGAATCCCCGAGACGCAATGTATATCATGATTTTAAGTCCAGACATACTCAAACATGTAAAATAAAACTTTAACGATGGACACACATTCTTTGTTGAGTTACATTAACTGTTTCTTTCTTTTTTCTTCTAATGTATGTACTTTAGTTGAGGTGGAAGTTATGTACACAGTGTTACTTTAACTGTTTCGTTTTTTTCTTTTAATGTATGTACACTATTTTTTCTTCTTCTAATGTATGTACTTCAGTTGAGGTGGAAGTTATGTACAGTGTTACTTTAATTGTTTCCTTTTCTTTTAATGTATGTACACATTATTTTTCTGATGTGTATGAGGTGGAAGTTATATGATGGTGGGAACGAGATGCTCACATAGTACACTGTACGTTCGTCGATTGTAGAAGTTGATTCTATGAAGTTTAGGCATTATTTTACCTCTGTATGTTCGTCGAATTATTTTGTAAAAACACTATTGTTGAGGTTGTGATAATATGGACAGGGGATTACTCATTAGAATGGAAGTTGTGATAATTTTTTCATTATAATGAACTTGGCTATAGATCTATGTTTTATGAAGTAGTAGTTTTGTTTTTCTATAGCTCGAAGGTACACTACTTTAGTGTTAGAAGGTGAACTCAATTGTAACTTCGATTTGTTTTTCTATAGCTCGAAGGTACACTATTTTAGCGTTTGTAATCCATCATTTCAATTGAATAGCTTAGTATTTTTTTAGATTCATTACATTAACTCACTGCATTTTTTTCTTTAAATCACTTTCTAAAAGCTTGACGTGAATTTTTAAAAAACATTATGATCTTTGGTTTGTTTTCGGAGTTAAAAAACATTACAAACTTTTAAAAAAAATTCCGGGAATGAAATTTTCACCATTTTTTTAGTTAGGTTCTTTGGAAATTTTTTTCCTCTAACAATTACGTACTTTGGAATTTTCGTCGTGTCTTCAGGAAAGAGCATAAATAAAGAAGTTGCTCCTGTGTTTCGAACTCGAGATTCACTGTAGCTTTAGCGAGGGCACTTGCCATCGTACTAAGGAACGTCTTGATGATTTTCAAAATTATCAGCGTGCCTTCAGGCACGGGCATACCCTAGTATATATATATATATATATACATATATTACTCAATAATAACAAAATAAAAATCACTCATTTTCTCTCTTTATCCACTACACTCCAAAGTCTTCCTCTCCTATCTTCACTTCACTCGAAAAATTTGTCTTCACTACCAGAAAATTTGGTTTTAGCAATGAATTATTTAGCGAGGAACTAACTTTCGTTGCTAAAAGTGTATTTTTAGCAAGGAGAAAGAAAAAAACGTTGCAAAAAATATAATATTGTTATAAACATTTTGGAAGGAAATATTTCCTTGCAAAATATAACTTTTAGCAACAAAAGTTTAGAATTCTTGCTAAAAAATGTGGCGGTAAAATTTCCCTCCCTTTTTTTGACTATTCATAACATTTACTCCGACGTTTTGATAAAATCCCTTGCAAAAAGTTTCCATACATTAAAAAAAAGATTAAAAATAGTTACTATCAAATGCTTAAGGTTAAAAAATGAAATTGATTTTAACCCTCTCTCATTCTGTCTCAAACGGCTATCCTCTCTCTCCCTCTCTCAATCCGTCGGTCGGGGTACCTGTCAATCTGTCGGCCAGGGCTATCCTCTCTCCCCCTCTCTCAATCTGTCGACCATCGGTCACATCTCTCATTCGCATTCTCATCTGTATCCAAATGCTGCTCTGCTCTGCTTTAAGTCAAAAATCTAAATCGTTACACACACACACACACACACACATATATATACATATATATATATATATATATATATATAACGTCAGTCCTTACAATTGTTGATAAATTTGTTGAGTGACTATCATGGGTTGGAGTAATGATTTTTACATTCCATAAATCCCTTAGCTCTTTACGTTATTATATAAAACGGGCAACGTAAAAGCCGGTTCTACCACTATAAACTGGTTCTTTTGTTATAATTTTAAATGTATTCTTATAAACTAATAATGTCTTTATTCATTATGATATAACTGTACTCATATAAATAACTATTATTCTGTAGAAAATGGTATTTATGTAACTTATAGATATAACTATTATTATCATAATCTATTTGATAGTATGACATGTCAACCATATTGAACCAAAGGTTCAACTGGTGACTCGGTCCCTTTACTGTGTTAGCACCCATGTAGTTTTGATCTGATAATTATGTTTAAATTAGTGTTAAAAAATCCCAATTGTGTGTATTTCATATAATAGTCTGACACCTAGAATTGTTACAAAGTTTTATTAGGATTATTTTTAGTATTAATGAAACTTTTGTGCGCAACATATATATTTATCTTTATTGTTGAATAGAAACACTATATTGTGAGCTATACCGATCTCTTTATCGATGTTCTTAACCTTGAGTTGTGTCTAAACTTAATGATTGATTATATTTGGCTTTCATCAACGATTTGTGTTTGTGCCATATGTTTTGTGTTTAGGCATACTAAATCAAGAGCATTTTAACGAAAAAGTGAGAACGCAAAGCCTAAGCTTTTGATTTAAGAGACTACATTGAAAATGACAAGTGATTTCATCTCTTGAGCTTTGTGTACTTCAAGTCTTGAAGATTAATAAAGATGGCAAAAAAATCCATATTATTATCTCTGACATGTTAAAAGCTTGAGATTATATACTTCTTTAATGTTTTTATCATTAGCAATATGTTGCATAAATTTTCTTTAGATCATAAAGTCCGTTGATATATTATTTTTTTTCCAAAATAGTTAGTTTCTTTATGTTATGTATAGCTGAAAATTAATGATTTGGTCAAGTGTAATTAGTTTTGATAGTAAACTATACTTTTGATTATTTGATTGTTTATTTGTTTTGTGCAGTGGCCCAGGTGTGGTTTGGATCTTCTTATGGCAACACTGCATTTACAAAGGCTAAAAGACTACATCAATTATTTTGGTAATTTTCCTTTTAAAATCATGAGTATGTGAAATAAGTTGGAAGAACATACTGAGATTAATAGTGAATACTTATATAGGAAGAAAGATAAGAGTTCACAGTGTAAGCTCTCTTTATTATTTTTGGCAGGATTGTGTTTAGTCTAGGAAATTGTACCAGAGTGCAGCAATAAAATATTGCATGCGATATGTGGTTGTATTGGCTATATACATATTGTGCATAATTCATGTTAAATGATCAAAATACAAATTATTATCTAAATTAAATGTACTTAAATTGATCAATATACCAAATCATAAGATCGCAAACTATATCATGGTCAATAGGTAGCAAAATCAATGATCAACGCCTATTATAACAACAATCAATGTAATATTAATTTACATATGGTCATCAAATGATCGATACACACTTTTAATCATAAAAAGTTTGCAGTGATCAAGTTGTTAAAATATAATAAAGAGCCATTGATAGACAGGGTTTCACCACGGCGCAAGAGTCACCTACGCGCTGGTCGTTTTGAATTCGGCTCACCTGAACTATACAAAAACCTAAGTTATGACTACACTCAACTGGTGAGTACAGCGGTAAGTCGGTTATCAAATCCACAGAGAGTGTTCGTATATCTCGTAATCGGATTATTAAATTCAGGAATAAAAGTGTAAAAGGTGATTGTTGGTTGTAAATAAAAGAAAAGAGAAGTTAAGTCTAAATAGAGTAAAAGCGAGGATCGGGATATCATCCAACCATACAGATAGAAACAACTACTAATCAAGATTTCGGCTCGAAAGCAATTTAATCGAGCATTATCAATTAAACATAAACTTCACACAATAAGAAATTCAAGCCAAAGTTGCGAGAATAAACACGTAACCGAAAATTGGTCGCACGCGTACTAAACTCGGATTATCTCTGTAAACACTAACGATGCATGACATAGAAAGTTAAACGCATAATAATCCGACTTTAATTCACGTGGGTTCAATTAAATGCAATTTTACACAAAACCTAATTCTCGGATCTCGGGGTCCGAAAATGGCGAAAATGAAATCCCGACCCTATTTATCTAAGGATGCATGATGAATTAAACTAAACTATGTTAATTAAACTAGGAAAGCAAGAATTAAAGCATGTAAACTAGTTAGAAAGCATGGAAATGTAGGTTACAAAGCAAAGAAAGAATGAAGAACAAAGTTATATTAAAGGAGATGGCAATGAATAGTTCAATCTTACAAAACCCATGGGTTGTCAATCCAAGAAGAAGAGAAAATGAACTCTCCAAACCAAACCCTAACTAAAACTATCTATATCATAATATCAATATGAATCCTTCGTATTACAACAAAATTTAGCTTAAGTAGTAAGTTAGAATAAAAGAAAAGTAGAAAGAAAATGAAAAGAAAATATCTGCAGGAAAAAATAGGGAATCGATCGATCGACCCCTATCGTCGATCGACCGACTGTTAAAATCGTGGCAGAAATATAAAGGGTCGATCGATCGACCCCCAGGCTTGATCGATCAATCGAGCAGGGCAGACAGTTGTTTCCCCTGTTTTGGCATGTAATTCTTCTCCGCTCAAATCGTCGTAACATTATCATACGGACTCAGAATCGCGTACCGTTTGGTTCCACGTGAAGCTTGCGGGGAGGGATACATCTTCCGTGTAGATGTTGGGCCAGGTGACCAAGCTGTAAAATGACCGGATTGCCCTTGAACGTGCGATTGTGTACGGAAATTGCGCAGAATGCATCCGAATCCCATACTTGGTACCTAAATACCTACAAAAGCCCAATTATACCTCATATAGCATGTTAACAATATGAACAGAGGTTTTATGGTTAACGGGCTTAAATATAGAGATTAAGGCACACGAGGGGGCGAAAATGCATAGGTTCGACGGATGAAATACGCGATATTTGCATATTATCACACCCCCTAACTTACACATTTCTAGTCCCTAGCAATGAAATAGGATACAACAAGAACAACAAGAACCAAAAGCAAGATAAGTACAAAAATATGGTATAAAAGCATAAAGCCACTTTTGCGGGAGATTCGATTGCATTTAGCATATGCAATAAGCCGTTAAACCCCAAGGTTACCCTAGTGGACGAATGTCATCTCGTGAGGGTTTTCAGTGATGGTACCCACAAACATCATAAAGTTTCCTCAAAATATGCCCAATCAAGTACGACAGACTCATCAATGCGAACAAGATTTCAACATGTTATTAGCATAGCAAACGAATTCGCGTGAGAAGTCCGTAGTTATTAACATTATCGAATGCACCTCAATGAATTGAAACTCTAACATGTGGGAGGGGAGTGAGCATATGCAAAGTATGATTTGGCGAAAAACTTAAATAACTCGGATACTAAATATCAAAGCATGCATAAAATCCAATCCTCACGGGCATTACACTCATCAAATGAAATCACTTGAAACAGGGAGTGAACACACGGGACATGCGGGCATAAGGAGTAAATGTAAATGGAAACTAGGTCGCACACATGTCTCAAATGAAGAACACTATATACGGAATAAAAATTGTAATCTCAGTGAAAGGATACCGCCATATAAAAGAGGTGAAATGCATTTTCACAGATTATCAAAACTATTTAAACCTTTGAATTACATCTACTTAAGATCACATAGGACTTTGATAGGGTTGTAATATAGGCTAGGTTAAGGTACGAAATGAAAGGGATGTATATACGGATTCAAAGTGTTTGGGGATGAAACTCGGGAAAATGGGAAAAACGTGGGAAATTTCAAAATTGGACAAATGATTTTCAAACGAGCATTAGATATAACAATCGAGAGAGAAACAAGGATTATTGAATCACATACAAACACTATAAACAACTTTCTCTTTCCTTCTTTTTCTCACTTTCTTTTTCTTTTTTTTTAACTTTCTCTTTTTCACTCTTTTTCACTCTTTTTCATTTCACTTCTTACGATTTTCATACTCAAATTTCACCCACAAAACAACAATATCTTTCAATCCCAAGTAACAATCCAAACAAGGGTATGTATGGTATAAAACTCCAATTTGGAGTTGGTTATGGGATTTTGGGTAATTAAAAGAAAGGCTAGTATTTTGGCTCAAGTGGGTTGACTAGGGAACATATAAAGGATGAGGTCAAGGTCATATGGGTGATATACAAAGATGGCCTATGATAATTTCAAAAAGTATACGCAATTCTCGAGTCAAACAGCATATGAAAATCATGCTCAAGTAACACATTTCAAGTATGAACCCGATTAATGAACGGTCAATGAAAGAATAAGAGATTACCAACTACTGTAACATTTTCAAAGAGGAAAGAAAAGTGTATACACTCACAAATAAAGATAAATCTCTAATCTCACTCGGTGTAAGTATATACAATGCAACCAAAGCATACCGAGTTATAAAAATCTTAAACCAAATCAATATAACAAGAATGGTGCATGTACTCACGGGTTAAAGTTTAATTCATGAAGTTATTCATAATATTAATGATTTAGGACTAAAGTCTAATAACTTCTAAAATCGAGAACATGCATCGTTGAATTGTCTATTTGATTTGGCAATTATTAAAATTTATCATCGGAAACAAGGGCAAAAAGCCCAATAAAGGAGAAGAAAGGAAGAAAATAGTTTTGAAAATTTTCAAATTTTTAACAAAAACATGCTTTGTAACTAAATTGTAATCAAATTCAAGGACTAATAAGCAAAATGGATAGAATATCCTACAGCCCCTAACTTAAATGTTGCATTGTCCCCAATGCGTCCATTAAAGAACACAACACAAAGATAGGAAAAGAATGATATTACCTAAATGTGGAGCGATCTCCAAAAGTACAAGTCCAAATGAAGCTGCAAAACAAGTTGGTACAAAGCATATGAAGAATGTGCACCGATGTATTAAGTTAAGAGAATCTATGTCACAAGTCACAATAATATAGAAGGGCTGAAGTGCAAATACTAGATAAATTGATGGTGAACTTTTTGATTTTATAAAATGGAAGGTCACACACATCAAAATCCAATAAACAACCATAAACTACATTTTCATTTCTCATTTCATAAGTTCAATACAAAATCACTTAATACATTACAACTAGTGAAATAAAAGAAATAAAAATAAAAAGTACAAGATAATATCCGACCCCAGAATGACAAAAATGACCCAGTACAACAGCAGCCTAGTGGCCAGAACCACTAGGATCAGAAGGGTCCTGAAAATGAGAAGGTAGCGGTGTGTTAGAATCATTGCACTGCAAATAAAGATCTCGCATCATCTGCTGCATCATCCGATACTCATGTCTGTGTTGCGCTCTAGCTTGCCTCTGTTGGGCCCACTCCTACTGCTCCTTGGCCTGAAACTGCCACTGGTCGGCCTGGCCGCCTGCTGTTGTGCCCACTGCTGCCGCTGCTCAGCCTGCTGCTGGTCCAGGCGGGACTCCCATGTAGCCCACCTGAGCTGGGTCTCTTCCCAGCGCTGGTCTTGGACGGAATGGAATGCCTCAAAGCGAGCATCATAATCAGTGTGTGGCGCGTGAGAACCCTCACCCATCTCCATCTCCCTAATCTCGTCCTCCTCATCATTGGGCTCATCATCCACCTCTGCCCTCTGTCTCTTGCTGCTCGGTTGAACCCACTTGTGTTTTAGCATCTTTGAGATATTGTCCTTGAAGAGAAGCCCGAGTGGCTCGTGCTTGCGGTCAACGTCAAACTCTGGGCAACCGTACGATAAACAAATCTTAGTAATGAGGGCAGGAAATGGAAGAGAATACCTCCAAGCTATCTCCTTTGCAGTCGTACACATCATGTCCACAAATATATTGGGCAAGCTGATATTGCCCAAATTATTAATCAGTGCGTAGATCAATGCGACGTGCTTGTGCCGAACCTCTGATCGGTTGTTCGTCACCATAAAGGAGTGAACATTAATGTAGTGAAGTAACCTCGGTAAGTCCTCCATTGCCGCCGAGCGAAAATTACCCTTTTTCCATGCCTCCCCTGGTGCAAGAGCCTCTACCAATGTCCCACGGCTGAAGATATTCCCGTCTAGAAAACTGATCGAGAACACGCACCTCCCTCGGTATATGATCAATGGTTCACGCAAAATGGTAACCAAGTGGACGCTCGGATGTGTGAAAATGTGCGTGGTACCAATCTCTCTCTTGGTTGCAGCGAAACCCGTCAACGCCCCCGGTGGGCATACACCTCGTATACTTGTATTTCTTTAACTGTGCCATTTCAACCTAGAAAACAAGAATTAAGCAATACAAAAAAGATTGTAAGCACAATTAATGGTTAGTTAGTGTACAAGCTGAAATGGGGGTGCAAGTGCGCAAAACCGAAGTAACAAAATGCAACATTGCGATATTAAATGTCGGAATGCGATAAGGAATGAAAATCAACCAAATGTGCGCCAAAATCGGATTGAAAACTGTTTGGAACATTTTAGCAAACACTTGGCGTGCGCAATATGCATCAAGGTTGAAAAATACCGTTTTGAACCAACCAAATCGCCCCACTCATGAACAAAACAACAATGCATCAATATGCAAGTGTCCATGAGTGGATATTCATCAATAATCAGAAGAAACAAGGGTTGGAACAACATAAATCAGGGGAAAACCAACACACACAATAAATGTCAACAAATGAGAAAAAACGTGGAATACATGATAAAAATCAACCACAATCTACAAAAACATGTTAAAGTAGGAAGGATTATACCTTTGTAGTGTAGAGAATGGAAGAAATTGAAGAAATGTGGTGTAGTAAATTTTTAGGGAAAAAATCGTGTAAGAGAAGAGGAGAGATTACAAGAAGAAAGGGAAAAAAAGAAAAGAAGCTCTCGGCCTAATATTGCTCGATCGATCGAGCCAGGGCCTTCGATCGATCGATTGAGCAGCAACCAGCACACTGCTTTCTGTTTTAAAAGGGGGGAGAAATGGAATTATGGGATAATTAGGGGGTTTAAGTATAATATAAATATATATATAGTAAATATAAGTATATACATATATAAAAATATGAAATAAAAATGTAAAAATAAAAATAAAAATAAAAAATTAAATTAAATAGACATAGGCCAAATATACACATACATAGGCCTATGCTAACAAAAAAACTTAACAAATATGTACAACGAGCAACACACATGCATGTTCACGACAACATGAAAAATAAAATAAAATAAAAAACAAAACAAATGCAAATGCATGAGAATGAGTGTGTGAAACGTAAAGAAAAAATATTTTTGGAACTTTTTTTATTGTTTTCTTTATAAATGTGTGCACGGGCGCAAAGTCTCCAAAAATTCAAGTGCGTTGAACCTACAAAAGAGTTAGAACCAAGCATGCACGAAAAACATAAAAAAGAGATTAACTAATTACATTAGACTAAATTAAGAAAAGATGAAAATTAAGAAGTTAACTATATACACATTACATTTAGAACTCTAATTAGCTATATACTAAAAGTTGAAACTTTTGAGGGTCCATCAAAAACACAATTTGAATTTGGCGGATCAACGGTGGACCCTCCCAAACATGCATGCCTCTCGGAAAATAGGAATTTCGTTCGAACGACGGAAGGCAAGTGTAGGGAGGTAAAAGTGAACCATCCCCAATTGAAACTTTTGGAGGGAGGATGGGGGATTTGGATAGGACGGGCAATAAATACACATGTGGGCCGAGAAAACATGAATCAACTCCCAAGTATTTTAAAGATGGAATGGGAGGCGGAGCACATGAGGGCGAAAATGCCATGATGGAAAGCGGCTCGAGCGAGTACTCCTCCTCGGTCAAAAGGTTTGGAACTAAAAAGTTTTGAACCGATTCATCGGGAACTCGAATTGGTGCGATACTATATAATGAAGACGGGGATGAAAGAAATTCAATCTCAGGCGATGAGAGATCATCACTTGAAAATTGAATTTTGGAAGAAATAGGATCGTTTATAATGAAACTTTCTTCTTTCAAAATCAAAGAAGAAACGAATTCATTGCAAATGGATACTATGCCCTTTCCATCCTCATTCTCATTCTCTACTATAACGTGATTAAAGTCAAGGATGATTTGTTCCAAAGTAGGAACTAAGTCCTCATTTGGTTTAAAACAGTCCTCGACGTCGGCAGTCTCCGAAGAAAAGTCATCGTCGGATTCAAATAGTAAATCCAACTCGTGTTCCCAACAATGATTTTCTTCCTGATAATGTTCTTCAATCCTCTCATTTTCAAGCATACGCAGTCCCTCCCCAAAAGTCATAGGGCGAGGAGCGGATTCTTGGAAATGGGAGGTTTGGACATTGTTCTCGGGACTACACTCAAAATCATTAACATATGAACTTTGAAAATGATTAAAATTGGTTTCAAAATTCTTATCATAAGGATCTTGCGACCCAAAATTAGAATGATCATGCACAAAATTGCTGTAATCCAAACTTTGACTTTCGTAATACTCACCCAATGTCATTTTAGATGTTGCAACTTTTTGGGATTGCAAGTATTGACCAAAAGTCAAAGGTTTACCAGAATTTTGAGAATTATCATTAGGATTACCAGAAAAGTTAGAATAAGACATGTTTTGCCCAACAAAGGCTCGAGAAGGTGACTTCCACAAAGCAATGTGTGGCGGGATAATTCAAGCATTCCTAGGCGCTCAAATGTAGAAGTCCCGCAAAAAAGTTTAAAAGAAAGAATGCAAATACAAAGAAAAGATTACTACAAACTAATAATACAATTACAATCTATAACAAAACAGTCCCCGGCAACAGCGCCATTAGATAGACAGGGTTTCGCCGCGGTGCGAGAGTCACCTACGCGCCGGTCGTTTTGAATTCGGCTCACCTGAACTAGACAAAAACCTAAGTTACGACTACACTCAACTGGTGAGTACAATGGTAAGTCGGGTATCGAATCCATAGAGAGTGTTTGTATATCTCGTAATCGGATTATTAAATTCAGGAATAAAAGTGTAAAAAGGTGATTGTTGGTCATAAATAAAAGAAAAGAGAAGTTAAGTCTAAATAGAGTAAAAGCGAGGATCGAGATATCATCCAACCATACGGATCAAAACAAATACTAATCATGATTCCGTCTTGAAAGCAATTTAATCGAGCATTATCAATTAAACATAAACTTCACATAATAAGGAATTCAAGCCAAAGTTGCGAGAATAAACACGTAACCGAAAATTGGTCGCACGCGTATTAAACTCGGATTATCACTATAAACACTAACGATGCATGACATAGAAATTTAAACGCATAATAATCCAACTTTAATTCACGCGGGTTCAATTAAACGCAATTTTACACAAAACCTAATTTTCGGAGCTCGGGGCCCGAAAATGGCAGAAATGAAATCCCGACCCTATCTTTCTAAGGTTGCATGATGAATTAAACTAAATTATGTTAATTAAACTAGGAAAGAAATATTTAAAGCATGTAAACTAGTTAGAAAGAATGGAAATCTAGGTTACAAAACAAAGAAATAATGAAGAACAAATCTATATTAAAGGAGATGGCAATGAATAGTTCAATCTTACATAACACATGGGTTGTCAATACAAGAAGAAGAGAAAATGAACTCTCCAAACCAAACCCTAACTAAAACTATCGATATCATAATATCAATATGAATCCTTCTTATTACAACAAAATTTAGCTTAAGTAGTAAGCTAGAATAAAAGAAAAGAAGAAAGAAAATGAAAAGAAAATATTTGCAGGAAAAAACAGGGGATAGATCGATCGACCCCTGTGGTCGATCGATCGACTATTAAAATTGTGGCGGAAATATGAAGGGTCGATCGATCGACCCCCAGGCTCGATCGATCGATCAAGCAGGGCAGACAACTGTTTCCCCTGTTTTGGCCTATAATTCTTCTCCGCTCAAATCCCCATAACTTTATCATACGGACTCAGAATCGTGCACCGTTCATGGCCACACTAAGCTTACGAGGAGGGATACAACTTCTGTGTAGATTTCGAGCCAGGTGACCAATCTGTGAAATGACCGGATTGCCCTTGAACGTGCGATTGTGTACGAAAATTGCGCTGAATGCATCCGAATCCCATACTTGGTACCTAAATACCTACAAAAGCCCAATTATACCTCATATAGCATATTAACAATATAAACAGAGTTTTTCTGGTTAACGGTCTTAAATATAGAGATTAAGGCACCCGAGGGGGCTAAAATGCGTAGGTTCGACGGATAAAATACGCGATATTTGCGTATTATCAGCCATATATGTTACCCATTAAGAAAATACTTCTTAACGATCTCATTTAAAATATAGATTGCATGTATCGTCAACTCTTTATGCTTCACTCATGACAAAATTAAAAGATCCTTTATTTGATAGCTGCAAACAGAATTAATTGAATATTAATTTAATGAGTCACTTTGTAGGAACATAATATAGTTCATTTGAAAATCCATGTACTCTAGAAGTAAATATAAAAGTCAGTTTTTATATTATTATCACTTTTTATATTATTAACAAAGTGAGAATCCAATTCCAATTCAACGTCATAAAAAATTACACAAATCCATGTGTTAACATTTTAATGAGCATTTATATATATTGCTTGAATATTCAGTCATTCCTAAAATTATTTGCAAAATCCATAACAAAGTTTACGTTAGACATCCTTGGAATACCTCCATTAGCGATGTGAATCCCATAAGAAAAAAACTGCCCACATTGGATGCTTCCATATAATTTTATCTGCCTTTTGTGGAAAAACATGCGTATTATATTTCTTTCAATAACTAATACACGAGGAATAAATATACAAAAGAATAACTTACTAAACCTATAAATAAGGAAATAATCCAACAAATCACACTAAATTAGGAATTAACTAAACCAACTTAATATAGCCTAGTTAAATGAAAACTATACAGAAAAGAATATTATAAAATATTCACACGATTTTCCAACACTACCCCTCAAGTTGATGAATAGATATCATTAATTCCCAGCTTGCTTGTAATCTCTTGAAATGATGAACTTGTCAATCTTTAGTTAGAATGTCTGCCAACCGTTTGTATGTTGAGACATATGGAGTGAAAAATAACCCACTTTCTAGTTTTTCCTTAATGAAATACCTATCCACTACAACATGTTTAGTTCAATCATGTTGAACCGTATTTTGTATAGTATTAATGGAAGATTTTTTTTTCACAATATAAGCGTAACGATACTTTCCATTTTACATTGAGGTCCTCCAAAATAATCTTAATCCACATCAACTCACAAATTCCATGTGACGTGGCTCAAAACTCTACTTCGGTGCTTGTTCGTGCTACTACCGTTTATTTCTTACTCCTCCATGTCACCCAATTTCCTCCAATTAACGTATAACACCCCGACGTTGATCTTCTATCAATTATTGAATCGGCCCAATTTGTGTATGTATATGCTCTAATACTGAATCCTTTATTCTTTTTTAACAAAATCCCTTTTCCCAGAGTACTTTTAAGGTACTATAAGACCCTATAAACAGCTTGAAGATGGCCTTCTCGTGGGCTATGCATAAACTGACATATCACCCCCACGGCATATTCTATGTCCGTACGTGTGTCCAATAAATAAATAATCTTCCCAACTAATTTATAATACCTTTATTTATTAATGGGTCCATCATCTTCTATCTCTCCAATCTTGTGATTGGGATATATTGGTATGCTGGCAATTTGAATCATAACATCCCATTTTCCTTGAGGAGGTCCAACACATACTTTCCTTAGGATATAAGTATTCTTTCTTCTGTCAAGCCACTTCAATTTTCTATGAAAACTTTAAGTCTTCCCAAGTCTTACATTTTAAACTCCTTAGCCAACTGATTCTGAAGTAATTTCTTTTCTATTGGATCATTATCGGTCGCTATTATATCATCCACATAGACAATATAGTGCCTTATTTAACCAGCACACTTTATTTCCATCAAAATATTTATCATATCCCGGTGGTGCCTCCATGTTCACTTCCTCTTCTAAATCATCATGTAAAAATGCATTTTTAGCGTCAAATTGCTATAAATACCAATCAAGGTTAGCTACAAAAGACAAAATAATGCGAATAGTGTTCAATTTTGCAATGGGAAAATGTCTCTTGATAGTCTACTCCATAGGTTTGTGTGTACCCTTTTTCTACCAACCTCGCCTTATATCTCTCCAATGTCCCATCAGTTGTATATTTTAGGGTGAACACCCATTTACATCTTATGGGTAAATGGGTGAAATAAGAATAGAATTGGCTTGGGTAAGATCTTATGGTCATGAGATAATCTGTCAAGTGATGCAAAGTGTGAAATGGGATGTTAGGTGCATGTCCTAGTAACTTTCCCAATTGCTATAGGAAAATCTAAATTACTAATGATCGGTGAGGATGGAGGAACTTCAAAACCTGTTACTGGATTGGATTCTTGAACTTGCTCTGTTGGAAGAATAGACTCCTGTCTTCTCCTAGAGTATACTTGCAGTGGCTGTGCAATAGGGGGTTCAACTACCTCGGGTGAAATAGGGGCTGGGCAAACTGTTTTAGGTTCAAATTCCTCAGATTCTTTATATAATGGAAAAAGGGTTGTTTGTTGACAGATCAAACAAAAAGGATTATGTTCATCCTTATCTTCTAGAGGTATTTTCTCCCCCTGAAAATGAGAATGGATAAAAAAAATCTTGTTCAATAAAAGTTACATCCACTAATACAAAGAATTTCCATGGCTGTGGATGGTAACATTTACAATCTTTTTTCATGGTGCAAGAAACAAAAATGACACACTTAAGGGCACGTGGATCAAGATTTTCCCTGTCTTGTGCGTGGATATGAACAAAGGCAACACCACCAAACACTTTAAGAGGTAATTTGCAAAAGAGATGATTTTCAGGATAAAACTTCGAGAACACACTCACAGGACTACTAAACTCTAACACCAGTAAAGGAAGTCTATTTATTAAATAGGTTGTAATGAGAACAGCTTACGCCAATAAGTTTTTGGTACATTCTTTTTTAAAACAAGATGGCTCGGGTAATTTTTAGGAGATGTTTATTGTTCCATTCAGCTACCCCATTTTGTTTTGGTGTGTTGACATATGATGATGAATAATGGACAATTCCTTCTTTTTAGAGAAAAAGTGATAGGATTTGGTTAAAGTAATCTTGCTTACTATCCGTTCAAATACTTTTTATGCAAACCCAAAATTGGTTTTGTACCATCCTGTAAAAATTAGGAAAAACTGAACTGACGTCAAACTTATGTTTAAAAAAAAGAAAGATCCTCGTGTCTCTCATACAATCATTGATAAATGAGACAAACCAATTTCCACCTAAAACATTAGGAAATTAAGACATACCCCAAATATCAAATGAATTAGCAAGAAAGGACAGAGCGACCTCTTATTTTTTGAAGCAAACATGTTTTTCAACAAATTAAATGGTGGATGTCAAAGACGTAAATGTTGGAACCAAATTTCCTCTTTATTTGAATTACGTCTCTCAAATATATACGAAATAGAGGGCTGGCCACTATTACAATCTTTAGTCTCTAGCAGGTAAAGTCCATTTTCTTCCTTACCATGTTCAATCATCCCCTTTGTAATCGATTCTTGAAAAACACAATGAGTTGGGTAAAAAATCATTTTACAATTCAGGTCTTTGGTGATGTTTTTTATTGACAAAAGATTGGCAGATAATTTCAAAACATGTAGCCAATTTTTTAGCGAGAGAGAAAGGGAAATATGAATTTTACTTGACAAATCATTGTGATAAATTTTCCATTAGCTACTTTAATCTTATTTTTTGCTTGAACAATGATTTTAGGAAGTAAATATATGCGAGGAATGTGTCACGTGGTTTGTGGCTCACAAGTCTATGTCCCAGCTACCATTTCGGAGTATTTCTGAAGAATTTCAAGCACAAAACTTAGAAAAAAATACCTATTTGAGGCGGAGAACACAAAGTTATAGGTGTTTCAAGGCAAATGAGAAAACTTTTCAACCTTTATATTTCTTCCTGATTGAAACCTCTAGTTTCTGACTCGTTGGAACTTGATTTTTCAAGTGGCTGACCTTCGGCATTTGATAAATAGGCTTGACTCCGTGAATGATCAGTTTTGGCTCCATTACCTCGGACTATTCCTTGAGGTTTTCAATGAAGTTTATAGAAAATTTCTAGATAGTCCTATGAGTTATGGTGGGCAATATCTAAAAATTCATTGAGTTCTTAGTGGTGGACATTGAGTCCTCGTATCATGATAGTTTGGGCAGATGTTAAATCCATGCCATGAAGTCCATACCATCCACGCACCACCAAAAGTTAAAATGTGTTACTTCTCTGAGCGTGGTTGAAATTCCTGGCGATCAGGACATAACCAGGAAGTGCTTTATTACTGCCATCTTCCCAACAAAAAAGAAGAAGAAAGAGACAGAGGATGTTCAGGAAAGTTCCCGATGGGAGTTGTACCCTCTAAATAGCAACTATGGTATAGTCAATGATGGGTGGAGGAGACCACGGTCCACCCCATTTATAAGGTCATTAAAAACTTAGAAGAAGTTGTAGTCGACGATAACTTAATGGAAAGGGAGCTTTTGGTCGGAACCTCACTCGATGATTGAAAGAATAAATAGTTGATTGCGTTCTTCAAAATCAATTAGACATTTTGGGTTGGGAACCTTACAATTTTTCTAAGGATTGATCACAATATAGCCTATCATCGCCTTCACGTTGATATGGCCTTCAAATTAATCACTCAAAAGGCTCACCAAACAGCCTCTGAAAAGGCTAAAATGGTGGAAAATGAAGTAGGGAGATACTCAATGCAGGATCTATTAGGGAAGTTCAATTTCCCAAATGTTCATCCAACTCAGTGGTGGTGCGAAAGAGCAACGACAATTGGAGGTTTGTATCGATTTCATAGACCTCAACATGGCATGCACCAAGGACAACTTCCCTATTCCTAAAACAGACTATTTGGTCGATGCCACAACGATGCATGAAAGGATGAGCTTCCTAGATGCCTACTCTGGCTACCATCAGATCCCTTTATTCGAACCCGACCAGGATAAAACATCCTTTATTACCCACATTGGGTTGTATTGCTACAATGTTATGTCATTTGGCCTAAAAATCACGGGCAAAACTTATCAAAGATTTGTCACCAAGATGTTCAAGAAATAAATAGGAGATGCGATGGAGGTCTACATCGATGATATGCTGGTAAAAACCAAGAACAAAAGCGACCACCTCACAAACTTAGCCAATACTTTTAGTATCCTTAGGAAATATCGAATGAAGCTTAACACAAGTAAGTGTTCATTTTCCATCTAGGCAGGAAAATTCTTGGACTATCTACTTAGTAAAAGAGTAACTGAAGCCAATCCGAATCAGATCGAAACTATCACTAGATTCCACCCTCCTCAGACATTGAGAGATATTTTAAAGATTACCGGTATGCTCACTACACTTTATCTCTTTATCTCTAAGTCTTCGAAACGCTGTCGACCATTCTTTTAGCTGTTGAAGAAGGATAAAGGCCTCATATGGAATGACGACTGCTCGCAAGCTCTCAAAGAGATGAAATCCTACCTTAGCAAGACACCCCTGTTAGTAATTCAAAATGATGGACACCCACTATACATTTACCTTGCAGCATTAGATCATGTTATAAGCTCTGCTATAGTATGTGAAAAATAAAGAAGTCAACTTATGATTTATTATGCCAACAAGACACTTCTGGATGCAAAACAACGGTACCTGCCCTTGGAGAAGCTCTCCTATGCACTGGTAGTTGCCTTAAGAAAGTTAAATAATTACTTTAAGGCCCATTAGATAACAGTAATTACTTCCTGCCCCCTCAAAGTTGCTATGCAGAAAGTCGGCCTCTCTGGACGACTCTTAAAGTTGTTAGTAGAACTTGGGATATTCGATATCCACTTTCGACCAAGAATGGCGATTAAGGGACAAGTCTTAGCGGACTTTATTACTGACTTTATAGGGGATCATCCAATAGATCAACCGAGAATCTAGTGGCCAATAAATGAAGAAGGATTGGACCTTACACGTTGACAGAACCCCAAATTCCAAGGTGGAAAGAGAGGGGATCGTTTTCATTACCCCAGAAGACATTGTGATTGAGCAAGGAAGTAAATTATGATTTGAGGCCTCCAACAATGAAGTTGAGCACGAAGCATTGATTGTCGGTTAATGCAAAGCCAGACTGATGGGGGCAAAGTGCCTCCACATATTCAACGATTCCAAACTGGTCTCCAAGAAAGTAAGCGGGGACTTTAACACCAAGGATGATCGAATGGAGGCCTACCTCACCCAAATAAGAAGACTCATATAAGGTTTTAAGAAGTTGGAAATCCAAAAGTACCCTAGGGGGGAGAACAACCATTTCGATGCCTTAGCGACTTCGAGTTCAGCAAGCAACTTCAACCTAAGAAAATTATTCTATCGAGTTCCTCGCACAACCAAGCATTGACTAGAAAGTCATAACTGAGCAGGTCTTCGTCATAGAAAAGGCCCCTAATTGGATGGATCCCATCATAAATTACCTACGGACTCACACACTGCACGATGACAAGAGGTTATGTCACACCCCAAACCCATATCCATACTAATCCATTATTTTATGATAATTAAATCGTAATCTTGAACCAATCAAAATATAATTTATTTCTAGATTTTCATGTATGATGTACACAATGAACGAAATTTTGTTCTCTGTATCATAACGTAATTAATATCAAATTAAACTACTCTATCTCAGTATATCTAATGTATGAGAGTAGTAAAATCATTAGTGTGATAATAATAAAATTCCCATTTTTAAATCCCACCTCTCCCTAACAGTGCAGCTCTCCAAATTACCGATCCTAGGATGTCCTAGCTGGCAGTATACAAACCTAAAAATGTAAACATATAAAACCATGAGTTTAAAAAAACTCAGTGACCATACCACCTCTTTATATAGTAAAAGTACTATATTAACATCTTAATTATATAAACATACTCATCTTTGTGCCAATTTAGGCCATACACATATCCGAAGTCTAATAAACCCAACATCTCTCACTCGTAGGCGATAAACATATCCATAGGTTTCAATAACCAAACATATCTTGACTTTTATAAGGACATAGCATCTTAATATCTCTTGGATATTAGTAATCCATAACATATCTTGGCTAATAATAAGTCATAACATCTCTTGGTTGCAGATAAGCCATAACATCTCTTGGCTGTGGATAAGCCAGAACATCTCTTGGGTATAAATATGTCATAACATCTCTTAGACATTGATAAGCCATAACATCTCTTAGATGTTGACAAGTCATAGCATCTCTTGGCTATAAATATGCCATAACATTTCTTGGATGTTGATAATCCATAACATCTTTGTCACACCCCGCCTAATTCTGGCGTCGGCCGCCACCAAAACTAAGCCGGGCGTGAACTAAATAAATACCATTCTTAGCATGAGACAGATATGAGACATAAATATATCAGTCCATAAGATAAACAATTGATACAATCTCAAATGATCACAAATAACTAAGCGATAAAAGATCCATCACATGTTAACTCCAAAAATCCAATCTCCAATAATGATTAAGTAAAATATGAATAATCCCAACTGAAATCCTCTAAACAACTTTGGAACCGAATGGCCCAATAAAAATCCAATGAAGTCTCACCATACGACTGGAAAAGAAAGTCTAACTAAACTATGCCATAAAGTAAAAACTCCAGTTGCACCTCCAATGATAACTCCGATAAACTTATGCAGCTTCTCCAAATTAAATCCTGAAAAAGATTAGTCAACGCATGGGTCAGAGCCAAAGCCCTGAGCAAGAATACACAATATTCCCCTCAAATAGGATCCTTGAATCCAGACAGTAGCATTATACGCAATAAATATCACAATAGAATATTTTAAATTAAACGCGATAAATATAAATCACCAACTACCCGCAGAAATCCCCATTTATAAAGGCACACCAATATGATTTTAAATTCCCAAGTCCCGCGGAGTTAATCTTTTATTAATTAACCCAAATTATCAAATTTCTGAATTATTTATGTTCTTACTTCAATAATTATTAGGTATGGTGGTCCTCCCGCCTCAGGTGATAATTCACCAAAATTCATTATGGCGGTCCTCCCGCCTCGGGTGATTTCTCCACCAAAAATACACATCCCCTTGTCAAAACGCCGACTGGCCCGTTTAAACTGTCGGCCCTCGCTGATTGACAAGGTTCCACACACGACACGATATAAAACGCCGGCTGGCCCGTTTAAACTGTCGGCCCTCTCTGATTATGTCGCCAATATATTTTAATACCCGTCTTATTATCTTAGGCATTAATTCTCAATTTCTCAATTTATAATCACCCCACCCTTTTAATCGATGTGAGATCCTCAAAATACCCCTTAGTCCATAACTAAGGGTTCCCAAGTTATCAATACGTCCTAACCTATGTATAGGATGAATTTCTAACTTAAAATTTCGACCTAGTCTCATGCTTAGACTAGCGTAATGACGATAAAGTACCAAAAATTAGCCCACCCCCATGATGATAAAAAATGTGATAATCTACCCTCACTAGTCTCATACTTAGAAGGCGTAAATCATCAAAAGGCATACCCACTAGTCCCATACCTAGAGGCATTCTAAAATATAGGGAGAGCAATAATACCCAACAACCCATCGTCACAAAGACAATATCATAATACCAACAAGTTAGACAAACAAGCATAATTAATCAATATATAAAACTAGGCATGATAGTCCAATTCAATTAAAGCTTTAATTTAATTATCACCTTGTCAACAATACCCAATTAATCTCATTTAATTATTTTAAATTAAATATACCAAGTTTTCATCATATATTCATCAAAACCCAATTTTATTATCTCTACAAGTATTACATGAGTTATACGCACCCAAAAATCATTTATTTTAAAGGTAGGGTTTTTCTACATGCAACCTACACCAATAAAATCCAAAATTACTCATGAATCCTACGTACCCAAAGGGTTATGAATATTATTAAGATTAAAATATTTTATAAAAACAGCCCCATATTTAGTATCCACTTTTCCTAATTAAGTCAGTACTTTATTTTTAAGAAAACATGTAATTAAGTGTTTAGGTGACATTTAAAACGCATAATACTAAAGGAAAAGAATAGAGTATTCGTGCCTGTAAAGATCGTGTTAAAAATCTGGATTCCTCTCGAAAAATTAGCAAAAGAGTGTTCTTGAACTCTCTTGATTAAACCCCAACTAAGCCTTCAAAAACATGTGCCAAAACTTGTGACAAAAACTTGATTTTGTTGAAGGTTGATGATTATGGTTGAGAGGAAATATTTTTAGAACTATTCTCTGGTGAAAAACTTGAGAAAAAATGATTATGAGAAGTCCCCCCACGAATTAGAGTCATTATATAGTCATTAGGAAACCTAATCCTAATATAACTCTAGTAAGATACAAACACTAAAATTTTTATTTCGGACGATCGGACCATTGGAATTAGATGAAATTTTATAGAGAATTAGATGAAAACAAGAGGAAGCTATAAAAAAAATTTCAGCTCGATCGGGCCGTTCAATATTTTTAAATATATTTTTTTTCTAGAGAGTTTTATGCTCTGAGGACTCTTTTAGCTCGGAGACTTTTCAATGTAGAGAATCTTCTCGGGATTCTGTGGCTCAGTAGTTTGATCGATGCTAGTTGTGCGAGGAAATCTATTTGGATTGTTCTTCTCAAGTCAGAGTCTATTGCTGAACTCAAAGTTGCTAGGGTATGTGCATGGTTATCCTATCCTTTGGGGAACTGTTAAACGTTAACTTGATCGAAGTTGGCCATTAACCCCTTCACAATGGTGAGATAAGTTTCCATCCTTTCATCTTTTACATTAAAATTACAATTTATCTGGATGGATACTAGTTGAGAATCGCTGAAGACTTGAAGGTGCCTTGACCCTAGCAATTGTGGTATGCGTAATCCAGTGATCAATGCCTCATATTCTTCTTTGTTGTTGGAGGCTTCAAATCCAAGTCTGATCCCCTGCTCGAGTACTGTATTTTCAGGAGTCACTAGTACGATGCCTACTCCTTCCCCCTTGAGTTAGAGGCTCCATCAAAGTATAGGGTCCAAATGCTTGGTCTCTGTAATCTCTCCATTGGTCGACTGGTTTTCGGATGATTGGTAGGATATTCTCCTGTGAATTCAGTGATTAAATCAGCTAAGATCTTCCCCTTGATTGTTGTTCTTAGTTGAAAGTGAATATTAAACCTTTCGAGCTCAACTGACCACTTTGATAGTCGACTGGAGAGGTTAGCTTTCCTCATAAATTCCTTAAGAAGGTGCGAAGTAACCACGAAGATGAAATGGGCCTCAAAGTAATATTTTAGCTTCCTCGAGGATATTACCAATATGTAGGAGAGCTTATCCAATGGTAGATACCGCTGCTCGGCTTCTTAAAGAGTTTTTCTTGTATAGTAAACCATATGTTGGTTTCCCTCTCTTTCACATACCAAGGTGGAGCTCACAGCATGGGCTAAAACAGTAAGGTAAAGGTATAAAGCGTTGCCCTCTCTAGGAATAAAAAGAAAAGGGTGCCTGCTGAAATGGGCCTTGAGTTCTTCTAAGGCTCTAGAGCAGTCCTCATTCCATGTCATGCCCTTGTTTCTTTTCAACAGCTGAAATAATGGTTGACATTATTTTAAAGATTTTGAAATGAACCGGTTGAGCATCGCGAGCATTCCGGTGAGCTTCTGTACATATCTTATTATTTTAGGGGTTGAACTTTGTTGACAGTGTCAATCTGGTCAGGGTTTCCCTCTACTCCTCTCTTACTGATGAGGTATTCAAGGAATTTTCCTGATTGGACACCGAAAGAACACTTTCCTGCATTAAGTTTCATTCGGTATTTCCTGAGGATATCGAAAGTCATTGCTAGGTCAGAGAGGTGATCATACTTAATCTTTCTCTCGACGAGCATGTCATCATTGTAAACCTCCATAGTCTCCCCCATTTTCTCAATAAACATCTTTATAATTAGCCGTTGATAAGTCGCTCCTGCATTCTTAAGGCCGAAAGGCATAACTTTATAATAGGACAAACCAACAATGGTTATGAAGGAGGTCTTATCTTGGTCTGGCACATGAAGGGGGATTTGATGGTATCCAGAGTAGGCGTCTAAGAAGCTCATTCTCTCATGAGCTGCTGTAGTATCGACCAGTTAATCAATCTTTGGTAGAGGGAAACTGTCTTTGGGGCAGGCCCTGTTGAGGTCGGTGAAGTCGATACAAACTCTCTAATTTGTATTTCTCTTAGGAACTACTACCGTGTTTGATAACCATTTAGGGAAATAAACTCCCGTATGGAACCTGCATCCAGTAGCTTTTTGACCATTTTCTCTACTGCATTGGCTTTCTCTGGGGTTATTCGGCGAGCCTTCTGTGCGACTGGCTTGAAGGTTGGGTCAACATGCAATCGATGATAAGCAACGGTGGGATCTTTCCCAGGCAACTCGTAGGGGTCCCATGTAAAAACATACAAATTTCTCCGAAGGAGGGTAACTAATTATTTCTTCTCACGATCGGTTAAGGAGGTTCCAATCAAAAACTTTTTCTCATTCGAGCTAATTCCAACAGCAACTTCTTTTAGGTCTTCAATGACCCTTTCGAAGGGATGGAGCCTGGTCTCTTCCACTCTTGTTTGACCGTACATTAGCTATTATTTGGATGGTATCAACCCCTCCTGTGCTTCTTCCTTACTTTTTGATTCCTTTGCTTTCTTTTCTTACTTAGGGTGAATGGCCACGATGAAACACTTTCTGGCCATAACCTGGTCTCCATAGATCTCGACTACTCCTCGATCAGTTACACAGTTTAGCTTTTAGTGATACATTGATGGTACGACCTTTATTGCATGGAGCCACCCTCTGTCGAGGATGGCTTGGTACGGAGACTCAATGTCAACCACGAGAAACTCAATTATTTTTGTGATGTTTCCTTCTCTAACTGGCATGACAATCTTTCCCAAAGGGACTGTAATATTTCTACTGAACCTAACCAACGGAACAATGGCTTCCTTAAGGTCGGCTGTGCTCAACTTTAACTTTCTAAATAACTCCAGGTACATTACTTCGGATGCGCTACCTTGGTCTACGAGCAACCCATCGATGCTCCACGTGGTTATCATGAGTGTGATGACCATCGCATTATGATGAGGAGTTCTCACCCTAACTAAGTCTTCATCAGTAAAAATAATGGTCTTATTATAATCAACGTCCTCTGATCGTCGTTGCTTCCCGACCTGAGTTTTAACTGGGTCGATCTGAAAGCCCTGCATGACTGTAGTAAGCTTCTTAACTTCCATCCGAGCAGCATTTCCTTGAAAATGCTTAAGATCTGACGCCCCGTGGATCACCACAAACTCATGGCCGATATCCTCTTCGAGGACATTATCGGGTATCTGCTCGCTATTTATTGCTACCTTTTCTACATTCTACTCCACGAACTCATTAAGATGCCAGACTTGGGCTAACTCCTCGAGATGAGATTTGAGGACTTTGCAATGCTCAATTTTATAGCCACCCTCCTTGTGGAACGTGCACCGTAGTGTATTATTCAGCTTGGAAGGGTCTCCTCCCATTTCCAACGGCACTTTATAAGCGAATCATCTTTGTTCTTAGCAAGAATCTTGTATATTAGCTCATTGAAGACTGTATTCATAGCTTGAAATGCCTTCTAGGGGTCATTTTTTTCCATTTTTGGCCCCATTCTTATTCCTTTTTTATGTGGCTCATTCTTCTCCACTCATTTTCCAGCCCCCGCACGACCATTATCCCCTGCATTAAGATGGGTCAGATCCTCAACATTGACGTATTTCTCAATACAAGCTATCAAGTCATTGATGGTTTAGCCTTATTCTTAGTTAAGGATCAGTGCAGAAGGTAAGAGATCGGCAAACTGATTTTGAAGGATGCTACGATGACATGCTTCGAGAAATCCTCGATTTGATTAAACACTTCTAAACCTCTTTGCATATTTTTTTAGGTTCTCTTCTGGCTCATTCTTCATAGTAAGCAATGGGTCTATCCTTTTCGGGTGGGAGCATCTTGTTATGAAACAAGCTGTAAATTTCTCATCTAAAGATTTGAAATTTCAGATGGACCTATGAGGTAGATTCTCAAAACATTTACGGTCCATGTCATGCAAACTTGAAGGGAAGATTTGACACATGAGCGCATCATTGTGACTCCATAGAGTCATGGCGTGTCGGTATTACTGGAATGGCCAATGGGGTTAGTCTTCCCATAGTTAATCCTGATCCTAGGGATTATGAACTTCTTTGAGGCCTATTTTTCTTCCATTGCCCTTGAAAAAGGGGACTTCATCTGAGTTTTGAGAGCTTACCTGACAAGCTCCCTTGTAAATTTGGCACCACGATGAGCTGGGTGCTGGTCCATCTCCCTCCGGACCAAACTTCATATGCTATTATTCTATTGATCAGAACTCCTATAACGATGAGCTGGTTGCAGTCATCCAGAATGGTTATCATCTAACCCGTGTCTTCCAATTATTTTTGAACCACGCCTCGAGATCCTTCCTCGGCTGCGAGACTTGCTCGCCTGAGGGCAAGGAGTTTAGTTATGGCATCGCTTTGTGCTTCAATGGAGTTCTCTTTCCATAATTTCTAGTCGCCTTTTGAGGTGAGTATTCTCATCTTCCTATTGGTGAATGGCCTCCTCCGTCTCTTGGAGTCTGGCTTCATAAGCTTCTATCAATCTAAAAATCTATGTGGACCTGGGCGGCCCCTGGCTCTCTTTAGAGACTTGCCTCTCCTGGAAAAGTCTTGGGTTTGAATGATGAATTTTAGACCTTACCCTTGGAGGGATAGGCTGCTGTTGAATGCCACCTTCTTGAGGGATGTTACTGCTATGATGGGACATCATTGGTTCTTGTTGATGAAGGTTTTCATAGGAATAACAACCATTTCCCACAGACGGTGCCAATTATGGTGACAAAAATCTCAACACAAACAATAATGAATGAAAACAATCACCAAGATATAAATAATAACAAACAATCACAATCACGACACAAGAATGTACGTGGTTCGACAAATCGCCTACGTCCACGGGGAGGTCTATTGCTTTATTAAGTAATTTTCAAGAAGGTTTTTGTTACAAGACCCTATGCCCTGGGCCAAGGGTGCAATATATAATCTGTTCATTGAAGATGGTTGTAACCAACACGTTGTGCCTGCATCCCTTGAATATTTCTCCTAGATTTTTGGGGATAAACTCGGTCTTATCTTCAGGTTTAATTGCTAATCAAGGATCATAATTTGGGCTGGACACTTAATAAACCTTCCTGGGCTTCGCCGGCTAATATATATATATATATATATATATATATATATAATATTGTGAGTACATAAAATATCATAATAAAGAGACCCACGAAAACAATCACAAAGGCATAAAGTACCGAGAAAACATAATGATATATGTGGTTCGGCAACTTGCCTACGTCCACGGAGAGGTTACTGTGTAACACCCCATATTTTTAATGATTTTTTAAATATGAGATTAATTAAAATTATATAAGGGAAATTAATTAATACTTAATTAGGAATAGAATAAATACTAACTAGCGAGTCAAGGGTTAGTATATATTGGTGCGAATTATATTGAATATTACTGAGTGAATAAAGTAATATGTGATTATTATAATGTTAAAATTGTCGTTACCAAATAATACGACAGTTATAGCAATTTAGCCGGGACGTGCGTGTCAGCCGTATAGGGACTTAATTTAGAAAATAAAAGATGATTTTTTTTCTATAGTTTGTATGGTCATTTCGAGTGCGCCAAAGTGTTCGGAAGTGTCAAAATATTCAGAAAAGTGTACTCGGGGGTTTAGTTTGGGTCTTGAGGCACTTTTAGGCCAAACAGGCATCTTAGAGGGGTATTTTAGTCATTTTGAATTTTGGTGTATTTTAACGTACGAAAATTACAGATTAAAAATATCTAATAAGAGAAAGAGGTTAGGGTTAAAACGTAGGAAACTGCAGAGAGGCCATATGAGGAAGAAGAGAGAAGACCCCAAAGCCAAACTATACCACTCTTGCACCTAAAAGTACCATCATCACCTAGATCGGGAGGAGATAAGAACATTCATACTATTCTTCTTCAACGGATCAGACCTACTAATAGTGGCAAGTGTTTAAACTTTCATACTTTTAACATGTATGATATTCATGTTAGTCTTGGTTGATTTATTTATGAAATTGTTCTTTTAAATGAACCTGGGAGTAATTATTATGATACAAGATTGACAACCAAATTAATACAGATTACTTCCCTTGCATGTAGTGTGAACCCATGAATTTTTGATTTATTTTGGGTGAAGAAATCTGAGTTATAGTGTTCTTGATATATAAATTGATGAACTAGGGCTTAAATCAATAAATTTTGAAATTTTGAAATTAATTGATGTTATTTAACGATTTGATGCTTCTGGAACATTAGAAATCACCCTTACATGTTAGATCATAATTAGGATTGTTTTGGGGAGTTTAGGAATGATCAGTGGTGGTTTTCATGAATAAAAATGGTGAAAAACGAAGTTTCTTGAGGAAGGGGACGAACTGGGTAAATCTCGTTCGAACGACCTAGACAGTCATTCGAACGACCTCGTTCGAATGAGATCACAACCGAGAATTTAGGGTATAATGTCATTCGAATTTCATTCAAACAACTTCATTCCAATGACGTTCTAACGAGATTTCAGGGCGTATTTTGGTTCGAAGTTCGTTTGAACAAAATTTCTGACAATTCTGACGAGATTTCAGATTTTGGAAAATTTTGTTCGGGGGAATTTCAAACTTTGCAATATAGTTAATTCAAGAGAGAGGGAAACGATGTATGATGATTCTTAGTGTATATTAGTAGTGGGATAACACTGGGTAACTATGATACAAGATTCTTAGTGTTGTGAACCATACTGTGGGAAATACGATGGAGAGAGCAATCGTAAATCAAGGAATACCGTGAGTATTAGGGAGGAATATACTAAGTGCTAATTTATTATTAGAATGTGTGTATACCTATTTATTTATATTGGTTACGTGTATGTCTATTATATGTTTGATTATGTGTATGACATACCTAGGCTGCTTGCTATCGCAGGAGGTTAGGAAGGGTACAGTCTTATCCTGATCAACCATTGTAAGGGACTTTAAATTGGTTCCTCATAACATAGGACTTAGGTTATATCACCATTTGTGAGAACAATGGTGTGCACGTTCATTTGGGTGCGTAGGTATGTGCGTAGCCCAAAGGCTTAGGACTATGTTCGCCTCCACTTGTGTCTGATTTGCATTATTGTTCAAGGGAGACACCGAACTGATTGTCCTTATTTAGTACGAGATGTACCGGGACTAGATATCAGAGTATGCATGCACCACAGCTGGGCCTAGGGGTGTCATATTATTATATATATATGATATTGTGATATATATATATATATATATATATATATATATATATATATATATACACTTGTGATATGTTCTACTGTGTGAACTTAGTAGATAATATAGATATTGAAATCTAAGCTAGATTATGTGACACCCCGCCAATTAAATATTGGGTGATCAGTCCTTTATAAAATTTAAAACATAATGTTCGGTATGTTCATTCTTAGCATCACTCTTGAAAACATAATAACTTATTTAATTAATCTAAGTGTCAAAACATTTTTCCTTTTTAATTTAAAGCCATTTAATTACCAAACCAAGAAATTAAATATAAACCATCCACGAATAATTAATTAATATGAATACCGAATCAGAATCACATGCTGAAATAGATAAGACTGGATAAAACATTCCAGTTCAAAACTCTTAAACCAAAAACCATAATAACTAATAATTAAAATGAAGATGAACGAAAAGTAAACTGAACATAATCTCTGAAAACTGTCAAAGGAATGGGCGACACATGCCTTAAACAGAATGTCTATAAAGAATGGAAATGAAATGATTGACGCGTCAAATATGAAGACCAACATCTTCCACAACAACTGCAGCACGCCAAGTAATCCGAGTCACTAGGCCTGGTCCCTGTGGCTGAGCACCTGATATAATACATACATATAGCAAGAGAGAGAGAAGAGATGCAAGAAACGGGTCAGATCCCGATGTGTAAAAATATTTGTTTAAGCAAGTATTTAAAATTTGCAATAAATCAAGTATCAAGTGCATGTTAGTTCGAACTCTCACATGAGATTCTCACCTCTCTTCTATTGTGCACGCCTAACGTATGTTTAATTCTCTCCTTAGCTATACCACCCAATATAACTACTCCTAATTCATCCTAATAATATTTATTCTCACCATTAGTAAACCTGTATCGCCCATACAATACGTTATTAAGTTAGCCTATGTCAAATAGCTAATTAGTATATTGTTCGCTTTCATAATAAATCGATTATACTCTTAAGATTTACTTTATAAATATACATGCCTATCTCCACAAGCTATACATAGAAGGTTGATTCTCAAACTCACGTACATATATACATATAGTCACATCTACCCTATATATATATATATATTGCACCCCCGAGCTAAGACCCATTAGCGCACCTATCCTTAATGTTGTACCCCCGGGTTATCACGCATTAGTACTCTTATAATTCATTCTTGTACCCTTGGGTTATCCCCCATTAGTACACTTAATAATAAGATTATTACACCCCCGAGTTATCACCCATTAGTGGTTTTAATACTAATAATATTACATAATAGGCATACACACATCCTATTATAATTTTTAGGTATTTCTCTCACCTACATAAATACTTCTCTTACGTATTTTGATTTCAACATTTCGTAGTACGGTTGTTGAGAATATTATCCCTCTCGTAATCTCAAAGGTGCATTTTCTCCATGCCAAATTAATTAAAGTATTTAGTCGGTCATACTTTTCCCGTAATTCTGCCTTACTTAAGTTTATTATCTTATAATTTATCTCTCTTCCATAAACCAATAAACTCAAAACTGGATTCTAAGAAATTTCTAAAATTTCACTCTGTCGCTCGAACTAGATGGCATGTCGTTTGAACGACTGCCACGTGTCGCTCGAACGACTTTGAGCGACTTCACGCGAGATTGCGTTGTTCGTCTTCTACCCGGATTTTCAGCGTTTTCTCACCTTTTTTAAGCCTAAAACCTCTAATTCAACATCCCAAACTTCAAACAAACAGTCCTAATTCGAATCCCATCAATAATACATGAATTCAAACATCCTAGAATCATCAAATCATTACAGATCATCCATAAAACATGAAATCCCCAATTTAATTTATCAAAACCCTAGTTCTTAAAATTCATATTCAAGAACACATAATTTCCAAATTTGTTCTAGACATAAGTTCATCAAAACGTGATTTCTAATCTACATACATGAAGGATTTCAATTTAACAAACCTCAGAATCAATTTTCATATCTAAATTTCTCAATTTCATCATTTTTATAAACCACAACATGTTCCTAACAACCCTATACTAACATGAGTATGACAAATGCTAAAGTACAACAAGTTATAAGCACTTGCCTTGAATTTGTCGTCTAATTTCTTGACGTTGTTGGTATGGGTGTGTTCCCCTTGTCCCGATCTACACGGTGGTGGTGGTGGTGGTGGTTGTGCAAGTTGGTGTCAATTTAGCCCTCTTCTCTTGGAAATAGCTCTCCCTCACACTTTCTAAGGCCATCCTTACTTCCTATAACTTTTTAACCCTAATGGATTTTCTTTGGATGATAATATAACTCTTAATTTTCGTCCATTAATTAAGCCTAAAAATCCAATTTACCATAAGTCTAGCTATTCTCTTTTTTAAGTCTAGTTATTCTCTTATAAGTCTTATAAGTCTAGCTATTCTCTTTTTTAAGATTTTCTTTGGAACTTGTTGCATAGTTGTAGTTAGGTTTTTTCTCCCTTATTCATACAATCATGGCAGTGATATATAACAAAAGAGTAGATGAATTTAAGCGTTAGTACAGTATCCCTAATCGGGTTATCATCGGCTTTGCCCCTCTTCCACGGGATGTCCATTATATTGAAGGGGGCACTAGATTCACACTCTCCTGATCACTCAGGTGGTTTAACATTTCCCCCAAACCAGTTGTTCCTTAAGTTTTTAGGTACTTTGAAATCGTTCCCCCTTAGTGTGCCCCAAATGTTTAAAAGATAGTCAATGGGGTCCATAGAATAAATACCCTCTATTGAAAAAAAATTAGGCCTTGCCAAGATCTTCTATTGCTATGTATGGTTGCAACCCAAGAAAGGTCTTATGTACTTGAAAACCAGAAAGTCTAAGCGGGTTTTGGTGGTGAACCTCTCGAATTCCCCTAAGGACTATTGGGAGCACAGTTTCATTGTTAGGAATTGTCAATGCCCTCCTGCTATCGAGGGCGAGAGGTAACGGGGCTCCATAATTTTTATTAGAAAAAGGCCCAAATAGGTTGTTTCCTTTTTTCCTTGCTTGACTACTTTTTTATTGTTTCTCTGTCTTCTATCTGTTTTAGCAAATATTCTTTTTCTTGTGTTCTCATAGCTCGTGTTAAAAACTGGGAACCTGATATAAGCGAGATTGATGTTGATGAGATCATAAAAGATTGGAGCATTAGGGAAAGGTTGACAGACGGTGAGAATCCGAGGTCAGAAGCTTTCCTGATGGAGTACAAGAACATAGCTACCATCTTTACTGCTCATCCGGTAGATAAGGTTTCAAAATTAAAAGATCTGTAGGTTGGTCCTTTTGAACCTATTGTGATAGAAGAAGAGGAAGAGGAATGTGAGGAAGAAGAAGAAGAAGAAAAATATAAAGAACAAGAAAAATATGAAGAAGAAGAAGAAGAGGAAGACATGACCCCGTGATAAAAAGAAGGAAGTTGAGGCTTATTGATGATGATGATCAAGTCGTCTTGTTTGATCGGCTTAAAATTTTGAAGGTATATGATACTAGGTCCCCGAGGTCTTGTGGATCTAGCCCACAAGATAATGGGAAAGAGAAAGATAAGGAAAAGAGGAAGGAAGTAGAAGAGAAGAAGAAGAAGAGAGAGAAGGAAGAGGAGAAAAAAAGATAAGAAGAGAAGAAGGAGGCCAAGAGGAGGTTGTCTCTTATTGTAGCTACTGAATGGGCTAGTGTGGGTGATGCCACCTACCTTACACCTAATTTTCCAAAGAGGGCAGTGCTCGCTGCTTACTACGTGTGTTCCTAGAGATTGCGATCATCCCAACTTTCCCTAAAAACTTCTCAGGGGATGGCCCTGGTAAGTCCTTGTGTTCGAACTATTTGATTTTTATCCTTTTTCTCCTTCTTAATGCTACCTATGTGATTATATTTCTCTTTGTGAAGTTGTTATCTAATTTTAAGACTCTCCTAGATAACCATGCTGACAAGTCTAGGAAGGAGTAAGAGTTGAAAGATGCTCTAAAGGCCGAGAAAATGGCCTTTACTAAAGCTCGACAGGCATGGGATCAATAGAAGGAAAAGTTATCCAAGATTTTGATGATCACGATGCTTACTAGAAGAAGATGGATAATGAAAAAGATAAGCTCATCGATAAAAACTTGAGCTTGTCGAGCAAGGTCACTAAGCTGGAGGGGGTACTTTCTCAGGAGAAGGACGCTAGATACCGTGAAGGCTTCAACAAAGCCTATGATGATGCAAAAGTTAAGCTCGCCTATCGTTATAAGGTTACCTTTAAAAAGGGTTGGAATCAGGCCCTGAAGGATGTTGGAACCTCTACGGAGTCTGAAATTTTTTGTCTCCATTTCACTGGCCCTGATCCATATAAGGAGGAAGAAAAGGATAATGGTTAGACTGCTAGTGGTACGGAGATTGTTCCTGCTGAGGGTGGAATTAATATTGGCCAAAATTTTGGAGATGATGATAAGGGGAAGGCCGTGATGGAAGAATAACAGGTGACAAAGTAGAGCTTGTAGACTAGGAACTTACTTTATTTCCTTGTACAAGTTTTTTCTTTTGAAAATTTATACCTCTCCTTTTGAACCAGTTATATTGGCCTAGGTCTCCCTTTTATGAAATGAATGGAAAATACTCTATTTTTCCTCCTCTAATGTCTTATTTGTGTTTATTGACTTTTATTCATTTTACTGATTGTAGACCATTGATTTAGATGAATATATTCCGACTAACTCCCGCCTTGGGCAGATCCTTGGTCCAAACATCCACTTGAAGGCTCATAAAGCCTTCGGAAAGATCTATAAATCTTTGAGGGTGCAAAATGAGAAATACAAGTACTAATCTGAGTTGGTCACTAAGATAAAATATAATCTTCAAGAGATAGAGGAGATAGGTGCCTCAGTTTAAGAAGAGGTCAATTCCTTGAGGTATAAACTCCTAAAGAACACTGAGGTTAGCCAAGTGGCTGAAGTCCTTTAGGTCGAGAATGATGCGCTGAGAAGGGAGGTAACTGTGCTGAAAGCAAAGGTTACAAGGCTTGGAAAACATGTTGAGAGATTGCGAAATGCTTTCAAAATAGCACCTTGAGAAGCTTTGTCGAAGGGCTATAATACAGGTTGGGAAAATTCCCTAGCAAATCTTAAAGAGACCGAAGATGCATCTTTATCTTATGGGTGGTTGAGTGCTCTTATGGAGTTCAATACCCCTAAGGATTCTAAGTTATGGTATATGCACCAAGTCGAGCATCCTACCTATTGTCATAATCCATTCTCTAAGGATGACCAATGGATTCAAGCGGCTGCCATTCCATCCCATCTCGTGGAGCATGATCTAGATCAAGATGTGGAAGAGCTTGCTCCCAATCCAAATAATGGTCAAAGGGTGGCGGTTGCCGAGTACCTTGCTCGCCACCCTGGGACATTAATTGGGCATAAATTCTTCATATTTATTCCTCGTAATTTAGAGGCTTTTATCACCCCGTGTGGTGCAGTTGAAGTGGATTATCTAATATCATTGTTATTGAAATCTTTTAATAAGTACACCAAGTTTCATGTATTACACATATATTTTTTAGGTAATTCGTGCACACAAAGAAAAGGAAAAAAAAGAAAGGAAGATCGACAAGAAAGGAAGAAAAGTCAAGGGATAATCCATAATTATGCAGTCAAAATTCGGATATGGAACCTAAGGATAAATTAAATATTGCAAGCTCACAAGAATATAGGAATAAACGGCAACCCAATCCGAGAAACGGTTCAAAAGATATGAGATGAAAGAAAAATAAATCAGAATCGATTCGGTTCCAGAGTACTTTTCCAGGACTTTTTAAGAAGCCAAAATCGGTTCGGTATTATTATTCCACTTATTTTAGAGATTTTTTTGTGTTTCAAACACTTGAAAAAATGTGGTATTATTATTCTTTTAGTAAGCTTGGTATCTTTTTACCTCAGAATTAGAGAGTAAGAGAGATAAGAACCCTAGATTTTAATTCATTGCCTATTCATACATTATTGAAGATAGAGGTTTTAATTTCTCAATACCAAGTTTGTCTTCTCTATATTGTTCTTGCATGTTCTTGTTGTTTACATTCCTTTTTAATTTTATGGAAATCTAAATATCTTTTGCATGCTTAGTATTACTTTAATCATGATTTTCCATCCATGTAATGTTAAAACTTTATGTATTTCTTACGTAGTTACGCGAGCATAACTTTTTAGCAGGTTGGGGTACATGAACCCAACCTAGGGTTTAAAAGTGTATTTAAAAATAAATAGAATGTAATTAACAATTTAAAGGTTTGAACTTTATCAAAATGAAGGTTGTAGGTCTTTTAATTCCATTTTCCCTAGGTAACCGAAATGTTTAAGGGTGAAATTAGCATTTTGATAATTTATCATTCTCATCAAATAGAATTTTTGATTTGATATTGTGAGGTGAAAAATCCGCATATGTCGAATGTTTAGAGAGTATTTGATGTTTCTTTGAATTCAAAATTAGGTTTTTGAAGTTTTTATATTCTACGTAATGACGGTTTGGTGGAGTGTACCCTGACTCTATTTTCCCATATTTATTCAAAACTCATTTAGTTCTTCTTCTATACGTAGTTTAGTTACTAGTCTAGTCTCGTTAAATTGCATTAGTTGAAAGGAAAGTCCCAAAAACATCATCTTTTCCTTTCTTTCTCTGAGTCAATAGTAGGGTTAATCATTCTTCCTATTTGCCATCATGAGCATTAGTTCAACACCCAATTTATTGGCTTATTTTGGGTGTCTGGTATATTTTTAGTCTTTGTTGTAAATATAACTTCTTATTGGAATGAATGAAAAAGTTTTATTTATTAATTTCTGATGTTTTGAGCCCGTGCTGACTAAGCATGCATACTTTGTCGACCAAATAATATTTATTGGCCATATAACATTAATCGACCCCTTTAGGCCTTTTATTTTTCAA
This sequence comes from Sambucus nigra, assembly GCA_949130495.1. Taxonomy (NCBI): domain Eukaryota; kingdom Viridiplantae; phylum Streptophyta; class Magnoliopsida; order Dipsacales; family Adoxaceae; genus Sambucus; species Sambucus nigra. The sequence goes on along the minus strand of OX422214.1, from coordinate 4,845,675 downwards.
GTAGACTAGTACTTAGGTTTTATCACTATTAATACTTAGGTTTTATCACTTTGAGCTTTTCAGCTGACTAAGTGGTAACAAGAATTAACATTAGTCATACATTATTATGTTTGATCATTCTCCCAGACTAATATTCCTTAGAAATATCATTCCATCTACTTTACCTTTTAGGCTATGTCGTCACACTCCCTTAGGCCTAAGTATGATGATGGAGAGAATGCACCTGGTAATTGGGTGAGCAGGTTTTTTGCGACCAACAAAGTTGACGACCAACATAAGTTGGCTTTATTGCCTAAGAATCCCTTGTAGGGCTTTTATTATTGTAGGGATTTTATTATTGTCAGGGAAACTCATGAGGTCCCTTTTGTTTGTGAAAAGGACTTGAGGGATGTAATAATTGGAACGCATCTCTATTGACTTGTTATAATTGCTACAAACCCTGCTCGACATGTAAAGTTACCTGATTGAAAACAAGTTGAACAACTTATCGTAATCTCATGAGTTTAGCCATGCACGAAGGAAATATCATTTGGAAAAGGTTCACTTTAATGAGACGTAACTAAGAAGAGTTAAGTAGCCAAAACAAAATACGAAAGTGAAAGGACCAATATGGCCTTTATTCATTAAATATTATCTAACAAGCAACATAAGTTTGAAAATACAATTTGCTTAAACTAAATGTGATCGTAAAAGATAAAAAAGACTAAAAGTTGAACTTCTTGAGATTGGTTGTATTCCATGCTCTTGGTATCTCCCTGCCCACTCGCGTTTTCAATTGATATGCTTCTTGAAGGTCATCTTTGATTGTCTTGGAGGGTCTTTCCCTAGGAATTTCCTTAGGATGTAATCTCCTATCAGAAACTTCCTCAAATTGTCTTTCTTACTATATTTCATGACCAATTGCTATTGGTAAGAAGCCAACTTGTTCATGGCCTATTATTTTCACTCATCTGTTAAGCCAAGTTCAGTGCATAATGCATCATCATTAAGGCATTAGTCAGCCATGGTGATTCTCATGGTGGGGAGACTTTCTTCTAATAGGATAGTGGCCTCTATCTTGTAGGAGAGCGCATAAGGTGTCTCCCCGATTGGTCATCTTGGGGTGGTTTGATAAGCTTATATTACATCGGAGAGGTCATCCACACAAGTATTGTTGGCCATTTTCAACCGTTTCCTTAGTCCATCGAGCATGGTTTCGTTAGAAGCCTCTTCCTATCCATTGCTTTAGGGATATGCCACAGAACTAAAGTGGTGCTTGATACCATGTTCATAACAAAAACCTTAAAAGAAACCACTTTCAAATTGTTTTCCATTATCGATGATGAATCCCCTGGTACCCCAAAGCGAGTTATGATGTGTCTCCATATAAACTTGGTCATATCTGAGTCATGAATATTCGCTAGTGGTTTTGCCTCTACCCATTTGGTGAAACAATCTGTTCCTACCAACAGATACTTCTGATTCTCAGATGTGGCAGGTAGTGGACCTATTATGTCTAGTTCCCATTGTGAGAATTGCCATGGACTTATCAATAATCCCAGGTCACTGGAGGGTCGCTGGATCACGGGAGAATGCTTCTGATATTTTTTACACTTGCGAATGAAAGTACTTGTGTCCTTCTGCATATGAGGCCAATAGTAAACCTATTTTATTTCTTGAAATGCCAGGGATCTTCCTCCTACATGACTTACACAAATTTCATCATGAATTTCACTAAGGACTTACTCGGTATCATGTGGATGGATGCATTGGAAGTAGGGACATGTGAATGACTTCTGTAGAGCTTTCCTTTTGGGGAGAGATGAAAGTGAGCAGCCATGATCTTTACTTGATGGGCTAACCTGTGACAACCCGGATATAATTAGGGACATGGATAATGTGTATTAATATATAATACTAGGTTATTATGTTTAGTCTAATTCTACCTTCATAAATCATGAAATATTGAATTAGTTGCAAATACAAAATTTTGAAGTTTTCGGTAGGAATGCTCATGTTGGGGACTACTTTTGACCCTTAAAATATAATAATTAACTTGAGGTAAAAACTGTATAGTTGTAGATATATGAGCTAAGTTCGCAACACAATAAACGGTGTATAAAATAGATGTTCGAGTAAATAGTTATGCTAAAATTACAAAAGAGGGTTAAATTTGTCCATCTGTTTAAATGATATTTCGTCTTATATGGCACAACATGTTATATTTTTATTGGACCAAGGGGAGGTTCTCTTATGACGACTTAAACCTCTCCATATCACCTATTCATTTAGCCAAATGTAGCCTTGAGAGAGTTTGGGCATAAAAGAGGGAATCGTAAGGCTTAGGAAGAGAAGGATGAGGTAAAGTTGGAGAAAAATTCTTAGAAAATTACGTAAATGTCCCTAAGGAAGGGAAGAATATCTGGTTAAACTAGTGCCAAACAAATGCAAAGGAAAAATCCCATTAAGTTTCCAAGGTGAGTGTTCTTACTGAGTTGAATATGGATAGGTTATAGATATGATATGTGTGGTTACTGAGTTGAATACAGATATAATATGTGTGGTTACTGAGTTGAATATGTATATGGTTACTGAGTTGATTATAGATATGATATGTGGTACTTACTGAGTTGAATATGGATATGATATGTGTGGTTATTGAGTTGAATATGGATATGATATGTGTGGTTACTGAGTTGAATATGGATATGGTTACTGAGTTGATTATAGATATGATATGTTGTACTTACTGAGTGGAAAATGGATATGATATGTGTAGTTACTAAGTTGATTATATTTATTATATGTTGTACCTACTGAGCTGAATATGGATATGATATGTGTTGTTATTGAGTTGATTATGGAAATGATATGTGTAATTATTCAGTTGATTATGGATATGATATGTATGTATTATGTAGAGATGTTAGGGCTTATTTATGGCCAATAGATGTTATGGCTTATCAATAGCCAAGAGATGGTATGGCATATTTATAGCTAAGAGATGTTATGGCTTATCAACAACCAAGAGATGTTATGGCTTATTTATACCTAATTGATGTTATGGCTTATTTATAGCTAAGAGATATTATGGCTTATCAACAACCAAGAGATGTTATGGAATATTTATAGCCAAGAGATGTTATGGCTTATCAATAGCTAAGAGATGTTATCGCTTATAAAAAACCAAGAGATGTTATGGCATATTTATAGCCAATAGATGTTATGGCTTATCAATAGCCAAGAGATGTTATGACTTATTAATAGCCAAGAGATGTTATGGCTTATTAATAGCCAAGAGATATTGAGATTCTATGGCTTTATTAAAGTCAGGATATGTTGGGTTATTGAAAACTATGGATATGTTTATTGCCTACGGGAGAAAAATGTGGGGTTAATTAAACTTGGTGTTGATACCAAAATTAGTATGTTGATGTGGACGAATAATAAGAAGACACATGTCAATCTACGTGGCACAATAGCAACGAGGAAGTTTATTTCCCCGACCAAGTCATGTTCGCTCCGAGGAACTACAACACTCCGAGGAACTCCAGTTCTCCGAGGAACTCCTGAACGACGAGCAACTAAGGCGGTTCGAGCTGCATCTCGATCACAGCATTAATTGCCAGATAATCAACAGTTCAACTATTCATTGACTGCTTATCATCTTGACGCACACGCTTGAAGAGTATTAAATGAGTTACCCTTTCGTATGTATATCATTTAATGTATCACCCTTTCATATTATAGTCTCAAGGATATAAATACATTGTATTACCCTCATCCAAGGGGACCGGAATTTCTTGATTGAGCTTGTAATCGAGGATTCTCAAAACACTCAGCAATAACATAACAGTGGACGTAGGCCATTCTTATAAGGCTGAACGACTTTAAAAATCTTTGTCTTATTTATTTATCTGTGATTAAATAATTAGAGCGATCTAATTTTTTACATCAACAGATTGGCGTCGTCTATGGGAACGACTGTTGTTATCGTTTTTCATAAAATTTCATTCATCATCAATGGCAGATAATCCAAAATCCAGCAATCGAAACGCTGGAAATACTGGAAATCCTCCAAATCCTTCTACACCTCCAGATCTGGTTGGAATCATGACGAATCTGGCTCAAGGACAAATCGCCATGCAAGAAACAATGCGGCAACTCATACAAACCCTTCATGGCGTTGCACCGGCACCTTCGGGACAGCAAAGTGGTCAGAGGCAAACCTATTTACCTTCTTCACGATCCAGGCGTACAGAGACGTATCGTAATGAGGAATCTGATGATTTCTCTTATCAACCTGGGCAAACTTCATCGATAAGGGCCACAGATACTGAGCAACGTGTTACTCTCTCTCCGGATAGGACCAGTGCATTGGAAAGACTGAGCAGGGCGTCTCCTTTCAATCGACTAGGCCCTAGGCGGAATAAGATTCCACCTAAAGTCATGTCGAGGAGTTTTCGACAACCATCAGATCTAAGAGAAGGATCAGCACAATCACGACCAGTTGCTCGTCAAGAGAGATCTCAGGAAGCTAGTTCAGAACAATCAATTGCTCGAACTAATAGGCCCGAAGAAGGAAATGATGCGTGGAAAGGTTCCATTCAGCGGTTGGAGGATAGATTGGGAGAAATGGCTAAGGCGAGGAACCCCCTACAACGAACTTTTGTTCAAGGGACACCTTTCGTAAAGGCCATTGCGGATTTTCCTACACCGTCGAAATTTAAAGCACCCGTGGTGACTCCCAAATATGATGGAAAGACAGATCCTATTCTTCACATAGAGCAATATCAAGCTGCTGCCGACATCTATGTTGTCCCCGACGAGATGAGATGCAGAGCATTCTCAGGAACTCTTACTGGATCTGCCCAGATATGGTATAACAATCTTCCTCGGGGTAAGATTTCAACTTTCTTTCAGTTGGCCGAGTTGTTTATTGGTAATTTCTGTTTTGGAGCAAAGCCAGTAAAATGAGTAGCACACTTGTTAAGTGTTAGACAAAAATCTGGTGAGAGTACTAGAGATTACATAACTCGTTTCAATAACGAGAAGCTAGAAGTCATAGATTATGAAGAAAAGACAACAATCACTGCCTTGATGAGTGGGTTGTTGCGTAACAAGTTGTATTATACTTTGGCCAAAGATCCACCCACAACTATGTCAGAGTTGATGGCAAAAACGGCCAAAATCATGAATGCCGAGGAGGCTATGGCTGCGAAGAAGAATATGGATAAAGAAACCAAGGTGGAAGTCGACAAATCTAAGAAGAAAGAGCATAAGGGAAATGGTGGTGACAAGCCTTCCAAGAATAATAGGTCATCATGGGAAGTCCTGAAGAAATACAATAATTATACTCCTTTGAAAATGGGTATTAATCATGTCTTGGAAGAAATCAAGAATAACGAGGAAGTGAAGTGGCCCAAGAAACTGAGGTCAGACCCTGACTCGAGGAATAGGGAAAAGTATTGCGAGTTCCATAAGGATCATGGTCATATGACCAAAAATTGCATAGCTCTTCAGAACGAGATTGAAACACTCATCCGAAGAGGAAAGCTAGCAAAGTATGTTGATCGGGGAGGTAAAAGAAGAAATAATGATCGAACTAGAGAGAGGTCTAGATCTCCTCGTCGAGCAGAGGAGAAAAAGAAGAGAAATCATGAAGATGATCCAGAGGATGACCCCGATCTTCCCAAGAAACCAAGGCAGCCAGATTGAGAGGTATTTTCCATACGTTTTGGGTCATTTGATTGTAATGCTATTACAGGAGGAGATGCAGGAGGAGGAGACCTTACTATAGAAAGAAAGGCTTACCTCGGAGTGGCCCAAGCTTGCTCGTACATTCAGCGAATAAATTTGGCCGAGGAGGATCGCCCGAGGAAGGTAAACAAAGAGAAGCTGGTCATTGCCTTTCCAAAAAACGACCTGGCAGGTGTTCTTTACCCTCATGACGACCCTTTGGTGATCAAAATGAGGATGAAAGAAGTAGTGATTTCAAGGGTTCTGGTAGATAATGGTAGCTCGACAGACATCATGTACTACTCATGCTTTGACAGTTTAAATTTGAAATTATCTCAATTGGAACCTTATCATAGACCCCTCCTGGGTTTTGCTGGCGAGAAAGTTTTTCCACTTGGGACGATCAAGTTGGATATATTCATTGGAACTTGGCCTGCTTATCGAACAAAGAGAATACGCTTCTTTGTGATGGATAAGAACATGCAGTCAGCCTACAACATCATCATGGGAAGAGTTGGTTTGAAGAAGTTCGAAGTAGTTCCATCTACAGTACATCAGTGCTTAAAATTCCCAACAAATTTCGGAGTGGGAGTTGTGAAAGGTGATCAAAAAGTAGCTCGGGAATGTCATTATTCATCTGCCGAGCAAGAGGAGTTTGAAGAGTCAAAGGAAAAGACCACTACCTACCAGGTGGAAGAAGGTACATAAATTGAAACACTTGATCCTAGAGATGAATCCCAACTTGTAAAAGGACAGGTGGTGGAATCTACAGAAAATGTTATTCTGGACGACGAGCACCCTGAACGAGTAACCCAGATAGGTTCGTCGTTGGATGCTTCAATAAAACAGGAGTTGATAACTTTCTTGAAAAATAGGAAGAAAACTTTTGCGTGGAGTCATGAAGACATGCGAGGGATAGATCCAAACTTCTTATGTCATGAGCTTAATGTGAATAAGGAGATCAAGCCTGTAAAGTAGAGAAGAAGGGTATTTAGTCCCGAGAAGAATCAAGCTATACAGGAGGAAGTAGAGAAGCTCCAGAAAGCCCAATTCATTGAAGATGTGAAATATCCAGACTGGTTAGCAAACGTGGTGATGGTAAAGAAGAAAAACAATAAATGGAGAATGTGTGTTGATTTCACCGATCTCAACAAGGCCTGCCCAAAGGATCACTTTCCATTGCCCAGAATCGATCAACTAGTGGATGCCACCTCGGGACATAAGCTGCTCAGCTTCATGGATGCTTACTCTGGCTACAACCAGATCAAAATGAAACCTGAAGACAGGGAAAGTACTTCTTTTATTACCCCTAGGGGAACTTATTGCTATAATGTTATGCCTTTTGGTTTGAAAAATGCAGGAGCGACATACCAGCGGCTGATGAACAAGGCTTTTACCGAACAAATCAGTAGCAATATGGAAATTTATGTCGATGATAAGCTAACAAAGAGCAAGAAAGCTGCTGATCATCTAGTTGACTTAGGTCAAACCTTTGATCAACTGGATAAATACCAAATGAAGCTCAACCCGACGAAGTGCACATTTGGAGTACGAGAAGGAATGTTCCTCGGGTACATCATCAACCAACGAGGCATTGAGGCGAATACAGAAAAGATCAAAGCTCTTTTAGGGCTGCGATCTCCAACGACGAAGAAAGAAGTACAGAGTCTTACAGGACGAGTTGCAGCGCTCAACAGATTTGTATCTCGAGCAACTGATAGATGCCTTCCATTCTTCAAAACACTTCGAAAAACTTTCGAGTGGAATGAGGAATGTGAGAAAGCCTTTCAAGACTTGAAGAAATATTTAGGAGCACCTCCACTATTGTCCAGGCCAGTAATGGGAGAAAAGTTGTACTTGTACCTGGCAGTATCAGAGAATGCAGTCAGCTCGGCATTGATCAGATTGGAGAATGGAGTCCAAAAACCAATTTATTACACAAGTAAGGCTTTCCGAGGTGCAGAGATCAGGTACCCAAAGCTGGAAAAATTGGCATTGGCATTAATTGAAGCAAGTAGAAGAATGAGGCCATATTTCCAGGCCCATACCATCATTGTGTATACCGACATGACATTGAGACAAGCCCTTCATAAGCAAGAAAAATCAGGGAGACCGATGTACTGGGCAATAGAGCTCGGTGAATATGATATTGTGTATGAACCCAGATCATCATTAAAAGGGCAAGCTGTAGCAGACTTTATAGAAGAATTTACATATCCTGATGCCCCCGAGGAACAAAAATTGCTCGCTGATCAACTTGTGGATGTTACAAGATCAACAGACATAAGTCCAGACCAACTCCGGTTGGTAAAAGGGCTTGTGGATATAGAAAGATCGTCAAATTCAAACCCAGACCAACTCCGGTTGGTAAAAGGGCGAGAAGAGATGGTCGACGAGGAGCGAAAATCACCAGGGGAGGATGAAAGAAAACAGCAGATATTCCATCGAGGAATTTTGTCAGATAAGAAATTTGAAGACGAGTTACCTACATGTTGATTATATGTAGATGGGTCATCATGCACAGCAGGTTGTGGAGCAGGGATTGTTTTGAAAACCCCAGACGAGATTGATATGGAATATGCCCTGCGATTCCAATTCAAAGCCTCCAATAATGAGGCTGAGTATGAGGCCATGATAGAAGGTCTTAATTTAGCAAAGATTATGGAAGCACAACAAGTGATAGTATTCAGTGATTCTCAATTAATTGTGAATCAGATGATGGGAACATATGCAGTTAAAGGAGAATTAATGGTCAAGTATCGTGCAAAGGTGATGGAGTTGTTGGCAGAATTTGATGCCATTCAGTTGATCAGAATACCAAGAATAGAAAATGCACAAGCAGACGCACTGGCCCGATTAGCATCAGCTACTCGTACCGAGCTGCGAAGAACGATACCAATTGAAGTGCTGGAAAGTCGGAGCATAGATGAAGACCTGACGATGAATGTTATTACCCTTGATTTGGGACCATCTTGGATGGATCCCATCAGGGCATATATTGAGGAGGGAGAATTGCCAGAGGACAAGCTTGCTGCCAAGAAATTAAAGTTTAAAGTTGCTCGGTATGTACTAACTAATGGTGTTTTGTATAGACGAGGAATTATGGTAGGTTTGCAGAGATGTGTACATCCCTCCGGGGTGAAAGAATTGATTGAAGAGATCCATGAAGGGTCTTGTGGAGCACATGTGGCAGGTCGGACACTTTTGCAAAGAGTGATGACGCAGGGATATTACTGGCCAACGATGAGGGCTGATTGTATAGCATATGGTAAGAAGTGTGACAAGTGCCAACGTTTTTCCTCCATCCGACGAACTCCACAAGCATTGTTGACACTCATAACTTCCCCTTGGCCCTTTGCCATGTGGGGAATTGATTTGGTTGGACCACTGCCAACGACCCGAGGAAGATTTAGGTACCTCGTCGTGGCAGTAGATTATTTTACTAAGTGGGTAGAAGCTGAGCCACTTATTGATATGACGTACGAGAAGGTATACCAGTTCGTTTGGAAGAACATAATTTACCGATATGGTCTCCCTCATGCTTTCATCACAGACCATGGAACATAATTTGATAACGAGGAGTTTGCCGCCTATTGTCGTCAGTCAAACATTTTGAAGACTCATTCAGCACCAGGCCATCCTCAAAGAAATGGGCAGACTGAAGTGACGAACAGAACATTACTAAATGGTTTAAAGAAGAGGCTAAGTGAGGCTAAAGCTAATTGGATTAATGAGCTACAGTCAGTACTGTGGGCTTACCAAACAACACCCCGAGCAGCAACTGGAGAATCACCATATATGCTGGCATTTGGTAGTGAGGCTGTAATACCTACCGAGTTGGGTCTTCCAACACATAGAGTGCTGAATTTCAATTCCCCAGTCAGCGACTTAATGAGAAGATTGGATTTGGATATGCTCGAGGAGGTTAGAGAAGAAGCAGCCATTAGAAATGCTGCTTACCAACAACGAACAACTCTGTTCTATAACAAGAGGGTGAAGAAATGTGACTTAAAAGAAGGAGATTACGTGCTGAAGAAGGTGATTCAGAAGCACAATAAATTGGAAGCAAACTGGCATGGACCTTACCGAGTTACAGAAGTTGTTCGACCAGGAACTTACCGCATAGCAACTCTAGAAGGAGAGGAATTTAAGAATGCATGGAATGCTGAACACCTACGCAAGTATTATCAGTAATGTAAAATGTAAAGAAGTTCCATCAATATGAATAAAACGATGATGTTTCGCCATCCTCTTTATTTTGTTGAAAGTTTTTCGGGGAATACTAGTGTACAACACTACGCTGTTCAGCAATAAAAGCAACACTGATAGTTCAAACCCATGACCAACTCCGGTTGGTAAAAGGGCGAGAACAAAGTATACTCCTTTGGTTAGGAGTCGTACACTAGCGTGACCAACTCAGGTTGGTAAAAGAGCTAGTAGACATGATAGTTCGAACTCAGACCAACTCCGGTTGGTAAAAGAGCGAGAACATGATAGTTCGAACTCAGACCAACTCCGGTTGGTAAAAGAGCGAGAACACGATAGTTCAAATCCAGACCAACTCTGGTTGGTAAAAGGACGAGAACACCCCATACTCCTTTGGCTAGGAGGATGATAGTTCGAACTCAGACCAACTCCGGTTGGTAAAAGAGCGAGAACAAACTATACTCCTTTGGTTAGGAGGCATACACTAGCGTGACCAACTCAGGTTGGTAAAAGAACTAGTGGACATGATAGTTCGAACTCAGATCAACTCCAGTTGGTAAAAGGGCAAGAACAACAATGCCAACCTCGGTTAGAAACAAAATAAGCTCTCAAATGTCAACTTATGTTGGTCGGGAGGTAAGATTATTACAATAGTTCCTCGAAGAACAAAATATTCCAAACTGAATCAAGTATAGTTGGTCGGGGATAAAAACCCACTAACTGTAGTTGGTCGACGAGCACAATTTAACAACCTTGGTTGGTTGGAAAAATTCTAAATATTTTTATACTCATTACTTTATTATTAAGTGATCGAGCAACATTACTGATACTTGTAACTTTTTATTACTAAGTTGGTCGATGAACAACACAATATTGTTATCTTTTTAACAGATACATATGCATAAATGTAAAGTGTTTGACAAAGCACAAGACAATAGCAATACAGATTTGCAAATGAAAATGAAAGTCTTTCATTAAAATTCAAAATAAATTACAAGTTACATATGTGTACTAACTATTACATTGAAATTCCTATTTTATTGGTTTTTTCCCTTTAGCTTTTGAAATAGGTTCCTCGCCAGCTGGTGGATCATTTAATGTCTGAGGAGAGTTAATGAAATTCAAGTCCTTCAGCATTCTGACATTCATTATTGAAGGTGTGTCCAATAGATGCTCTGGACAAGATACCTCGATCTGAGAATGAAGACTGTAGTCACCGAGGTATTGTGCAATTAAGCTCTGAGGAATGGCACGAGCTGGGATCCATTCCAGGTCCAAATTGAACGGTGTCACAGGAAAGTCAAGTAACCCAGGATCATAATAGTCCCACAAATAATGTCCCTGTTCTAGTTTCAACACGCATAAAGCATTCATCCAGCCTTGTTTATAGCCCTCATTATTGGCATTCTGGATACGAGCATCTAAATGGAATAGTGCCTTGTTGTACCCAGCCATCCAAAATTCCCTGGGCTGTTTATGGAATTGGAAAGTTAGTCTCTCCAACTGCTCGTGAAGGTTTTTGGCAAAAATGTCCTTATTCTCTAAAGCAGACTTCGTCGCAGTGAGTTGATCCTCCAAAGTTTGGATTTTCTTGGACATTTCAGACAAAGCCCGATCTTTTGCATTCAATTGGTACGCTTGAGTTTCCAATGTTGACTGAGTACGAGCTTCTTCAACAGAACGACGAAGAGTTCTTGATCGACCCCGAGCAGGTGGAGTACTTTGTTCCTCGACAACATCCTGAGTAACTCTTCCTCGTCCACAAGAACCTCTTCCTCGTCCCCAAGTAGCAATAGAAGTACCCGACCTTCTCAAGGTATCCAACTCTTGCCTTAATTTGGCATTTTCAACCTCTAAAAATTAAAATCCCTCGTCAGTCATTGGGATTACAGCTGTTGAAGAAGAAGCTGTAGACTTATACTGTGCTAGCTCTTTCTGCAAATTGTTATTCTCGTGCTCCAGCAGCTCGGCAATCTGTCTACACGCTTCAACTTCACCCTTTAGGGTTCTCTCCCTGATATAGTACCCAGCAAGGATCTTTTTGTGGCCTGTCTCGGCAGAAAGATGTTGATACCTATTTTCATACCCCTCGTGCAAAAGGGCGGTTGATTTTTTTGTACTGAGTCTGAAGATCTTCTAAAGTACATTGAAGATCCTCGATCATTTCGTAATAGGCCACGTTATTGGCCACAGCTCGGTCAAGTAAATCCTTCAGGTACTGATAAGCCTCAACTGCCTTCTCTGAAGCATCATGGCAAAGGATGTCAGCAATTTTTGATACACTCGGGTCTGTGTGACCAGCCTTATAATATTCATGGCATTGCTGCATCAGCTTTGTATCATTGGCAGATATCAGTTCCATTCTAGCCATAAACTAATAAAGAAGAGAAGGCAAGAGTTAATAAAAAAAACAGACAGAGCATCAACAATGTAGAGGAACAAAAAGATGTGATTTTATTACATCATCAAAAAGAGTACATCGTTCAGAATACAAAGTACAAGTAAAAGAAAAACAGAAAGATAATACCGAACAACTTCACACCTTTTCCTTGTCTCCCAAGACTTTCTCGGGAGGCTGGGACGAGGAGCTTGGTTGCTCGGTGGGAACAATGATTTGATTGGCAGAAACTGGGACTTGTTCTGGAGGAGCAGGCAAGGACGAAATCTCCTCGGTGGCTGTCTGGTTGGGTTGAGGAGCAAGAACTTGATCACCCACTGTCATTGAAGATTCTTCAGATGCAGCTTCGTCTTCATCCTCATCTTCAATTACAGGAGGAGGGCCAGGAAGATGTTGTTGAAATAGTTCAGAGTCCTCACTCACTTTCAATTCTTGCAAGGCAGCAACCCAACCATCTCGGAAGTATTTCAAAATTCCATACTGCACCGGGTCATCATTGCTGCTACCCCTCTGTCCCATCCTTTATCCCAAACAGTTCGAAAGGATTTCTTCATATCTACTTTTCTCTTCATTTTCTCCGAGGAGAGATTCTCGGATAGAAGATCCTCGGTAGTTTTCAACTTGGCCTCCACCTCCTCCTTCTGGCGATTTACTTCTCGCAGAAGGGTCAGCTCTTCCTCAGCTGATTTTAGCTTATTTTCAAGCTCCCCGAAGGTAGTGAGCTTCTCGACGTATTTCTTATTCTCTCTCTCCAAGTCCTTCACTTTATTTCCCAACTGCACCTTCTCTGCCTCAGACGCAGTCAACTTCTTTTCCCATTCACCCCTATCCTCGTCGTATTTTTGACGGGATTCCTTCAGAGATTGGGCTAAACCCCGGAAAGCATCCTCTACTCCGGACGAGGAGCTAGAAGCCTTGAGCGCTTCATCTTTCTTCACTATGGTGTTAAAGCAACTCACCAGCTGAAAAAGAAGGTAATGATAAGTCAGTACCGAGATACATATATTGACTGAAAGAAAGAAAAATTCAGGATACGAGAAACTTACTGAAGTAATGTGATCAGTAGCTAGGGATGTCAGCATATCCCTAGACATGTTTTCTTCAATTCCTTGGACTTCAGGAATAGTCCAAGTCTTTACCGAGCTCATTGCAGAACTCGGAGGCATAATGGTTGGAACTCCAGCTCCACTAGCTTGGAGCTGGGGAATGGCTTCAGAAAAACTGACCGAGGAGGATTTCTTCAGTCTCCTCGGTGTCTTTTCAACAACCTCAACCAAAGAACTTTTGGTTGGAGTGATGGTGATTACTTCCACAGGTGCATCCTTCTGCACAGGAGCCACTGGGCGCTTCTCGGCAGCCTTCTGAGCAGCAACAGAAGGAGCAGAATCCACTTTCTTTATCGCCTTTGGGACATCAACCTTGTTTCTCTTTCCATCACCAGCAGAGGAGGTCTCTTCGAAGATAGCAGGAACTCTTCTCTTGCCCATCTTCTGACTCAAAGGAATGTGAGAGTCTGGTGAAGAATCTTCAGAAGCTGGCAATGGTTCACTAATGCTAACCACAGGACGAGTAGTAAAGGAGGGTGTATAGCTCCCGTACTGCAGCAAGTATGAAGCAGACCTGATGTGCTCGTCTGCAACCTTATGATGCAAACTCCAGATATGTTTCAATTGCTTTATATTAACTTCTGATTCTTTGGGAGATTTTCTCTTGCTGTCAACTGCAAACAAAAACATATTGAAATGTCAATCATGCATTTATTCAAACATGATGAAATCACAATTTCAGAAATAAAATAAAATGAAAATAACCTATCCCATTGCCATATGGAGGGCATTTGGGACCTTCATACACTTCGTCTCCAACCGAGGGGGCATGTTGCCAATTTTTTATAACTACCCCATGTTCAAAATTATCCTTGTTAGCATCAGGGAGATTGACTACTAAAGCCCTATTCAAAAATCTAGTTTTTAAATAATAAACATTGTCTAGAATAGTCCATCTATAGCAGTACATAATCTCAGGAATTCCTATACGAGTTCCATGAGTTTGATTTAACCTATGCACCCCATTAACTATTTTCCATGTATTGGGGGCTATTTTTACAGGAACAACATCGAAATGGTGACAGAACTCTAAGCATAAAGGGTTTGGTGGAAAAGAAAATCCACATTCAGCAATAAAGAGGCTGGGGAACCAATGTCCCTCAGCCAAACGAAAGTAATTTGAAGGCTTAGAAAGATTCTCCAAAGTTACCCAAGATGGAATGGAATAATCAGAACGGAATTTTTCAAGATATTCAATAATATAAACCATGAGGAATAAAAGAAATGAAGAAGAAGGAAGAAGATCTTACAGGAATAAAGGGAGACATGTTGTCAACGAACGAAAACAAGGATGAACGCATAAGAGAAAAGAAAGGCTATGGAAAACTCGAAAGCAGAAAATTGGAAAAGGTAGAAAATGATATGATTACCTAAGAAGTTTAAATACATTGCCTTGGGTAATGGCGAAATAAATGATTACAAAAAGGAAACTATTACGCTACTGGCGGCTAAAAGGTCAAAAGGTGCACGAAGATCGAAGCGTTTATGAAAAGGCAAAAAGGCGGATTCTGCAAATTTGGAAGGAAATTCAAATACAAAGAAAATGCTCCTAAAACCCAGGAAGGTCATTTAATATTGCCATATACCGAGAAAGAATGTTTCATACTCTTCAAAGTTCGAAATATAAAACATTAGGGGCTTCTGTTGTTACCAAAATTTGTATGCTGATGTGGACGAATAATAAGAAGACACGTGTCAATCTACGTGGCACAATAGCAACGAGGAAGTTCATTTCCCCGACCAAGTCATGTTCGCTCCGAGGAACTACAACACTCCGAGGAACTCCAGTTCTCCGAGGAACTCCAACGTTCCGAGGAACTCCTGAACGACGAGCAACTAAGGCGGTTCAAGCTGCATCTCGATCACATCATTAATTGCCAGATAATCAACAGTTCAACTATTCATTGACTGCTTATCATCTTGACACACACGCTTGAAGAGCATTAAATGAGTTACCCTTTCATATGTATATCATTTAATGTATCACCCTTTCATATTATAGTCTCAAGGCTATAAATACATTGTATTACCCTCATCCAAGGGGACCGGAATTTCTTGATTGAGCTTGTAATCGAGGATTCTCAAAACACTCAGCAATAACATAACAGTGGACGTAGGCCATTCTTGTAAGGCTGAACCACTTTAAAAATCTTTGTCTTATTTATTTATCTGTGATTAAATAATTAGAGCGATCTAATTTTTTACATCAACACTTGGGATATGTGTATGGCCTAAATTGGCATAGAGATGAGTATGTTGATATAATCAAGATGTTAATATAGTACTTTTACTATATAAAGATGTAGTATAGTCACTGAGTTTTTTTAAACTCATGGTTTTATATGTTTACATTTTCAGGTTTGTATACTGCCAGCTAGGACTTCCTAGGATCGGTAATTTGGAGAGTAGCACCGTTAGAGAGAGGTGGGGTTTAAATATGGGAATTTTGTTATTGTCACACTGATGATTTTACTACACTCATACATTGGATATGCTGAGATAGAGTAGTTTAATTTGATATTAATTACGTTGTGATACAAAGAACAAAATTTCATTCATTATGTACATTACACATGAAAATCTTTAAATGAATTATATTTTGATTAGTTCAAGATTACGATTTAATTATCATAAAATAAATTATTAGTACGGATATGGGTTTGGGGTGTGACAATTCGTTGTATCAGAGCGTCTAGGTTATAAATTCTGGACGTGTATGACGGTTAGATGGCAGTTATTGATTTGATGTGATATTTGTTAAATTATTTATGTACTAACCAATGATATAGTATTATAAATTGTTTGTGTTGCTTTTTATAACGTTGTTTTGATAGATAGAACCTTTGGCACGGGACAAGCCAGTGGTTCCAAGCCAGGTGGACGACTCTTTACGATGTAAGAGGGTCAGGTTACTCTGAGTGTGGTGACAGGTACACTTTTTATTACTGATATGAGTGTTTATATTTGGGTTGATACCGGTTCTACATATTCTTTTGTGTCCTAAGCTTTTTGGTTATATATCTGAATAGAATATGTACTTTTTTAAATGTGGATTTAGGTATTTATATGCATATGGGGGGGTATGGGTGTAGCTGAATATGTTTTTTGTGATTATGCTTTGACTTTGGGGGCTAAAGATGTAGTTATAGACTTACTTCCATTTAATATATCTGATTTTGACGTAATTCTAGGAATGGATTGGTTCTCTATGTATCATGCATATGTGGATTGTTTTCATAAAGAAGTGGTTTTAATATGCCTGATAATTATGATGATTTTGTATTCTTAATGATGGAACTTTATTGTATAAGCAATGATTATGTGTGCCTAATGTTGATGAATTGGAAATCAAAATTATAGGTGAGGCTCACAATTTCAATTACACTATGTATCCTCATAGTACTAAAATGTATATTGATTTGAAGGAACATTATTGGTGGAATAACATGGAGAAGTAATTCCATTGAAGAAGCTACATGGGAAAGTGAGGATAGAATGACAATGCGTTATCCTTAATTGTTTGAATTGAACGACCAAGGTATGTCAATTTCGAGGACAAAATTTCCTAACGGGGCGGGGGGGGGGGGGGAGTTGTGACAACTCAAATATAATTAGGGACATGGATAATGTGTATTAATATATAATACTAGTTTATTATGTTATGTCTAATCCTACCTTCATAAATCATGAAATATCGATTTAGTTACAAATACAAAATTTTGAAGTTTTCGGTAGGAATGCTCATGTTTGAGACTACTTCTGACCCATATAATATAATAATTAACTTTAGGTGAAAACTACATAGTTGTAGATATATGAGTTAAGTTTGTAAAACAACAAATGGTGTCTAAAACATAGTACCGAGTAAAGAGTTATGCTAAAATTACGAAACAGGGCCAAATTTGTCCATCCGTTTAAATGATATTTTGTCTTATATGTCACCACATGTTATATTTTGATTCGACCAAGGGGAGGTGATCTTATGCAGACTTAAACCTCTCCATATCATCTATTCCCTCAGCCAAATGCAGCCATGAGAGAGTTTGTCCATAAGAGAGAGAACCGTAAGGGTTAGGAAGAGAAGGACGAGGAGAAGTTGGAGAAAAATTCTTAGAAAATAACGTAAACATCCCTAAGGAAGGGAGGAAGAACTTGTTTAACAAGTGCCAGACAAAGGCAAAGGAAAAATTGCATTAAGTTTCCAAGGTGAGTGTGCTTACTGAGTTGAATATGGATAGGGTATAGATATGATATGTGTGGTTACTGAGCAGAATATGGACATGATATGTGTGGTTACTGAGTTGAATATGGATATCGTTATTGAGTTGATTATAGATATTATATGCGGTGCTTACTGAGTTGAATATGGATATGATATGTGTGGTTACTAAATTGAATATGGATATGATATGTGTGGTTACTGAGTTGAATATGGATATGGTTACTGAGTTCATTATAGATATGATATGTTGTACGTTCTGAGTTGAATATGGATATGATATGTGTGGTTACTGAGTTGAATATGGATATGATATGTGTGGTTATTGATTTTAATATGGATATGGTTACTGAGTTGATTACAAATATGATATGTGGTAGTTACTGAGTGGAATATGGATATGATATGTGTAGTTACTGAGTTGATTGAAGATATGATATGTTGTACCTACTGAGTTGAATATGGATATGATATATGTAGTTACTTAGTTGATTATGGATACGATATGTGTAATTATTGAGTTTATTACGAATATGATATGTATGTATTATGCAAAGATGTTATGGATTATTTACAGCCAAGAGATGTTATGGCTTATCAATAGCCAAGAGATGTTATGTCATATTTATTGCTAAGAGATGTTAAGGCTTATCAACAACAAAGAGATGTTATGGCTTATTTATAGCGAAGAGATGTTATGGCTTATCTGCAACCATGAGATGTTATGGCTTACTTAAAGCTAAGAGATTGTAACACCCCGTGTTTTTATTAGTTATTTTAATTAATTAATTGGAATTTTCGGGAAAAATAAATTTTTGAATTTAATATTTTTTATTGGCTAAATATGTTGGTTATGATTTTAGAAGAATATAACTTCAAGCGAAATTGAAACCGGATTTAAAATGGAGTTTTAATTGAATTTTTATTATATAGAAGAGTCCTCAAGATGGAATCTTACCAACAACAACTAGACAAATAGTACAACCAAAAGGTCAATCCAAGGAAATTTCAAGTTGGGGACTATGTCCTAAGGAAAGTCCTTGGAAGTGTTGTGAAACCATCAGATGGAAAATTGGGACCAAACTAGGAAGGACCCTTCAAGGTAGTGAGGGATGACCTACAAGAAGCCTATCATTTGGAAACGCTGGAGGGTAGGGATATACCAAGTTCTTGGAATGCGGCCAACCTGAAGAAATTCTACTTCTATATTTTCTTTATCTATGCACCATTAGTTTAGGTATATTTTTATTTCACAAACTGATGTTTCTCTTCATTTACAACTTTGATTAATAAAACTCATTGTCCTTGGTATTCTACATATATTGGTTTTCTCGATTGTATTTTGATATAAGCACCCTTTCCAAGTTACAGGCTTCACTCCTGTCATAAGTGTAATAGAACTCCTGGATCACACTAAGATGCCTAACTTATTGGCCCTAACTAAAGAAATCCAAAGCATAATTATCAAGGTCGATAAGTAACCCTCCTTAGGACTTTGTCCAAGAACACAATTGGCCTCTTATGTTCCCCCGGTAACGAAAAAAGACCTACAGAGGATCCCTAGGCAATATGGCCAACTTCGGTTGGCCGCCAACGTAGTTTGACTTCAAAATCCTGCTCGGGCATATTGCCCATTAATCAGGTGTATTCTCGCCATCGCCCTAATTAGGCCTAAGGTAGTATGACAACACGGCCTAAATGGTAAAGTGGATGGAATGATATGGCTAAGGCATATCAGACTGGGGGAATACTCACTAAATTTTGAATCGCATTTAGTCCACCAAAGTGCCCAAAGTGCCCAGAGTTTATTAACTAATAAATTGAATGCAAGTAACACATGTCTAGTCAGCCTATGCCCAAAACATAAATATTTTAGTACATTTCTTACTAAAAAGTTATATGGTTACATGTACAACAGTAGAGAAATAATTTAATCCTAAGAAGATCCAGGTCGACGAGCAAGATAATCTGCTACTCGAGCTATCCGACCATTGTCAAGATGAGGAACAAAGTTCTCCACAACTTTCTTCGAGCATGGCTCCAACAGCTGCCTTAGGATAGCATCTATGGGGATCCAAAAGTCATCCCTTCTAAACATATTTGGCTCCAAGGTTAGGGGATTAATCTTGTTCCTGTACTAGAGGGAAGAATTCATGGAAACCATCAACTCCCTTAGGGAACTTACCCACCCCTAATAAAGGCCATCTCCTCAGCCTCTTTCACCTTTATGGGGGCATCTGTCCAGCCCTAGTCGTAGCCATCAACCCATACTTGTTGAGGACCCTTTCGGCATAGATGTTGTAGTCTTGTTACATCTCTTTGGAGTCCTATAATGATCATGTATGCTCGCTGAACATCTCCCTTCAACTCAGCAAGCTCCCTCTGGGAACTGCCATCATCAGTCCTAGCTCTCTGCATGGATGATGATAAGGAACCTCGAATAACTCAAGGAGCACTGCTTGGAGCATTCTCTCTGAGGCACGTGACCTCCTTCCTTAAGGCATTATTTTCTCTCTGCAGCACCTCCCAAACTTGATTGATCTCGGATGCATCCAGGAGTTTCGCCTTCAAACCATCTATTTCTTCCTGAACGGAAGCACTAATCTCCTCCATCTCTGCAAGCCTATCCTTTAGTCTTATAACTACTTAGGACCGATCCTTATAGTCCTTGTTCCTTTCCTTAAGGGACTTGTAAATCTGTATGAAAGCTCAACAATCTTGGGAAGTGATGTTCGAACCAAGAATTTGACCCAAACGAGAGCTGATAGGGATATAGTCATGTAAATCAACAGGTTACAAACATCAAACACAACCGATACACGAATCAGTGAAAACAAAAGTAAAATTTATTTCATTCATCGTAAAGTGGCATTGGCCAAGTACAGGTACATCAAATGATAAAAAGGAAAAGAAAAAATATAAAAGTGGAGAAGAAGGCCTACGAGCCTAATTAGCAGCATCAACCTGCTCGATAAAAGATGGATTTTTCCTTTTGTTAGCAACAAGAGTACCAGCAACCTCGCTTATCCCAGCCCCATGTGCATCGCCCTCAATTGGGACAGGATTCACTCCTTAGTTGCTAGAAGGGGCATCAGTTGTAGGGGCACTAGGTTCCTCCCTAGTTCGAGAAACATGGACCTCTTTATTCATAATGGGTTTGGGGCTCGGCTGGTGCTCGTCAAAGAGAAAGGAGTTAGCAGCAACTCCAGCAACAATTAAAGCTCGATCCCAGCATTTCTTGAAGTTTGCTCAGCTGATATAGTCAATCTGGCCATAAGCATCTTCATACGCTACCGCCCATTCCTCATTATAACCGTTCTCCTTAACGCTGCATGACTTTGCCTCCAACTTCACCACCTTCTCGTCCAGCTCCTTATTTACACTCGCCAGCACCTTATTCTCCTTTATGGGGTCCATCTTTCCTTTAACCACCAAATCATAAGCCTCGCATAAGTCATTAAGCTCTTTAGCCACATCAGCCTTCTCCTCAGCAAACGATGCCTTGGCTTCTGTAAGAGCCTTCTCAGAGGACCAATGGTCCTCCTAGAAAGACCTCAGGCTCTCTTCGAGCTCAAAATTCCTCCTCGATAGCTCATTTTGGCCGCACAAGAGTACAGTGTAGTCAGACACAAACTGCGGAGAAAGACAGATATTAGTAAACAAAATGTGAAGAAATTGTAGTCAAAGAAATAGAGAAAAGGGAAGTGGCCTTACCAAAGCAAGCCCTTGAGTTGATTTTCGGGCTAATTGGTCAGGGCCCATGCTCGCAGAATGCTCACTGGGGTAGGAGTATTTCTTTTTCAAGCATTAATGGGGCAAGACGAGGGGCCACGGCCATAGATCCCCCCTTTGCTGGAACAACCATATGCACTAGAGAGGTATGTGCTTTCTTTGTCCTCTCTTCTTCTCTCCTTCTCCCTTCTTCTCTCTTCTTCTCAACTTTTTTCTTTTTCTCCTCTTCTTTCTTCCTCCCTCTTTCTCTCTCTCCCTATTCTCTCATTCTTCTTTCTTCTTCCTCTCCACCTCTTTCTCATGGGATGCTGTCTTGGAACCACTAGTAGTATCCCTAGGCTTTTGTTTTTGAAACTTCAATCTATTGGACAACTGGACATCATCATCATCATCATCTCAGATCAAGTTTTTTCTTCTTGGGGGAGCCATCTCTTCCTCGCTAGATTTACCTGTATTAGATCCTTCTTCGCTGAACCTTTCCCCATTGGATCCCTCCTCGATGGATCCTTTTTTATTAGATCCTACCTCGCCACTACCACCTCTACGACCTCCAACACTGCCAACCTCTGAGCTGCTCCCTTCCTCATCGTCTAGCTCGATGGGTTCAGGGGCACCAACATTCTCTAGGATATTGAGGTGGGGAATGGTGTCAACCGGACGAGCAATAAAGATGATGGTAGTATTCTTGTAGTCCAATAAGAAGGCCGCAGACCTAGGGTGTGCACCCTCAGTTATGGAGTTCCTTAATCTCCAAACCTTGATCAACTTAGTAGCCCAGATCTGTTGAGTTACAGGTTCTTGGTTTCTAGCCTTTGCTGGAAAAAATAGAAGAGGATATTAGTGAAAGAACACATTAAAGTAAGTAAGTAACTAACAAAAAGGTTGGACAAAAACCTATGTACTCCTCGACATATGTAGGGATTCGAGATCTTCTGTACCTTGTACCCTCTTCCTGGGGAGGAAATTGCTAGTTCTTAGCAATGAAACCTTCAGACCAGTAGTCTTTCTGGGAATCAGGTAGATACACTACCAATACCCTATCCGAAATATTCGTTTTCAAATACAGAAGACCAGAACTTGTGGAGAAAAGGTATAGCAAAAGTAAATTTCAGCCAATCCTAAATTGGTGCTATAAATTTGATTTATTCTATGGACGCCATTTACAATTTTCCAAACATTTAGAGAATACTGGGCAGGAACTATTTCGAAGTATTGAAAGAAATGTAAAAATATAGGATTTGGGGGAAAAGTTAAACCCCCTTGCGATAGCAGGAGGACGTGTATCTAGTGTCCATCCTCAATGTCCCAAACATTGCGGGGAACTGGGACACACTCAATATCTACCCAGTCGGGAATATTATAGCATTTTCTAAATGCAGTCAGAGATTTATTATCTATTTTCGCCATGGAAAAACCCTAGATATAGTAGAAAAAAAAACAACGATAAAAAGAAATTAAAAGGAGAGAACTGAGGACTTACTAGGTAAGAAACAAGCTTGAAATGATGGAAGACCATGAATTTGTGAAGGCAAAGAGAAATAAACAACCTGGAAGATGAAGAGTAAGAGATAGCTTAGGAAGCAAGAGAAATAAGGAAGTTTAAGTGACGATCATATTAGCCCCTCACTTGAGTATAAACTCTTCAATGATAGCACATATTGATCAGCGTAGATTTTTCGCTCAACTAGATGGCAAAATTACAATTCACCCCCTCTTATTTATGTAAAGTGCAACAATGCCATCAAGAGAGGGGAGCGATGCTTTTTTAAAATATGTGAGCCCAAATTGTGACCCCAAAATTTTTAGGGGCAATTGCGGGTACCCATTATCGATCAAGCCCATAAGAGTAGCCGAACAAGCCCAGGAAGGCTTATTAAGTGTCCGACCCAAATTATGATCCTTGGTTAGCAATTAAACTTGAAGATAAGACAAATTCTATCCCCAAAAATATCGGAGAGATATTCAAGGGATACAGGCCCAATGTATTGGTTACAACCATCCTCAATGAACATAATATATATTGTACACCTGGACCGGGGCACAGGGGCATGTAACAGAAACCTGTCTCTAAAGTGTGTACTCTCTAGGCTCAAGTGCAAGCCTATCGTTCAAGTAATAATCCGACAAGTCGGGTATCGATCCTCAGGGAAAAAGGACAACAAGAGTTGTGACGATGGGATTAGATAGAGGAATCCTAACGTTGACTCTAAGAAGAAAGGAAAAGATTGATTTGGCTTTTTTTTTTGGGATTGATTATGCTAAATGCAATTATGAAAGTATGATGAAAAATGCAACTAACTAAATTACCTAAACTACGAATGAAGGATTGAGATGAAACTTTTTAACTAAATGATGAGAAAACAGGATGGGCATACAATCCCCCAACCCTAGTGTAATGCAGTGGCAACGTTGATCATAAATTTATCCGATTAATTCAAACCCGGAATTTAGTACTCCCAAGCATTATGTATACGAGGTTCAAGCCCGCGTCATACCTAATCTGAGGATGAGTAAATCGGTATCGCGGTAATTACACTCAAATTGTACTCTAAATCATCACGAGTAGCCATAGGCAAACGAGATATAAATATCTAAAATTCTTATGAAATTATGCGATACGATCAAAATTAATCATTAAATTCAGCGGATCGACGTTATACACATGCACTAACACATCAGGTTGGGTTCATGCATCCCAACCTTGAAAAACCTAGCCGGACATGTTACTTTGACTAATGCATGAAATAATGACGTTGCATGTGCAGGAATTCATGATGAAACTAACTAGAAACATGTCAATACGTATTATGAATGCAGAAATAAGTTGAATCAAATGGGAAAAAACTAAGCATGCAAGAACAATAATAAGAAACAAGAATCTTGAATTAAAACTTGCAAAAACAAACCCGAAACAATGAATTCTTGAAGTAATTTTAGCTCTTGATGTTCCTAGATGTTCCTCCCCTTTCTTTCTATCAAAAACTTTCTCTAAATACCCCTAATGGCTGCTCCTAGGTTAATTCCTCCGTTCCCCACAATTTTGGGGTGTTTAAAACCTATCAGGAGACTTGGGAGCAAAATAGCATAAAAGACAAAATTCGCGTGTCAGGTACCTGCGAACCGGTTCGGGTGTACTAGCGAACCGGTTCGCCCCCCCGAACCGGTTCAGGTTGGGGTTCGCGAATCTGAGCTGGCCTGGACTTCAACACTTAGATTTTTTTCTGGTTTTTCTCTTCTTTTCTTGGATTTTTCCTCAACTTCAACTGAGCATAACTTTTCAACCGTAACTCAGATTTGGGTGCTGTTTCTTCCAGTATTCTCATTGTTCCGAGCTCTTAAACTTCCCAGTTGACTTCTTCTTCCGGATCGGGCTACATAATTACCGAATTGCCCTTGAACTTGCCTTCTTAGCTTTTCTTGCATCCTCTTTTATACTGCTTGTATAATTAACCTGTAAAACCAATAAGAGAAGCACGAAACACGAAATACTCGCCAACGAAGGTTAGTAGAATAAATGTGAATCAAATCCATATATGTTACATCATTCGGGTTCACAAATGTACTGAAATTAGGGGGATAAATATACAATATTTATGCCCAATCAATCATATTAGCCCCTCACTTGAGTATAAACTCTTCAATGATAGCGCATATTGATCAGAGTAGATTTTTTGCTCAATTAGATGGAAAAATTACAATTCACCCCCTCTTATTTATGTAAAGTGCAACAATGCCATCAAGAGAGGGGAGCGATGCTTTTTTAAAATATGTGAGCCCAAATTGTGACCCCAAAATTTTTAGGGGCAATTGCGGATACCCATTATCGATCAAGCCCATAAGAGTAGCCGAACAAGCCCAGGAAGGCTTATTAAGTGTCCGACCCAAATTATGATCCTTGGTTAGCAATTAAACTTGAAGATAAGACAAATTCTATCCCCAAAAATATCGGAGAGATATTCAAGGGATACAAGCCCAACGTATTGGTTACAACCATCCTCAATGAACATAATATATATTGTACACCTGGACCGAGACACAAGGACATGTAACAGAAACCTTCTTGAGAGTTACTTAATAAAACAGTAGACCTCTCCGTGGACGTAGGTAATTTGGAAAACCACGTACATTCTTGTATTGTGATTATGATTATTTGTTGTTCTTAATCTCTTGGTGATTGTTTTCTTTCATTATAGTTTGTGTTGAGATTTTGTCACCACAATATATATATATATATGTTATCCTTATGTATGTTTCCTTCACTAAATTATAGAATACCATGGAATTTGAAGATCAATTTTAAACAAAAACATACAATTTTTTGAAGGATAAAAAGCACATGGTTATCTCCATTATATTTTCTTAGAAATGGGTTTCTTTTGGGTTATCTTCAGTCTTTGTCATTTTCAATTTATGTTATAAAGTATATAACTTCAATGTGGTATGGGTTAAATTTTGTTTATATAATTAGATGACAAGTGGGTAATAAAATAAGTTGTAGTATATTTGAGACCATAACGTGAGTTCGATTTCACTGACGATGTACTAATGTCAATTTACTTTGAAATGGTAATGAATAAGAGTCAAATACATATTTCGATTACATTTTTATATTATTTTATGTTATGATTAGGGCCGACAACATGGTTTCCTTTGAAGGAAACCACCCATTTTCTAACCAAAATTAATTATCCAGTTCCATGTTATTTCGATTGCGGGTTCAAATTGGTTTACTGGATCACTAAGATAGTTTATTTGAGAATCAATTGTGGGTCAAGATGGTACTTTATCTGAAAACTAAAAATTAGTCAGTTGCCATCTTTATCTATCATTATTGTGAGGGAGCTATCGTGTGTAAGTGAGATTCGAATTAGTTGATTGTTTGCTTTAATGGTTTAATAGTTTCATGTATTTTTTTTCCTTTTTAATCTTTTGTGTCATATTGTTTACAATAGGTTTCTCTTATTAAAAGGAAAGAAAGTGCGAAATAATCCAACCCCTTCCATATTCGACTCGGTCTTCAGCGTAACCCATTTTTAACCTGATCAAATCCAACTAAATCCATTTATGACCCGTTCATATCCTCCCAATTGCCGAGTCTAGTAACAGATTAGTTAGGAACTCATATGAGTTTATTAATAATATATGTTTTATTTTTAACAATAAACTAATTTTTTTCAAAATTCTAATATTCAGGTTCATTATATTCTGTATTATTTTCATTGTCTATATAAGTGAATAAAAAGTTCAGTGTATTGTCATTACTAGTAATTTTTCTATTTATCATTAAATATTTTTTTTTATCTTTTTTAGAATTAAAAATATTATTTTTTCTTTAAATGCTAATAAAATTTTAATCATCAACTACCATTTTCCTATTACTTTTTTATACTTTGACTTTATTCAATTTAATTTTTTTTAGATAAATAACATATATTTTTTTAAACACAAATCACTATATCTCAGTTCATTTTTCTAATAATGAATTATTAATATTTAATGGGTAAAATTTTTAATATACAACATTAGTCAATTTTTTTTGTTAATTTAATATCAGCACCAATAGACGTTGCACATGCACTAGTTACGGGAATAAAACATTCCTAGTTTAAATGCCCAAATTGTTAGGTGAACCTTCCAAAATCCGGTTGTGGAGATATTTGGTGAATAAAACTATCTGTCCTGGGGCTATTTATTTACATTTTTAAGTATGGAATTTGAGAAATATATTGTGTCCCTCTCATATCATATCTTCATTTTCCCAGTTAGGAAACGGTTTCAATAGATCTGTGTGTTGTGGGTATTTCCATATCTGTTAAATATTTGTGAATCGAATCAGTTGTGATTAAATATTAGTTTTTGGCCAATAGAAAAGTTTGCCCTCCTATCCGTTTTATTATCCACCATAAAACAATACCCTCTTCTTCTTGGTTTTAATATGGTTTATCTTCTTCCCTCAAACCCACACAAAATAAAACCCTATCTCCCTTCTAATCATTCAACGTTGAACTATCCAATAACACAAAACTCTCTCTCTTTCTTCGTTGGACAAAAAAAACCTAAGTAGGAATAATGGTGGGTTTGAAACCTCCATTTACGATCCAACTACTCAATTTCAATGGATTGTTGTTTAATAAGGTATATACTATGTTCCCTTCTATTATGTTCGTAAGGTATTTATGTTAGGACAATGCCTTATAGCTTATGCATTGCTATGCTTGATCAAACCCACACAAAATCCTTCCCTGCTAAGCATTCAACGTTGGAATAGCCAACACAAAACCTTCTTCCTCTTTCATTTGTTGAGACCCGCAAATACAAGTTTGAAAAAACCTTAAGTTTGATAGTTGGTTAAAAGCCTCCATTTATGATCGAACAATACAGTTTCAAGTCGAGTATTATTTGATCATAAATTAAGGCTTCAAGTTAAAATGACAAACTCACAATTAAGAAACAATGAACTCCATCACAATTCAGATGCTAAAATATACATCCCATTATGATTGCCTCTCTGATATATAGTATGTTCTTGGTAACCCTAGGGCTGCGAAAAAAACTAATAAATCAATTTAACCATACCATTGCAAATTTAATCACCAACTCATCTCATCCCTTATAAACCTCTGTTGCCTCCTTTTCGCATCAGATTTTGGCAGCCGATTTCGTGCTACAGGCCTCTCAGTTTTCTCAACCCCTCTTCTATTATTTATGTTATGTTTGGAGTCCATGATCGTTTTAGTATAAATTCAAAGATGATTTTTTCTTTTTTGAAAACGTAAAGGATAAACATTTGTACAATTAATTTTTTTTTGCGTTTTGTAAAAAAAAAACTGTTTTGTAAATAATTCTTAAGAACTTGTTGACTCATTTTAGTCACCACCGCTTTCTGCAAATAACTAAAATTTACCCTGTTGTTTTTACATATTATTTTTTTAAAATACTAAATTGATTTGGTAAAGAATAAAGTTAAATGTTTGGTAAAAAAGTGTTAAAATTTTGTTGGAAAAAGTCCTGAACACTTATTTTTTCATTTCTAATAAATGAGTAGTTCTTAAAAATAATATTATGAAATTAGTACATATATTTAATTAGTTACTGAACAATTGCATTTATAATTTATGAAAAAAACACTTTATTTTGTAGAATGACTGTATGGTGAAGGTTATGGCAATCTGAGATGGAGTCTATGGATCAGTCATGACACTACGAATGAAATTAGGTATATTCTCTTTCATAGTCTCTCTCCTTACTTTTTGGGTTCAGAATAGTTTAAATTCAGTTTTTAAGGAAATTATTTTAGTTCAGAAAGGACAAAGTCTGCAGCAATTGCTTATTTAGGACACAACAAATGATTTTATATATGATGGAGGTTATAGTAGTCTGACGTGAGGAGGTTAGGGTGACTATTCTGAAGCTATTTATTTAGGTATTTATGCCTTCAAGTCAGGCATATACTTTGTTGTTCTACAATTATTTAATTAAGAAATAATGAATGACTATATTATGGAGCTTTGGTGAAATTGATATCACACTGCCAATGAAATCAGGTATATACTCTGCTCTCCATGCCTTGAAAATGGAATTGGAAAAATTTTAGTTTAAAATTTTATAAGTTTTGGGAATTTTAAAAGTTGGATGCCTAGAATTGGAATTCAGTTAGAATTATAATTTTATATAATTCTCTATTACTATCTGTATCATTCTCTATTACAGAACTCGGGTTAGTTTTCTCTGCCTAATTTCACTGTGTATATGTGATTGAACCAATCCCTTCTTTTAAACAAGTTACAAATCCAAATACACTATTGCACTAATACATGAGAACGTATCCATGCTGTAATGGGGAGGTTATAATTTTCCTATGAATGCTTTTTTAGTTGTCTTTTTCTCTTTTTGACTGTCTAAGCTTTTAGGCGTTTTTGGGGTATTTTTGAAAATTGTTGTTTATTGTACTCATATATATTTGGACGTGAAAAATAAAAAATGACTATGTTCTCAAATAATTTAATTGTACACAATTGACTTGTTCAATAAGCTTCCTGCAACATATAAAGTCAGCATGCTATGTTCCTTTGTGGTTTGATAAAAGTCAATATTGATCGGTTGCCATTTGAATTGGGTTTACCTATTCTCTGTGAAACTTCAGGACTTAATGAACTAATTGTTGAATTCATTTCTTATAATCAGTGTGGAGATGTTATTTGTCTTGGAAACAATATTAGGAGTCTATGTATCATTCAAATCATGTTTCAGGGGCCTACTTTGACAATATTTTTTTTATTCATGCTGATTAAAATCCCCATTATTAACAATATATTTTGTTACTCACCATTTGGGATATAGAAAATGCTAAATGCATGGGGGTTTTACTTTTTCCTTTTTATCTTTGTAATTATATTTTAGTTCTTTCGCGCATGTGCATTGGGTATGGTGTTTAGTTGTGTAGCGATTACTTTCAGAAAAAAATTACGTAAGTGCCGTTGGGGAAGGGTGTTTTCCTGTTCATCTTATCAAAAGTAATCTAAGGGTATGAATTTTCTAACAAAGTGAAAATGGGATTTAGTCTATCGAAGTTAAAATTATTATTTGAGTTTTGCTATTTTTAGTTGCACTTATCATGACTCGTGTTCGATAGTGCAATAGAGTAAACAACTCACAAATTTTGTATTTACTTTTGAAAGCGACATGGAAAATTTCATTTGTTTGAATTTTGTGTTTACTCTTTAAATGAGAAATTATTTCATAGTCTGCGTGTATGTGTATATACTTACATTTTGCTTGTTAGTTATGTAATTTACTATTTGGGGAAGTTTGAAATTACTCTAAATATTGAGTAGTTGATCAGAATGTATTTCTTTAAGCACGATTGCGATATGGTTAAGGTTTTTTATAGTTTCAGTAACAAATGAATGTACATCAATGATTATTTTTATTGCAATTATATACTTGGTAAATGGCATTTTATAACTAAACTTCCCTAAAATTATAGTTGAGATACGTTTGGTTAAAGAAGCGGGATGAAGTAGGTGTGTATTTTTATAGTTATATACTCTATTTATTGATAAATCCATATCAATTTCAGTTTCATTTTAATATATATTACTCATTGTTACAAAGTCTAATGCTAACATTTACTTGGATTGTTAAAGTATGATTTTTAGCCGTATAGTTTGTACTAATCTATTTTTTTAATTATCGGTATACTGTACTCTGGCCTAAAGAATAGTAAGATTTTATCTTAAGCTTTAAAGATTATTCCAAAGCTTATTACCTAAGGGTCATTACTTACAGTTAGTTGAGGTCCCAACTTGCTCAGTTAAAGGTAGTGAAGGGAAAAATAACCACCGAAGGGATGATTCTTTATCTTATACATGGGACAATAATTTCATAATATCATTCATGAAAATTAGTAATTAATTTTTGGTTACTTCACTATGCATGTTGAGGCACGTTCATGTGTAATTTCAGGTATATTATTTTTTAAGATGGTGTATTGTGATTTCTGTCGAATAGGAGAGAAATATTTGATTTTTATTTCTCTAAATTTTGTTTTCACTGGTTGAGTTTTGACGGTATCACACGTGTATTGTAGGCAAGACCATACAGAACATGGTGCACAAACCGTTGCTAAAAATGAACATTCAATCGTGCCGTGGGAACGAGCATACCCTAGTCAATAAATATGCAAATGGTGTTGATTATTCATTGGTTATACAATAGAATCATTGGTATTCCGATCCTATTTTTCTGAGTTTTGAATATCCTGAACTTCTAATTTTTAATTTTTAATTTTTCCCAAAAATTCGATCGCATTCGAAATCAGTCCTGAATTTCTGATTTCCTGATTTCTTTGATCTGCTTTTTTCAAAAGTATGCTGAACAGAACTTTAAAAAAAAATATACAATTTTTTCTTCATGTGATACTATTTTGATATTTTCTTAATAGATGCCAATTAGGAATTTTTTGATTTTTTTTGGGAATCATTCCAAATTTTCCTTATTTTTTTTAGAATTTCCCATTTTATTTACTGACTTTTTCACAAATTTGCAGAGATTTTAAAAGCCTTGTGATTTCTTGGAAAAATTAGAATAAAAAATCTGATTTTTTGTGCATCTGATTTTCGATCCGTGTAGTCGACACCCCTAGAGTTAACTAGTAAAATAATCTGAAGATGTTTTTTTATACATATAAAAGAAAGGCATGGTATGCTATTAGACTCTCTCCCATAAATATGGGTCGAGCTATGTTTCATTCGTGTGTTGATATATTATTCTATTTACTAAGAAATCTGGCATTTTTTCACCAATATGTTGTAATGTTTACACATTGACTACAAATGCAGTAACTAACGTAAAATGAACCGTTAATGGAAATAAAAAAAAGACACGCAAGTGAGTGAATTAACACTCGATTTTTAGAAGCATATAATGAATTGCATTAATGACATAAGGGGGATATTTATAGGGGAGTAGGGAAGGATCTAAAAGGGGCATTCATAATCCTAAATAAGAAAGTGGGCCTTGGACCATGTGATGTCGCATGACCTAAGCACACCTTTTTACAAAATATAACAATGATTCCCCTTCGAGAAGCCTCCACCATACAACCCCTATAATATAACTAAGGAAAATAACAAAAACAAACGGCAACTAAGAAAAGAAAAATACAATGAGAATACAGAATGTTGATACCAAATTTAATCTGCTGACATGGACCAATCATATGAAGATACATGGCTATCTACATGGCAACATTAAGCACTTCCGAGATGATCACACGCTCCGAGGAACAAGACTACAACGAGGAAGACTAGTTCTCCGAGGAACACTGCTTCTCCGAGGAACTCACACGCTCCGAGGAACAATGCCTCTCCGAGGAACTCTTGAGTACCGAGAAGCTTAGGCGGTCCGAGCAACTCAGGCGGTCCGAGCTACATCTCGAACAAAGCATTAATAGCTGGATAACCAACACTTCAACTGGTTCATTAAATGCTTATCATTTACACGCACACGTTTAATGGGCATTAAATGTATTACCCTTTCATATGTATATCATTTAATGTATTACCCTTTCACATTACAGCCTCAGGGCTATAAATACATTGTACAATCCTCATTGTAAGGGGCCCCGAATCCAAACTCTGGAATCGAGAGAGGAATTTCTTGAGAGGACTTGTAATCGAGAATTCCTAAACACTCAGCAATAACACAACAGTGGACGTAGGTCATTCTTATAAGGCTGAACCACTTTAAAAATCTTTTGTCTCATTTATTTATCTGTGATTGAATTATTAGAGTGATCTAATTTTTGCATCAACAGATTGGCGCCGTCTGTGGGAAACGACTGGTAATATCGTTTTCTCACCAAAAACAATCCAATACCAATGGCTGATATTCCTGAATCCAGCAATCGAAACGCTGGAACCCCTCCAAATCCATCTGCTCCACCAATTATTCCAGATCTGACTGGAATAATGGCAAATCTGGCTCAGGGACAGACCATCATGCAAGAAATAATGCGACAACTCATCCAAACCCTCCATGGCGGTGCATCAGCCCATTCCGGACCACGAAGCATTCAAATAAATACCCGTGCGCCTTCTTCGCGTACTAGGCGTACCAATTCATATCGCAATGAGGAGTCTGAAGATTTCTCTTATCAACCTGGGCGAACTTCGTCCGTGCGAGCCACAGATACTGACCAACGTGTCACTCTTTCCCCAGAAAGAACCAGCGCATTGGAAAGATTAAGTAGGGCTTATCCTTTCCACCGATTAGGCCCTAGGAGGAACAAAAGTCCTCTTAATGCAGCGTCGAGGAGCTTTCGACGACCATCAGATTTAAGGGAAAGATCTGCCCAGTCGTGACCAGCTGCTCGTCAAGGTGAATCCTATGACCGACCAGCTGCTCATCGAGATAAATCCCAGGAAGCCACTTCAATGCGATTAGTTGCTCTAACCAATAGGCCCGAGGAAGGAAATGATGCATGGAAAGGATCTATTCAAAGGCTGGAGGATAGATTAGGGGAAATGGCTAAGGCCAAGAACCCTCTACAACGAACCTTTGTTCGAGGAACACCTTTTGTCCAGGACATTGTTGATTTTCCAACACCATCAAAGTTCAAAGCACCTGTTGTGACTCCCAAGTATGATGGGAAGACAGACCTTGTCCTTCATATAGAACAATATCAAGCTGCTGCCGACATTTATGTTGTCCCAGACGAGATGAGATGCAGGGCATTCTCGGGAACCCTTACCGGATCTGCTCAGATATGGTATAATAATCTTCCTTCAGGTAAGATTTCAACTTTTCTTCAACTGGCCAAGTTGTTCATTGAGAATTTCTTCTTTGGGGCAAAGCCAGTTAAACGAGTAGCACATTTGTTAAGTGTTAAACAAAAAGATGGTGAGAGTATCAGAGATTATATAACTCGTTTTAATAACGAGAAACTCGAAGTCATTGATTATGAGGAGAAGACAGCGATTACCGCTTTGATGAGTGGACTGCTGCCAAACAAGTTGTACTACACTTTGGCCAAAGATCCACCTCGAACCATGTCGGATCTGATGGGAAAAGCGTCCAAGATTATGAATGCGTAGGAGGCTATGTCTGCGAAGAAGAATATGGACGCCAAAGAAACCAAGGTGGAAGGTGATAAAGCTAAGAAGAAAGAGCATAAGAACAATGGTGGTGATAAACATTCCAAAAATAGGTCGTCATGGGAAGTCTTGAGGAAATTTGATAGTTACACACCTTTGAAGGCAAATATCAACCACGTCCTGGAAGAAATTAAGAACAGGGAGGAGTTAAACTGGCCAAAGAAAATGAAGGCAGACCCTGACACGAGGAATAGGGAAAAATATTGCGAGTTCCACAAGGATCATGGCCATATGACCAAAAATTGCATAGCTCTTCAGAATGAGATTGAAACACTCATCCGACGAGGAAAGCTAGCTAAGTATGTTGATCGGGGAGGTGAAAAAAGAAACAACGACCGAACTAGAGACAGGTCTAAATCTCCTCGTCGATAAGAGGATAACAAGAAGAGAAACCATGAAGTTGATCCAGATGATGACCCCGACCTTCCCAAGAAACCAAGGCAGCCAGAACGAGAGGTATTTTCAATACGCTTTGGATCATTTGATTGTAATGTTATTACAGGAGGAGATGCAGGAGGAGGAGACCTTACTACAGAAAGAAAAGCTTACCTCGATGAGGCTCAAGCTTGCTCGTACATTCAGAGAATAAATCTAGCTGAGGACGATCGCCCGAGAAAGGTGAATAAGGAGAAATTGGTCATCGGTTTTTCAAAAAATGACCTTGCAGGTGTTTTATATCCTCACGATGATCCACTGGTGATCAAGATGAGAATGAATGAGGTAATGATTTCAAGAGTGCTGGTCGATAATGGTAGCCTGGCAGACATTATGTTCTACTCGTGTTTCGATAGTTTAAATCTAAAGCTATCTCAACTGGAGCCTTATCACAGACCCCTCATCGGTTTTGCTGGAGAAAAAGTATTTCCACTTGGGACAATCAAGTTGGATATATTTATTGGTACGTGGCCTGCTTGTCGGACAGAAAGAATACGTTTCTTCGTAATGGATAAGAATGTCCAATCATCGTACAATATCATCATGGGTAGAGTAGGATTGAAGAAGTTCGAGGCTGTGCCATCTACAGTGCATCAGTGGCTAAAATTTCCGACAAACTTTGGGGTAGGAGTTGTGAAAGGTGATCAAAAAGTAGCTCAGGAATGCTATTATTCATCCGCCGAGCAAGAAGAACTAGAGTAATCAAAGAAAAAGACTACTACCTACCAAGTGGATGAGGGTGCAGAGATTGAAACATTGGATCCTCGAGATGAGTCGCAACTCGTGAAGGGTCAAGCGGTGGAAGCTACTGAAAACATCATTCTGGACGATGAACACCCTGAGCGAACTACTCAAATAGGTTCATCATTGGAAGCCTCATTAAAACAGGAATTGATAACTTTTCTGAGAAGCAGAAGACAAACTTTTGCATGGACTCATGAAGATATGTCTGGGATAGACCCAAACTTCTTATGTCACGAGCTCAATGTGAATAAGGAGATCAAGCCCGTGAAGCAGAGAAGAAGAGTATTCAGTCCCGAGAAGAATCAAGCTATTCAGGAGGAAGTCGAGAAGCTCCAGAAAGCTTGTTTCATTGAAGATGTTAAATATCCAGATTGGTTAGCTAATGTGGTGATGGTAAAGAAGAAGAACAACAAGTGGAGGATGTGTGTAGACTTCACCGGTTTCAATAAAGCATGCCCAAAAGATCACTTTCTATTGCCCCGAATTGATCAACTGGTGAATGCTACCTCGGGACACGAGCTGCTGAGCTTCATGGATGCTTATTCTGGTTACAATCAGATCAAAATGAAACCTGAAGTAGGGAGAGTACTTCTTTCATTACCCCTAGGGGAAGTTATTGTTATAATGTAATGCCTTTTGGTTTGAAAAATGCAGGTGCGACATATCAGAGGCTGATGAACAAGGTCTTTGCTGAACAAATAAGTGACAATATGGAAGTCTATGTTGACGATATGCTGACAAAGAGCAAAAAAGATACCGATCATCTAGTTGACTTAAGTCAGACTTTTGATCAATTAGATAAATATCAAATGAAGCTGAACCCGATGAAGTGCATATTTGGAGTACGAGAAGGCATGTTCCTCAGGTACATTGTCAATCAACGAGGCATTGAAGCAAATCCTGAAAAGATCAAAGCTCTATTAGGGCTGTGATCTCCAACAATGAAGAAGGAAGTACAAAGTCTCACTGGACGAGTAGCGACACTTAACAGATTTGTGTCACGAGCAACTGATAGATGTCTCCCATTCTTCAAGACACTCAGAAACACTTTTGAGTGGAATGATGAATGTGAGAAGGCTTTTCAAGACTTGAAGAAATACTTGGGAGCACCACCACTGTTGTCCAGGCCAGTGATGGGAGAAAAATTGTATTTGTACCTTGCAGTGTCCGAGAATGCAGTTAGCTCGGCGTTGATCAGAATGGAGAATGGAGTGAAAAAGCCAATTTATTACACAAGTAAGGCCTTCCGAGGAGCAGAGATAAGATATCCAAGGCTGGAAAAATTGGCACTGCATTGATTGAGGCGAGTAGGAGAATGAGGCCATACTTCCAGGCTCATACCATAATCATATATACCGATATGCCATTAAGACAAGCCCTTCATAAGCCGAAAAAATCAGGTAGATTGATGTACTGGACAATAGAACTCGGTGAATATGATATAATTTATGAACCCAGATCATCATTAAAAGGGCAGGCTGTAGCAGATTTTATAGCGGAGTTCACCTATCCTGATACCCCCGAAGATCACAAGTTGCTCGTTTATCAACCTGTGGATGTTACAGGATCAACAAACACTAGCCCAGACCAACTCCGGTTGGTAAAAGGGCAAGTGGATGTTACAGGATGTGGTGCAGAGATAGTTGTGAGGATTCCGGACGAGGAACAAAAATTTCTCGCTGATCAACCTGTGGATGTTACAGGATCAACAAACACTAGCCCAGACCAACTCCGGTTGGTAAAAGGGCAAGTTGATGTTTTAGGATCATTAAATTCGAGATCAGACCAACTCCGGTTGGTAAAAGGGCAAGAAAATATGATCAACGAAGAGCAAGAAAAATCCGAGGAGGAGAGGAAGCAACAAATATTTCACCGAGGAACTCTAACTGATCAGAAATTTGAAGACGAGTTACCTATATGGAGGCTATATGTAGATGGCTCATCTTGCACTGCAGGATGTGGCGCGGGGATAGTTTTGAGTACTCCGAATGAAGTCGACATGCAATACGCCTTACATTTCCAATTCAAAGCTTCCAACAATGAAGTTGAGTATGAAGCCATGATTGCAGGACTTAGCTTGGCAAAAATTATGGAGGCGCAACAGGTTATTATTTTCAGTGATTCTCAATTGATCGTAAATCAAATGTTAGGAGTATATGCAGTTAGAGGAGAATTAATGATCAGGTATCATGCAAAGGCAAAGGAGCTGGTGTCAGAATTTTCCGCAATTCAGCTGGTCAGAATACCAAGAATGGAGAATGCGAGAGCAGATGCCCTAGCTCGACTAGCATCAGCTACTCATACCGAGCTACGACGAATAATCCCAATTGAAGTGTTAGCTGGTTGGAGCATAGATGAAGATCTGACGATGAACTTTATTACCCTTGATTTAGGACCATCTTGGATGGACCCCATCAGGGCGTATATCGAGGAGGGAGAATTACCAATTGACAAGCTCGCAGGTAAGAAATTGAAGTTTAAAGCTGCTCGGTATGTATTAACTAATGGAGTTTTATATAGACGAGGAATTATGGCAGGTTTGCAGAGATGTGTACATCCCTCCTAGGTGAAAGAATTGATTGAAGAGATCCATGAAGGGTCCTGTGGAGCACATATAGCAGGTCGGACGCTTTTACAAAGGGTGATGATGCAGGGATACTACTGGCCAACGATGAAGGCAGATTGTATAGCCTATGCCAAGAAATATGACAAGTGCCAGCATTTTTCCTCCATCCGAAGAACTCCACAAGCATTGTTGACACCCATAACTTCACCTTGGCCATTTCTCGTGTGGGGAATTAATTTGGTTGGACCACAGCCAACGACCCAAGGAAGGTTCAAATACCTCGTCCTCGCAGTGGATTATTTTACTAAGTGGGTAGAATCTAAGCCAGTCATCAACATGATGTAAAAGAAGGTGTACCAGTTTTTTTGGAAGAACATCATTTGTCGATATGGTCTCCCTCATGCCTTCATCACAGACCATGGAACACAATTTGATAACGAGGAGTTCACTGCCTATTATCATCAATCAAATATTTTGAAGGTCCACTCAGAAACAGGCCATCCTCAAAGCAATGGACAAACTGAAGTGACAAACAGAACGCTGCTAAATGGGTTGAAGAAAAGACTGGATGATGCGAAAGAAAACTGGATCAACGAGTTACAATCAGTACTCTGGGCTTACCGAACTACTCCCCGAGCAGCAACTAGAGAATCACCATATATGCTGGCATTTGGAAGTGAAGTTGTTATACCTGCCGAGTTGGGCCTCCCAACACACAGGGTGCTAAATTTCAATTCCCCTGTCAGCGACCTAATGAGAAGGCTATATTTAAACATGCTCGAGAAAGTTAGAGAAGAAGCAGCCATCAGAAATGCTGCTTACCAGCAGCGAACAACTTTGTTTTACAACAAGAGGGTGAAGAAGTACGACCTGAAAGAAGGAGATTATGTGCTGAAGAAAGTCATTCAAAAGCACAATAAACTGGAGGTAAACTGGCATGGACCATACTGAATTACAGAAGTTGTTCAACCAGGAACTTACCGAATAGCAACTCTAGAAGGCGAGGAGTTTAAGAATGTATGGAACGCAGAGCACCTGCGCAAGTATTATCAGTGATGTATATGTAATGCAGTTCCATCAATATGAATAAAATGAAGATTTTCTGCCAAAGTCTCTCCTTTTATTGAGATTTTTTCGGGGAATACTAGTGTTACACACTACTCGGCGAAACTCGGCAAAACTCAGGGCTGCTATACTAGTGTTACACACTACTCGGCGAAACTCGGCAAAGCTCAGAGCTTCTCAGCAAAATATTCCTAAAAATGCCAACTTCGGTTGAAATATTCCTAAAAATGCCAACTTCGGTTGGTTAGGAAACAAAATATTCCTAAAAATGCCAACTTCGGTTGGTTAGGAGCAAAATATTCCTAAAAATGCCAACTTCGGTTGGTTAGGAAACAAGATATTCCTAAAAATGCCAACTTCAGTTGGTTAGGAAACGAAATATTCCTAAAAATGCCAACCTCGGTTGGTTAGGAAACGAAATATTCCTAAAAATGCCAACCTGTTTGGCTAGGAAATGATATATTCCTAAAAATGCCAACCTGTTTGGCTAGGAAACGATATATTCCTAAAAATGCCAACCTGTTTGGCTAGGAAACGAAATATTCCTAAAAATGCCAACCTGTTTGGCTCGGAAACAAAATATTCTCGCAAATGCCAACTTATGTTGGTCGGGAGGTACATATATTCTCAAAAATGCCAACTTATGTTGGTCGGGAGGTAAGACTATTCCAGAAAGAGAAAAATCTACCAAGTATGGCTGGTCGGAGATAAAAACCCACCAACTGTAGTTGGTCGACAATGAAAATTTACCGACCTTGGTTGGTCGGAAACATTGAAGATAAAAATATACCAAGTATGGCTGATCGAGGATAACAACCCACTAACTATAGTTGGTAGACAAGCATAATTTAACAACCTTGGTTGGTTGGAAAAATTTTAAACATTTTTATACTCATTACATTATTATTAAGTGATCGAGCAATATTATTGGAACTTGAAATTTTTTAACTATTACTGAGTTGGTTGACGAACTTCACAATATTGTTATTTTTAACAGATATGCATAAATGTAAAGTGTTGATATTTACAAGGCAATAGAAACTAAGATTTGCAAACAGAAATGAAAGTCTTTCATTAAATTTGAAATAAATTACATTGATAATAAAATGAAAATTACATTGATATGTATACTAACTGTTACATCAAAAAATTCCTATTCTATTGGTCTTTTCCCCTCAGCTTTTGACACAGGTTCCTCGCCAGCAGGCGGGTCATTTAAAGACTGAGGAGAATTGATGAAGTTAAAATCCTTCAGCATCCTGACATTCATCACTAAAGGCCGATCTAAAAGATGCTCGGGACGAGATACCTCAATTTGAGAATGTAAATTGTAATCACCGAGATACTTTGAAATTAAGCTCCGAGGAATGGCCCGAGCAGGGATCCATTCCATGTCCAAATTGTATGGTGGCACAGGCAAGTCGAGCAACTCGGGATCATGGTAGTCCCATAGATAATGACCTTGTTCGAGCTTCAACACACCTAAGGCATTCAGCCAGCCTTGCTTGTATCCCTCATTGTTGGCATTCTGGATACGATCGTCCAAGTGGAATAATGCTTCATTGTATCCAGCCATCCAGAACTCCCTGGGCTATATGTGGAATTGATATGTTAGCCTTTCTAGCTGCTCATGGAGATTCTTGATGAAAAGCTCCTTATTCTCCAAGACTCACTTCTGCGCAGAGAGCTATTTTTCCAAGTCCCTAATTTTCTTTGACATATCAGATAAAGCCTGGTTCTTCACCATCAGCTGGAAGGCCTGGTTCTCTAGGGAAGACTGAGTCCTTTGTTCCTCGACAAGAACCCGAACTGCTCTTCCTCGTCCCCGAGGAGCTCTTGCTCATCCCCAAGAAGGTGTGGAAGGGCCCGACCTCTTCAAGGCATCCAATTCGTCCCTTAATTTGGCATTCTCAACCTCTAAGAATGAAAATCCCTCATCAGTCACTGGGATTAGGGTTGTTGAAGAAGAACCTGCAGACTTCAACTGTGATAGCTCTTTCTGCAAGTTGTTGTTTTCCTTTTCCAGCACCTCGGCAATCTGTCTGCATTCCTCGACCTCGCCCCTCAGGGTTCTCTCCCTTACATCATAACCAGCAAAAAGCTTCTCGTAGCCCTTGTCAGCAACGACCAGCTTGTACTTCTTCTCGTAACTCTCATGCAACAAGGAAGTGCATTCTTTGTATTGAAGCTGAAGGTCTTCAAGGGTGCCTTGGAGATCCTCGATCATTTCGTAGTAAGCCATATTATTGGCCACTGCTCGATCAAGCAGACACTTCAGGTACTGATATGCTTCCACTGCCTGTTCTGAAGCATCTTGGCCGAGGATGTCGGCAACTTGTGCAGCACTCAGGTCTGTGTGACCAGCCTTGAAGTACTCATTACATTGTCGCAACAACTTTGTATCATGGGCAGATAGCAGTTCCATCCTGGCCAGAAACTAGCAGAGAAAGAAAAGCAGTAATCAATAAGAAGAATAAGCAAAGTATGAATAGAAAAGAGATAACAGTATGGAAAAAAATTCAAATTTTATTAGATCATAATTCAGAGTTACATCTTCTAAGTTACATTTGATAAAGAGAAACAAAATAAAGAGAAAACCGAACAACACTAAACCTTTTCCTTATCCCCCAAAACCTTCTCGGGAGGCTGGGATGAAGAGGTAGGTTGCTCGGAGGGAAGAGATAGTTGCTCGGGTAGAGTAGGCAGTTGCTCGGAGAAGGAAACGATGTGCTGATCTTCCTCGACAGCAGGCATAATGGTTAGGGCACGATCTCCCATCACCATTGACGACTCCTCAGAGGTAGCTTTGTCCTTTTCTAATTCTTCTGGAGTTGGAGGGGGACCAGGGATATGTCTCTGGAAGAGCTCAGAGGACTCATCGGCCTTCATTTCCTAAAGGGCAGCGACCCATCCATCCCTAAAGTACTTTAGACTGCCATAGTCCACTTGAGATACCATTGCAGCCAACCCCTTATTCCACCCCTTGTCCCAACCAGAGCTGAAGGACTTCTTCACCGCGTCTTTCCTCTTCAGTTTCTCCGAGGAGAGCTTCTTGGATAGCAGGTTCTCAGCAGCCTTCAATTTATTTTCTACCTCCTCCTTCTGCCGACCTACTTCCTGAAGTTTAGCCAACTCCTCCTCTGCAGTTTTGAGTTTATTTTCCAGCTCTCCAGCAGCTCTGAGCTTCTCTTCAAGCTCTTTATTTGCCTCCTCCAAGGCATTCTTTTTCTTCTCCAACTCCTTGGAGGCATCAACAGCCCGAGCTTTTTCTTGCTCGGAGGAGGCAAGCTTCTTATCCCAGATAGCCTTATCACCAGCATATTTCTGGAGAGAATCTGCCAGAGACTTGGTAGCTTCTTCCAGAGCTCCCTCCACACTGGACGAGGATCAAGAAGACTTAATCGCTTCATCCTTCTTCAGGATTATATTGAAACAGCTCGTCAACTGTGAACAGAAAAAGAAAGAAAGTTAGAAACAGAAATGATAAAGGAAACATGAAAAGTTCAAAGTAAAGAGACTTACTGAAGCAAGGTGACGAGCAGCTAAAGAAGTAACCATGTCCCGAGTAAGGTTATCTTCAGTACCTTGGACCTCGGGAATGGTCAAGGACTTTATCGAGCTCATGGCAGAGCTCGGGGGAACAAAGGTAGGAACCCCAGTTCCAGTAGTGGGGGGCTGTGAGATGGTTTCAGCCAAATGGACCGAGGAGCTTTTCTTCAGCCTCCTCGGGGGAACAATTACAGACTCAACCAAGGAAGAATCCTTGGTCGGTGATATTACAATCACCTCTCCAGGAGCAGCAGAGCTGCTCGGAGCCACTGCGGGCTTCTCGGTAACTCTAGCAGGAGCAGTTGGAGGAGCTGCATCAGTCTTATTTGTCCCCTCCCTTGGGACAACAATCCTACTCCTTTTTGCCTCTCCAGAACCAAAGGGATTTTTCTCAAACAAGGTGGTAGGTCTTCTCTTCTTCATCCTTTCGCTCAAAGGAATATGAGATTCAGGCGAAGAACTTATAGAGGCTGGTACTGGCTCTGCTTCACTGATCACTGGACGAGCAGTGAAGGAGGTGGTGTAGCTCTTGTACTAGAGCAGATAAGAAGCCGACCTAATATGCTCGTCGGCAACACTTTGATGCAGACTCCAGATAAGTTCCAAATGCCTTATATTGACATCTGTTTCTTTTGGGCACTTTCTCTTGCTATCAACTGCAAATAAATAAATATTGTTATCAGTGATACATTTTATCAAACACAAAATAAACATGATTTCAAAATAAATAAAATAAGAATAAGAATAACCAATCCCATTGCCATAAGGAGGGCATCTGGGACCCTGGTAAACCTCATCTCCAGTTAATGGAGGGTGTTGCCAATTTTTTATGACAACCCCGTGTTCAAAATAATCCCTATTGGCATCAGGGAGATTGACTACTAAGGAGTTATTTAAAAGCCTAGTTTTTAAATAATAAATATTATCATTAACTGCCCATCTGTAGCAGTACATGATTTCTGGAATTCCTATATGAGTTCCATGCACTTGATTTAATTTATGCACCCCATTAACTATTCTCCATGTGTTGGGGGCTATTCGTGCGGGAACAACATCAAAGTACTGACAGAATTCCAGACACAAGGGATTTGGTGGAAAAGAAAATCCACACTCAGCAAAAAAGAGACTGGGGAACCAATGTCCCTCAGCCAAATTGAAATAATTAGAAGGCTCAGAAAGCTCTTCCAAGACAACCCAAGAGGGAATGGAAAAATCAGATCGAAATTTGTCAATGGACTCGACACAGTAAACCGTGATGATGAATAAAATAAATGAAGAAGAAAGAAGAAGATCTTACAGAAAAAGAGTAGAGTTATTGACAACGAACGATGGAAGAGATGAACGCACAAGAGAATAGAAGACAATGAAAAATTTGATGATACAGATTTGAAAAGTAGAAGACGATGGGAGTGTCTGTGAAGTTTAAATACCTTGCCTTGGGAAATGGTGAAGTAATGATTACAAAAAAGGGATGATTACATTACCGACGGCTAAAAAGATGAAAAGTGGCGCAAGAATCAAAGCGGGCAACAGTGGCTAAAAAGACGAAAAGTGACGCGGGAACCGAAGCGAGCAGAAAAGTTCCAAAAAAGCATGATTCTACGAATTTGGAAGGAGAAAATAAATACAAGGGAAACGCTCCTAAAAATCAAGAAGACTATTTAAAGCTACCGTATTCCGAGAAAGAATGTTCCATACTCCTCAAATTGCGAACTATGAAACATTGGGGGCTTTTGTTGATACCAAATTTAATCTGCTGACATGGACCAATCATATGAAGACACGTGGCTATCTATATGGAAACAACAAGCACTTCCGAGATGATCACACGCTCCGAGGAACAAGACTACAACGAGGAAGACTAGTTCTCCGAGGAACACTGCTTCTCCGAGGATCACTGCTTCTCCGAGGAACTCACACGCTCCGAGGAACAATGCCTCTCCGAGGAACTCTTGAGTACCGAGAAGCTTAGGCGGTCCGAGCAACTCAGGCGGTCCGAGCTGCATCTCGAACAAAGCATTAATAGCTGGATAACCAACAGTTCAACTGGTTCCTTAAATGCTTATCATTTAGACGCACACGTTTAAGGGGCATTAAATGTATTACCCTTTCATATGTATATCATTTAATGTATTACCCTTTCACATTACAGCCTCAGGGCTATAAATACATTGTACAATCCTCATTGTAAGGGGCCCCGAATCCAAACTCTGGAATCGAGAGAGGAATTTCTTGAGAGAACTTGTAATCGAGAATTCCTAAACACTCAACAATAACACAACAGTGGACGTAGGCCATTCTTATAAGGCTGAACCACTTTAAAAATCTTTTGTCTCATTTATTTATATGTGTTTGAATTATTAGAGTGATCTAATTTTTTGCATCAACACAGAATATACTAAAATAGCCCTAATTTCCATCGGCAACTATATTAATAATAACGTCAGTTCAAGGGAGGATATTTCA
This sequence comes from Sambucus nigra, assembly GCA_949130495.1. NCBI lineage: Eukaryota > Viridiplantae > Streptophyta > Magnoliopsida > Dipsacales > Adoxaceae > Sambucus > Sambucus nigra. The sequence continues at coordinate 4,800,815 of OX422214.1, read as the reverse complement.
CTTCAAGGCACCATGGAGGGTGTTGTCTACTTCACATCATACTTTGGACCGGATGGTGAGTATTATGTTTTCACGACATCTCTTAGTGGCATGGTTAATAACATTTTTCATATGATGGTTATGTATGTTTTACCTAACTCATCTTCTTGTTTTTCATGTGACTTTCGAGAGATTGGGCGATGGTGACACTTTGGTTGACTCGGATGAGGTAAATTTGAATTAATATACTCTGATCAATATATATAACTCAATATTCTTGATTAAATTAGAAGGTTTTATGTTCTTAACAATCTACTTTGAAGTCAATTTAGGTCTTCCTCTATCCCAAACATTACCATTAATATCAACCAAATCACTCTTCCTTAGGGTCACTTATTAGTCTAGGACTATTTTGCCCAAACCATCCAAGATAAAAAAAAAATTATTTTTATATTGTGTATGAGCTACTATTACTGTTTCACAGAGATTTTCATCTTCAAAGTTTATCCTCTTTTTATCAACTCAATACTCACAATTCATCGAGATCATTTTTTGACCATATTGCTTCTTTTCTCTCAAACACTAGTAGTGCTTATATTGCATGTCAAGTCTGATTCCCGTCCTTTGTAGCTCCCCTTATAACTTCATAGTTATACACCAATCGTAACTATGCCAATTTCACTTATATTCTTGTCACTTCATAATCTCTATGGATATTTTAGGCTAAATAATAGACATTATTACTTTTAAGTATATTATGATCTTCAAGATCCAGCACGATCCCACTTATACTCTGTAACATTAGAATTCAACGGTATGGATTTATTATAATTCTAAATCCTTGTTTGTATAAATAGTGTGTTTATGCAGGTTTTTGTTGTGTTATTAAAACTATGGGTGTGTGTATGTGAATATGTAAAGACTCGAGTTCCTGTGTGTTTTCTTTGGGAGATGCTTGGGTATTTCAATTCCATGCCAAGAAATTGGAATTAAAATATTTTCTGTTCAAATTTTTTATATTTTGAACTAAAAATACTACAATTCCAAGGAATAGATTTGGAGTTTCCAAACAAACAAAATTTTGGGAGTTATGAAACACACCTTTGACGATTTATTGTGGATGAAGTTGTACAATTACCACTTGACTTAAGCATGTAATCTTTTGAAGCTGATTAAATTGATTAATTTACCTTGAAGTTTCATATCGTTTTTACATTTGGATCTAATATTTAAAAACATGCAATGTAAGATTTGGTGTTTGAATTCATGCGAGTTTATCCTCATTTACGTCTTGTTAAGAGAGAATTACTAGGCATCCTATTTCGTTATGCCATTGGTCCTGTTAATTTTCTTCACGAAGATGTTATGTAGGAATAAAGTTGCATGAATTTTAAAACCCTAAGGTAAAGGTTGAAACTTTTGAAACACCGAGAGAGCCCTAAAAATTAATGGTTAAGGTTGGCAGTTTAAAATGCTACTTGAAGTGTTATAGTACATTAGTTGGAGAGATTGTTTGAATTCATTTATTTATTTATATTTATATATGTTTTTCTAATTGAAAAAATGGAATGTACGAGTTGCTTGCACGATGTACGACTCGATTTTTTCAATGCTTCTCAGGAGCCAAACTACGAATGAAATAGACAATAGCGTTTCAATTCAATTTCGTGATCAAAATGCGAATATATATGGTGGTCTGAGACGGAGCTTATGGTGAAACTGATAGATATATACTCTGTTATTAAGTTATTAATGTTTTTTTATTCTCGATTTCATTTTCTGATATGGGTTATAAAATCACAATTTAGATCTAGGCTTCTCATCCAAATGAAATAACGCTGCATATATGGGAGTAGGGGAATGCGTGAATGTCTATATACATGTTCTCAATGGATTTTGGTCCTCGTCAAGTGATACAGGTCCGTTAGTTTTTTTCAACCAATTTTTGTTATTAACGTTAAGTGTGGAGCCCATGTTCATTTTTTTATAAACTAGGGTGTACCTATGCCAATGACACGGTTATAAAGTTCATTGATTGATTTACGAAACCTGTGTGTTATAAAACTCCTTTTGTTGCTTTTATACTACTCACTCATCGCATTTACACGCTATAACCTATTTCTTGAATCATGCCTAAATCCTGGACATACAATATCATCCTATATAAAAATAAAATTACTGACTTGGCACAGTAAATATGTACCAATTACACATTTAGTAGTAATTTACAAATTACTCATTTAGTAGTTTCAGAGGGCTTTTTACAATAAAACTATAATCATTTACTAACAAAGATTTCACTCTCTAAGACTCGTTGTCAATGAATTTCATTACGATGAGTGTTTTATGAAACCTCAATAAGATATAGACGGGGCAAATGAAATAACATTATTATTTTTGCACATGTGTTGAACTTTATTACCTATCTGTTTGTTGAAATGCCAAAAGGAAACATATATGACTTAAACCTTATGTCAAAAATATTATATTAAACAAAATAGATGAAATTAATATATTTAGGAAAATAAGACATCATAATGAACAGTAAGAATTATAAAATTAAGAAAGAAAAATTGTTCTCCCACTATTGTAGAACACCAAGAACTGTTTTATAAAAAATACAGTTATATCACGCATGATTCCATTGTAATTGAAAAGTAAATAAATGCATAAATAACTCTCATATTACCTCATGCAATCACCTTACTTTATATGCAATCACACATTCCAGTTACTTAAAATATATGCTTAACACCATGTTAGTATTATTCTAGACTCCCTACATCTCAAATTAAGAGTCCATATTCATTTTTTGAATAGCTTAAGGATACATTCAATCAATGGCCAAGATCAATCCTTGTTCACTATCATGGATTTTGGTTCGTTGATTATGTCCAAAAAGAGAAAGTTGACTCTTAAATTGGGATAACCCAAAATAGAATAGTGGACTCTTAATTTGGGATGGAGGGAGTATAATATTATTTGTTTCTTATTTGTCAAAATATACTAATTTTATCTATAACTAATAATGACAAATGGTACAAATGTATGTATGTTCATGTGTATGTATCAACACCCAAATGCTACGTGTTCATACATGTACCCTAGGTATGCCTATTTAATTGACATATTTTTAATAAAAACATTGCATATTACATAATTTACATTTTTACAAAAAATTAAAGTTCAAAATATTGTAAGCAAGTTTGATTTGTTACCTATTTTTTTAATTCACATCTTTTTTTATAGTAGTTAATATGACTCATGGACCAGTCTATCATCATTCGTTTAATTTCAGGTACATTTTCTTTTAATTTGGACTAAGCTAATGTCAAAATTTGAGTTGGGTTTTTTATGTTGAACTTTGGAAAGGTGTAAGGGGTTAAAAATGTTCCACTCAAGTTGCCATTTAATTTGTCCCACGCGCCTTTCTTTTCGTAAAACCGATGTTAAAGCTTTATTTTCATCTCTCCTATAGTAAGTTTCGGAGGCTCTAGCCCTTTATAAATACCTTTATCAAATTTTTGCTACATGATTCAAAAAAATATCAATTATTTTTGGAAAATAATTACTTAAAATGTTCAAAAACGTAAAAATCTTCATTATAACAAAACATATCCACATATTCTGCATTCAAATTCTTCGTATTATATATATGGAATTTAGAAAAAAAGAACCTTGCTTCCAAGAGAAAAAGTTGACACTCGCGTGTTTACATCTTACAATATATGCTTAGTTTTAATGTTTAATACAAATTTTGAGAGAAACAATAGTATTTTAACACATATATATACTCTGTTCTTAAGATATTTATGTTCTAGTTTTTTTTTCTTTCTCAATTTCGTTTACTAAAAAAAAGTTGTTTCCACTGCACAAGGCTCCTACTTTATTGTGGGTTTGGGAGAGGTGGATGTCGGATGACCTTACCCTCATGTATTATATGGAGTGGTTGTTCCCATGTTATTTTCATTTCCTAATATGGGTTCTAAAATAACAATTCAAATTTAGGCTTCTCATTCATATGACAACGCTATTATGGGAGCAGGGGAATGCGTATATAAATGTTCTCATTCGAATATTTGTATCCGATTTTGTCTCCCACTCCTTGCCAAGTGCTACAGGTCCGTTAGTTTTTCTCCACCTCTATTTTATTATTTATGTCAAGTTTGGATCTGTTGTTCATTTTTTTATAAATTGAGTGATGACTTTTCCTTTTTCTGCAAAAGTAAAAGATAAACATTTGTGCAGTTAAATTTATTTATTGTACAAAAAAATCAATATTTTGTGTTGTACAAAACTCACTATTTTGTACAAGAAAGTTGTTTTGTAAATAATTCTTAAAATGATTTCTTTACAAAAAAATTTATAACACATTTAACTTTGTTCTTTACCAAAACAACTTACTTTTTAAAAAACATTATTTGTACAAAACAATAGGACTTCTTAAAAAAAAAGGTTGTACCCAATGCACAAAGCTCCCGCTTACTACAGGGTCTGGGAGAGGAGGATGTTGTCTTACCTTACCCTCATATATATATGTGGAGATGTTACTCCCATGTCTAGATTCCGATATTATTAAATTTGTTAATGACCATTTGCATTTATAATTGATGAAAAAATGCTTATTATTTAGGATAGTCACTGTATGGCGGAGATTATGGTGGTATGAGAGTATGGATAAACAGATATCAAAATGAAAATGAAATCAGATCTATTATCTTTCGTTGCTTCTCTCCTTTTTTGGGGTTCCAAATTGTTTGAGTTCAGTTCTTAGTGAAATTGTTTCAGTTTAGAAATGACGAAGTCAGTTGCAATTTTTTAATTAGGAAACAAAGAGTCTGAGATAGAGGAGGTTATGGTGACTCTGTTCTTATGGTATATATGTATTTATGGCTTCAAGTCAGGCGTACTCTACGATTGCATCTCTGGTATATTCTCTCCCATATCCTCTTTCCTTTTTTGGGTTTAGAATCGGTTTAGTTTAATTATTAAGGTTTCAAACCCATAATTATAATTTATGTTTTACTTTTTATTTTCTTCTCATTTTTATTTCCTTATATGGGTTTTGATTGACTGTATATATGGTGGAGGTTATGGTGAAATTGACATCACACTGCGAATGAAGTCAAATATGTTGGGAATCCCCAATTCCATGGCTTGAATTTAGAACTGGAATATTTTCAGTTCAAATTTTGAAGGTTTAGAATTTTTTATAATTTTTGATGCCTAGAATTGGAAATCAGTAAGAATTCTAATTAAGGAAATTTAAATTGAAGGTGTGTTTGGAAACCCTAATTCCATGTATTGGAATTGGAAATATTTTAGTTCAAAAACTAAAAAATTTTAGAATAAAAAAATTTCCAATTTCTAATTCCTTTTCCAAGTCATGGAATTGGAATTGGAATTGGGTCTCCTAAACACACCCTCAATATTTTAAAATCCAGGACGTTAGAATTCAACGGTGTGGATTTATGAGAATTCTTAATTTATGTTTGTATAAATATTGTGTGCGCACAATTTTGTTGTTATTGTTGTGTTATTAAAATCGTGTGTGTGTGTGTGTGTGTTAAACTACATGTGCAGTGTGTGTGAGTAGCTGTATTTGCGATCAACACTATTAAAGACCCGAGTTCCAGTATGTGGTTTTTGGAGGTGTTTGTAATTTCAATTACGTGCCATGAAATTGGAATTGAAATATTCTCTATTTAAAAAATTTAATTTTTCACTTCAAAATTTTTAAATTTGGAACGAAAAAAAATACAAATATGAGGCATGGATTTGGAGTTACCAAACAAATAAAATCTTCCATTGGAGTTACAAAGCACACCCTTGGTGATTTATCGTGGATGACGCTGTATAATTTCTACTTGACTTAGGCATGTAATCTTTTGAAGTTGGTTAAATTGAAAATTTTACCTTGGAGTTTTATATCGAAATTTGGATTAAATATTTTAAAACGTGCAATGTAAGACCTCGTATTTGAATTCGTGCAATTTTATCCTCATTCACGTCTTGTTAATAGAGGATGACTAGGCATCCCAAATCTTTATGTCATTCGTTATGTATTATATGGTGCAAATATTGACCTCGCAGAACACGAATCCTGAGTTCACGAACACAACAAGAATACACAGTGTGCGAATCATGAACGCAACAAGAATACATGGTGCGAATCTTGAGTTTACGAACGGAACAGGAATCAGGATTACTAGGAGTTCAGTATGGCAATATACCCATATTTTATTACATTGTGCGAATCTTGACTTCATGAATGAAAAAATTGAAACACGGACTACAAAATGTATGCATTAAGGCTTGGCTCCTGAACCAAACCATCGAACAAGAATAGCTTGTTATAGTCACCAAATTAATTATTTTCTCTACATCTAAGCTCACACGCTCATGTTCCTGTTGTTTCTCTCATTTCGAAATTCAAATATCTTGTACAAGACGTCCAATTCTTTTTTCTTTCTTGAGTAGTGTACAAGAGTGAAAATTAGTGAGGCTACGACCTTTTCATATTAGCTTAATTGGTATTAGTTGAATCCTCATGCTTCTTGTGTCTTGCTTCAAGCTTTCATGTAGACAGCTGAATCATAAATTATTATGATTTCATAAATGGTATCCTTGTCATGTGAATTATGCTTTCCATTTATAGGGTCTACCCTATGCTACAAGAGCACGGAGCGATTGAAATCCATTGCAAATATCCTCTTATTGGCGCAAGTTGAGAAATTAGTGATTTCCAGGAGATTTTACACTCCCTTGATGAACTAATGTATGTATTGGTTCTAGGAATGTTGCTTGAAAAGTAATATCTTGGGTTAGCTATTTTGTTTTTTATTTCACTATTTATTGTTTGAGGATTTATTAATTTGGGTTAACTTAGAAAGTAGTTTTTTTATGTGTTTCGCTCATGCAGCTTGTATGACAATACGTGAGATTATGAGAATTCCTCGACTTCTAAAGAGGTGCACAACTATTTTACTCGTTTGATGTACAATTGCCTTAACAGGTTCAATCCATTATGGAATTCACTTATACTTGGTGGAGTAAAAAATGGACAGAAGTATCTAGGAACAATACTATTCGGTCCATTCATCTTCTAAGACTGTTAAAGAGATACTTATTTCCTCTCAAACATTTCAAATAATTATTGTGTACCGGGTGGAATTTTTTTTTTTTAAATTCCAAATACTTTAGCTATGAGGATGTTGGAAATTGGACTTAATAAAAGATGTCCAGAATTTTCTGGAGAGAATTTTGAGCAACTTTGAGCTCAAATTTAGGTGGGACCCACACCACGATAATTGTGGGACCACATAAGAATGTGTTCTCCTTCGTAAGGAGATTAACGGATGTCTAATTTCAATAAGTTATGAATGATAAATATGTCCCCAAAGTGACTCACAAAGAAATGAAAGTTAATGAATTGGGTATGTTTTAACTCTTGTCCCACACTCCCACATTGGAAGAGTAGTGGAAAAATTATGAGTTAATAAAACCCAAATAATGAAGTAAGGCGTGGATGCCTTGTGGTATCCCAACTCTTTGAAGGGGAGATGACCTACACTATGCATGTGCTGGGCTTGAGCCAAAAGCCCACATGCGCGTGCATTCTAGAATTATTGATGACTAAGAGCCTCAAATGATTGATGGGAGCAATGCTCGGTGCATTCTCCCTTAAGAAGGCAGCCTCCTTCTTCAAGGCATCATTCTCCTGCTTTAGCAGCTCGTCGACTAACGTATTTAGATGCCTTCAAGAGCTTCACCTTAAGGTCAGTCACCTCTTCTTGAACAGAGGCGCTGATATCCCTCATCTCCTCAAGTATGTCCTTCAACTTGGCAACCAGCTCAGACTGGTCTTTCTAGTCTTGGTTCCTCGATCTGAGAGACTTGTAGATTTTTACGAAGTCACGATGAACTTGATCGCTCACATTGGTACCAAGAATTTGGCCTAAGTGAGAGGTAACAGGGATATACTCGTCAAGGTTAACAAACTACAAATCATAAAGGCATGAAGAGTAAACATATCAGTAGGTGCAAATATCCAAAATTTCTTCATTTCATTAACATCAACACAATTCGGGTACAAGTACATTTATTAGAAAGAATAAAAAATAGGAACACAAAAATACAAGGGAAATCCTAGGAGTTTGTTTGGCAACCTCGACCTGCTCAGAGGAGGCTAGCTCCTTTCCTTTATCAGCAGCAGTCTCACTCGTCACAGTTCCACCTACACCTCCCTCAATCGGGGCAAGGCCCATTATTTTATCAACAGAAGCATCAACAACAATGGGGTCCTTATCAATTCGAGCAGCTAGAACTCCTTCATCAGTAACAGGAGCAAGAACATCTTCTATAACATCTTTGGGACCTGGATCGTGCTTGTCGAAGATAGGGGAATCAGTAACTACCCCGATAGTGAATAGAGCCCTTTCCAAAACTTTTTTGAAGTTGGATCGGCTAATGTAACCAATTTGAACTTTAGCATCCTCGTACGCCACCTCCCATCCATCGCTGTAAACACTCTCCTTAATAGAGGAAGCTTTGGACTTCAGCCTTTCCACCTTCTTGGCGAGAGCCTTATTCTCTTCAGTGACTGCCAGCTTGCTCATCATAACTAAGTCATAAGACTCTCATAACTCCGAAAGCTCTTCGGCTACTATTTCCCCCTCCTTATCAAAAGAGGCCTTAGACTCTATAAGAGTATGCTCAGAGGACTTTTGAGCCTCACTGGCAGCTTTTAAGCTCGTCTCGAGCTCAGAATTCCTCTTCGCTAGCTCATCGTGACTGCGGTTGAGAATAGTGTAGTCAAACAAAAACTGTAGAGAGATAAAATATGAGTAAAAAGAATATAAGATGAATTACAAGAAATGTAGGAAAAAAGTGAGTAGACTTACCAACCCAAGTCCTTGACTTTCCTTTAGGGCTAACTGGTCAAGTCCCATTTTTATGACTGCTCCCAGTCCACTACCAGAACTTCTCTCTCGAGCATCACAGGAGCGAGCTGAGGGGTTAGAGCCATAGAGGCCCCCTCAGTTGGGATAGACACAAGGACCAGAGCAGCCTGTGCCGTTTTCATCCTTACCTCCTATCTTCTCCTCTCTTCTTCTCTCTCTTTCTTCTCAGCCTCCTTTTTCCTTCTCTCTTCCTCTCTTTTTCTTTTATTCTTTCACCTCACTTCATCTTATCTCTTCTTCCTCTCCTTTTCATGTGCTGCGGTCTGGAAACCACTAGAAGTATCCCCAGACCCAGCCTTCTGCATCTATGATTTAATTTTTCCTCCTTAAGGGAGCCATGTCCTCCTCACTTGAGCTCTCTGAATCTAATTTTGAACTGGAAGTTCCCTCGATAGACCTTCCACCACCTGGACCCTTCTCACTGGATTCTTCCTCACTAGACCCTGTCTTGCCACTACCACCTCTGTCACCTCCAACACTACCGCCCTCTGAGTTTCTCTCCTCCTCATTATCCAACTGAATAGGTTCGGCAGCAACCTCCTCTGAAAGATTGAGGTGGGGAATAGTATCAACTGGACGAGAAGTGAAGCTAGAGCCTGTGTTTTTATACTCTAACAAAAAGGCAACTAATCTTGGATGTTCACCGTCAGTAAAGGAATCACTTATCTTCCACGCTTTGACTAGTTCACCAGCTCGAATCTCGTGGTGAGAAGGTTCTAGATTCTTTATCTTCGTTGAAAAAGTAAAAAGGAGACATAAGAGAAAGAATACACCAAAAAAGTAATTAATGAGCGACACAGGAAAGATATCCACCTACATACTCCTCCCCAAACAAGGGGATCTGAGGTCCCCTGTACCTAGTCCCTTAGACTTGGGGAGGATACTGCCAATTTCTAGCGATGTAGCCTTCATGCCAATAGTCCTTATGGCAATCAGGTAGATTGACTACCAATACCCTGTTTGGACTCCTAGCTTTCAAATAAAGAAGACCGGAACTTATTCGAGAGAAGGTTTAGCAATAAAAAATTTCAGCTAAACATAAGTTGGTGCCATAGAGCTGATCGATCCTATGGACACCATTGACAATCTTCCAAACATTCGGAGAGCATTGGGCAGGGACTATTTCAAAATATTTGAATAAATGCAAGAACAAATAGTTTGGGAGAAATTTAGACCCCCCTAGGACAGCAAAAGAACATGAATCTATTGCCCATCCTTGATGTTTCAAATGTTATGAGGAATAGGGACACACTTAATATCCACCCAGTTGGGGATATTGTAGTATTTCCTAAATTTATCTAGAGATTTGTTATTTATTTTTGCCATGAACAAACCCTAACCAAAGCATAATATAAAGAAAGGAAGAAAAAGAAGAGGATTGGAAACTTACGAAGCAAAGGTCAGCCTAAGATGATGCAAAGCCACGAGTAAATGATGATGAAAAACAAAAAAGATCTTGAAGATGATGAAGAATAAAGCCAGAGAACAAGAAGAAACTTGGAGAGTAAGAGTCAACTTGAGAAGTAAAATGACACAGATGACCGTCCGACTCTGTAATTTACACCCTCCAATGATAGTGCACTCTGATAAAAGAAGATTTGACGCCTAAACCTCTTATAAAGAGACGTTTTGCACCCGAAGTTATTTTACGATTTACGGCGATGCCATCTTAAAGGAACCGGTGTCACTGTTTAAAACTTTTTGATCCCAAATTATGGCCCTAAAATTTTAGGGGTAATTTTGGGTACCTTTTCGCAATTAGGCCCATGAGAGTAGCTGGACGGAGCCCAATCAAGGATAAGAGGTGTCCGGCCCAAATTATGGAATGCTCTGAATGACAGTTAGAATTAAAGGTCTGACCCAGTCTATCTCAAAATCTCGGAGGAAATATTCAGGGGATAGTGGGAAATGTTGTAGTTACTAACACCCACTTTCTTTTGAACTGAGCATATATTGTACCCCCGGCCCGGGGCAAAGGGTATGTAAAGAAACTTCTCTTGAGAGATACTAAAAATAATAGTAGACCTCTCTGTGGACATAGGCAATTTTTCGAACCACGTACATCTTTGTGTTGTGTGATTGCGATTGATGTTCTTATTTTTCTGGTGATTATCTTCCATTGTTCTTTGTGCTGAGATTTTTGTCACCACAAGGGGAAAAAGGAATAACAGTAAAAGGAAGCCATGTTTGTGAATTCTTCCCAAAACTCAGTTTTTTAAAGTCGAACAAATTCATTGAAATGGTTGCAGCTAATGGAAACTGGAACATATTCAGATACCCAGTCTGGGGTTTTGGATTTCGAGTCATATTTTGCTAATAATTATTAGGAAAAGGTTTTGTTGAGGTATCATCCTTTCTTGTCCCTTTCCTGCAGAGAGGGACACCAATGACGTGGATCAAATACACAATGGGTAGGTTTTTAAATACAATTATCCATCACTGTAATAATTTGGTTTAACTCTAATGCATAGCTTGGAGGGAAGACACTAAGCCAATTGTTACATTATTCCAGTGTTCTAAAAGGCGCGCCTACGCGGCGACAAGGCGCGCCTACGCGCGAGGCTTTTTAGATACACCAAGTTTTGGCCCTAGGCGTGGATCAAGGCATGGTCAACGTTTTTTGGGGCAAGGCGTGAAAAAACGTGCGTTTTGGGGGGGTAAGGCGTGAAAAAACGCGAGTTTTTTAGAAGTAAGGCGTGAAAAGATGAATTTTTTTTGTTTTTTTTTTGTATTTTAAAAAGATAGTATTTTAATTTACAAATATTTAGACATATTTTTAAATTATGTACCAATTTTGTATTTTAAATAGCCTTGTCATAGTCAAAAATATTAAAATATATTTAAAAAATGCCTAAACGCCTTTTCACGCCAAGGCCCGCCTAGAGTTCTAAGGCATAAGGCTTGGCCTCGACGCCTTGGTCATGCCCCGCATTTTTTAGAACCTTGCATTAATCTATAGAAGAATGTTGCAAGGAGTTTGATTATTTGAATCTATCTACGTATCAGAAGTTTCAAATGTTATAAACATTTTTCTATTAATTAGCATTAGTTACTTGATTCCATTAAACTGACAAACAAAATAATGGGTAATTACATATGGAATAGAAATAAAATTTTCCATATTTGTCTATGAATTGAAGAAATATAGTACTTATCCTCAATTAATTATATGCCGAGAACAATCCACATTTTATTAATAAATGCCCTACTTTATCTGATTGGTTCCATCACATTAATATGCATGATATCAACCCTTGTCTGATGAGGTTTATCATCTTTATAAACTAGTATTGCTTTTACTCTTTAAAATCTATACAAGTCCACGAACCAACTGCTTTTTAGGAATGAGAATATCTATGGATCTCAAATGCATTTTCAAAATAACTGGGATATAGAAATCTACTTACCTAACTGTCAAAACAGTAACCCCTATTCACTGGGAACCAGGTAACGCTTAACCTTAACTACTTTTACTTCAATGTGGATGGTTCACACACTGGCCATGCAAATATTGAAGTGTAGGTCCATGGGTTGGTATGAGAAAATAGTTCTTGTGCTCCCAGTGGATACAATGACTATGGCTTCTATATTTGCATAAGAGACATAAATAAGTGCAGCTACTAGTATTCCCATAAATATAAACAAGGGAAGTGCAATCGATACAGCAGGGATCGAGTATGTTTATTAAGCTGAATAAGGTAATCTTTACAAGACAATAACCAAGATCATATGGTAAATAAGTAGTAGTAGAAAGTAAAAAATTTGTGGAAGAAAAAGTGCATGCAATGCTTGGTTTGGAGTTGGTTAGAAGCTAAATTACGATTTCTCGAAACTTCATATGCTTTTGTTGTTGGAATACTGATAAATATATTCTCAAAATCTGCTAATAATACCAAGGAATAGAGATCTCTTGAAAGTTCTTCAAATCTATATGAAACAAAAATGACAACATAGTTATCATATTTTTTTTTTGGCTTCAAACAATAGGACTTTAATAAATAAGATTTATCCTACGGTTTTGTTGTGCCAGTAAGATATGTTCATTTATTGGAGATTCTTTTATTACATAATTCGAAAAAGATTGAAAATAATTATTTATTTTTTATGAAAAATTAGAAAAAGAATAGAAGAAGAGATTGGTGGTTTGTTCAGGTGCTCTCTAATTTCTCCGGTTATCCATGGAAATTAACGCCTACATACATCCCCCAAAGAATATATTGGTGGATTATGTTGGTGATTGATCAATAAAAAGATACTCAAAAGCAACTCCTTTCTTCCACCAGTCAAGCGAACCCTCCTCCCCACCCCCGCCACACATTCTCATAATGAACATTCTTTACTTGTAACATAAGATGTATTTCCAAACCTCAAGATAATTGACTTATGCAACTCTATTAAGCATGATCTCCTTTGCTTAAATGAGCCCATCTCTTCTTTCTCCTCTGTTCTTTAAAGTTTTTGTTCTAGCTTAGGTCTTAATTTTTTTTGTTTCAATAGTAGCGGCATTCTGCCTCCCAACATTTGAACTTTCTATGCCAATCACATCACTTCTCCATCAATTGTTCTTAACTCCACTAATAAGTGGTGCTAAAATGCACATTTCTTCACATTGATTGCCTCATCTCTCTAGTCTATGCCATTACTGACCTCATTATTATAGAACATCTATGGGATGAATTCATCACTCTACACCCTCAGTGCGATTATCCTTGGGACTGGGGATTTCAACTCTATTTAGGTGCTCTTAAAAGGCAAGGCTACAAATTGCCTTTAAAAGTTGCCTGTGATGACTCCAAATCTATAACTGATAGCTGTGATTGTATTCACCTGGACAAACCATGCAGTGCATAGCCCATCGCAAATACCCATCTGATAATCATCCTCTTTAGTTTCAATCCCACAATGTTGTTACTTTTTGTCCAAAACAATTTAAATTTCTCACCGCTTAGCTTGATCATCCAGATTCCACGATTGTGGTCAAAGGACTCATAGGATACCCAGTGTGTTGGAAATCCAATATTTTTAGTTAATCACAAACTCAAATTGCTTAAGAACAAAATCAAAATCTAGAATGTTGAAGTTTTGCGAAACATACACACCAGAGTCAAAGCTGCTGGCCTAAAACTTTGCTCTGTGCAAACTCAACTGGAAGCCATTCCCACTCCTGACTTAGAAAACAAGAGGCTCAAGAAGATTATGTATATGCTATCAGAGTGGAAGAATCATTTTGGAAGGACAAGCTTATAGTGATGTAAATATTTGATGGGGATATAAGAACCTCATTCTTTCACAAAATGGTTGCCCAAAAAACTCTTACCTGCATAATCACTATCCTCAAAGAAGACACCATTAATCACTCTTCTCCCGCTGATACTCAAGACCATGTAATTACTCAAAAGTGTTGTACAATAATATACATTGGACCACCATTTCTGAGAAACATTAGTGAGGTTTAGTGGTGAAAGGCACCATCTAAGTATTAGTCAATCGTCATGAAGACTTCAGTTTAATAATATATAACAAAAAAATTAGGATTAGAAAGTAGTCCCATTTTTATTGTGATTGTGCTAAGGTAAGGCGAAGTCAGTATCATTTTTATTTTTCTCGTTAAGAAATTTTTGTCATTTTGAGGACGCCAAAAGTTCCTTTAAGGATATTAAAGGTGTGTATTTAAATTATGCTGGAAGTCAGCATTTTTATGGTACTTGGTTCTTAAGAGGCTCAACATTAACGACTTGTATGGTTTGCTTAGAAGCGAGATGGACATATTCTATAATTTATTGGCCTATTAACAGTTTATTGGGGAATTTGATCAAAAGAGAAATGTGAGAAGTCATGTTAGAATGTTTTGAAATTGATTGTGGAATGGAGCTGCGTTGTTTTTTTCTCCCCCAATCAATATCCTACGGTGACTTGTATTGAACCTCTTCAATTGGACCGATGAACTGATTAGACATTAAGTCCAAGGACACCATGCTATTGGATTAAAAAATATCCTCTTTTTTCAATTATAAATAAAGCCATCTTTCATTGAAATATAACTTGAAACATACAGAGACAAATTACAAATCCATAGCAAACCTCCTGTATAAGGAAGGAGGGGAATTAGACACCCAGTCAAGAGGCAGAGTATCCCGTAAGGCTAAGGCAACAACCTCATGAGCTACAAAATTCCATTGTCTATAAGCAAAAGAAAATGAGATATGAAATTGGCTGGCTAAGTGTCTTATATCTTGGATTACTATAGCAACCTCCCATGAAGGGATATCTTCATTAGATCTTAATAAGATGAGGCTCTGGTTATCACTTTACACTGTCATTGGAGCTTGGATGTTGGACCTGAAAAAATAAGCATCTCTAATGGCATAGGCTTCACATAAGAGTGGATAATATAAGGGTAAGTGGGAGAAAATCCCTCACAATTATGGTTGCGAAGAACACCAACACTCACTGTCTTTTTTATCTTAACAAAAAGAAACTCTATTGCAATTGATTTTGAGAAATCCCATGTGATCTCAATTAAAGGGGAGTTGAGTGATCTGCATTTTCATATAGTCTTCCCACATGCTTATGGCATTCTTAAAAATGGGGGTGAAGGTGTGGTATTGCTAAACATGATATCATTACAGGATTTCCAAATGTTTCAACAATACACCACGAATAAACCAAATTTTGAGAGGTATGTGCGTGATGGATTTCCTTCACACCACTCAGAGAATCACTGGCATACTATTTTGAGACATGGCGGTAGATTCAATCTAACCGATGGGATGAAATTCCATACATTAACAGCATACTTGCACTTTACCAACATATGCTCAGTGGATTTTACTTCCTTATGGTATATTTGACAAATAGGAGATTGGAAGCACCCACATTAAAATAAATTAAGATTTGTTGCGAGGGCATTGTTACAACACCGCCACCAGAATGACTTCACCTTTGGAGGGCACTCTAAACCACATTGAATCTTCCACATGTTTGGATAGGGAGTGAAGGACGAGGAGGGTTTGCTCCCATCATAGTTCTCAAAGGTAATGGAACTTTAACTGGATTTAACCGTGTAAATCCCATTCTTTGTGCGATTCCAAACAAGGCTATCCTTATCACCTGTCTAACTTATCGAAAAAGAAGGAATGGAATTGGCTACGTCTTGTGGGAAAAGCGTATGAATTAGATCTTTTCGCTGAACTCTCGAGTCATTCTTAATCAAATCGCAAAATCTCTCTACATTACAAACAATGGGTTTTGGAGCATTCACCTTGACACTTGGAAAAGAGGGGATCCAAAACTTCTCTACTAGAAAAGGAGAGAAAGGAATTTTTCCTCTCATTCATTTTTTTGGATAGATTATTCAAAAGGAATTGGTACTCTGTCCCTTGGATTTTCCCCAAAACATAGTCACTCCAAGGTATTTCAAATTTGTGGGAATGGGGGAGATGTTAAGAAAGTAATAAATAAGTTAACAAGGGCTCGAGTCACAATTTGGGGTGAAAAAGGCACTAGATTTGTCAAAGTTTACAAGATTCCCTGAAGATCAGCAATATTCACAGAGAAGATTACAAAGGCAACTCCTTTTCAATTTGATGCTCGTGAGATGATGATTTTGGATAGCTTCGTTGATTAAATTAGAAAGCACATCTTAGACGAATATGGAAAGGTATATGGAGATAGCATCCCTTGTCTAATCCCCCATTGGGGGTTAATGTTGCATATTTTTTTCCCATTTACTACAATAGTAAACGAGATCGTATTAATGCATTGATATATAAGATCTTGCCATTTTTTTGCAGAAACTTATTCTATCCAACACAACTATATGTATGTCCCACTCCACACGATCATATGCTTTGTTTAAATCCAATTTGAGAGACAAAGTTTGATTAAAATATTTCTCCTCATTTTCATGTGATGAAAAGACTCTCATGCTATGATGTTTCTATCTTGAATTAAATTATTTGGAACAACAGTTGCTTGGTTCATGGAAAAAAATGAGTTTAAAAAAGTTTTTATCCTATTACAGAGGATTTATGCAATTATTATGTACATAGACACAAGCTAATAGGCCGAAAATATTTGAGTGTTTTAGCGGATGCCACTTTGGAAATTAAAACCAATTTTTTTCTATTAATGTCTTTGAGCATAAATTCCCAAAAAGAAAACCCCTCACCACTCTATTAACATCTTTACCTGCAATATGCCAAAAAAAATTAAACCAGCTTGCCCTAGAACTTTGATGTCGCCAAGATGAAAAGTGGCCTTCTTGATTATCAAATCAGTTATGAGTCTTCACAACTTAGTATTCATCTATGGTCTAACCACTTGATTGATAAAATTGAGGCTTTGAGACAGATCTCGAGGACCCAAGGACCGAAATAAATTAGTGAAATAGTTTTCTATGCATCTATAGGTATCCTTCTCCTTGTCCAACCAAATGACATTCTCTCCCCTGATTTTAATGATTCCATTTTGTATCATTATTTTGAGAGCTATCGAGGAGAAGAACCTTGTATGTTTCTTACCCTCTTTCTATCAATTAACCCCGAGATCGTTGATGGCAATATAAGTCTTCCACCTCAAGAATAACATCCATTTCATTGGTTAACTTCTCTTGTTTTTCCATATTTTTCATCATAAAACATTCCTATTGGAGATTTGCTAGCTCATCATCCATCCTTACAATGGTAACTTTGTAAGTGTCTCCTGCAGTTTTCCTCCAATCACACAACTTTATCCTGCATAATTTTAATTTTTAGGATATCCAAAATATATGTGAACCATTAATGTGAACCTCCCAACCTTGCTTAATAGTTCCCTTGCATATAGTGTCCTCTACCCGTCCTACCTCGAAACGAAAATTAAAAGATGGATTTTTAGTTTGTGTGGAAAACTTCATAAGCAATGAGCAGTGGTCCGACCCCTTCAGTGTATCATAAATAACTACTATTTCAGAAAACGTAGTACTCCACTGATTATTGTCCATGAACCAATCTATTATCTCATGGACATTGTCATGCCCCGACCTTCCATTTGTCCAGGTGTAATGTTTCCCCTTGAATTCCACTTCTGAGATATTGCAATCTTCTTCCAATTTTTCTTTGAGAAATTGTAACTAAATTTCAACCTCTTTGTCATCCCCTGAATCAATAATATTTAAATCATTAACAACACACCAAGGTTGGTTCATGTCACTTGATATTCTCATCAGATCATGCCAAATTAAAGCTCTATTCTCAATGATACAACATAAAGAAAACTTCACTCCCAATTTTTTCTCTCCCTAACAAGGATGCATTTGTCCAGAATAATATTCTTAGATTTTGAAACCACTTTAAGCAAGACCTCAACATTCCACCATAAAGCGAAGCCTCCGGAACTTCCTTTGCACTCAATATAATAAGAATGATTGAGGTTGGTTTCCTTGCAAATTTCCTCTAATCTCTTTTTCTTATCTCAATGGTAAAGACAACAAACGAGCGATGGTATTGAATGATTCCCTTGAGCATTCAAATTGTCAGGGGTTTCCTAACTCCCTGACAATTCCAACATATCAACATGGAGTGTGTGGAAGATTTGGGCCAACCACCACAACCCCTTTATGCTTTTGGCTTAATTTCTTCTTATTAACCTTGTTTTCCTTTGTCAAAAACTTACACTTCCACTACCTTGTTACTCGGACCAACGTGAAAATCCTGTTTAGTGTAAGCTGGGGATCCCAATAATAGGGTTTGTTATCTTGGAGTATTTTTCGTATTTTATTTTTGGAATTTTCTTTGAACACCTCTTCATTTCTTTTTGCATTTGTTCGAATCCCCTTCAAACATTATTGCATTTTCCCACACCTCCAGAGGCACTACTTCCTTAGGGAAAGCCAATTGATTATTGGTCCAAAACATATTGTTTTCCTTTTTCATGTATTTAAACTCGTTCTTTCTTTGTATTTCTGGTTTACTTTTAAATGATAATGACGTAAATGATGTCAATGGGAAGAAAAAAAGATAATTCTCTCTATAAACTCTCTCTAATCAAATCTTATAAAATGGAAGAATGACTCAAATGAGTCTACATAAGGGGTATTTATAGGAAGGAAGTTTATTGGCCTCTAAGCTAAGAACCTAATTACATTTATGTCCCTAAGTGCCAATAACCTTCCTTCCTCTAAATACTAAATAAAAGGGAAAATGCAATGAATACTAAAAATAAAATCTAACAAATAACAAAAATACAATAAAACCCTAAAAATACTAAAATAACCCCTCAATCTTCATTCACATCATTCTCTCCGCCTTCGAAAAAGTTCATCCTCGAACTTTAAAGTTTAGGTCGAATGCCAAAATTCCAAAATTGTGCTAGAGGCAAAACTTGAGGGGCTAAAATGTAATTTCTAAAAATTAGAAGAAACCTATTGAATTATTATGGCTTCATCTCCTTCCCCATGCCGTTCATATCCAATCTGCAAAAATAACTACCACCGGGGTTAAAAAGAAAGGTTTTGTTGTCAAACCCTAGTTCTTGCATTTGTTCTTGAAAGGATTGGGGGGCAAATGGACTGAAATTGGAGTGAAGTTGCGGGAGGAGGTTTCTTGAAAACTTTTAGGTGGATCTTCGTAAAGAAACACCGGTTCTTGAATCTGACCATGGATTAGGGGATGACATGAGTGCCCTAGGGTTTAATCTACTGGATAGAGCCCTTTTTTCTCGGATCTTGATTGCTAGAGTTGATCTCGATCAGATCTGCTGTGGTAAAGGAAAACAGTGGTCGATCAGAGTTTTTTAATGCTGAAATTTGATCGGAACCACTGGTCAAGGATAGACAAGTGCTGGAGGGTATTATTTGGACTTGTTGACTCACGTCGACTGCGTCAAGGCCTTCACCAGCTACTAGTACAATGCTGTTGGTATCGGATCTGTACAATGTGCTTTTTTGAAGATTTTTTGCCACCTTGAAGGTGGTCCAGCCACATGGGGGCTACAATGGACTTTGGCCGAGTGTTTCCTCAACCTGAACAGGGCTGGAAGAAGATGGTAGAGTATCGGTGGGGCCAGCCTGTAGGGGTGGTCCAGCCTGCGGCGTTTGGGGTTTTGGGGGCTATTTTGGGTCGAAATGAATGTATTGATGGTTTTTTTGGGTGTTCTGGTCAGCAGATGGTGGTGGTGGGTGTTTCTTGATTTGGTTGTGGTGGTTTGGAGATAAATGGGTCTAGGGCTAGAGTTTTTTTGGGTAAAATGTGGAAATGGTTGCGGATGCGTGGTTAAATGGGTTTTGGGGACGAGGGTTTTGGTTTCTTGAATTAGGGTTAGGTTTTTTTATTTTCTTGGGGTGGTGGTGCGAAATGGGTTGCCGGTGGAGGAAGTCGTGCATTCATCTTTTCCATTTGGGCCTTCATTTGATTGATGGCCTTCAAAATTTACTCGAGAATGTTTGGCGAGGAGGTGTTCATCCTTTCTTGGACTCACGTGACATTGTTTACGAGTTTTTGTTTTTTTACAACAACAACTGGTGGAATGAACTAGACTCTGATACCAATTGACGTAACTGACATCAATGGGAAGAAGAAAAGATAATTCTCTCTCTAATCAATTCTCATAAAATGGAAGATTGACTCAAATGAGTCTACATAAGGGGTATTTATAGGAAGCAGTTGCTTGGCCTCTAAGATAAGAATTTAATTACATTTATTTCCCTAAGTGTCAATAACCTCCCTTCCTCTAAATACTAAATAAAAGGGAGAATGCAATGAATACTAAAAATAAAAGAAAGACTAACAAATAACAAAAATACAATAAAACCCTAAAAATACTAAAAATAACCCCTCAATCTTCATTCACATCAGATAAAGTTCTGAAAGAAGTAGATAATGCTGTCTCTGAATGTCTGATGGACTTAAAGTTGGGACGGGGAAAGTGGGTCAAGTTCGTTGATGATGGGGTCAATGTGTTGGAGCAGAGGGAACTATTGACTGATGAGAAGGTATGGGGTTAAATGTAAGGTTGTCATGGACTTTAATTTGGGCCTGGTAATTATTGATGCAATTTGGGAGGTTGGGCTAAAAGGAAACCAATGAGGTTGGGTTAAGTTGAGTGGGGGATGTGAGCCTACATATTTCTGAGGTGAGGGGTGGGTCAAAAGTTTGGATCTTGGTTTTAAGTATATGATTTTCTAGTTTGTGGGTTCTAATTGGGCTATCAAGTGGTTTGGTAATGAAATATTTGAGTCGGTCAGATTTATTCTAGGGTTTACTATAGATTATGGATAACGGTTCACAAGGATATAATTTAAAAACTCAAAGTAAAGATTATATATTAGGACATTGGATTGTGACAACCCGCCAACTAAAATAATAGGTGGCCAACTCAATCTCTAATAATCACAGGAATCATAGATGGTCCATTCTCAGCATCACTGTCAATTAAAATAATAGTACGAGATAACCATCAATCATTTTAGAAAAAGGATTATCAGTAAAAGAAAATTTTGTAAATAAAAGAAAACACTTAGACAATCCCATTTGCGAAAACGGTGGATATAAAAATCAATAATGAAGAACGACAATTTCATAAATAATCACCGAATAAGGTGTCGGTGCACAGACTAATACAAATAGTTACACCGAGTATTACATTTCAATATTTACAATATAGTAAATGAGTGCAACACTTGGGCAAACACGCCCGAATAAATAAACTGAACTTAACTAAAGTACAATGGAAAGAAGCTTCGAATACCAATAACCTACAACATCCGCAATATGCTGTAACTCCATAACAACTGAAATGGAAATGCAAATACGGGTGTCCATGCGGTAGAGCACCTGTAATGGCAATAGTATGTGCAAAAATAAAGACATATAGATACGGGTCAGGGCCCGGTTTGATATGATTCCCATGTGAATAAAATGCATGACAGTTAAGTACATAATTCTCTTGCATATGACAATAATATTTCTCACCTCTCAATCTAAAAGCAACCTAGCGTAATAGATGATGCTCAAGTTAAAGAAAGAACAGAAGGCTAACTTTTCCCCAGTCTTAACACTATGCCCTTATTGGTGCATGGGGTGTCTCGCAAAGCGAAATCCAAACAAGGAACCCCCTCGATACACTACTACTAGGCAAGGTTGATCGTCGAGATACATTAGACCCTGTCCTAATTAATTCAAGTACAAAAGGCTAATTTCTCCCCAGTCACAACACTATGCCGTTATTCGTGCATGGGGTGTCTCGCAAAGCGAAATCCAAACAAGGAACCCCCTCGATACACTACTACTAGGCAAGGTTGATCGTCGAGATACATTAGACCCTTAGCACAATATTTTGTATATATATATATATATATATATATATATATGTGTATATGTGAGAGATATCATCTACAACTACTTAAGGATACATAATTATATCCATTCATCATCAAAACATAATTCCCATTTATTCTTTAGGAATATGTATAAATGGTACAACACTTTATCAAATGTTTACCAATCAATTTCATCGTATACAATTTCATTTCATAGTCACATTCCTTATCAGGAAATATAATCATAGTTTTATGCTCTTTGTGGCATTTCATCTCAATTATACATTTTGTAAATATATCTTCCTAATCAGGAATATAATCATCATCATATGCTCTTTGTGGCATTTTCATCGTGATCTTTGTGGCACTTCATCATGCTCTTTATGGCATTTCATTGTGCTCTTTATGGAACCCATATACATCAAGTCCAACTTGATTTAGAATAGTTATAATTACATATATATATAGGAATTCTAAGACCGCCCGTCCGGGTTTTCCCACTGTGCGCGCCCCTAAATGGCTATCATCTTCCAGGGCCTGTTATTTAGACAACCTGGGATCTTACCAAACATCGGGAAGCGGCCATGTACCTGCGGGATAGTCAAGACCACACCCAGAATCTCCTACCCATCACAGAAAATATACAATCACAAGCGCTCACATGGCCTAAGGACTATATCCACCCTGCGTTAATTTGTGAGGGGGCATCACCACAACGCGCGAACTTCCCTTAAGATAGCGATTTAGATAGGGTGTGTATCCATACCTTTTAACATTTATAGAAGTCATATTTTCATTTGAAAACATCCATTTTTATATTCTCAAAATCATTTGTACTCATTTAGTAGTACAACATTTAATAATATACATTTCCTATTCTTAGAGTCATATTTTATTAATGACTTAAGACCCAAAGTGCCATTAACCTCATCTCGTCCCCAAGACTTCACTATAATATCATAAACCATTTAAAATGAATCTCCCTATAGGAGTGTCTCCCAAATGTCTCAACATTGATATTTTATCTTCAATTTATCTTTCGGTTTATCTCCTATTTCATTCGGATATCAACCTACGCAACTAGCCCTCGGGGTAAGCCCAAACATCCCATTAAATCCTAGGGCATTGTCTACCCAAAACCACCCTTTAGGACTCCCCATTAATCCCTAAAGGAAGGTCCCTAAACCTTGGACCTAAAATAAAAAGGGCTAGAAATCAAACTAAGAAAAATCTCACAAAAACAGGGGAACCTAATCGATTCTCCCCCTGGGCCGAATCGATTCGCCCTTGCGAATCTATTCGCTGAACAGCCGAATCGATTCGCTGAGAAAAACTGACTTTCTATAATTGTCCGAATCGATTCTTTCTTAACTCAAATAGATTCGGTCTGCCAGACTTGTAGCCTACCCCTTATCCGAATCGATTCTCCCTTAGGGCCGAATCGATTCGGTCCTGAAATTTATCCCAGTTTGGGCTACGGGTTCTATGAACCCTAAAATCCCAAAACCTACAATCTTTGATTTTATCCAACACCAACAACATCTAATTCCCCCAAATCATTTCTACACCATTAATAACTAATAGTTTGTCCTCAAATCAATTTAAAACTAAGATTTAAGGGTTTAATCACCAAAATCAATAAATACCCATTTAGGGTTTAAATCTCCAAAACTTAACTACACATGCAATTCATCACATTAAATCACATCTAGCAAGTAAAAAACTTGCCTCGAGGTTCGTAGTCTCTGATCCACCTCCGGTAGCAACGGATTTGGGCCTCAAATCTCCATTTTCTCTCTTTCTCTCCATTTCTCCCAACTCTCTCTTCTCTCTCTCTCTCTCCTTTGGCTTCTCTCATAAGATTGAGAAAATAAACAGGGGTGGGGGACTTAACCGGGTCTTAAAACATAATTACCCTCTTTTAATTGCTAATATACCATTTAAAATGACTCGTAACCACTTAATTGAGTCATAACACCCCAAAAGTGCCCAAAACTCCAAAATACAACATGGCACTTATCTCGACTATCTCAACTATTCTAAAAATAACCGCACCCCCTATTTTGGCATTCGGGAAAATGTGAACTATTTTTATGTTCCAATTTTATTTTATTTCATTAATTATACCACAATTTAAATATAAACTATAATCGTCATTTTGCATATAACGACGCAACATATCACAATATAATGCCATTCACCTTCTCATACGGTAAATAGACAAAACATAGTAAATATTATCCCTTAATTTCACGGGAAACAATATTTACTCCAACTTCCCCTATTTTATAGAATTAGCCCATCGGGTAAAATAATATAAAATAGCGGCTCAAAAGCCTGGGTTGTTACATGGATTAAATGCGATTGGGATGTATGTGTGATCTGAATAGTACTAGGTAGTTTCCCCAAAGGTATAAGGTCAGGTTTGTGAATGGGGGATAAATGAAAAGTGTTGTTTTGGTGGTTACCTTGATAGACATGCATATGAATTTTTCCTTCAAACTCAGATGATATGGTCAACTCTGTGGAAAGTCCAATGGGAGATGAGATTTTTCCACCATGTGCGTCTTCCTTTCCATTGACTGTATGCATCTCAGTTAGCTGCTCAAATTTTTTTCAGGTAGCGCTATGATTAGTGTCGTCAAAGGATTTCATTGGGGTTAAGCGCCAATTCTTTCCAGTAATGTTTGATTCCAAGGCCCATACAACTCAACATTTGACCCCCCCCCCCCCCCCCCAATCATCAACAAACTTGCATACCATCTTATCATGTCCTAGTCTCCTACATTTGTAGCAGAAGTTGGGAAGGATTTCGTATTTGAACAGAATCAATAGAGGACCACTTTCACCTCCTATTAGTATAAAACCCCTACAAATCGGTTTTGTAATATTAATGGATACCCTGATTCTCACAAATCTCCCAAAGGCCGGAGGATCAAAATTATCACTATCAAAACTTATGAACTTGCTGGCAATAAATGCTATTTTCTTGACAATACTTTCAGACCTTTTTGTGAGGGTAAGTTATGGATTTGCTGCCACAACGGAGAAGAACGAAAGTCGTAATCATCAATAACCTTGCCTTTCTCCCATTTTTTGAGAACAAGAAGATTATTTTAGAGTGACCAAGGACACTCGCTGAGTATATTTTTTTTCTCCGACTCATTTTGAAATTTGAATAAGAAGATTTTCTCTTTCCATTTGGTAACCATAACTGCATATTTGATTCCCAAACTCCATGAATGTTAATCTGGACCCCCACTATGTTAAAATGTTTCTCACTGGCCAATTTTCCCAATAATAATAGCTTTTGAAGTTCATCTGATGTTACCACAACATCGTTAAGGAATAATTCCCTTGTTGTGTTATCAATGTCCATGAATGAAAATGTTGGTGAAAAGGTACAAATGGGTTACAAAAGAGGGGAGTTGGAGATTCAGAGAGCAATAAATGAGGGTGGGATTGGGTGTATGAGCAAAAAAGTAATAAATAAGGAAACTTATACGGAAATTAGAGATAGGTATTAATGGTTGGTAAGGTAGAGATGAAGGGGTAATAACAGGTTAGGACTTAAAGCTAATAAACCTTAATAGGAGTGAAAACCTGGGAGGTGGGAGGAAACACTCGTCGCTAAGGGAGGGAGCACAAAACTCTTATTAAGTACTAGAAAAGATCCTCAAAGTAATAACTTTCTTCAGGTTGACAAATGATGATCACAAGGGACCATCAAAATTGTTAAACGAAAGGTCCAAAACAATAATCTGCTTAAGGTTCTCAAGTGATTCAGGGATGGCCCCAGAGAATTTTCAATTTGATATTTTCAAGTAATTTAAAGACTTGAGATAGAAGATTGAATATGGTAATTTTTTAAGAACATTTGAGGTGTAAGGTCTACCTTCTTAAGATGAGAAAGCTAAAAGAGGATGTTATTCGAACCATTAGTTCTCGGAAGCTGGTCAGCGCTTAGATCAAGTACAATCATGTGACATGTTTAAACACTAAGGATATGTGTACGAAAGCTCAGATCTTTAAGCATTAAGGATATTTTGTCTCTATAAACCTTAAAAAACATGTTTATAAATACATAACTGTTTGTTCTATAATTTTGGTTCTGAACCTTACAAAATTTCGAGGGAAACATGTCTTAAATAGAAAAAGTTAAGTCGGTGCATCATTCGAACAAGATGATGTTGTCGTTCGAACGAGATAGCTATGTCAGTTGAATGACAAAGCTATGTCGTTTGAATGACCTCTACATGTGGTTTGAACGACTGTGAATGTCGTTTGAAGTCTCAAAAACCAAGGTGAGAATTCACATGATTCTATATAGTAGTTATATCAGAATAAACAAAGTTAAAAAATTATAAAATCATTTTTAATGAAAAATAACATCTTTAACAATTTTCGAGCCCCATAAAAATTTATGCACTCATACCTGAGAGATCGAAACATGATGAAGAGATGAAACGTGCACCAATAAACATGGCATGATTTATATTTGAAGCTTGGCCATTACGTCTTCATTATAATTTCATAGGCTTATATGGATCGACACTTAAAATAGCATCCTATGACTTAAAATTGTTTTGTTCCGAGATTAAGTCAAATACATACAAATTGACACGCATAGGAATTTGTCCATACAAATCTCCCCCTTTGACTATTTCGGGACATAACTAAACCAGTGAATGCTAATTTGGGATATCAAGTCGAATGACACCTAACCCCCATCCCATAAACTCACAATAAAAAATTACAGGATACGGACTAGTATATGTAAGACTGGCAATCAAGAAACGTTTAAATGTCATGTAGTCTCGAAATCTCGAATCAATCGCTGAAAAATACCTACACACATGAAACAGACAAATAACCAGTTAAGTATGGAGGAACAAATGATATAAAACATTATGATACCAATATGAAATAATGATACCAATTTGTAAATCAAATCACCATTTGTTAAACATGTGAGCAAAACATGATATGATATCAATTTGTAAGCAAAGTAGAATATGATCATTACCAATTTATGCAAGATAATATGATACTGATATATACGCATACAAATATATGTGCTCATCATCACAACTCCCCCTACATCACATAAATCTTTCCTCTTTTTGTCTCGAATAGATAACCAGTGAAAAGATAAACAAACATTAAATATAGCATGAATAATCAATAAAGCATATCAAGATAAATAGATGTAGATAGCCAGCTAAAAATAATCAGAATATACCAACTCGTACCTAGCAAACAGTGACATGAAAGAAATCCTTAAAATCAGTAATGATGTGACTAAATGAACCTATGCAGTTTAAGAATCAAAACATGAAATATCGACTGTATGTAAACCATACAAATAACCCAGAAGTGCCAAAAAATATTCATGTCATCATGAATATGAAGTAGGTATTGAAATCAGAAGAAACCAAAAAAATTCCTCTACGTCATTCAAATGAGAATGCACTGTCGTTTGAACGACATATGTATGCCGCTCAAACCATGCATCAAGGGACCTCAAAAATTGCAAACTAGTAGGCTCTCATGCGAAGCAACCGATCTTACGACCTTCTCGCGACCCAACACTATTACTCTCACCAGCTCGCTTGAACCCTCACGATATCAAAACTTTGAATGAGATGGACTTGTCGCTCGAGTGACGTCCAGACCTCGTTTGAACAACATGACATTTTCTATAATCCAATCCTAAAAATGTTGAAGTTTTGCCCAGCGAAAAAATAGTCTGAAAACAGGAACTAAAAATACCAAATAATAGCAAAATAGACTCAAAAAAAAAATGAAAACCATATGAGTTACATGCTAACATAGTATCGATGTGCTCAAACATATATATTGAATGTATGGGCATGATACTACAAATGAATAACAATTACAACACATCGAAATGATCACGAAGCTCTAATTGAAAGCTAAATTTCAACAAACTTAGTTTTAGCCATATTTAATAATTAAATATTGAGCTTAATGAACGAAATGAACAATATGCACACATATCCAAAATTTTGACCATTTTTTAAACAATAATGTCAACTGGAAATACCAAATAGTATCAAAACAAACTCAAAACAGAAAAAAACAAAACAAACAAAAATCATATGAGTTACATGCTAACATAGTATCGATGTGCTCAAACATGGATATGGAAGGTATAGGCATGGACTACTACATATGAATCACAATTTCAACACACTGAAACATCACGAAGCTCTAATTGAAAGATAAATTTCATCAAACTTAGTTTTATCCATATGTGACAATTAAATATTAAGTTTAATGAACTAAATGAACAATATGCACACAAATCCAGAATTTTGACGAATCTAAAAATAATAGCGTCGTGTAATCATATTCAACTCAAGGTTTCGTGGTGCAAACCCGTTATACTTTTTCATCCAAACACCCTCAGGTAATCATATTTTATTTTTTATTGCTTTGAGGTTCTACATTATCACTTGAGAAAACGTATTGGCCCCTTATCGGAATATATGAATTTTGTAATTGCCATAACTTTTTCTTGGGCTCTTTTTAAACGGTGACTTTCGCAATGAAGTTATTATCTTCTCACAGTCCTTTTCCATGCACACTCATCATTTTTTCAATATAGCACAAATAATCCTCACGGAAAATAATTCTTACATGCACAACTCTTCTATGTCTATTGTGTGCATAGATGACAAGATTGAGAGGAGAACGTCTCACCAAACTCAAATATGCATAAAAAGTCAAACATTCATGTAAGCTCGTGCATTTTTGTAAAGATGATATATATAGAAAGTCGCAAATCAACTTTGAAACTACCCCATTTAATCCATGATTAAGATCATTATCAACATCAATAATTATGACAAAATTTCCTAGCCACGTGGATAATGAAACAATGGGGGTCCAAAAACACCAATATGCCATATCAAACATGTAAACTCAAAACTCAAAAACAAATCGAAAATCTTTTTGTTTGAACATATTTTGAATCAAATAAAAATAAAATCTTTTTGTGTTTTTCAATAAGAGTCAAGCAAATGAAAAAAACAATACAAAATTATACACAAGTCATAATACTAGCAGAATATATATCATGAAGCAATAACTAGAATATGTCAAACATGGCAACACAGCCATCCTTTAGATTTCGCATGGGAAGAATCAAGTGAAACCAAATGATAATTATGAAGTTTAATTCCTAAAGCCACTAAGTCCGATTTCCTAACCCAAGTAGGTGTGAAATGATGCATGGGGGTTTGGGAACCGAAATGACATTATGCCTAAATTTCCTACAAGCATTCTTAAGGTCATAGAAATAACGTTTAAGGTAACCTTTCCTACCAAAAAAGCGCAAGTTTAACGACAGTGGGAATGATTACCTACATGTGGACCATTCCTAACGTTCCTAGTTGGCTCTCTCACACGAGCAGGATTGGCTTTGGGAATGGGAATAATACGATCATCGAAGCCCTTGCCATCCATATCTTCTTTAATTTGGACAATGCCTAAAATCTTATCCAATTACTCCGACCTAGCCTCCAAATCAAGATTAACTACAGACGAGTCTCGTAATCTCTCCACTAAATCATAAATCATAGTCTCAAGCAAACGCTTAGACTCCTCAAACTCTAAAAATTTCCTTTTTCAATGTCTCAATCAAACCACGGAGATTATATTTCTCACCCTCAACATACTCTAATTTCTCTTTGACAGGTCCAACGGTCTAACCCAAATAGTCCAACGGTCTAAGCTTAGTGTCCCTGTGATCGGACACCTGATTTAATATAAATATACAAAAAGAAAGAGATTTGCAAGAAACGAGTCCGATCCCGAGTGTGAAATATTTTAAAATAGTTTAGCAAGTATTTAAAATGCATTAAAGAAAATATAATACACATGTTACTCTTTCGAGATCTAACTTGAGAATCCTCAGCTCTCATCTAATGTGCACGCCTAATGTACTTCTAAACTCTTCTACTTATAGTTATCACGCCTAACTAGAGTGTAGAAATTAATCTTTCAATCACTACACATGATAATAACCCATATTTCCCATGTAATACTTTATCAAAATATTTTCACAACTTTTATTTCAAATGGGAGTATTCATAAATCAAGTTAAGTATTCACTTACTTAAGTTATTCAGGCATCTTCATTATATTTCTTATCTACAAATTTCACATAGTAGATAACATCACACACACAGACACAAACACACACACACACACACAGACACACAGATATATATCTATATACTGGCAAAAATGCCCGTGCCTGAAGGCATGGCGAAAATTTCGAAAGTACATAATCGCGAAACAATGAAAATTTCAAAAGTACGGAATTGAAAAACGACGAAAATTTTCAAGGTATGTAATTGAAAAATGAAAAAAAAATAGTTCCCCAACAAAATAAAGTATAATTTTAAAAAAATGACACATAGTCCAACAATATTGAAATAATCTAAATTCTTCAAACAGGTTCACATATAACATGAAATTTAAAAAAACAAAGTATCAATTTTAAAAAAAAAATTAACATAACATCCTTTATTTATTGAACTATCCCTCCTTAAGGGATAACAACCAACCAAACAATATAGAAAGAGCCCAAATTCATCCAAAAAATTATTTAACGCTAATTATACAAACCTATAATGTAATTATACACAACTATGCATACTAAAAATGATGAAACCATAGTTTGTTGTGTCCAACAATTTGAAATACAATTACCAAAAAAGAAGTAACCCCCTTTTCAGAAAAAAAAACATGGAACAACGCGGCCACGCACCACCTCCATCTCGAACTCCTGCCACTTTTTTGTTCAACCCATGACTTCAAACCTCTCCAACTCGAGTTGATCTACAAAGCAACAATTTGATTGATAAGAACAAATAACTATAAATAAAAAATTTAATGTGAGAAATATGTATCGGACTTATGTCTTACCACATTTTCATTTCTAATGCTTGCTCTGAAATAAATAAATATACCTGCTAACATAAATAATAAGAAAATGTGAGAACTAAACCATTAGTATTCATGTAAAAGAAAATGAAAATTAACAATAATGAAAATTATAAACTAAAGTACTTGTAAAAGAATGGATAAATAAATGTCCCACACCAAAATTCAAGTTTCTTCACATTTTGGGTTGGGGAGCTGCTATAGGTGCAGGATCCACAATTCATGCCACAATCTTTGAACATAAAATTTGATAGGAGAAAAAATCTGCAAACCTGTAGTAGGAAGAAAAAAATCTTCAAATTAGCAAGTGTGCTAGTGTGTACGTGTAATAACGTGAGGCAGAAATAGGGGAAACATGAGGACCTAAGTTCCCCACCCTGAAGAGATGAAGAGAAAGAGAATCTGCTGTATCGTGTCACGCTGTTGGAATTAATTGATAGAATTACAGTCCTTGATACTGATATTTCACAACTGGCAAACATACTTTATTCGGAAGGCTCGCTAAAGTTTTTACAAAAGCAGGGACTGTACATTAAAGTTTTATATATACTTAATATTTTTTATACTGAGTTGACAATCTTAGGGAAATAAGACTTGATCTCGATCATAAAAAATATGATAAAATGAAAAGAAAAGAAAACAAATACTATTTAGCGAGAACATTTATTTGTTTTAAAAAAAATAAAGTGTCAAAGTTTTAAAAAAAATGGCCAGAGTCTCCTTTGTTTATTGGACTATCCACCCTTCTCAAGGGATAATGACAAATCCAACAATATAAAAAAAAACAAATTTGCCTAACAAAAGCTTCAATGAAACAAACATCTTAAAAAAATAAATATATATCAATGGAAGCCCAAATAATTATGTTCCACTATAATTATTGTCCGTTCTTTTCCAAATGCGACCTGATACAAAAAGGAAAATATAATTAGTAAATAGAAAAAGCTAGTAAAATATTATATAAACAAAGTTAATTATTAATTATATAGCAAATACACCATGTCTCTTACACACCGTGTCGCTAGCGAAATACCACCATAATTGTAAACACACCGCGTCGCTAGCGAAATACACACAATAATTGTAAACAAAATCAATAATCTTTGTAAATAACCATCATTCAAAGAACCCCCGGTGTCGTAATTGCATTGAAGATAGGAAATCACCACTTATAATGTCACTGCGATGGTTCAAGCCAAATGAAAAAAATATATGTTGGGTATTAGACATGAAAATAAAATAAAATTAGGTAATACACATAAAACCACTAAAAATCTACCAATAGAACCAACAAAGTTATATTATCCTCTAAATATCCATTTAACAAAATAGTACAAAGGCAATTGAATGAATCCAAGCCAATAACTAAAAACACGCCAAATAAATTTAACTAGAACACAAAAATTCAAATAAAATTGAACCTAAAAAATAACAAAATCCAAATATTATTTATCAAAAAAAAAAAATTGAACCTGAAAAATAACACAAACAACAAAATCCAAATCAATCTTATGCAAAAAAAACCCAAAACCAAAATAAAATAGTAGAGCCAAATCTAATTTTTTAACATATTTAAGTTAAAAAAATAAAAATAGAAAATAATAGATCTAAAATACCAAATCTGGTGGAGCGGTAGCGACGGATCGTCGTGGTAGAGCCGTCGGAGTCGCACATATTGATAAAAAAAAAATTGAATCTGAAAAATAACAAAATCCAAATATTATTAAACAAAATAATTGTAAACAAAATCAATAATCTTTTGAAATAACCATCTTTCAAAGAACCCCCGGTTTTGTAATTGCATCGAAGATATTTGGAAATCACCACTTCTAATGTCGCTACGATGGTTCAAGCGAAATGAAAAAAAAATATGTTGGGTATTAGACATGAAAATAAAATAAAATTAGGTAATACATGTAAAAACCACTAAAAATCTACCAATAGAACCAAGAAACCTATATTATCCACTAAATATCCATTTAACAAAATAGTACAAAGGCAATTGTATGAATCCAAGCCAATAACTAATAACACGCCAAATAAATAAAATTAGAACACAAAAATTCAAAAAAAATTGAGCCTGAAAAATAACAAAATCCAAATATTATTTATAAAAAAAAATTTGAAACTGAAGGCACGGTGACATGTTTGAAAGTACATAATCGCGAAACAACAAAAATTTCGAAAACGTAATTGAAAAACCCCATTAAAACAAAATAGGAAAAAATCATTGAAAGCTTATAAACAAAAGGAAAAGTTCACTAACTAATCCACTACTTAGCATTAGAATATGAATATCATTTCCATATAATGAAAAGAATATATTAAAAAGTCGAAAGAAAATAAACAACGGATGTAAGAATGCGAAACCAAGACTAAGACTTCTAATTATAAACTATAATAACCCATTGTAAGCTAAACATTGATAATAATGGGATAGTTTCAGTCATGGTTAATATTCATATTATTACTGTTAAAATTTCCAAAAAAATAGATGGATACCTCCGTAGCTCCCGGATAGAAATTTATATGCCCAGTAGTGATTGTGAGTTCTTAAACCTGTGAAATGGGTAAAAATAATTGATTAATGGATGTGAATTCAATTGCACGTTTGAATCTACCTAAATCAATCTAAAACACATGTTCACTACCTCTTACTAATCATCAATTGACAAAATTATAGTGTGATGTATTAGGGGCACTAATACATGGTCTTCAACATTATTTAGGATTAGATTACATAGCTATTGTAACCGAACAAATGAAGCTCGGGTTTGAAATAAAAAGTGATATGTATGGCATGTATGCAATATGCATATATGCATATTCATATATGTCATATGCATATTGTCTAAATTCATCCAAATTGTCTAAATTCATCAAGTAAATTCACATATAAAATGAAATATACAATATTCATCAATCATAATCACTGCGTCTCAATAAAACAAAGTGTCAATTTAAAAAAAAAAATTGGCCATAATCCCCCTTGTTTATTGGACTATTCACCCTGTTTAATGGTAAACAACAAATCCAACAATATAAAAAAAATCCCAAATTGGATGTAATCCAACAATATAAAAACATCCACAAACTCTCACATATTGATGTAATTCAAATAATAGGAATGGAAAAAGTAATAGTAATTATCCATTCCAATATGGAAAAGATTTGGGAACAAATAATTAATAACTGGCCCAAACATTATTTATAAAAAAAAATTGTACCTGAATACTTGTTATTTATGCAAAATAATTGCTTAAATGAATCACGCTTCCACCTGAGATGCATCAAAAAGAAAAAAAATAGTAATGTTATAACTAAAATACACGTCAAATAAATTAAATTAGAACACAAAAAAATCAAACTTTGATGACATTACCAAAAACACACTCAATGGTTACCTGCAACAAAAAATTATTAGATCTGCAAAAAAATAAATTATATCAGCAAAAAAAAATTATAAAAGTAAAAAAATAAACAATATAAACGAAAAATCGTGGCTAGAAAATAAAGCTCTGACCAAGTCTTTTAAAGCTTCGCCCAACATATCTCCGACTACCTCAACACAAATCAGCAGACCAAATCCCATGTATTGTTTAGGTGCAGCTGTTTCAAAAATGTAAATCAACAATAAGCCCTAAAACCACCAAATAAATAAAAATAAAAATTTGAACAATACAAACAAAATATTAGATCTGTAAAAAAATTTCCTCCAAATAAATAAATAAAAATAAAAAATTTGAACCACACAAACAAAATTTTAGATCTGTAAAAAAAATTCCTCCAAATAAATAAAAATAAAAAATTTGAACCACACAAACAAAATTTTAGATTTGTAAAAAAATAGATCTGCAAAATATAGATTTGCAAAAAAATCAAATCTCTGCAAAAAAACTCACCACACAACCATTTAGATCTGAAAAAAACCACAGCGTGGGAAACTTTTCCTCGGCAGATCAACCGACGCCGAAAACTTTTTTATGGCAGATTCGATGAAGATCCGGCGAAAATTGTTCAGATTCGGTGAAGATACGTGTGGGTGGGGGCAGCAGTGGAAAGGGGGAGGGGCAGTGAGGGGCGAGGGGGCAGCGGGGTAGGTGAGGGGTGGCAGCAAAGCAGGGGCGAGGAGCGTAGGCGGCAGTGGAAAGAGGGAGGGGCAGCGGGGAGGGGAGAGGGAGGAGGAGGGGAGAGGGAGGGCCGGGGCCGGGAGAATCAGTGGAGTAGGGGCAGGGGCGTAGCAGGGGCGGGTAGAGGGTGAAGGAGGGGAGAGGGAGGAGTGCAGCGGGGAGGGTAGAGGGTGGAGGAGGGGAGAGGGAGGGATTTGCAGATCGTGGAAAATGAAAACGGGGTAAGGGATAGAAGTTTTTTTTTTTCAATTGTGCCATGTCATAATGAGTATAATCTCACATGGCACAATCCCAAACAATTAAATCTCCCCCAAAAATTCGATCCCAGCCATTGATTTTTTGGAACAGTAAAACACCCCCTCTCTCACATATATATATATATATATATATATATATATATATATATATATATATACACACACTAATTCAGCATCTCTACACTTAGATACTGTGCCGGCATACTCTGCTATCAAGTCCCAATACATCTCACACTGAATAGGGATAATGGGTTCGAAACCTCCCACCAACCATCAAAATACAAATCACACATATTGGAGGCGAAAATAGTTTCAAGCCTATGGGCTACGCATCCATATAATCGTCAACACTATAGTTCTCACAAATAACTCGTAACTAGGTTCTATGTTCTGAGGTACAAGTCAAATATCCCCCCGAAGTCTCCTAAAGATAAGACTGTGTTCTTCACAACCTACTGCGATAGCAGGCAGCGTAGGTATATCAATACACATAATAAATCAAGTAATAAGTATTCACACCATCTGTATATATCAACATTATAGGCATACTCGCATCATATATCATATATCTCATACGTAGTATATTTATGCCCCGAATATCCTACATATTAATTATTCTTACTTTGCTCATTACCTCATGCTTCCGAGTATTTATTTCCACTCTAAGTGCATCCATAACCTTACATATAATATAAGTATATGGGTCTCTATACCCTACTAGTCTAAGTGCTCATATCACTCGAATTCTCGTGACTCGAATCATTTCCTGAATTAGTTATTTTCTCTCAATTAAACCATATTATGTTTAAGCCTTAATTCCCTCTCGTATGATTAATCTCAAAACCCAACCTAGGCCTACTGGTATTCTAATAATATACTCAATATGTTTAATATAAACTTCCATAAGTGAATCCCGATCATCTCCCAAAGATTCTAAATTAAAAAGGGAAAAAATCATTTTACAGGCAGCTGAATTGATTCGCCCTTACCGAATCGATTCGGTCGTACAAGTCTCCCAAAATATGCAGAATTTTACCTAGGACTTTCTTCAAATTTCAACCCTAAGACCTGGATGCAATTCACCCAACCTCCCAAATAATAATGCTAGATGCTATACTAACATAATTGAATATGTTCTAATGATTAAAAATCATAAATTCATCAAAGGAGCATCATTTATCAGGATTAAATCAAATGAATTCATTAAGAACCATAGTTCAATGTGTTCTTCAAGAACAACCAATAATACTCATAATTTTACATCAAGATTTCTTTAATTTCGTGGGTCATCATCTGAAATCATAAGGAAACTAACTCTAACTCATATTCAATTCTAAATTATGATCTACATCATTTAATTTTGTAAGGAAACAAATTTCCAATTGAGTCCATATGTAGTTTTGGCTTAATTTCGGACAAAATCATTTGAGTCATAGGATAGATGTTTGTTCCTATCAAGACTATGACGTTTGAAGAGTTGAAGACGTAGCGGCCTAGATTCGAATGCCACATCATTGCCGAGTTTCAAGTCCCCCATTTTGCATCATCAACATTTGACGATTCCAAGGCTCCAAAGGTATGAATGCTTTATATATATATATGAGGTTGGAAATTTTATTGGGTGTGTTTCATAAAATTCTTTTTATGAATTTTTATTTTCAGAAAATCTCCTTAGAACTTTTTCCAAAAGTTTTTGGGCTTAAAAATGAAAAATAAAATTTTATGAATTGTCATTCGAACGACAAATAGGATGAGTTTTCTAACGAGTTTAAGCCATATTTCTCTGAATTGTTGTTATAATCTCGTTCGAATGAGATATCAAATGAATTTTGTCCCTTAAACTCTGAATTCTCATTAGAAGATGTTCGAACGATGTCGTTCAAACGATAATGGTCATTCGAACAAGATTGCGTCAGTTTTTATTTTTCCCTCCATTTTTTCCCACTACTTGTCCCCATTACTATTATCAGTTTTAATGACTTCGGGTAGCAATTTCCCTAAGTGGTTTTTGAGAGACAAATTTATCAACCAAATGTCCTCTTTTATGTGTTGAGTTTTATGGATTAATTTCTTCCAAAAACACATATACACCCATAGTTTGTTTACTTCTAAGTTCATACATATATTGTTTGCTTGGAGAGTTGGTTTGGCACCTATTTTTTTCTTAATCATTTGAAGGAGATTGTTTGGGTTTCTTCACTACCCCAAGAGGAAGATTTGTTTGTGCTACGGCTTTCTCACATGGTGAAAGTCACCATGTGTGGTTGATAGTTGGTGTACCTCCATTCGTGAACTCCAAGGTTTCGGTGGACACTGGAGTTATCTACAAGGGAGAGGTTGAAGAGAGAAGGAAGCGTGGGGACTTGAAGGAGTCGAGTTGAGTGATGTAAGTCTTCTTGTCGTTTCTTTGTAAAATTTTTGTACCTAGTGGATTTGTTATGCCAGGGCCATCCGAGGTTTTTCCCATTTGGGTTTTCATCATACATCACCGTGTAGTGTGATTGTGTTTATTTTTATCTTTCTAAATCACCCTAGATGGATGCTAGGACAAACAAGATAAAAATTTGTTTAATCTTCACACTTGTTTAATTTAATGATAATTAATTGTTTGGGTTGTGATAGTTTAATTTAATTCAAGTCATCATATTTAATTTGTTAAAATTGGTGTTTAGTTTGTTTGGCCTAAATTGAAAATTGAATTAATTATTGTTAGGAAAATTTTAGGACTTGGATTGAATTATTTTGATAAGTGAAAATTAATTTGTTTCGGTAGTTTAATTTCACTTTTGGTTTAACTTAATTTTACTTTTGAAGAAATTAAAATTTGAAGTTTGTTTTTGTTTAAAATTTGAATTGAAATTTTAGTTGGGAATTTAATTGAACCATCACATTAATTTTTTAGAATTTACAATTTAGGGGCTTCCATATCTTTCAAGTGGTATCAGAGCATTTAGTGGAGAGAGATTGCATTTTCAAATTGGTATCAGAGTCGGGGTGCTAATTTATTACGTTGGGATCCTTTAGTTTTTTTGGTTTAAAAATGGAATTTCCCCCTATTTCAAAATTTCTAGTTTTTAATGGTTCAAATTATGCGTACTGGAATGTGCGTATGAAATCGTCACTAAATCCATAGATGAGAGGGTTTGGTAGTTTGTTGTTACCAGGTGGTCCCCACCTACATGTTTGGTTGAAAATGAGCGTTTCCCAAAACCCATTGAGGGATGGAGTGAGAACGAGCTTAAATTAGCCAACTTTAATTCTCGAGGCTTGAATGCTTTGTTTAGTGCGATCACACCGGATGAATTTCGACGTATAATGACGTGTGAAACCGCTAAAGAAGCTTGGGATATTTTACAACTCACTTACGAGGGAACTAGTGTCGTTAAATCTTCGAAACTCCAAAACCTCACCACTTAATTCGAGATCATTAAGTTTCTCTAAAATGAAACTTTTGATGAATTTTATGCTAGAGTTTCATATATTGTTAATTCATCATTTAATTTGGAAGAAAAAATACCCGACGACCGAGTAGTAAAGAAAATTTCAAGGTCTCTACCCGATAGATTTATTCCTAAAGTGATCGTATCGAATTCTTTACCCACTTTAGCATCTACGAAACTAGAAGAGCTCATAGGTGATTTACAAACCTATGAACTAGATATGTTTCCCTCCAAAAATAAAAAGAACAAAGATAAGGTCATCTCTTTGAAAGATCGAAAGGAGGAAAATGTAGTTTCAGATGATGAGAGTGATTTTGACTCGGAAGAAATGGCTATGTTTTCTAGGAAATTTAGAAAATTTCTTAAGTTTAACAAAGATAATCTTAAAAATGAATATAAGAAATTTGATAAATACAAGTATAACAAGCCCGAGAAGATCCCTAAAATTCAAAATGAAAATGTTAATAGGGATGACTCAAATCGTTATTTTGGTTGTGAAGGGTATGATCATAGGGCTTTTGAATGTCCCACTAAAATATGGAAAGAGGGAAAGCAACTAATTTCATACAATGCCACCCTTAGTGATAGTGATAAGGAAGAGGGACCCAATTCCCCCATTAAATGCAACTTTATCGCGTTCATGGCAAGTCATGTCAGCACCGATAATGAATCTTGCCACAAAGATATACATTTACATGACCCTTTCGAGGTCTTTGTTTATGAATCCTAAAAATTTGATGGTATAGAAAGTGGAGAAGAAAGAGAGAGTGTAAATGATGAAGAGGTTGATGAGAGTGGACTTTAAATAGCTTTCAATAATTGTATGTCGAATTAATTAAAATAAAAAGGGCTAATTTGAAGTTAGAAGCTTGTTTGAGAGAGTGTGCCAAGGTCATTGATGAAACTGGTTTAGTGGAAGACCTTAGGACACGTGAGAGAGCTCTTCGAGAGAAGATGGAATATGTTTAAGGAGAGAGAGTGTGACAACCAGCTCAAAATAATAATAGGTGGCCAGCCCTATACTACATTAAATCAGATATCTCAGATGGCACAGTCTCAACATCAACTGTCAATACTAATAATATAAGGCTAACTACCCGAAATCACTAAAAGAGAATTATCAAAAATTTTAAACTTTTATTTAACAACAACAACAAAACCAATAATGCCATCACAACCAACAATATACATCTAACTATGATAAGTGAATAGTGCAAACTCCAAATATATAAAAGAGTGCAATACAAAGTACAAATAAAATACCCGAATATGCTGTCGGATCACGGACAATACAACTCTGAGAAATAAAATATGAAAGTGTTAATCTACAGCACCTGAATACTATCTCAATATACAAACTGAATCCTAATCTAGACGTACAAGATAGGAATCGACTAAAGAAAAATGTCGCAACAGTCCGCTACTGCTACAGATCCACGAATACTGGATGGATGAACAACAAGGGCGTCCTTGTGGAGCAACACCTAAAGAAATACAATATATGCATGGAGGGAGAAAATATAAA
Source organism: Sambucus nigra (assembly GCA_949130495.1). Lineage (NCBI taxonomy): Eukaryota > Viridiplantae > Streptophyta > Magnoliopsida > Dipsacales > Adoxaceae > Sambucus > Sambucus nigra. Next base: position 4,760,248 of record OX422214.1, on the reverse strand, counting down.
CGGGTCAGAGCCCGAGTTTGAAAAACATTTTATAGCAAGTGTATTAAAATGCATAATAATTATAAATGCATTATTACATGATTAAGGTGGAATCGAACTCTCCATCATAATTCAACTCACCTCTCATCTAAGGCGCGCACTAAGCATATGCACGTGATCTCCAATTGGATGCCCGTTTCTAATTTAGGCAAGAGGATTCTAACTTAAACCCAATGAAAGTATTTAAGTAAAACCATCTAACCTATCTCCAAATCAACATAGTTTCTAAACTCTATAGATTATATACGTTAACTTTAATGTAATAATTATAGTTATCTTTATAATGTTCATTTGTTGAACATATAAAGTTACAATACCATCTCATAACCACATTAACACAATACATCATCATTCTCAATTTCTAGAATTTCATATATACTAGTATGCCCTTTAATGGCATGTAAACAATATATATATATATATATATTTATATATATATATATATATATATATATATATATAATTATTATATATGAGTTATTAGCATCATGAGTTAAGAACTAAATTCCTCTCGATCCTCAACACGGCACTGCGTTTCGTGCGTGAGGCATCTCGCCGAGGCGAAATCAAAACAAGGAACCCCCCCCCCCCCCCCCCCGTTACACTGCTCCTGACCGTACTGATTTTTGAGGCTCATTATGCCCTCAATGCATGATGCATGTAACCCAAATTATTAACCACTTTTAATTAATTAATTAATATTCTCAACTTTTAATAGTACACGGCGTTTCATGCGTGGGACGTCTCGCTGAAGTGAAATCCAAACAAGGAACCCCCCCATTGCACTACTCCTGGCACTGTCGATTATCGGGATAGGTGATATATATATAAGTATGAGCATTAAGGACTAACTTATCCCTAACTTCCGACATTACACTGCGGTTCATGCGTGGGACGTCTCGCCGAAGCGAAATCCAAACAAGGAACCCCTCCGATACACTAATCCTGGCAATGTTAGTAGTTGAGGTCCATTATGCCCTCGATACCCAAGTACAAGCACAAACAATAACAATCCAACCGAGCTATAACTCGAAGGAAGCAGGCTCACATGCTATCATCTTCCAGTAGCCCATATACGTAGCAAACTGGGGCCACCTGGTGGGGTTCAACGACACCCACCTCGTGATCAACTCACGCACACGACGTCCCAGGAAGTGGCCATAGCTCCTAACCGGCAAGTGAGAGAGACACATACCCACGACCTCTCACCCCCAAAAATAATAAATATAAATATGTCATTTGTTGACCACCATGGACGACTATGACCTGGGGAATATCTACACCCTGCTCTTTGAGCCAGGATGCTCACCCTCTACGCACGTAACTTCCCAATGATAGCAAGGAGGGGGTATGCTTAACTATGTATATATATATACCATCATATAAGGTATAAGTACATCACCACATAATAAATATATACCATCATATAAGGTATACCTGCAGTATCATTTACATTTTCAATATTACGCACTTAGGCGTAGTGAATTAATATCATTATTTAGTATATCGCTCTCTTTTGATACACTAACCGTCAATTCTCACACATCTTCCCCACTTAGTATATACTGTACTATTTCTCAGTTGAAGCTCGCATGTCGATTCTAATTTGAATTGTCTCTCAATTCTATTTAAGTTAAGGATATTCTTTTATCCTAATGCACCTCAATTTGCATTTTCAATTCTCCATCCATATTATGGTTCAATTCATTTTATGAACCTTTTAAAGTTATCCCATTTGGGATTGGATCCTAAGATCCGGTATCTCTACGTTATTCTCATTCTCTCATATGAATTGAAATTATTATCCCCAAGTAAAATCTCCAAATCAAGGTGGGCTTCCCCACTTAGAATATACCAAAATATCTAGTCGGTATTCCTTAAATTTAGTCAATATGACTCCAATCATTTATTATAAGGGAGACTCTCTAAAAGCCTCCAAACACACTCCAAATAACTCCTATAGAAGTTCCCAATTTATGATCTTAGACAAAATGGGATAAAATTCTTCCCAGAAAAACTTCTCCAAAATTCCCCTATTTTCGAATCGATTCGGCCCCTCCAAATCGATTCGGCCCAAAAATCGAATCGATTCGGCCTATCCGAATCGATTCGCTCCAATGGACCTGAGAGTCTGCTACATTCCGAATCGATTCGCAAGGGGCGAATCAATTCGTCCCTAAAGACCTGGGGATTCTACAACAGACCGAATCGATTCGGTAGGGGCGAATCGATTCGGTAAGTGCAGCAAGCTATGAAATGGGAAATTTTCTTCTTAACCCAAAATACCCAAAAATCATTTTAATCATCTTCCAACTATTTTGATCCAACCCAAACACACATATAGCATTAATATTCATCCAAGAACACATATAAATTAATTTCTAACCTCAAATTCATTTTCTACATAACAAATCTAAGATTTTTCCCAAAAATTAGGTTTTGATAAACTAAACCTAAAACCCCTAAATTTCATCCACAAATCCTACAATAAATGGTACACAACATTTATTTAGCAAGTTTAATCACTTGCCTCGGGTTCGTAGGGTCTGAATCCACCTTGAGATCGCGTAGAAATCGAAAATCTCCACTTTCTGTCTCTTTTCTCCTTCCTTTCCTTCTTCTCTCTTTCTCTCTTTCTATTTCTCTTTCTCTCATTGGAGAAATAATCTCCCGTAGGCTTAATAATCCTTTCTCCCAAATGTACAGATCTTTAAATGATAATACACACTTTAAATGACTCGGTAACTTTAATTTGAGTCAAATGGCCCTAATTTATTTCGGAACATAAATAGACCCCAAGTACAGTCATTTTAACTTTCTCGACCCTTCCGAACACAACTACACCCTCAGAATTACCATTCGGAACACTCTCTAACAACTCCAAATTTTGACCTTAATTTCCAATTTAATAAATCTCCAATTAAAATAATATTTATTTCTCCCAAAATAAATAAATCACCGTCTCCAAGACCTCGGGTTGTTACAAACTTTCCCACTTACAAAAATTTCGTCATCAAAATTTTTGCTAAGCCTATTTCCTTCAAAGCTCAACTAGTTCCTACTACACTCACCCTTACTAATCCTATCTCCAAACTTCTAACCTCCCATGACGAATTAATTTTAATTTAAGTTTATTATGAGTTACATGAAACCAATTTCCACATATAGGGCGCCCATACACCCCTTATATTTGAGCTTTATGCTCACAGCAATCATAATGAGGCTTTATTTGCCTCCAAAATTCCACAATTCCAATAATATAAATAATACTAAAATTTTAATAGAAAAAAATTTGAATGGTCCAAGGAAATAACTCCTCTCAATTCCTGACATTCGCCCATTTTGTGCGGGGGACGTCTCGCAAAAGCGAAATCCAAATAAGGAACCCTCCCAATACACTACTATGAGGTGACGTCGGGGATTGAGAGTTTGTATAATCCGGACTAGGGTTTGAAAAAGATTAAATTTTAAGAAAATCATTTTGAAAGGGCCCGAAGGCCGATAAAAGTTTTATTTTGAAAATAATTTATTTGAAAACAGTTTATATATTATAATATAGTATAAAATGCCTTATGTCCAACACAAGGTCTTTTAAATCATCATATACATAACAATATGTAGCTCACAAAAATTATCATAATCATGAGATAAAATTTTCCTGCGTCCCATCAATCCACAACCTCAACTTTCAAGCATAAACAACATCTTACATCATTTCAATATTTAGCCATTTATAAGGCTCATCCATAACTGGAATACAACAATTATATAATTCTAACATGACTATATAACAAAAAGTAGCTTTATCATTACTACTTGTCGCACCATAAGCATTCTTACATTTACCACAAGGTATAAAGCTCTTTTTGAGCACCTTGCAAAATCCTCTATTCTTTACAAAATAATAGCATAAGAGCCTATCTTGCTCAAAATTACCCTTAGGGTCATTACATACCATACATAATAGGGTTATAACACTACCCATACATAAACATCTCTCATACAATTTTCCCAAAACTTCATATAGTAATTATCCTATTCATAAAGGAAAATTAACTTCCAACCTCTATCTCTAGTCCGATTACCCTTCCTCATCAATGGGCTCCCATACATAGTCCCCGGCCTAAAATTACCTCGAATATGTTGTAGGGGTTGCACTTCCAAAACTTCATCAAAACGTGGTCTTTTACCTCTTTTAGGGCAATCTCTCTTCTTATGACCTATTTCTTTACAAAAGAAACACTTACCCGCAAATCCTTTTTGCCCACTCGCATTATTGGCACCCTCATCGCCAAACTTACTTGATGAACTTGAATTTCCAAAGTTCCTCCCCTCTCGTGAATGAAGACGATATTCATAACACTTTAATAGTGCCACATTCACTACCTCGACGAAAGTCACTAATGTAGGACCCTCGAACAAATGTTTCCGAATTCTCCAATCTAGACCTCGAACAAACTTCGATATACGTTTCTCTTCCGTATTTTCCTCATCAGGTACTAGTTTCGCCCATCTAGATAAATCCTCTTCATATTCTGCCACCGTTCTATTTCCTTGAAAAATCTTCATATTCTGAGTTGGGGAAGGAAAATACCTTCGATCGAAAAGCTCCCAAAATTCTCTTATAGGCAAAGTATCTCTCTGTTCAGATGTGGTGACAGACTCCCACCATTGAAGAGCTGTACCCGATAACTTAAAGGTGGATAAAAATTGCTCATGCACCTCACAACACTCAACCATACGAAGGTGCCTCAGTATACTATTCTTCCATTGACTTGCAGCCATCGCATCAACTCCCCCTGTAAACTCGGGAGGATGCCCCTTACTAAAATCTTCCTCCACTCTCTTCCATAAAGACAATCCTAAATGGGGTTGGTCTGCTCGAACGGCAGATTGTTGCGCCATCGTGGAAGTGGCAGCAGTTACTGCTTGTGCTACAATATTGGCGACTTCATCTGTAGTCATGTTCCTTTGAGGTGTTTGGGGTTGCACGTCCCCTTTGTTTGCCCTGAATGAACGACCTCCCTTCGGTGGAATATGAAACAAGAACAATTGTATCAGAACGCCTTTCAAAGATATTCGAATCACAGAAGAAATATGGACGTATAAATGTAAACGTCCTAATAATAGGGCTCTACATCAAGAACGCTTACGGAAGATCGCAGTGACGCACCCAGATCCTAAAGACACTAGAACCTGATGCTCTGATACCATTTGTGACAACCCGCTCAAAATAATAACGGGTGGCCAGCCCTATACTACATTAAATCAAGTATCTCAGATGGAACAGTCTCAACATCAACTGTCAATACTAATAATATAAGGCTAATTACCCGAAATCACTAAAAGCGAATTGTTAAAAATTTAAAACTTTTATTTAACAACAAAAACAAAACCAATAATGCCATCACAACCAACAATATACATCTAACTATGATAAGTGAATAGTTCAAACTCCAAATATATAAAAGATTGCAATACAAAGTACAAATAAAATACCCGAATATGATGTTGGGTCACAGACAATACAAATCTGAGAAATGAACTCTGAAAGTGTTAATCTACAACACTTGAATACTATCTCAATATACAAACTGAATCCTAATCTAGATGTACAAGATAGGAATCGACTAAGAAAAATGCCGCAACAATCCGCTACTGCTACAGCTCCACGAATACTGGATGGATGAACAACAAGGGCGTCCTTGTGGAGGAACACCTAAAGAAATACAATATATGCATGGAGGGAGAAAATATAAACGGGTCAGAGCCCGAGTTTGAAAAACATTTTATAGCAAGTGTATTAAAATGCATAATAATTATAAATGCATTATTACATGATTAAGGTGGAATCGAACTCTCCATCATAATTTAACTCACCTCTCATCTAAGGCGCGCACTAAGCGTATGCACGTGATCTCCAATTGGATGCTCGTTTCTAATTTAGGTAAGAGGATTCTAACTTAAACCCAATTAAAGTATTTAAGTGAAACCATTTAATCTATCTCCAAATCAACATAGTTTCTAAACTCTATAGATTATATACGTTAACTTTAATGTAATAATTATAGTTATCTTTATAATGTTCATTTGTTGAACATAGAAAGTTACAATACCATCTCATAACCACATCAACACAATACATCATCATTCTCAATTTCTAGAATTTCATATATACTAGTATTCTCTTTAATGGCATGTAAACAATATATATATATATATATATATATATATATATATATAATTATTATATATGAGTTATTAGCATCATGAGTTAAGAACTAAATTCCTCTCGATCCTCAACACGGCACTACATTTCGCGCTTGAGGCGTCTCGCCGAGGCTAAATCCAAACAAGGAACCCCCCCATGTTACACTACTCCTAACCGTACTGATTTTTGAGGCTCATTATGACCTCAATGCATGATTCATCTAACCCAAATTATTAACCAGTTTTAATTAATTAATTAATATTCGCAACTCTCAATAGTACAGGGCGTTTCATGCGTGGGACGTCTCGCTGAAGCGAAATCCAAACAAGGAACCCCCCCCCCCCATTACACTACTCCTGGCACTGTCGATTATCGGGATAGGTGATATATATATAAGTATGAGCATTAAGGACTAACTTATCCCCAAGTTCCAACATTACACCAAGGTTCGTGCATGGGACGTCTCGCCGAAGAGAAATCCAAACAAGGAACCCCCCTGATACACTAATCTTGGCAATGTTAGCCATTGAGGTCCATTATGACCTCGATACCCAAGTACAAGCACAAACAATAACCATCCAACTGAGCTATAACTCGAAGGACGCATGCTCACATGCTATCATCTTCCAGTAGCCCATATACGTAGCAAACTGGGGCCACCTGGTGGGGTTCAACGACACCCACCTCGTGATCAACTCACGCACACGACGTCCTGGGAAGAGGTCATAGCTCCTAACCAGCAAGTGAGAGCGACACATGCCCATGACCTCTCACCCCCAAAAATAATAAATATAAATATGTCATTTGTTGACCACCATGGACGACTATGACCTGGGGAATATCTACACCCTGCTCTTTGAGCCAGGATGCTCACCCTCTACGCACGTAACTTCCCAATGATAGCAAGGAGGGGGTATGCTTAACTATGTATATATATACCATCATATAAGGTATAAGTACATCACCACATAATAAAGATATACCATCATATAAGGTATACTTGCAGTATCATTTACATTTGCAATATTACGCACTTTGGCATAGTTGAATTAATATCATTATTTAGTATATCGCTCTCTTTTGATACACTAACTGTCAATTCTCACACATCTTCCCCACTTAGTATATACTGTACTATTTCTCACTTGAATCTCGCATGTCGCTTCTAATTTGAATTGTCTCTCAATTCTATTTAAGTTAAGGATATTCTTTTATCCTAATGCACCTCAATTTGCATTTTAAATTCTCCATCCATATTATGGCTCAATTCATTTTATGAACCTTTTAAAGTTATCCCATTTGGGATTGGATCCTAAGATCCGGTATCTCTACGTTATTCTCATTCTCTCATATGAATTGAAATTATTATCCCCAAGTAAAATCTCCAAATCAAGGTGGGCTTCCCCACTTAGAATATACCAAAATATGTAGTCGGTATTCCTCAAATTTAGTCAATATGACTCCAATCATTGCTTATAAGGGAAACTCTCTAAAAGCCTCCAAACACACTCCAAATAACTCCTATAGAAGTTCCCAATCGATGACCTTAGACGAAACGGGATGAAATTCTTCCTTGAAAAACATCTCCAAAATTCCCCTATTTCCGAATAGATTCGGCCCCTCCGAATCGATTCGCTCCAATGGACCTGAGAGTCTGCTACATTCCGAATCGATTCACAAGGGGCGAATCGATTCGTCCCTAAAGACCTGGCGATTCTGAAACAGACCGAATTGATTCGGTAGGGGCGAATCAATTCGGTAAGTGCAGAAAGCTAAGAAATGGGCAATTTTCTTCTTAACCAAAAATACCCAAAAATCATTTTAATCATCTTCCAACTATTTTGATCCAACCCAAACACACATATAGCAATTCATCCAAGAACACATATAAATTAATTTCTAACCTCAAATTCATTTTCTACATAACAAATCTAAGATTTTTCCCAAAAATTAGGTTTTGATAAACTAAACCTAAAACCCCTAAATTTCATCCACAAATCATGCAATAAATGGTACACAACAATTATTTATCAAGTTTAATCACTTGCCTCGGGTTCGTAGGGTCTGAATCCGCCTTGAGATCGCGTAGAAACCGAAAATCTCCACTTTCTCTCTCTTTTCTCCTTCCTTTCCTTCTTCTCTCTTTCTCTCTTTCTATTTCTCTTTCTCTCTTTGGAGAAATAATCTCCCGTAGGCTTAATAAGCCTTTCTCCCAAATGTACACATTTTTAAATGATAATACACACTTTAAATGACTCGGTAACTTTAATTCGAGTCAAACGGTCCTAATTTATTTCGAAACCTAAATAGACCCCAAGTACAGTCATTTCAACTTTCTCGACCCTTCCGGACATAACTACACCCTCAGAATTACCATTCGGAACACTCTCTAACAACTCCAAATTTTGACCTTAATTGCCAATTTAATAAATCTCCAATTAAAATAATATTTATTTCTCCCAAAATAAATAAATCACCGTCTCCAAGACCTCGGGTTATTACAGAGATATAGTCTTAGAGGTTTAATGGAAACAATGAAGAAAGAGCTTCTCATGTTTGAAGAGAGGACGGTTTTGCTAGAGTCTAGGATCTTAGAATTAGAAGAAAATTTGAGAGACTCTAGTAAGGTCAGATTTGATTTGGAATGTAGGTCCACTAAATTAGATAAAATATTAGGAATCGTCCAAGTCAAAAATGATACTTGTGATTTAGGTTTCGATTCTTATAATGTTACCGCTAATAAAGCCAACACTATTTTGAGAGAATCACCTAGGAACACTTTGAAAGATCAATCCTTAGGTACTACTTTTTGTCGAGTCTTTACTTTCTCACATTGTGGTCGAAAAGGTCATTTTAGGAAATTTTGTTTCGATCTCAAAAAGGATACTAGGAAATCAAAGAGTAAGGTAACCGAGGTAGCCAAGACAACCCAATCCCGAGATTGTCACTCTTCACTTGTATGGGTTAGGAGATCCGACTTGGTAGCTTTACAAAACAGGGTTTATGATTCTCATTTACTTGCACGAGATACCTCCCTCACAAAATCAAAAGGTCGAATGTGTTAGGTTTTGTTTACATACTCTAGCTTATGTGCATCTTGATATATTCTTTTGCTAGTTGTATGTTTTATTTGTCATTTTCTAGTTTATGCTCCATGATTTATCACATGCTAGAATTATGATTTCTGTATATCTTTTGTATTTATTTTTATTTCTTTGTGTCTTATTAAGAAAAATAAAAAAATATTTTTTTTTCTTTTGAGTTTATTTTTGTGTTTGGTGAAAAATTACAAAAACTCAAAAAGAATTTTTTTGTGAGTGTATTTTGGTTTGACACACTTTATGCGGCATACACTTGTGTTTGAATCATTTCCCTTTCCGCTTCCATGTGGATAGAACTTTTGGTTAAGATTTTCAATCCTTAAAATGTTCTTTGTCATGCTTGCATAAACTTATTAGATTTTGTGTTGCTTAATGGATTCTATTTTTGTATTCCTCATTTCACACATGCACGAGCTCATTTAAAATTTAAATGTCACATGTATACTTGAGCTAAGTGAGATGTTCTCGTACCAATTTAGTCATATACATGTTTCTATGACTAAGGAAGATTTGTGCATGTAAGAACCATTTCCCGGATGTAAAAAATTAGAAAAATATGTTTATTCGGTGTAGTTGTTTATAATTGGGATTGGGCTGCGAAAGTCAAAATTACTTTACATGAAAAGCCACCATTGAATTTTTTGCCTTAAAAATATGGCATTATAAAAGAAAAATTAGCCAAGTCTTGTTTTATTTAGTTGATATGTTCAAAAGAAAATGAAAAAGAAAATTATGAGGAGTTGGTTGGATGTATCAACGGGTTTGCACAATGACTTTGTATCCTAGTTATACTTTTATTGTCATGACTCTATTTGTTTTTAGAATCATCAAAATTTTTGGCTTGTGTGCATTGTGTATGTTTTTTAATTGAGTTCAATTTATATTGTCACATGAGGCTATATCTAAATGTGATAAAGTTTTGCAATCAAATGAGAACTCCGTGAACATATTTTAGGTGGTTGGGTCGATATTCCTTTAGTCTCTAGTTAGCACCCCTTCACTTCCATTTTTCACAGGTATTTGGACACTTTTTTTTCATACGAGTATGGAAAGATTTATGTATTTTGTGTCATGTGTGGTATTTATCCCTATGTATATGTGCGTGTGCATTAGTGATATTCATTGTGTGTGTGTGTGTGTGTGTGTATGTGTATATGTGTGTGTGTGTGGTATTTTTTTTTTTGAGTCTTTGCCTTGCTTGCTAGTCCATATTTTCTTTGAATTCATAATTGGTATATATCTTGTTGTGAATTTTGGTTGATATCCCATGCTTATGTTGAGTACATTTTAGTTGGTATCATTTTTTTTGTCATCGCATCATAGTTGGTATCATTTATTTTTGTGTCAATTAGTTGCACTTTATTATTTCCATATGCCTTATTGTTCCTGTTTATGCACCTTACATGTTTAACTTGTTTCTTCTTAATTCATATCCCTTGTTTAGACTTTAGAGGGGGAAATGGTATTTGCTTTAAATAGAGGGAGAAATAAGTTATTTTATAATTCTTTAACCTTTGTGTATTCCTGAACAAAAAGGGGGAGAAATTGTATCTAAACCTTTAGTTTGGGAGATCTAACTTACGGGTAGTTGCGCAATCTTCTTAGGTAAACATTAGTAGATAAAGGGGGATAATTAATTAAGGGGGAGTATTTATTTTCTTCATTTAATAATGTCATATTCCCAATGCGTTTGATGGTTTGTTAAGTGTGCAGGATTTTCATCTTAAGCGGTATCTTTAAAGTGAAAAAGCGGTTTATCCTTGGGTCGAGTCATAGCGTCTGTATTTTTATTTTTTGGGGGGTGAGATGTAGTGTTTAGACGAGCTTGATGGCCTTAGGATTTTTGGTTGGATTTTGTCCCGGAATAGCCAAAGGGGGAGATCTATAAGGACAAAAATTTCTCACTGAGTCCATATGTTGTTTTGGCTTAATTCTTGATAAAACCATTTGAGTCATAGGATAGATATTTGTTCCTATCAAGCCTATGACGTTTGAAGAATTGAAGACTTAGCGGCCCGGATTTGAAAGCCACGTCATTTCCGGGTTTCAAGTGCCCCATTTTGCATCATAACCATTTGAGTATTCCAAGGTTCCAACGGTATGAATGATTTTTATATATATAGGAGCTTGGCAATTTTATTAGGTGTATTTCATAAAATGTTTTTTATCAATTTTTATTTTTCAAAAAATCTCTCTAGAACTTTTTTCAATAGTTTTTGGGCTTAAAAATGAAAAATAAAATTTTCTTAATTCTCGTTCGAACGAGATTGTCGTTCGAACGAGAAATAAGATGAGTTTTCTAACGAGTTTAATCCATATTTCTCTGAATTGTGGTTCGAACAAACTCGTTCCAACGAACTCGTTCGAATAAGATATCAAACGAATTTTGTCCCTTAAACTATGAATTCTCATTAGAAGATGTTAGAATGATGTCGTTCGAACGAGAATGGTCATTTGAACAAGATTACGTTAGTTTTTGGAACTTTTTATTTTTCCCTCCATTTGTCCCCACTACTTTTGCCTGTTTTAATCACTTCAGAGAAGGAATTTTTCACAGAACTTTTCCATACTTCCTAAGTGGGTTTTGAGAGAAAAATTTATCAACCAAATGTCATCTTTTATGTGTTGAGTTTTATGGATTAATTTCTTCCAAAAACACATATACACCCATAGTTTGTTTACTTTCAAGTTCATATATATATAGTTTGCTTGGAGAGTTGTTTTGGCACCTATTTTCTTCTCAATCATTTGAAGGAGATTGTTTAGGTTTCTTCACTATCCCAAAAGGAAGATTTGTTTGTGCTGCGGCTTTCTCATGTGGTGAAAGGAAACCTGTGTGGTTGATTGTTGTTGTGCCTCCATTGGTGAACTCCAAGGATTCGATGGAAACCGAAGTTATCTACAGGGCAGAGGTTAAAGAGCGAAGGATGCATCGGGGCTTAAAGGATTCGAGTCGAGTGATGTAAGTCTTCTTGTCATCTCTTTGTAAAATTTTCGTACCTTGTGGATTTTTTAGGCCAGGGTCGTCCGAGGTTTTTCTCATTTGGGTTTTTCTCGCACATCATCATGTTATGTGATTGTGTTTATTTTTATCTTGCTAAAATTACCATAGATGCATGCTAGGACAAACAAGATAAAAATTGGTTTAATCTTCACACTTGTTTAATTTCGAGCTAATTAATTGTTTGGGTCGTGTTAGTTTAATTTAATTCAAGTCATCATATTTAATTTGTTAAAATTGGTGTTTAGTTTGTTTGGCCTAAATTGAAAATTGAATTAATTATTGTTAGGCAAATTTTAGGACTTGGATTGAATTAATTTTGTTAAGTGAAAATTAATTTGTTTCAGTAGTTTAATTTCACTTTTAGTTTAACTTAATTTTAATTTTGAAGAAATTAAAATTTGATGTTTGTTTTTGTTTAAAATTTGAATTGAAATTTTAGTTGGGAATTTAATTGAAACATCACATTAATTTTTTAGAATTTAAAATTTAGGGGCGTCCTCATCTTTTAAGTGGTATCAGAGCAATTAGTGTAGAGACCTCGCGTTTTCAAATTTCATCAATTTCACACCCAAATCATTCTTAATTTAGCCTAAACTAACATGGGTGTTATTATTGCTAGACAAATTGCAAGATCAAACACTTGCCACTTGATTTTAGGTCTGATACCTTGGTAGAAGTTGATGGGTTTGTGTTCCTCCTCCTCCAATCCACAATGCGGTGGTGGTGGTGGTGCAAGATGGTGGTTCTAGCTTTAGAATCCCCTTCCTCTTCCTCTTATGGCCCCTATGTGGCTATCCTCTATTTCTCCCGTTGTTTACCCTAATCCCCTTTTTCCAAAACTAATATAATAACTTGAAATTTCGTTGGTCCTTAAATACCAAAAATTCAAATTACCCAAACGCTCTCCCAAGATGCTGGTTTGGCCTAAAATTGCTCTGGGACCCAAACTAAACCCCCGAGTGCATTTTTCTGACTATCTCGACCCTTACGGACTTATTGGCACAATCAAAATGACCATATGAGTTAATTAAAAATAATTTACCTTTTTAGCCTTTTAAATTAGTCCAGACACGACTCACACGCGCGTCCCGACTTAATTTACCGAAACTGTCGTATTTCTCACTCTCATCAATTTACATAAATTTATGATCACATATTACTTTACTCACTCAATAATATTTAATATAATTCTCATCAATAAATATTGACCCTCGAAATGCTAGGTAATATTTATTTTAATCCGGATTAATTATCAATTAATTTCCCATATTTAATTTACTTAATCTCATAATCATTAAAATCATTAAAAGTACGGGGTGTTACATACTTACCCCTAATGAAGAAATTTCATCTTGAAAGTATGAAAATAAAAGTATACCTAGTAAGAACAACTCTGGATATTCGTGCATCTCATCCTCGCACTCTCAAGTAGACTTTTCGACATTATGATCCTCCCCATTAGACATGCACAAGAGGAACTACCTTTGACCTCAATCTCCTTTCGCTATGGTCTAAGAGAGCCACCGGTCTCTACTCATATAAGCTATGAGGCTGCTGATCAATGTCCTCTATCGAAATGTGAGGGTGGGAAACTTATCCTAGAGATACCGTCTCAATGAAGAAACATGGAATACATCATGATTTCGGCACAAGTGCTCCGAAAACCCAAGTCTATATGCCACTGGCCTAATTCGCATGATAATAGGGAATGGACCAATGTGCGTCGGTGCTAATTTCCCCTTTTTTACCAAATATAATTATCCCTTCAAGGGAGACACACACAGTAGTACCTGATCCCTCCGCACATTAAACTCCCGAAAGAACCAATTAACATCAACGTAGTTATTCTGTCTGTGCTAGGCAACCCGTGTACGACCACTAATAATCTCATTCCTGATCGTAGTTGTAATACCCCGTATTTTTTAGGGATTTTATTTTAATTATGGAATTAGGATTAATTAATTTAAATGAAGAAAATTTATTTATAATTAATCCAGATTTAAATGTAATAATTACTAGCGTGACGAGAGTTAGTATTTATTGGTGATAATTATGTTGAATATTACTTAGCGAGCACAGTAATATATGATTACGAAAATATTATAATAGACATGACTGAAAAAAATATGGCAGTTACAGTACACTTAGTTGGGACGCGCATGTTGATCGTGTCGGGACTTAAATGAGGAATTAAAATGTAATTTTATTTTTGATTATTCTAATTGCCATTTTGAGTGCGCTAGTGTGTCCGAAAGGGTCGAGATAGTCAGAAAAAGTCTACTCGGGGGTTTAGTTTGGTGTCCGGGATAGTTTTAGGCCAACCCCACAACTTAGAGGGGTATTTTAGACTTTTGAAATTTTGGGAAATTAAATTAGACGAAAGTTAGATTTTCCTTTACACCCGTACATAGAAATAATTGGGGTTATGTTTTGCAAAAATAGAGAGAGTCAAAGAGGAAGACAGACAAGAGGTTCCTAGGAGTTCCAAGGCTAAACTCAGTCATTTCTCACTGAAAATACCACCAACGCGTAGATCAAGAAGGGAAGAACAAGCTCATACCATTTTCAATCAACAAATCAGACCTTCGTGAAAAGCTAAGTTTTTATCTTGCTGTAATCGCCCGAAGGGCCCCCGATTTTAAAATAAACAAATTCTTTAAAATCAATTTCCTTTTTACGAGATAGATGCGGAAGCGTAAGATGGTTCACAAAACAAACAAACACCAAATTTTAATTTCTATTTCAAATTAAAATAAACCAAGTGAAATTTAATTAATTTACTAAATCATTTTCACTTAAACACAATTAATTCATCCAAGTCCTAGAATTTGCCTAAGTCATATTTATCAGTATTCCAAATTAGGCAAAACCAGTTTTAACAATAGACTTGAATTAAACAAACAATTAAATTAAGTGTGACAATTAAAATCATTTTTATCTTAAATTATCCTAAGCATGAGTTCTAAGTTATTATGCAAGATAAAAATAAATCAACCACACTACGCTGCGATGTACGAGGCAAAAACCAAGACGGAAAAAAATCTCGGACAGCCCTAGCCTCAAATCCACTGAGTATGGAATTTACAATTACAAGACAAAAGACTTACATCACACGACTCGATCCCTATCAAGCCTCGACGCTCCTTCTTGTAAACACCTCCACTTAGCGAATAACCCCGGAGCTCCACCGCGGTCTCGGAATCCACCGATCGGACTTTATGTGGTCACCGTCACCCGAACTAGGAGCCTTTCTCCAAGTGGGTAAATCACGAAAAACTCTTCTTCTTTGTGGGATTTAGAAGCAAACCCAAAATTCTCTTCAAACTAATGTAGAGATAAACCCGGTGACAAACTCAAAGTAAGATTTATATATATATGAACTTGGATAAATAAAACTATGGGTGTAAAACAAAAGTGTTTCTTGACTTTCTTTGAAAATTGACACTTTAAAACAATGAACTTTTCCCTAAAATAATTTTTCTCACAAACACTCTCTAGAGGTTGGTAGGGTATGAAAAGTTAAGTTAGAAAAAGTTATTCCGCACATAGATATTTAGAAAAAAGATAGTGGGGTAAACCAAGTGGGAAAGTGGGCAAAACTGCTCAAAACTGCCAAAAAACATGTTCCCGCCAAATCTCGTTCGAATGACATTTCGTTCGAACGACATTCTCGTTCGAACGAGTCTTTTAACGAAGTTCCAGTATGAACTCGTTAGAAGCTCATTAGAAATATCATTAGAACGACCATCTCGTTCGAACGACATTTCGAACGAAGTTCCAGTATGCCATAATGGGAAGTCGTTGTCAATCTCTTTCCAACGACTTGTGGTTCGAACGACAATCTCCTTCGAACGACACTTCGAACGAACTCACAGGATGTTCAAAAATTCTTTTTAAGCCTAGACACTTTTATATACTTTATATATAAGTTTTAATAGAAAACATGTAAAAACAAAATACAGTTTTAAAAACCTAACACCCAATATAAACCGTTCCAAGCTCTTATATATATATGTAATGCATTCATACCTTGGGAGCATGGAACCACTATTGATGATGTAGAAACGAGGCTTTTAAACTCGACATTTTGATGAAGCTTTATACACTTGGCTGCTACGTCTTCAACAAACACGTCACAGGCTTGAAAGATGATCAATATACTCTATCTTATGACTCAAACGTTTTTGTCCATAATTGAGCCAAAACTACAAAGGACTCAATTGGAAATTTGCGTCCTTTCAAATCTCCCCCTTTGGCTATTCCGGGACAAAAACCTACAAAAATCCTAAAGGGCCGTCAAGCTCTACTAGACTAATAATTGGAAATTTGCGTCCTTACAAAAATCCCCCTTTGGCTATTCCGGGACAAAAACCTACAAAAATCCTAAAGGGCCGTCAAGCTCTACTAGACTAATAAAAAGTCCCACACAAAATAAAATTACAATGCTTGAATCAAACAACCCAAAGGATCAACAATCTCTGCCGTATAATTCCTGCACACTTAAGCAAACACATTACACGCATAGGGAATATAAAAAATATTTAATGCAAGTTAAGTAATTACTCCCCCTAAACAAATTCTCTCCCTTTATCAAATATGATCAACTTAGAAAGACGTCTTCCCCTAAGATAAATCTCCCTCAACCTGAGATACGATAATAATAGGAATAGATACAATATCTCCCCTATCATTATCCCCCTTTTTGTTCTGGAATAGACAAAGACGTAAAGAATACAAAATTAACAGTATAAACAAGTAATTGTGCATATAGTGATGAGAACATTAAAGAATATGGGAAACAAATAGTCAACTAATCCAATCAAAAAAAAACTTAGACCAACTAGGATGCTATAAAATGATACCAATATGATATATAAATTATTAAGCATATGATATCAACAAGGAATGCAATAAGATGGATACCAAGTATGAATTAAAGCATATATGGATTAGAAATCAAAGCAAAGACTATAAAATATATGTGTACATAATATATACCAAAGAAACTCAAGTACACATATATAGATATAAACACACAAATGACACACACACACACAATATAATAGGAGTCTTTCACACTGGTATGGCAAAAATGTGTCATATGGAAACAGACGTGTTAGGGTGTGAACTAGTAACGATTAAATTTAGACCCAATCACTTAAAAACATGTTCATGAAGTTCTAATTTGATTGCAAACTTCATCACATTTGAATATAACCCCATGTGACAATATAGATTGAACTCAATGAACAAACATACACAATGCATACAAGCCTAGCATGTTGATGATTCTACAAACCAATAGAGTCATGACATTCAAAATGCAACTAGGATAAATGGGCATTGTGCAAACCATTGATATACCATCCAATCTCCCTCAATAAGCATTTATATTAATTTTGAATGAATATATCAATCAAACATAGGCCTTGGCAATTATTTTTCCTTTTAATTCCATATTATTCTGTTTTTAGGCCTTTGGACCACGTATTTCTTTTAGGTCCATTCAAAACGGTGGCTTACAATCGCAAAGGATCACTAAGTCCTTTCAGAGCCCTTCCCCGTTCACATTTATATTTATCATGTTTTCATTTTTCACACAAATCTCACGTGCAATGGATTTTGACATGCACTAGTCCTCCTAAGTCACAAATATGTAGATGACAAGATTGGAAGGATAACACCTCACACAGCTCAAATATACATATGAAGTTAAAATATCAAAAGAGCTCGTGCATGTGTGAACAAAGGCATATAAAAATAGAATCCATTTAATCAATACAAAGTCCAACTACTCCATAAAAATATGGTAAAGAACATTTTAAGGATTGAAAATCTAATCCAAAAGTTCTAGCCACATGGGAGCGTTAAATAAGGGATTCAAGCACAAGTATATGCCACATAAAGTGTGTCAAACTAAAGCAACACAAAAAATCTTTTTGAGTTTTTGAAATTTTTAACCAAAAATAAAAATCTTTACTCAAAAGGCAAACAAAAATCATTTGAATTTTTCATTAATCTTAAATTCCAATAGATAAAAACCCAAATGATAAACAAAAATGAAGAAATAAAATACAAAAGATAAACTAAAATCATTATTCTAGCATGAGATTAAGCATGGGGCATAGACTAGAAAATGATTAAATAAGCATACATTTGGCATGATAATATAGCATGAAGTACAACAGATAAAGTATGCACGCACTAACACATTTGTCCTTTAGATTTAGCAAGGGAGGAAGCATGTGAAAGTAAATGAGAATCAAAAACCCTATTTTGCAAGGCAACCAAGTCGGATTTCCTAACCCAAATTAATGACGAATGACAATCTTGGGGTGTAGTAACTTTAACTACCGTTGTTACTTTATGATGGGATTTTCTAGGAATTCATTTAAGATCACAACAAAATTTCCTAAGATGACCTTTTCGACCACAATGTGTACAAGTAAAATTACGTCGAAATTTGGTACCTAAGAAATGATCTCTAAAGACTTTCCTAGTTGATTCTCCTAAAACGTTGGTTTTGGCTTTATGAGTAGATACATTACAAGAATTGAAGCCTAAACCACACATGTCATTTTTAATTTGGACCATTCCTAAGATTTTATCTAATTTTTCCGAACGACACTCCAAATCAAATTTGACATTACTAGAGTCTTTTAATTTATTTTGCAATTCTAAAATGTTAGACTTTAATAAAACATTTCGCTCTTCAAAAGCAAGAAGCTCCTTTTTCAAGGATTCCATTAAACCCCCTAAGGCTATCTCTCTCGCTTTCTACATATTCAAGCTTCTCTTGAAGACTCCTCTCACGTGTCCTAAGGTCTTCTACCAACATACTATCATCAATGACCTTAACATGCTCTTTTAAACTAGCTTCTAACTTCAAATTAGCTCTTTTTAATTTAATTGATTCTGCATATAATTCTTGAAAAGCATTTTGAAGTTCACTCACATTAACCTCTTCTTCATTTTCACTCTCTCTTTCTTCTTCACTCTCACTACCATAAAAAACAAGATATTCATAAACTTTGACCTCGGAAGTGTCATGTGTTTGAATATCTTCAAGAGAAGATTCATTATCGATGCTCACATGACTAGCCATAAAAGCCACAAAGTTGGGCTTAATGGGGGAAGTGGGTCCCTCTTCCTTATCAATGTCACTAAGGGTCGCATTATATGAAATGGGTCGTTTACCCTCTTTCCTTAGTTTAGTGGTGCACTCAGAAGCCCTAGGGCCATAACCCTCACAACCAAAACACCTATTAGACTCGTCCCTATTTACATTTTCATTAATAGGTTTAGGTATCCTCTCGGCTTTGTCATGCTTAGAAGTTTCAAATTTCTTAAAATCATTTTTAAATTTATCTTTGTTAAATTTAAGAAATTTTCTAAATTTACGAGCAAACAAAGCCATGTCTTCCGAATCACTATGACTCTCGCTCTCTACTACTTGTTGACCTCTTTTTGGGATTTTAAAGCAACGCCCTTTTCTATTTTCTTTTCAGTTTTAGAGGGAAACATGTCTAGTTCATAGGTTTGTAAATCACCTACAAGCTCTTCTAATTTCATAGAGGCTAAAGTTGGTAAAGAATTTAAAACGGTCACTTTTGGAATAAATCTATCGGGAAGGGACCTTAAAATTTTATTTACTACTCGGTTGTCGGTATTTTCTGTCCCGAGTTAAAAGATGAATTAACAATATCAGAAAGTCGAGCATAAAATTCATCAAAAGTTTCTTTTTCATTCATTTTGATAGTTTCAAATTGAGTGGTCAGGTTTTGGAGTTTCGAAGCTTTAACGACACTAGTACCTTCGTGAGTGAGTTGTAAAATATCCCAAGCTTCTTTAGCGGTCTCACACAACATAATGCATCAGAATTCATTCGGTGTGAGAGCGCTAAACAAGGCATTTAAACCTATGGAATTAAAGTTAGAAAGTTTAAATTCACCCTCACTCCATCTATCGATGGGTTTGGGAACACGCTCATTATCAACTAAATGAGTAGGTGAGGACCACCCATTAACAACAGACATCCAAACTCTCTCGTCGATAGATTAGAGTGTCGATTTCATTCTCGCTTTCCAATACGCGTAATTAGAACCATCGAAAATAGGAAATTTTGAAAATGGGGAAAATTCCATTTTAGCCAAAAATTATTTAAAGGGTCTTTAACAAAATAATATATCTCTTTGCCTCTGATACCAATTTGTAGTCGCCCGAAGGGCCCCCGATTTTAAAATAAACAAATTCTTTAAAATCAATTTCCTTTTTACGAGATAAATGCGGAAGCGTAAGATGGTTCACAAAATAAACAAACACCAAATTTTAATTTCTATTTCAAATTAAAATTAAACCAAGTGAAATTTAATTAATTCATTAAATCATTTTCACTTAAACACAATTAATTCATCCAAGTCCTAGAATTTGCCTAAGTCATATTTAACATTATTCCAAATTAGGCCAAACCAGTTTTAACAATAGACTTGAATTAAACAAACAATTAAATTAAGTGTGACAATTAAAACCATTTTTATCTTAAATTATCCTAAGCATGAGTTCTAAGTTATTATGCAAGATAAAAATAAATCAATCACACTACGCCGCGATGTACGAGGAAAAACCCAAGATGGGAAACAACCTCGGACGGCCCTAGCCTCAAATCCACTATGTATGGAATTTACAATTACAAGACAAAAGACTTACATCACACGACTCGATCCCTCTCAGGCCTCGACGCTCCTTCTCGTAAACACCTCCACTTAGTGAAAAACCCCGAAGATCCACCGCGGTCTCGAAATCCACCGATCGGACTTTATGTGGTCACCGTCACCCGAACTAGGAGCGTTTCTCCAAGTGGGTAAATCAAGAAAAACTTTTCTTCTTTGTGGGATTTAAAAGCAAACCCAAACTTCTCTTCAAACTAATGTAGAGATAGACCCGGTGACAAACTCAAAGCAAGATGTATATATATATATGAACCTGGATAAACAAAACTATGGGTGTAAAACAAAAGTGTATCTTGATTTTTCTTTGAAAATTGACACTTTAAAACAATGAACTTTTCCCTAAAACAATTTTTCTCACAAACACTTTCTAGAGGTTGGTAGGGTATGAAAAGTTAAGTTAGAAAAAGTTATTCTCGTACATAGATATTTAGAAAAAAGATAGACGGGTAAGTCATTTATTATGTAAGTCATTATGTTTCCTATCATATGATTTGGTTTGGATGGTGAATGTTTAATGTAATTTTATTCGTTAAATTAGTGGTCTTAATTAAAAAGATACAATTTTGACATCAACGTTTTTAAATATTAGGTAATTTGTATTTAATAATCAAGTTTTTGACAGTGATGCATAATATGAACCATCTGGATATTCTGATTTATTTTAATAAAGGACTGATCACCCGATATTAAATTAGGCAGGGTGTCACAGTAGTGTCCAGAATTGATTCGATTCTGGCCCGAGTAGCGTGTTGTCCCCCACCTTTAGCCAACCAGTAAAAGAACGCAAGGCCTACCTATAACGCCTCAAATGGAGCCAGGCCTATAGTGAATTGATAGGATTTATTGTACACTTTCAACAAGTGGAAGGTACTACTCCCAACCTCCCCTAAAATCAAGGACACATATGCGTAACATATCCCCTAACATCCGATTCGTCTTTTCGGTCTTCCCATTAGTCTACGGGTGATAAGCCATACTTAATCGTAACTTTGTACCCATAATCTCCTTGGGAATTATGTCAAAAGTGAGTCACAAAGGTTTTCATCGTTGTCAGACACAATATCAAGTATACCTATCAATGGGTCATTTCGATTCTTGTTCATGTCGTTTTTTAATCGTGTTCGGGTCTTATTGGGTCCGTGTCTAAATGGGTGACTTTTTTTCTGGGTGAAAAAATCATATCCAAACTCTACCCGTTATGTTAACGTGTCGTGTCGTGTTCACTCATTAATACCCATTAAGATAATGAATTATTTTGAATTGTAAACAAGTTAACATGTTATCTAATTTTTGAACCCAAGTAGACCCATTAATTCATTGACATTATGAAATATCTCAATTAATAAAATTCGTTATAATTAAATTGACATTATGCTACATAAATTAGTTATAAGTTCCAAGAGTATATCTTATTTACTTAAATTAATGGGTCATAACGGGTCTTATCGGGTATTAATGGATGAAGGGGGTCAACACTAACCCGACCCGTTAACTATCATGTCTTATCGGGTTGGCACTGATATGACATGAACCCATTAAGGGTCCACCAATTAACTTATAACTTCGTTTCAATTTGTGTCATGTTATTGTGTCATGCCTTATTTTGCCAGGTCTAACATCAAGTGGCACCCCAAGTAATCTCGCTACATCAGCGATGTTGTTTTGTTATTTCCTTGATATTTTTATTAACGACATCCTTTAGTCCAACGGTTCTCCCCTACCATCCCATCTAGTGACTAGTTAACTTTAGTCATCACATGATAAAATGTTCCATCATTTACTCTATTCATTCCCCTTGGTTCATTCATAACACCTTGCGATTTCTTTCCCTTTTTGTCTCTATTATGAGCCTCTCTACTCACGGTTAACGTATTCCCTCTATTGGGGAAAGCCTAACACCCCCATGTGTCAACTCCCTTATTCATATGCTCATATTACACATATAGTTCGATGTCTTTCTAAAGTTTGGAACATTTCTTTGTTCTCAGTACCCCTTCATTAATGATCCTCTTTAGTCCGATTGTCTGTTCTCCACCATTCAAACTAGTGATCATTTCGTTCATGAAAGATATCTGCAATCATACTTGACTATTCACGTCAAACTTTTACGCCTTCAGTTGGTTATGATGTAACGCCCGGCATACTACCCTTCTGTACAGAGTAGCTCCTGATTATTCTTGAAAATCTAAAATTAAATTCCATGTACTTTTCAGCACTATAATCACTCCTTTTCGTTTATTCATCGGTTCCTGGTGACTCGCCTCGCTCTCAATGCCACTATATTCTCTTTGCCTCATTTTATCTCAGTTTCTAATTTTCTCATGCGTCTATGTTTATTTGATAAATTTCCACATTTACTCCTCAGGAGTGATACTTTAAATCTCAACTAACCAGGTCGCCCATATACCCTATGTCCCTTGCATTGTTGTACAATATCACTAAATGTAAAGACTTGTGTCAAATTAATATTCACGTACTTAGCATGAATATACAGTAAGGTTATACTCGATTACCCTACTAATCGCAACTTAATTATTTTCTAGATTGCCTTATCGATATACTCGTGATGTATACATTCTACACTGGTTTTTACACCCGCATTATTCGTCTCTGTCGGCCTTAAATTGTAATATAACTATCATCTCCCAGTTATAATCACATATCCGTACAATAAAAAGGGAAATAAACAGATATACTAAAACCAAACTTCCCTCAACTCCCAACGTTCACTAGTTTCATGCGTGAAATGTCTCGGAAAGAGAAATCCAAACAAGGACCCCCCAATACACTAGTCTCTAATATTATCGATCGTCGAGATCCTCTAAGTCCTCAATCCATAGCATGTACCCTCAAATCCCTGACTCTTGACATAATAGTATACTCCTCCACTTTAATGTTACAAAAGACCACATATATCATGGTGTTCTTACTAACACTAGTTTCTTAGCACAAATAACTCACGAGATATAGCTCTCCGCTCGATAAAAGCCAATATACCCTTAATCACATCAGTAAATGTCCCTACTCACCAGAATTAAATATAACTAGATAACATACACACTGAAGTCTGCTACACATTATTTTATACCATATACACACATGTAGATGGGCTCAACCCTCTTTCAGGTGCTACCTCGAAAAAATAATATAGTTTTCCCCGAAATAACGATTACGCAAAAATAATATATGTTTTCCTCGTATAACACTCAAAGGAGCAAATTGTTTTACATAATATAAAATTTTCACTAAGTGTCCACACCTGCTCCTCCCCACAGGTGATACAAAAACTCCTACTACCCAATGGTAATTGCATACATGATAAGGCTAATACTCCTAGTGCACCCACTAAGCCCGGCTAACACTCTAGTTTTAGTGTTAACAATAATATTTTGTGATGAACCCATGTCACACCATCGTAATCCCATTCTTATAGGGATAAAACAAATATTTTATATACATTTGTAATTTACCTTGTCTGGTCAACGGGTCCCTGAGCATCACTCTCACAGCGGAATTGACCTGTGACTTAATACAATGGTTGTATATTCAGGATCTCATCCTATAGTTTGCCCCCTTTCTCGCTTCCAGAAATCCTTCTCGATATGTCCCTCTCCCCATGACTGTAATAACTACTGGAGAGACTCTCCTGCCTCTGGCCCTAGCCTTGCTGGCCTCCCCCATTATTTTCTTGGTTCAAACGACCCTGAGGAACGGAATTCTATTACGGTTAAGGACTCCATTAGTCCTGCTTAAAGCCATCATTCTCGGGGTTGTAACAATTGGTCTAAATCTCTTAGCCCGATTCTCCTTCCAGAAATCTTGCTCCCCATGCTGTTGCGCACTAATGACATCATTTTTATCTATTTTATTAGTCTGGTCGGTCTCACTTTCTCAATGTGGAAACATTTCGTATAGGTGACTCTACTCTCCACAGATATAATACCTTTCATGTGTCATTCCCCTATCCTTAGCCCTACGGAAATGTCTGGGTGTCCATCTCCTAGACCTAGTAGTCTTCTCCCCAATCTCTACCCCCATTGTCCCTTTGGCTCTACTGGCCCGATGGAACTTGTTGCTGTCACTGAATAAATCTATATTCACTTCGTAGGAATTTAAATGATCCACAACATTTAAATGGGTCCCCTACCGGGTATACCCTCTTATGGATCCTCACTGGTACCGTTAAATTTAGTGTATCTCTTTGTTTAGATTCTCTAATCCTCTTGGCTCCCTTCTCCTGGAAGCATTGATGTACTACTGTACACGAATGACTTTGACGACATCGACACTAGTCACCTTAGCCGTATCTCCCATTCATTCTTGTGTGTTCTAACCACGAGTCCCTTTTCAACTTACGGACCCTTTTTATTCTCCGTATCCCCTTCTTCGGTTATGAAGTTCACTAAAAAAATTAACTTAGCTTTCACGGTCGATCTTTATGATTAGGCATAAATTCTTCACATTTATCCCCTTAATTTCGGTATTTTTACGATCCCGTGCGGTGTAAATAGCTTGGATTTATCTCATATCTATGCTACTAACCCTTTTTGGCAAGTATTTCGTATTTTTGTATCTCTTATGTGTTTTACAGGTATTTCATGCAAGAAAGATGGAAAAGAGAACTCAAAATAGTGAAAGAACCAAGAATCGGGGAGTTGAAGGGCATTTTCGTAATTTTTCAGCCTTAGTTCGGAAGTGGGGCCAACTGGAAAGTTTAAGATCTTTCAATTACAAGAACACTGAAAAAAACGGCACCTCAATCCGAGCTACGGTGAAAGAGTTATGATCCCTTGAAGTTGCGGAAAAATCATAGAAGAAAGGCTAGGAAGGCAAGTTCAAGGGCATTTTCGTAATTCTGTAACCTGATTCCGGAGGTGTGGCCTTCTGGAAAGTTTAACATCTTGCAACAGCGAGAATACTGGAAAAAATGGAACCCAAATCCGAGCTACGGTGAAGGAGTTATGATCATTTGAAGTTGAGAAAAAATCCAAGGAAGAAAAGAAGAAAGTTGGAAAATATTATAAGTGTTGAAAGAGGCCCAGAAACCAGCCAACTCACCCGAACCGGTACACCCAGAACCCGAACTGGTTCGCCCATTAGTCACGCTCAGAATCCGTTACAAAATTGGTCACGCTTTCTAAGTGTGACAAATTGGCAGATACGGGATTTTTATTTTGTGCTTATTGATTCGTATCGAATATTGCATTTAATTACCCTCGAACTTATGCATTTTAGCCCCCTCGGGTACTTTAATGCCTATAATTATGCTCGTTAATCAGACAACCTCCGTTTTATATGCTAAAATATTATTTGAGGTATAATTGAGCTTTTATAGGTGTTAAGTACTTAGTATGAAGTTTGGGCACGTTCCGATTAAGTTTCGTCGCGATTCGCACGTTCAGGGCATTTTCGTAATTTTACACTTTGGGATTTTTGCCCGAAGTATTCACGGAAGTTGTAGCCTTCGGGCCAAGCTTCACGTGGCCGCGAACGGTGCTCGAATCGGAGTCCGAACGAGGGAAACACAGAGCTTTAATCGGAAAGAATTATAAGGATTCATTAACAATTTAAATAATTCCATCCATGTCCCTTTTCTTCTTTAATAACAAATCCATTAATTCCCTTTGTGTCCCCAAAACGTTTTTGCAGCAAATGTGGATGGCGATTTGGCCCTAGGCTCGGGTTTTGCTCGGGTTTTGGGTTCGACCGAAATTCGAGCCTTTCGTCCGAAATTGGAGCTTTATTTGGGACCACAAGCGCAAATGGATCTCTTTGACCATGTTTGGAGCTTGGGTTTTGACCATTAATGGTGGAAATGGGTCTTTGGCCATTAATGGAGGAGTTGTTGATTTTTGGCCATTTCCATGTGGGTTTTGTTCAACACACAATTTGGAGGTGTATCAGGTGTTCGGATTTACACGCAAATGGGCCTTTGATTTGTGGCAGCCATAGGTGGTCTCGGTTTTGGGTCTTGGCAGCCATTGTTGGAAATGGGTCTACTACTATGTGCGCACAAAGAAAATTGTTGGAGCTGGTTTGCTGATACGCCCGGTCGAGCGGCGGGTGAAATCGATTTTACCTTGGTGCTTTGACGGTGTGCCTCCCCCCATTTTCGCGGTCGACCGGTCACCACCCCCGGTCGACCGGGACTCTGTTTTTGCCCGACCCTTTTTACTACCACTATTTACTATTTTTTTTTTTTTTCTTTTTCTTTTCTCCCTTAAGTTGGAGACTTTTCCTTATTTCTTTTCTTTTTCCTTTTTCTTTCTTTCTTTTTGACAACTTAGTATAAATAGAAGACATATCTCTTTTTTAGAAAATCTCATGTAATAAATTAGATTTTTAGTTCTTTTCTCTCTTAGAACCTAGGGTTAGATTCTTTGGGGATTTTGTGGAGATAAACCCCCCCTCCTCCATTTTCTTGGTGGTTGACACCCATTAATGTAAGTGGATATTTTTTCTTGCCTTGTTCATTTATTTCCATGCTTTGCATTTAACTTCTTGCCTAGATTTATTGTGTGCCCTAGTTTAATTTAGTGTTGCTTTAATTAATTAGTTAATTTATTTAATGCTTTTAATCATGCGTAGTGGCTAATTTAAATAGGGTGCGATTAATGGAACTCACATAGGGTTAATTTGTTGCTTCGCTTTGGTGATGGTGATTTACGTATTTATTTCGAGTGCATTGTCCTAGCTTTTACGCCTAGGAAATTTAACGGTGTATATCATGTATGCGCCGTGTTTACGACCTTGCGTGCGTAATTTCCGGGGTATTTGTTGACGCCAAAATCTTATTAGTCTTTTATGCGAATTTAGGGGTGTGACAACTCTTAATTTAATTAATTAACGAAACGAGATGCAATCCTAATAATTCGCAGTCCCATGTAACCATTTATACGCGTTAACTCGATTTGAGGGATATTAGTCGCATCCTATAGTTTTTATTTGCTTTGTTAATTTTAGTTTAAATACACTCATGCCTAGTTTATCTTTTATTTCTTTTTAGTTAGAAAAATACCTTTTGCACTTTTATTGAGAAGTAATAAACCAATTAAATTCTAACAACTCGTCTTTGTGGATTCGATACCCAGACTAGCCGCTATACTCCCTTAAAAGAGTGTAGTCATAGTTTAGTTTTTTGTATTAAGGCGGTGAATAGAAAACAACGATCGGCGTTTGACACACGCTACTTTTCACCCTTGATCAAAATGGCGCCGTTGCCGGGGACTTGTTGTGTTAGAATTTATTTGATTTAGTATTTCTTAGTATTTTTTCTATTTGTATTTTTTGCCTAACATTTTTGTAGGACTTCTACATTTGAGCGCGAAGAACCACTTGAATTTTTTCGCGCGCGCATCACTTTGTGGATTTCGTCACTTCGAGCCATCTTTGGGGTAAGCATGTCTTATTCCAATCCTTTCGGTAATCATTATGAAAAATCTCAAAATTCTCGTAAACCTATGACTTTTGGTCAATACTTAGAGTCCCAAAAAATTGCAAATTCAAAAATCACTTTGGGCGAGTATTACAAAAGTTAAACTTTGGAGTGCATGTATTTTGATGATAATGATAATGATTTTGGGCCTCTACCTCCTTATAATAGGAATTTTGAAATGAGTTGCAATAGTTTTCAAAAT
Source organism: Sambucus nigra (assembly GCA_949130495.1). NCBI lineage: Eukaryota > Viridiplantae > Streptophyta > Magnoliopsida > Dipsacales > Adoxaceae > Sambucus > Sambucus nigra. The sequence goes on along the minus strand of OX422214.1, from coordinate 4,731,527 downwards.
TCCTATAATAATGAGTTTAACTTTAGTGTCGCTAATGATTTTCAAACTTTTTTTTTTCAAGCATCCGCACCTCGGCCTATGACTTTCGGCGAGGGTTTGCTTATGCTTGAGAACGAGAGGTATGAAGAACGATATCGGGAAGAAAATCATTGTTGGGAGCAAGACTTGGATTTATTATTCGAATCCGACAATGATTTGTCTTCCGAGACTTTTGAAGTCGAGGAATGTTTTGAACCAATTGAGGACTTTGTGCCTAAATTGGAACAAACCATTCGTCACTTGGCCCACCTTTTAATTGATAATGAAAGCGAGGATGAAATGGATGTAGTATCCATTTGCAATTAGATGATTTCTTCTTTGGATCCCAAAGAAGAAAGTCTCATTGAAAATGATCCTATCTCCTTTGAAATTCCAACTTTGAGTGATGATAACTCATCTCTTGGGTTTGAATTTCTTTCCTCCCCATTTTCATTCTCCGTTATCACACCGTCACAAGTACCCGATGAATCGGTACCGAACTTTAAAAGGTTCAACCCTTTCACCGATGAGGAGTACTTGCTCGAGTTGCTTTCCATGAAGGCATCTTTGCCCTCATGTGCGCCACCTCCCATTCTTCTTGCTAAATCTTTAGGAGGAAATTCAGTTTTTTTTGGTCCCCTTGTGCATTTGTCACCCGTCCTATCCAAATCCCCCATCCTCCCTCCCAAATTTTTAATTGGGGATGGTCCACCTTTTCCACCACCCACATGCCTTCCGTTGTTTGAACGGAATTCCTATTTTCTGGGAGGCATGCATGTTTGTGAGGGTACACTGGTTATCCTCCAAAGTCAAATCGTTCTTATGGTGAACCCTCAGCTATTTAGACTTCTAGTGTACAGTTAGTGTGACGCCTAAATAGTACGTTGTATATAGTTAGCTTTCTTTCTTTTTATTTTTTTTCTTTCCTTGTTAATTTAGTTTAGTGTAATTAGTAAACTCTTCGTTATTTGTTTTTGCTATGCTCGGTACTAACTTGTTTTGTAGATTCTTTGGACTTGTTCTTATGGGGATCTCTCCACTTTTGGGTAATATCGCTCTTTTCCTCTCTTTGACTTGGTTCTTAATTTACATTGAGGACAATGTCAAGTTTTAAGTTAGGGGGTGTGGGATATTCTATCCATTTCTTTAATTAGTCCATGTTTTTGCTCACATGTTAGTTACTTAGGATGCTTTTCTTAGAAAAATTGAAAATTTTCAAAAATATTTTCTTTCTTTTTTCTCTTTTTTGGGCATTTTGCCTTTGTTTCCGATGATAAATTTTAATAATTGCCCGATCCAATAGACAGCCCAATGATACATGTTCTCGATTTTAGAAGTTATTAGACTTTAGTCTCAATTATTGATATTATGAATAACTTCATGAATTAAACTTTAATCCCATGAGTACATGCACTTTTATGGTTCTATTGATTTGGTTTAAGATTTTTATAACTCAGTAATCTTTTGTTGCATTGTATATACTTACACCGAGTAAGCTTTGTACCTTTCGTCGTTTGTGAGTGTATACACTATTCTTTTCTCATTGAAAACATTGAATTTGTTGGTAATCTCACTATTCTTTCATTTGACCGTTCATTAATTGAGTTCATACTTGAAATGTGTTACTTGAGCATGATTTTCATATATTGTTTTGATTCGAGAATTGCGTAAACTTTGTGAAATGATCATAGGCCATCTTTGTTATATCACCCATATTAGCCTTGACCTCACCCTTATATGTTTACCCTCGTTAACCCCTTTGAGCCTAAATATAGCCTTTCGTTTCATAACCCCATTCCCATAACCAACTCTACATTTGAGTTTTAAACCATACATACACTTTCCATACCTTTATTTGGAATGTTACTTGGGATTGAATTATGTGGTTGTGATGTCGGTTGCAATTTAGGCATATGAGAGTTTGATAAGTAAAGAAAAGAAATAGTGAAAAAAGAGTGAAAAAGAGAAAGTGAAAAGCAAAAGAAAAGAAAAGAGAAAAATGAGAAAAAGAAGAAAAGAAAAGAAAGAGAAAGTTGTATATTGTGTATATAGTGTTCGAATAAGCTTTGTTTACTCTCCCGATTGTTATATTCAATGCTTTTATGGAACTTGTTTTCCAATTTTGGAATTGCCCACATTTTCCCCATTATCCTGAGTTTGCATCCCGAACACTTTGAATCCGTACATACATTCCTTTCATTTCATACCCTAGCCTAACCTACAATATAACCCTATTAAAGTCCTATGTGATCTTAGGTGCATGTAATTCAAAAGTCATAACAGTTGCGATAATCTGTGAAAGTGCATTTCGCCTCTTTTAGTGTGCGGTATCTTTCATTGAGATTACAAGTTTTTATTTCCTATATAGCGTTCTTCTTTTGTGACATGTGCGCGGCCTAGTTTCCATTTACAATTACTATTTAGCCCGCATGTTCCATGTGTTACCTCCCTGTTTCGAGTGAATTCGCTTGATGAGCGTAATGCCCGTGAGGATTGAATATATGCTTGCTTTAATGTTTATCCGGTTTATATAAGTTTTTTCCAAATCACACTTTACATGTGCTCGCTCCCTTCCCAAATTTTAAGGTTTCAATTCTATGAGGTGCATTCTATAATGTTAATGATTCGGACTTTTGTGTGAATTCATTCACTTTGCTAATAATGCATATGAAATCTTTTTCGCTTTTGTTGGGCTTGTAGCATGTTGGTTTTGGCATATTTTGAGGAAACCATATGATGTTTATGGGTATCATCCCTGAAAACCCTCACGAGACGACACTCGTCCACTAGGGTAGCCTAGTGGTTTAACGGCTTATTGCATATGCTAAATGCAATCGTGTTCCCTACGAAAGTGGCATTTATATTTTGATGCATACATACATGTTGTGATTTTCTTATAGTTCTTCTAGCGTTGAATTTCATTACTAGGGACTAGAAATGTGTAAGTTAGGGGGTGTGATTCGTATCGAATATTGCATTTAATTACCCTCGAACTTATGCATTTTAGCCCCCTCGGGTACTTTAATGCCTATAATTATGCTCGTTAATCATACAACCTCCGTTTTATATGCTAAAATATTATTTGAGGTATAATTGAGCTTTTATAGGTGTTAAAGTACTTAGTATGAAGTTTGGGCACGTTCCGATTAAGTTTCGTCGCGATTCGCACGTTCAGGGCATTTTCGTAATTTTACACTTTGGGATTTTTGCCCGAAGTATTCACGGAAGTTGTAGCCTTCGGGCCAAGCTTCGCGTGGCCGCGAACGGTGCTCTAATCGGAGTCCGAACGAGGGAAACACGGAGCTTTAATCGGAAAGAATTATAAGGATTCATTAACAATTTAAATAATTCCATCCATGTCCCTTTTCTTCTTTAATAACAAATCCATTAATTCCCTTTGTGTCCCCAAAACGTTTTTGCAGCAAATGTAGATGGCGATTTGGCCCTAGGCTCGGGTTTTGCTCGGGTTTTGGGTTCGACCGAAATTCGAGCCTTTCGTCCGAAATTGGAGCTTTATTTGGGACCACACGCGCAAATGGATCTCTTTGACCATGTTTGGAGCTTGGGTTTTGACCATTAATGGTGGAAATGGGTCTTTGGCCATTAATGGAGGAGTTGTTGATTTTTGGCCATTTCCATGTGGGTTTTGTTCAACACACAATTTGGAGGTGTATCAGGTGTTCGGATTTACACGCAAATGGGCCTTTGACTTGTGGCAGCCATAGGTGGTCTCGGTTTTGGGTCTTGGCAGCCATTGTTGGAAATGGGTCTACTACTATGTGCGCACAAAGAAAATTGTTGGAGCTGGTTTGCTGATACGCCCGGTCGACCGGCGGGTGAAATCGATTTTACCTTGGTGCTTTGACAGTGTGCCTCCCCCCATTTTCGCGGTCGACCGGTCACCACCCCCGGTCGACCGGGACTCTGTTTTTGCCCGACCCTTTTTACTACCACTATTTACTATTCTTTTTTTTTATTTCTTTTTCTTTTCTCCCTTAAGTTGGAGACTTTTCCTTATTCCTTTTCTTTTTCCTTTTTCTTTCTTTCTTTTTGACAACTTAGTATAAGTAGAAGACATATCTCTTTTTTAGAAAATCTCATGTAATAAATTAGATTTTTAGTTCTTTTCTCTCTTAGAACCTAGGGTTAGTTTCTTTGGGGATTTTGTGGAGATAAACCCCCCCTCCTCCATTTTCTTGGTGGTTGACACCCATTAATGTAAGTGGATACTTTTTCTTGCCTTGTTCATTTATTTCCATGCTTTGCATTTAACTTCTTGCCTAGATTTATTGTGTGCCCTAGTTTAATTTAGTGTTGCTTTAATTAATTAGTTAATTTATTTAATGCTTTTAATCATGCGTAGTGGCTAATTTAAATAGGGTGCGATTAATGGAACTCACATAGGGTTAATTTGTTGCTTCGCTTTGGTGATGGTGATTTACGTATTTATTTCGAGTGCATTGTCCTAGCTTTTACGCCTAGGAAATTTAACGGTGTATATCATGTATGCGCCGTGTTTACGACCTTGCGTGCGTAATTTTCGGGGTATTTGTTGACGCCAAAATCTTATTAGTCTTTTATGCGAATTTAGGGGTGTGACAACTCTTAATTTAATTAATTAACGAAACGAGATGCAATCCTAATAATTCGCAGTCCCATGTAACCATTTATACGCGTTAACTCGATTTGAGGGATATTAGTCGCATCCTATAGTTTTTATTTGCTTTGTTAATTTTAGTTTAAATACACTCATGCCTAGTTTATCTTTTATTTCTTTTTAGTTAGAAAAATACCTTTTGCACTTTTATTGAGAAGTAATAAACCAATTAAATTCTAACAACTCGTCTTTGTGGATTCGATACCCAGACTAGCCACTATACTCCCTTAAAAGAGTGTAGTCATAGTTTAGGTTTTTGTATTAAGGCGGTGAATAGAAAACAACGATCGGCGTTTGACACACGCTACTTTTCACCCTTGATCACTTATCTTTTAGCCAAAAGAGTTTTATGTTTTGGGGACTCTTCTAAACGACCTCTAGCCTATATATTTAGTCATTAGGACTCTTTTTATTAAGATTTCATTTATGTAAAAGCTCGATAACAAGTAGGAACATCTAGGAGAAAAATTTACATACTTTGCACCATTAATTCAAGAGCTTTTTCGGTTTTTCTTCAACCTTTGATTTCTTCTTGCATGTTCTTGTGCTTCAGTCGTGGTAATTTTTATTTCCAGCACTTTTATTATTATTTACCATGTTAGGATAGGTTTTTAAAGGTTGGGATACATGAACCCAACCTGATGTGTTAATTGCATGTGTATAATATTAGTCCTCTAAATTTAATGATTGATTATGACCGTATTGCGTAGTTACACAACAATTGTAGATCTTTATATCTCGTTTGCCTATGGGTACTCGTGATGATTTAGAGTGCAATTCGAGTGCTACTATCGCGATACTGATTTACTCATCCTCAGATTAAGTATGACGCGGGCTTGAACCTCGTATACGTAATGCTTGGGAGTACTAAATTACGGGTCAAATTAATCAGTTAAATTTACGATTAGTTTTATACCATCAATACTCTAGGGTTAGGGGATTGTGTCTCTACCTTAATTTTTCCAATTAGTTTTAGTTAACTTCTTTATTTTTTCCTTTTTTCTTTCTCACACAATCATCATCTTTTACACTTTATTTTTTAAAATAATAAATCAATTAAAATCTATCAAACATTCCCTGTGGATTCGATACCCAGACTCTCCACTATACTCCACAAGAGTGTAGTTAAAGTTTAGGTTTTTGTATTGTGGTTGGAAGCCGATAACAACGATTAGCGTATTTACACGGACGCTCGGTTTCCACCACGATCAAAATGGCGCCGTTGCCGGGGAGTGTTTTGTTATAGATTATAATTGATTTACTATTTCGCAAGATATTTTTTTTCTTTTTCTTTTTTTTTGGGGGGTTGCACGAGCGCCAAGAAACGTTGAATCCTTAGCCGCACACCTCTTTACGTGGATTGTCCGTTTACAAACCATTCGGTAGTCATGTCTTTTTATAGTGAGTTCGGCAATTATATTGGTTCATATGGGAATCGTTTTCAAACTTTTTATTCTCAAGAATTCGAAGGGCCTCGACTTATTCCCATTGGTGAGGGTCTTCGAATTATTCAGAAGGAAAGGCTTGAAAACTTATGTTTGTATGGGAGTAGTTCTCTAGCTTTTTGTGTGCCAGAACCCGCGCCTCGACCTACTACCGTTGGTGAGGCTATTCGAAATATTGAGAATGAAAAGCTTGAAAACAAATATCGAGAAGAAAATCGTTTTTGGGAGCACAAGTTGAATGCACTATTTGAATCCAATGATAATTTTTCTTCCGATATTTTTAAAGACAAGGAATGTTTTCAACCAAATGAGGAATCCGAGGTGCTAGAGCTAAGGAAGCCTACTTTGGAAGAAACCTTCCATCTTTACATGCAAACGATAAAGAGGATCCTTGGTGATGATTGGGAAATTGAAACACTTTGCAAGGAAACTAGTTCTTCTTTGGAAAACAAAGAGGAGGTTGAGACTTATGTGTCACCTCAAAATTTTGAAGAACATCTCATTGAAAGTGAGTCTTGCTCTCTTGAAATTCAATCTCCAAGTGATGATGAATCACTTGAGATTGAGTTTATTTCATCACCATTTTCGTTCACCGTTATTGAACCATTAGAAGTACCGCTAGTTTCCTATCAGTCGGTTGAAAATTCTGAAACGTTTACACCTTTTACCGACAAAAACACTTTGCTAGAATTATTTTCTAATATGGACACTTCCTTTTTGTGTGCCCCTCTCCCCATACTGCTTGAAAAATATTTGGGAGGTGATTCTATTTTTCTTGGATCTCAATTGTACTTGTCCCACCTAGCATCCAAACCACCCATCATCCCGTTAAAAATTTTAATTAGTGATGGTTCATTTTTTCCATCCCATACATGCCTTCCGTTGTTTAAACGGTATTCTTATTTTTCGGGAGGCATGCTTTCTAGTGAGGGTACACCATTAATCCCTCAAAGTCAAATTGTATTTTGGGTGGACCCTCAAATTTTTCGACTTCTAGTGTATAACTTATTAGAATTTGAAAATCGTAGGTTGTACAATAGTTAACTTTTTTTTTAGTTTAGAATTCTTGTTAGTCTTTTTGCTATGCTTGGTTCTAACATGTTTTGTAGATTCAATGGACTCACATTCATCGGGGATCGCTCCATTTTGGGTAATATCGTTTTTTTCCTCTCTTTATGTTGTGTTCTTGATTCGCATTGAGGACAATGCAACATTTAAGTTAGGCGGTGTGGGATATTCTCCCCGTTTATTGTTTAGATTCATTGATTCGATCACATGTTCTTTCCAAGAGTGTTTTTTTTAGAAAAAAAAAATTGAAAAATTTTGAAAAAACCCAAAAATATTTTTGTTCAAAATAAATAAAAATTGGAATTCAAAGTTTTCAAAAATATCATTAAAAGTCGAATTGGAGTCTCAAATTGTAAACATCCAACATGCACAAAGCCGAAATTGACCAAAGATGGAAATTGTGCGAAAATTGACGACTTTACAAATAAGTGTGGAGATTAACAAAACCCGGTGAGATTTCGAGCCTATCGATCTTTTTGAGTTTTTAAATCAATCCGAGTTAATGGTTAACTCATAGTTCTAATTCAGCGTTTTACAAAAGTCGTTGATGATCTCTATTTTATTATTTTGATCGGTTATGGAAAAGGGAATGTTGTCTCGAAACGCGCGCTATAAATCTCTAAATTAAATTAATCTCGAGACGCATATAGTAAATTAATAAGTAATTCGGACAATGAAGTAGGCCATCATTTGTTACCCAAAAATATTAGCCATAAAAAGATGTGAAAAATTATCCCTTTGATAACCCAATTGAGCCGAATAAAATTTATCCTTTTCGTTTGGTAACCCAAAAAACCCAAATAGCCCGGAATTATGAAAAATGAAAAAAGTCATAATTTAAGTCCTAAAAGTGCAACAAAAAGGGGCAAGAAAAAAAATAGAAGAATGCTCAACAAAAGTTAGCAAGAAAAGAAAAGGGTGAAAAAAAATAGAAAAAGAAGAGAAAATGAGCAATAGCCCAAAAAAAAGAAAAAAAAAAGCACTAACGGACATCATAAGAAAAATTTCCAATTCCGAATTTCCCAACCATTTCATGTTACCCAATTACACCTTAAACCCGAAAAAGTCCTAACCGAGTCCGAATTGCGAAATTGGTTACCGCGTGGAGAGTTAAAATACATAAAGATAATAAAAGAGATTACGTGGTGTGAAAAAGAGATGATGGTTCCCATTTCCCTACGACCGTATTCCGATGAAGAGATCTTTTCACCCAAAAATTTTCGTCTTTCAATTTGTGTGCGTGACTTTGCGTCCATTATATTTACTCTTTATAAAATCACGCATACCGAGAGAATAGCCACATTCCGAGAGATTCGTTTGAGAGAGAATCCCGTGAGCATTTGAATCAAAACGAATTTTTGGAAAGTAACGTAATGATCAATCGGTGGAAGTTAGCGGTTCAATTTTTGGCTTCGCACACACACACTATGACTTGAGACTCCTAAATAAGATTTTAAGGTGACCATTTTTGAGGAGTTTAAATTTTACAATTTTTAAGTATTTTGATATTTCTTTGAGTCAATAATGAATTTTGTGGGTATATTCACTGCAAACCCTCACGAGACACCACTCGTCCTACTAGGGTAACCTAGGGGTTTAAAGGCTTGTTGCATACGCTAAATGCAATCGCTTGCCCGCGAAAAAGGTATTCTATCCCAATAAAGTTTTTTAAGGGTCCTTAACTCATACTCTCGTTCTTTTACATTGCTCGGGACGCGCAAAGTTCTAAGTTAGGGGGGTTAGATTAGGCATAAATTCTTCACATGTATCCCCTTAATTTCGATATTTTTACGATCCCGTGCGGTGTAAATAGCTTGGATTTATCTCATATCTATGATACTAACCCTTTTTGGCAAGTATTTCGTATTTTTGTATCTCTTATGTGTTTTACAGGTATTTCATGCAAGAAAGATGGAAAAGATAACTCAAAATAGTGAAAGAAACCAAGAATCGTAGAGTTGAAGGGCATTTTTGTAATTTTTCATCCTTAGTTCGGAAGTAAGGCCAACTGGAAAGTTTAAGATCTTTCAATTACAAGAACACTGGAAAAAACGGAACCTCAATCCGAGCTACGGTGAAGGATTTATGATCCCTTGAAGTTGCAGAAAAATCATAGAAGAAAGGCTAGGAAGGCAAGTTCAAGGGCATTTTCGTAATTCTACAACCTGATTCCGGAGATGGGGCCTTCTGGAAAGTTTAAGATCTTGGAACAGCGAGAATACTGGAAAAAACGGCACCCAAATCCGAGCTACGGTGAAGGAGTTATGATCATTTGAAGTTGAGAAAAAATCCAAGGAAGAAAAGAAGAAAGTTGGAAAATATTCCAAGTGTTGAAAGAGGCCCAGAAACCAGCCAACTCACCCGAACCGGTACACCCAGAACCCGAACCGGTTCGCCCATTAGTCACGCTCAGAATCCGTTACAAAATTGGTCACGCTTTCTAAGTGTGACAAATTGGCAGATACGGGATTTTTATTTTGTGCTTATCTTTTAGCCAAAAGAGTTTTATGTTTTGGGGACTCTTCTAAACGACCTCTAGCCTATATATTTAGTCATCAGGACTCTTTTTATTAAGATTTCATTTATGTAAAAGCTCCATAACAAGTAGGAACATCTAGGAGAAGAATTTACATACTTTGCACCATTAATTCAAGAGCTTTTTCGGTTTTTCTTCAACCTTTGATTTCTTCTTGCATGTTCTTGTGCTTCAGTCGTGGTAATTTTTATTTCCAGCACTTTTATTATTATTTACCATGTTAGGATAGGTTTTTAAAGGTTGGGATACATGAACCCAACCTGATGTGTTAATTGCATGTGTATAATATTAGTCCTCTAAATTTAATGATTGATTATGACTGTATTGCGTAGTTACACAACAATTGTAGATCTTTATATCTCGTTTGCCTATGGGTACTCGTGATGATTTAGAGTGCAATTCGAGTGCTACTATCGCGATACTGATTTACTCATCCTCAGATTAAGTATGACGCGGGCTTGAACCTCGTATATGTAATGCTTGGGAGTACTAAATTATGGGTCAAATTAATCAGTTAAATTTACGATTAGTTTTATACCATCAATACTCTAGGGTTAGGGGATTGTGTCTCTACCTTAATTTTTCCAATTAGTTTTAGTTAACTTCTTTATTTTTTCCTTTTTTCTTTCTCACACAATCATCATCTTTTACACTTTAATTTTTTTGAAGTATTAAATCAATTAAAATCAATCAAACATTCCCTGTGGATTCGATACCCAGACTCGCCACTATACTCCGCAAGAGTTTAGTTAAAGTTTAGTTTTTTTTTGTATTGTGGTTGGAAGACGACAACAACGACTAGCGTATTTACACGGACGCTCGGTTTTCGACTCGATCACTTTATTGAATTACTTGTGATAAGTTCATAATTCCCTTCGCATCTATGTCTGAACATTAAATAGAAGATCTTACGGTCAAACCGCACCCAATCTCTCGTTTAATTCTATATATACTGCTTTATACATGGTGACTGGATATCACCGCTCTATGCTGTGCCTATGAGCTAAAAAAATTTGCCCAAAATATAATTCTGAGTGTCACCGCACTCCACCCTACACCATTGCCTTTGGATTCTCTCCTTCCAGTGGCCCATCACACTTCATCTCTTCCTCAAATCCTTATAGGTGAATCTTTGAAATAGTTCCCCCCGACTCTCTCCTTGTTGACTGCAGGACAAGCACTCGGGATAAATGAATTCCCAAACACTGTCGTAGATAACAGTAGTTCAAATTCAAACTCACCCAGCATTTCCTAGACATAATTTCAGTGACTCTTATCGCGATCACCATTCCCCCAATACTACATAGCTTCTACAGTGTCTCTTCTCCTGCAGTCCTTCTAACAACCCTTGTTGGTCGTCCCATGCTACTCGGTGTACGAAGCCCAATCGATATCGCATATAAGTTAGGTTAACTATACTAAACCACGGGAGAGCGTAAATCGTATACGTAGAGGAATACAACAACCCTATAGTAAGGCTCTTTATCAAAGAATGCTAAGCCGAAACGTAATAAGCCACACAAATCCTAAAGACTCTAGAACCTGATGATTTGATACCACCAATGACACCCCGCTCAATTAAATATCAGGTGATCAGTCCTTTATTAAATTAAATTAAAGTATCCAATTGGTTCATTCTTAGCATCACTGACGAAAAACATTTACTTTAATTAAGCTAATGTCAAAACATGTAATTTGTCAATTAAATTCCAACAATGTAAACTGATAACACATTCTCCGTTTTTCATGAACACAATAATAATGAATAATAAACCATTCAACTGAATCAAATGGACTGGAATAAACATCCCAGTAAAATATCCCAAAACCAACAAAATGTAATAATAATGAACCCAACTGAAAAACTGAGCACTGAAATCAAATGAGTACAATATCTCTCTGATATAAATAGAAATTGAAAATGGGCGACACATGCCCTAACTGAAATGACTAAACATGAAACTGAGATGACAAAGATGGAGTCATCTAAATATGAGGACCTGCAACTCCCACACTAGTTGTAGCATGCCAAATAGTCCAACGGTCTAAGCATGACTTCCCTGTGGATGGACAACTGATTTAATTTAATATATATATATATATATATATATATATATATATATATATATATATATATATATATATATATATATATATATATATATATATATATATATATATATAAAGAAAGAAATTTGCAAGAAACGGGTCAGAGCCTGAGTGTAAAATATTTTAAAATAGTTTAGCAAGTATTTAAAATGCATTAAAACAAATATAATACACATGTTAGTCTTTCAAGCTCTCCCTTGAGAATCCTCACATCACATCTATTGTGCATACCTAACATACTTCTAAACTCTTCTAGTTATGGTTATCATGCCTAACTAGACTGTCGACATTAACCTTTCAATTATTACACATGATAATAACCCGTATTTCCCACGTAATACTTTATGAAATGTTTTCATAACTTTTATTTCAAATGGGAGTATTCATAAATCAAGTTAAGTATTCATTTACTTAAGTTATTCAGGGATCTTCATTATATTTCTTATCTACAAATTTCACACAGTAGATAACATCACAAGTATATATATATATATATATATATATATATATATATATATATATATATATATATATATATATATATATATATAACCATCACGATATAATATGTATACTAATACGGCACCTCTAGACTCAGCTATTATGCCTACATACTCTATTACACGTCCCGATACATCTCACACTGAATAGGGATAATGGTTTCGAAACCTCCCATCAATCATCAAAATACAAATCACATATATTGGAGGCGAACATAGTTCCAATCCTATGGGATACGCACATACCTACGCACCCATATGACCGATAACACTATCTTTATCATAGATAGACCGTACCTAGGTTCAATATTCTGATGTATAAGTCAAATACCGTCCCAAAGGCTCCTCAAGATAAGACCGTCCTCTTCACAACCTCCCGTGATAGTAAGAAGCGTAGGTATGTCAATACACATAAGAATTCAAGCAATAGGTATTCACACCACCCATATATATATATATATATCAAATCAACATTATAGGCATACTCACATCCTATATCATATATCTCATACATAGTATATTTATGTCCCGAATATTCTACATATTAATTATTCTTACTTTACTCATTACCGTATGCTCCTAAGTATTTCTCTGCACTCTAAGTGTATCCATCACCTTATACATAATATCAGTAGGTGGGTCTCTATACCCTACTAGTATAAGTGCTCATATCACTCGAATTCTCGTGACTCGAATCATTTCCCGAATTAGGTATTTTCTCTCAATAAAACCTAATTATGTTTAAGCCCTAAATCCCCCTCGTATGATTAAGCTCAAAATCCAACTGTAACAACCCTCGCTTTTGAGAATTAATTTTTATATTAATTCACTATATTAAGTAATTATATAAAATGCTGGGATGTTGAGTAAATATTAATTGTATGAGTAAAAGTTAATATTTACTAACTGGTTGTATATTTACTGCATGTTAATGTAAATATCCTCATGTTGAGTTTTGTAGTGTCATGAGATATAAATGACATTGATGGTTTAAAAATGGGATCGAAACCTAAAATGAATTATAAAATGTCCAAGTGATAATTTTGAGGCCGTAGTTAGTTCCGGAACGTGCGAGATAGTCAAAATGTGTGCCATGTTGTATTTTGAGGTTTTGGGCACTTTTGACTGGTTTTAGCATACATGTGGAGTTGTCAACCATTTTAATGTGATATTTATCAGTTAAGTTGTAAATTATAGACTAAAGGCACGATTTATGTCTTCATTACGTCACTATTCCCTTAAGTGTCTTCCTAAACCTAAAGAGAAGAGAGAGGAAGAGAAAGAGTAGAGAAAAGAGAAGAGATTGAAGATTGAGGAGGGATTCTTGCTACTACACAAGGAAAATCTGCATTTTCTAGTTTGAGGCAAGTTTTCTACTTCCTATAATGTGTTTTAAGATGAATGATTAGTATTGATAATTGTGTATTGATTTTGGTTTATCAAGTTAGGGTTTTGTTGGGTATTATGAGCTCTAAATTCATTTGAGGTTGTTTCGGATGATCGTTGAGATAAATGATGGTACTGAGATGTATTTAGGATGTATTGGTTGTATTAAATCATCTTGGGTTGAAAGTATTTGAGTTGGGGGGAAATTTGGAGTTCAAGACTCCATAGCCAAACTTGGCAAAATCGCAGGGGCGATTCGATTCGGCCCCTGGGGTGAATCGATTTGCATAGGGGCAGTTTTCCAAGTCTGGGTACCCGAATAGATTCGGGTTAAGGCCGAATTGATTCGAAAATTACAGAAAGTTAGATTTGTCTTCCGAACTGATTCGCTTTCAGACCGAATCGATTCGCTAGGGGGAATCGATTCGGCCCCTAGGGCAAATCGATTCGGTTCCTGCAGTTTTGAATTATTTTCTTTACTCAAAATTTTATTCTTTTTCTTTAAGTGTAGGGCCTAGGAACCTACCTCTATGAAGTAAACTTAGAGTCCTAGAGTATTAGTTGAGTTTGGTCGCCACCCTAGACTACAATGGGATCATCTAGGGTTCATTCCCGGGGTACTTAAAGTGATGTTTAGACATTACTTTCCTTTTTATAAATTAGTAGGAGTCTAGGAGATTACTAAGTTGTATTGGGAGACTTTAGAAGTTAATTTGAGGCATGATGGTTCATATTAAGGCCCAAAAGGAGGCTTGGGAAAATAACTTGGGAGTTTAAATTAATTATTGAGGTTATTGTGATGATACGATAAACGTATAGTTCCGGATAACCATAATGCATTTGATAAAATGTGAATGGATAAAATAAATGATAATTTACTAAATCATGATATGGAAATTAATAAATTGGTTGATACACACCTCTCTAAATGACATCTTAAGGGAATTCCGCGCGTGAGGTGAAGCCCCCTGGCTAGTGAATGCAGGGTGGATATAGTCCTAGGCCATATGAGCGCTTGTTTTATATTTTCTGCGATGGGTAGGTAATTGTGGGTATGGTTATGACTACCCCACAGGCATATGATCGCTTTCCGATGCTTCGATAGGATCCTAGGTTGTTTTATGATAGGCCCTGGAAGATGATGGTTATTTAGGGGCACGCATAGTGGGGAAACCCGGACGGGCAGTCCTAGAATTGTTATATATGTATACTTATAACTATTCTAACATCAAGTTGGACTTGATGGATATAAATGCCATAAAGAGCTAAACGCAATTCCATAAAGAGCATAATACAGGCCATAAAGAGCATACAATTGAGATACGTGCCACAAAGAGCACATGATAAAATTTGTATTCCTAATAAGGAATGGAAAGGTAAAATGAAAAGGGTGAAAGATGGAAAAAGGTTTATGATTTTTCTTATTCTCTCATTTAAATGAGTTTTACTTTATAATCATTTAATTGTCTTAGTTCATTATGTGATGTTATCATGCTAAAATATCATCTTTATTACCCATGTTTAACCATGCATAACTGTCATACTTTTCATTTGTCTGGTGATCACATTGAACCGGGTTCTGACCGGTTATTCTTTCTTGTTGTGCATATATATTATATCCGCTGAGGTGCTCCACCGCAAGGTCGCCCGTAATGACCTCCCCGTTCCAGTGTCTTTTGAGGAGCCGTGATCTTTTGCGGATATCACAGGATATATTGTGTTAACGCATTCCTCTTTGCTTTCTAGATATGATCGGATCTTGTAATCGGGCGCGTGGCCCAACCTTTTGTAATTGTATAATGAATGTAATATGGAAATTATTGAACTTGGTGTACATTGTATGGAATACTGTTGACCGACTTTGGATTCGGTCCTTCTATTGTATATTCGTTGTTGTTGATATATATATATATGCTTTTGGGGTTTCCACTTTCTTTTTCGATTATGGGTTATTTAAAATGCTTTCTTTAATTTGTAAAACAAAAATTTTGACAACCCGTCTTCTGAATTATGGAGTGGTTATCCCGTATACTCTTTATATTGTCACGATTCTGAGAATGATTCCATCCTTGATTCCTGTATTATTGTAGTATCGGGATGGCCACCCCTTATTTTGGTGAGCGGGTTGTCACAGATGGTATCAGAGCATCAGGTTCTAGAGTACTAGGATCTATGTGGTCTTGTCACGTTCTACCGTAGCGTTCTTTAATATAGAACCTAATGCTAGGATTACTTTGCATCTTATGTTTGCGATCTTTTGCAAGATAAATTATTTTACATAGTATTCTGACTCTATTGTTTCTCCATATCAGATTCCGCCTAAGAGAGGACATCCTGCTTGATGTAATAGACTTGTGGAAGAGGATGTTGATCCTCCGCCGCCGTCACCAGGGAATATAAATGATGCTGATATGGCAAACATAGTAGCCCAAGTGGTCAATGCAGCGATGAATGCAGTGGTACAACAAATGCCACAAGCTCAACCACGGGCACAAGAGGCACAAGCTCCTACGGGACCTTCTTCGTGGGAAAGAGTTAGGGAGTCTTTTCTAAAGGGCCATCCCCCGGAGTTTGATGGAGGTTCAGATGTGATTAGGGAAAATCAGTGGAAGAGAGACATGCAACGCCACCTTAGAATGGTGGAATGTAGTGAGGAGAAAAAGTAAGTCCTTATTACATTCAAGCTAATTGGATCCGCATTGCACTGGTGGGAGTCAATGACCACCCCTGAACAGAGGGATACGATGGCAATCACTAATTTTTGGATCTTGTTTGACAGGAAGTACTTCCCTCCCGCAGTTCAAAGGGAGATGCAAAGGAAGTTTCAGGATGTAGTACAGGGAGAGAGATCTGTTGCAGAGTATGAAGAGGAGTTCACCCGGTTGGCATGTTTTGTACCGGATGAAGTGACTCCAGAAGAGAGGAGAATCTCCAAGTTTGTAGGAGGTTTACATTGACGGATAAAACTACATTTGTTGGGAAATCCGGCTTTAGAAACCTTTGAAGATGTGATGAATGCGGAATTACTACATTTCCAAGAACATAGATTGTTTGTGCAGAACAACAAAAAGGCTGCAGCGATGGGGCAAGTGGGAAAACCCGGAGGGAATGGGATTGGGGGAGGAGCATCTCCTTCATCCCAATCTTTGGGGATTAAGCAAAGAGAGAGGGACCCCCAGGAAGGGGATTTTTCCAAATGCCAACACTTTGGTGGATTTAATGCGGGTGGTAACAACAACAGGTAGGGTCATGGTGGACCGCCACAACAACAAGCAGGTAGAGGTGGGAATGGTGGTAGAGGCCAGCAGGGCCGAGGTTTTGGGTAGTTTCGGAACAATCAAGGGCGGAACCAAGAGAATGTGATGAACAAATGTTTTCAGTGTGGTGAGCTGGGCCATTACAAGAGGTCGTGTCCTCAGTTGATTGGAGGACAGCTCCCTATGACTCCGCAACAACCATATGTACAATTTCTGCCCGAGGCACCTAATCCGGTGGTTCCTCCATAGCAGGGACAACTGCAGTATGGACGGGAATATCATATTCAGGAAGCTATGCTTCCTCCAGCCCCTCCGGCACCGCCAGTGATCGAGGGTAAGTTTCTCATTCAAGGGCATATGGGTCGAGTATTGTTTGATACGGGTGCGATGCATTCATTTATTTCTAGAAGCTTTGCTCAGACCACAAAATTGATAAAGTCTGCTGAGAGTACTTTCACTAGCATCGAATCTTCTATGGGTGATGGTTCTTTAATTTTCTTTGTTTGTAAAAACATAGGAATTATTCTTCGTAATTTGTGTTTTGAGGCCGATTTGCTCGTCCTTGACATGGTCGGGTATGACGTGATTTTGGGCATGGATTGGTTAATGAAATATCCCGCGATAGTAAATTGTTACGGGAAGAGTATAGTCTTCGCCGTTTCGGGACAAGAAATGTTCTTGGTAGTTATGCCTAGTTTGGAAGGAGGTACTAGTACTTATTTGTATTGTATTGCGGAAGAGACCTCTAGGGATGTAGTTGTTCCCTTAGATTCTATTCCGGTTGTTCAATATTTTTGTGATGTCTTCCAAGAAATACCGGGATTGCCTCCGAGCCAAGAGATTGAGTTTGTTATTGATTTAGCACCGGGAACTCGACCGATTGCGAGAGCTCCTTATCGCATGGCTCCTGTGGAAATGAGGGAGTTAAGGGATCAAATTCAGCAATTGTTGGAGCAGGGATTTATTAGGTGTAGTACTTCGCCATGGGGTGTTCCGGTGTTGTTTGTTAAGAAAAGAGACGGTTCTCTCCTGTTATGTGTGGACTATAGGGAGTTGAATAAAGTCACCATACGGAATAAATACCCTTTACCTCGTATTGACGATTTGTTTGACCAACTTCGGGGAGCGTCGTACTTCTCTAAGATCGATTTGAGGACGGGGTATCATCAGTTGCGGATACGGGAGAAAGATGTATCCAAGACCGCATTTCTGACGAGATATGGATCCTATGAATTATTGGTTATGCCTTTTGGACTAACCAATGCCCCCGCTGTATTTATGGATCTCATGAATAGGGTTTTTCGGGACTTCCTTGACCAATTTGTTATTGTATTCATCGATGACATCTTAGTATATTCTCAGACCGATTCCGACCATGCTACTCACCTATGGTTGGTCCTACAAAGATTGAGGGATCACCAATTGTATGCGAAGTTCGAGAAGTGTCGCTTTTGGTTGAAGGAAGTTCAGTTTTTGGGTCATGTGGTGTCATCCTAAGGTATATCGGTAGATCCAAGCAAGGTGATTGCAGTGAGGGAGTGGGGCCAGCCCACGACCCCTACTGAGGTTCATAGTTTTCTGGGTTTGGCGGGTTACTACCATCGATTTATCAAGGGTTTCTCTAAAATCACAAGCCCTCGGATAAATTTGACCCGGAAAGGGGTTCGATTTGTTTGGGATAACTCTTGCCAAGCTGCTTTTGATGAGCTCAAAGATACATTGACTACGGCTCCGATCCTCGCTTTGCCAAAGCCGGGATTGGAATATCTAGTCTTCATCGATGCATCTCTTCAAGGATTAGGAGGTGTGTTTCAACAAGAGAGACGGGCTATTGCTTATGCTTCCCACAAGTTAAAGCCTCACGAAAGGAACTATTAGGTGCATGACTTAAAGCTTGCCGTGGTTGTGTGGCACCCCGACTAATTAAATACCGGATAGCTACTCCTTTATTCAAATTAATTCAAAATGTCAAGTTGGTTCAGTTCGTAGCATCACTGTCGAAAACATTTTAACAATTACTAGCCACCTAATATTTAAAAGTGGGTTGTCAATTTTAATAAAATCCGATTAACATGCAATAAGTAGATTATGAAATACTAACATAGCCACCACAACATAGTCATAATAGAATAACCATATAATAATAATGAATCTGGAGAAATACTCCTCACAATAATTCGAATACTGAAATAAACAAATACCAAGTCTGCATCACTAAATTAATTACAACCCAAAATCTGAAATAACTAAATAGCTAAAATGTCTCGAAAAGAGATGGGGCGACATGCCCAACAAATGAGAAAAAATGATAAAATAGAGTCAAGATCGGAACTGGAGGCGTCTACTGTCAAGGTCCTGTAACTTCCACAGCAGCTACAGTACGTCATCGGAATAGAACTCCTAAGCATGATGTCCTTGTGGCTGGGCACCAAAAAGGTTTTTACAAGAAAATATATTTGGAAGCAAATGGGTCAGAGCCTGATAGTGAAAACAGTTTAAAATATAGCAAGTGTTTTAATGACATTAAAATAATGAATGCAAAATACATGTTAGGACCTTCTCTCACATGAAATACTCACCTCTCGACTATTTGTGCACTCCTAACGTATTCGTAACCAAGTCTAGTTATTCCCATATCTAAATAGTCCAAAACAAAATCTAACATTGCTATACGATTCATGCTTTAATTCTGACATCTTCATTTAAACATAGAGCTTTACACTTATTCTCGGTGTCCCCATATTAGTAATACTACTTACTAGAGATTTTCCATCTTATCTTTACATAACGTTGCTATTATTTACTCACATATATACATGACAGTTCATTCCAAATAACAATATATTATTCTCATCATAAATATACAATACTAGCACCCTAAGACTAAGCTGCGGTGCACACATACTCTGTTATCCAATCCCAGTACATCGCGTACATAAGGACCACGTTTTCCGAATCTCTCGGGAATCGTTTCAATAAACAACAATCACAAATAATGGAGGCAAACATAGTTCACATCACATGGGTCACGTACATACCTACGCTCCCATGATCAGCAGACTTATTAACTTCTCAATAAGTCCTTCTCTGACCTATATCCTCGAGGTACCAATCTAAATCCCCCCGTAGGCACACAAAGATTAGATGGCCCTGATCAAACGCCGACCTCCCACGATAACAAGTACGGTAGATATGTTATACACAGATAACTACATATACTAAGCATTCGCACATCTTAGTTATCACAAT
The DNA here is from genome assembly GCA_949130495.1 of Sambucus nigra. Taxonomy (NCBI): domain Eukaryota; kingdom Viridiplantae; phylum Streptophyta; class Magnoliopsida; order Dipsacales; family Adoxaceae; genus Sambucus; species Sambucus nigra. The sequence continues at coordinate 4,711,302 of OX422214.1, read as the reverse complement.
ATTTTAATAAAGGTATACTTATTGTTCTTGTATCATTATTTAAATGTTATACGCTTATAAGTCCTTTATTTATATTCATTAAAGTTGTCAACTTTTCTCACGTCGTAATTAGGTACTCGCTTCCTAATCCCCAATGTCATCCGGTTTGCTACAAGATCCTAAGTTTTACTCCTCAACGTATTCAAATCACACTATTATACCCAACTAGTTAATAAGAGAAGGTTATTTCTCCATTAATTAAATCTACGGGACATTTGAAATAAAAATTAGGCCTAAAAGGCCATTCTGTCAACTCGTTAGAAATCTCGTTCGAACGAGGTCGTTCAAATGAGTGTCGTTCGAACGAAAGGCATCGAATGAACTAACAACTCGTTAGAAGGGATACTGTCATCTCGTTAGAACCTCGTTAGAATGAGGTCGTTAGAACGACCTGGGCAAGTCTTCTAATGAGATGGCAGAACACGCCCAGAAATCTGCAAATCCATTTTTTCTTCTTTTTTCTCTTGTCTAAATCCATCCTAGGATCATCCAAACTAAGTTTTAATGTGTTTAAACTACACTAAGTCCTCCCAGGTCACTCTCTAACCTATATATGGGGTCAATACCTCCTAATTCAACATGTAATCATCATAATTCCCAATTCTTATCCCGAATCCTATAACATGGACACAGAATTAAATGTTTACAACTATTTCTTATAAAATCCATTTTTAAATCATCAATATATATATTTTTGGATATGAAATTCGTCCATAACTATTCTACATGCGATCCTCATATAAGATTTCGATTTCTATCTCCAATTTCATGGGTTTTCATTAAACTCTCAATAAAAGACATATATTCAATTCTAAGCATGGAAGAAACATTCGCTTGAATTTATGTAATTAAACCACTTGCCTTAGATGTTCTGATTTGATGTTGAAGGATGAAGGTTGATTCTCCTCTTTCTTTCTGCAGAATTTCTCCCAAGGATGATGATGGTGGCTAGGGTTTCTTTTGGAACCTCTTAAGACTCTCCCTATAACTCCCGTAGCCCACTACTTGATAAATGCTGATAATGGACTTAATGGGTTCATTACTAATTATAAATTTAACCTCTAAAATTCGTGGGTTTTAATTCCCCTATTTTTAAAATTACCAAACTACCCTTTTGGGTTGCTAGTATGGCCTAAAAAAACCCCGGGACCCAAACTAAACCCCCGGCTAGTGTTTTTTTACTATTTCGACCCTTACGGACACGTTGTTGCACTCAAAATGACCATTCGGTTGATAAAAATATAATTCAATTTTTAATTCAAATAATTTCATTCCTGACGCGACTGACACGCGCGTCCCAACTAAATTTCCAAATTGTCGTATTTCTATCTCGTGACAATTTAAATATTCAATACTCATGAAATTCTCAATTTTATTAACATAATCAAATACCAACTCACATCTCACTAGTATTTATATCCGGATTTATTTCCAATTAATTCTCAGTTAATTCAATTAATCCTTTAAATAAAAATCAATAAAATTACGGGGTATTACATACTTCCCCCCTAATAACAGAATTTCGTCCCGAAATTCGGAACTAAAGAGTACCAGGTAAAAACAAATCTAGATAACACTCGCGCATCTCATCCTAGCGCTCCCATGTGGACTCCTCGTCATTATGATGCCGCCACTGAACACGTACTAACGGTACTATCTTCGACCTCAGTTTCTACTCGCTTCGGTCCAAAATAGCAATCGGCCCCTCCTCGTAGGAACTATCAGGCTAAAGATCGATGTCCTCTATAGCAATGTGGGTATGGGCTAAATCATCCCTAAGATATTTCCTTAGTGAGGAAATATGGAACACATCATGAATCCTATGCAAGTGCTCCGGTAATCCAAGTCTATACGCAACTGGCCCAATACGCTCGATGATAGGAAATGGCCCCACATATCTTGGTGCCAATTTCCCCTTCTTCCCAAAATGCATAATCCCCTTCATAGGAGATACTCTGAGTAACACCTGATCCCCCACTTTGAATTCTCTGAAGAATCTCTTGGCATCAGCATAGCTCTTCTGCCGATCCTGAGCTACCCGAATGCGGCTCCGTATCATCTCTATCCTTGCCGAAGTGTCCTGAATCACTTCCGGTCCAAGGAGTTTGTTATCCCCCACCTCTAACCAACATGCTGGGGAATGACAAGGTCTACCGTACAACGCCTCAAATGGATCCATACCATTGGTGAACTGGTAGGAGTTGTTGTAAGCAAACTCCACCAGTGGAAGGTACTGCTCCTAACCCCCTCTAAAGTCTAGGATGCACATACACAACATGTCCTCCAACATCTGATTTGTCCTTTCGATTTGCCCAACGGTCTGTGGGTGATATGTCGTACTCAGCCGCAACTCCGTACCCATGGCCTCCTGGAAACTCTCCTAAAAATGTGAAATAAATATCTTGTCTCGGTCAGACACGATATTTAGAGGCACCTCGTGAAGTCTCACTATCTCCGCAATAAAAAATGGGCATACTATCCCGTAGCTTAGTCTGTCCTCACGGGTATAAAATGAGCAACTTTAGTCAACCTATCCACAATTACCCATATGGAGTCGTGACCCCTTTGTGACGTAGGTAACCCCGTGATAAAGTTCATGGATATGCTCTCCCATATCCTTGTTGGAACCTCTAACGGCTGTAGAAGTCCTGTCGGTTTCTGATGATCCACCTTTACTAGCTGACAAGTGGCGCATTTAGAAATGACCAAGACGATATCTCTCTTCATCCCGCTCCACCAATACTGTCGTCTCATGTCCTGGTACATTTTATCCCTACCAGGGTGTACCACGAACCGTGAGCCGTGCGACTCTGTCATCACCTCGTGCCGCAAGTATTCCCCTTCCAAAATGACCAGTCTTCCATTGAAGCGTAATCCCCCGTCTGAACTAACGGTATAGGACTCGGCTCCCTCTGCTTATAATTGAACTATCTGATCCTGACAGAACGAGTCATTTTCCTGGGCCTTTATCACTCTCATGACAATCTGAGGTGTAACAGTCATCCCAGACATGAATGATCGGGCCACTGCATCCTGGTGTCCCAACTCCTTCCACTTAGCTTGCCACAACTCGGCCACCTCATCTACTGGCCTACGTCTCAACGCGTCTGCTACTATGTTAGCCTTCCCTGGGTGATATTTGATATCAAATTGATAATCCTTCACAAACTCAAGCCACCGTCGTTGACGCATATTCAACTCCTTCTGCGTGAAGAGATACTGTAGAGACTTGTGGTCCGTGAACAACCGAAACTTCTCCCCCAGGAGATAATGTCTCCAAATCCGAAGGGCAAATACAACTGCCGCTAATTCCAAGTCATGGGTGGGGTAATTCTTCTCATGAGGCTTTAGCTTACAGGAAGAATAATCTGTGGCCTGACTCTCTTCCTGTAATACACCTCCAAGTCCTTATAAGGACGCATCGGTGTAGACTAGATACTCAACTCCCGGTCTCGGCACTGCTAACACAGGTGCTGAGGTCAACTTATCCTTCAACTCATCGAGTGCCAACTGACAGGCATCTCTCCAGATAAATGGCACACCTTCGCGAGTCAGATGTGTTAAAGGACCCGCTATCTTTGAGAAACTCTGAATAAACCTCTTGTAGTATTCTGCTAGGCCCAAGAAACTACGGATCTCAGTCGGTGTCGTGGGCTGTCCCCACTCCCTTATCGCGGATACCTTCCCCAGATCAATAGATATCCCCCGGTCTGAAATGATATGCCCCAAAAACTGAACCTCCTTCAGCCAAAACCCACACTTCTCATACTTTGCATAAAGCTCGTTCTAACGTAGCATCTGCAAAACCTGCCTCAAATGCTCGGCGTGCTCCTCTTCTGTCTGGGAGTAAACCAGAATGTCATCAATAAAGATAATGATGAACTGGTCTAGGAACTCTCTGAACACCCTATTCATCAAGTCCATAAACACGGCTGGAGCATTGGTCAAGCCAAAAGGCATAACCCAAAACTCGTAGGAACCATTTCTCGTCAAGAAAGCAGTCTTTGAGACGTCCTGCTCCCTAATACGCAACTGATGGTATCCCGATTGTAAATCAATCTTTGAGAAGAAGCAAGCTCCTCTCAATTGGTCGAATAAGTCATTGATTCGGGGCAACGGATACTTATTCCATATCGTGACTTTATTCAACTCTCGATAATCTACACACAATCTCAACGATCCATCCCTCTTCTTTACGAACAACACAGGGTCACCCCACGGCGAAGTACTCTTTCGGATGAACTCCTGACCCAACAACTTCTCTATCTAATCTCTTAGCTCTCTCATCTCCACTGGAGCCATACGGTACGGTGCACGGGCAATTGGATGAGTGCCCATCGTCAAATCGATCACAAAATCTATCTCTCTACTCGGAGGTAGCCCAGGTATATCCTGAAATACATCAGTGACTGTAATCGAATTGAGTGGTATCACCACTTCCTTAGAGGTCTCCTCCTCTATATAGTACAAGTGAGTGTAGGATCCTCCCTCGGGGCGAGGCATCGCCACTAAAAACATCTCCTGCCCAGGAATGGAAAAAATAATACTCCTACAGAAACAATCAATCATGGCTCGGTACGTAATTAGCCAATCCATACCAACAATCGCATCGTACTCAGTCATCTCTAATACTAGCATATCAGCTAGGAAAAGTAAATCTCTCTATTTCTATACCCACACCTATACAAATAAGGGAAATCACGGAGCCCTTACTCAACGGTGAATCTACACAAGTAATCGTGCTCTCTGCGGTGTCTAACAATCCAATAGTGCGTGCAAATATCGTGGAAATAAAACAATGTGTGGCCCCCATATCAAATAAAATACGCCCCATAGTCCCCTGAATAGAGAACATACCCTCAATAGCAGGTGGATCCTGTGGGACTGCGGCATGCTGGAGCTGATACACTCCCCCATACTGAAGTTGTCCCTGTTGGACTGGGACCGCTGGAATGGGTGGTAATGCTGCCATTTGTGGTGGTACTGGGAGGGCGGCGAGAAATATAGGCCTTTGTGGCTCGTGTCGAGCACCCTGCTGCTGCTGCTGTGGAGCCCTGCCCCTATCAGGACAATCCTAGCATTTGTGGCCAATCTTGCCACAAATAAAGCACTTCCTCGGGAAGTTTCCCCCTCGTTGTCCCTGCTGCACACGGCCCTGATGGACGTTGCCATTCCTACCCTGACCATGCTAGCCCTGATGAAACTGTTGATGTTGACCATTCTATCTCTGGTGACCCTGATGGCCGTTCTGACCCTGATGGCCATGACGAAAACCTCCCTGTCCATTTCTGAAACCCCCAGATATGAACCTCTTAGAATCCCCCAGCTGGGAACCCTGATCTCCCTACCTATGCTGACCCTGAGCAGATTATGCCCCGCTGGCACCATTTCCCCCTGTCCTGCCCTGATGGATGGACTCTCCTGATCTCTTACTCTAAGTCATGTGGAAGCGGTGATCCTGGTAGTGAAGCAGTGTTGTGTTAACCACATCAGAATAAGTGGCCAACGAGAGGTTTCCCAACAAGTGCTCACGGATTCTCCAAGTCAATCCATCCATAAACTTCTGAATCTTCTTCTCTTTAGTCGGAATCTCATCGGGAACAATGTTGAAGAGATTAGTGAATTCGACCTCATACTCGGCCACGGTCCTCCCCTCCTGCTTGAGGTTCATTAACTTCCTCCTCATTTCAGTGTGAACAGCTGATGGAAAATATTTGCAGTCGAACCGCACCAAGAACTCATGAATAGAAAGGGCATCCCTCTCCTCCACGGTGGTAATAGACTCCCACCACTGCAACGCAGATCCTACTAGCTTGAAAGTAGCCAGTATCTGCTTCTGAACATCCATGCACTCGTACATCCTTAAGTGCCTTTGAATGTCCTTCCTCCACTGACTGGACACAACAACGTCGGAGCTACCTGTAAACTTCGGAGGGTGTGCTTTTTGAAAAGCATCAAGAACGCGTTCCCAAGCAGACGAGAATGAATGAGCCTGAACTGGCATAACTACCAGTGCCTGGGGTGGTGCCTGCTGTACAACAGCTAGGGCGGCTTTCACCGTTTGGGCTACAATAGCTGCAACCTCGGCGACATTCATGGTGCCCTGAACTGATGCAGGTTGTGGCTCGGGCTGAGCATCCCTAGGAACCCGCTGTACACGTCGTGGAGGCATCTGAAATGAGAGTAAAGTCTTATAAGTTCGCAGTTATTATCTCAAAATAGCTGAAGAGCGAAACGTACACAAAAGAATACAACAGTCCTAAAATATAGGGATCTACATCAAAGAAAGCTCAGCGAAAACATAATAAGCCGTACAGATCCTAAGGACACTAGAACCTGATGCTCTGATACCACCTATGACACCCCAACTAATTAAATACCGGGTAGCTACTCCTTTATTCAAATTAATTCAAAATGTCATGTTGGTTCAGTTCGTAGCATCACTGTCGAAAACATTTTAACAATTACTAGCCACCTAATATTTAAAAGTGGGTTGTCAATTTTAATAAAATCCGATTAACATGCAATAAGTAGATTAGGAAATACTAATATAGCCACCACAACATAGTCACAATAGAATAACCATATAATAATAATGAATCTGGAGAAATACTCCTCACAATAATTCGACTACTGAAATAAACAAATACCAAGTTTGCATCACTAAATTAATTACAACCCAAAATCTGAAATAACTGAATAGCTAAAATGTCTTTAAAAGAGATGGGGTGACATGCCCAACAAATGAGAAAATCTGATAAAATAGAGTCAAGATCGAAAGTGGAGGCATCTACTATCAAGGTCCTGTAACATCCACAGCAGCTACAGTACGTCATCGGAATAGAACTCCTAAGCATGGTGTCCTTGTGGCTGGGCACCTAAAAGGTTTTTACAAGAAAATATATTTGGAAGCAAACGGGTCAGAGCCCGATAGTGAAAACAGTTTAAAATATAGCAAGTGTTTTAATGACATTAAAACAATGAATGCAAAATACATGTTAGACGTGCTCTCACATGAAATACTCACCTCTCGACTATTTGTGCACTCCTAACGTATTCGTAACCAAATCTAGGTATTCCCATATCTAACTAGTCCAAAACAAAATCTAACATTACTATACGATTCATGCTTTAATTCTGACATCTTCATTTAAACATAGAGCTTTACACTTATTCTCGGTGTCCCCATATTAGTAATACTACTTACTAGAGATTTTCCATCTTATCTTTACATAACGTTGCTATTATTTACTCACATATATACATGACAATTCATTCCAAATAACAGTATATTATTCTCATCATAAATATACAATACTAGCACCCTGAGACTAAGCTGAGGTGCACCCATACTCTGTTATCCAATCTCAGTACATCGCGTACATAAGGACCACGTATTCCGAATCTCTCAGGAATCGTTTCAATAAACAACAATCACAAATAATGGAGGCGAACATAGTTCACATCACATGGGTCACGCACATACCTATGCTCCCATGATCAGCAGACTTATTAACTTCTCAATAAGTCCTTCTCTGACCTATGTCCTCGAGGTACCAATCTAAATCCCCCTGTAGGCACACAAAGATTAGATGGCCCTGATCAAACGTCGACCTCCCACGATAGCAAGTACGGTAGGTATGTTATACACAGATAACTACATATACTAAGCATTCGCACATCTTAGTTATCACAATATTTTAGTAGAGGTATACTTCTCGTTCTTGTATCATCATTTAAATGTTATACGCTTATAAGTCCTTGATTTATATACATTAAAGTTGTCAACTTTTCTCACGTCGTAATTAGGTACTCATTTCCTAATCCCCTATGTCATCCGGTTTGCTACAAGATCCTCAGTTTTACTCCTCAACGTACTCAAATCACACTATTATACCCAACTAGTTAATAAGGGAAGGTTATTTCTCCATTAATTAAGTCTACGGGACATTTGAAATAAAAATCAGGCCTAAAAGGCCATTATGTCAACTCGTTAGAAATCTCGTTCGAACGAGGTCATTCGAACGAGTGTCGTTCGAACGAAAGGCTTCGAATGAACAACAAACTCGTTAGAAGGTATACTGTCATCTCGTTAGAATTCGTTCGAATGAGGTCGTTCGAACGACCTGGGCAGGTCTTCTAACGAGATGGCAGAACACGCCCAGAAATCTGCAAATCCATTTTTTCTTCTTTTTTGTCTTTTCTAAATCCATCCTAGGATCATTCAAACTAAGTTTTAATGTTTTTAAACTACACTAAGTCCTCCTAGGTCACTCTCTAACCTATATATGGGGTCAATACCTCCTAATTCAACATGTAATCATCATAATTCCCAATTCTTGTCCCGAATCCTATAACATGGACACAGAATTAAATGTTTACAACTATTTCTTATAAAATCCGTTTTTAAATCATCAATAGATATATTTTTGGATATGAAATTCGTCCATAACTATTCTACATGCGATCCTCATATAAGATTTCGATTTATATCTCCAATTTCATGGGTTTTCATTAAACTCTCAATACAAGACATATATTCAATTCTAAGCATGGAAGAAACATTCGCTTGAATTTATGTAATTAAACCACTTGCCTTAGATGTTCTGATTTGATGTTGAAGGATGAAGGTTGATTCTCCTCTTTCTTTCTGCAGAATTTCTCCCAAGGATGATGATGGTGGCTAGGGTTTCTTTTGGAACCTCTTAAGACTCTCCCTATAACTCCCGTAGCCCACTACTTGATAAATGCTGATAATGGACTTAATGGTTTCATTACTAATTATAAATTTAACCTCTAAAATTCGTGGGTTTTAATTCCCCTATTTTTAAAATTACCAAACTACCCTTTTGGGTTGCCGGTATGGCCTAAAAATTCCACGGGACCCAAAGTAAACCCCCGGCTAGTGTTTTCTGACTATTTCAACCCTTCCGGACATGTTGGCGCACTCAAAATGACCATTCGGTTGATAAATGTATAATTCACTTTTTAATTCAAATAATTTCATTCCTAACGCGACTGACACGCACGTCCCAACTAAATTTCCAAATTGTCGTATTTATGTCTTGTGACAATTTAAATATTCAACACTCATGAAATTTTCAATTTTAATAACATAATCAAATACCAACTCACATCTCGCTAGTATTTATATCTAGATTTATTTCCAATTAATTCTCAGTTAATTCAATTAATCCTTTAAATAAAAATCATTAAAATTACGGGGAATTATAGGTTGTCGTTTTCTTGAAGATTTGGAGGCATTATCTCTTAGGGGAGAAATTCCGTATTTTCACGGATCATAAGTCGCTGCAATATTTATTTTCACAGAAAGATTTGAATATGCGTCAGCGCCGATGGTTGGAGTTCGTGAAAGATTATCAATTTGATATCCATTATCATCCGAGCAAGGCGAACGTAGTGGCGGATGCCTTGAGTAGGAGGCCCGAGGGAGAGTTAGCTGATGTATGGAAAACTAAGTGGAAAGAATTGAGTCAGATGGATGCGGTGGCGAGAGCGTTCATGTCAGTGATGACCGTTACTCCTACTATAGTGGCAAGGGTTGTAGAAGCCCAATGAAGGGATAAGGGTTGTCAAGACCATATATACCGATTACTGTCCGAGGGAGAGGAATCCTACTCGATAAGTTCAGAGGGTGGATTACGCTTTCATGGGAGACTCATTGTTCCGGAGGAGGGAGATTTGAGACGGGCAGTGATGGCAGAATCTCACGGGTCTAAATTTACGCTACATCCTGGAGGTAACAAAATCTATCAAGACATGCGCTGCCAGTATTGGTGGCCCGGCATGAAGCGGGATATTTCTGAGTTTCTATCCCAATGAACTACTTTTCAATTGGTCAAGATCGATCATCAATGATCGACAGATTTGTTACAGCCTTTGGAGATTCCTGTTTAAAAATGGGAGAGCATATCGATGGACTTTATTACGGGCATACCAAGATCACATAAGGGTTATGATTCGATTTGGGTGATTGTCGACCGCTTGACTAAGTCGTCACACTTCTTACCTATGCGTATGGATTTTGATACCACTCCCTATGCCCAGTTGTTCATCGAGGAGGTAGTTAGACTTCATGGGGTACTTTTAAATATAGTTTTTGACCGAGATAAGATCTTTGTTTCCCACTTTTGGGGAAGTTTCCAAGAGGCCATGGGAACCGAATTGAAGTTAAGCACTTCTTATCATCCTCAAACAGATGGTAAGACTGAAAGAGTAAACCAAATGTTGGAGGATATGCTTCGTATGTGCATGCTTGATTTCAAGGGAGGTTGGGAACAATACCTCCCATTGGTTGAGTTCACTTACAATAACTCCTACTAATTTACTATTGGAATGGCGCCCTATGAGGCTCTTTCTGGCCGGTCGTGTAGATCGCCCGCTTGTTGGTTGGAAGTGGGTGATAATAAATTCCTTGAACCTGAAATGATCTGGGACACTTCTTCAAAAATTGAGCTCATTCGGAATCGCATTCGGATAGCCCAAGATCGCCAGAAGAGCTACGCCGATGTAGGTAGAAGACACATGGAGTTGGAGATTGGGGACCAAGTCTTGGTGCGAGTGCCACCAATGAAAGGCATTAAGCATTTCGGGAAAAAGGGAAAGCTTGCGCCACGCTTTGTTGGACCTTTTCCAGTTATTGCGAAGGTGGGTCCAGTGGCGTATCAGCTCGCCTTGCTGAAACCTTTACAACAAATTCACGATGTATTCCATGTTTCCTCTCTTAAGAAGGATAAGAGGTGCGAAGGTGCCCTTTGGCATATCCCTTTCGAGGATGTTGACTTGCAACCCGACATTTCATATGAAGAACAATCGGTTGCTATTATATAGCATGGGGAGCGTAAGTTGAGGTCTCATGTGGTGCCCTTGGTGAGAGTGCAATGGAATCATCACAATGCTAAAGAATCAACGTGGGAACGTGAGGACAACATGCGGGAAAAGTATCCGCATCTCTTTGTACAAGGTACGCTTGAATTTTGAGGGAAAAATTCCCTCTTAAAGGGGAGAGTATGTAACAACCCTCACTTTTGAGAATCGATTTTTATATTAATTCACTATATTAAGTAATTATATAAAATGCTGGGATGTAGAGTAAGTATTAATTGTATGAGTAAAAGTTAATATTTACTAACTGGTTGTATATTTACTGCATGTTAATGTAAATATCCTCATGTTGAGTTTTATAGTGTCATGAGATATAAATGACATTGATGGTTCAAAAATGGGACCGAAACCTAAAATGAATTATAAAATGTCCAAATGATAATTTGGAGGACGTAGTTAGTTCCGGAACGTGCGAGGTAGTCAAAATGTGTGCCATGTTGTATTTTGAGGTTTTGGGCACTTTTGACTGGTTTTAGCATACATGTGTAGTTGTGAACCATTTTAATGTGGTATTTATCAGTTAAGTTGTAAATTGGGGACTAAAGGCACAATTTATGTCTTGATTAAGTCACTATTCCCTTAAGTGTCTTCCTAAACCTAGAGAGAAGAGAGAGGAAGAGAAAGAGTAGAGAAAGGAGAAGAGATTGAAGATTGAGGAGGGATTCTTGCTACTACACAAGGAAAATCTACATTTTCTAGTTTGAGGCAAGTTTTCTACTTGCTATAATGTGTTTTAAGATGAATGATTAGTATTGATAATTGTGTATTGATTTTGGTTTATCAAGTTAGGGTTTTGTTGGGTATTATGAGCTCTAAATTCATTTGAGGTTGTTTGGGATGATCGTTGAGATAAATTATGGTACTTAAATGTATTTAGGATGTATTGGTTGTATTAAATGATCTTGGGTTGAAAGTATTTGAGTTGGGGAAAAATTTGGAGTTCAAGACTCCATAGCCAAACTTGGCAAAATCGCAGGGGCGAATCGATTCGGCCCCTGGGGCGAATCGATTCGCATAGGGGCAGTTTTCCAGGTCTGGGTACCCGAATCGATTCGAGTTAAGGCCAAATCGATTTGGAAATTACAGAAAGTTAGATTTGTCTTCCGAACCGATTCCCTTTCAGAGCGAATCAATTCGCTAGGGAGAATCGATTCGTCCCCTATGGCGAATCAATTCGGTTCCTGCAGTTTTGAATTATTTTCTTTACTCAAAATTTTAATCTTTTTCTTTAAGTGTAGGGCCTAGGAACCTTGTTTTATGAAGAAAACTTATAGTCCTAGAGTATTAGTTGAGTTTGGTCGCCACCCTAGACTACAACGGGATCATCTAGGGTTCATTCCCGGGGTGCTTAAAGTGATGTTTAGACATTACTTTCCTTTTTATAAATTAGTAGGAGTCTAAGAGATTACTGAGTTGTATTGGGAGACTTTAGAAGTTAATTTGAGGCATGATGGTTCATATTAAGGCCCAAAGGAGGCTTGGGAAAATAACTTGGGAGTTTTAATTAATTATTGAGGTTGTTGTGATGATACGATAAACGTATAGTGCCGGATAACCATAATGCATTTGATAAAATGTGAATGGATAAAGTAAATGATAATTTACTAAATCATGATATGGAAATTAATAAATTGATTGATACAAACCTCTCTAAATTCCATCTTAAGGGAAGTCCGCGCGTGAGGTGAAGCCCCCTGGCTAGTGAATGCAGGGTGGATATAGTCCTAGGCCATATGAGCGCTTGTTTTATATTTTCTGCGATGGGTAGGTAATTATGGGTGTGGTTATGACTACCCCATAGGCATATGGACGCTTCCCGACGTTTCGATAGGATCCCAGGTTATTTTATGATAGGCCCTGGAAGATGATGGTCATTTAGGGGCGCGCACAGTGGGGAAACCCGGACGGGCTGTCCTAGAATCATTATATATGTATACTTATAATTGTTCTAACATCAAGTTGGACTTGATGGATATAAATTCCATAAGAGCTAAACGCAATGCCATAAAGAGCATAATACATGCCATAGAGAGCATACAGTTGAGATACGTGCCACAAAAAGCACATGATAAAATTTGTATTCCTAATAAGGAATGGAAAGGTAAAATGAAAA